>OW026322.1:7388890-8845280 GCA_932273695.1 Apotomis betuletana
AATTAGTACCACTCATGATGATATTCTATAAAATCATATTCTTTGAATAAATGTTATTCTGTCATGATAATTGTTTTTAGACACTCTTGATTTTAAGACAGTTTGACTTTGTATAAATTATTAGTAAGTAGTCCATATTATTAGCTAATTTTCAATTGTTATTAACGAACACAATGTCCAGATACATCATAAATTTTCACATACCTGTACTGGGTTGAACATACCATGGGAAATAATTATTGTAAGATCTTCATGTAACCGTATGTTCCAGTGAATAAGCGCTTCATTAATTATATCATTCATTCATTCATTAATTCTATCATTCATTCATATTATCATTTATTCATTCATTAATTCATCTATACATTCATTCTATCATTCATTCATTCATTCATTCTATGGAAAAGTCCCTATTGGCTTACCGTGTTATCGCGCAAGCTGACTGCGCACACCAATGGGCCACCCGATTCACAGCTGCAGCCTTGGCGGGCTGTGTTGATGTACTGGTCGCATGCCCGAGGAGTAATTCTGTCGTATTCTAAAACAAGACAACAAAAATCCTGATAGTATGTGTATTTGTTGGCTGCGGGTGCGAGTACATCATCAGCATTGCAGCGACGACAGTGGCGCCATCTATTCGTCAAGGATGAAGTTGGGGTCCCACCACGGGCGATGTAACGGCGGGGATTGGGAATCAATAAATGGGCTGCGCCAGAGCGCCAGGCCCTCCTTTGCTTCCCTTCGATGCTGCGTTACAAAGACTGCGCCAAGCGAGACATGCACGCATTTAAAAGCCATGTCCACAACTGGGAGGAGTCCGCAGCGGATAGGGACAAATGGCGGAAACTGGGGCTGGATAGGCGTAAGATCTTGGATGACGCATGGTTTAGGACTCTCGCAACCAAGCCTGCCAAAAGACATCAGCTCGACCCTTGCTCGCGCGCAGGCCAGTCTTACATCTGCCAAGCCTATGGTTGCGTGTGTCGTTCTCGTATTGGCTTGCATAGCCATGAAAAGCGTTGTTCTTTATGACACTGTTTGTATAGTCTGTAAAAGACTGAAAGGCCATTGATTGATTGTCTGTTCATTTGTTTGTTTCATACTATGTTTTATAATAAACGTATATAATTTATTCCTTGTTTATAGAATATTAGCCTGCTCACTCTCTGATTGCTAACATATTAATATTCCATGAAAAATAGAGCGCGAATTGATAAATTATGCCATTAGAAAGGTATTTTCAAAAATTTAATAAAGCTGTGCTTAAAGATTCGTTACAATTGAAAATTTTCCTAAAATTTAGCGTTTTTTTAATGAAAAAAAGACAATACGTAATTTTATATGGTAGTGATTTGGTACATAAAACTATCTAAATATGATTAATACCAATTTTAAAATAATCAGATGTGTGAAAATATGAAAAATGAAAAAAAAATTATAACCCTACCACCTACCGCAGTTGATGATGCATGTTGCTTATGTATTTTTACATAAGTAACATTTTACAGGTGAACCTACGGAGTTATTAGACAGATTTAAACTGAAAACGGCTGACTACCATCTCGCCAGGCGGTAGGAGAAAAAGTAAAAAAAAAAGCATAAATCTTCTATATTTTTAAATTTAGCTTCCACTTAACAATAATAATGCACTCAAACAAAAATCAAAGGCTTTACAATTTGCAAACGCTATTTTTACGGAGCGTAGGTGTATGGAGAAAAAAAGTTGTCTGCTCGACCTGAAACCATTGTAATATACTCGTAGAATAGAATTGAATAGAATATTTTTTATTACAGGCATGCTATCCCATTTACAAAAACCATTAATGGTCCTTAATACTATTTAAAACATTGTACACATGAGGACAAAGTAAATAAATTAAATTTAAGATTAAGTTTAAAATGTGCACAATATTGCAATCATATTCAAATTTCAAAATGTATGAGTATGTATATGAAAATAAACTAATCAGGCTACGTCTTTGTAAAAGTTAAAAGAAATGCATTTGATTCTGAGGAATGTGTGACACAGTGTCAATTAGGGTGGAGCGATTTCTTTTTTTGGGAACTAACTCAGAACGTCTCTAAAACGTTGCATTAGGCTGCCAGGTGTACGAGAAAAATAATAATAAAAATATCCACTACTACTTTTAGCCCTCTACTGTCATTTTGAATATTATGATCAGTATGGACTGAAAAAAATTTTTTTTTATTAAAATCTTGTTTTTTTTTTAATGAAAGTCAAGTGATTTTTATCTTGGCACATAATACTCGAAATAAAAGATATTATTGCATAAAAATATAAGAATATTAAAAATATTAAATTTTTTAAAATACTGAATTTTAATTTGGGTCACAGGTTCTCCTAGTAGTTGCCTTAAGTATGAAATAACCTCAAAACATTTGAAGTTGAAACCCTTCTTTATAAATCTAATACTAATTAGGTACGTAAAAAAGAAAGTTTTTTTTTACCAATTATGAGTAAAAAAAACTTTTTCTAGCTCAAGTAGAGGGCTGAAACATATTTAAAATCAATAAAAATCATATCTACGAGCATACATCGACGCTCCACCCTAGTGTCAATGTGTGCGTGTATGACGCACAGGGCTGCCTCAGCGGCATTGCAACAACTAGTTGGTACTTTCATTATTAGCCTATTACATCTATAACAGATGAGTTAAGCAGCGTCTAATAAACTGCGGCACTTTCGAAGATGGCTGGATAGCCCAATACGAGAGCGACAGCCGCGGCCGCGTAATCCATACTAATATTATAAATGCGAAAGTGTGTCTGTCTGTCTGTCTGTCTGTCTGTCTGTCTGTCTGTCTGTCTGTTACCTCTTCACGCTTAAACCGCTGAACTAATATTATAAATGCGAAAGTATGTCTGTCTGTCTGTCTGTCTGTCTGTCTGTTACCTCTTCACGCTTAAACCGCTGAACCGACTTAGATGAAATTTGGTATGGAGATAGTCTGAGACCCGGGAAAGGACATAGGATACTTTTCATCCCGAATAAATATAGTGTTCCCGTGGGATGAGCGGGTAGCACCGCGGGGCACAGCTAGTTGACAAATAAATGTTGCGCCTATCGATGAAGGGCGAAAAGCTGCACGCTTGTGTATTAGGTCGCGCTTGTGAGAAGTTGGTACTTTAATCCATATTTATTATTTATTTTATTTAAACTTTATTGCACAAAACAAAAGTCAGTACAAATGGCGAACTTAATGCCAAATGGCATTCTCTACCAGTCAACCATAGGGCCAAACAGAGATGCTTCAAGTGGGTGCAGAGTAGAAAATTAGTCGTTCGGAGAGTATTCTAGATACAAGTGAATACATGTATATTAAATAACTTAACTACCATAAATACAATGATACATATATTTACATACTATAAGATGTATATTATATATTATATAATAATAAATACGATGAAGTGTCTACTGCATAGGATGAGACAGTATTCGAGCTCTTGTTCGAGCAGGTGCTTACGTAGCATGCGTTTGAAAACTACCTTGCTTGGGGCTTGTCTAATAGAGAGAGGGAGTGTATTCCAAAGACGACTTGCCTGGACGGCGAAAGAATTGGACATGAAACCAGAATGGTGCGAAGGAATGGAGAGTTTGAGAGTTCGGGAGGAACGAAGTTTACCGCCTGGACGGGGAGTTTGAAAAGTGAATTTACTTTTGAGGTATCCAGGAGCAGAAGGCTCAAACAGGATGGAGAACAGAGTACATAGGATCCTGAGGGATCTGCGACTACGTATGGGAAGCCAGTTAAGCTGACGCCGGAAGGACGAAACGTGATCATATTTACGGAGGCCGAAGATGAATCGTATCCCATTGTTAAGGAGGCGATCTAGTTTATTGAGGGACTCTTGAGTGATGTTAGTGAGGCACGCATCAGCATAATCAATAAGGGGCAGCACCAATGTCTGCACAAGCAGCTTTTTGGTGCTTACTGGGAGAAAATTTTTAAATTTATAAAGATTACGCAACGTACCGGTAACTTTTCGACTTACCTCCGACAGTTGACCTCGCCATGACAGGTTAGAGTCCAAGACTAAGCCAAGGTCCTTGACCTCTTTGGATATGGGAATGACATCGCCATTGAAGAGGATCGGTGCAACAGAGTCCACAGAGAGTTTCGAAAGTTGCCGCTGGCTACCCAACACTATAGCCTGACATTTAGTAGGATTGACACTGATGCCAAAACTACTTGACCAGTTAGCTATGTGCTGCAAATCGTCATTGAGTAGCGAGATGGCACAGTTTATGTCTCTGACATCAGCTTGGGTATAAATTTGCAAATCATCAGCGTACAGATGGTAAGAACTACGAAGTTTACTGGTGATGAGGTTAATGAAAACTGAGAAGAGAAGCGGAGAGAGGATACCACCTTGAGGCACCCCAGAGTTCAGGTCGCACCAATCAGACAATGAACGACTGTCACGAACTGCCTGGGACCGGTCAGAAAGATAGGAAGAAAACCACTCTGTTGCTTCAGAGGAGACCCGCAAATGTCTAAGGACCGCAAGTAGTAAGTCATGGTCAACCGCATTGAAGGCATTGGAGAAATCAATGAGCACTAGCACCGTGACCTTGGTTGACTCCATACCATGCCTAATGTCCTCAATAACATTAAGGAGAGCAGTAGTGGTGCTGTGTCCGGGACGGAAACCAGATTGAAAAGGGGATAGAAGGACGTTACGATGAATAAAAAATGATATCTGTTTGTGGGCTGCCGCGTATTTTAGAAAGCAATGGAAGAATAGAAATGGGACGAAAATGATTGAGGGCACTGGGGTTTGAAACTTTAGGAAGTGGAATCACAAAGGCCTTACGCCAACAGGAGGGAAAGACCCCAGTGAGTAATGAAGTATTGACGACATGAGACACAATAGGCAAAATGCAGTCTAAAACAAGGATGACCATGGTTCTACTTACGTTATCCATACTAATATTATAAATGCGAAAGTGTGTCTGTCTGTCTGTCTGTCTGTCTGTTACCTCTTCACGCTTAAACGGCTGAATCGATTTTGATGAAATTTGGCATAGAGATAGTTTAAGATCCGAGGAAGGACATAGGATAGTTTTCATCCTGGAAATTATACCTAAAAAGATTGAAAAGTGAGTGGACATTTCTGTTGGGGTGCGGTGACCCTGTAGGAAATGTAATTATTAGACTAAAAGTACAATTGCTCTTACATTTGCTTAGGCGCTTTTAAAAATCCCTTTTATCAAGTTCCACGCGTACGTAGTCGCGGGCAAAAGCTAGTTTCACATAAATATGACATAATAAGATAGATGATGATGGTGGCGATGGTGTGGTAATGATGATGATTGTGGTGATGATAGTGATTTTGTGGTCATCTTCATAATCACATTCACCACCGGCATCATCATCACCACCATCACCACCACCTTCATCAACATCACTGTCACTAACACCATCACCACCACTACCATCATCATCATTCTCACCATCATCATCATCACCGACATCGTCACCACCAGTCAACACCATCACTATTTCACGAGTTAATGCGCACTTATGAACAGTACACAACCCTTTCAAATTTTTCTACACAGCCAACTCGATTCCGACTCGGTGCCCTTGCGGGGTGGGGTAGCTCGATTCGGTGCGGGGGTGTGCGTGTCCATTCTGTATGTAGTACTATTAAGTATTCTGTGCTTATGGTCTTACTCTTGCTTCCCCTATAGGAAGCGCACATATTGTTCAGGTAAAGGTGGCAGCCGCTCTCGAACCACTTAAGTTCTCTTGACTCCCGGTGGATTCCACACGCCGCCTTAAAAAAAAAACAGTCAACGGAATTATTTTTACGACACTGCGCGAAAATGTGGTGATAGATGGTATATATCCAGTAGTCAAAACTGCGAATGGTTGTACATTTGAAAACTGTCCATCTATGAGTTTAGTAAACATGACAACAAAGTGCCGATTTGTGGAGCTGATGGACATCCACATTACATACCTCTGGATACTTTTTTAACCTCCGACGAAAAACGAGCAGTATTATAAGTTTAACATGTGTTATCTTTGTGTCTGTCTGCGGCATCGTAGATCCCAAACAGATGAACTGATTTGAGTGCGGTTTTTTATTGATGGAAAGTCTTGTCTAAAGAGACGATTCTTAGCTATGTTTCGTGTAAATAACCGCAGCCGCGCGAACAAGGGCCAGGATCTCGGGCAATATAGAAGGTGAATTCTTATATTATAACTTTGTGGTTATGTTCAGGTTTAGAAGCATTTTTGTGACACTCAAAATTACAATGCAGATTTATTCTATCGAATGTTTAAAATCCCAAAAGAACGTTTTGACCGAAATCCCGATAACGAGCGTGCGTGCGTGCGTTCGCACGCGTGTGTGTGTGTGTGTGTGTGTGTGTGTGTGTGTGTCAGAGAGAAATAATAGTTTTTATGTTAACTAAACACATACACTATCCCGACAGTTGTAGTTACTTGCTTTCCCGTACTCCTTTTTATTTTCTTAACCAAAGCTGTCAGTACCGACTCCACGGGGCCTTATTATCTGCCCTACTTACTATACCCCTAGACTCCCTAGAGAGTACTATAATTAATTGTGAATTTGGGCGCTCTGGTGTTAAGGCCGTTCCCTGAGCCAGAACCCCGAGCCCCTCCTCAGGCCACCCGTCCCTGTCACATCACAGTCACATTTCAAAAGAGTGACGGAGACAGAGCTTGCGGGTCGTAAGGCGATATCTTTTTTCGTAAGAATTTGTCGATGATTATTTATTTTAAAAATATTGGCTTCAATTATTGAAATTCGGAAGCTGTAAAATTACTATTTTAGTTATGATTGATTTTTCTCCTTTTTTTGTTTCATAGTGTCACGTAGAAAAAAAACAAGTAAAGTTGGAGTAAAAATTCGAATTGGAGGTTACTTTGGGAATTAATTGTATCGAGCGAAGTGTTATGAATCGTGTATCGAATGCTGTGTTATTAAAGATAATATAATCAAGAATGATATATATTTTTCCCTCGTTTACTAATATCAACGTTTCGTAGAAAAATAGGATAATTTTTGGGGTATTTTTGCAAATCTGGCTCAGGGAACGGCCTTAACTGGGACGAAGCTATGAAAATAAGACGAAACGGTTCGGGAAAAGGTAGGTATAGTGCCCCGCTTCTTTTTTGTTCGTCATGGCGGGGGCACTACCGTGCCCCCAGATAAGCATCGGACTTTCGTTAGCACGGTAGGACTTTAGAGAGCTATGGAGCCGATATTAAAATAAAAATAGAATTGATACTCATCGTGTCAGTACTTAATCACGAAAAACTTTTTCACGAACGACTTTATCACGAAAAACTTGATCACGAATAGACTTTATCACGAAAACTTAATCACGAAAACTTTATCACTAAAGACTTTATCACGAAAACACTATACCACGACAAGACTTTATCACGAAAAAACTTTATCACGAAAACTTTATTACGAAAAGACTATATCACTTAAGCTCATAAACATGTATTTTCGTGATGAAGATTTTTCGTGATAAAGATTTTTCGTGATAAAGCTCATTCGTGATAAAGTTTTCGTGATTAATATTTTTCGTGATAACGTTTTCGTGATAAAGTCTTTGGAGTAAATTGTGTTCTATATTGATCGAATATCCATTTATAAATCCTCCTAGCCTTTATCCCATTTTTTGAGAATGAATTCTTAATCGGGGTCGGCTACCTACATCCCAAGATGTGGCGTAGGCACTAGTTTTTACGCAAGCGACTGCCATCTGACCTTCCAACCCAGAGGGGAAACTAGGCCTTATTGGGCTTAGGTGGTTTCCTCACGATGTTTTCCTTCACCGAAAAGCGAGTGGTAAATATCAGATGACATTCCGTACATAAGTTCCGAAAAACTCATTTATGACTAGAAAATGCGTGATATTGACAATTAAGAGACTTAAATAATGGAGTATGAAAATTTTAAATAAAATATATATACATATAATTTTAGTCATTTAATGCTTGAGAATGTTAACCACAATAACCATAAAGGCTGTTTGGAATGAAATTGATGAATGAGTATGAGTATTAATCGTATTTTAATGTTAATATCGGCTCCATAGCAGAGAATATATTATATACCTACTAACGTAAAAAAGAAACGACAGCGACACTTGTGTGCAGTAACAAAACTCGCGGCTATGTGTGCGTGTCGAGGGGCGAGCGCGGGACGCGCGAGATGAGGAAAGGCATTCACGTGAATGCCTTGTCGAAAGATTCGGCATTATAACTTATAAGGTCACCGACGCCCGAGTTACACCGATAGGCCGCTATCGCGCCTGTGTCCATGGCTCTCTAAAGTCCTATCGTGCTAACGAAAGTGCCAAATAATAAACGCCCAGAGGCGAGGGGGGAGGGCACCCCAATTTGCCACCAATCGTTAAAAAAAAATATGACAATCGTAATTGTTTTGAATTTCATTTCATATTTTTTTACCAAGTGTACCGCGAGACGCATCGCAACGTAGCGAGGCGCATCGTAAAATCGTTGGCAGCACGACGCCTCGCTGCGCAGCGAGACGCGAGACGCCGCGCGCGCGGTACAGCGTCCAACCGCACCGCAGTCTACCTATTGCAAGCGCATGAGAACGGCGGCCTCAGGCTGCGCCTCGCGGCGTCGCGCTGCGTCGCGCGGCTTCGCGAGACGCAGCGCCGCTCTACACGCCGCGCGTACCGGCGATGCACCGCTGCGTCTCGCGAAGCCACGCGACGCCGCGAGGCGCAGCGCTGCGTGGCGCAACGTATTTTGAATTCTCACGATGAAATGTGTCCCTTTTAATGTAGTAAATAAAGTATAATTTTGAGTCACTCTATTGAAATGTGCGAGCAGCGTCGCGTCGCGTCGCGTCTCGGTGTGAGCTGACCCTTATCCTTAGTATTATATTTATGGGGTTTTTATTATTAACTGATCTAGTAGAAACTTTTTTAGCTTAACCTTAAAAACATTTTGACTGCTACATTCAATCTCTTGAGTTATTTTGTCGTAATAATTCAATTAATGTAATTGATTTAATGTAAATTATGTATCTCATTCATACAATTAACAAGGGAATCGGGGAGTATTATAAATATTATGATACACCACTAGCAACACAGAAACGGATTGACAGAACCAACCGACCAATCATAGCGTGATATTGTATGTTCCATTTCGCTCATTGAAGTCGGTTATTTTGTAAAGAGGTGATTATGTTATAATATGGAAGAGTGGAAGAGTTATTGTGTTCCGACTCTAGTGCTTACCTTGTGGTACGCATTGCAGTGGTACGGGGCGCAGTAGTCCATATAAGAGGGGGAGAATTTCAGGTCGAAACGCTCCTTATACGACGGCGACATTGGAGGCTTGAAGAATGCTGTTAATTCAAATTCAAAGTTCTTTATTTCAGACAACATGATCCAAATTTGTTAGTAAACTTAAGTATTTAAAATTGTTAGTATCTTATTATACATTATGTTACTAACAACACGTCGTTCGTGCTAGGAAAATCTCTAGGTATACTCATAACTCGGGGCTAAATCGATATGTGTGAGGTTATCCGTTAATTATTTATTTACTTCCGAAACGATCCCTTATGAAGTTAGGGTTGTCAAGCTGCGCTGATACTCTGAAACATAAAAAAATATCTATTAATGACACTTCAAACCAGCGCTTACGTGCCATAACTAGCCTAATCCGTGGAAGTCCACACATTGGCTAAACAAAACGAGATAAAAAAGTTCCATACCAAATAACATACTTTTCTCAAACATGCAATGGAATATCGTCATAACGTGCGTTATAACAGGCTTCGAAGTACACTAGGGTGCAAAGAAATCTGTCCACCTCAGCACAATGAACGTTTTTTCAATTTCTGTAAAAACTATTGGGCGGATTGTAAAAATTTAAATGCCACGTGAAAGATAATTTTCTGCCCTATCAAATGACACTAATTAGTAACAATAGAGATCGATATTTAACAAATTTATGACTCATTTTAGCTACGTGCCTCATTAGCGTGCACTAATTTACCCCCTATTATCTGTATCAAGTTTCAAGAGAACTGTAAAGGAATTTCATACAAGGGCTAAACCGGGCTAAAAAAAATTTTTTACATGGCGTCTGTGTTTCTTGGATACCCAATGAAATAAAAAAAATACACCAATCAAAAAAAATATAATTCAGCTGTTTAGCCTGCTAAACAGCTGAATTATATTTTTTTTGATTGGTGTATTTTTTTTATTTCATTGGATATGTTTGAGATACCTAATCGGTATATTACAATCCAAGCCGTGAAGAGGGCTTGCCGGCTTTGTATCACTATACCCACGTTATGCTGTATTAGCTCAGTCACGGCAATAAGGAATTTTAAAGTAGGTACGTTTTCTCAATAATTGTCTGGAATGTTGACTTCATTCATACAAAATTAGGATCGAAGAGCATTGCATATTAGTTTATGGTCAGTAAAAATTAAAAATAAAAACCATGCCGGCTCGGTTTGCTCGACAATAACGTTGTATGATATTCCTTTCTTTGTCGAGGTACAAACTTTTTAAGAAGATCTGCCATTAAAAAAAGGGACAAGTCCTAAACAGCCAAAGCGGAAGAGGCCTCAAACAAATAACTGTGATACACACATTTTTTTTTTTCATTTATTATTAATAAAATGTAGGTATACACAGCGTTTTATTACATTTAAATTTCGCCAAACTGCATAACAGTTTGTTGGCGAATATGTACACTCTATAATTCAGTAAGATTAGCTGAAAATTTGGCAAAATGAAAGGACAACTTTTATCTATCAGGATATGTAGGTTATAGAGCCAAGTTTAATTTTATCTACTCTCCCCCCCTCTCAGGGGTGAGCGTCACCCCCCCGCGCCCTCGAATGTGTCCCGGAGCACGGTATTTTCCACTTTAGAAGAAAACCGTGTACGATACATACAAAATGTATAGGAACGAAATAATCCTGAATAAATTTACTATAAACCTTTTATACATACAAAAGCGATAGCACTTATACAATCAGCGCAATCTGTTACCAAATACTAACGTTTTTAATTATTGATCTTTTTTTTCTGCTAAAAGGTTAGTTATCTCAAAAACTGCACACTTCTCGGCCAATATATGTATGACAAAAGTAAAGAATGGAAAATGTTCTTTCTAAAAATGTATAATTTATTTCTGTTACTCTTTAATTTACCGTTGCAATGCTATTTTTAAAATTTAAGTCATTTGGCCATTATGCGAAATATAAATATTCGTACTAGTTAAACGGTGTTACTTGCAATACCATAGACTTCTTATATGTTTTTCTGTAATCTACAAATATTGAACTATATCCTGTATTTTTTTTTTTTTTTAGACTTACTATTTAAGGAAATAAGGGGTGTGTGGGGAAATCGTCAAGTTTTGCTCGTTTTCGTAAATAACTTCAAAAATGTTTAATTTTGAATTATAAAATATATATATTTGAGATATTCATAATGTACTCTTTCATTTGATATGTCACACGATATACTTTGCTAATTTTTTTTCTAATTTACCCCTCAATTCTGGCCCCTATGTTTCAAATTACTTGATTTACTTTACGTTACGTTACATTTCCATATTTGGGTCATCAATTTACATACGTGTACTAAATTTCAACTCAATCGGTCCAGTAGTTTTGGAGAAAATTCGCTATGATTATAGTTCGCTATGATTAACGAACGAAATAACGGCCGACTTATCGCCGGTGACTGTGACGTCACATGAAGCGCAAAATCGGATCGAAACCGGTCCTAGCTGCTCTGTGTCTCAAACAAATAGCGAACCAGCGATAATAACAAAACGAAGCGCTCGGGCAAACGATAACATTGCATTGAATAATGAAGTGGATGAAATGCAAAAGTCTTTTAGCGACGTCCTTAAGACGGAAGGACAATGGACATATGTTCAGGGGCCGCGGCGTAAACAATCCTATCGTTACCAAAGTAAAATCGGCTGCTCGAATGACTGTAGTGGAAAGTTTAAAGCGGCTGATACGAAAGTGCCAGTTTTCATCACTAAAGTACACAAAGACACAACGGAGCAAGATATTGCGGATTATATACGTAAAAAGACGCAGGAAAATATATCTTTGCAAAAAATCACGGTAAAAAGAGAAAGAGACCATAATGCGTATAAATTCTACGTCTCAAAGGAAAAGCTGATAATGTTTTTAGATCCTTCACTATGGCCACAGGATGTAATCGTTCGTCGTTTTATGCATTATAGTCAGCGGGCGGCGACATATGGTAATAATAAGGAATGTGATAACGGCGCGCAAAGATCAACAAATGGATAAGAAGGACAGTAATTCTGTTTACAAATTTGTTACTTTTAACTGTAAGAACGTTAAACGTTCGGTGCAGAATGTTCGACAATTATGTAAAGAGTGTGATGTAATCGCACTTCAGGAAACGTGGCTGTGCCATGACGAAATTTCGTTTTTGAGTAATATTGATGACGATTTCGGGTCCACGGGTACGTCAGCAGTGGATACTTCAAAGGGGATGCTGAAAGGTCGTCCTCATGGGGGCGTCTCCCTGTTATGGAATAAGAAAGTGTTTCAATGTGTATCGGTCGTGCAATGTGCTAATCCGAGAATTTGTGCTATTAAAATAAATATAGGTCAAAGGTCGTTACTTGTGTTCAGTGTTTATTTGCCGACGGACAAGCAGGACAATCTAAGTGACTTTACGGACTGCTTGAGTGGGGTGAGTGCAATAGTAGACAGTAACGATACGGAATGTGTGTTTATATTGGGCGACTTTAATGCTCACCCTGGCGAGAATTTTTATAAAGAGATGATGTGTTTCTGTGCTGAGCAGGGCTGGGTATGTTCAGATATTTCAAGGCTAGGCCGGCAGTCGGATACGTACACATTTGTTAGTGAAGCGCACGGATCAACAAGGTGGCTAGATCACTGTATTGCCACTTTTTCAGCGGACAGTGCAATTACAGATGTGTACGTGAAAAGCGACGTCCGGTGGTCAGATCATTTTCCATTGTTCCTTGAGTGTAATCTGCGTTTTATAAGACCAAAACTTTTGCAGGGCAACAACACCCCTCTCCTCAATAACATAGTATGGGGACAAAGGAAACCTGAGCAAATAAGTTTGTATAATGTGGAATGTAACAAAAAAACTACGATTAATTGATTTTCCCACAGAATTTCGTGGATGCTGCGATAGTTTATGTTACGTTAATAGCCACCGGAACTTTATTGATTGTTTATACCTAGATATTGTTACTGCTTTAGCAGAATCAGCGTCATTGAGTGCTAAGTGTGGACGGGTTAAAAATAATAAAACAGTGACGGGGTGGAATAAATATGTGAGCGAGGCCCACGAGGAGGCTCGAAGTAAATTTAAGCTATGGATATTTTGTGGTAAACCGAAGTCAGGTCAACTTTTTGATGAAATGTCTGAAAGTAGAAGAAAGTTTAAAATGCGTCTAAAATGGTGCCAGAGAAATGAGGAGCAAATAAAATTAGACATAATGACAGCTCAACATACTAGACGTGACTTTAAAAGTTTTTGGAAGTCCACTAATAAACATAATAGTAAACCGAGCCTTCCCGTGAGCGTCGACAACGTCAGTGACCTGAAAGGAATAGCCGAGTTGTTTAAAAACAGTTTTACTGTAAAGTCACCACTGGGGCCATCACAGTCGTCGGACGTTAACAGTGCGGAACTGTGTGGCCGGGGGGTGGGCACTAGGTTTACAGCTAAAGAGGTGAAAGAAGCTTTAAAATCTATGTCTAGAGGCAAATCCCCTGGTCACGACGGTCTCAGTATAGAGCACCTTCACAATGCTGGGCCACATTTACCACGAGTGCTCGCGATGTTCTACACCTTATGTGTGGGACACTCATACTTGCCGGCAGACATGATGAGGACTGTGGTGGTACCCATCGTGAAAAATAAAACAGGTGACATAAGCGACGCGAAGAACTACAGGCCCATCTCATTGGCCACAATAATAGCTAAGGTACTTGATAGTCTGCTTAGTGCTAGAATGGAGCGATATTTGAAGCTGCATGATAATCAGTTTGGTTTCAGATCTGGTTTATCGACAGAAAGTGCCATTCTAGCTTTAAAGCAGACTGTTAAGTACTACACAAACAGGCACACACATGTGTATGCGTGTTACTTAGATTTGACGAAGGCTTTTGACCTAGTTAGGTACGACATCTTGTGGCAAAAATTGAAAGATATTGATATGCCAGCTGACTTACGTGACCTCCTTAAGTTCTGGTATCAAAATCAGGAAAATCGGGTGAGATGGGCTGGAGTTCTGTCGGATCCGTACAGGTTGGAGTGCGGGGTGAGGCAGGGTGGATTGACCTCGCCGAAGCTGTTCAACCTGTACGTCAACGGACTTGTGGAGGAGCTCAGCAGTACCCGTGTCGGCTGTCATATTGATGGTGTATGTGTCAACAATATTAGTTATGCGGACGACATGGTCCTGCTGAGTGCCTCTGCTTGTGGCCTTGAAAGACTACTCGGAATTTGTGAGAAGTATGCTTCGAGTCATGGCCTCGTTTATAATGTAGATAAAAGTCAGTGCATGGTGTTTAAGGTAAGAAAAAAATGCCTACCGGATGTCCCACCTATCAAACTAAATGGCACACCGCTAAAACTAGTTTACGATTTTAAATACCTCGGACATATAGTAACTTCTGACCTTAAAGACGATGCAGATATTGAGCGAGAACGCAGAGCGCTGTCTGTACGCGCTAATATGATCGCCCGCAGGTTTTATCGTTGTTCCGCTGAGGTCAAGGTCACCCTGTTTAGAGCCTATTGTACAACGTTCTATACCAGCAGCCTGTGGAGCGATTATACGCAGAAACAGTATAGTGCTCTGCGGATTCAATACAATAATGCGTTCAGAGTGCTGATGGGGTTACCCCGATACTGCAGCGCATCAGGGATGTTCGCGACAGCCCGGGTAGACTGCTTCTACGCCACCATGCGCAAGCGGTGCGCTTCCCTGGTGCGACGAGTGAGGGGCAGCTCCAACAGCGTTCTGAAAATGATTGCGAGCAGGGTCGACTGCATGATTATAAACCACTGTTGCATGACCCAACTAAATAAAAATGTTAATTATGAGATTTATTATTAATATTATGTTTGCTATAAAATAAAATTATAATGTGTAATTGTCATCAATGTAATGTAATGTAATGTAATGTAATGTAATTTATTTTAACTTAACTTAACTTATTTATTTGTATCTTATGGACTTTTAATATGGACTTTGTCTGAAATAAATGAATTTTATTTTATTTTTTTTTATTTTTTTATTATAGTAGGATCCCTCGTGTGTCTGTCTCAGTCCGTCCGTCGGTCATAGCCAATTTGCTCCGAAACTACTGGACCGATTGAGTTGAAATTTTGTACACGTATGTAAATTGATGACTCAAACATGGACGTGTAACGTAACGTAACGCAAATAAATAAATTTTGACATGAGGGCCAGTTTAGGGGGCAAAATAGAAAAAAAATGGCATAGTATATCGTGTGACATATCAAATGAAAGGGTACATTATGAACATCTCAAATATATGTATTATATAATTCTAAATTAAACGGTTTTGAAGTTATTTACGAAAATGAGCAAAACTTGACGATTTCCCCACACACCCCTTATTTCCTAAAATAGTGAGGCTAAAAAAAAAAAAAAATACAGAATATAGTTCAATACTTGTAGATTACAGAAAAACATATAAGAAGTCTATGGTATTGCAAGTAACACCGTTTAACTAGTACGAATATTTATATTTCGCATAATGGCCAAATGACATAAATTTTAAAAATAGCATTGCAGCGGTAAATGAAAGAGAAACAGAAATAAATTATACATTTTTAGAAAGAACATTTTCCATTCTTTACTTTTGTCATACATATTTTGGCCGAGAAGTGTGCAGTTTTTAAGATAACTAACCTTTTAGCAGAAAAAAAAGATCAATAATTAAAAACGTTAGTATTTGGTAACAGATTGCGCCGATTCTATAAGTGATATCGCTTTTGTATGTATAAAAGGTTTATAGTAAATTTATTCAGAATTATTTCGTTTCTATACACTTTGTATGTATCGTACACGGTTTTCTTTTAAAGTGGAAAATACCGCGCTCCGGGACACATTCGAGGGCGCGGGGGGGTGACGCTCACCCCTGAGAGGGGGGGAGAGTAGATAAAATTAAACTTGGCTCTATAACCTACATATCCTGATAGATAAAAGTTGTCCTTTCATTTTGCCAAATTTTCCATATATTGCAATCTAATTTTCTTGGATTACTACTTTGTTTTCCTGTTACACTGCGTAACTCACTAACCACTAATTACCTAAACTACCTACACTTAAATATACTACTAACAGCTGAGCAGCACAATTAACTTTACACCATGAAGTTCTAACACGTTGTAATAAGGTTTACATTCGTTTACAAATGCATAGACAACACTGATACTATTAAATTTCACTACAAAAATTATCTAAGAACAAATGTTTTATTTTAGCTTGGAAACATCGTAGACTAGTAAAGTCATCCTCCGGGGGAATACTATTGAAGATCCTCGTCGGTATCAAGTATGACCTTGTCCGTTTACATTGCAAGCTGTAATCAATAAATAGAACAGCTACACACATTTTTTTACTTAATTTGTCATTGATATCGTCGATTGATTGATTATGATCGTCTGCGAACTGGGCCAGAGCGGTCGCGGTACTACGCAACTTCCTAAACCCGTGCTGTACGTTGGATAAAATATTATTATTTTCTAAGAATGTACTTACTAATTTTCCCTACTATCACCTTTTCCATTATTTTATTTACTACAGGCAGTACAGCAATTGGTCTGTAGTTAGAATAGTCTAGGTGGCTACCTTGTTTGTACACCGGGCATATAATGGACTTTTTCAAGGAATCTGGGTAAACCCCCCTCTGGATACACATATTGACAAACTTAGCTAATATCGGACTGATTTCTTTTTTAACGTACTGAAGGTCTATTACTCTAATTTCATCCCAACCTGGAGATTTTCTCCAGCTTAATTTATCTATGGTTTTTTCAATTTCTTGAGGCGAAGCTTTTTGGTATCTGAACGTAACGTTACAATTATTTACATATACCTAATGACCGGTCTAAAAAATTTCGATTACAGTTGTTTTACTTTATCGACTTCCTCAGTAAACATTTTATAGCGAAGTTTGTGCATATATATTGTACACAGAGTCGGTTTTCCCCAAGTACTTCATAATGACAGTATCCAGGTCGTCTTTCTTATTGCCCAACCAGCCATTTATAAGTGCCCAAGTCTCTCAAGTCAAGTTCTTTGATCCCCTTACCTCGATTCAGCGTAGTGTTTTGGCTTTTTTTTGCGCATATCTACGGAAATAAAGTTAAACATTATTTCGGATCTAGACACAGCACGTGGGTAAGGACCAAAAAGTAAGACGTAATTTAGGCGTAGTTAGCCTTAGAAAAAAAGCGATCGGAAAAAGTTCCGTTCTGCGACAAAAATTAACGACACAATAATGAACCTCAAAACAGTACCTTAAGGTACATTATTCGATGGTTAATTTGTCGTCGGACAAGGGAAAAATTTATACAAATTTAAAAATTACAAGTTTTTTCGTAGGTACTTATTAAACGGTTATTTATTATTTTTGTTTTATTCCCTCGTAACTGTGATGAAAAACTTTGTGTGCATCATGGGCGGTAAAGGAATTACAAACTCGAATCATAAAAGGTCATGCTGGCATCGGGCTTCTTATAGATTCTCATTAACATCTGATATGTACGATGAATGCATAAATCTCTTTGATTTTGTGTTAGTAATTCCAGATTTACCGCCCTTGTTCCACAATATACTGGCTTTGCGAGTTGTAGACCTCGCGAGTTTGTTTTGAAAATTGAAATTTTTTAGGGTTCCGTACCCAAAGGGTAAAAAACGGGACCCTAATAGGTACTAAGACTCCGCTTTCCGTCTGTATGTATGTACGTCTGTCACCAGGCTGTATCTCATGAACCGTGATAGCTAGAGTTAAAATTTTCACAGATGGTGTATTTTTGTTGCCGCTATAACAACAAATACTGAAAATAGAATACAAACTGAAATATTTAAATCTGAAAACAGAAATATTTAAATGGGGCTCCCATACTCCCATACAACAAACGTGATTCGGTTGCGTTAACTTAGCACGTCATTTGTATGCGGCGCCATACATACAGTGCAAAGTTAAGTTAACCCGGCCAGTTAAGATGGGAAGTGTTTGTACGGAACCCTCGGTGAGCGAGTCCGTCTCACACTTGGCCGGTTTTTAGTTGTAAACTTGTCAAACGAAAAATTGAATCGAAAAATCTATATACATATATAATCTATAACAAGTTTGTTGTATGAGAGCCCCCCTTAAATATTTATTTTATTTTATTTTTAGTATTTGTTGTTATAGCGGCAATAGAAATACATCATCTGTGAAAATTTCAACTGTCTAGCTATCACCGTTGTTGAGATACAGCCTGGTGACAGACGGACGGACGGACGAACGGACGGACGGACAGCGAAGTCTCAGTAATAGGGTCCCGTTTTTACCCTTTGGGTACGGAACCCTAAAAAGCGACCTATAAGCGCAAACCGCCGAAAGGCTGTACATCCAAAGAACCGGATATACGAAACAATTTTGGGGCCAAGCTAAAACGGGGACGCTACGCTCGTTCGGTTGGGTATTCTGCAGTATACGTATAGTTGACGACGCGGTTGACGCAGTTTGTAAGCACCTACCTACTTAGCCCGCGGTCCCGGGTTCGAATCCCGGCCAGGGCAAGTACTTACTTATTTGTGTGATGAACTCGAATATTTGTGCTTTGGTCATGGTTGTTCTATGTATTTATGTATATAAGTATGTATATCGTCGTCTAGTTCCCATAACATAAGCCATCTTGAGCTTAATTTGGGACTAGATCGATTTGTGCGAGGTTGTCTAATATTTGTTTATTTATTTTAGCTATTATGCAGTATACTTACGGATATATGAGACTTGGAGAACGACGACCAAAATCGTCAGCCAATTCATTTTAACTACAGCCGAATATTCAGTATTATTGCCATTTAATAGTTTAATCAACACTGATTGAGTTTTTATGGCTCAATCAAAAGTTATATCCTTAAAGATATTAGTTTATGAAACCGTTTTATAATGAGGTCTTAAAACACGAGTGAGGTTTTACGAAACGAGCCGAAGGCGAGCACGACAGTCCTCCGCCAAGTCGAAATGACCGGTCAAGTGCGAGTCTAATTTGCGCACCGAGGGTTCCGTACAAATACTTAATCCCATCTTAACAGGCCGGGTTAAAGCTGGTTCAAATTTAAAGCAACCGATCACGTTTGTTGTATGGTAGCCCCCTTAAATATTTATTTTAGGTGACAGACGGACGGACGGACAGACAGACAGATAGACAGACAGACACCGTTTTTACCCTTTGGGTTCGGAACCCTAAAAACTAACACTTGGGTAATTATTATTTATTTTATTTTATTGTATATTATTGAGTAAAATTTGACAAGAACTTAGATTTTAGAATGAATAATTAATATAGGACTAAATTTTATTTATAAATAGTTTAATATAAGCTAGATTGTTAAAGTGTACCTGATTTGTGTTTTAATGTAAATATTCAAATGCAATCTATATTGTTTACTGAATAAATAACTATGAACTACAAAATATTTTTTTTAGGCGACAGAAAAATCTATAAGTTGTTTCTAGGAACGACGGGATTTATTTGAATTTGTTTTCATTAATGAATTCATGATTTTTTTTTTTTTTTATAAATGTAAGTGCTACTATATTCGATTGTATTATATTGTGTTTAATTTATTGACGATGTTAAAGTGATTCCCAAGAATCCTACTTGAATAAATGATTTTTATCTTATCTTATCTTATGAATGGATGAATGAATTTATTTGCATAATCATTGTACAACTACCCATAAATCTACCCTACCCATAAACAAACATTAAACCATTGATACAAAGCTTAAAGAAAGATTGAAGTGAGCTACCTGGTGGAAGAGACCGGGAATCGAACCCGGTACCTCAGGATCCAACGTGTTGACCGGTTCAGCGCGTAACCTTCCCGCCACCCTAACTCCCAAGCAACCTTTCGAATTTTTCCTTATGATTTGTACTGTTTATTTGAAAGGCTTTACACCTCAGCGACCTCTATGGGAACATTCATGATGTTTGCTAAATTTCATCCATACCCTGTACTCATTCCCAATATCATTAGAAATTTCGCAAATATACGATTTATAAAATCATAATTGTCTGACATTATCTGATTGATAAAAACTGTTTCTTCATAAAATTTTATTAACATAATTACATTATATTTACTCATTATCATCACAACAAAGTCAGTCTTACATCACAACATTATTTAGGTAGGTAGCAAAAATAAAAAACCAACTTATTTAATTATTCTTATAAAATCAAATTTAAATAGGCTAGTAGACCCAGTTTTGAAATATATTTGAAATGGTTAATAATGATCTTACTAGCTTTAAAAAAAATGTCTTGTATTTTTGTGAAAGCTAGAAAGCTAAATTTTATCAATTGAAAACTAGAAATTTCATGAACAGTCAAAAACGCCGTCCGCCGCTTGATCTGTGGCGTGACGTAGAATTACCTTTAAAAAATCGAAATTCGACCGTCGTATAGTGCCATTCCGCTCACACCAATATACTGTGACAGGAGATCGAGAGGGACGGCACTATTGGAAGTCGTCAAAGTAGACTTTCAGTTATCTTTACACTACCGATGACGTCACTATTATAAGCGAAAATGGCGGACAGCGTTTTAAGCATTTCAAATTACAGATTAAAAACCATATTATCAACATCAATTTTTTCAATCATCTTTCACTTTTATGAATTGAAAAATATATATTTCGGTTTCCTATGCTAAATACTATACGGAATAAACATTAGTAGGTATATTACAATTTGACATGAGTCAACTAGCCTATTGTAAACTTACTGCATTTTATATAAAAAGGCATTGCAAGTCACATGTCCAAGAAAAAGTAATTTCAAAACTTCAACTAAAGGAAACTGAAAAGCGTACCTACTATTTTTACCCTGCATGTATAAGAAAATAAGGTGGCACTCCGAAATGACAGGTGAGAGTTTTGACGTCATCACGCTGATTGGTTGGTCGGTTCTGTCAATCCGTTTCTGTGTTGCCAGTGGTGTATCGTTACTCCCCGATTCCCTTGTTACTTGCATGAATCTCGTAAAAGCGTGGGTGTTTTAAACCAATTATTACGACAAAATAAAACTTACAAGGGGTACCCAACTGTCCGACTCCGATTTGTTTTATTTTGATATATGTTATACCTAGAGTAGTCTCAATAGCAATAGCAGACACGTATTTTTTCATGTTCTCATTCTTTTTTCATGTTCTCCAACATATAGTGAAACCAGTAATTAATTATCGATTTGCTTGGACACATCTCTCCAGAAGTTAGAGGGTAGACGAATTTTCAGTACTTTGAAGGACAATTGACAACATTTCATATTTTTAAGACTATCATTTTATTACTTTTCTGAATTCTGCTTAAAAAGATGAAGTAATCTCTGTTTTTATTTATTTTCTGAGATGATTATTTATTTTATTATTAATTTATAAAAACATACTCATTTTAAAATGTGGCAACACCAAAACCAGAACTTAATGGAACGGTTACTATAGTCGGTTTTCTTATTTAAAAAAAAAAAACTTAACCTTTTGACCGCCACAGTCGGCTGTGGCCGTCAACAAAAAATCGTGCCCCTGACGCCACGTCGGCCACAGCCGTCCAAATTTCAATGACCAAAAACTTTGTAATTCTAACCGCTACAAGTATGTATGTATGTATGTAAACGCTTTATTGTACACAACAACTGGTTATAAATACATTGATAACAAATGAAATATGTACAAAGGCGAACTTATCCCTATTAGGGATCTCTTCCAGTTAACCTTTGAGCAATTGAAGGAACAAGTATTTTTCAATCCCTGTTGATTTTGGGGCACATCTTTTTTTTTTTACTCTGGCGTCAGTGGCTCGGTAAATTGCTAGACCGCTTGGCGGTCAATAGGTTAATCAAACTCGGTATGCATCTGTCATCTGTCAATGTCAAATAAAAAAATATATTTTTTTTCGCTGATTTCGCTCTTTGGTTTAGACAACAACCCTATTCAGACCGTATTGTCTTAGATTGCAGTTAAGTATTTGATGTATTTTCTTATATTTCTTTAAATACAGAAGATTTTTTTTAAGGTACACGACTTAAAGCCCTGTCGATCTCTATATTAATTTCCACCTGTTATAAATATGAAATGTTGTCAATTTGTCCTAACAGGTTGAATTTGGGCAGCTAAAAAAAATACGTCTCTGCTAGACTACTCTATAACATATATCAAAATGAATGAAATCGGTGTCAGAGAGTTGGGTAAGTACCTTTCCTTGTTAGTCAAAGAACATGACAATCGTAATGCATAAATGCATAATTTGACATTTGACGACGCGTTTGGCTCGGTTTGTAGACACCTGCCTACTGAGCCGGCGGTCCCGGGTTCGAATCCCGGCCGAGGCAAATATTTGTGCGATGAACTCGAATATTTGTGCTTGGGTCATGGTTGAATGAATGATATTTATTCACCAGAATATACGGTACATATAAGGTCTTACAGTAGTAACTTGGTTCCATAATATATTCTACCGTTAGGCATGTGAAACTTGATTACTTAGGTAACTAAAAATAGACAGTTATTGCATGCTATATACCTTAAAATTAGTTTTATGTTTAATACAATATTTATACATTATCATTACTACGATTTAAATTACAGAACACTCTTCACATTTAAAGTACACTATTAATAACATTGTAACTTTTCTTTAAAAAAGTCGTCTATTGTATAATAAGCTTTTTTGATGAGCTCTTCTTTAAGTTTTCTTTTAAATGTGTAAACCTCTAAGTCTTTGAGCTCCTCTGGTAAGAAATTATATATTTTAGAGGCCATACCCAATATGCTATTTCGGAGCAATGCGGTTTTGCCTGGAACGATGTTAATTTTGTGCTTGTAACGTGAGCTTTCAGAGTTTGATCTTACTTTTTGTGGAAATAAATTTGGATTTGATTTTACAAAAGTGGCTACCTCGTAAATATACAGACTAGTTAGCGTTAAGATCTTCAATTCCTGAAAGTACGATTTGCAACTATCAGTTTGCTTAAGGTTGCAGATGGCACGGATACATTTTTTTTGGGCAGTAAAAACTAGTATTTTATTTGTAGAGTTGCCCCAAAAGATTAAACCATACCGAAGAATTGATCCTATATGACCATGATAAGCCAGTAAAGCCGTTTTTCGGTCCGATAGTTTTGCAATTCTCCTGAGTGCAAAAACAAAACTATTTATTCGTTTGCATAATGATTCCGTGTGTGCTTTCCAGTTCATATGGTTATCTATGTCAATGCCCAAAAATTTAGCTACATCTGTGTGTTCTATATGTTTATCGTTATATTTAATGTCAAGATTTATTGAATTTGTTTTGTATTGATAAAATTGCATGATTTTTGTTTTGTCAACGTTTATTTTTAGTTTATTCAATTGTAACCAATTTATAATATTCGTAAGTGTATTATTTATGTCGGACTCATATGTAGCCAAATTGTCAGATTTAATCAGTACCGTACTATCGTCTGCAAATAGTATCATTGGGTGTTGAACATGTGTTGGTAGGTCGTTTATATAAGCCAGAAACAGCAAAGGACCCAATATGCTCCCTTGCGGAACACCGCGCAACAATGGTCTAAATTTTGAAAAGTAAGCGGTCTCTACTTTTGTCTTTTTGCAAAGTCTATTGATTTGGGTGCATTGCATTCTGTTGCTTAAGTATGAGGTTAGTAATTTTAGGGCAATACCTCTGATACCGTACCGTTCTAGTTTTTCCAATAGTCTATTGTGCTCTACAAAATCGAATGCTTTTGTTAAATCCATGTATATTGCACAAATCGGAACCCTTTTGTCTACATTCAACGTAATTATTTTCGTTAGGTCATAAATGGCAGATGTAGTTGATTTGTTTTTCCGAAACCCATTTTGTTCTTCAACTAGTATATGTTCTTTTTCGAAAAAAATGTATATTTGATCATAAATAATCCGCTCAGCGATTTTAGAAAATATTGATAGTAGAGCAATTGGCCGGTAATTTTCTAGCTTTTCCTTGTCATTTCTTTTGAACAACGGCTTTACTATGGCTGTTTTTAGCTTATCTGGGAAAATACCTTTCTCCAGCATTAAATTAAAGATAAATTCTAAAGGAAAAGAAATTACATCGGCGCAATGCTTTATGACACTAGTTGTTATTTCGTCAATCCCTGTACTTTTAGTGTTCTTCAAAGTTTTTATTGTCCTGTAAATTTGCTCAGCAGTTACAGGAGCTAAATAGATTGAGTTCAAGTTATTTGTTCTATGTATTTAAGTATATATTTATCTATATAAGTACGTATATCGTCGTCTAGTACCCATAACACAAGCCTTCTTGAGCTTAATTTGGGACTAGATCGATTTGTGTGAGGTTGTCTGATATTTATTTATTTATTATTTATAATTATTATTTTTTGTACAAAAAATCTTATAATTATTTTGTTACCATAAAGCGGCATCTAATCACTAATCAGTGACGTAAAAGTCTCACTAGCCGGAATGCCATACCTTATTTTCTTATACTATGGGTACGGTTACAATTTTCAACTGTAGGTAGGTACATAAAATGTCAGATGATCTAACACCTAGACATTTCTTAATTGCGTAGCATTTTACACAAAGAACCAATATAATAAAATTCACAAGCAAGATGGTCTTGGTTTAAGTTTGGTTTTACTCTATAGCCTGACAAGTTCCGTTTGAACACTCGCCATCTTGCGGATATTTACTGGCGTAGAAAAACAGAGCTAAATGGGTGAATCGACTTTTTTGTGTTGTTTACTCTGTCCCCGTTGTCCAAGTGACATCAAGTTCAAATTCAAATTCAAAACGTTTATTTGTCAATCTTCATACTGTTTCATAGAAAAATGCTTAGGTTGTCCGAGGGACAAATTTTGCGTAACCATAGCAACAAGGTGCACTTAAAAGTTGAGTCACCCAAATATATCATCATTTTGGATTCGATCCCGCAACGAAACCTCGAGCATAGCTTGGCATTGCCCTTTGAGTAACTTTGAGCCTTCTTATGAGGCCCACCGTGACTAGGCCTGCCACTAAATTCGCCAAACCCGGACAGACTTAAAAAAACCCGGACATTTTCCGTAAATCACATTTTTCCCCGGACGCGTACAAAAATAATATTATTCAAGCACCATCGCTTTATTTTACATTCACTTAAAAAGTGTCCGGGTTTTCCCCGGACACTTAACCACGGGAAACACGGATGGCAGCCCTAACTGTGAACCACCGCGCGTCAATGCCGTATGTAATATCAGCTAGGCTATATTTGAATATCAAAAATCTTTTTCAATACACTTTTATCCATCTTCTTATCTTCCAATCGCCGTTTCTTCGGCGTCACTGTCAAACTACCCTCCATTTTCGGGCTACTCTC
Source organism: Apotomis betuletana (assembly GCA_932273695.1). Taxonomy (NCBI): domain Eukaryota; kingdom Metazoa; phylum Arthropoda; class Insecta; order Lepidoptera; family Tortricidae; genus Apotomis; species Apotomis betuletana. Next base: position 7,414,600 of record OW026322.1, read on the forward strand.
AAAACAAAACTCCTTAGGAAAACCGACAATCTTCTTTGGCGAAAAATAACTAACAAAATACAACAACTCAGATCTGCTACAGTGTGTACTGAAACATACATCTATATCATCTTCCGATACTTTACAAATTGGATTGTCATCTGTTTGATAGTTTGTCCATTTTTGGGCAGACAGATGGACGTTTAGGTATTTAGCGTCCTTGGATTCGGTAGTGCACTTGCTGTGGTCTTTCCTGTTTTTTGGCCAACAGAGATGGATTGGTGAACTGTCGTTGGTAACGCCAGGCACTAGGTGAGGGAGATGGCTGAAATGAAAATAATATCTATAATTAAAGCCTGACCAGAAATATTTGCGGAATTTCACTGGAACTAATTTCTTACACTGGCAATGATTTTATGATGGTTTGTCAACAATGTAAATGTCATTCGTGGTGTTTTCTTTAAAAGACATTATAAATATCCAAAGAAAATGCCGAAAACCATTCACAGTCGTGAACGTAATATTATAAATAAAGTATACACATGTTTACTACACGAAAAACATTCAGAATTCTTAACATGTTATTGATGTTACTACCTAGAACAGGGCTATTGGGATTTATTGGTATATATTTGAAACCTACAGTTTGAATTTTTCAATGATAATTTTTGTTTCAAAAACTACAAGAAATTGACAAAATTCACGCGGAAAAATGTTTTTTATCAACTTATTTTCCACTGCACGCAATGGAAGCATGAAATAGCTATGTTACTATCTAAAACTCGGGAAAAGTAAATATTATATTATTATATTTTTTTCTTTCTTAATTTACCTTTGTGTCATTATTTATAAAAGTAAATATTATTCACTTCCAAAAGTTGGTTGAAATTATCAATATACCTACATACCTATCTGTCATAATATGAAAAAAAAATTAAAAGGAATAAAGCCTCTTAAGGTATTCGCCTGAAATCATGACGTCTCCGTAGAAAACTGGTTTTCAATACAAATATATAATTTTACAATAATATAGAAGACTTACCTATAAAGCTCTTTCCATCTCACCTCCTCCACATATACTTTTACACCCAACTGTTTATGTATCTCATTGAACAAGAACTCGTAACCAAACTTCGCAGAGGTCTTAACGGCCACCTTACCGCCCTTATCCAGCCAGCTCTTTATCTGTAATCATTATGTTTCATTAATAATATACTGAAGAAATATTTTTTTCTCACACATGCAATTAAATGTCGTCATAACAGTATGGCTAATGCGCATAAGCATTTCAAACACATGACGCAGAGGGCGCTCCAGTAGCGTAGAATTATGGTAAGATTTGGTGTGATTGACGTAACGATCTAATAACACACAGTTCGGGTTTAGGGCAGGGCTGTCTACCGAAAGTGCCATCTATTGTCTTAAACACACGGTAGCATATTACACGCAGAGAAAGACGCCAGTGTATGCCTGTTTCCTAGACCTTTCTAAAGCGTTCGATAGAGTCGATTACAACATACTCTGGCAAAAACTTAGTGAAACAGGCATACCAGCTGAATGTGTGAGTGTCTTCAGGTACTGGTATTCAAATCAGGTAAACCAGGTGAGATGGGCCTATGGCTTGTCGGACGAGTACAAATTGGAGTGCGGCGTGAGACAGGGCGGAATTACTTCCCCAAAGTTGTTCAATCTTTATGTGAACGAGCTGATTGAGAGGCTGAGTGGGATGCATGCTGGATGTTATATAGGCGGTACTTGTGTCAATAACATCAGCTATGCCGATGACATGGTCCTGCTCGGTCCCTCAGTTAGTGCGATTGAGCAACTCCTTGCGACTTGCGAATCATACGCTCTGTCTCATGGCCTTCAATACAACACTAAAAAGAGCGAGATCATGGTGTTTAAAGCGGGTAAAATTAAGCCCTACCATGTACCTCCCATTTTATTAAATAATGTTGCCCTGAATGTTGTAAATAAGGTGAAGTATCTTGGTCATATCTTGACAGATTCTCTAGATGATGACCAGGATATAGAAAGAGAACGAAGGGCGTTGGCGGTTCGCAGTAATATGCTGGCCCGCAGGTTTGCTCGATGCTCTACTGATGTGAAGGTTACGCTGTTTAAGGCGTATAGCCAATCCTTCTACTCGAGCGGCCTGTGGGTTAGATATACGAAACGAGCCTATAACGCCCTTCGTGTTCAATATAATAATGCATTTAGGATGCTGTTGGGACTACCGACGTGGTGTAGTGCATCAGGTATGTTTGCGGAGGCCCGTGTTGACAGTTTTCAAGCAATAATGAGAAAAAAGATTGTCTCACTGTTGACACGGGTTAGGCAGAGCTCCAACAGCATCCTAAGTGACATTGCGGCTAGGTTTGACTGCCCCATCCAGAAATTTTGGATAACGCAGGTCAAAGGTGTCGCGGAATTTGTATTATAGTGTTTATGTTTTGTGTTGTGTAAGTGTTTGTATTACTAATGTATTTATAAGTATTTTAAGTTTTCGTTGTTACTAACACTCTATGGATACTATATCTGAAATAAAGAATTTATTATTATAATAGCTCAGTTGGGAGAGCACTACGCCGGAAACGTAGGGTCGCAGGTTCAAGTCCTGCTTAGATTTTAGTAGATCACATTACATTTTTCTTTCAAAATTTACCTTTGTCTCAATATTTATAAAAATAAAAATGTGGTATTTCCATATTACGGTTTCCGAAGAAGCTATAGTACCATAGACCACATACATACGCTGCGGCAAGTTATACAGAAGACTGAAGAGTATAACTTGCCATTATGCTTAGCGTTTGTGGACTATGAGAAAGCCTTCGATTCGGTGGAAACATGGGCGGTGCTCGAGTCACTTCAGCGATGCCATATTGACTATCGGTACATTGAAGTGTTGAAGTGTTTGTATAGTAACGCCACCATGTCGGTCCGAGTTCAGGAGCAGAGCACAAAGGCCATTCCATTGAGAAGAGGCGTGAGACAGGGGGACGTTGTGTCCCCGAAACTGTTTACGGCCGTTATGGAAGACGCCTTCAAGCTCCTGGAATGGCAAGGACTTGACATCAACATCAATGGCGAATACATCACTCACCTTCGGTTTGCCGACGACATCGTAGTCATGGCAAAGTCGATGGAGGAACTCAGCATGATGCTCGATGACCTCAATCGAGTTTCTCAACGGGTGGGCTTAAAAATGAACATGGACAAGACAAAACTCATGTCAAATGCCAAGGTTGTGCCCATCCCAGTCTCTGTTGAAAACTCGGTACTGGAAGTTGTTAACTCATACATCTACCTAGGACAAGTGGTCCAATTAGGTAGGTCCAACTTCGAGAAAGAGGTCAACCGCCGAATCCAACTCGGCTGGGCAGCGTTCGGGAAACTACGCAATGTCTTTTCGTCCGACATACCTCAGTGCCTCAAGACGAAAGTCTTCAACCAATGTGTGTTACCAGTGATGACTTACGGCACCGAAACGTGGTCTTTCACTATCGGCCTCATCTCAAAGCTCAAAGTCGCTCAACGAGCAATGGAGAGGGCTATGCTCGGGGTGTCTCTACGTGATCGAATCAGAAATGAGGAAATCCGTAGACGAACTAAAGTGACCGATATAGCTCACCGGATTAGCAAGTTGAAGTGGCAATGGGCAGGCCACATAGCACGCAGAGCAGATGGCCGATGGGGCCGTAAAGTGCTCGAGTGGAGACCTCGGACCAGCAAGCGCAGCGTAGGACGTCCACCTACGAGATGGACAGATGACCTTGTGAAGGTCGCCGGAAGGCGCTGGATGCAGGTCGCTTCCAACCGGTATATATGGAAGTCCAAAGGGGAGGCCTATGTTCAGCAGTGGACGTCCTATGGCTGAGATGATGATGATGATGATGATTTCCATATTAAAAATAGAATCGATAAAAAATATTCTGTAAGGTCTTGGTCTCCTATTAGACGCTGTTCGCAGCGTCCAGCATTTTTCCATACTTATAAAATGGTTAGTATGAAAAGACGCTGTACGCTGCGTATAGCGTGTAATAGGAGACCCAGGCCTGATACAAATGATAATGATACCCACCTCAGCTAACGCAGCGTCTACGCTCACGCTCCGCTTAGGAAACGTCGTGTATCTGTCGTCCAGGAACGTGGTGTCGACGTACAACGCGTCTATGGGTATAGGCTGCCCGTTATCGTGCAGTTGGTTGAATTTGAACACGTCGTTAACGCTTATTCTGAAGTCACCTGAAAAAAAAACGCAACATTAGATACGTTTTTCTACATGGCGGGAAAAACATATTCATCTTTTTTATTTTTTATAAGGGCTTGTGCACAAATCACGTGAGGTTCAATAGGGAGGAGAGGGGGTCACGAAAAAATCACGATATACATCACGTTGGGGGAGGAAGGGGTAAAAGGAGACCTCACGTGTATATTTCTACAGTAAACGAACTAAGAAAAAATCGATACTTTTTCTCGGTTTCGTTAAAAATAAATCATCACTTGTTAAATACTTCAAAATAGCATGTCTATTTTACGAAATTTTGGCGGAAAAAAATACACGTGTGGTTGTGAGGGGGAGGGGGGGTTTGCAAAGAACCTCACCAAATATCACCGGGGGGAAAGGGGGGGTCAAAAAGTAACCGAAAAAACCTCACGTGATTTGTGCACAAGCCGTAAGGTACAGAAAAATAACATTTTCTTCGGTTTCCGCGACTGTATTTAAATAAAACAATTGAAACAGATTACATCTCCCTGACGTTTCGGAAGCTTTGCAGTTACCGTTGTCGAAGGTTGAATGAGAAAAACACAATTTTCATTGCCAAAGTTACATATGTGGAAACTACCCATTTTATGACACAATGGTACATGTCACACTTTATCAATGATTGTGACACTTTATCAAGGATCAAGCAAGACACAAGACTGGAAACCCAGGACCTCGAAGGTAACTGGAAAACTACCGAAACGTCAGGGTGGCTCAAATTATTAATATACGCAATATAATCCGTTTAAATACGGAAAAATCTTTTAATTTTTCTATGATTAGGGGGGGGAGACCTAACAACAAAAATTCAAGATGTTTTTTAGATTCTATCTATTCCATTCTCCATTGGATTGGCAGTCTTGTAAAAATCTTGGGGAGGCCTATGCTGAAAAGCAAGACAGTCAATGACTGTTCATAAAGGCTTATAATAAATGAAATAATAGCTGAAGGTGGTAGTTAAGTGAATAGGCCAGAACAAATACCAAAATACCTGTGTACAGCACAGTGGTCCTGCCGAGTCGGAACAGGAACATGACAGAGCCGAAACTGTGCGCCGCCGGGACCGCAGTCACCGACAGGCGGCCATTGTGCCGTCTCTTTGGGTCCGCTGGGAGATCCACTGAAATTGTTTCTGAAAAAAGGTTTTGACTGTATTCTCAAAACACAATTAAGATAAAACGCCAATTACTTACCACCGTTCAATAACTGGTCACCTCGTACTAAAAGTTAACTCTGTTCACCTATAAACAAAATCGATTTTAGTATAAAGTGTCAATTACTGACCATCCTTCAATAACTGGCCACGTTATACTAAAATTAATTCAGTTTGTAGGTGTAACAAGTTTATTTTTAGTTAAGGTGGCCAGGTATTGAACGGTGACCAATAATTGTCGATTTATCATATGTGGATACGTTAACAACACATTTTTGACCTAGCAAGCAATTGAAGTTGGACAAAAGTTCTTTTGAATGTCATATCCCAGATGTTTGGATGTCTGTTTTCACCTACAGGCATTTCTCAACACTGTGAAGTTATTAAGCCTGCTTCTATAATTATGTATAATTTTAATTACCATTCAGTTTTTCAAAATCCATAAATTTCAGCTATTTCAAAAATTGATCTTAGTCTACAACTCAATGAGCCACTAGTTTGATAACCAATTGTTATGAATTATTATGTTATTGTAATCTAGTCCCTAGTGTTGAATGAAATATCAAACTTACCTAGTTTCATAATCTTAATCTGCTTTATAATCTCATCTGTGTCGTATTCTCGTAATCTACACTTCACTTCATACTTAACGATCGCTGCAGACATTTCTGACATGTATAAAAAAGCCCCATTCGTCTTCAACGTTTGTATGAAGCGGGGATTGTACAAGCCCTGTGTATGATCCGTGTGGGTGTGGCTCAGGAAGTATGCGTGGACATCTCCGTTTGTGAAATTATCTACGGATATGTTTGGTATTTCGGATATCCGGCCGTGGAAAGCGCAGCATGCCATGGTTTGTCTGTGAGAGAAACATTTCAATACGTAATATTTTCTTCCGTTTCCGCGACTCTATAATTTCAGTAGGTATAGCTGAATACAATTAACAATATTTCAAATTACCAAGTTTCATTTTAAGCTTTGCAAGTCTGTATAGGACTAACGGAGTGTGCCCATAGATTACTTCCCCAAAATCGTTGATTCTGTGTAGATTTTCGTTTTTTACAAAAACATTTTTAAATAAATAATAATAAGTACTAGCAACCCTAGGCGTCACTTTTTAGCCAATCGCGTGGTCAAAGTGTGCAACAGTTTACCCAAATCCGTGATTAGTGCACCCTCAGTGAACTCTTTCAAAAATAGACTAGACAAACATTTAGAACACAAGTGAATAGTGATATGCACGCATCAGCTATAACCTGCCTGTGCATTAAATAAATAAATAAATAATAATAATAAAATTATTTCGGGAAAAACAACTTTACAATAGTTACAAATTTTTGAGCCCTCCTAGTAGGTATGTAGACACCTTATTGTTATTATCACAAATAGGTAGTTATTTTTTTTTATTACAAATCCTGATTGGCTTTCTACTCATTCTTAGAAAACAATTTATGAAATACTAATTACTTAGTAATTTCCTAATTCAAACACACACAAATTCACAATGCTACAAATGTTGCAAAACAAAAAATAATTGTACACCAAACATTAATGAAAGTAACAAAGATATTATAAAGCAGCTATGGCCACAAATTTCTTGTCGTACGCGGATTCTGTGCTTTAAAAGCACAAACATTCTTCGGGATTCTGAATAACACGAGCAATGGAGTGAAGAAATGTGTTTATTCAAATTTGAATGAATATTGTGTGCGTACGACAAGAAATTTGTGGCCGTAGTGTAGTGCATTAAACAATAATATTACGATTATTATATTATATACTTATCATGGTATGGGCACGTGATGCGAAGAGAGGAAAGCCACGTAACAAGAAAAGCGTTAAGCATGAATGTGGACGGATATAGAAGAAGAGGAAGGCCAAAGAAAAGATGGATGGATTGTGTGAAAGATGATATGAATAGAAAGGAAGTAAACGACGAGATGACGAGTAATAGGGAAGAATGGAGGAAGAAAACATGCTGCGCCGACCCCAAATGAATGGGATAAGGGCAAGCGAATGATGATGATGATGATACTTACCACAGACTTATGCTATATAAATTTAATTCACGAGCTGAAAATGTGATTAAAATACAAACAGATGATATGTTGACATTGACATTGTTCACAAAAATTGACTTTTAACTTCAAATGTTGACAGGGAAAATAATATCAACAGTTGGGGCTCGTTCCAAATTACATCAATTTGATAGGATACCATATAACAAAATTATCTCAATAGAAGCAGTTGTGAAGAATAGAAGGAGAAATTTTATATCTTTTTGTGTTATTTTGGAATTGGTTTTGTTCTAACCGTAACCGGTGTCATGCATGCATGCTTCGTTTTATTTTCATAAGTGACATAGGAGGAATGCTGAATGCATTGTATTGACATATTCCAGAATTGGGAATTCTGTTCTAGAGGCAGACAGGCGCAGTTTCTCTCGCTACTTCAAAACTACAGCATCATTTAATTCTTTGAAGAAATCAACTAATCGAGGCAGTTTTAAAAATCCCCGATGTCTTAAAGCCGTGTTGCCACGATAAAAATGTAGCTCAAACAAACCAACCTCAATTCAACCGTTTTTGATCTTTATTATTGAACTGTTTCTGCTTGGTTTTGTTTCTCAGTTCCCGGTATCTACTCAGATAACGTTTCCTGTTATTTATATCCCATTGAATTGAAGGCATTGAATGCGTATTGTGACTGTGGTATTGTGAAGAGGCATACGTTCCTTGTTACTGATATCTTCCATAATATCATGTGAGTTTGCCTGTGTAGTCAGCACATCAAAATGTTCGACAATATTTTATTTGTTTTGGACATCATTGTTTTTGTTATTTTAACTATAGCGTGGTTTTTTCTTCCAGCCTTTGAGTTTTGTAGTCCTGAAATCAATGGGTGAGTTACTTTTAAACAATTACTTTTCGAGTTTTTGGACGGTGGTCGACTTATACGTATTTCTGTTGTTTGTAGGTAGGGAAGAATATTCTAGGTGATATTGAACTTTCGACCGTTACGATAATTCAACGACTCATTAAAACGGTAATATGATTGTTCTGAATACACTAATTACTTACGAGATATAAATTTTCTTTGTTTAGGAAGATTAGGAAGCGATTTGACGTTTCTATTCTGTAGTGTCGACAAATACTGACACATTGATAACAAATATTTTTCGCTTTAGTATTGTTGTTGTGATAAGAACTAAACTACTTTACTTTCGGTTTTATTTATTCTGTGTTACTAATTTAAATCCGTTTCAAATAAGATTAAAATGGCGTCAAGGTATGTTGTAGATTTCATAAGTTTGAAAAAGTGCCGTGATTTTAACTGTGCAGCATAGCAAACCTTATTTTTCATTGATTGTTTTAATTCTTTTTGATCATTTTAGAAGAAAAACTTATCGCATTAAGACCTATTTTAGTTTGCAGTTGTCTTAATGGTAAGATGCTTTCATTTTATTCTTAAATATCTTTATTATGCTTGTGTAAATAGTGTAAGTAGCACTTTTATTGCAAAAGTTTTGCAAGTCAGCATAAAAGTACAATACAATGATCCTTTGTATGCAATGGCTAGAGGTTATTAGTCGTTAGAACGTAGTCAAGTAAGTAATAATTTTGATTTTGCCTTTAAGCACCAAAGTTTCGTTTTAATCCATTAGTTGCTAATTTTAATCTTTAATTTGGAGTGTTCTTGTGAAAATCTCCAGTACAGGGCTAATGTTGTCTAGAAACTTCTAAAGTAAATAGGTTAGTCCAATTGAGCACTACTTGGCAGTAAAAGTTGTTTGTGTAGTTCTGTCTGGATAGCAATTAATACTACATTACTATTAATAGCTCACTTATTTTCAAATAACAGATCTAGTGCACAAAGTTTCATTGGTAAAACGAGTTTTTATATTTCTATCGCAACTTTTTCACTCAAGTTAATAAAAGAACATGCTAAAATTAACTTTTCCAAGAATATATAAAGGGGCTTCTAAACGGGCCAAGTTTTGCTGCCATTTCTGGACGGCAACTATGGCCGTCTTTCTCTGACACTCTACGCTAGGGCAAGATGCAAATAATGGCCGGGCCACAAATTGCAGCAAAACATGGCCCGTTTAGAAGCCCCTTTAAGGCAACACATTATGAGCTATCTCGACAACCTATCAGGCTTGACTTAGCATATTATATGTAGACAACCCACTCACTAAGTAACAAATATGTACCTACTTAAAACAAAGCTCGTATCTCATTCCCAATCTACTTATTAGAGGTTTTGAACAGCAGTGACAGAAATTTTAATGAGTTGGTTGGCAACAGGCGATAAATAGGTTTACTGAGAATTGATAACGCAATCAGGGAGTTCCCAGCACCAGTGAGTGCTACAGCTCTCTTAAAAATGGAGGGCAGTGAGTGTTAACAAGATACTAACTCCATAAGTGCACCATGAGTGTGAATCCCGCAACTCGCTGCTTGTGATCTTTCACAATAGAAATTGGGTATTTCTTTTTTTATTAACCTAGCCATTTGCCGTCTGTTTTTCACTTTTTATTTCTGCATACTTATTAAACCTACTCACATTATTGTGAGAGAAGAATCTCAGACATATTAAAATACAAAATGGGTTTGCTTCATGCATATTTATATAGCATGATAGTTATTAGCTATGTTTGGTGGAAATAGGACCAGTAGTTTCCAAGATATTCAGCTTTAATTGGAACAAGTGACTGGATCTCAGCCAATATTGAGGCTATGAATTCCAAATTTTGTAGTTATGTTCGGTTTTAGTAGCATTTTATCACTCATTGAATGAGGGTCTCATGATGACCAGCTGCTAGTGTCGGGGGTGGTTTAAATTTAGGTTATTGCTTATATATCTCTGAGTCAACTGTACATACTAGACAACAACCTATTGATGGTCAAGTTCATAACTGGGAAAAAAATTTATCAAAAATATGTGAACTTTATTCTTAACGGTATACATTCAGATATTTCTGATCACATTATTGCTCATTATATTTAAGAATTTGACTGTACCTTTACATATTTAATAATTAAATAGTCATTTATTAATGATATTTATATTTCAGGTTAACACCATTGCCAACACAAGAAGATCCTAAAAAAGAATCAGATTTCATAGACAAGCAATTATTAAAAGCAAAGAGCTATAGCTTCAATGATGACATTGATGAAATAAAATTCGGCTGTGCATTCATAATAGACGGTATAGTTTTTAAGGAGAACATAAAACTGACCAGTAAATTTAGAGAATTTGAAGTGTACTCTTATAATTGGAAGATGGGTGATTGTGCTGATACTTCGGGCGTGTCAATAGAAGATGGTAAGTGGGTCAATCAACTTTATTCCTTGTTGCCACGGTGTTATCCCCTGGGTTACTCTTTAAAACTACTTTTTTCGGCGGCAATATTCAACAAAAATGTTGTAATTGCAGCAGTTAAGCCCATTCTTATTTAGAACTAGGTGAGCCGGCGAACTTTGTACCGCCTGAAATTCGAAAAATGTAGAGAAAAAAAAAAAATAGAAGAGGTCTCTTGAAAATACTAATATTATAAATTTAATCACCATTGTCTCCTGGGTGACAGGACAGAATAACAACAAGAAAAAGTTGATCCACCCAAGTATGATAAAATATTTATTGTGACCAAGTATTTGGTAGGTACAAAGACCCTTGTCGGCTCAGTAAGGAGCTGCACTACAAACCGGGCCAACCGCGTCGTCTGTTCAGACCTTATTCCTTTTAAGATAGCTTTGTTTCATATTATATAAATGACAAATATATTGATCATTTCTACCAACTTTTTGAAGTGAATAATACTTTTTCTTGAGTTCTAGATAGTAACATAGCTATTTCATGCTTTCATTGCGTGCAGTCGAAAATAACGTGAAAAACAAAGCAGTTTTCTGCGTGAATTTTTTCAAATTCGAGTTGTTTTTGAAACTAAAATTATCAATGAAAAATTCAAAGTGGAGGTTTCAAATATGTACCGATAAATCGTAATAAATATCGTCTAATTAGTAACATTGATAATATGTTAAAGAACATGTTTGATCATAGAGAAAAATGTCTATGATGCGCTGGCTCTCGAGCTAGCATCTTGCTGAGGTGGACCTTTTGGTGGCACGGCCAAAATGTTTTTGTTTTTATCGTTACGGAGCCTTTCGATAAGGAGCCTTAACCCTTTAATGCATGAATTAAAAAAACACAATATTATAAAATATTATTTTATTTCAAATAAATGTTTCTTGTTTTCAACCAGTAATTCATTTTTGTTTATGTAAGCTGCATCTTACACCATGCATTTAAGAGTTAATATGTTACTTTTATTTCAGACACCAACCTCCAGCTATCCATCCAATACGTACCGCACGGCGTCATCATCAACTCCAACGTCTACCTGACCTACAATCAATGGAACACGCTGTACGCCGTGTCGGAGGAGCGCCGGCGCTGCGCGGTGTGCGATCTGGCGTGTGACGTCACGGAGCACGTCGCCTCCAGCATACACAGGGCCAACATGGACAGATACAGGCCGGCCGACAAATACGACTTGAGCATCACTAGGAAGGTGAGACGTACTTATTTTCTATTTGCGATGTGCTCTATTCGACACCCCCTTTCTCCTTCTATAGAGCCTGCAGTGACTTTCTTCTGTCTCTCTCTTTCTCTCTCCCTCTCTCTATCTCCCTCTCTCCCTATCTATCTCTCTCTCCCTCCCTCTCTCTCTCTCTCTCTCCCTCTCCCCTCTCTATCTCTCTCTCTCCTCCCTCTCTCTCTCCCTCTGCGTTATCATCAACTCCAACGTCTACCTGACCTACAACCAATGGAACACGCTGTACGCCGTGTCGGAGGAGCGCCGGCGCTGCGCGGTGTGCGACCTGGCGTGTGACGTCACGGAGCACGTCGCCTCCAGCATACACAGGGCCAACATGGACAGATACAGGCCGGCCGACAAATACGACTTGAGCATCACTAGGAAGGTGAGACGCATATTCATTATAACACTAACAGGGGCTACGTTACACTAGCCCGGTACTAGCCACTTCCGATATGCCCTATTCGACCTCTCTCTCTCTCTCTCTCTCTCTCTCTCTCTCTCTCTCTCTCTCTCTCTCTCTCGTCCTCTCTCTCCCTCTCTCTCTCTCGTCCTCTCCCTATCTATCTCTCTCTCTCCCTCTCTCTCTCTCTCTCTCTCTCTCTGCGTCATCATCAACTCCAACGTCTACCTGACCTACAATCAATGGAACACGCTGTACGCCGTGTCGGAGGAGCGCCGGCGCTGCGCGGTGTGCGACCTGGCGTGTGACGTCACGGAGCACGTCGCCTCCAGCATACACAGGACCAACATGGACAGATACAGGCCGGCCGACAGATACGACTTGAGCATCACTAGGAAGGTGAGACATCACTGTGGCTACATTACACGGTTCTGATGACACATGCCCCAGATATAGCCACTTTAGCGATGTGCTCTATTCCATCTCTCTCTCTCTCTCTCTCTCTGTCTCTGTCTCTCCTAGGGGTGGAGACTCTCCACCCCTATCTCTCTCCCTCTCCCCCTCTCTCATCTCCCCCCTCTATCGCTCTCTCCCCCCCCCCTCTACCCCCTCTCTCATTCTCTCTTTCTCTCTCTCTCCTCATTTGTATCCGCGCCATACCTACCAGGTGCAAACTTAACTTAACCTGGCTGGGATAAGTATTGGAACCCTCAGTGCGCAAGTCAGATTCGCACTTGGCCGGTTTTTTTAGAAAATGGAGTCGGCAATAAACCTTTCCCAAAAACCTTGACAAAAAACTTTTTTTTTTTTTCAGATTAACAACAAATTTCATTGTGGTGTTTGCAACATTTTGTTCGATCAAACGATGAGAGATGACCACTTTTCGAGCAAAGAACACGAGGACAAACAACTCTTTGCTATTAACAAAGTTTCAGACATAATGTACGATTTCAATATTCATAATAATAACAATATAGAAGAAAAGAAAGAATCCTATCATTTCAACGCGAAAGCCATTAACAATAATAACTTAGATTTAACTCCAGAGGAAAGTGAAGATGAATATGAGTATGAAGATGATTATAGGTGGTATCCATTGAATAATAAGTTAGAAGATGATTACAATGATGATGAGTATTATTATGAAGAGCCGCCACAGAATCTGGCAAATTCTTATGCGTCTATGGCTAGGAAACCGAAGACTGATGATTTGCCTGAAGTTTTAGAAATTGATTTAGGTGAGTAAAAAATAACATTTATTTCAAGTACACTCATAAGTCTCATAACATAAAAAAGAAAGCTATACTTGACGATGCGGCTGAGGCAGTGGTTGTGTAGCTGCCTACTAAGCGGTCATGGGTTCGAACCCCGGCTACGGCAAATGTTTGTATGCTGAACAGTGTTCATCACTGTTGTTGTGTGTTTCCCGGGACTTCGTAACGATGAATATGGATATGACTTAATCCCGATGCAACGTGATAACCTTTCCACCAGCCTAACGCCAAATAACCTTTCGAATTTTGCCTTATGGTTTGTGTGTCGATCTTGGACCGGTAATCCATAGGTACCGGGTTCGACTCCCGGTCTCTTCCGTCAGGTTACACATTTCAATTTTTTTTTGTGATTTGATCTTTATATCAATGGTACGATATAAAAAAAAGCTTCGTATTTTTATTTTTCTCAAACATGCAATGAAATATTGTCATAACGTGCGTCATAACAGGCTTCGAAGTATCACGTTTCGGGCGGAACAGCCCGAGAGAACTGTAAAGGAAATTCATACAAATGAAGGCCTAGGCCGGGAAGCTTTTTTTTAAACATGGCGTCTGTGTTCATGAGCAGGCTAAACAGCTGATATATTTTTTGAGTGGTGTATTTTCTTATTTCATTGCATATGTTTGAGAAAAGCACTATACATGCCTTAGCCGTGAAAAGGGCTTGCCGGCTTCGTATCACTATACCTACTCACCCGGTAAGCCCATTTTTCTCGGCGTCTGCAGTATTGTATTGTACTATTATTGTTCGATATATTTCAGGTAACAAGAAAGCTACAGTTAAATTCGACTCTTGGAACATGGTGAACCGAACCAAACGCCGCAACTTATTCTATTGTATGGCCTGTAAAATGTATGAGCATGTCCGCTTGAAGGCCGAGCATTGTAAAGGCGAGGCTCATGTGACCAGACTCAAGGCCATCCCAGTAGTGGACTCGTACGAAAAGTACTTGATTAGACAGGTGAGAACTCCTTATAAGGGGTGCGTCTCATTCCTTAGAAAAACATTTGACACATTTTCATATGACCGAATATGCGTTTGATAGAATTTTCATATTGTATAACAACGTTTCTTAGAAGGTTTCAAAAACACTGTTTTTATGGTTCCGTACCCAAAGGGTAAAAACGGGACCCTATTACTGAGACTTCGCTGTCCGTCCGTCCGTCCTTCCGTCTGTCACCAGTCTGTATCTCAAGAACGGTGATAGCTAGACAGTTGAAATTTTCACAGATGATGTATTTCTATTGCCGCTATAACAACAAATACTAAAAATAAAATAAAATAAATATTTAAGGGGGGCTCCCATACAACAAACTTGTTTTATGGTACGGAACCCTTCATGCGCGAGTCGGACTCGCACTTGCCCATTTTTTTGTTGTTGTCAAAAACACTATTTGTCTCTCCCTTAGTACCTACACTGCAATAATAATCGCTCCTTTAACTTTGTGGCTCATACTGTTTTTGTTTTATTTATTACTTTACAATATATTTATTTATTATGTCTAAGTATTTGTGTAAGTATATCTGTATATTTTTATTTACATATGTTTATCACGTTTGTTTTTTATGGTAGTCGTTTATTTAGTCCTATTATTATTATGCACCACCTACTAATTTCAAACATTAATTTTAACTACTCCGCTACCTAAAGGTTGTCTGGAAGCGATCACTATTTAACGATAAGATCGCCTGTTGTTTACCTCTGCCTGTTATTTTAATGTATCTCATGTTGTGTTGTATATTCCTTGATGTTTGAGGTGTGCAATAAAGAGTATTTGTATTTGTAATGTTTCTTTCATCATATAATCGTTATTTCGTAAAAGCACAATTATAAAATAGAATAGAATAGAAAATTCTTTTTTCAAATGAACACAACAATTTTCAATAGTAGCTAAGTATTTGTTTATTCTATTAAGAGGCCTTATTCATTTTAAAACGCTGATTGTTTTAGACATTTTCTCTATGATCAAACATGTTTCATAACATATTATTGATGTTACTACCTAGAACAGGGCTATTGAGATTTATTGGTATATATTAAAAACCTACAGTTTGAATTTTTCATTGATAATTTTTGTTTCAAAAACTACTCGAAATTGTCAAAATTCACGCGGAAAATTAGTTTTTTCAACTTATTTTCAACTGCACGCAATGAAAACATGAAATAGCTATGTTACTACCTAGAACTCGGGGAAAAGTATTCACTTCAAAAAGTTGGTTGAAATTATCAATATATTTGTCATAATATGAAAAAAATAAATTTTAAAAGGAATAAGGGCTCTTAAATGTTCATTATACGAAACAAGCAAGACCGCTTGGAGGCCGAGCAAAGGCGAAGCTCATGTGACCAGACTCAAGGCCATCCCAGTAGAGGACTCGTACGAAAAGTACTTGATTAGACAGGTGAGAACTTGTTATCACGCATATACCGCCCGGTGACAACAAACTCACTAAAAAAAATCACTTCTCTTCAAAACCTCGTATCTAGTTTGTAGATTGATACTGAGATATGAGCTTTACTTTATAAGTAGGTATTTGTTACTTAATGAGTTTTGGATGTCAACATACGATATCAATCTGACTTCTTATCTTCTTAGCGAGATAATGTATCTTAATAGGCTAATTGACCGATGTTCAGGGTTCCGTACCCAAAGGGTAAAAAACGGGACCCTATTACTAACTCCGCTGTCCGTCTGTGACCAGGCTGTATCTCATGAACCGTGATAGCTAGACAGTTAAAATTTTCACAGATGATGAGTCTGTTGCCGTTAAAAAATATTAAAAACAATAAATTTAAGTGGGGCTCCCATACAGCAAACGTGATCGGTTGCGTTCACTTTGCACCTCATTTGTATCCTGCGCCATATATACCAGGTGCAAACTTAACCCGGCCAGTTACGATGGGAATTATTTGTTCGGAACCCTCGGTGCGCAGTCAGACTCGCACTTGGCCGGCTTTTATTTAATTAGACGGAAAATCTAAACAAATATTTGCGGGGAAATTTCATAGAAAAAAATCTTTTTATTCCAGGTTACTGATAAACTCTACCATTGCGGTCATTGCAATAACCTCCAACTGATTCACGAAATGAAAGATCACATTGAATCGGAGCATCCCAATACGAACCAGACCCATCTCTTTGACTCACCAGCGAAGAAACCATCTACTCCCGTCAAAATGCGTGCTACAGTCAAGACTGACCACGACCACGAACTAGCTACATCAAAAGAGACAAGCAAAGACGTTAATAATGATATAATTGCAACTAATGATGTCGCACATATCAATGATGTAAATAAAGATGTCGCAAATATAGCACATAATCAAGTCAGACATGATAAAGTTACTAATTCAACTCTTAATAAATATATCACTCAACTTCATAACAATGCAGGCACGTTTGACGAACTGCTATCAGCTAACAGTAACTTTGATGATATCATCATATGTGCTTATGGGAGCAAGATAAGGATATCGAAAATAGCTTTTAATATAGTTTGTCAAGGAGAGCATGATTTCTATTGTGGGCTATGTGAAGTTAATATTAGTATGGATATGTTGAAGCAGCATTTGAGCGATCTTCAGCATTTGACACTGCTGCATAGGACGCCTTTTATTGAAGCGTTTAACGTTCATTTATTTAGAGAGGTAAGCTATGTTCTATTCATATAAAGTTGACACAATCTATTAACCTTTTGAACGCACATGGCATCCATTAAGGGCTTGTGCAAAAATCACGCGAGATTTCAGCTACTTTTTGACCCCCTTCCTACTGGTGATATTTTGTTAGGTTCTTGGTGAGCCCCTCCTTACAACGTCACGTGTATTTTGTTTCGCCAGTATTTCGTAAAATAGACACCATTTTGAAGTATTTAACAAGTGAAGATTTATTTTTAACGAAACCGCGATAGGGTATCTACTCATGTTGTAGATTTTTTCTTAGTAAGTTCACTGTAGAAAAATACACGGTCTCCTTATACTCCTATCTCCCCCAACGTGATCTGTCGTGATTTTTTCCTGACTCCCTCCCTATCGAACCTCGCGTGATTTGTGCACAAGCCCTAAGATCACCTGACCCGATCACCCAAGTATTGGATGTATGTCTTATGAGATCGCCCAGTTGATCCCATTAGACACTATATCCAGCACAACCCCCTGAGTGATTTTAGTAGACAGAATTATATCAAGTAGGATACCCTAGAAATTAATATTACTCTGCAAGCGTTTCTAGTGGACGCTTTGGCTGTCAATAATGCTTATTTTAGCCCGATGTGTTCTCGGTAGCTCAGGGGTCAGAGCGCTACGTCGGGTATGAAGAGCTCGTGGGTTCAGTCCCTGTCTGCAATGTATACCATTTTTTTTATATTTAACCTCTATCAATATTCATAAAAAAACCTTTTCAGATTCGCGACGCACTTCACTGTGCATTGTGTAATGAGCTCATACAAATAGTCCCTGACATGATTCTAAAACATAAGATCCTTGAGAGACATATAGTTAAATTCAATAGAGCCGTAACCAACGACATTGTACCAACTGACGTCAAACCTGCTGCAAATAACTTAGTTAATGGAGCAAGCAATATGAAAGCAAACGCTGCAGATGCTAAACAACTTAATAATAACATAAATGTTGCAAATGCAACAAGAAAAGATGCACCAATTACAAATAATGCAGCACCCAATAGTAATAACATAGGTGCAGTGACAGCAGCTAAAAAAGAAGCGCCAATTACAAATAAAAATGTAGCACCTAGTAATAACATAACTGTAACAAATGTAGCCAAAACTACAAATAATGTGGCTAAGAAAGATAACCCTATTACAAATAAAAACGTAGCACTTAATAATATACCAGCTCACAAAGATGAAACTATTAATAAATTGGCACCAAATGGTAATAATACAAATAAAAATGCATCTGTTGTTAAAGTAGAAGGCAATACAATCAAATCAGCCAAAGATGCCGATAATCTCAAATTAGATGCTTATACAACAGCACAGAATGAAGAATTTGTAATTGTGAAAAATGGTCTCAAAGAAGAGATATCAGACGATTTAGACGAATCATTCACTGAAGATTTCGATTATGAAGATTACGTTTACGTAAAATTGGGGAATAGTTATATTAAAATTACTAACGCTGCTTATAATACGCTTGTAAATATTGGAGACGGTGGTAGATATTGTTTCGTGTGTTCGTCCGTTGTTAACACGAGTCTAATTGCTCATATTGAGTCTAGAGGACATTTGGAAAGCATGGTGAAATTCAAGTTTGTCGATAAGTACAATGAAGATTTGTTAAGACAGGTAAGTAAAGTTTTAACTTTTAAGTATAACAAAACATATAAACCATTTATATTTTAATAAAATCAGTTAACGTTTTTAAAGGTTACAACGATACAACCAACAACGGTAACTTAAATTACAGAAATGTCAAAGAGGCTCAAATAATTAATATACGCGATATAATCCATTTAAATGTGAGTGTCCGCCTCTGAATTTGATTGTGCTTCATACATGTGGAATCACATTCCGAGCACTAACCTTAGGCAGTTCTTTCACCCTTGAGTAGGCAGCCATTAGCTAGAAATGGAAATGCGCCCGCCAATCTGACGTCAGGATGGCACGCGTCCTTTATATCTTAAATATCTCTTTAGTTTAAAGAGCACATTGCTTCAATTTTGGCGCACATTTAGCACATTGCTAGCACTAACTCCTGACGTATACCGCAGCTCAATTCGTTGATGTACACCCGCCATCCTGAGACTCACATTTAAATCGTTTTATTTAAATGTGTGACTTTAAACCTTTTTTCCAGTTTTATCTAATGTACCACTGCAGTATCTGCAACGTGGTGGTCACCAGAAAACAGCTAAGCCACCATCTCGACTGGCCAGCCCACACTCTCCAAAGAGAGAACACTAAAATCTCCGCCAAGAAACGAAAGAGCGAAATCAAAAACGGCACTAAACAGTTCACCGTTAATATTGAAAAGGAGAATATATATCTAAATGAGAAAGAGAGTGATATTAAGATATATTTAAATATAGCAATAGAGAAAGGAGCGCTTCGAGTTGATAGGCTGAATAAGATTGTTATTTTCAACGACAATGTATTAAAGGTATTTTATTTTATATTATTGACAGATTTCAAAACAAAAAAGACAGTGGTATTTCTTTTTTTATACCGATGTCAAGAAACGGAGATTTTGTCGGTATTTTTTGCTTTTTAACCCCCGTCGAAAAATGAGCATGTGTATCTGTGGCATCATAGCTCCAAAGCGGATGGATCAATATGAGTATGTTTTTAGGGTTCCGTACCCAAAGGGTAAAAACGGGACCCTATTACTGAGACTTCGCCGTCCGTCCGTCCGTCCGTCGGTCACCAGGCTGTATCTGAGACAACGGTGATTAAACTTCTTAGAAAAGTGTTGATAATTTATTATATTGGTATTTTCAAGAGATATTCTAAATAAGAATGGGCTTATAACTGCTTCAATTACAACATTTTTGTTGAATATTGCCGCCGAAAATCGTAGTTTCAAAGAGTAACCCAGGGGACATCACCATGGCAACAAGAAACAGAAAAAAGTTGATTGACCTAGCTGCGGATGAGTTTAATTTTTTTTTTATTTAAGGTTGGCTTCGATTGCTGGCACAGTCTGAGCGAGATACCCGACGGATACCGGTGTAAGATGTGTCAATGCGGTTTGGAAGAAAACGAGCTCGGGATCCACGTCACCAGCGAATGGCATAAGGCTAATCTGGAGAGAATCGACAAACAATATTCCCCCGCTTTAATTAGAAAGGTAATAATTAATAATAAACTAACGCGAATCTCAGACATTTAACCCTTTGAGTGCCAAGCGGCAAAGCAATTCACCGTGCCACTGACGCCAAACCAAAAAAAAAAAAAAGTGCTCCGCAATCAACAGAGATTGAAAAACACGGATAGTGGTTTGAATTAGCATGTTTTTGACCATTGAAATTTTTGACGTCAATAGGCGTCGTTGGCGTCAGTGGCACGAATTCCCGATGACGTGATTTGCCGTCTTTGGCGGTCAAAGGGTTAAAATACAAAACGTTTACTCAACCGACATGTGTCGAATCGGTAAAGCCTGACCAGAAATATATATATGTGAGTATATGACGATTGTCAAGAGGGCGCTATTTATAAAATTTATATGGCAACAATTTTGCAACCAATCGCAACCACACTATAATGACATAAATTTTAATTCCTGTCAGTCCCTCGTGATATTATTTACTGGAATGCAGACTTTTCCTGACCTTTTTTCGTGTAGTAAACACGTGTATACACTTTATTTATACACGTTCACGACTGTGAATGATTTTCGGCATTTACTCATGATATTTTTAAATATTTGCCTTTCAAAGAATCCACCACGAGTGACATTGACATTGTTGACAAACCATAATACAATCATTGCCAGTGTAAGAAATTAGTTCCAGTGAAATTCCACAATATGGCGCATCCTCATATATTTCTGGTCAGGCTTTACGCAATTTTCCTTCCTTACGTAGCTCGTAGTCGGGAACAAAAAATCGTAACTATGTATTTTTTATTTTTTCAGATAAACGACGCTACTCTCAACTGCGTTATGTGCAACTCTGAGATCGCCAACAATAAGAACGTCACCGAACACATACAGGGGAAGAAACACATGAGACACTACGAGACAATGCTCAAAGAGAGCTCTGTTACCAACAGCTATACCGACTGCGACCAGGACGTGCTCATGTTGTAGGGCCACATGTCCCATATATGGCACACACGACTAGAGGCTATGAGACCATGCTTAAAAACAGCTCTCGTACCAACAGCTACGGTAAGTGCGACCAAGATGTGCTCATGCTGTAGGGCCACATGACCCATATATGGCACACATCATTTTAGAGGCTATGAGACTGTGCTTAAAAACAGGTCTCGTACCAACAGTGCCGCTGACTGCGACTAGGTCGTGCTCATGTCCCATAGATGGCACACATCACTTTAAACGCTATGTGATAAAAAGCTCTCGTACCAACAGCTACGCCAACTGCGACGGCGGACTCATGTCCCATATATGGCACACATCCCTAGAGGCCATGAGACCATGCTTAAAAACAGCTCTCGTATTATCTTCGCTAACTGCGATCAAGACATGCTCATGCTGTAAAGTGAGCCATATATGAGACACATGTACCTTTAATAAATTGATTTGCTAAAGTGCAGAGGTCTCTTATTCTGGCAAAGATGTTCTAATTCTATTGGATCCCTTGGGTCATAAATGGTTTTTTTTTTATTTACTAAATTTTCATATAATATTCACTAATCTCTATATTATTTTACTGATAAGTTTGATTCATTAATTAGCCTTTATTTCCCTAAGTACAAAAGTAGGTTTAAGTTTTACCTTTTTCTTATTACTTTCTAATATTTTTTTACTTTCTTACATTCCATGTTATTTGAATACTATACTCATTTGTTGAATAAAATACTCAATAATCAGTGCCAATGTTACTAAGTGTATTAAATAAACACTCCCAATTTGCGGTATTAATGATTATGATGTAGTTTTAAGTTAAACTAAGTCCAGAAGTATTTTTGTATTATGTTAAATACTAGAATTAAGTGATTTTGTTGACTTGGCATATCAAAATGCATCTAAGTTTTCTCTTTGTTAAAATATGTGTTGAACTCATTCCAAAATGTGTACGGTCAGTATCAAAAATAACTGTCAATTTTACCACTGGCTTTTGCATGGAATTTTCAGCTACTGTGATGGTGGCTGTACAATTTTGTGTCTCAAAATATTGACTTTTCGACTTGTTCTTACTTGAAATCATGTACTTTCGAAGATACTACATGTGTTCTTAATTTTGCATTTGAAAGTAGCATATATTGATATTTTTTTTTAATTTCTCTAAATGACTGACTGAAAGATACTTTCATGTGCAAATTTTTAGGACATCTTTTCCTTGTTTAAGCTTCAAGTGTAGGTACATAAGTGTAGATTCTGAAGAAGACAATTTTCCAATAATAAGTTTAATTATGTATTTTTTCTAAATAATGCGCAAATACAAAATTTGATGAAAGTACCGCCTTCCAATAGAAACTGCTAGTTTAAAAATACGATTAAAATATTTTTTGTGAAAAAACATATGTTGTATACAAATGAAAATATTTGAAATTTTTCATGAGTATGGAAACACAGCATATGAAAAGTATTTTTATTTTTTTCTAAATCTATGGATGTAAAAAAAAGTTCAATCTTAACTCACTCAATTAAATTTTGTTTCCTAGTTTCCGTTGTGCCACGATAATTAACCGTCAAATAACTTACCTTAAAGTTATATTTTAAGGTTCCTTATTGCATCGCACAACGGAACTTTTTCCAATCGCATTGGTACGTGGTATTAGGGTCTAGAGAATTTAATACTAAATTTATAGAAAAGTCTATTTTTCTAAACCTATTGAATGAGTGAAGTTTCAAGTAATGTCATTCGAAATGTGATAATGATAATTGATTGATTGACTTTTTTGGAAAATTGGTCGTTTTCGTTAAAATTGTTCATAGTTAATTAAAAACAAAGCTACAATCGAGTCCTTTATGTAATAAAAGTTATTCATACAAAAGATGCGTAACTTTACACATAGGAATCAATTTCGTTTGGTTTTAATTATAGCCCTTAACTAAGTACATGTTTTTTGAAAACGACTCCTAAGTTACCTGAATTTTGTGATTATTAATTATAAGCGAAATACATGTTTTCAATTTTAAAAGGATTTATTTCATTACAACTCGTCCCTTTCGCTACTTCTCATCAGTTTTCGTTGATCTTGAGCAGGTTACCAATGTTCTTTTTGTGTGTTGCAACTGGACGTATTTATGCAAAAGGGAACCAGTCCACATATCAAAACCGTTTACATTGAACCCTGTAACTAGAGCTTGGCCATCGAAACGTGATACTGAAAATGACCGCGAAATTTTAAAATACTAGCTTTAGTATCGCTGTACAAACTAGGACTAAACAGTTTTGGTACTTTTTACGTTATATTTTTCATCGCCAATGACTAAAAATATCTGCACCATTGCATTGGTATCAGTCATTGCTCATTGGCGATGAAATATTTGCTAGAATTTTTAAATTTGGCGGTAATTTTCAGTATCACGTTTCGATGGCCAGACTATATAACTACAAACGTTTAACGTTTGTGGGTTGGTTCCGGTTTGCATAAATACGTCCCTATCAACTTATCCACGAGGTGACGTCATGTAGAGGGCCGATTCTTAGACTACCTACGCTTTAACATTTTTTTTATATTTTAACCCTTTGACCGCCAAAGACGGCAAATCACGTAATCGGGAATTCGTGCCACTGACGCCAACGACGCCTATTGACGTCAAAAATTTCAATGGTCAAAAACATGCTTATTCAAACCACTATCTGTGTTTTTCAATCTCTGTTGATTTTGGAGCACTTTTTTGGTTTCAGTGGCACGGTGAATTGCTTTGCCGCTTGGCGCTCGAAAGGTTAAAAACAAGTGTATTCAAATAAAATCAATAGTTTTGTGTTCTGTGACGATAAATTGATGAAATTAGTTCAAACTGAACACAGAAAATATTAAATGTTGTCAATATTTGACTTGACGGATTTTAACCTATTTTGGTACAGGGCTGGACGTCCGAAGACCGTTATAGGATCCTTTTTAGCCGACTAGTAAAGGAAAAAGTTATACGCAAACGAAGTTGCTGGGTATAGGTTCTATTTCATTGGTCGGGGACTCCCCGCAGACGGTATAACGACCAGTGAAACTCATAATGGCATGTGTTATGGTAATCTACCGTACCCCGCATGCGGGCCCTATGGCATGCGTTATGGAAATCTACCGCACCCCGCATGCGGGCCCTATCGACCAATGAAACTGAGTCAAAGGATTTGGCAGCTTTACCTGGTTTAAATTTTTTTCAAAGTCAAAGCCTTAAAATATATGGCGATATTAGATACCATGATTTGTGCTGTTTTATCGATACTCAACTCATCAATCGTAATTAATTTTAATAGTTAGTGTAAAATATATTATGAAACCCATCAAACAAATGGCTCTAAACATATCTTTGCCGCCTGTACTTACCCGTAATCTCCAGATGAAGAAAATTAGAAAGACTTCCTTTACGGTGACTTAATATTTTTTAGTATTTAAATGAGTTTAAGTAATGATGTAATAGCATAAATCATGGTATCTAATGTATCGCCATATATTATTAGACTTCGACTTTGACTTTGAAAAAATAAGATACGACGACTACGGCTAAGAAAAATGAAGGTTGTTTGGACGAAGTGACAGTAATATTGGGTGGGTACTAATGTTTTTCCTTCTCGAAGGCTCTATACATGACTGCCGCATTCTGCGCCAGATTACGAGCTATGTTCTGCACCCGGGGTGAGGACACAAGCTTCTCAATGCCAGTCAAGATGGCGTCCACTTTCAGGCTGGGACTAGCTGTAACTGTAACAGAAATAAGTTTATAAATATTGACACAAAGGTAAATCAGAAAAGAAAAGAAACTTGCTGTAATAACCTTTCTACACCTTCCGACTCGATCCTAATAGACATGTTGACTGATGTTGAATTCTACAGCGTACTGTAGTGATATGTATAAAATTTGCTAAATAAATCACGAAACAGAGAAAAATCCAGAAAAATAAATATTTTTTGGAATTATGTGACTTCAAAGGTACGCAAATTTTATGATATTTTTTTTAATCCATAAGAAGTTTTGAAAATGTTTTCAGAGTCCTCATAATTTTACAAAACAATAATTGTATGACAACCATGAACTTAAACGCACCTTTTCACGGTGAAAATGGCAAATTTCTTAATTTCCCAATACAACTATTGGTACCTATACCGGCCTGTGACGTCACTAGCCTGGACTCCTTTTGTATGGAGCGTTTTTAGCGCTACGTAGGAAGGTTGAAATTTGACGGCCATTTCTGACTTTTAGAGCAGTTTAAGTGTAGTCAGTCCCATATAGACATTTGATCACAGTAAAAAATAAAATTTATTGACATCCTCAAAAAAAATAGTCAACATGTCTATTATCGGATGAAATCGGATAATGTGTAGTGTAATAATTGTTAGGATCTATTACACCACAAATCAAGGACCATACGTATATAGTCGTTGCCACAAATTATCCGATTTCATCCGATAATTAGGATTGGATCGGAAGGTCTGGTTTTACGCAATGGGGACTGGGGTATGGCTAATGTGCATAAGCATTTTAAACACATGACGCAGAGGGCACTGCAGTGGCGTAAAATTATGGAATAAAAAAATTGGTGTGACGTAACGATGTGATAGCTCAGTTGAGAATAATACTTTTCCCTGAGTTCTAGAAAGTTACCCTGCCTCCACACTACTCACGAAGTTGGCCAAGGTTAGGCGAATATGATAGTGTGGATGGGCACTTCGCTTCCGAATCCCATACTTCGGCCAACTTCGCCTCGCCGAACCGCGGTCAAGTGTGGAGTCCGGATAACATAGCTATTTCATGCTTTCATTGCGTGCAGTGGAAAATACGTTAAAAAAATCAGTTTTCTGCGTGACTTGTCAAATTCGAGTGTAGGTTTCAATTATATAGCAATAACTCGCAATGGCCCTGTTCTAAGTAGTAACATAGATAATATGTTAAGAAATATGTTTGATCATAGAGAAAATTGTCTTAAAATCAGCATTTTTAAACCGCCGCCCTCGGCGTCTGTATGGTATTGTTCGGGAGCGGTCGTTTTTGCCCGCGCGGCGGGGGAACGCTGCACGCGGCGGTTAAAGTACTCACAGGAGTGTTCGCTACGGCCATATTGGATGTCCTGCTGTTGCGCCTGATATCTTTCCAGGGAACTTGCAAGGCAATTGAAGGACATTTTAAGAATCGCCATCAATCCAATATTTTTGCTTTGGTTTCCATTTTGCTGACTTTGGACGAAATTTTCCACACGCTCGGATGTATTTTCTTCTTCTGGTGCACTACGATTGCAACAATATTTGTTTTTTAACAGAAGTAATCAATTCGCAAAAAAAATATTTATTCATTGCAAATTACGACTAACAGTTAAATCTTACGTTCTAATTGTTACACATTTAATTACACTATTTGGGTGGATTAACTTTTTCTTGTTGTTTTTCTGACCCGTCACCCAGGAGATAATGGTAATCAAACTTCTTAGAAAAGTGTTGATAATTTATTGGTCTTTTCAATAGCTATTATAAATAAGAATGGGCTTATAACTGCATCAATTACAACATTTTTGTTGAACATCGCCGCCGTCGTAGTTTTATAGAGTAGGTAACCAAAAATTAATACAATACTATTTATGTGTTAACTAACCAAATATGCCGGAAACGTTAGGTCGCAGGTTCGAGTCTTTCTTACATTGCAGGTCACATTTTTTTTCATAATTAGGATCACACACAAAAAGTGGCAACACTGTAGTGTCATCCCTTTCTAATCAATCTCATAAAACGGGGAAGACACTAGTTACTGTATCGCCACTTTTTAATTTCTACTTACTCTATTTGGTCAGACTGTACCTTTGTGTCAATATTTGTAAAAATACTTATGATTAAGGGACTTCTAAACGGGCCATATTTTGCTGCAATTTGTGGCCGGCAACTATAGCCGTCCTTCTCTGTCACCCTACGCTAGAGCAAAATGCAAATAATGGCCGGCCACAAATTGCAGCAAAACATGGCCCGTTTAGAAGCCCCTTTACGCAGATACGTACCTATTGTAGTCCCTGTAATTTTCCCCCTCGGTCTCTTGACGATGATTGTTATTGTTTCTCTTAGCCAAAATGGCGTCTAAGTGCATCACCACGACTGCCAGAACATTAATATAAGTTTTTGTCAAAAAAAAAATTCACTCCGGCTCAAAAAGTACGTCATTTTAGCAGCTAAGCGCGAAGCTCGTTCTCGCTCAATTCGTTCGCTCGTTCAAATATTCACTTCGTGCTATGACTTATTATAAAGCATCGGATAATCGGATGCTTTTATACCTACACTTTGGCGGCGGCTTTGTTGTTCAGATGGTATAGGGTATGTTTGAGGTATGAGTGAGATAGCAATAGGATTTTGTCAACTTTAAGGGGCTTCTAAACGGGCCATGTTTTGTTGCACTTTGTGGCCCGGCCATTATTTGCATCTTGCTCTAGCGTAGGGTGTCAGAGAGGGACGGCCATAGTTGCCGGCCACAAATTGCAGTAAAATATGACTAGTTTAGAAGCCCCATTACGTAAATATCCACCTGAATCCAATCCCCGCATAGTCCTTTGTCAAACAATCTACTATTTGACTCTCGGTTTTAAAAATAAAGTTAGATACGTCATTGCTTATCAGTCCAAACACGAAGTAGGTACTTGCGCCAAAGATGGCCCGGTTACTAAGATGGCCCACTTCAAAATTGTATAGTTATAACCGTCGAACGAATTCAAATTTCGGGCCCATGATAAGATAAGATAAGATAAGAATCATTTAATCAATTGGGATTCACTGGAACCACTTTTGCATCGTCATTGAATACATAGCTATTACATTCATTGGTACAATAGTAATAACATTAACACAAAATTATTATAGGTACACAAGATTTCCATACATTTGCAATATTTCCGCGGTAATGCATGTTCTGTTAGTACCATAGACATAAGTTAAGTCTATGTCTACGGGCCATCTATGGCGCAGGTACCTTATTTATCTTGGGCTGTTTAGGAGTTCCTACGGCCACCTTCCGTCTCCATCAGATCAGCTCCAAGATACCAAGATAAATGTATTGTCGCGTGAACTACATACATACAGTCTGACCAAAAAGAGTAGAAATTAAAAAGGGGCAATACTGTAGTGTCGTCCTTTCTAATCAATTTAAGAAAACGGGTACGACACTACAGTATCGCCACTTTTTAATTTCTGCTCTTTTTGGTCGGACTGTGCCTGTGGTTTAGTTTCCAACCCCCATTTAGAAAAAAAAACGAAAACCTTAATAGACAATAAAAAAAATATATAATTTATCGAACCTGCTCACAAAATTTCACTAGAATCGGTTGAGTTATAGCGACCTATGTATGCGAGAACAGCCGGGAATACGGATTCCTTACATACTAAAGAGCTTTTGACTAAGCTGAAAATGGACACGCGTAGTTCGCTTGGGCAAAAGATTCTTACCAAAGCAAATTAATATTACATAAGATTTCATTTTCGGTAGCCTCTAGAACATAAATAAAAAATCCACAATCGACTCAGTCGAGACAAAATTTCAATAATAAACTCATTTTATGGTTTTCAATTTCACTGTTGATCAAGTTTAGTTTCTGCATTGTTAGATAATATGTGTCCGTAAATAACCATGAACAATACCATACAACAATTCTTTATTGCACACCAACAACGATTGAAATCTTAATTTATAAATGGTAGACAAAAGGCGGTCTTATCGCTAAAGAGCGATCTCTTCCACCACAACCTTTGGGTAGAGGATTGAGCAAAAATAAACAATAAAAGAGTAGGTGGTGAGATAATACATTCAGCAACATAAATTACTTATAAGTCATATACAGTATACGTAAATAAATAATATATATTTAAAGATAAACATACATATACAGGGTGGAACAGATCGAGGGACTTTTAAGCAAACAGGGAATCGTTTAGACTGAGTACTTCATTGTTCACCAATGAACTATGTCAATATTTCTATTTTTCATGTACGTTAGGGCTTGTGCACAAATCACGCGAGGTTCGTTTGAGGGGAGGGGGATTACGAAGGATTGCGACCCATAGGCGATAACAATCGGAAATGTCCACAAATATTCCAAAAACTTGTACAAATATAAAACGGTCGCTTTAGTTATGGACTACAGAACGACAGACTGAATACAGTGATTGAATAGACCGAGCGAGCGCAGCTTTCCATTTCAGCTTGGTAAAACGTTTTTTGTATGGTTTGATGTTCGAATACCCAGTTGTCTAGATTTCCGATTATTCTCGTCTATAGGTGGCATTCCCCAACCGATTCTCACGATATAGAGAGTAGGTTCTATATGTAAGTATATGGATTATTTATTTGACGATTCCCTTTCTCAAAATTGTTCAAATGGCGGAAATATGGGAACTTTGCCATTTCATGGTTGGCCCCATAGCATAGTAAAAGTTGCTAGGTGTGACCCGCACCGTCACCCACTGGTACTCCCATTTACTATGGGACATCAAGGGAAAGTACCTTACGAGTAAGTATCGTAGATTGGATATTTTGCTGAAAGAAGACTATGTTATTTTAAAAAGTTAGTAATTCTGCATTTAAAGATTTTCTAAGAATTACCTACTTGCTTAATAATTATTCGTCGTCGGCAATAAGTAATTTTCTTGAAATTTGACTCATACATTTTACGTTGTTCCTTTATTTTAAGATAGTATCGCCGTTTATTCGGCAGAATTATGATGGACTTCTTAAAATGTATGTAACACCCTAATGTATGTAGTGACCATGATTCTAGCAAATAAATGATATCTTATCTTAGGAAGAAATTGTATTTTTTGTCCATTCTTTCGATTGGCATCATAAAAATAGGGGTATATTTTTTTCACATTTAAGTCGGTTCGATTCCCAAACGAAGCAAGTAATTCGTGGAAAATCTTAAAATGCAGAAGGACTAACTTTTAAAAATAACATAGAAAGTCTTCTTTCAGCAAAATATCCTATCTACAATATTTAAGGTAGGTACTTTCCCTTGATGTCCCATAGTCATGGGACGCCCTGTACCTATATTAATTCATGTTTTCCGACTCATTGCATACCTATTTAATTTAACGAACAATTTAAAAATCATATCAACAGTGAAATTGGAAACCGTAAAATGAGTAAGTTAGTTACCAGAACGGGTCTTTTACTTTTATTTAAGAGACAGAATACACGCTTGAAAAAAAATGAAATCTCATGTGTTGTTCTGTTTATTTGGTAAGTCTGTTATAATATAAAATTCTAAAATTGTCGTGTCACTTCTGTAATTATTATAAAATATTCTTATTATAAGAATTTATTTCACCATCATTTACCGTACCCTCATACCTACAATGTTTGGTGTCGGCGTGTTAAGTTACAGTCCGACCAAAAAGAGTAGAAATTAGAAAGTGGCATTACTGTAGTGTCCCCCCTTTCTAATCAATATAAGAAAACGGGGACGACACTACAGTATTGCCACTTTTTAATTTCTACTCTTTTTGGTCGCACTGTAAACCACGCTAACTCGTCCAAGCAAATGAACTGTCAAACCATTCAAATTGACTAGTTGTATGATTTGACAGTTTATTTGCTTGGAAAGATAGCGTAGTTTGACTCTATGTTTACTCCCCCACCCCTTCCTATCAGATGTCTCTATTCTGCCTCGTTTTTCGACTTGTATGAACGCAGTATAGCGTCTACGTAGGCGACTCCGGTAGTCACCCACGGAAGAAAGAAGTAGTCACCCTGTTTGTGCTAAAACCTGCTCCCTAATAAGCATAATACGAATATAATAAGGAGAGAGGTCATTCTTTATTTTATGAAAAATCTCAACACATTCTAAAGATGATGCCATGGCTGTAGGTTTTAGCGGCGCGCGGGGCGGCAAACATGCCACGTACACCGCGCGATCCGTCCGCGTACAATCTGAACAAAAAGAGTAGAAATTAAAAAGTGGCAATACCGTAGTGTCCCCGTTTTCTTAAATTGATTAGAAAGCGACGACGCTACAGTATTGCCACTTTTTAATTTCTACTCGACGCGGTTGGCGCAGTGGTTAAGCAACTGCCTACTGAGCCGACGGTGCTGGGTTCGAATCCCGACCAGGGCAAATATTTGTGTGATGAGCTCGAATATTTGTGCCTGGGTCATGGATGTTATTTGTATTTAAGTATGTATTTATCTATATAAGTATGTTTATCGTCGTCTGGTGTCCATAACACAAGCCTACTAGAGCTTACTGTGGGACTACATTGATTTGTGTGAGGTTGTCCGATATTTATTTACTCTTTTTGGTCAGACTGGATAAAATACCGTTTTGTTAAACACTTATAATATTTGTTCTGTATGTCGTAACAGTTCTGACAGTGCTAGACGGCTCAGTACTGGGCTTGAGGAGTCACATTAGAAAACGCGCCCAAGATGATGGGTAAGTATTTATTTCTCAAACTTGCAATGAAATGCCGTCATAACGTGCGTTATAACAGGCTTCGAAGTATCACGTTTCGAGCGGACAACTCGAGAGAACTGGAAAGGAATTTTATACAAATTTGAAGGCCTAAGCCGGTAAGTAATTTTATCATGGCGTCCGTGTTCATGAACAGGCTAAACAGCTGTTTTTTTTTTTGAGTGGTGTATTTTTTATTTCATTGCATATGTTTGAAAGAACACTATACACGCCTTAGCCGTGAAAAGGGCTTGCTGGCTTCGTATCACTATCCGTCTATCACCCGGCGAGCCCTTCGTTCCCGGTAGTAATGTACTATTCAATGGAGAGGGGGGTAATTATTTCAGGTAAAATCTTAACAGCGCAGCGTCAGCCGTACAGCGCTACAAAATAATAATATTGCTTTACTAATCCGCCATATAATAACGCATGATATAAGAAAAATAAGGTATGGCACTCCGAAATTACAGACGAGACTTTGACGTCATCGCGCTATGATTGGTCGGTTGGTTCTGTCAATCCGTTTCTGTGTTGCCAGTGGTGTATCATAATAGGTACTCCCCGATTCCCTTGTTACCTGTATGAATCTCATAAAATCGTGAGTGTTTTAAATCCATTATTACGACAAAATAAAACTTAAAAGTATTGTTCAAAGAAAAGTATAGTCGGCTATAAAATCTTGTCAAAAATTTTTTTTTTGGCAAAAACTTATTTAAAAGCAAACTTGTTCTGGACTTGATCTTGAGGGGAAGGTTACAAATGGACACTTGTAATGTAGATTATTTTAATACAGAGATCAAAGAACAGAAAAATTTAAATGCGTAACCTGGCGGAAGAGTCCGGTGATCGAACCCGGTACCTCTGGATTACCGGTCCAATTTGTTAACCTCTCCACCCTAACGCCAAATAACCATTCGCATTTTTCCTTATGCGTTGTATGTCGATCTTTGCTTCGTTTATATTGAAAGGCTTTCCACCTTTATTTCAATTTTTCTTCGTGCTTTGAGCTTTATCAATAGTTCAATATAAAAAAATGTAGTGATGTGTACCCGGGCCATTTTTTCTAAAGTTGTACACCCCACTTTTTTTTTTCGATATTTTGGGTATTTTCTAATCAGAATCACGAGCTCTTTCGATCTAATTAGGAGAAAAAAACTGTCCGTATTGTGAGAAAAAGTATTGTGAGACATTACATGTTTGATATATTTAGGTTATCCTTGTTGTGTTTTAGCATGTCGATTGAAGATGAACCCAGATACAATAACCGCGAGGAAGGCACGGGCGTTCTGGATCAGATTCTTGCCGTTTTTTCTGACACATTCAACAAAGTCGTCCAAGATCCGGAGAACCGCGCTCGCTTTCATCGTGAGTTCGTCATTATATTCATCACAATCATTATCATCATCATCGGGAACATTATACCGGTTACCTATCTCATCATGTCAGCCATAGGACGTCCACTGCTGGACACAGGCCTCCTCAATTGACTTCCACATGGGCCGGATAGAAGCGACCCGCATCCAGCGTGTCCCCGCAACCCTGACCAGGTCATCCGACCACCTTGCGGGTGGCCGTCCTACGCTGCGCTTGCCGGTACGTGGTCACCTATCTGAAAGACTATTTTTTTTCCCATCAGTAACGTTCCGCCAAATTGTCATTTGTCCGAAAGCCATTTTTTGCGAAAACTGTTAATTTTTATGATTAATTATAAAACAAACCTAACCTAACCTAATGGGTTCCTTAAGAGGCCTTATTCCTATTAGAATGCTGATATTGCTGATGGTTTTAGACATTTTTCTCTATGATCAAACATGTTTCTTAACCTATTATTGATGTTACTACCTAGAACAGGGCTATTTGGATTTATTGGTATATATATGAAACCTACAGTTTGAATTTTTCATTGATAATTTTTGTTCGAAAAACTACTCGAAATTGACAAAATTCACGTGGAAAATTCGTTTTTTCAACTTATTTTCGACTGCACGCAATGAAAGCATGAAATAGATACGTTACTACCTAGATTTTGGGAAAAAGTATTATTCACTTCAAATAGTTGGTTGAAATTATCAACATATTCGTCATAATATGAAAAAATAAATTTTAAAAGGAATAAGGCCTCTTAAAAAGATGTTTATAAAATCCTGAAAATATAAGGAGTTTCAGAAAAAAATGGCTTTCGGACAAATGAAAATTTGGCGGAACGACAGATGGGAAACAAAACTTAGTGTTTCAGATAGGTTACCCATTATACCAGGTGATCGATCCAAATGGGTCAGTATAGGGAAAAGACGACGACGCGGTTGGCGCAGTGGTTAAGCAGCTGCCTGCTGAGCCGACGGTCCCGGGTTTGAATCCCGGCAAGGGCAAATATTCGTCATTCGTATTAGAGATAGTGCAATACCGCGTAAGTAACACGTGTAGATACGAATCAATATTCAAAAAAATACTAAGTATTTTATTGAAATAAGAACCTTATCGACAGCTGTTATTTACGCGGTATTGCACTATCCCGGACGATATGTGTTTATATATTATGTATATTGTCATCTAGTAACCATAGTACAAGCTTTGCTTAGTTTGGGACTAGGTCGATTTGTGTATGACTGTCCCTTGATATTTATATACATTAACCCCACAGAACAACCACAGAAGCCCCCAACGTTGGAGATCAATACCAACACAGTCCTGCATGCCATAGAGAAGCTACTGTCTTCTGACAGAGTCAAGAAGATCACCAGAAACCTGGCGCGTCAGGCTGCGATTGTGTATAGAGCGATCGAGAACGAGTTCTAAAAAAACGAACGTTTAATAAAAGCGTAATTTTTTTTTCAGAAAATTGTTTTTTTTAGACCTTTTTTACTTATTGATATTTATTTATGTACATTAACCCCACAGAACAACCACAGAAGCTCCCAACGTTGGAGATCAATACCAACACAGTCCTACATGCCATACATAGCTGGGCATTAACTCGCTAATCCGTTAATCGTTAATTAACGTAGTTAATAGATTGCGTAACGGCTTAACTTTTAAGTTAACTTATAAAAATGTTAACGGACACGTTAACTTCCGTTAATATGCAGAAGTCCGTTAATCGTTAATCCAATGCGTACTATTTACCGCACGGCACCGCGGCGCGGCGCGAAAAACAGGTTCAGACAAGTATGAAACGACAAGTGCCGGGCGGCGCGTGGCAGCGAATGAAACAAAAACAAAACTAGATATATTTTGCCGGCGCGTGCGAGTGAGAAAACTGCGAAGAGATTTGTTTCGTTTGATCATTTCATTACTTAGCGCCGGTGCTTAGAGTGACGAGTGTTTTGTTTGTTGTTTTTTTTTTTTTTTTTTTATTAAGAAACAAACAGTCTTAAAATAATATAACATTAGTATTGTCATAGGACTAGAAATAACCTTAATTGTAGACCTATAGTTCCATACATAATATTATAGTGTTGAAAATTTTACAGTACTCTGACCAAAAGAAAGAAATAAAAACAAATTAAATTACTTAACTATAAATTAACCAATTAAATCCAACAAACTGTTTATATAAATTTGGAATCGTTTACTACTATTTTAAACTTAATTAAAACTTAAGACCTAAGAAATACTCAAACACACTGAGTTTCCAATAAAGAAAATACACTTGTTTTATACTTTGCCAACGAACTGCCAAACAAGTCTGCCTTCATACATTTCTCATTGTACAGCTTGCATGCGCGTTTAATGTACGAGTGACCCGCGTGTTTGGTTTTGCTCCTCGCAAGACTGAACAAAGCCTTATTCCGGCAACTACGCTCAGTTTTACGAGGAACACGAAAACTTATTTTATTCAAGAGTTCAGGAGCGTCAATCAGATTATTGAGGATTTTAAATAAGAACGATAGATCATTACAGTGCCGTCTGAGTACAAGAGGCTGAATTTTGTGTATAGCTGCTGAAGATGCATAATTTTCGTACTTGCCGCCGGTGCGATATTCAAGTGCTTTAATAAATTTCTTCTGTAACCTTTCAATTCTATCTTTATGCACTTTATGATATGGGTTCCAGACTACGGAGGCAAATTCTAAGCGACTTCGAACGTAGCTATTGTACAACAATTTATATGTCAAGGGCCTTCGAAATGGTTTTGAGACGCGAAGAATGAATCCCAGCTGCCGATAAGCTCTACTTAGGATGCTATCAATATGGGGGTTAAAAGTTAGTTTGCTATCCATTATTACACCTAAATCTCGAATACTATGTTTTCGCGTTAAAGTATTGTCACATAATATGTAATTATATAAAATTGGTGTTTTTTTCCTTGTAAATGTAATAACTGAGCATTTGTCGCTATTTAAAAAAAAACTATTATTAGAACAATATCTCTCGAAATTAAATAGATCTTCTTGCAGCATAGCGCAATCCGTATGTGTTTTTACTACTCTAAATATTTTGGTATCATCGGCATAAAGAAGAGCTTTGGAGTTTGTTATCGACTCTGTTATGTCATTTATGTATAAGATAAACAACAAGGGGCCCAAATGAGATCCTTGTGGGACTCCAGAGGTAGTAGTTTTATACCCAGATGTATATCCTCCTAGTACTACAGCTTGGCATCTGTTTTCGATGTAAGACTGAATCCACCTAAAAAGATCACCGTGTATGCCGAGGTTCCAGAGCTTGAGCAAAAGCGTATTAAAAGAAATTTTATCGAATGCCTTTGCAAAATCTGTATATACTGCATCTACCTGATACCTATTATCCATGGCATCACGTATTATTTCGCTAAAGGACAAAAGATTACTTTCCACACTACGACCCCGATAAAAACCGTGCTGAGTTGGATTTATATGACGGCGAACATCATGTGAAACCTGATCAGTGACAATCTTTTCTAATATTTTTCCAAATTGACATAGTTTTGAAATAGGTCTATACTTTTCTATATCTTGGCTTATGGAGCCTTTAGGAATGTAATCCAAGCTTTTTTCCAGATTTCTGGCACATGTCCTTCCTTGAGGGATAGCATAAAGATTTTGACAAGAGGAAAAACTAGGGTACTCGCGCATTTGCTAATAAGTAAAGGATGAATTTTATCGGGTCCCGCTCCCTTATTTGTATCTACTGATTTTAAATACTTGAATAATTTTATAAATTACTGTCAGTGATCATTTGCGTGTTTATAAAGAAGAGTGCAGTGTAATTTAGTGAGATAGAAGAAGTGTACTGTGCAGTGTAGTAATTAAAACCATATCATCCATCACTTTCAGAACCTAACCTAAACCAACAGGTTTTATAAGTTCACTAACGCAACGATATAAAATTGCAATTTTACACATATTAACGGATTAACGATTAACGTTAACTTGCGTTAATTCTTCCGAAATGTAACGCTTTAACGTTTAACGAAGCTAACTTTTTTTGTAGCGGATTAACGATTAACGAAGTTAACTATTTGATTAACGGTGCCCAGCTATGATGCCATAGAGAAGCTACTGTCTTCTGACAAAGTCAAGAAGATCACCAGAAACCTGGCACGTCAGGCAGCGATTGTGTATAGAGCTATAGAGAACGAGTTCTAAAAAAAACGAACGTTTAATAAAAGCGTAATTTTTTTCAGAAATTTTTTTTTATTAGTCCTTTTTACTTATAATCGCGTGTACATTCGATCCTCGTATACAGTCCGACCAAAAAGAAATCTAATCTAATCAATATAAGAAAACGGGGACGACACTACAGTATTGCCACTTTTTAATTTCACTCTTTTTGGTCGGACTGTAAGGTTATCCTGTCTCAACTCCGAGACATTATTTACTATCTGTAGCGTTTCGTCAAATTTTCATTTGTCCGAAATAATTTTTTTCCCGAAACCCGTACCTAATATTTTCAGTATTTTATAAACATCTTTTTTTTTATCTGCTTGGTTTGTTTTATAATATTCTAAAACATTAACAGCTTTCAGAATAAATGGCTTTCGGACAAATGAAAACTTGGTGAAACGATACTGATGGGAAACCAAAATTAGCGTTTCAGACCCTCGTATAAGAAAAAGAACTGCCCCATTACATTCCAAATCTTTGCATTTTTGTATGAAAGAGTATTAAATTTCTATGAAGATGCTATTGGGAAAGTATGTTTTCGCACAAAAGTTTGGGAGACTTATTTTCGTGTTTCGATTCGAATGTACCTATACTTTGATCTACCTATGCCTATACCTACAAGCGATTCTGAATAAGACAGGCCTAAATAATCAATTTCTATAAAAGAGGTCATGTATTTTTTTTTTATAAAGACTCATTCAAGAAAAAATTATAACAATGAGTCAACATGAGTTTACTGCGTTTTATTTTTGTTTCCGCGCCACTTTCGTCAACTTTTTACATGTTTTTACTTTCTGTCTGCGTATATAATATACAGGGTGGAACATTTCCAAAGACTGGGGTGACAGGATAGTCATCTAAGTGACCTACAATCGACCTATATTGTAATTGTAAAGCTGGATTTAAAAGTAAGAAAAAAAAGCAAATAAGTTATTTTAATATCAGTGACAACCCTACTTATTTGAAGTTTTATTTACATTTTAAATTGACACCTCTCTTTACCTTATGGTGGTTATGGTTATGGGCTCCGCTTTCCACACTTAGCCCGTTTCTCTCTTTACCTTAAGCGATGTTCAAAAGTTGCTAGGGTTGATACGTGCAGATTTTTACACCAACGTTTATCAAACTGTATCTCAAAAACGGATAGAAAAATTCATATAGTTTATTGCTGTAAAATAAAGTACTCAGCCTGGACAATTTCCTGTTTGCTTAAAAGTCCCTCGATCTGTTATCCCTGCGCGACTCTGTATATGTTATATGAGACCGTCAGGTCATTAGGTACTATTAAGTTGTATATTACATATGTTTGTTTGGCGACGCGTTTGGCTCGGTTTGTAGACACCTGCCTACTGAGCCGGCGGTCCCGGGTTCGAATCCCGGCCAGGGCAAATATTTATAATGTGCTTGGGTCATGGTTGTTCTATGTATTTAAGTATATATTTATCTATATATAAGTACGTATATCGTCGTCTAGTACCCATAACACAAGCCTTCTTGAGCTTAATTTGGGACTAGATCGATTTGTGTGAGGTTGTCTGATAATTGTTTATTTATTATTTTATTTATTTATTATATGTTGTTATATCTCGTGAGACGGACTCAACCCAACCCGTCGCCATGATGCGACAAATCAAGTAAGTACACAAGGATGAATAAAAAAGGGGAATTTTATCCAAAATATGTTTATTAAATATCAGTACAGTTTTCATCTGTTTACATATTTTTACACAAATTACAAGAACACCATTTTATTTCTAAGTAAATACTTAAAAATTTAAATATATTTACAACGACAAAGACAAAACTTAATGAAATATTTGAACGGTGAATAAAGACGTAAAGAAAGATGTATCTCCTTGGGCAGCGAAGCGAGGCGAGACGAGAACAAGGGACAGCTTTTTGAAGACAATTAAATAGTAATATTTTTTGTAAAAAAAAATATAGTGGATAAATCATGGCGAGGAAAAATATAAGAATTTAATTAAAAGAGTTGTAGTCTCTAGATCCTTATAGCAAGGACTATCGGAAAAGATATAATTTCAGTGTCATTAAAACTCTGCAACCTTATAAATTAATAAAACATTGAATGTCTCATTTCTTAATGTGGGTGGTACACACCACAATTTTTAGAGTTCCGTACCCAAAGGGTAAAAACGGGACCCTTCGCTGTCCATCCGTCCGTCTGTCACCAGGCTGTATCTCAGGAGCGGTGATAGACAGTTGAAATTTTCACAGATGATGTATTTCTATTGCCGCTATAACAACAAATACTAAAAATAAAATTAAATAAATATTTAAGGGGGCTCCCATACAAGAAACTTGTTATAGATTATGGTACGGAACCCTTCATGCGCGAGTCGGACCTGCACTTGCCCAATTTTTACATTAAACCATTGATATAAAGATTAAACCACCAGAGATCTTCCACCAGGTACATAACTCATTTCAAATTTTCTTTAGGCTTTGTTCTTTATATCAATGGTTTACAACCCTATTTAAATTTGTCCGGCAAACGCGTGCACGTGCTTTGTTTGTTTTTATTTTTAATGAAAATTGGGCGGCGATTATTATTCTCGCTCTACCTCGATTCGCCTCGCCTCTTCAGTGGAGAATTACCTTAAACATCCATGCCATTAAAGCGGTGAATAGTATCAGAGTATTTTCAAAAAACATGTACATAGTTAAAGGCTTAATAAAAACAAAATTACGATCGCTTCTTTTGTGTTACGAAAGTTACTCAAACAAAATATATGGGTAACTATCGTTACACAAAGGAATCAATTAAGTTTTGTTTTAATTAAAGCCCTTAACTAAGTACATGTTTTTTGAAAATGACTCATCCAACTTTCCGTTGATATTCAAAGAGTTGAGCACAATATTGACAAAATTACCAGTAACAGTAACATATCGTCGAGGATAGTGCAATACCGCGTAAATAACGTTGTCATTTCAATAAAATACTTAGCATTTGTTTGAATATTGATTCGTATCTACACTTGTTACTTACACGGTATTGCACTATCCCCGACGATATGAAAAAAATCTGGTAACACAATTACGAAAACAGGCATTCTTTAAACACTAATGTAAACTAAGAGCGCGTACGCATCATATCTAATCTAATTCGTCAATTGGGCGCCCCAAATACGATTTTTTTTTGTAATTGGACAATATACTTAATCTTCTAAGCTAATTACGACTCAGAGGTCCCACAGACACGATGGATATCATCCAAAGATGGGCATTAGAGACATTTTCAAAAATCATCTACATAGTTAAAGGCTTAATAAAAACAAAATTACGATCGCGTCTTTTGTGTTACAAAAGTTACTCATACAAAAGATATGGGTAACTATCGTCACACAATTAAGTTTTGTTTTTAGTTAAAGCCCTTAACTATGTGATACATTATTTTGAAAATGACTCCTTAATCGATTAAAGTTTCAATCAATAAATTAATCGATTAAACAATTAATCGACGCAAAATTAACCGCGATTAAATTAATCGACGGAGTTTTTGATTAACGATTAATTAATCGTTATTTTAATCGATTAAATTTCACAATTAATTCTTGATTTAAAGTTGGAACACGCTCGTTTGTGCACAAACACTTGAGTTAATAGATTACATTTTGCTATCTCGGGTATCATACAGTCAGCAGCAAAAGTAAGCTAAGCTAGCTAAGCTACCATGCTCACAATGGGCATGACTGATGCTAAAGTCTACAGTGTAATGTAGTTATATGAAAAAAATTGTTCAATATGTCTAAAACCAAAAATGTTCAGCTTCTATGATATCATTTAAATACGCATTTGCCCCATAGTCGCATTTGCCCCATAGTCGCATTTGTCCCAGAGTCGCAATCACCTCAGGCTGTGCCTCAGGCAACATTATTCTCATTTAACGACTGTTCATTATAACATAACTTAAAATAGAAATAATATATACACGATTAAAGCGAGTAAAGCACCATTAAAAATAAAAGTAAATTTATTTACAAAACTATAAGGATTGCACTTATTGAAAATAAATTAAGTTATGGCATTCAAAAGTGATCTTAAGTAAAGTACGCGCGTCCAACGTGTTAACAAAAACATAAAAAACTATATAATCGCGTGTTGACAACATATAAGTCTAACTAACAAATACCTACTTAAAACAAAGGTCGTATCTAGTCAATGTACAAACTAGATACGAGGTTTTGAAGAATAGTGACAGAACTTCAGTTAGTTTTTTTACCAGGCGATATGTTACCTACTGTTATGATTAGGTACTAAAATATTTATCATAGTAAAATGAAATTTAGATTCAATTTATGTACGCCAACATATTGGGACGAAACAACTTTTTGACCATCACAAATCTGTCCACAACTTAAAATAAGTTTTTTTTATATAGAATCTTTTTATCGATTCTGTTTTAA
Organism: Apotomis betuletana; assembly: GCA_932273695.1. Lineage (NCBI taxonomy): Eukaryota > Metazoa > Arthropoda > Insecta > Lepidoptera > Tortricidae > Apotomis > Apotomis betuletana. Next base: position 7,456,517 of record OW026322.1, read on the forward strand.
TGTAGAAATAAAACATTTTTATTTTTATAAATATATAGATCCAAGTCCGAAATAAAGAGTTAGAATTTTAATTTGAATGAATATTAACACAAAGGTAAAAAAAATGTGTTATCCACTGCAATTTAAGATTTCGATTTAAGTTAAATCGTTCTATGCCCCAACTGTTAAACCTAATAAAAATAAAATATGTACATATATTAGAAGCCCGGTTTCTTGATAACCTCACGCTGTCAAAAAGTTGATTCGCCCATTGGAGATGCGTTTTGTTTAAAAAAATATGTTTTCTATTATTTATAAAAAATTCGTAGGTAGGTAGCACATTGCATCCTAAGAAATACGCTGTTTGTTTTAAACAAAACACTAATAACACTTCTCAGAATAATAAAAACTACCTTTTATCAAAGTTGTCGCGATGTGTCTGAACCATACCCCCGTGGTTTTTAGGGTTCCGTACCCAAAGGGTAAAAACGGGACCCTATTACTGAGACTTCGCCGTCCATCCGTCCGTCCGTCCGTCCGTCCGTCTGTCACCAGGCTGCATCTCAAGAACGGTGATAGCTAGACAGTTGAAATTTTCACAGATGATGTATATGTTTCTATTGCCGCTATAACAACAAATACTAAAAATTCAATTAAATAAATATTTAAGGGGGCTCCCATACAACGAACTTACAGATAATGGTACGGAACCCCTCGTGCGCGAGTCCCACTCGCACTTGGTGTATTTTTTATGCACAAATAATTACGCCTACTGGCGGCCCAGTGTCAAATCATTCGCGCAGCGTTAAATTATGTTTAAACTTAAAATACGTAGCTTTTTTACAAAGAGACTGGGCGCAAATATTCAGTGCGAAAGCTCGGTTCGGAAATTCGGGTACCACCTAAACTTTGGCGACGTCTTTGTTGTTCAGTTGTAGGTTTATGCGGCTTTGGTCGAGGAATGAGTGAGATAACAATAGGATTTTGTCAACTTTAGGTGAATATCTATTCGAATTTCCGATCGCTGCTCATGATTCATGATACCATGACATGCCTTGTACACTCGTCAATTCATCATAACATGACAATGTTTGGCGTAACCTATCTGATATTAAACTAAAAAAAAAAAAAAAATTACTGCAATTTGTGGCCGGCAACTATAGCCGTCCTTCTCTGACACCCTACGCTAGAGGCGGATGCAAATAATGGCCGGCCACAAATTGCAATAAAACATGGCCCGTTCAGAAGCCCCTTAATACACATCAATTGAGCAATTTTGATGCTATAAAAGTTACAAAAAGAAACCGAATAGCATAAAATAGGTGATTTATGGATACAGTATGGTATCCGAGAGCATTTCTAGCATGTGTTAAACTAAAAGACAAAAACCTTTTGAACGTCAAAGACGGCAAATCATGTTTTTTGTTGTTTTTCGGGTTTACCAAGTGACTTTTTAGGGTTCCGTACCCAAAGGGTAAAAATGGGACCCTATTACTGAGACTTCGCTGTCCGTCCGTCTGTCACCAGGCTGTATCTCAAGAACGGTGATGGCTAGACAGTTGAAATTTTCACAGATGATGTATTTCTGTTGCCGCTATAACAACAAATACTAAAAATAAAATAAAATAAATATTTAAGGGGGGCTCCCATACAACAAACGGGTTGGTTGCGTTAACTTTGCACCTCATTTGTATGGGGCGCCATACGATGAAAAGTACGGAACCCTCGGTGCGCGAGTCCGACTTGCACTTGACCGGTTTTTTTTTTTGTTTTTTATTTAAGTCACGCCTTTGGAAAATCGTGCCCCTGACGCCGACGTCGTCTAGTGACGTGCAAAATGATCAATAACTTTGAAATTCAAACAGATACAATTATTTTTCAACCCGTTAATTCGATTGCGATCAAAAAGTTCATGTCTCTATTTTCGTTAAACTCTATACTTACATTTGTTATTTCATAATGATTTTGTCACAACCATTTCAATTACATTGCGAAATGTCTAATATATATAATTTCTTCGTAAAATAATCATAAAAATAATAACATAATCTGTATTTACTGATAATTAAAAGTAAATAAATAACGAAATTGCAAATTAAGAAGGTAACTTGAAATATGTAAAAAGTTTAGTACGAATCTAAAATTACACTTAAAGCTATCTTATTTTATACATTTCATTTGGTCTGTACATATATCTATTTAATTATAATGGGAACATTCCCGATTTTTAATAATCCCTTTAAAAATATTTTAATGAGGGTTTTTCTGAACAGTGATAATGAATTGAAATTAAGTAAGTATAACAACGTATAAACAAACTATGAGCATAATTACATACATACTTAATACGTTTATATGTACCTAAATTTTAAATCTTTTCTAGCAAGTCACAATTTTGTAATCCCTTGTTTTATAGAGAAACGGTTGATCGAATTTTTATTTCATAGCAATTTCATTTCATCGAAGGCATTTTTTTCTGAATAAAACATTTTGGGATGTTACACAGTCCTAAAGTAAACTAATCTATACATTTTCAAGATTTTTGAAAAATGTATGATTTCTGAGGTAAAATTTGTCTATGAAATGAAAATTCTATGAAGCATTCGGTGATGTTTTTTCTATAAAAGAAGAGGTTCCCACACCATATCGAAATATCAATAAGTACAAATATTGTATGTATTTATGAGTCATTTTCAAAATACATGTACATAGTTAAGGGCTTTAATTAAAACAAAACTTAAGTGTCGATTGCAAACAAATTGTACCTACATTAGTCAAAAGCTTAATTAACAAAAAATCGCGATCGCTTCCTTTGTGTGACGAAAGTTAGTCATACAAAATGTATGGGTAACTTTCATCACACAAAGGAGTCAATTAAGTTTTGTTTTAATTAAAGCCCTTTAATATGTAAAAATTTTTTGCAACCGACCCTTAATTGATTCCTTTGTGTAACGATAGTTACCCATATATTTTGTATGAGTAACTTTCGTAACACAAAAGAAGCGATCGTAATTTAGTTTTTACTAGCTGTGCCCCGCGGGGTTACCCGCTCATCCCACGGGAACACTAAATTTATTCGGGATGAAAAGTATCCTGTGTCCTTCCCCGGGACTGAAACTATCTATATACCAAATTTCATCTAAATCGGTTCAGCGGTTTAAGCGTGAAGAGGTAACAGACAGACAGACAGACACACTTTCGCATTTATAATATTAGTATGGATATGGATTAAGCCTTTAACTATGTAGATGTTTTTTGAAAACGACTCTTATCTATCTATCTTTCTATTTTTCTTTTGCCAACTAAACTAAAATGGTAGGTGTGTTTATCATGTAGGTGCTCTTTCCAGACTGACTACCTTTTGAACGCCAATGACGGCTGTGGCCGACAGCTATAGTTCGTGCCACTGACGCCACGACGCCCCCAGACGTCGAAATTTCAATGATCAAATAATAATAAAGTATTTGATGACAGCTCAGCTACTCTTTATGAAACGTCAAAAACGATCTGTCAGTATGAAGTTTATATGAAGATGTCACGTCATAAAAATCAGTAGTCAAAACACGTCTTTTTAGTTTTTGTCCAATAGGCTAGTTGACTCATGTCAAATTGTAATATACTAATGTTTATTCCGTATAGTATTTAACGAAGGAAACCTAAATTAAAATAAATTTTTCAATTCATAAAAGTGAAAGATGGCTGAAAAAATTGAATTTGAAAATATGGTTTTTAATCTGTATTTTGAAATGCTTAAAACGCTGTCCGCCATTTTCTCTTATGATAGTGACGTCATCGGTCCTGTAAAGATAACTGAAAGTCTACTTTGACGACTTCGAATAGTGCCGTCCCTCTCTATCTCCTGTCAAAGTATATTGGAGTGAGCAGAATGGCACTATACGACGGTCGAATTTCGAATATTTACAGGTAATTCTACGTCACACCACAGATTAGCAAAAGGCCAAAATGGCGGACGGCGTTTTTGACTGTTCATGAAATTTCTAATTATCAATTGATAAAATTTAGCTTTCTAGCTTTCACAAAAATACAAGACATTTTTTTCAGAGCTAGTAAGATCATTATTAACCATTTCAAATATATTTCAAAACTGGGTCTACTAGCCTATTGTAAATAGTAGAATGTCCAAAAGTTAGTGGTATTTTATTTGGTTCCGTGTATTTTTGAATGTACGTTTAGTGGTTTTAATGATACCATTTATTTCCACTATAGTCCAAAACCGTATTCTAACAAATACGAGTATTCTCCAATCCTTGTAGATTTTGGAGCACTTTTTTTTCTGGTGTCAGTGGTGAATTATTCACTGCTTGGCGCACAAAGGGTTAATACAGGAAATATATAAATATGAAGTAAGTACGAAATCGACCCTCATTAGACTAGCCAATGCATTTTACAGAACAGAACCGTAAAACTATCCAACTAGTCCAATCATCCAAAACAAAACTCGTTTATTTTTATCAAAATTAACATTCTATCAGTGATTTTATACGTTTCTATTTAAGTTTGTTTCATTATGTTGTTCACTAGAGTTTATTCGTTATAATTCAAGTTATCGAGTAATTTTTGGATTAAATTGGGCCATAGTTGTGTGGACTATAGTTGGGTAGTTTAACGGAACATTATTGGTTCAACCAACATTATATCTCGAGTTTAATACGTCTAACTGACACGCGACTCTGTCGCGCGACAAATACTCCCTGTCACTTTCTACACAATACCGTGCGAGAGAAACAGAGGATGCTGAACGCGACGAGCGAACACAAGATATAAAGCGCTGCAGCCCGTGTAGCACAACTATGATTCGCGATTCCTGTCGCGCGACATAGCGTCACCTGTCACTCTCTCACTGTAGGCGTATCACCTACTGTACAGAAAGAGATAGATAATATATCTCGCGCGAGAAAGAGTCAAATGTCACAGTTGTGCTGGTGCAGCTTAGACATTTCAAACAAAATTCAGATCTAGTGAATAATAATAAAGTTATTTATTTATTTATATTTGGTCGGGAATGCATTCTAACTCAACTTTTGTACCAATGTTAAAGAGAAAGCATGCTAATACGAACTATCCCGACAAAATACGATGACGAAACGTTAATAATTAGATCTGTTTTTTGTTCAACATGTCGAAGAATATAATAATGAGCACAAAGCCATTGTGTTTTTTGAGGGGTTTAGCTCCAAAGAAGATAAACCAACTATACAAAGTACCTACACGAAAAACACTTTGTGTACCTCGAATCCATCTTGACCATAAGATTGAGCTTTGACATGTCAAACAAAATTCAGATCTAGTGAATAATAATAAAGTTATTTATTTATATATATTTGGTCCGGAATGCATTCTAACTCAACTTTTGTACCAATGTTATAGAGAAAGCATGCTAATACGAACTATCCCGACAAAATACGATGACGAAACGTTAATAATTAGATCTGTTTTTTGTTCAACATGTCGAAGAATATAATAATGAGCACAAAGCCATTGTGTTTTTTGAGGGGTTTAGCTCCAAAGAAGATAAACCAACTATACAAAGTACCTACACGAAAAACACTTTGTGTACCTCGAATCCATCTTGACCATAAGATTGATTGACTTGACATACAGTCATAAATGTTTGACATAATTTCCATTACTCAAAATAGTAATATAGCCATTTATATTTGAGCATTATGTTCTTCTGAATACTGAAACATTAAATCATGACTTTCAATCACACTGAAAACAAATAGCTCAACTAGTTAAACTAATTGAGAAATAGCCAAAATGTGCTTATTAGTAACCACAAAATTATCTTAACCCCTCGTATGCTTAGACACGGATCCGTGCGGGACATTTGAACCTTACGTTAAAATATCAGTTAATTTCAATTTGATTAGCAAATTTTTACATCGCATACGAGGGGCTAAACTTATTTTGGTTACTAGTAGCCCTCAGTTTGTCAGTCCTCCGATTTATGTAACTAGCAGCTAACATTTGGGCTACTATTGACAAATCTTTTTTTTTTTTTTTCAGTGCATGGTCCATAATGTTTTATATAATTTCTGCAAAAACTAACACACTCACGCTTGATATACAATAAAGTATACCATGCGTCACAATATACAAAGCAATGGTATATTAAACCAAAATATGTATTACTAAAATTATATAAAACATCGTTTATCTAAAGGATCCGCGTGGTACAAATTGCAATTACAATAGCCTAAACAATATGGTCGCCGCAATCAAAATGGCGGCCGGTAGCAGCGCAGGCGCGTTGCACGTTAGTATGTCGCTCGGATATAGGTTAGGAGGCATGGCTTCTTCTCCACCTTTGCAGTATTCTCCACGGGACTGAAACAAATAAATAATGAATAAAACAAAAATAAATTAGAAAATTGACGAATGTGTATGTAATTTTAAAACAATAGTTGATGATGCTAATGTACAGAGCTAATGCTCACCTAAATGAGATCAAAATCTGCCCTGGTATACCTACTCGTAGTTGTAGGTAATACATATACGATACTTAGCTAAAAAAGGGGATCTTTATACTCGGGCAGACGACCCCTCCCTTATGCAGCCATCCTCGCTTGACAAAGACCTGGATTTGTCCAGCTGTAACAGCTGTACCCATAGTTGCATCTATAGGTACTTACCCCAAACTCTATCACTCCCTCCCTTGTGCAGCCATCCTCGCTTGACGAAGACCTGGAGTTTTCCAGCTGTAGCAGCTGTACCAATAGTTGCATCTATAAGTACTTACCACAAACTCAGCCCTGCCGACCCCTTCCTTGTGCAGCCATCTTTGCTTGACAAAGACCTGAAGTTGTCTATCTGTAGCAGCTGTACTTATTGGCACAGCTTAATGTGCTTACCGCAAACTCAGCCCCACAAACCCTTCCTTTTGTGGAGCCTCGCTCCTCGTTTGACTTGACGAAGACCTTTTTTTTCATGTCATAGGGGGCAAATGAGCAACCGGATCACCTGATGGAAAGCAATCACCATCGCCCATAGACACCTGCAACACCAGAGGAGTCACAAGTGCATCGCCAGCCTTTCAGGTGGGAGTATGCTCTTTTCTTGAAGGTTTGAACTTCGTATCGGTCCGGAAATACCGCAAGCGACAATTCATTCCACAGGTAGGAAATTTCTAGAAAAACGCACAGCTGTGGACTGCCAACTATCTAAGACCTGAAGACCTGGAGTTGTCCACCTGTAGCAGCTGTCCCAATAGTAGCAGCTATAAGAACTCACCGCAAACTCAGCCCCGCAGACCTCCCTACACGGAGGGCACACGACCCCTCCCTTGTGGAGCCATCCTCGCTTGATGATGCGGACCTGGAGGACCTGGCCCGCGTGGAAACAGCTGTACGAGTAATTGCCCACCTGCAAGTTTAAGTTAAAGTCTACAACAGTGCCACCTGCTAAGGCATGAAAAATTCAATGGCTCTCGCGTCAGGTTCAGTGGTCCAATAGGTAGGACGCCCGAGTTAGCCCGGAAAGCCGTTGGAGACGCAAGTTCGAAACCTGCCTGAACCATTAAATTTTTCGCTTTATTGTAAACATTTGTGTTCAATGTATAGTTCCTAGGAAATTTTGGAGGTGGTACCTACACGATAAATGATATAAGTGATTTGCAGCACTAGTGGTGCGGCAAATGTGTGAGCTGGCGAGATGAGAAAACAAATAGTTACCACAATATGCAGGCGCCCGCTTTCACATTTATATTTGTAGCAGCCTGAGCCCCAATGTTGCCATTCTCTTATCTGAAAAAAAAAGTTGGTATGTAAGTTGAGTGATGATGATGACACGTTCTATGCCTACATAGATTAGATGACTTCCACTTCCAATACTATTTTTTTGAGGACGTCAATCTAATGGGTTTTACTCACAAAACTCTTGGAAGGTTAATCTTTTCAGTTATGGCTAACGATTTTATGACAAACAATACGTTATGACAATCAATCGCCAGGTTCGGAGAGGGCCAGGGCCCCTAGGCACTTGGCATTTGGGTCCCCCTGCCAAATCCATACTAATATTATAAATGCGAAAGTGTGTCTGTCTGTCTGTTACCTCTTCACCCTTAAACCGCTGAATCGATATTGATGAAATTTGGCATAGAGATAGTTTAAGATCCGAGGAAGGACATAGGATAGTTTTCATCCTGGAAATTATGCCTAAAAAGATTGAAAAGTGAGTGAGCATTTCTGTTGGGATGCGGTGACCCTGTAGGAAATTTAATTATTAGAACAAAAGCACAATTGCTCTTACATTTGCTTAGGCGCTTTTAATAATCCCTTTTATCAAGTTCCACGCGCACGTAGTCGCGGGCAAAAGGTAGTTAAATATAAAAAGTAGGTAGTAGTATTTTGAGTGATAAATATGGTGGAAATTATTATGGTGCAAGTCTTGCTTCTGTGACTAGGGCCCCTAGACTAGCTGGACCCCTAGGCCTGGGCCTTGTAGGTCTAGGGCTTGTGCACAAATCACGTGAAGTATTTTTCTACAGTGAACGAGCTAAGAAAAAGAATCTACCACATAAGTAGACACTATTTCTCGGTTTGGTTAAAAATAAGTATTCACTAGTTAAATACTTCAAAAAAGCGAGTCTATTGTATATCTTACGAAATTCTAGCGAAAAAATTACACGTTAGGTTGTGAGGGTGGCTACAAAGAACCTCACCAAATGTCACCCGGGAGGGGGGTCAAAAAGTAGTTGATTCTCACGTGATTTTATTAAAATAATTGAAACTATCGTGAGACATCTTTAATCATTATAAAAACGGTTGAAACTCACGTAAAAATTGTCTGGCTCTGGAACGAACCGACACGTTTCGAACTCATTTGGAGCTCTTCATCAGGGGCAGCTAGCCACTGAGAGTGGGTCGCGAGACGCGGATAGCTGCCCCTGATGAAGGGCTCCAGATGAGTTCGAAACATGTCGGGCCGTTCCTGTCAATTTTTACGTGAGTTTAAACCGTTTTTATAATTATTCTCACGTGATTTGTGCACAAGACCTTATGGGTAATTACTGAGGTAATTACTGTCTATCGCTATGTGAAAAAATGCGCACGCAGGCTGAGAGAGACGACTAACCTGGCGACATGACTTCTGCTCCCACACGCGGTCGCTGTGGTCAAAGCACTTCGAGTGCGCTCCGTAGTTCTCCAGAGCGAAGTTCACGTCGGTTTCTGTAACAATGCCATACAGTTATTATATTTGTAATCTTATAGCGTCACTTCTCAGTGTGTTTTTGCCTATAATAGTACATTACATCAGAGGCCGGGAAAATGAGGATTTCCGGCCAAGTAGGTATATACGAGGCCGGATAGTGATACGAGGCCGGGAATCCGTTTTCACGACGAGGCATGTATAGTGCTTTTCTCAAACATACAATGAAATAAAAAAATATACTTCAAAGAATAACACTTCATATTGTTTGTCCGATATTTTCCGAATTTGACCGAATTTAAAAAATCCGATTTCAGATTCTGACTCAGGAGCCCCAAAAACCCCCGGATACCGAATTTCAGCCTCCTAGGACCAATTTAAAATTTTCTCCATACAAATCGTTTTTTTTCGATATTTTCCGAATTTGACCGAATTTTCGGACAAGATTTCAGATTCATATTTTTGAGCCCCGAGAGCCCCCCGATACCGAGTTTTAGCCGCCTAGCACCAATTTGAAATTTTGAATCGTTTTTTTTTTCGATATTTTCCGTATTCGACCGAATTTTCGGACAAGATTTCAGATTCATATTTTTGAGCCCCGAGAGCCCCCCGATACCGAGTGTTAGCCGCCTAGCACCAATTTGAAAATTTTGAAAAAAAAATCGCCATCTTGAATTTTTTTTCCCAAAAGGTCTAACAACCAACCTTTAAAAACAAAACCTGCTTTTTGTCAAACCAGCCAGCTGTGTGAATGACATTGTTGTTGAAACCAAAAAAAAAGTTACTTTGCAGGCCTAGGCCTGAAAAGCAGTATGAAATCCCTTTACAGTCCTCTCGAGTTGTTGCGCCCAAAAAGCGATACTTCCGAACCTATTTTAAGGAACGTAAAGACAATATTTCATTGGATGTTTGAGAAAACACATTTTCTTTTATGATATAGGAGGCAAATGAGCAGATGGATCATGAGCGTCAGGATGGCGGGTGTGTTTTTCATCAATGTGTTTTTTGTTCTGCTACACAATACTATTCGACGACGTGTTTGGCTCGGTTTGTAGACACCTGCCTACTGAGCCGGCGGTCCCGGGTTCGAATCCCGGCCGGGGCAAATATTTGTGTGATGAACTCGAATATTTGTGCTTGGGTCATGGTTGTTCTATGTATTTAAGTATATATTTATCTATATAAGTACGTATATCGTCGTCTAGTACCCATAACACAAGCCTTCTTGAGCTTAATTTGGGACTAGATCGATTTGTGTGAGGTTGTCCGATATTTATTATTTATTATTATTATTTAAGAAATTAATGACGCCCGCCAGTCTGACGTCAGTTCTAGCTAATGGCTGCCTACTCAAGGGTGAAAGTACTGCCTAAGGTTAGCGCTCGCAATGTGCCTCCACATATATGAAGTACAATCAAATTCAGAGAGTCGTTAAAGAGTAATATGGAATCACTTTTTTGTGTTAAGCGCCTGCATATTTACATATGGTACCAGCTGTGCCCATAGTACAAGCTGTGCTTAGTTTGGAACTAGGTCGATTTGTGTAAGATCGTCCCTTAATATTTATTTATTTATTTTATTAATTTCGAAATACGAATAAGGAGGTTACGGATCTCTACAATATTATTAAAAAGTTATTACAGGGATACAACTGCAGGGGTCTCTACACTTAGTTTAGACTGATTAGGGTTGCCAAACCACCAAGAACAACGCTTGCTTTGTTTTGTGACTTTTTGGTGCCTAAAAAAACCATACATACTTGGCGTGTTCTCTTCATACTCGCACCTACTCCCGCGGATCAGCACACTCTTGTGCCGCCACGTGAACTCCTGCAGATACGGGCAGTAGTCCGCCAGAGATACGGAACCACCGTAATGAGCCTCTTCCCCTGGGGCTACGTTGGGCAACGTGTCGAAATGCTGCAAATAGAAACAAAAAATGTGTCTAGGAATAAGTTTCTGTCAAAAATTTCATTTTTGTCACAAGTTTTTATAGCCGACTGTAGTTTTTGGAGCATCTATCAATTGCTCTGATACGATTCTGAAGTCCCCAAACTCGGTAGGACTGCTTTATCTATTAGTTTCTAGGGCCACATCATCAGGCTAACCCCATGATACCATATTATTGTATTGTCATCAAAGTTAAGTAGGTATACAAAATTTCAGCTCAATCAGTTGAAGATATCTGCTTCAAAATTGAGTTGCTAGATTCCACCCATAAGTTCATCAAACCTCGCATATGCTTGAAAATGGCTGAAATACGTTATTTTTTTCGTTTTCAACACCCGCCATTTTGGAAAAGACGAAATTTATAGAACCTGCTCACAAAAATTCACTACAATCAGTTGAGAAAAGACGCGAAGCTAAAGTCTAAACTGGACATCCGAACCTCCATAATTCGGACATACAAAATCATTTCAAACCAAGCGAAATCGGAGGCGCTTTGCCCGCTTCGCTCATGAAATAACCTAGTTTACCTGGTAAGCTCGTGGCAGGATGTTGTCGTGTCGGACCAGGTTGCAGAGCACGACGGCGGACCGCCGCGGCGAGCACTCAGTGCGCAGCGGGTCCCCTTTGACGCGCTCACAAAATGGTGCCGGGTTCTTCCGTCTAAAAAAGAAGATTAGAAAATAATTAAATAAATATCAGACAACCTCACACAAATCGATCTAATCCCAAATTAAGCTCACGAAGGCTTGTGTTATGGGTACTAGACGACGATAATAAATAATAAATAAATAGGCCTTGTCATCTATAACAGATGATTTAAGCAGCATCGCGACAACACTTGCGCTCATGACTTAATAGTCCTATTCGGGACTGAATCCGTCGGCCGCAACGACGCGACGGTAGACGACGATATACATACTTATATAGATTATATACTTAAATACATAGGAACAACCATGACTCAAGCACAAATATTCGAGCTTATCATACAAATATTTGCCCTGGCCGGGATTCGAACCGCCGGCTCAGTAGGCAGATGCTTACAAATTGAGCCAACCGCGTCGTCATTGTTACTACATACTTCTAAACTAAACGCATACGCGAAAACCTCGTAGTCTTAACCTTTATACACCTGGTGTTGCCTGTTATAGGAGGAATACATTAAAACATAGATTCTACTCTTCAAAATAAACAACATTTGTTTAGCAACAATAGCTAAGAACCATCTCAACAGACAAGTCTTTCGATAAAAAGAACACACTCCAGGTCCACCCGTTTGGGAGCTACGATGCCACAGACAGACACACACATACACATGTTAAGCTTATAACATCCCCTTTTTTCGTCGGGGTTAAAACATTAGAGATTTATTTTTATTAAAGCAGTAACGTCTGCTAACGTAAACCAAATGTTCACAATAAAGCGAAAAATTTAAAAATTTAATGGTTCAGACCGGATTCGAACCTGCGTTTCCAACGGCTTTCCGGGCCAACACCGGCGTCCTACCAACTGGACCACCGAACCAGATGTCAGAGCCATTGAATCTTTCAACCAGTTGCTTCAACATGCCTTAGGGTTCGGAAAGCCGTTGGAAATCCTGTCTGAACCATTAAATATTTAAATTTTTCGCTTCATTGTAAACATTTCATTAGAGATTTGTTCGCACATTATAAGTAAGTATGCGCGTTAATGTCTACTTACTCTTCCAATTCCTTCTTATTGTAGCTTGTAAAGAGAAATATAGAATTGAAATACATGACACATAACGTAAGATATCAAGAAAGTATCAGTATATAATGAATGTAACAGTGTGGTATATGTACATTGATTACTGTAGTGTTTTGAAAGTGTACAAGAGATTTAAACCCGGTGTTTTTCAGCTACGCCATATTGCGGATTTTAGTGGTACTAATTTAGGGCTGCCATCCGTCTGGGTTTCCCCGGATTTGTACTAGTTTGAAGGCCATCGGGGGACACGTTATGTAAATGAGAAATAAAGAGATTGTTTTTTGGGGTTCCGTACCCAAAGGGTAAAAACGGGACCCTATTACTGAGACTTCGCTGTCCGTCCGTCCGTCCGTCTGTCACCAGGCTGTATCTCAACAACGGTGATAGCTAGACAGTTGAAATTTTCACAGATGATGTATTTCTATTGCCGCTATAACAACAAATACTAAAAATAAAATAAAATAAATATTAAAGGGGGGCTCCCATACAACAAACTTGTTATAGATTACATATATGTATAGGTACGGAACCCTTCATGCACGAGTCGGGCTCGCACTTTGCACAATTTTTAATTATATTATTTTCACTGACCTCTGTAACTCAGGTTTCCCACCTAGCTCAGAAGTCAGGGACTTCTATTTATTGATGTACCCTTTTTGTCAATAAAATTATCTTTTCTTTATTTTCGGACATGTCCGGGGAAATAATGCGATTTACGCCAAATGTCCGGGTTTTTATAGTCTTTGTCCGGGTTCGGCTAATTTAGAGGTGGCAGCCCTACTCCAACATATCAAAAAGTATAGATGTTACTACTAATGTCATCTCACTTTTGCCAACCAACTATAGTTGCGTGTTGTGCGCATGCCTAGAACATGCATAGTTAGACTTACTCTGCTGTCTTATTATCCGGGTAGTCGCTTGAAAAAGAGAAAAATCTTTCAATTTATGTTTGCAATGGGAACTGAATTTTATCGTATGCCATAAATTTATTTGCCATAATTCAAGTTTTTTATTTATTATTAATGGCAAATGAAGTTATGAAATAAAAGTAGTTTTAAATAAATACATTAAGCAATACTTAGTTGGTTTTATTTATAGTAGTCAAGTCGACCTAGATTTGTCAAAAATATGTAGGGCTGTCAAAACTCAAATCAAGGTAGTCAAAACTCAATTAAGAGTTGTCAAAACTAATACTAGGGTTGCCAAACTGAAAAAGGATTGTCAAAACTCATAAGTAGGGTTGTCAAGACACTAATTAAAGTTAGTAAAATACATATTAGGGTTGCCAAAGTGACAAAAGATTGTCATATCATAACTCATAGTAGGGTTATCTAAACACTAATTAAAGTTAGTAAAATACATATTAGGGTTGCCAAAGTGACGAAGGATTGTCATATCATAACTCATAGTAAGTAGGGTTATCAAAACACTAATTAAAGTTAATAAAATACAAATTAGGGTTGTCCAAACTAATGAAGGGTTGTCAAATTCAAATTAGGGTTGTAGAAATCAAATTAGGGTTGTCTAAACCTGAATTAGGTTACTCAAACCACACCTCGGACAATGGCGATCAAATGTATGAAAGAAACGCGTTGCTACGCACACAGTCTAAGCTCGTGTAGGTGAACGCGTACCATGCTTGTGTGAGTGAGATAAGACATGCTAGGGTTGCTGCCATTTTGAACGCACGAGTCGGGAACACAATGTGCAGCAATATGAGATGACCTTGTAATAGCGGCGTCGAATTAATTTTGTGTGCTTATAATTAAAGTAATGTTAATCTACGATTTCTTATTCCGCCCGCGTTCAAATTCGGTAACCTCAATGACTAAAAACTCATTGCGCGAATTAGGAAGAATTAAGAATCATATTAAGCTGTAAGGTGGGTATCTAAGCTCGATTTATACAAATAGTTTCCTATTTTGAATCAGTATAAACGAAGTAACTAAATTTTTGTAAGGAAATTCAGGCCACCAAAATATTACGTAAGTTGAAAACATGATTTTTTGTTCATATATATATAGTGTTGTTTTCAGTGTGATCTGATAGGTTTAGGTCGAAAACGGATAGGGCAAAAAAATACTAAACATAAGTACCTATTGTAAGTTGGTTTTCTACTAAAACATAAAACACTTTGAAAATAACTGGGTATGTACATGCCTTGGGAATCTGTAGAACATTCTTTTATTTTTGTTGTTTATAGAGCTTAAACAACCGTACACAGCACAACACACGCCCATTACAAAAGTATTTGTTTAATATTTGAATATTATACGTGGCCTCCGCTCTGCGCACCGCGTCGTCGCGTCCCTGCCAGCCGGTAACTGCGAGGTAACCGAGCGCGGGTGGGCGGCACTTTCGGGGGGAGGCAGGGAGTGTCCATACTGTACGTTAGTACTCTTTATTATACTGTGCTCAAACTCAAAATAGGGTTGACAAAACTTAAAATAGGGTGGTCTAACTCAAAATAGGGTTGTCAAACTCAAAATAGGGTTGTCAAACTCAAAATAGGGTTGTCAAAGCTCAAATTAGGGTTGTCAAAATTCAAATTAGGGTTGTCAAAAGTCTTGGATTATACCTCAACCTTTGTGTATTGAGCCACTGTTTGCACGAGGTGGTCGCGAAGCCGCAGCCCAGCCCGCGGCCCCAGTCCAGGGGCGCCGCCCGGGAGTACTCCGCGCGGTACCAGCCCGTGTCCTCCATCAGAGCGAAGGTTATGCGGCTGAAGACGGAGTTCTGGGTGTGAGTGCCTGTCATGGCTTCGTTCTGGAAATAAGTGGATTGTTAAGTAGGCTAGAACATCGTGATTAATGAATGTCCTCTAACGTAATCGTAATTAATGAATGTTACAAATATAATCTCAAAACATCCCAGCATGTAGGCTATGGTAGCACACCTATAATCATGTCTGCTTTAGACATTTCCACCTTCCTTATTCTCCCCGCCATCTCTTTACAATGACTGCCATACATCTTGCTCTGTGATATTCATTTTAATCATTTAATAATGTTAAAATCAAAACGTTCCTTCCTAGTCATAATGTATAAGTAAAGTAATTGTTTTTCCCTGTGTCTTTTGTAAATAAAAGATGACTGGGTACTTCTGCGTATCTTTATGGTGGTATCGACTCCACGCGCCCTGGTAGCTATCCTCAATCAAGTTACGAGCGACCTGCCCCTCTGGCGCAGGGATTACAAGTGTCCCCATACACGGTCCGTTATATAGCTCCGTAAAAATAGAAAGTTCAGACAGACAAAGTTAAAACAATGCTTTGGTTTTTATTTATTTTTTTATAACGGCACAACATAGTGTCTCCACTTCGCCTGATGGTAAGCAAAAAGGGGAGAGTCGCAATGGCAACTGACGAGAAACCAACGGTGCCAAGTCAGTTGACACTGCCATGCTGGCCCGAGAGATGCTTCTTCACGCTTCGTTTGAAGGGTCCCAAGTTATAAGAAGGAGGAAACACATGAGCCGGCAAGGAGTTACTTTAATAGTTCGGCAGATGAAGGAATTGCCAAACTTCTTGCTTTGTCACGATCACATGAAATAAAATCTGACCAACCACCATCTACTGACCTCAAACAGGCGTTTCTCCCAATGTGTGAGCGCGGTCCCGTCGCCGCCCTGGTCTTCTAGCTCCGCCCCCTCCAGGGTCGAGCAGTTGAAGTGCTCCCGGACCTGGATATAGTGGGAAAGATTAGCTCTGGTGCCTGTACCATTTTGGACCTGCAGCCAGTAGGCAGACACTAGATTATATTTGATATATGATGTACTCGAGTCCTAGAGCGGCTACCAGGTATATTAAAAAGAAAAAATTGGGCAAGTGCGAGCCCGACTCGCGCATGAAGGGTTCCGTACCTATACATATATATAATCTATAACAAGTTTGTTGTATGGGAGCCCCCCTTAAATATTTATTTTATTTTATTTTTAGTATTTGTTGTTATAGCGGCAATAGAAATACATCATCTGTGAAAATTTCAACTGTCTAGCTATCACCGTTGTTGAGATACAGCCTGGTGACAGACGGACGGACGGACGGACGGACGGACAGCGAAGTCTCAGTAATAGGGTCCCGTTTTTACCCTTTGGGTACGGAACCCTAAAAAAGAAAATTCGCAATCCAAAACTTTATTCTGCAAAAAGGCTACAAGAGCTCTTTTACATGTCAGATTCTAAATTACAAAAATAAAACATTTACCATAATAATATCATAGTAGTAATGCAACAGACAAATCACTGGACATATTTTACAGGGAGATGTATAGGAAAGCGAAGCGTGGGACGTCCCCCGACGTGACGATAGTGGGGAGTCAATGGATGCGGTGTGCACGGGATCAGGCTTTGTGTAAATAGTCAAAAAAACCTTTTTGCATAATTTCATTTAACTAATTACAAAATGCATAATTCAATTAGCTTCGGGCTGATGACATAGTAAAAAGAACTGAAAAGTAAAAAGTACTAGTGCGGAAAGTGGCACTTTGATAAACTAACCTCTCTGACAACGCGTGGTGTGACTATCATATGGAAGGTCCTTTCGATGTACCCTCCCCGGATCATCCATTTCTTTCTCGTGACGTTCCGCACGACACGATCCGACCATTTGTGAATCTGCAGTCTGTAAAATTACAATTTAAAACTTTAGTTTGCTCAGGCACAGAATGGTATAATTTTCAAGTCTAAAATAGCTTCCTTTAAGTTAAGACTCCTTATCCGTTCAAGAATGCTGATTGTTCATGATTTTTTTCTCTATGATCAAACATGTTTCTTAACATATGTTAATGTTACTACTTAGAAAGGGTCATTGCGATTTATTGGTATATATTTGAAACATTCAGTTTGAATTTTTAATTGATAATTTTTGTTTCAGAAACTGGCTCATTGACAAAATTTTAGCAGAAAACTCGCTTTTCTTAACTTATTTTCGACTGCACGCAATGAAAGCATGAAGTGGCTTATATCTTATTTTCAAGAACTCAGGGAAAATTATTATTTACTGCAAAAAATAATTGAAATTATCAATATATTTGTCATAATGTAAAGCAGCGCCGCCCGTCCCACCTATCGTCCACCAATTAATTGCATTTCATACAGATGTTTCAGTCGAGTTACTTACTCTTCATCTAGAGGAGGATTACCGGTGTCCGGTCTTCTTTCCATCAGGGGCTCACCGTTGTCGTCTCTGAAACAATATATAATTTATTCAAAATTTTTACGATAGAGTAAAGAGCTGTACCTACCTCTTAGCACAAATAGGATATACTTTAAAGAACCTAAACCTAAACTCTTTGTCTGCTGAGTTTTTTATTGTATTACTGAACTAGCGCCGCACGGTGTTACCCGCCCATCCCACGGGAACACTAAATTGTTTCGGGAGAAAAAATAGCCTATGTGTTAATCCAGGATGCCTGCTACCTTCATACCAAAATATATCAAAATTGGTCAGGCCGTTTGAGCGGGAAGAAGTAACAAACATACACATAAACGGACTCACAAACTTTCACCTCTATAAGAGAAGGAAGGATCTGTCTGAAGAAAAGTTCATCACTAGGTTCAGTAAGCGAATCAGAATTATGTAACTGCAAACAAAGACAGACAGCAATGACAAAGGTTTACACCTCCGGAGTTCAACCATTGAAATAGTGGTAGTGTTATATAATTTGTGTAATGTTAATAATCTATAAATGATCTTTAGCTGCAGAACAGGAACAGAGACACTGTACCCCAGAGCATAAAGCATTTTGAGCTGGCCGGTGGACAGTAGGCGCGGTGGTTTACCGTTGTTTTATAGAGAAACGTTTCATCAAATTTTCATTTCATAGAAAGCGTTTTTTTTTCTGAAACCAGTTGACATATTTAAGACTTCTGAAAAATGTATAACTTCCCAGGAAAAAAATGTCTATGAAATGAAAATTCTATGAAGTGTTTTTCTATAAAAGAAGGACATCCGCCGCGGTAGACCGCGGTACTTAGAACAAACTATAAATTGGTTTATTTTTACCTGTAAAACGCGAACAGAGAGACGCTGAACCCCAGAGCATGAAGCATCTCATGCTGGACGGTTGAAAGTAGGCTCGGTAGATCGCGATACCTGGTGGACAACTCTCCGGGGCAGAAGTTGGCGTGGCCCGCTACTGGCCTGAAATAAAACATATACATATGTCAAAATCAACTCAAATAATTTACTCCGTTCTTTTCTTATTTATCGAATGAAAAACTCGACTAGACAAGGATCCAACAAGCCTGCAGGAAATAATAGTTCTTAGACTTTAAGGGACTTTTCCTTGTCTGTTCAAAAATGCTGATTGTTTTAGACATTTATCTCTATGATTAAACATGTTTCTTAAAATATGATCGGTGTTATTACCTAGAACAGTGCTATTACGATTTACTGGTATATATTTGAAATGTACAGTTTGAATTTTTCATTGATAATTTTTTTTCAAAAACTACTTGAAATTGACCAAAATAACGCAGAAAACTTTTTTTTTACTTATTATCGACTGTACGCAATGAAAGCATGAAATAGCTACGTTACTACCTAGAACTCAGGGAAAAGTATTATTCACTTAAAAAAGTTGGTTGAAATTTACCAATATATTTGTCATTAGGTATAGGTATGAAAAAGAGATAGGTACTCTATACAAGACACTGGGAAGTGTCACTCTTATGCTATACGTTGTATAAATTCATTAGACAACAATCTGATATCTCCACGCGGACTTACCGATCGAGAGCGCTCTCCTGCTGGCAATGCGAGGCGTACGCCACCGTGAGCCCGCGGCGACACCTCTCCGTTTCGACCGCGCTCACGTATAGCACGAAGTCCGTGTTTTCCACGCCTATAGGTTCATTTTCTTCTAATTCTGAAAATGAAAAACGTATGGTCAATTTAAATATATTTTTTTGTACAATGAAAAATGGTGCTCAATCGCCCTATAGTGGACTAGATACTATTGGTTTGTGAATACGGCATTTGATGACAGCTCAAACCAGCTACTCTTTATGAAACATTAAAAACGATTTGTTAGTATGAAGTTTTTATGTAAATACTGGCTTATGACGGCATAAAAATCTGTAGTCAAAACACGTCTTCTTTTTAGTTTTTGTCTGATTGAAAATAGTATAATTTCTAAAAGTTAGTGGTAGTTTATTTGGTTCCGTGTATTTTTTAATGTGTGTTAAGTAGTTTCAATGATACAATTTATTTCAACTATAATCAAATACCGTATTCTTCGAGCAGGTAACGCAAAATCTCGCTAGCTTAAGAACAGTTCTCATCTGGTCGCTTCAGAGCCCTCAGTGAGTAAGTTCCCAGCCAGCTCAGTGGTGTGGACTAGAGATGCGCATAATGTGTGACTAAAGTGAAAAGAGTGATATGTGTCTTTAGTTCACCGAGATATGTATCACTCATTCAGCTCATTTAGCTCAGTAGATCTTTAGACTATATCGTTCACGAGTGAGTTCACGACTAGAGATGACGAACAATTAGATAGATTGAGTAGTTTATTTTTTACGATACATTATAATTTTATACGTATAATAAGCAGAATAATAGATAAAGATGAGATACTGAGCTACTTGAATCTTCAGTGAGCGAAAGAGCTAGTGAGCTAAACCAAATGATATAGCTCGTTTGATATCACTCGCTCGCGAGCTACACATCTCTAGTGTGGACAACGTTGTCGTCCTCGAAGGCGACGAGGCGGCGCGGTTCGGGTGGCACTTCTAGTCAGTGTTGTCGCATACAGTTTGTCCTCATTTCCTTATCAGCCTTCCTTAGTATCGGTATACCAGATCTAAAGAGAGGAAGAGAAGAGACAGGAAGTCTGGAAGCTTACCTAGTTCCTCGGAGTCTGTTTTATGACAATGGTCCCAACTTTACAAGCGCAAATTGTTCGCTCAAATCTTTCAGTTTATCTATCTGCATGTTCTCTTTTATTATGAAGGTTGGTATCTCACGTTACCTGGTGCCTCAGAGCCCCCGGTGAGCGCGTTCTCAACCTAAAGACAGGAAGAGACAGGAAGTCGGGAAGCTCAACTAGTATCTTGTAGTCTGTTTTGCGACAATGGTCCCAACTTTACAGGCGCAAATTGTTCTCTCAAATCTTTCAGCTTACATATCTGCATGTTCCCTGATATTATGAAGGTTGGTATCTCACGTTACCTGGTGCCTCAGAGCCCCCTGTGAGCGCGTTCCTAAAGACCTTTTTGTACACACAAATGCATTGAATAAATGAGTATGAATATGCAAATGAAAGACAGGAAGAGACAGGAAGTCGGGAAGCTCAACTAGTTTCTTGTAGTCTGTTTTGCAACAATGGTCCCAACTTTACAGGCGCATATTGTTCTCTCAAATCTTTCAGCTTACATATCTGCATGTTATTGGGGTCTCACCTGGTGCGTCAGAGCCTTCGGTGAGCGCGTTCCCAGCCAGCTCAGTGGTGTCAACGACGTCATCGTCCTCGATGGTGACGCGACGTCGCGGCAGCGCGCGGCAGTTCTGGCCAGTGCTGTTGCATACGTAGCACGGCTGTAAACGATAAATTGTTAAATGAATAAATATTAAGTGACAATCTACACAAATCGACCTAGCCCCAAACAATGCTTATACTATGGGTATAGACGACGATATACATAATATATAAATAGATGTATAGACAATATGAATGACCCAGGAACAAATATTCTTCTTGTTCATCACACAAATATTTGTCCTTGCTGGATTTGAACCCAGGACTGTCGGCTCAGTAGGTAGCTGAACACACTGCGCCAAGCGCGTCGTCCAGCGCGTCGCGTGTTCTATAAGTTTCTAGAATCTTATGGAATCTCCATCGCAATCCTTAATAGCGTATGTTCTAAAGTTATATGCCATAACAATTTTGTCTTAACACGTTTTGGAAATCACTAATATGCTTCATAAGGCTCCTTTGTTTTAATAAATAACATAGGTAATCCATAATATAAAATGACCTAATACCTACTCAGAATTTCTAATAACATTAGAAGATATAATAGTAGTGTGATCACCAGGGTTCGGAAATTTGGATAGATATTTGCCTAAGCATTGGCGGTGGCTTTGTTGTTCAGTTGTAGGTATAGGCGGCATTGTTCAACGTATGAGTGTGATCGCAATAGGATTTTCTCAACTTTAGGTAAATATGTATCCGAATTTCCGATCCCTGGTGATCACAACTAAAAGTAATAAACTTATGAAACGGGTTCAAGCAACAGCTTAAACTCAGTACGTTTCGAAAATGTTCATATTTTTTAACGATTAGATGTGGAATACAGTTATATTTGGACACAGCTTACAAAGCCTTTTTATTTAATGTATCACATGAGGTTTCAAACAAAAAAAAAACCCAAAAAATTATGACGATATACCTCCCCCCTCATACCCATAACAAGTGACCGCACATTTCGTATTTTAAAAACCGGCCAAGTGCAAGTCTGATTCACGCACCGAGGGTTCCGTACAAATACTTAATCCCATCTTAACTGGCCGGGTTAAGTGTGCACCTGGTATGTATGGCGCGTGATACAAATGAGGTGCAAAGTTAACGTTTGTTATATGGGAGCCCACTTAAATAGTGATTTTGTTCTGTTTTATAGCATTTGTTGTTATAGCCTACATGATCTGTGAAAATTTCAACTGTGGAACTTTCAGGGTTCATGAGATACAGCCTGGTGACAGAGGGACAGACAGACGGACAGCGGAGTCTTAGTAACAGAGTCCCGTTTTTTAGCCTTTAGATACGGAACCCTAAAAACAAGGCTACAGATACATACCGGTATTCTATAGAGCGGAAGTTAATTTGATGTCCATTGGGTACCGTTCTAATAGGAGTATCGGACCTTTTTGCTTTTACTCTTGACCCAATCCGTTCGAGTGAAGTAGGTAAACGTAATATTCGTTCATTTCAATTGCCTTACATAAAAAGCTACTTTCAATATCTATAAAGCCGCCATAAAACATGCAAATATGAACCAAAATAAATAAACCATGTTGCCGCGAGCTGCGTTGTTTATCGGTGAGAATAAATCGTAGAAAAAATATATTTTTCTCAAACATGCTTGAAATGTTAAGTTTACTTTTACGTTTGAATACGCAGAAAGTTTGATTTTACAATCATAGATATATTTTTTTTCAATTTAAAAATGTATGCTTAATGTGTATTCTTACAAACTGTCCGAATATGTCGAACGTTCTAAAAATATTTAACATCAATTAAACTGGATACAGTGCTTAATGATGTAACTGATTGTTGTTAGTTTTTCTTGTTAATCCCATTAAATTACTAGTTATTTTTGCAAGTGCATTTTTATAATTTCCTCACATTATTTGAGAAAAGCACTATGTATACCTCGGCGGAACGGGGATTGCCTTACTCGCATCTTTAAGCCTCGCCATGCTCGGCTTGCAAACCTCGTCAGGCAATCTCCTACTTTCAGGGCCTCGGCAACAATGTACTTAATTATCTACGAGTATACAATTAGATATCAAACAGTAAATTTCATGTGGCTGTGTGAGCTGTAGACCTCACAAGATTGTTTTGAAATTGCATTATTAACTTTTCAACTCCCCTATATCGGCCATTTTGGAAATTTCGATAAACTGAAGCGATAATAAATTCGCTTCATTCAGTTTATCGAAAAGACGTTTATCGAAAAATGTTTGCGAGTTTTACAGCTCACGAAGGCAGTCATTGTAATTCCTTTATCACTACCTTACTTCCTTATAATTTAATATAGCAAGATATTTAACACTAGCTTTTGCCCGCGACTACGTCCGCGTGGAACTTGGAAGTATGGAAGTAACCTCGTACAACACGATAGATATAGATATCCACCTAATCACCTTAATTAATAAAAGGGATTATTTAAAGCGCCTAAGCAAATGTAAGAGCAATTGTGCTTTTGGTCTAATCATTACATTTCCGACAGGGTCATCAATGTCATCATGAAATTACTTACTCACTTTTCAATCTTTTTAGGGATAATTTCCAGGATGAAAACTATCCTATGTCCTTCCTCGGATCTTAAACTATCTCCATGCCAAATTTCATCAATATCTACATGTTTACAAATGAAGCGAAAATTGAAAAATTTAATGATTCGGACAGGATTCGAACCTGCGTTTCCAACGGCTTTCCGGGCCAACACTGGCGTCCTCCCAATTGGACCACCGAATCAGATGTCAGAGCCATTGAATTTTTCAATTTTCGCTTCATTTGTAAACATTTAGTTTACGTTAGCAGACGTTACTGCTTTAATAAAAATAAGTAATTCGGGTGTAGCACATCGTTACTATCGATTCTCAACAAATTTGAGACGATGGTGCCGACGATAAAGTCTAAATCTTTACGGTAGATGGCGCTACGATGCCACCCTAAGGCATGTCGAAGCAACTGGTTGAAAAATTCAATGGCTCTGACATCTGATTCGGTGGTCCAATTGGGAGGACGCCAGTGCTGGCCCGGAAAGCCGTTGGAAACGCAGGTTCGAATCCTGTCCGAATCATTAAATTTTTCAATTTTCGCTTCATTTGTAAACATTTAGTTTACGTTAGCAGACGTTACTGCTTTAATAAAAATAAGTAATTCGGGTGTAGCACATCGTTACTATCGATTCTCAACAAATTTGAGACGATGGTGCCGACGATAAAGTCTAAATCTTTACGGTAGATGGCGCTACGATGCCACCCTAAGGCATGTCGAAGCAACTGGTTGAAAAATTCAATGGCTCTGACATCTGATTCGGTGGTCCAATTGGGAGGACGCCAGTGTTGGCCCGGAAAGCCGTTGGAAACGCAGGTTCGAATCCTGTCGGAATCATTAAATTTTTCAATTTTCGCTTCATTTGTAAACATTTAGTTTACGTTAGCAGACGTTACTGCTTTAATAAAAATAAGTTCATCAATATCGATTCAGCGGTTTAAGCGTGAAGAGGTAACAGACAGACAGACCGACAGACACACTTTCGCATTTATAATATTAGTATGGATTTCAACAATGCGACTATTTAAAGCGACGAGTTTCACTCAGGATAGGAGTCGCTACAATAAGCGAAGGTGCATAAAGCGTGCATTTTGCTCCCTTAAGAAGAAGCGGTATATTGTAAGGTTCGTAAAGATAATAGGAATAACAAGCTGTTCCGCGCGGTATTACCGGCTCATCACACGGGGACACTACAATATTTCGGGATAAAAAGTAGCCTATGTGTTAATGCAGGGTGTCAGCTACCTCCATACTGAATTTCATCAATTGGTCTAGCCGTTTGAGCGTGAAGAAGTAACAAACATACACATAAACACACTTATAAACATTCACCTCTCCTATCACACTAATATTATATATATTTTATTTATTGTATTTCCGTAACCTTTAGAACGATTGTCCTCCCATGTCAAAATGTGACTTATACGCCAATATTTGAAAAATTGAGCAAGTGCGAGTCCGACTCGCGCATGAAGGGTTCCGTACCATAATCTATAACAAGTTTGTTGTATGGGAGCCCCCCTTAAATATTAATTTTATTAGTATTTGAAGTTATAGCGGCAACAGGAATACATCGTCTAAGTAAGAAAATTTCAACTGTCTAGCTATCACGATTCATGACATACAACCTGGTGACAGACGGACAGACAGAAGGACAGCAGACGCTTAGTAATAGGGTCCCGATTTTACCCTTCGGGTACGGAACTCTACAAAACGGCACAAAGAATTTGCCTTCAAATAAAAATTATGAGAAATGCGGTCGGTGTGGCAGTTTCGTAAAAGTCGTGGTGTCGTATCACCAGCGACTGACACGCGAGTCTGTCGAGCGACATATAGCTGTCACTGTCCTTTCAATGCCGTGCGAGCAAGACAGGAGATGCCGTGAAAGTGCTAACCTCATTTTTTTAGGGTTCCGTACCCAAAGGGTAAAAACGGGACCCTATTACTGAGACTTCGCTGTCCGTCCGTCCGTCCGTCCGTCCGTCCGTCTGTCACCAGGCTGTATCTCAACAACGGTGATAGCTAGACAGTTGAAATTTTCACAGATGATGTAAGTATTTCTATTGCCGCTATAACAACAAATACTAAAAATAAAATAAAATAAATATTTAAGGGGGGCTCCCATACAACAAACTTGTTATAGATTATATATATGTATAGGTACGGAACCCTTCATGCGCGAGTCGGGCTCGCACTTGCCCAATTTTATTTTTTTTTTTTCTTTATCTATATATATATTACGCGAGGCCGATTTTTGTACATCCCATCAGATCTACAGTTATGGTCCGATTTTTATAAATGATATGTCATTAGATTCGTCTCATGCTGGAGAGGTGCATAAAACTCTTGGATTTTTATTTTTTTCCTGAAAAGGTACTGAAAAATGGATTTGAAAAAACTACTGTGCGCTAACCACGTGACATTGACCACGTGACCTGTGATCCCTATTTCGACATAAGATGACCAAATAATAATAAGCATGATTTGCTCACAAACCTGTAGTAAGTTGTTCAGCATGATGAAATATTATTTTTGAGTCGGCAACATAATATCCGCAGCACTTAAAACATGTACGAATATGCAAAAATAATTTTACAGTTTGTTGACAATGAATGACAATAACCATATTCTGCCAACTTTTAATGATGGGGTATTCCTTTTATGACCCCTTTTTTTTATATCGTATTTTAGGTTATTTAGAGTAAGGGTTAGAAATTATAATTATTATTATTAGTTGAATTATTCAATTTCTGATTACAGTGTTCAATACTTTTAATATATTTTTTATTGGGGGCTATTATGTCAATGATCTAAATTGCCAGGTTGCTTTTCTTTTTAAAATGTTGAAATGGAAACTTTTTTCGCATATCTGTTAAAAATGTGGAGGAAAAAGCCGGTTAAGTGCGAGTTGGACTGGTGCTCGCAAGACTAGAAAAACTGACCGTCATTCAAGAATAGATTATTTTTATAGGCGAGTTTTACAATAAATCAAAGCAGAAAAAATGTAGTAAAACTAATTCAACCGTCATTCAAATAAGTAAATTTATATAAGTCAAAAATGGCATGAGTTATGGTAAATTAAATGGTATTTTACAAGAAAAAACTTAGTCATTCCGCTTGCATGTCGACGGGATGGGAAATGTGGTCAAGTTGAGAATATGGACGACTTGACAATGTAGCTAAGTTGGGAATGTATCTACATTGGTAATATGGATGAGTTGGTAAAATGGACGAGTTGGAAATGTGGACGAGTTGAGAATATGGACGAGTTGGCAATGAAGACGACTTGGTAATACGGACGAGTTGCTGATATGGAAGATTTGGCAATAAAGACGAGCTGATAATAAGGACAAGTTGGTATTGTAGACGAGTTGGGTGTATCGTCGAGTTGGAAATGTGGATGAGTTGGCAATGTGGATGAGTTGGTAAAATTGACAAGTTGGGAACATGGACAAGTGGGCAATAAAGATGACTTGGTAATACGGACGAGTTGTCAACGTGGACGAGTTGAGAATATGGACGAGTTGGAAATGTGGATGAGTTGGCAAAATGAACAAGTTGGGAATATGGACGAGTTGGCAATAAAGACGGGCTGATAATAAGGACGAGTTTGTATAGACGAGTTGGGTGTATCGTCGAGTTGGGAATATGGACGAGTTGGAAATGTGGACGACTTGGAATTGTGGACGAGTTGGGCTTATGGACAAGTTGGAAATGCGGACGAGTTGTATTTGTGGACGAGTTAGCAATATG
The DNA here is from genome assembly GCA_932273695.1 of Apotomis betuletana. Taxonomy (NCBI): domain Eukaryota; kingdom Metazoa; phylum Arthropoda; class Insecta; order Lepidoptera; family Tortricidae; genus Apotomis; species Apotomis betuletana. The sequence continues at coordinate 7,484,100 of OW026322.1, forward strand.
GACGAGTTGGCATTGTTGATGAGTTGGAAATGAAGAAGAGTTGGCAATGTAGATGAGTTGGTAAAATTGACAAGTTGGGAACATGGACAAGTGGGCAATGTGGACGAGTTCGCATTATGGACGAGTTGGCAATGAAGACGAGTTGGTAATACGGACAAGTTGATAATATGGACGAGTTGTCAATGTGGACGAGTTGGGAATATGGACGAGTTGGGAATGTGGATGAGTTGGCAAAATGAACAAGTGGGGAATATGGACAAGTTGGCAATAAAGACGACTTGGTAATACGGACGAGTTGTCAACGTGGACGAGTTGGGAATGTGGATGAGTTGGCATTGTTGATGAGTTGGAAATGAAGACGAGTTGGAAATGAAGACGAGTTGGCAATGTAGATGAGTTGGGTGTATGGACGAGTTGGTAATGTTGGACGACTTGGAACTGTGGACGAGGTAGGAATATGGACGAGTTGGAAATGCGGCCGAGTTGGCATTGTGGACGAGCAAGTAATATGGACGCGTTGGCATTGTGGATGAGTTGGGAATATAAACGAGTTGGCAATGAAGACGAGTTGGTAATACGGACGAGTTATATGGACGAGATTCGCAATAAAGACGAGTTGGTATTGTAGCGAGTTGGGTGTATGGACGAGTAGGAAATGTGGACGCAATAAAGACGAGTTGGTATTGTAGCGAGTTGGGTGTATGGACGAGTAGGAAATGTGGACGAGTTCTAGCAATATGGATGAGTTGGCATTGTAGACGAGTTGGGAATATGGATGAGTTGGCAATAAAGACGAGTTGGTAATATGGACGAGTTAGCATTGTAGATGAGTTGGGTTTATGGACGAGTGGGCAATGTGGACAATTTGGCATTGTGTACGAGTTGGCAATGTGGACGATTTGGCATTGTATACGAGTTGGGAATTTGGACGATTTGGAAATATGGACGAGTTGGAAATGTAGACGAGTTGTATTTGTGAACGTGTTGGCATTGTGGACGAGTAAGCAATATGGACGCGTTGGAATTGTGGACGAGTTGGGTATATGGAAGAGTTAGCAATATGGTCGAGTTGGCATTGTGGACAAATTAGGAATATGGACGAGTTGCCAATGGAGACGAATTGGTAATATAGACGAGTTGGCGATGCAGATGAGTTGGGCGTATGAACGAGTTGGCAATGTGGACGTGTTGGGTGTGTGGACAAGTTGGCATTGTGACCCAGATGGGAATATAGACGAGCTGACATTGTGGACGAGTTGGCAATGTGGAATAATTAACATGTTACCCTAACATGCGAAACTTGATGGTAGAAATGACCTACATATGATGCAAATTAACCCTCTACCGCATGACTTACCTTAATATTTTTTCAACTTTCAACTTTGACACACTGTCATATAAAGTCATAAATTTAAACGGCCATAAATGGCTTCGCATGCAGTAAAGGGTTAAAAAAAATCGACGCGCTCAAAAATAAATCATATTTCAAATATTGACGTCTGGCTGATCATTCTTATTTTCATTCAAAATAAAATTTGACAAATTCTGCTGCCAACAAAATAAATTGATTTATAAGGCTTCCGTTTTTACCGACTATGGTAAGGAACCCTAAAATTAGGTTTATATCATAGACTTCAGAGTATAGATATCATCTCCCTCACTCTTCTGTCAGACACTATTTCAATGAGAGGAAAGACGAAAGTTTGAATTTGGAATTCGGGTATTAGGCCTTCGACTCTAAATTTAAAAAAAAAAATATCTTAATATTCTTATTTCAAACATTTTTAGCTGTTTTATATATTGGATTTTATTTATTACACATATTTGACACATTCTTTTTTTTTATGGTGGAGTATTGTTGGTCAGTTATTTATTTAGATTAGTAAATAGGGTTTGATTAAGTATACCTAGCGTAAGAATTTCAAACACAATGTGTAATTGTTATTGAATAAATGATTGATGATGATGACATGGCAGCACCCATATTAAGAAAATCTATTGAATTTCATTAAAAAAGCAAGCATTGATAAAAGTGGTATTTCGTGTATCTATAAACGTTTTATACTCTCTATTTCATACAATTGAGTTTATGTAACATTTCTTATTATCGCTATTTTTAAGTATTTACGATTATAAATGAATACAGAACAGAACAGTTACGCACTACATGATTTCCTTTTTAAAACCTGCGTAGTGAGTGCCCAAATCTGTCCTTTCGATTCATGTGCTATTTCTGGAAATTGATAGAAATCGATCAAATCGATAAATTTATGCCCTGAAGAAAGAACAAAAAATTAAAATTCTACCAATCTTATGTCCGGTCCTATGAAAATATGTCAATTATATTTTTAAGATACCTAAGGGATTATTTTTATGAATATTTTTTTTCCATAAATCGAATAATATGCGTTTTATTTGTGAAACAGATCAGCAGATCACATGTCATTAATGCACAAGTTATTTTTACAAAAGAGTTGAAAAAGTTGCCACGCTGAAGCTGGCAGTTGGCTATCAGGCCTGGCTCTAGCCTGGCATGTTTTAACGTTTTTAAAACATCATTTTAACGTGTTTTTTACAGTATTTATTCTTCGTTCGCCAAAAACTTCTTATCGATAAAGTAGTTATTTTCTGTAACACTCTACCGGATTTCCATATTCTAGCGGCGGTTCGACGCCGCAACGGGCCTCTAGTTTTTTTTTATTTAGCCTGTTAGAGTGTTCCACTGCTGGGCAAAGGCCTCTCTATTTGATCTCCACAACTCCCTGTTAGATGTTGCTTCCGACCAGTCTACCAGGAATGCTTCTAGATCGTCCCTCCATCTCCGTATCGGTCTGCCTTGACGTCGCCGCCCATCTTGCGGCACCCACTTTGTGACTATATAAGCCCACCTGTCTGGGTGCATGCGGCTAACGTGACCAGCCCAGTCCCACTTGAGTTTAGCGGTTTTTGCTCCAATTTATTTATTTAATTATTTATTTATTTATTCGTAATAAAAATACATAGCAGGCTTACAGTTTTCACCAAGCGCCTACAACGCTAGACTTGACATAAACCTTTAAACAATAAGCACTACAAACTAATGACATAACAAATTTTTAGAAGCTACAAACTACTGCCAATATTTTTTTTTAGAAGTAAGAGTTGTAGTAGAGTTGCTAAGCTGCGAAATTGTGCGCATCGGGTTACAAGCATGAAATTTCTACCACACATAGAGCGTTCCACGGTGATTATTTTCAGATGTGGAGGGAAGTCAGATTCGTCCCCTGTGTGGTGGGAGAGCGGGGTGAAGAGGACCAAGTACTGTTCTTTTTCTTTTTTTTATTACTGATCAGTTAAGGCTATTAGGGCTTGCGCGACATCGTTTTCGTGTAAAATAGATATTAGCTATTAATTTTTCATGTTATTTAAGAATAGTTTCATATAAAAATTTAGGTTTATTGCCGAAAAGGTAAAAATCACAACAAGTTTTTTTTATTCAGAACGATAAATTAGTTATCTATCCTGTATATTTACAATTTAAAAAAATATTACTAAACAGCAAATTTAATCTTGTTTTTAAAAATGTATACATATTGGGCACATCTGCTACAAAAAGTACCTTGAAAAAAATGTTGATGTTAAGCTTAGCCTGCGTGTTCTAGTACATTTTGCTAAGTCGCGAAATTGTGTACATCGGGATACAACCACGAAATTTCTACCACAGATAGAGTATTCTGCGGTGATTATTTTCAGATGTGGAGGGAAGTCAGATTCGTCCCCTGTGCTCCGGGAGAGTGGGGTGAATAGGACAAAGGAGTCCTCTTTTTCTCTTTATATTACTGATCAGGCAACGCTAGTAGGACCTGTGTCGTGTCGTTTTCGTGTAAAACAGATATCAGGAATTCATTTTTTTTGTTATTTATTCATAGTATCATATAAAAATATGGTTGTATTTCCGAAATTGTAAAAATCACAACCAGTTTTTTTTATTCAGGGAGATAGATTAGTTATATTTCCTGAATATTTACAACCAAGAAAAATATTGCAATATAGCAAATTTAATCTAGTTTCTAAAAATATATAAATATTGGGCACTCTTCATACAAACAGTAACTTAAATAAATTGTTGATGTTGAGATTAGCCCGTGTGCTCGTGATACATTAGCAAAAAAATATTTTGTTTTAATTACATTAATTTGTTTTTGTAGGACGTATAGAGTAAATATTATATGTAAAAGCATGTTAACAATCATTATTTAATGTATTTAATGAAGCGAAATAGGATGCGTTCGGAGATTTACGTTGGTTACGCCGACGTAAAGATATGTTTTAAGCTACTGTTTGTATGAGAAGTGCCCAACATGCATATATTTTTAGAAACCAGATTAAATGAACTTTTTGAAATAATAATAATAATTTGAAAATGTTCAAGAAATTGAACTAATTTACCTCACTGAATAAAAAAACTTGTTGTGATTTTTACCTTTTCGGCCATTACACCCATATTTTTATATAGAACTATACAAAAAAACATAAAAAAATAATTTCTGATATTTGTTTTACACGGAAACGATACCAAACACGTCCTGGTAGACTTAACTGACCAGCAATAAAGAAAGAAAAGAGGGATACTTGGCCGTATTCACTCCGCTCTCCCGCCTGACAGGGGACGAATCTGACTTCCCTCCACATCTGAAAATAATCACCGTGAAACACTCTATCTGTGGTAGAAATTTCATGCTTGTAACCCGATGCGCACAATTATGTTAGAAAACAGCGGACTAACAACTCTACTATTGCACATGGCACTTATTTTAGCGAGCAGCGCATGCTAGCTGTCGGCAAACAGGTCTGCATCTTGCTCCAGTACCAGCTCGTTGAGCAGCGCGGGCGCTCGGACGCCGGGCGCGTTGTTAGCTCGGCGCGTGCGCATCCCCGCCGCCGGCCACTCCGGCGCATCGGACAGCGGGCGGCGGCGGCGGCCCGCGCGCCCGTACTGCTCAGGGACACAAAACAGATAGGTACAGAAATCAATCTACATACAAGCGCGCTCGAGCAAACGCACACATAGATATTGCTCACGGACACGATATCTCGGACCAGTTCAGACCAGTGCGAACGCGAGTGCCATCCGCTTGACGTGTCCGTGAGCAATGTCTATGTGTGCGTTTGCTCGAGCGCTTGTATGTAGATTGATTTCTGTTGATTTTACCTATCTGTTTTGTGTCAGGGACAAATAATTGGATATTTTCTCATGAACTAATCTGTTGTAGGTTTCCTCCTCTGTCTCACCCACGGGACAAAATGCTACATACTCTTCTCAGCCAACATTGAAGACATCAAGAAAATAGCCAGGAATCTCCTCCCAGAAGACGTTGTAGACAAACTAACAGAACTTATTAAAAGAATCAGTGACAAAAACGGCAATATATCTGGTGATAATGACGTTAACGAGGTTTCCATAAACAGGTTATCAGAGGATGATATTGATAAATCGAAGGTAAGGAAAAGAACAAAGAAAAGAGCTCCTGCGAGTAAAAGAGAATCGAAGAAAATAGAGCCGGTTCAGAGAGACGACGAAATCAAGACAAGCGTTGAAAATAAGAGAGACTTAGATATTACGAGAGACTCTAACATGAAAAGGTACTCGGAAGTGAGAAGAGAACCTATTTTAAAAGGAGGCCATAATTTCAATAAGTTTTCTGAAAGTAAAAAAGAGCCTGACAATAAAGATCGTCACACCAGATTCTCTGAAAATAGAAAGGGACCGGAGATAGAACCTAAGAGATTAAGGGATGGTGATGTAAAGAAGGAATCAAGATTCAAAATAAAGAAAGATAATCGCGCTACATCAGGTATTAATACAATTATACTTATTTGTGTAGTTGTAAGAGCTTCCTCTTTTTGTAGCGAGCGAGCGAAGCGATAAAACACCGACTAAGCTTGGCAAAAAAATCTTTCGTATGTTTGGATGTTCAGTTGTCCAGATTTTCGGCTTAGAAAAGCAGTGTTTAACACGTGGCTAAAAGCCATTATGACACTTCGATAAATGCTCGCTCATTTCGATCGCTCGTCGAAGTAATCACTTCGCCTTATTTTAGGCCCTTCTCAAACAATCTACTATCTATGTCGATTAAGTTTTTGGAATGATTTTAAAATGGCAGAGATGGAGGTTGAAAACGAAAGTAATTAAAAATACACTATTTTAAGGTTTTTAATATTTTCTTATGTATTATTTTTCTTGTTGGTGTGTATTAAAATAAAACGATTAACGGATTATATCGCGTATATTAATTATTTGATATTTATAAATAAAATAATTAATGACCTTCTTCCACATGTGTATTTGTCTTAGTACATTAGGCCTATCTGGCATGTATGTACGCGTTAATTATTACTTTTAGTATTTATTAGTTTATCACAAAATGAGTAGTTTGCACAAATGTAACTTTGCCTGGGAAAAATTATGTTTTTTTGTCAGTCAACTTTTGACAACGTTAAATGGAAACCGAAACGTCAGAGAGGCTCAAATAATTAATATGTACGGGATACAATCTATTAAAATCGTTTTATTTAAATGCGAGACAGTTGCACCGAAGAAAATATTAAATAATTATATTACCCCCTCACCCTAAGGCATGCAGAAGCAACTGGTTGAAAAATTCAATGGTTCTCGCATCAGGTTCAGTGGTCCAATTGGTAGGACGCCCGTGTTGGCCCGGAAAGCCGTTGGAGACGCAGGTTCGAACCCTGCCTGAACTTTTCAACTTTTCACTTCATTGTAAACATTTGGTTTACGTTAGCAGACTTTACTGCGTCAATAAAATTAAATAAGTTTCTGTCAAAAATGACATTTTAGTGACAAGCTTTTATAGCTGACTGTACTTTTCTTTGGATATCCATACTGAGACGATTCTAAAGAGCCCAGACTCGGTAGGATTGCTTTTTCTATTATAGAGTTCCTATGGCCACCTTCCGGCTCCATCATCAGATCAGCCCCATGGTACCATATTAATGTATTGTCATCAAAGTTATGTAAGTATGCAAAATTTCAGCTCAATCGGTTGACGATATCTGCTTCAAAATTGAATTGCAAGATTTCACCCGAACAAACATACTTTAAACATACAATGCAAGTTAAATAAAAGCTTGTAAAAAATATACATTTTCGTATTGTATCAGGACCCAGAACTAGGAAAAATCAGAAGAAAGAAACTACCACGTCTTATGATGGCCTCCTCCTCATGAGTGACACAGGGGTGGAGAAGAACATCAACTTCGATGACAGTCGTTCTAAAGAGGAACCTGAACAAATTGTGGCGACTAGTGGACATATGAATTTGCCTAAAAGGTTGCCTGGAAGACACGGGGACCCCGATTGGGATAGGAACGTTTATTTCTGATTAATAAATGATGTAGTTAATAAAATAATAAATAATAATAATGGTCGGTGTTTAAATAACTTGCCTTTATACCACAAAATACATAATAGTAGTATAAGTTTGTCCGGTGGCATTAGAGTGAAAAGCCATAAATTCGTTTGCTCGTTTGCCCCCTATGACATAAAAAAAAGAAAAAAATAATATATAAAGTTAAAAAAGCGTAAGTCAAATGACATCACTAAAATTGAAAATGGAATGTCAAAAATTTGAGGATGGGGTTGCGACAATCAGGAATTGCCAACTGATATTCCTCTGGAACTGATAAGGTAGTACGTAAGTGAGAGCGTACAGAAAATAATGTTTTTAAAAAGTCTTTTCTGAGGTATGAACGCTTAAAAAGGTTCAGTTTTATTGATTTCAATTACTTGTGACACCACTTTATTGGGCTCATAAAATTGCAAATCACATGTAGTAACTGAATATAAGTAGTTTAACCTAATATCTTTTTAAAAACCTTACAAAATTATAATCCTACAAGAAAATTGTGACAGTTCCAACGGATAAATTGTGGAATTTATTATTATTATATGACTTTAATGTATTGAGCCTGGTTTACCTGCACGCGTATATTTTTTTTACGTATACTATTATTAATTGATTTGAAATCATGCGTATATGTTTTTTTATGTAATTTATCATTGAATTATATATCTTGTATTCTTTAAGTCACTTATTATAGTTTTGACAACCCTTTGCAGGTGTGAAGATATCTATTGTTTGAGAAACGTAAAAAAGATTTTACCTAAGCTTCAATTGAACTGTGTTAAGGTCAAAATTCACTTCTTCGTATTACGACTTATCACCTTTAAAAATAAAAAAAAACTAGTTTTATTGCTTTTTACTCATTGGTTCCTTTTACGTCGTATTCCTGATTTGACATATTCTTGTTTCGACACATTCCTGTTGAGAAAACGGAATACCGCTTAACAAGAATGTGCCGAAACAAGAATATGTCCAATCAGGTACCTATACGAAGAAAAGGGAATCAATCTTTTTACTCTTACGTTGCCGGACAGACTTATACATACAAAATGGACACGCACACCCCCTATATTTGTTGCTATAACGGCAACAGAAATACATCATCTGTGTAAAATTCAAGTGTCTAGCTATCACGGTTCATGAGATACAGCCTGGTGACAAATTCAATTCGTTTAAAAGTTCTCTATAGTAACCCACAATATTTTTAAAAGACCTATCTAACGATACCCCACACCATGGGATAGACCGAGGAAAAAAATCACATCCCCCACTTTACCTCTATGGGAGGTCCATACAAAAAAAAACACGATTTAATTCTACCACTTTGTCAGCGTGACTTAATGTACGAGTATATCCGTGCTAAATTGCAGCTTTCTAGTACGAACAGTCTGAGCTAAGCTGCGGACAGTCGGACGGACATAGTGAAACTATAAAGGTTCCTTGTTGACTACGGAACCCTAAAGGTACTCACATTTAAGTGGTTCTCTGGGACTCGAACCTCTCCACACATGGTCTCTGCGCTGCAGGCGTCGATGCAGTGCGAGCGGCCGCCGCGGACGAACACTTGACGTGTTGGGCACTTCCTGCAACAATCAAATTAAAATTGAGTTACACCGATAGGCCGCTGGCGCGCCTGTGATCAAACCATTTCACCCGACGCTCCCCTCCCCGCTGTGAAAACGTGCTTGCTTATATTGATCACTCCTCAATTTAATAATTATATATAGAACACGGCAATTATTATAAAAGGCTATTGTGAAACGTTGCGCCGTTTTAATTAAACGCTTCTGTAGCTTTTCATATATTATTTATAATATTACCAAACCAGTTACCAAAATTAAGTATTTAGGAGTAATAATTGATGATACTCTCTCTTTTAAATATCACATCGCAGCGTTATGCAATAGAAATCGTAAGTTGATATTTGTTTTCAAAAAACTGCGTTCATTTGCGGACCCACAGTTAATCAAACGAGTCTATTTTGCCCTATGTGAATCGATATTAACGTACTGCATTTCATCATGGGGCGGCCTGGCCAAAACTACATTATTAAACTTAGAAAGAGCTCAAAGAGCAATTCTAAAGGTTTCCACTTCCCGTCCTTTCCTCTACCCTACTAACCTTCTTTATAAGTCTTGTGAAGTACTAACCGTTCGGCAACTATTTATACTAAGCACGGTCCTAAAACAGCACGCTGCAATCCCTTATAGCACTGAGTATACTAATAAACGGCGCAAGGATATTGTTTGCTCTAAAACTATTCGAAGGAGTCACTTCTGTTTTAGATTTTTGTTTCGCTGGGTCCTCTCCTGTACAGTAGGCTTAATACGAAGCTGGATATATATCCGCTCAGCTACGCGAAAAATTTAAGAAAACACTCCGGGAAGCACTACAAAATATGTCATACGAAGATACAGAGAAGTTACTGATTGTTCTAAGTTGATTTTCTTGTATTCATTCTAATTAAATATTATTGTATCCGATCTATAATTTAACATTTAATGTGTTTATGATTATTTATTTAAGAAATATTTTTGGAGTAGTAGGGCCTCGTGCAGGGTCCGTCCGGATTGTTACTACCGTCTTGCCTGCTAACCCACCGCCAAACAGCAATGTTCGCATTCCGGTGTGGGGGTAAGATAGCCGGTGAAATTACTAGCATAGAGGCATTCTATCTTCGTCCTCCGGGTAGGCAAGCACTTGTGACACCTCTGGTGTTGCAGGTGTCTATGGGTGACGGTAATCGCTTTCCATCAGGCGATATGTCTGCTCGTTTGCCCCCTATGACATAAAAAAAAAAAAAAAATGTTAATAAGTTAGTCCTCTTTATGCCTGAAACACAGGGAATCCTAGTTCAGGCGCATGTAATTTTTTGCCAAGTAGAATATCTTAGGCTATAGTTATTATTACTGTAAAATAAGTTATTATTCAATAAATATCTATCTATCTATCTATCTAATATATTTATTTATTCAAATGTCAAGAACATGTCAGGTAAGGATCGTTTAAGAGGCCTTATTCCTTTTCAAATTTATTTTTTTCATATTATGACAAATATATTGATAATTTCAACTAACTTTTTGAAGTGAATAATACTTTTCCCCCAGTTCTAGGTAGTAACATAGTTATTTCACGCTTTCATTGCGTACAGTCGAAAATAAGTTAAAAAAACTAATTTTCCGCGTGAATTTTGTCAATTTTGAGTAGTTTTTGAAACAAAAATTATCAATGAAAAGTTCAAACTGTAGGTTTCAAATATATACTAATAAATCCCAATAGCCCTGTTCTAGAAAGTAACATCAATAGTATGTTAAGAAACATGTTTGATCATAGAGAAAAATGTCTAAACAATCAGCATTTTAAAAGGAATAAGGCCTCTTAAGGTTTAGGGTTCCGCACCTCAATTGACAAAAACGGAGTCCATTTCTTGTTCTTCTTCGTTGGGACCCTTACTGCTGAGGATCGTGACTCCGTCGATTAATATTATACTGTAACGCGGCAAATCTTCATATGGCGCTGGCCGCAGGGGCTTCTAAACGGGCCATGTTTTAGTGCAATTTGTGGCCGGCAATTATTTGCATCTGCCTCTAACGTAGGGTGTCAGACAAGGACGGCTATAGTTGCCCGGCCGGTGTACTTCCTTTTCGCCGAATTATGTTTCGCAAACGTTTCGTTTCGCAAAAGTTTCATTTCGCCAAAAGCATTTTTTTCTGAAACTGTAAACTATTTCAGATTGTTGTAAATATCATCCTTTAGATTAGGTTAGGTTAGGTTAGGTTAGGTTTGTTTTATAACAATTCCAAATAGTTTACAGTTTCAGTGAAAAATGCTTTTGGCGAAATGAAACTTTTGCGAAATGAAACGTTTGACGAAACGTAATTCGGCGAAAAGGCAGAGAACCCGGCCGGTGTACTTCCTTTTCGCCGAATTATGTTTCGCAAACGTTTCATATTGCATATTGTTAAACCTTGCCGGCCACAAATTGCAGTAAAATATGGCCCGTTTGGAAGCTCCGTTCCATACAAACGCAATTCAAAAAGATTTCGCGGAATGAAACATACGACGAAAAATTATTAAATATACAGCCCAATAAGTGTTTTTCAACCCACGCCATATTGCGGACTTTTAGTGGTACTAGGTTTCAGACTTTAGCCTGTAAAAGGATGCGGAGGCAGCAAACCAGCACCAGAGCAACTACTGACATAAAGTATTTATGTCAGAAGTGTGGGCGATCATGCCGGTCTCGCAACGGACTGCACAGACACCAAAAAAAAAAAAAAAACAGCCTATGACATTATTTTATTAGCAACAATAAATTTTTGGTAACTGACGTTGAAAGTCAGTGAATGTCACTGATGTAAACAAAGAGGAAACAGGACTAAATATTCCGCAAATTTTAAGTCATTTTTGAGTCAAGTTTTTTAATAGGATTCAGTATATTTCCCAAGAAGAATAATTGAGGAATGTTCCGGTTAACAATGTTTTGAATTTGGTTGATGACAAATCCTTGACAAATCGCTACTGACGTTTCATAATGTAAATATATGACGTATGCTCTTTATTGCCATATGAATATGAAAGCTGTTTGTAGCGCCACTACCCCTGGGCGGGACCGACACTTTCTAGCCTATAATATGGAAGAAAGATTATCTTTTAGATTTGAGAGAGAGTCTCGGAGCCGAGAAAAAAACAAATTTCTGAGTCAACGCAATCAAAAATACGAGTTGATTTGTTGACGCTAGCAATCAAAACCTTCTCGTTGATCAAACATGAAATTTGGCAAGAAGCAACATCATTTAGCACAAACAAATAAAAATGTCCGCAAAAAATTGACTTGTTGGTACCTACATTGCAATATTTACGATAAACAGATATTTTTGTGATAAGAAACTTATTTGCTGTTGGTAAACTAACCCTGAGCTATGTCGATGTATCGGGACAACAGTTGTCCAGCGGAATGTTAAGATTGTTCCTCAGTACAGTTTATCTTCTCGTTACAATATTCAATGCTTTCATAGTTTATACGGAACCCTTGGTGCGCAGTCCGACTCGCACTTGACCGGCTTGCGTATAAAATTATTAGCTACCTAAAGAGAAGTGAACTTCATAAAAGTTCAACCAATTTACATGTTCATTAGCTTAATTAGAAACGATTGCCTTTTTCATAATAAATTGTAGGTATAGCTATTTCAAATCAATGTGACCTTTTAAATTTTATTTGTACGACGAAAAAGGTAAAGTAATTTCTATTTTTGAAGTATCTCAAGATTCAGCGATTGAATTTAAGACGTAATACTGTAGCACGGATAACAGTATGAGAAATAGTAAACAACAGCCGTCCGATTTATTGCTTAAACTTAAAAGTGATCGCTTCCAGAAAACCGTAGCCTGAATTTACATATCTATACTGACATGACGTAACGACGTGGTTGGCTCAGTTTGTAGAGATCTGCCTACTGATCCGGCGGTCCCGGGTTCGAATCCCGGCCAGGGCAAATATTTGTGTGATGAACTCGAATATTTGTGCTTGGGTCATGGTTCTTCTATGTATTTAAGTATATATTTATATCTATATAAGTATGTAAATCGTCGTCTAGTACCCATAACACAAGCCTTCTTGATCTTAAATTGGGACTAGATCGATTTGTGTGAGGTTGTCTGATATTTATTTATTTATACTGGGATCACAAAAAAAATCTGAAGTTTATTCATCCAGAACCGTCAATATTCCGAATGAAATAATGCGAAGCAATCATTTATACCATAGATCATATGTTACATACTATAATTGAATTAAGGTTATCTAATAACTAAATATTTTATCAGAACTTGGTTTTGTGAATTATGAACATTCGGAATGATGATGCATTGGACAAATTAAACTTCGGAGTATTGTAGTGATCTATACTATTATAAAATTCTGAAATTCGAAGTCGGCGGAGTAGGCTTTCAGTTTTCTTTACGGTACCGGTTACGTCACTACCATGAGCGAAAATGGCGGACAACGTTTTAAGCATTTCAAAATACAGAATTAAAACCATACTTAAATCAATGTCTACTTTTATGAACTGAGAAATATATATATTTAGGTTTCCTATGCTAAATACTATACGAAATAAACATTAGTTTAATACAATTTAACAAGTTTCCAAGATATTTACTGAAATAATTAAAACTTTTTATTTATACATTTTTGACTGATCATAAACTATGACTTCGCATCTAGCTTTTTTATCAATAAAGTCAACATTCCCGACCATCTTTGACAAAAATAAGATATACCTTAAGCCTCTTATCCATTATCAGCTTCCTAATGACGTAAAGTTGCTATAACAACATAAGATTACCTTAATCCGATTTGCATGAAAGCCCTTAAAGAAAGGACTAGATATTATTTTTCGTAGAAAATAACTGTGTATTAAATAACGAGCTTAATCCTGTTAAACTTAAGAAGGAGAATTATAATTCGAAAATGCCTTGATATTCTCATGACATTCCGAAAGTTCTATAATGTTTTCGTTAAAAATACTGTATACAAAACATAAACCATTGGCCTTTTCGCTTTATTATAAACATTTGTATTTAAGTGTTATTTATTCTATATTACTTTAGAGTTTTTAACCCCCGACGAATTAAGAGGGGTGTTATAAGTTTAACATGTGTATCTGAGTATTTGTGAGTCTGTCTGAGGCATCGTACCTCTCAAAGGGATAAACGAATTGGAGTGCTTTTTTTTTATCGAAAGACTCGCCCAGCTTGATGGTTTTTAGCTATATTTGGTGTAAATGGCACTATAAGTTTCCAAGATATTCAGCTTTAATTGGAACAAGTGACAAGATCTTAGCCAATATTGAAGTTAAGAAACCGAATTTTGTATATTAATGAAGTATTCAGACCCTTATTCAACGAATTAATTAGTGCAATACCATGGCTTCAGAACGCCTAGTAGTGTCTTCAATTTCAGTTCACGAAGACGTCAAAGGAACTTAGGTATTTAAGAAATAAGATACTCGACGCAATAGGCCTCTTCTTCATACAATAATAATCTATTATAATAAAAGTTTTATATGGAGAGGCGTAATCATTTCAGAAAAAATCTTAACAGCGCGATGCAGTATTCGTAATGGCGCGCGACGCCGTACAACGGCATCTGTCGGCGAAACAACCATTAACCCCTTACTGCATACTAGGCTATATATGGCAGACTAGCTGCGCCGCCCCCTCATACCACGGGAACACTACATTTTCAGGATAAAAAGTAGCCCATGTATAAATCCAGGGTATCAGCTTAACAAACATACACATAACACTCACAAACTATTAAATATCAGTGTGATAATAATTTCGACGTTATTGGCACGAGTTTATCTTTTATGTTCATATGAAGTACTGAGTACCACTGACACCCGCGGAGCGGTGGGATGAAAGAGGCGGCGGTGGCGGCGTGGGCGGGGTTTTTTTTGACATGACTTGAACTGTATCAGGGTTATTTTATTTAGCCCTCACTGCCAGTGAGTCGGACTTTGTGTGGGAGCAGTGGGAGTATAACCCGCTAATGGGATTATCTCCACGCCACAGGCGAGGGGGTGTGATACGGGCGCACTATGCGCATGGACTGGGTCGTGAATAGACTGAAACTTGGATGAAACGGGTCAGCATGACTTAGGGCGCGAGGAGAGGGGAAAGTGCGGGGCCGCCATATCATAATCATATATCGTATACTAGCGACCCGCCCCGGCTTCGCACGGGTGCAATGCTGATAAATTATGCATGTATTATACATATAAACCTTCCTCTTGAATCGCTCTATCTATTTAAAAAAACCGCATCAAAATCCGTTGCGTAGTTTTAAAGATTTAAGCATACAAAGGGACATAAGGACAGAGAAAGCGACTGTTTTATACTATGTAGTGATAATATTATGAAATAACATCACCGATTTTGCTCCTCCATGCCCCACCGCCACAGCTGCGTTGTAAGATCTTTACTTTACCTATCATTCATTCATCATCAGTATTACCCTACCATGAGTTTAGAGTGACAGTACTCGCTAGCCAAGTGGTATTAAAACATCATAACCCATTATTTTAATGTCTATTTTTTAAACATACAAACAGACACGGCACGCCACGGTACGGAAGATCATCGTCGCGGTGCTCACGTGTGCTATGACATATGCTGCGTGGACTCCATTTTTGCAACCATCAGGACACCGTTTAGCTCATATAATTATTTATTACTAGCTGTGCCCCGCGGTGTTACCCGCTCATCCCAAGGGAACACTAAATTTAATGGGGATGAAAGTATCCTATGACCTTCCCCGGAACTCAAACTATCTCTATACCAAATGTCATCTAAATGGGTTCACCGGTTTAAACGTGAAGAGGTAACAGACAGACAGACACATTTTCACATTTATAATATCAGTATGGATAGTTTAAGAGTCCGCAGCAAGGTCCGCTCAACTCCGCGTTGAGATCGCGCGCTTACGCTTTAAAATGTTGTCGTTTCACCTAGAGGAAGACAGGGCGCTAGCAGTAAAGCGAGAGCGCGCTAGGAGTAGCTATGATAAGGGCGGTGCTTACCGCCGCCCCCCCGGACCGTTCCCCGCGCTAGAGTAATTCGCTGCAGTTTCGCAACAATTTTTTGTAATTTATTTTAAGGTTTTCGTAGTTACGCTCTCATTTTAAAACTACGAGATCAATTTTGATAAATCTTTTTTCTTATCAAACTGCATAGTTTGATCGACACCGGAAATAGGTTTTGACTTCAATCTAAACTATATTTTGGTCGTAGTATGCCGCCAAACTGAACAACTTTCTGGGGTCTAAAAATGCAAAACTTGTACTCGCTCTATTTTCTTTCTATTAACATTTCAAGAGTCATAAACTAGTTTTAGCCCTAGATATATCTTATCTCATTATATTTAGAGCATTTCATGATAATGTGACATGTTATATTAAAATAAGGACGTAACTACGTTTGTATGAAGAATCGAGCTTGCTGCGGACTCTTAAGTCAAAAATCATTGAAAAATTTATTTCACTTATTTGAACGTAAAATGTAATTGGTTTACAAAATAAATGTATCTTCTTCTTCTTCTAGCGACAGTGTAAACGATTTGTATGGAGAATTGTAGTTCTACGAAGTAACCGATAGGGGGCGCTGTGTTATTCTCCATACAAACCGTTTACGCTGTCCCTAGCGAGTACGGTCACTGTAATCTCATGGAAGGGTACAGAACGTTCTAGTAATTTAACTATATGACTGCTTAAAGCTTTTAAAAGTATTAAACTAAGCCCGTACGAAAATCGTCAATTTCAACAATCAATTCTAGGAATGCTTAGATTAGATTGGATGATAAAATAATGAAACGAAAAACAGAAGAGATAAAGATAACATATACTGTCCAATGTACAAGTGGCCAACGGAATACAAAGTTCATTTACCCCCCCACGAAAAAACAGTGTATCTGTGTGTCTGTCTGTGGCATCGTAGCTCCCAAACGGATGGACCGATTTGAGTGCGGTTTTTTTATGCGAAAAACTCGTCCGTCGAGATGGTTCTAAGCTATGTTTGGTGGAAATAGGACCAGTAGTTTCCAAGATATTCAGCTTTAATTGGAACAAGTGACGAGATCTCAGCCGATATTGAAGCTAAGAATTCCAAATGTTGTATAGTTATGTTCAGTTTTTGTAGCATTTTCTATATCACTCATTGAATGAGGGTTTCATGATGGCCAGCTGCTGGTGTTAGGGCTGTTTTATATTTTTAATGTACAGTTAGGGTGTATAGTCAGAGCTTGGTTCTACATGAGATCTGATAACTTTTTAACAGTGCGAGTCATATGGTCTCGTCTTGGCGTCATTTTACAAAAAATGTTTTTGGTGGCAACTATATCCCGTGTACTTCTTGTGAAATATTCGCAAAATTATCATTTGTCTGTACCATATAGTAATAAAATACGACATATCTGCTATTATCAATCCTTATCGTGCGACGCGATAACACATCGTAGTTCTCTTCTGGTACTGAGATATGCTGGTAAAAAGTGTAGTGCCGTGTTTAAAAAGGACTTTCTGATGTAAATATAATATAAGGTATGTATTCGCTAATGGCTCCTATGACCTAGCATGAATATCCAATGGTTTAATAGACGTTGCTAAAACGCTAACCCAATACAGTATTTAATGACAGCTCAAAGCAGCTACTTTTTATGAAACGTCGAAAACGATTTGTTAGTATAAAGTTTCTATGAAAATACTGGCTTGTGATTGTGACGTCATAAAAAACAGCAGTCAAAACACGTCTTCTTTTTAGTTTTTGTCCAGTTAAAAATAGTATAATGTCCAATAGTTGATAGTAGTTTATTTGGTTCCGCGTATTTTTGAAAGTGTGTTTAGTGGTTTCAATGATGTATTACTGTAGTCTGTATTGTCGTATTTTAAAATGTATTTTTTTCATATTATGACAGACATATTGATAATTTAAACAAACTTTTTAAACTATAATATTTAATAATACTTTTCTAGATCTGTAAGTCTAGATTAGTAAGTAAGAAACATAGCTATTTCATGTTTTCATAACGTGCAGTCGAAAATAAGTAGAAAAAACCAGTTTTCTGTCTAAATTTTGCCAGTTTCGAGTACTTCGTTTTCGAAACAAAAATTATCAATTAAAAATTCAAACTGTAGCTGTAGGTTTCAAATATATCTATTACCTAATCGCAATAAATCGCAATTGCCCTTTGATTGATAATATGTTATGAAACATGTTTGATGATCAAACTTTGATCATAGAGAAAAATGTCTAAAACAATCAGCATTTTTGAACGGATAAGGAGATGATAGGGAGACATAATGGAGGATGCGTATTGTTACTGCTCTAACAAAAAATACTTATTATGGGTCAAAAATAAAACAAAAAATAACAAATAGATGGGATTGAAACACAAAAAATTAAACTAAGATCAAAATCCATTACTAATATTATAAATGCGAAAGTGTGTCTGTCTGTCTGTTACCTCTTCACGCTTAAACCGCTGAACCGACTTAGATGAAATTTGGTATGGAGATAGTTTGAGATCCGGGAAAGGACATAGGATACTTTTCATCCCGAATAAATTTAGTGTTCCCGTGGGATGAGCGGGTAACACCGCGGGGCACAGCTAGTATATTTATAAAACTAAGACTTCTCGGTAGGGTGCCCATGACGCAGGCAGCATTCTCACTCTGTATGGCTATGGCTAGACCAGAGATTATATAATACTAGACCTATATATGTCTAACAAAATGATAAACTGTACTGAGCGACAAACTTTACCGTTGAAAAATTGTTTTACGTACTTTAAATTAAGACTACAATTTTTGAGTGTGTTGAAAAATACGATTTTTACATAGAAAACTATCGTGAGTCTCAGACATATTAATATACTTAAACGGGTTTACTCACGTCGTAGAAGTCGAATAACGCTCGACATGTTTCGAATCGGTACGCGATTCATCATCAGGAGAGACGACCAGTCGCGGCGGCGGCCAATCGAACACTGCGGGCATGCGCCCTGTCCGCGCGGCTGCTCGACGCGGGTGTCACCGGCGGAGGCGCAAAACTACCCTCATCATCACGCACAATGCCAATTGTCGGGTTGCACACAACACTCACTACGTCATTTGCTAAGGTCTCGTCCACACTAACCACCGATGTAGTATCCAAAACCGTCCTCCAACTAGGGGGCACTGACCATCCACAATCTCGGTTACATCGGTGGTTAGTGTGGACGAGACCTTAGCAAATGACGTAGTGAGTGTTGTGTGCAACCCGACAATTGGCATTGTGCGTGATGATGAGGGTAGTTTTGCGCCTCCGCCGGTGACACCCGCGTCGAGCAGCCGCGCGGACAGGGCGCATGCCCGCAGTGTTCGATTGGCCGCCGCCGCGACTGGTCGTCTCTCCTGATGATGAATCGCGTACCGATTCGAAACATGTCGAGCGTTATTCGACTTCTACGACGTGAGTAAGCCCGTTTAAGTATATTAATACGATTTTTGTGGCTTAAACGGCCGTATCTTTTTTTACGCTAACTTTTTTATTTTTATTTATAGCCGTTTTACAGATACATAATATAGTTAATTTATTTTAAATCTGTGTGCCCTTCTGCAAAGGCCTCCTCCAACACATTCCAATCTTCTCTTTTTCTTGCCAGTCTAGTCCAGGTTTTGCCAGCTGTCTTAATACTTAATATCATCTTTCCATCTCCTGAAAGGTTTTCCTTTCTTTCTCTTGCCTTCTCTTGGGTACCATAGTGTTACTACTTTGTTCCATTTATCTTCTCCTCTAATTACATGGCCAGCCCATTTCCACTTCAGTGCTCTTAGTTTTAACACCACATCTTGGGTCCTTGTAGATTTTCTAATTATATTATGGTTGACTTTATCTATTTTTCTTGTCCCCATCATGCTTCGTACCATCCTTCGCTAACTTACTACTTACTATATATACTATATGGTTTTAATTTCATCTCGATACCTTCACGCGTGAAACATCTAATGAAAGGTGACCTACCACTGTCACTTAAACGTAGGCTCATGGACATGTGCATACTACCAGTTCTCACCTACGGTGCTCAGACGTGGTCTTTGACTAAGGGTCAGAAGTCCAAACTCGGGGTTTGCCAGCGAGCTATGGAGCGCAGCATATTAGGTGTAAAATAATGGATCGAATCCGGAACACCACGCTGCGCTCACAAACCAGGATAGTTGATGTAGCTTGGAAGGCGGCCAAGTTGAAGTGGGACTGGGCTGGTCACGTCTGTCGCATGCCCGACGACTTGTGGGCCAAAAAAACCACAGAGTGGAAGCCCCACAACTCGAAACGGAGACGTGGCAGACCCCGTAGGCGATGGCGGGATGACTTGGACTCATTTTCGAAGGACTGGCCAGATACAGCTCAAAACCGCGACAGATGGAAGAAAAGGGGGGAGGCCTTTGCCCAGCAGTGGGACATAATAGGCTCATAATAAAACCTTCACGCGTAGCCCAGATAAGGGGGTCTTCAAGACAGACGGACGGACGGTCAACAAAGTGATTCTATAAGGGTTCCGTTTTCTCCATTGAAATCAGAAATCAGAAATTTTATTTGTCAAACATAGGTATTAATATAGTTATTGGTGTTGAATACAATTTGTTTTGACCTCTATGTTTTACCCATAAGAAATGAAATCAAACCATCCGTTTTGAAGCTACGATGCCACAGACACATGTTAAACATATCCCTATTTTTTTAACGGGGTTTAAAAATATACAAGTTTTATTCGAAAATTTGAAAATATGGTCTTTGTCATTATCAGTAGAGACATTTACACATTTCAGAATAAATGAAGTGGTAAAACAAATTTGAACTGAAAATGTAATGTTTTAAGTATGTTTGTATGCCTCTTGAAACTTTCCTAAGGGTGTCGTCCTAAAATTATTCCGGAAATGTCTTGTCTATCATCATAGCAAAACAAACTTTATATTTTAGCCTTTAAAACACAATTTCTAACAACTCCCAGATAAAACAATACGTGTACAATTTGCAAGATATTCGGCAATGTGGCTGAAACTGGAAAGTACACTTTACATCACTAGGGAGAAACGCTCTACTTTCCTTGTAAGTATTTTTCATTAAATGCATGTTATTGTTATCGTCCTCAGGACTTCCTGGAAATTGGTTGAATGTCGATATGAGCTCGCACAAGTGAGCAAAAGTTGATATAGGGTTATCTTATCACCATTTTTACAGGCTTTTATTTAATTTTATTGAGCGAGCGACGTTTCAGCTTGGCCCAAAATTCTTTCGTATGTTTTGAAGTTAGTTTGGATGCCCATATGTTTTCAGGCTGTTCTCGCCTAGAAATCGCATTCTTCAACCGATTCCAATGAGAATGAGTTAATTCGATATCGATTCAGTTTCTCTAAATCTTCCAAAATGGCGGAGATATATGGAAGTTGAAACGTAAAAAAATACAAATTCTCAAAACAAACGCGCGAGGTCTATAGCTCTCAGAGGCACTAGTTCATATTCAACCGAGCGAGCGAAACGTCTCCTTTTCAACTTGGCCTAAAATTCTTTCGTATGTCCGGATGTCCATATATGCTTGCCGTCTGTTCTCGCCTACAGGGCACATTTCTCAACCGACCAACTCATGACTTTTTTGAGAACTTAATCTCGATATTTTTTTTGTCAATTCAGTTTTTAGAAACGTCAGGGAGGCTCAAATAATTAATATACGCGATATAATCCGTTTAAATTATTTTATTTAAATGTGTGACAGTCGCGGAACCGAGGAAAATATCAGTTTTTAGATTTATTCAAAATGGTGGTACGGATGTTGAAAACGTACCTAAACATTAGCAGCGATTTCGCAGAGCCACTGGGTTAAGTAAAGAAAAGTAAAGTACTCATTTATTGTGAACTGTGTGTTAAATAGTTTATGTCTAGCACATTTGTAATCGTTTGGCAACCCTGATCGCCGTCACAGTTTCAGCGAGTGTCGTGTACACATGATATTGATAATGATAACGGTAATGAACATCGGATAACAGGTCATGTGTACCTAGTTTGTTTATAGGTACTACGCACTCAAATAAAACGTTCAATCTGTACTTTTCAACCGACTTCAGAAACGAGGGGGTTCCCAATGTCTCTCTAAATGTATATAGAAAGAACACTTAAATAGATTAGATTAGATTTATTTATTTCATAATATAAAATGTCAGTATAAATTACGCTAAGACAATTTACATGCATTTATACTATGATCGTCATAAAGATAAAAATGAGATAATATAATAATAGTAAAAAACATAACAATTGATTGGAACAAAAGATATTTACATGTCATAATCATAATAGTAAGAATATCTCCTTAAGGGATTGTCAAAAATTCTAAAAATACCAACTACCAACAATATTTCTACACGGTGCGAAATACAACAATTATTATATGTTACTACGTCAAATAATTTGAAAGAGGATAGAGGATTGTCAACAATATACAATATAAAAACACAAAAACAATATAAAAAACAAAAAATATAAGAAACAAAAAACAATATAAAATGAAATATAAATTATTTATCCATGCACTCATTTACTGAGAAGAATAAAAAGTTTCTCAATTGATGTTTGAACTTCTTGTCTGATGCCTCGGTTCGCAACTCGTCGGGTAGATGTTCATAGAACGTTGGGAAAATAAGAAATGTTTACAATGTAGCGAAAAAAATTAAAATGTAACGGTTCTAGCAGGGTTCGAACCTGCGTCTCCAACGGCTTTCCGGGCCAACGCGGGCGTCCTACCTATTGGACCACTGAACCTGATGCCATTGAATTTTTGAACCAGTTGCTTCTTGTATTCCTTAGGTCACAGGTTAGCATCGTAGCGCCATTTTTTAACCACCGACGAGAAATAGGGGTGTTACTGTAATTATAAGTTGAACTTATCTGTGTGTCTGTCTGTGGCATCGTAGCTCCCAAACGGATGGACCAAGATACCACCGGAAGCAGCTAGGGCATGGCCCAGGCTCCAGGTTAGGACTGTAGAGGCAGGAACATCCTGACGATTCGCACCTCGTCCGGAAGTACTGCCTGTATCTAAACCTTGATCCTTCTTAAGGTATATTAAAATACCTACAAAACGCGTTTACTCACGTCATATGGCTACCCATGTTTCGAATCGGTACGCGATTCAATGAAATAATGAAATAATAATGAAATAATGAACTTTAATCTGCAAGTAGGCCACAAGGGCACTTTTACATGTCTGAGTCTACCGGCATTTCACAAGAGGAGACCACTGTTGAGAAGAAACGCCGAAAGAAACTCAACAGTCAGTCATTTTTTCAGAAAGCATAAGTACTTAACTATTACAATGATATGAACTTAACTATACGTAGTTCTACAAGAAAACATATTAAAAGTGTATTTTAAGACATAAGTGAGGAAAAGTGTAAGAATAAAATAGAAACTACAAGAAAGCCAGACGGTTTATCACAATTTATGTACGTTTGATATGCCTTCTTATTAGAACTGTGTCCCTTAAACTAGTTAGGTACAATCTAAGAAGGAGTCAGCTACGCGGTTTCTGGTTCAGGCCATGCATTTTTGTCTGTCAGATAGTCCTCTACTGTATAATATGCTTTTGACATTAGAGATTTTTTTTAATAATTTTTGAGAGATGGAAAGGCTAATTTTAAAACATGATCAGGTAACTTGTTATAAAAATGAATACATTGGCCTAAAAATTATTTACTTACTTTACGAACACGATACTTTCTAATAGCAATTTTATTTTTATTTCTAGTGTTAAAACTGTGGACATCGGATTTTTTTGTAAATGAATCTAGGTTTCTAATAACATACATAATACTCTCATAAATATATTGGGACGCTACAGTTAAGATGTTTATATCTTTGAAAATGTCTCTTAAGGAGTCACGAGAATTTAGGTTATATGTGACCGTCCATGACTAAAGGGTCCTTATGGCAGGTATTGAGTTAAGCACAGGTTCTAAATCTATGTTAAATAAGCTATTTAACACAGAAAGAATCATGACCCTAAGTCTCATACTTTTTTTTTTTAAAAACGTCATACTTACACTTGCTAAAATTTCACTTTTGAGAAAACGTCAAAAGAAGTTTGAAACTAACTTTAAGTATGTTCCCATTGGAAGTTACATAGATTATGATTGATTTTGTATCTCAAGGGGTTTTTCTATTGAACTCAGTCATGGTTTCATCAATGTGACTTCCAGATCCTGAGAAAACAGCCTTTGATAACAGCAACACGCTTATAAGAATGAAATTAATAAAACATGTTTTTCAGCTTTGTCTTTAATTATGTTGTAATCTGAACTATTGTATAAAGTAGGACATATTTAAACTTACATTTTAGGATATAAATAAAATCACATAGTTAACGAAATATCATTATTATAATGTAAACGTGATAATTATTATACTTTTCATCTTCCCCTATAACAATAACAAATTTAGTACAGTGAGTTCTAAAATATATTTATTCAGTCCACTGGAGTATCACAAAATTATCATTATTGTTCTACAAGTTTTATTTTTTTATTTATATACGATTAAAGTTACGTAAATTTGACTCCCATACATTTGGGAAAAGGGTCCTTATGACCAATCAAAGACAAAACATATTAATAATTCCAATATGGCACAATATTAACATTATTTATTTCCTAATCTTGTATTAACACAGAATACCGAAGAAAAAAGGTTATTATAAATTTACTCAAAATCTTTATCTCAATTAACGTCAACGAATAATTTACACAGTCGGTGACTACTAAGGAACTATTCATAAATCACGTAATAAAGATAATTTCACGCGAACTCGATCTGACGCGATAAGGGCGGGGGGGGGGACACACACATTCCAATTATAATCATTTGCTAGTAATGCCCCCCAGGTCATTAATAATGTATACACTTTTTGGCCTTGTCGAATGCGTTTGCTTACAAATTGTAGGCGACCGCATTCGACTGGGTGAAAAAGTGTAGGTACACATATTAATGACCTTGACTATATGTACATATTATTTTAGCATTAAATTTTAAATTAACTAACAACAATCAGATATAACATGTCGTTCGACGCGCGCCGAGAGATGTTTTGACGTCAGACGAAAAATGTAGTACCTACCTACATTTTACGTACATTTTACGTAAAATCTAAAATGACCATAGGTACTTAGCAAAGAAATAGTTGTAAGCAAGTTTATCTATTGACCTTTGTCATTCTTGTATGCACTTTCCCACAAAGACCCTTTTCTACTAAACTTAAAACTCCGTTTTAATAAAGAAAGAATTAACGTACACAACTGAAACCAAGGTACAAATACAGCTCTATCTTTGTATTTTACTATAATGCATAAAACAAAAAAATGATAATTTTGAAGGATTTTACAAAACAGCAAATATCTCCGTAACTAGAAACTGCCATAAGGACCCTTTTCTCATGGACGGCCACATATATAGAACGAATGGCTCTTTTTGTAGCACAAATATAGTCTGAATGTCAGCTGCTTTGCCCCAAACCAGAATACCATATGACATGACACTATGAAAATAACTATGATAAACTAAGCGAGCTGTATCAACATTACTCAATTGTCTGATTTTCCTAACGGCGTACGCCGCTGAACTTAATTTACCTGCAAGCACTGCTATATGTGGACTCCATTGCAAATTACTGTCCAATGTTATACCTAAGAATAATGCCTTATTCACTATTTCTAAACATTCACCATTTAGTAATATAGTAGAATCTACCGCCGTAACATTCGGTAAAGCAAATCTAACACATTTAGTCTTCTTGGCATTTAATAGAAGATTATTAGTAGTAAACCAGTTAAGTACTTTCTCTAGTGTGCCATTAATTTCCGCATAGTCGGTTGATTTCCGGTGAACCTTGAAAATTAATGATGTATCGTCAGCAAATAGTACTATATTACAAAGATTATCTACTATAGATGGTAAGTCATTTATATAAACCAAAAATAGAAATTGACCTAAAATAGAGCCCTGTGGCACTCCTAGCTTAACTATAGCTCCATTGGACTGGGTTCCATTTACATCCACTGTTTGCATTCTATCACTGAGATATGAAGACATAAGGCTTAAAGCATTTGAAGACAGACCATAATGTTCTAATTTCAAAATGAGTGTTCCAGGATGAACGCAGTCGAATGCCTTAGAAAGGTCGCAGAAGATCCCAATTGCATCACAAGATTCCTCCCAGCTGTCATAAATGTGTTTAATAAGTACAGATGCTGCATCAGTCGTGGAACGACCCCTTGTGAAACCGAACTGTTTACTAGAGAGTAATTTATTTCTATTGAAGTGTCCTAGTAGATCTTTCAACATTAATTTTTCGAAAACTTTACTTAAAACAGGTAGTATAGATATCGGACGGAAATTAGTCAGATCACTCAAATCACCCGATTTAAAAAGAGGTATGACTTTACAAATTTTCATAAGATTTGGGAAAACTCCCTCTGCTATGCAACTATTGTAAATCAAAGCTAGGTATGGCGCAATTGAATCTATGATATGATTAATTATTTTTACTGATGCTCCCCATAAATCCTCTGTTTTCTTTAAATTGAGTGATTTAAATGTTTTAATAACATTTACTGTATTTACTGGACTAAATTGAAACTCAACATCACATTTCTTACAATTAGCACAAAGTAAGGTATGGGCTTCGGACGCAGATGATTTTAAACATTTTGTGGTATTAACTGCAATGTTGGAAAAATAATCCTCGAATGCCGAGGCAACATCAAGCAATATCAGGAGAGCCGATCAGTCGGCGACCAACCGAGCACATCCCACAACCGAGCCGACGCCGCGACTGATCGGCACTCCTAATGATGAAACAATTTGCTCCAGTTCTGACAAAGGCATCCATGAGAAAACCACATAAGTCTTATATTTGCTTAAGCTGTATTATGGTGTTACGAGTGACCTTTATTGTCAGAAGTCTATTTAATAATTTCTCTTCTTCAAGTGCCTCTCCATTACTGAAGGTTGGCAGTCAGCTTCTTAAAATTGTCCTTGTCAAGCGCCAATCTGAACAGCTGCTCGACAGTCTTAATCCCTGTCCACTCCCTGATATTTCGGAGCCAAGACATCTTGCGTCTACCTGCTTTCCGCTTCTATGATGGTCTGCAGGAGGGCATACCGATCATGCAGCAGTACAAGTCCGAGGTAGGCGACCTTTCTCTGTTTTACAGTCCGGATAAGTTCGACGTTTTTTCCCATACGGCGTAACACTTCTACACGTTTGTAACTTTATCCGTCCAGTTGATACGAAAACAGGTTACGAAAACAGGCAATTTAATAATTTGTTGGCGTCCAAATCTGATAAAGCTATGCCTTCCAAACTTTGCAGCCGGTTTTTTTTTTATAAATTTATGAAACATACCTAATGTCTCATTTTTTTTATGTGGGTATGGGTACACACCAATTTTTTTTTCATATTAAACCATTGATACAAAGATCAAAGCTTAAAGAAAAATTGAATTGAGTTACCTGGTGGAAGATACCGGGAACGAACTAACTACCGAACCCAGTACTTCTGGATTGCCGGTCCAGCGCGTTAACCATTTCGCCACCCTAACTCCCAAGCAACCTAACGAATTTTTCATTATGCTTTGTGTGTTTGCATTGTTTATTTGAAAGGCTTTACATCTTAACTTTATATGAATGGTTTAATATAAAAATCGTGGTGTGTACCCACATAAAAAAAATTAAACATTACATGTTTCATAAATTTATAATTTCTGCTTATTTTAATTCCAGTGCACGATGGCAACCCGGCCGTACCAAGGCTTCCCCTATTCACGTCCACACGTGACGGACGTGCCGTCCATCGACGCGGCCACCGCGAGCCGCTGGAACCACCTGCCGCGTAGACCCATCAGACCTGATGTCCCCACGAACGTGGTCTACGTTGACTTGCCGGAGGAAGGCAGTCAGGTTTCGGTGAGTGATCTTTACACTAATTTTATAACGGCGAAAGTTTGTAAGTGTGTTGATGTGAATTTTCGTATGATAGTAGCTGCCTTGGGCGAAACCAACAAAGTCACTCTTAGATGGGTACCGGGACATTCCGATGCAGATAAACTCGCCAGGGAAAGCCGCGGACAAGCCCCTTGTCAACCCGGAACCGTTTTGTGGAAGCAAACTCGACGACGTATACAAATCGAAGGCAATCGAGTCGTGAGTGTCTGTGAGAGAACAAAAACCCTCGAAAACGCTAATAAAAGGCTTTGAACAAAAGGTATAAAGAGTTACTACAACTCAAAAGAAAAACCTGTGCGGTGGCTAGAATTCTGACTGGTCACTGAAAACTAAACAAACACCTGTTCCTACTAGGAATGGAACAGGACGCAATGTGCAGTTCCTGCCAATAGTCAGAGGAGACAGCTATGCATATCCTTTGCTGCTGTGGACCACTTATGCTCAAAAGAAGTATCCGCTTAGGGCAACATTTTATGCCCATTTGTATTTGTCTTGTTTCCTTTTGTGAACTTTTATTGGTGTGCAATAAAGTATTGTTGTATTGTATTAATTAATCAAATGTACAAAACTTAAACCTATGGTCACGAAGATCAGTGCTGGCTCTCGAGCTAGCATCATGCTGAGGTGGGACCTTTTCGTGGCACAGCCATAATAGTATTTTAGTTGCCTATTGTTTTTTTTATCACTTCTGTCACACCCTTTATGTAATTACTAGCGACCCGCGCCGGCTTCTCAGGGGTGCAAGGTTGATGAATTATGCATACCTATATATTATACATATAAACCTTCCGCTAGAATCACTTTATCTATTAAAAAACACATCAAAATCCGTTGCTTAGTTTTAAAGATGCATACATACGAACTGACAGACAGACAGACAGCAGGAAGCGACTTTGTATTATGGTCACGTCACGATTTAATTTCTAACAAATTTCAGACGCCTAACGACACACAGTCACCCAAAAAAGACCTGGATGACCTGGACACTCCAGTGATCTACATAGACGTGCCTGAGAGCAGTAGCAGCGACGTCGCCGGCCCAGCCTCGCCAGAGCCTGAACCTGAATATGTGCAGGTGAGTCCTCTCCATAATCATGGTCACACAGGAGTAGTTCTCCAAGCACAGGCTACATACGAGCTAATATAATATTTAATCATCTTAAATTGGCATTAAACATAGAAACTTAAATAGAATCATAGAGCCAATTACAGGAACTCACAAATAGTTGTATGTACAGTCGCCATCAGATATATCGCAGCATATAAGGCGTCCATAAATATCTGAACATGTGCTGTAACGCCCAGTAAATAAGAGTCGTGTTCAGATATTTATGAACGCCTTATGTGTTGCGATATATTTGATGGCGACTGTACATGAAACATACACTTAAGTAACAACGTACATCGATGAACCGACGCGCGCTTGCAGCAAATATATGTAAAAACTATGGACGTATGCTAAACTATGTAAGTATAAACTTTTAAACCTTAATTTTTAGAGCCTTATTGATAGCTAATACACAATAACAATACTGCACAAAAATGTTATAAAAATCGCTCAATCAAAAAACAATTTTGTTAAATTTCGCCTCACAGAAGGAATTACACAGTTGAATATATCAAAAAAGCGCGACTAGCGCGGTTAAGGAAACTATTCCGTCTGTAAAGCCTGACCAGAAGTATATGAGGATGCGCCATATTGGAACTAATTTCTTACACTGGCAATGATTTTATGATGGTTTGTCAACAATGTCAATGTCATTCGTCTTTGTTTTTTTTAAAGACAAATATTTAAATTATCCAAAGAAAATGCTGAAAACCATTCACAGTCGTGAACGCGTAATATTATAGATAAAGCGTACCCGTGTTTGCTATAGAAAAGCAGTCAGGAAAAGAGTGTATGCCATTAAATGATACTTATTACAAGGCTAACATACGAACTAACAGGTATTTAAACTAATGTCATTATAGTGCGGTTGCGATAAGTTGCAAAATTGTTGCCATATAAATAGCGCCCTCTTGACAATTCTCATATTTCTGGTCAGGCTTTAATTGGATGATGTACGCCCTTAGAATAATAACGCCTAGAAACCCAGTTCACGCGCAACGGTGAGGCCACTAAAAGTTAAGGCTTGTTCGGACTAGGCTAGTATTTTAGTCTAGTAGCGAGTAATGTAGTAGCTAAACTATTTGCTACTGCCTAAAAATCGTTCGCATTACAGTCGAGTAAAGTTCACAAGTCAGTTGGTATTCTGCAATTTTAAAGTCGTTTCCTCGCTCCAGCGAAACGACATTTTCACGCCAACTAACGAACTCAACTAAATCGACAGGTTCGGACTTGTTTAGCCGGCGGCCGAGTAAGCACGGACGCGTGGTGGGGGGTGCTACCAGCGTTGCCAGATCTACGGAAAAATCCGTAGATCTACGGAATTTAGGCTTTGTGACCAGACCTACGGAAATTATTGGGGAACCTACGGAATTTCAGACTACTTTTATTTATCACCAAAAAATGACATAAACGAAACGGAATGTACTTTTTCTACGAAAAATGAATTGTAATCCTGGCTGAAACACTCGCGGACTAATCATGCACTTTCACTCAGTAGTGGTTTGTATTTAAATTTAATTTTCTTGCCAGCTCAAAAAGATGGGCAAGGTGTTCAAATATATTAGATTTTTGTTTTTCCACCTACGTTTTCGCAATAAATACTAACTTTTAATGACACTTTAAGCTTCAGTATAGTCAAATGAAGCATTGGAAAAAAATCTGTAGAACTACGGATTTTTCAAGCGACTATCTACGGAATTCTTTAGACTTTTTTGTCTCACCCTACGGATTTTCATAAATGTCATCTGGCAACACTGGGTGCTACTCACTACTAAACTACTAAAAAAAATAGAATAAAATGGATTGACTCGACTAAATTACTTACTAATCTACTCGACTAATTTTTTGGTGTTCAGACACGTTTAGCTACTAAATTACTTGCTAATAGACTAAAATAGTTACTAGCCTAGTCCGAACATGGCTTTAGCCAGAAATGGCTAAAAGCGCCGATCGGCTTGTCAGTTGCAAGGACGCGTGACAGGTGTAAAGAGCTCCCACATTTTCAATTATTATGACGATTTGTGCAAGGATAGGGTGTCACAATGCATCGGATAAAAAGGATAAACATGCTAAGATAACATTTCACTCGTAAATATTATTATTCTTTAACACGTATTTTAACGTAAAACAGTAATCAACATTTCATATTTTCTATAAGCGGCATGACCACGTAGTGTTACCAGTGTAACGAAATTATTTACCCATAATTCTTTCCTGATAATATACTGACTTATTTATTCGGAGCCTATAATTTAAAATACAAATATGATAAGACGAAGAAGATAAATCACGTGATTTTTATCAAGCTTTAATTTGACTTGCCGTGTATGTTTGAGTATGTCTGGGTCAAATCTTGCAATTCAAATTAGAATCGAGTTTAAATTTTGTACACCCGTTCTGTCAGGTGACAATGCATTATTATGGTACTACCAAGCTGGTCTGATGATGAGGACGGAAGGAGGCCATAGGAGCTCCTAAATTACACAAAAACACGGCGTGTTAAGGCTCGTTACAAATGTCTTGATGATGAGTTAACGACTGTGCAAATAAAGTAGTCAGTTGTAAAATCATGTCTAATTTTTTTGACACTGTAGTTTTTTTTGTGTCAGAGTAGTTGTGTGGATTATGGATCAACATCATATTGTTACGCCGGTGGATTAACTTCAAACGTCAATTTCAGTGATTTAGAATCGTTTTCAGTTAGCTATAAAGTCATTTCAGGCCATTAGGATTTGCTCTATTGCATATTAAGATTTGATTATACCTACATCATAACTGACATGGTAAATTAAAATAATAAATAAAAAACTTTTGGTTCATGTATTTAATGATGTTTGAACTCAGCAACAGGTCTAAGATTCAATTACAATTTTGAAAGTAACCAATCACCACTGGCAAGAGTATTCCCCCAATTTCAGGGGAATATGATTGCGCTTGTTGGTGTGTTTGTGTGCGTATCGGCGTGTGTAAGTACGAGTTGTTCACAACTAGGTACATGAATCCATTTTATGCCTCACGTGTGACGCTTCGGCCGTTTGAAACTATCATTCTAGGCGTTATTATTCTAAGTGTACGCCTTAGTGAGGGGGGAAGTTCCTTTTGGACCGAGTCCGAGGACTTTATTGTAAGCATTGATCAAATGATTCTGCCACCGATAATCTCAGCCAACTGACAATCAGTCTCACACAGGAGACAATCTTCTACGACCAATTCGAGAACCGGCGGATAGACGAACGGAAGGAGACCGAGAGCCCTTCGGAGAGCCCAAGCTCGAGTGGCAGGCCCGCTAGACCTGCTCCTCAGCGCCCTCTGCCGCCCAGCAGTTTGAACCTGGCTGGGGCTTCGTCATCAGGTACCTTCTGTAATTGTCTAAGAGGCCTTTTAATATATTTTTTCTTTTTCATATTTTATGGTATAAAAATCAATTGCAGTTTTAGCTGATTATGGTTTTGAAATGTTTGTCGTAGTCCAGGGAAGGTTTAAACGGTGAGGTTTTAGCAGTTTACTGACACAGACCGAATTCCACGCGATAGCCGCGGGCACAGATAGTATATTGAAAATGTCAACCAATTTTTTTACGCGGATAATACTTTTCCCTGAGTAACACAGCTATTTCATGTTTTCATTGCGTTTCATAGCACTAAAATCTACGTCTGGTTACAGTTTGTGGCTATATCAACAATCAACAATACACGCTGTATGAACTAATCCCCTATTCGCTATATTTCCAGGCTACGGCTCATCCTACACCTCGTCCCCCGCCTACCCCGCCTCCTTCTCCAAAGAGGCCTCAGCCTACGGCCGCTCAGATGAGTTCGACATGTCTCCGATCCCAGTATCGGAGTTCCCCGAGCCTCCCCCCGCCTACAGCGAGATAGCGACGCCGCCGACACCTACGCCGACGCAGACGCAGACGCCAACGCCGGAGAGGCCTACGACGACGCCGACTGAGCCGCCGAGGACGATAGTTATTACTCAAGGTAAATATGGGGATTGAACCAATAATCCTCAAGCCTCTCCGCCTACAGCGAGATAGCGACGCCGCCGATACCTACGCCGACGCAGACGCCGACGCCGGAGAGGCCTACGACGACGCCGACTGAGCCGCCGAGGACGATAGTTATTACTCATGGTAAATATGGATTTTGCCTGCGGCGCTGGTTGCTTATAATATCCAATTTTCTTTCTGTCTCTCTCTCTCTCTCTCTCCCTCTCTCTCTATCGCATGCATATCGATCTCTCTCTTCTCGTCGACACTTCTGTGTCGCTACGACAGTTGCCCGAATAACAGTGGTAGCTAGCGCTATTAACGACACGTGTCGGAGTTCCCCGAGCCTCTCCCCGCCTACAGCGAGATAGCGACGCCGCCGACGCCGACGCAGACGCCGACGCCGGAGAGGCCGACGACGACCCCGATTGAGCAAGCGAGATGTATAGTTAGTGCTCAAGGTAAATATGAGATCTGGCCTACGGAGCTGGTTACTGATACCTACTATCCCACCTCTCTCTCTCTCTCTCTCTCTCTCTCACATAGACTAAGACGCAGACCTAGACGCCGACGCCGGAGAGGCCTAAGACGTTATCACTCAAGGTAAATATGGGATTTAGCCAAACGTTATTAAGACCATAAACATCGGACGCCTGGGATGGGTAGGGCACATATTGAGAATGGACGAGGCCAGAGTACCCAAACATTCTAGAAGGCCGACCAGAGAGGTCGCATAAGTAGAGGCACACCCTCAGATGGGTGGATTCGTCGAACAGGATAACAAGAGCTTAGGGGTGATAAGTTGGAGAAAGAGGGGCTCCCATAGAACAAACGTGTTTTTTTTGAAGTTTTTCCCTCGATAATGCTGCCAGTATCTCATCTGTGATAGCTAGACAGTTGAAATTTTCACAGATGATGTATTTCTGTTGCCGGTATAACACATACTACAAAGACAAAAAAATAAACATTAAAGTAAAATTAAGTCCTTTTCAAAAATCATATTAGGAGAACAACCAGGTTCTCCTAATTTGCACCTCAGCGTTTACTTTGCACCTCATTTGTATACATATAAGGTGGAAACTTAACTTAACCCGGTCAATTAAGATGGGAAGTGTTTCGGAACCCTCGGTGCGCGAGTCAGATTCGCACTTGGCCGGTTATATTATACTGTGCGAAATAAAAATCTTATACGTTAGTTTATCAATATTCTAACTTGTTCTTGTTAGAAACTCTTTATTGCAATCATTGCTCCTTAAATAGTTTAGTTTTGACAAAGTTGGCGATAAACAAAGCTTAGTTGATCAAAGGGCTTCTTGGTAATCGGAGTATAGTTTGTCAAAGTATACTTCATAAAGTTGAAGAAGTTGTGTACCTCGTCCTACACTAGAAATAGTTAGAAACTTCACCGGTTTAAGCACACTGTTTATTGAACGAGCGAGCGAAGTGAGCAGTCTCCGTTTTAACTTGGCAAATTATTTCGTATGTTCGGAATTCCGCCTGTTCTCGCCTACACGCATTTCTCAACAGATTTTTTGAGCCGGTTCAATACAGATTTTTTTGTTGTAGAATTTTTTTTTTTAATTGCGGATATATGGGGAGTCGTTAATGTAAAAACTGGGTAAGTGCGAGTCGGACTAGCGCACGAAGGGTTCCGTACTATCAAATAAAAAACGGCAAAAAAAAAACGTTTGTTGTATGGGAGGCATGGGAGCCCCACTTAAATATTATTTTTTTCCGTTTTTTGTATTTGTTGTTATAGCGGCAAGAAGTATACATTATCTGTGAAAATTTCAACAGTCTAGCCGTCACGGTTCATGAGATATAGCCTAGTGACAGATGGACAGACAGACAGACACACATACAGATAGATCGACGGACAGCGGAATCTTAGTAATAGGGTACCGTTTTTACCCTTTGGGTACGGAGCCCTAAAAAAGTTTTCTGCGTGATTTTTTTTAAATTTCGAGTAGTTTTTTAAACCAAAATCATCAATGAAAAATTAAAACTGTAGGTTTCAAATGTATACCAATAAATCATAATAGCCCTGTTCTAAGTAGTAACATCGATATTATGTTGAGAAACATGTTTCATCATAGAGAAAAATGTCTAAAACAATCAGCATTTTTGAACGGATTGCCTATAAGAAGGCAAGTGCTTATTACCTAAAAGTTAACTAACATTAAATGCCCTACCAGAGTGTCATGTATCAACTACCTACAATTAACATCCTCTGTAATAAACATGGCTTGTAATGTTGAATAAATGAAATTAAATGAAATAAATTTGAAAATTTTAAATGTTCTCAATTCCAGGTGGAGACACTCGCCCAGCCGGCGAATCACACCCCATAGGCCTCCCGAACCCCACACGGAAGGTGGTGAACTGCCAGCACTGCCGCCAACGGGTCCACACCCTTGTCATCTGGGAAGTTGGGCCCATTACGCACGTGATAGCTCTCGTCATGGCTTGTCTCATGTAAGTATCGCCCCAAACCACTCTTGTGGCGCGGAGATAATCCCATTAGCGGGTTATTGTTATTGTCCGTGCGGTGACGGAGTAAGAATACTAAAAATCACCGCTCCCTCTCTTCCTGTGGATGTCGTAAAAGGCGACTAAGGGATATCATGAGAATTCAGCCTCTCAGCCGGTGGTAGGGTTATACCCGCCTGGTTGGCAACCACCGTACACTCGGCGAAACACCCGTGAAGTTGCTTACCTTAGTGGCGTTTCGGGTTCAGTCGGTGTATTACCAGTGCTACGGGGTATTTTTGTCGCGATATTGGGGAATAGGGGTGGATTTTGTCTATCCATTGTCTGGAGGACTATGCTGACCCGTCGGCCAGGGAGACCCGTTGAAACGGTTGTTCCGCTGGCCGCCCGCGGCATAGTACAGGGGCCCAATCGAGGTTAACCGCCTAGAGAGGCTGCCCTTTCATGCCGCGCATAATCTCGGAGTAGTTCGTCGTGCCGGTTGGTGACCGGAAGGTGGGGACCCGGCGTCTACTTCCGGGGGGGTTCGGGGGCCCTTCCGTCCGACCGGTCAGTCCAACTCCTCTGCTGACAAGTTAATGGTGAAACAGTCCACTGCTTTTATTTTTGGCCCCTGTATCGTGGCAGGTCTCCTCCGCTTCACGCTTCTCTCTCTCTCTCTCTCTCCCCTACAAGTATGGCAAGTAAAACAAGAATGGAACGTTATACGGCGGTGCACTCCCCCACCACCCTATTCAAGGTTGAGTTCGCTAACATCCGCGGACTCCACTCGAACCTCAATGCCGTCCACCAACACCTCGAGACGGCCAGACCCGCCATGCTCTTCTTGACGGAGACGCAGATTCAACGTCCAATGGACACATCTTACCTGCAGTACCCCGGCTACGTGCTTGAGGAGCATTTCCTCGCGAAATCTGGTGTCTGTCTGTTTGTCCATTCTGATGTCTGTTGTCGACGTCTGCATTGCTTGGAGGATCCCTCCCTTCCCGTGCTTTGGGTGCATGTGAACCTGGGGCTCCAAAGCCGAATCTACATGTGCCTATATCGACCCCATTTTGGGGACGCTGAGACAACCCGGTTATTCGACTATCTGAGTCGGGTGGCTGATGACGCGCAAGCCGTGTACCCTACTGCAGAATTGGTGTGTTTGGGGGACTTTAATTCCCACCACGACTCCTGGTTGGGCTCCTCCACCACCAACCATGCCGGTAGAACTGCCCACGCATTTGCTCTCTCACACCATCTTGCTCAACTGGTTGATCAGCCTACCAGGATACCAGACGTCCAAGATCAAACGCCCTCTCTGCTGGACCTTTTGACCACCCACCCTGCTGGATACAAGATTGAGGTCAAGGCGCCCCTGGGTACCTCTGACCACTGTCTGATATCCAGCACAGTGCCAAGCGCAGTCCCACCGCAATCCACGGTGGGTAAGCGTCGAGTCTGGCACTACTCTTCAGCAGATTGGGACGGTATGCGTGACTTTTTCGCGTCTGTCCCCTGGGTGCAACGCTGCTTCAATGCGAAGGATGTCACAGGGAGTGCTGCGGCTATTGCTGACGAGATCGATGTAGGAATGGAATATTACATCCCATACTCCGATATCGTCAGTAAAAGCCGACGACGCCCCTGGTTTAATCGCGAGTGTGCTGATGCTGTTAGCAACAAGCAGATGGCGTACCGGGCTTGGGTCAGGGCCCGCGCCCGTAATGACCCCAATATTGGCTCGCTGAAAACAGCTTACAACACTGCCACCAAGGTCTGTAAGAGAGCGTATATAAGAGCAGATGCCTTGCGCGTTGCACAAGTAGGCTCGGAACTAGTCTCGCACCCAACTGGGTCGCGCAACTACTGGCGACTAGCGAAGACCGTGCAATCTAACTTCTGCCAACCCTCGCTGCCACCGCTGAGACTCCCTGATGGTTCGCTGGCTCACCAGCCGCAAGAGAAAGCCGATCTCATGGCCAGCCTCTTCGCCGTCAACTCGCGTGTCGATGACTGTGGCTTGCCACCGCCAACTATACCTTTCTGTGGTGCCACGATGCCTGCAATCCATTTTAGGCATCGTGATGTACGTCGGGCACTACAGTCACTCGATACCCGAAAAGCCAGTGGTCCTGACGGTATCCCGGCGATTGTACTCAAAAACTGCGCAGCGGAGTTGTCTCCGGTGTTGACGCGCCTCTATAATCTCTCGTACTCGTCCGGTAGTATTCCGGAAGCGTGGAGAGAAGCTAACGTGCAGCCAGTCCCCAAAAAAGGAGACCGTTCTGAACCATCTAATTACCGTCCCATTGCCGTAACCTCAGTGTTGTGCAAAGTCATGGAGCGGATCATCAACGACCAACTGATCCGATACCTTGAAGATCACTCCCTAATTAATGATCGTCAATATGGCTTCAGACCGAAACGATCAACGGGCGATCTTCTAGCGTATGTGACACACCTCTGGGGGGAGGCTATTGATAAACACGGCGAGGCTTTGGCTATCAGCCTTGACATTGCCAAAGCTTTCGATCGGGTCTGGCATAAAGCACTTCTTTCCAAGCTTCCTGCCTACGGTCTGCCCATCCAACTGTGTAAATGGATTGCTGACTTCCTGCATGAGCGTAGAATCCGCGTCCTCGTCGAAGGGTGCGCTTCGCGGTTCATGACAGTGAATGCTGGCGTCCCACAAGGCTCTGTTTTATCACCCACCCTCTTTCTTCTGCATATCAATGATATGCTACCATTAGGGAACATACATTGCTATGCAGATGATAGTACGGTCCATGGTCGATATATTGGCCGGCCGGGAGCTTGTAGGGCAGAAATCGGCGCGAAACGTGAGAATCTTGTCGTTGAACTGGACCAGGTTCTGGACCTCATTAGCAAATGGGGATCTGTTAACCTGGTTGAGTTCAACGCCAAGAAAACCCAGGTGTGTGCGTTCACTACCAAGACGTCTTCGTTTCTCCCTACTCCTAGTCTCCAGAGCACTCCTCTTGGTTTGCGTGATAGCCTGAATATGCTAGGCATGGAAATACGCTGCAATCTTAACCAAAACGAATACATCGAGTCACTGATTACCACAGCTTCCAAAAAACTGGGGATCCTGAACAGGGTGCGACGGTTCTTCACGCCGGACCAGCTTTGTCTTCTTTATAAGACTCAAGTTCGGTCGTGCGTTGAGTACTGCTCGCATCTTTGGGATGGCTCTGCCCAATATCTACTCGATGCTCTTGACAGATTGCAGCGTCGGGCGGTCCGCATCATAGGTGACGAGAAAAGTACCAGATTCCTCGAACCCCTTCAATTACATAGGGACATTGGGTCGCTGAGCGTTTTCTATCGCCTATACCATGGCGAGTGTTCTGAAGAGTTATTTTCTCTTATCCCACCCTCCCCTTTCCGTCATAGAACCGCACGTGCCAGCTTGCGATGTCATCGCCTCACCGTGGAGAATATTCCCACCTGTACCAAGAAGTTTGGCAATTCCTTCATCTGCCGAACTATTAAAGTATGGAACTCCTTGCCGGCTCATGTGTTTCCTCCTTCTTATAACTTGGGACCCTTCAAACGAAGCGTGAAGAAGCATCTCTCGGGCCAGCATGGCAGTGTCAACTGACTTGGCACCGTTGGTTTCTCGTCAGTTGCCATTGCGACTTGGGCTCCCCTTTTTGCTTACCATCAGGCGAAGTGGAGCCACTATGTTGTGCCGTTATAAAAAAAAAAAAAAAAAAGTTATACTAAAAAAGGACTATACATACCTTAGCCGTGAAAAGGGCTTGCCGGCTTCGTATCACTATCCGGTCTATACCTACTCAACCGGCAAGCCCTTCTTTCCTTGCGTCTGCAGTAATGTACTATTATTTTAAATCGAACATATGATTCGGACCCGAAATGTTATTCCTATTCTCAAGAAATAGGTGCCAAATTAACTTCATGACACTGATGTTCAAAATGTAGATTGGTGATTTCCTCGCATATTCGGAGAAAAGCACTATTCACCTCGGCGGGATATCAGTTCGTGGATTCGTATTAATTGAAGGACGCGTAGCCGAGAATCATAGTCATCCACGAACTGACTTTTCCCAGCCTCTGCAGTAATGTACTATAAAAAAAACGTTTGTTTTCCAGGTTAATTCCGCTAGTGATCCTAGTGTATTGGACCTCCACATGCAAGTACCAGAACCACTATTGCCCAAACTGCAACAAGAAGATCGGTTATGAATACCCTCTCTTGTGTATAAGTATGACGTACACAAGTGAGTAGTGACAGTCCAGTATAATGTATCATCATGATATAATTAAGAGCTAGGCTCTTGTCGGTGGATTAATTTCCAGCTCATCAGGACGGAAAAGAAATGTATGACCACGCGGTTGGCGTTTGTAAGCACCTGCCTACTGATCCGGCGGTCTCGGGTTCGAATCCCGGCCAGGGCAAATATTTGTGTGATGAACTCGAATATTTGTTCCTGGGTCATGGATGTTATCTATATATTATGTATATCGTCGTCTAGTACCCATAGTACGAGCTTTGCTTAGTTTGGGACTAGGTCTA
The DNA here is from genome assembly GCA_932273695.1 of Apotomis betuletana. Taxonomy (NCBI): domain Eukaryota; kingdom Metazoa; phylum Arthropoda; class Insecta; order Lepidoptera; family Tortricidae; genus Apotomis; species Apotomis betuletana. The sequence goes on from OW026322.1 coordinate 7,524,221, forward strand.
TTTGTGTAAGATTGTCCCTTAAGACTGCGCCGCCGCAACTGCCTATTTTTCACATTTTGCTCGGCGCAGTCTTAATAAAATAGGTACAGAGATCAAAACGGATGGAGAAATTGAAAGTGTACATGCAGTGTGCCTCTGGTCGAAAGGTGAAGACGCTGGACCGGTAATCCAAAGATACCGGGTTCGAGTCCCGGTGTGGACCCAGTATGAGCGCAATTTAATTTTTCTTTGCGTGTTAATCTTTGTAATCTACATATTATATAGCAAAGAAAACTGTTTTTTTTTTAATACTAATCTATGTAAATTTGTATATTCCACATTTTATATTGTAAATATGATATTTGAGCTTAAAAACAAAATACAATGTAAATAAAATTTACAGCTTAAGTATATGTAAAATTAAATTTAATTTAATTGCAATAAATTTGGGTTTTTATTTCAAGAAAAAAGTGTCCCAAATTGTTTATATATATTTTTATTTTCCCATTCCGTTACCGCTATGGGTAGTACGTTATATAGAAATGGTAATGGACTGGAACGAAAAAATATTGGGACACTATTTTCTCCTAATTAGATAGAAAGAGCTTGTGATTCTGAGTAGAGAATACCAAAAATATGCAAAATCTAAAAAAAATAGTAGGGCGTACAACAAAAAAAAAACCGGCCAAGTGCGAGTCTGACTCGCGCACCGAGGATTCCGTACCCATCTTAACCGACCAATTAAGTTAAGTTTGCACCTGGTATGTATGGCATCGCATACAAATGAGGTGCAACGTTAACGCAACCGATCATGTTTGTTGTATGGGGGCCCCTTAAATATTTATTTTATTCTGTTATTTTAGTATTGTTATTATAGCGGCAACAGAAATACATCATCTGTGATAACTTCAACTATCTAACTATCACGGTTCATGAGATACAGCCTTGGTTATAGACAGAGACAGACAGACAGACAACCGGAAAGCGGAGTTTTAGTAATAGGGTCCCGTTTTGATGCAAAAATAGTATTTTTTATACTCACGTACCTACTTTAATCTGTCAATTATAATTTCACAGACAAAATCACTATAACGCACTTTTTAATTCTGTACCAAAATTCTATACTCTATGGTACCCGCTACAGAACTTTAATACTCATAAGACATATCTCTACTCAACTCTAATAGTTTCAGAAAGAGAACATCAGTATATTAGATTAAAAAAAAAAACACGGTACTGTTCACTAATTGGTTGAAATTACTTGTCAAATTTTTTTACCAATCACGAAGGCACCCGCCATGACCATCGCGATCATGGTTTTTTTAATAGGTCAGTTTTAGTTGAACGAAAAAGGTTACATATAAAATAAAAAAAAATGGTGTAATGCTATATTATGCATGTATTATACTTACATGTAAACCTTCCTCTTGAATCACTCTATCTATTAAAAACACCGCATCAAAATCCATTGCGTAGTTTTATGATCTAAGCACATAGGGACAGACAGACAGATTAGCAGGAAGCGACTTTGTTTTATACTATGTAGTGATACATTGGCATATATTAACGAGTACTTTTCGAGTTTATTTATTTATTACCATTAATGTTAGCTATACTACCTTACATGCTAGTGGCAAATTAATTAATGGATGTACATACAATGGATAATAAGCTCCATAATACCTAATTATTATTGGAATGTCAAGCTAGATTATTACGAGTAACATAGAATACAATCAAATAAGAGCTAAAGTTATGATAACGATGTCAGAACAATAAGAAAATACCAATAACAGAACACTTAGATGCTTATTGAGCTAACACTTAGACAGTTATGGGTTATGGAGTTAGACGTAACAATACTTTCCAAGTAATGGATACGAAGCGGTGAAAAACTTTGATTCTAGGCTTAAGAAGCCTTATTCCTTTTAAAATACTGATTTTTGTAGACCTTTTTCTCTATGATCAAACATGTTTCTTAACATATTATTGATGTATACCTAGAACAGGGCTGTTGGCATTTATTAGTATATATTTGAAATCTACAGTTTGAATTTCTCATTGATAATTTTTGTTTCAAAAACTACTCTAATTTGACAAAATTCATGCGGGAAATTAGTTTCTTCAACTTATTTTCGACTGTACGCAATGAAAGGATGAAATAGAGCTATGATGCTAGCCAGAACTTGCGGAAAGGTATTAAATATTCTTTATATTACATATATCAATATATTTGTCATAATATGAAAATAATAAATTTTAAAAGGAATAAGACTTCTTAAGAATATGTCCAGTAGGCTGTCACTTTCCAGGCCCGGAAAGCCGTTGGAAACGCAGGTACGAATCCTGTCCGTCCGAACCATTAAATTTTTCAATTTTCGCTTTATTTGTAAACATTTAGTTTACGTTAGCAGATGTTACTGCTTTTATAAAAAAAAGTAAAAGATAGAATGCAATCGAACTACACTACAGTTCAATAGTTCCTTTGATGCCTACCGCCGACCCGACATCTACGATCGCTTCCATGTTTTACTCGTTTATCTATAGGGTTCCGTAACCAAAGGGTTTACCAAGCTACACCAAGAACCAATTCGTGGCTCTGTGAGCATTAGACCTCGTGAGTTTTCGAAATTGCTGGTTCCGTACCTCAAAAGGAAAAAATGGAACGCTTATTAGATCTTGTCCGTCCGTTCGTCCGTCTGTCCGTCAAGACCCTTTGGCGGTTGTCACACTGCTCCGGACATCGGAGCGGCGTCCAGTGCTGCGGTTTTTAACTTTGTACTGTAGAATCTTGGTACACAAAAACCGCAGGGTATAACACACTGACACCACATGTCCGCTCAAACTAAAATCCGCAGCACCGCTCGTCCGTCCGGATGCCGTCGCAGTGTGACATCCGCCTTTGTCTCGGGATCGCGTGGAGTTCAGTGGTATCTAGTTGAACACCTCACTCTCCTGAAGAGCGAATCATTTATTTTCTAAACATACAATTATCATTACAGGCTCCCAATGCGATATTGTTGCAAACATAACACATAAACACTCTTATGTCTAAATAAATAAATACAGGTATCATTTCTTGATTACCTAACTAGGATAGGCAATCTTCCGTAATGTTCGTATTAGTTCCTATTAATTAACTTTGTTACGCTGTGTTTATTAATATTGTACTTCTCGCAAATTTTATTTTTATTTTTCTTTGACATGTGGTTTGACTTAATAGTATATATCGCGCATTGGACTAGTCTGTAAGTGATATGTATCTTTTGTAATAAATAAATAAATAAAATAAACGAAAAAAAAAATCATTTTTTTTAGTTCACTCGGAGCACAAAAAAACAAGTCTAAATCTATCGCGATGAGATTACTAGAGACTAACCTGTTTAGTTTGATCGGGCCTCCAGTTTTCCGGACCTTCAGGGCCTGCTCCCAGAACTTCACAGCCTCTGGGAGGATCGTGTTCTGGAACAAGAAAACACTCCATGAAACAATTGATGAAACACTAGCGACCCGCCCCGGCTTCGCACGTATCGTCGTATTATACATATAAACCTTCCTCTTGAATCACACTATCTATTAAAAAAACGAATCAGATCAAAAATCTAAGCATATAAGGAACAGACAGACAGCACGAAGTGACTTTGTTTTATACTATGTAGTGATGTAATGAATGGAATAGGAGTAGGGTTGCCATCCGTCCGAGTTTCCCCGGATTTGTCCCAGTTTGGAGGCCGTCCGGTTGTTCGGGAGGTTTTCAAAAAGTGTCCCGCGAAAACCCGGACAATTTTTATGTAAAAAATAAAGCATTTTTTTATTAATATTATTTTCGGACACGTCCGGGGAAAAATGCGATTTACGCTGAATGTCCGGGTTTTTATAAGTCTTTGACCGGGTTCGGCGAATTTAGAGATGGCTGCCCTCGATAGGAGAGAAAAGAGCACTTCTAACACTAATAGAAATAGAAGAGAAATAGAAGAGAAATACAAGAGAGATATCAAGTTTGATCTTTGAATCAATGGTACAATAAGTCACTTTTAGTACAGTTGGTACCGGAGGTAAGATAAATACACCGGATATCTGCTCTACCTTTGCCGTTTGAAGTTTACAAAGAAGGCTTCTGTACAGTTAACTTTATTATCCACATAGTTCATAAAAGAAAATCTATGATAATGAAGTGTATGCAACTGTGCATAATTAGGCCCTTAAAACACTCGTGTGATCCTAAAAAACCACTCGTATATTAAGACCTCTCATTATGTAGCAGCTGCATAAACTACTATTATTCACTGGATTATATACTGATAATATTCATACTTATGGCAACATACATTACATAACTACGATTCCCACACTACATAGATAGTAAAACATACTCACATTGATCATATCAAATTTCTCTGGTTCTAGCCTGCAAACAAAAAAATATATTATAAAGCATTGTACACACGTGTGGTTATGAAAAAAAAATATTGACCTATAGATTAGGTTAGGTTTGTGTTTATAACCTTCAAATAATTTAAGATGCATCCATACTAATATTATAAATTCGAAAGTGTGTCTGTCTGTCTGTTACCTCTTCACGCTTAAACCGCTGAACCGACTTAGATCAAATTGGTATGGAGATAGTTTGAGACCCGGGAAAGGACATAGGATACTTTTCATCCCGAATAAATTTAGTGTTCCCGTGGTATGAGCGGGTAACACAACGGGGCACAGCTAGTATATAATAAATGCTTCCGATCAACATATTTTCTATGAAATTTAAATTCGATGAAACGTTTGTCTATTATTATCTAAATTATAAATTTAAAACACCCCCGACACAAATAGCTGGTCATCATGAGACCCTCTTTTAATGTTTGACATAGAAAATGCTACTAAAACTGAAAATAACAACAAAATTTGGAATTCTCAGCTTCAATATTGGCTGAGATCTTGTCACTTGTTCCAATTAAAGCTGAATATCTTGGAAACTACTGGTCCTATTTCCACAAAACAAAGCCAAGTACCATCACGACGGCAAGTCTTTTCGATTAAAAAACGGCATGTATTTAAATCGATATCTGTATTTTCCCTTTTTTCGATCAAAATATTTGAAAGTTTCACCAAAAATACTGAATTGCACACTAAATAATGCGAATTCAATATACTATTTAAAGGTATTTGCAAAACTGTTTTCCTGTATATAAAAAAAAAAAAACTAACCTAACCTAACCCGGCCGAGTCGGATCTTAGTGTGCAGTGCGAGGATAATTAGAGTGCAAGTCAGTATTTTTGGTGAAACTTTCAAATATATCCGATGTACGAACCATATTTTTGGTGTGAATTCGGTTAAAAAGGTCATCACGTTTTGTATGATGTTTAAGTTTTTTTTGTAGGACATGTTCAGTTAATCAATTGTTTTTTTGCACAGCATTAGTTTTTCAGGTATGCATTCAGTTAATTAGTGGAGTTACCTAGTGTACTGAAAAATTATACAGATGTGCATTTAAATATATCCCTTAAAAAACTAGCCAAGTGTGAGTCGGAGTCGCGTACCGATGGTTCCGTACAAAACACTTCCCATCTTAACTGGCCGGGTTATGTTTGCACCTGGTATTTATGGCGCCGGACAAATGGGGTGCTTAGTTAACGCAACCGATCACGTTTGTTGCATGGGAAGCCCCCCTTGAACATTTATATTATTCTGTTTTTTGAGTATTTGTTGTTATAGCGGCAACAGAAATACATCATATGAGAGAATTTCAACTGTAACAGCTTAGCCCGTTGACAGACGGACAGCGGATACTTAGTATTAGGGTCCCGTATTTGCCCTTTGGGTACGGAACCCTAAAAATGGTTCCAACAATTTTTTTCATTTAGGTTATTTAAAATGGCTTACCTATAGACGGAATGATCGTAAAATATACTAATCCGGAGGGGTTGGTCGATGCTTCGCTTCTTCACAATGTGAGCCGGCTCTATATGCACCCCTCTGATTACCTGTGGAAGAAAGAGAAAGATGATAAGTACAAATTCACACTAATCACGCAGTGCAGATGCAATTTGGGATGAACGACCTCAAACGTTATGCTTAACATGTATGTGACTCGGGATTTCTCGGGATCTTGGGAAATGGGTTATTGTTAATAATGAATAACTTTTGTCGAGGGTTAAGCTAAATAAACAAAATGAAAATGCTCGCTTTCTATTATAGGTCATTTATTTTACATGAATAAAACTTAACCTAAAAATAACGTGAAATTAAAACTACATATTAAGTTGTAGTCGTGTTTATATAATTAAAGTAACATAGGTATTATACGTTTTTCAAAATTTTCAATCGTTAGTCGATTTCTTTTAACATCTAAGATAACAAAAAGACTCGCGGAATTGTAAGCCATATTGGAGCCAATTTTTATTTTGTTGCCGATTTCTTGTTTTTCTCAGATTTCAATAAAATTTGGTGAGTTGGTAAAGTTGCTTCTTCTGACCATTGTAAGCCCAATTTCACGATATTTCCTAAAAAAAATCTCCATTGAGTCACACTTAATGAAATTGGGCTTACCTTGTTCAGAATAAGCAGCTTTACCGACTCACCAAATTTGATTAAAATCTGAGAAAAAAAAAGAAATCGACAACAAAATAAAAAATCGCCCATTCATATCCATGTTAAAATAACGGACTTAAACCTCGGGAAATTGCACCCTAGATCCGATCACTGAATCAGCGTATTTACATTAAGTCCGCCTCATATGTAAAATTGAGATAATAACCTAACTAAATTAAAATGTAAAACACCTCCGTCACAAGTCGAGTCGTCATTTACTCAAAGGTTAACTGGAAGAGATCCCTTAAAGGGATTAGCTCGCTTTTGTACATGCTTATTCTTTTGTGATGTTTCTTGTTTTTATCACTACACAACAAAGTCGCTTTCTCTGTCCCTATGTCCCTTTGTATGCTTAAATCTTTAAAACTACGCAACGGATTTTGATGCGGTTTTTTTAATAGATAGAGTGATTCAAGAGGAAGGTTTATATGTATAATACATGCATATTTTATCAGCATTGCACCCGTGCGAAGCCGGGGCGGGTCGCTAGTGTACAATAAAGTGTTTACATACATACAAGTAGTAGTCATCATAAGACCTGAACGCATAGTAAACTAATATAAACCTTAGTACAACGGGTTAAGGTCTACGGGTGTATAGATAACTGTTTCGTTTGTATACCATATTTCCTTGTAGCTAATCGATTTGACACCAAATAGTAGGGTTACAACAACTATCTTCATAATTACGCCATTAACCTTTTCATCATCATTTAGCCTTCCTTAATACTAGCCAGTTAATCATTGCAATTGATATGGGCTTGTATTGACCTCTATTGACCAGTACAGTCAGGGACATTTAATAAACTAACTTAAAACACCTCCGACAAAGGTGTTCATCATGACTCATTCTATGAGTGAAATAGAAAATTCTACTAAAACTGAACATAACTACACAATTTGAAATTCTGTTTCAATGTTTATTTATTTATTTAACCTTTTTTGCACAAAAGAAAGAAGTTATTGTACAAAAGGCGGTCTTAATGCCATAGGGCATTCTCTACCAGTCAAATATTGACGGAGATAATGTCACTTGTTACAATTACAGTTGAATATCTTGGAAAATACTGGTCCTATTTCCACCAAATATAGCTCTCGACGTCTAGACTTTCGATGAAAAAACTAGCCAAGTGTGAGCCGGAGTCACGTACCGAGGGTTCCGTACAAACACTTCCCATCTTAACTGGCCGAGTTAAGTTAAGTTTGCACCTGGTATGTATCGCGCCACATACAAATGAGGTGCAAAGTTAACGCAACCAATCACGTTTGTTGTATGGGAGCCTCCTTAAATATTTATTTTATTCTGTTGTCAGTATTTGTTGTTATAGCGGCAACAGAAATACATCATCAGTGAAAATTTCAACTGTCTAGCTATCACGGTTCATGAGATACAGCCTGGTGACAGTCAGAAAGACGGGCGGACAGCGGAGTCTTAGTAATGGTCTCGTTTTATACCCTTTGGTTACGGAACCCTAAAAAGTAGTAATACTATTATAGTGTCGTCCCGTTTTCTTAGATTGATAAGAAAGGTGCGACACAACAGTATTGCCACTTTTTTACTCTTTTATGTCGTACTGAAAATAATGGACGCCCTAGGTTCTATTCTAGGATATTCTTGCGTTGTGTTAGATTGACTATATCCCTGTAGCCAATAACAAACCAGTCCAAAATAATAGCCTATTTTATTACTATAGCCCTAATTCGGCTAGGAATTGCTATATATCCAATAGGCATGACTTTTTGAGGATGTCAATCGATCCTTTTTTTTTACCTCCGATGAAAAAAAGGGGTGTATAAGTTTAACTTGTGAATATGTGTGTCTGGCTGTGGTATCATAGCTCCCAAGCGTGTGGACCAATTTGAGTGCCTTTTTAGGGTTCCGTACCCAAAGGGTAAAAACGGGACCCTATTACTGAGACTTCGCTGTCCGTCCGTCCGTTCGTCTGTCACCAGGCTGTATCTCAAGAACGGTGATAGCTAGACAGTTGAAATTTTCAGAGATGATGTATTTCTATTGCCGCTATAACAACAAATACTAAAAATAAAATAAAATAAATATTTAAGGGGGGCTCCCATACAACAAACTTGTTATAGATTATGGTACGGAACCCTTCATGCGGGAGTCGGACTCGCACTTGCCCAATTTTATTTTACTCGAAAGACATCCGTCGAGATGGTACTTAGCTATGTTTGGTGGAAATAGCACCAGTAGTTTCCAAGATATTCAGCTTTAATTGTAACATGTGAAAAGTTCTCAGGCAATATTGAAGCTAAGAATTCCAAATTTTGTAGTTATGTTCAGTTTTAGTAGCATTTCCTATACCACTCATTGAATGAGGGTCTCATGATGACCAGCTACTTGTGTCGGAAGTGTTTTAAATTTTAAATTTAGGTTACTAATAGGATTAAATAGCCTTGTGGGACTAACTACACTTAGACTCCTTAGAGTGTGGCTTGAACGTAACGGATAGTTGCAGCCCTTATTTCAAGTCACTCAATATTTTGACATTGCCCTGTTTGTATATTTTAGAAATAGCAATATTCGTTAAGTGTAATCCTAGTTTATTTAATAAAATTAATAACACACGCAAGCTACCTACTCGGTCGCAATATCAAAACATGTTACGCAGTAAAGACTGTAAGACTGCATTAGTGCGAAAAAGCATTTTGGGGATGGCACCCCAAATATACAATAAAATTCCACCTAGTATCAGGGACTTGAATTTAGATAAGTTTAAAAAAACAGCTAACATCATTATTGGTCGAAAAGTGTTACTATAATACGCAAGAGTTTCTTAATGACATTGATTTGTAATTGTTTTATATAATTTAGTTAATATTATTTTAAATTCTAGTATTATCATATTTTTTATTTTCTACCTGCTGACATTGTATTAATTTTAATTTATTTCCTTGGTTTGAACTTATATTAGGGTCGAATACTTAACCCACAAATTTGTACGCCTAGTGGCAAGACATAGAGAACTTCTGTCTAATGTAACAACTGCTTTGTACCTATGTTTGACAAATAAATATATTCTATTCTATTCTATTCTATTCCTCTTAGAGTAAGAAAAGACCGTTAAAATTCAACATTCCTACGGAGTGCTGCAAAAGGCGAAAATTTAACTGTACGAATGCTGTGTAGGTATTTTAATTAAAAATAAATGAAAAAAAAAGCAAGATGGCGACAGAGACGTGATGTCCATTCTACTTTGGGTACCCTTTAATTTAATGTGTTCTAGGGTTCCGTACCCCAAACGGGAAAAACGGAATCCTTATAGGATCACTTTATTGTCCTTCCGTCCGATTATCAAGATCCCTTATCTCGGGAACGCGTGGAGTTGATATTAAAACCATATACCCGAGTACAGGTCCTTGAAGCTGTGAGAAAATCGAACTTGCAAGTTAACATAAAAAAAAGATACGGCCGTTTTGCCTTGATCACACGTACCGAGACAGTGGGCGAGACAGTGCTCTCGTCCCTGTCACACACAAGACAAACGGGCGAGACAGAGCACTGTCTCGCCCGTTTACTCGGTACGTGTGATCAAGGCATTAATGCCGCAGAAAACGTATATTTCGACACTCTCAAGGCAATCAAAATTTATAGTATTTTCCGTTGACCTACAATTATGAACTTTGCCAATTAATACCATTTTGTACTACAAGTATAGGAGAAAATCAGAAAACTGTACATTTGTAATGAAATCATAACAAATTTAGTATTTATTTTAATAAAATAGGTACGTCAATCATCGTGGTTCAGTAACGTTTGTACAGAACCCTCGGTGTGGAAGAGTCCGACTCGCACTTATCCGGATTTTTTCTTTATTTAATAACATATTGAGGTATTATTAACTCCTAACAAAAAGGCGTGTTATTTATAAGTTCAACATGTATCTGTGTGTCTGTCTTTGGCATCGTAGCTTCGATTTGAACGCGTTTATTTGTCTGTCAAGATGGTTCTTAGATATGTTTAGGGGTATCTCGGAGACATGGTAACGTGAACGTCGAATTCATGCCAAGGATTCTATTAAAATATGCAGCGATATAAATCGTAAGTTTTACAACTAAATTCAGAATGGTCTGCGTTTATCGTTTATCTGTCAAGATGGTTCTTAGATATGTTTAGGGGTATCTCGGAGACATGGTAACGTGAACGTCGAATTTATGCCAAGGATTCTATTAAAATATGCAGCGATATAAATCGTAAGTTTTACAACTAAATTCAGAATGGTCTGCGTTCCTATTGCTGTTATTTTCTGTTTATGTTGTAAGTAAATACACAGATTTTTATATCTATACTTGCGACCGGCCCCGGCTTCGCACGGGTGCAATGCTGATAAATTATGCATGTATTATATAGTAAATTTTTTTTAAACTAAGCTCATCCACTTACCTGCATTCGCAATGGCATTGTGTCTAATACAATCCTATCTGCTTTTGTTCTCGTAAGCGCCAACCAGTTACTTACAAAAAAGGTTAGAACTACATTGCGTCGATATTGAATTTTCAACCTTATTCCTTGTTGAATAGGTTTAAAATGGTTGATGATGAGAGTTTATAGTCCTTTTTCAAGAGAATACGTTCTTGTGGAGAGTCGGACGGTTGTAAAATTCCAAAAAAGTTATGATTACCATTATTCTGTTAGTGCATTTTGTAGTTTCATGTCTAAGGAAATAGAGTCAATAATCTATATTAACCTTCCAAGGTGGTTACAATCTGCTTTTACTACGAGCTCGCTATCTTAATTTGTGGTTTACCACTCAATGGTATTCAGTTCTTAAGTGGATTAGCTTAGCTTAGAAAATTTGTACTATACCAACATATAAACCTTGCTGTTGAATTTATCTATTTAAAAAAATCGTCAAATCATACAATTCATCAAAATCCGTTGCGTAGTTTTAAAGATCTAAGCATACACAGGGACAGACAAACAGACAGACAGCAGATGCGGCTTTGTTTTATACTATGTAGTGATTACTTAGATAAAATACTATTTTAAAAGTACAGGAACATAGATAATCAAACAGGGATTTGCATTTCCAGTGCACTTAGGAGACTCGCATCCTGCGACCCGCTACGATAGTCAAATACAATTCCCGAGGGAGACCCAACAAAGAAAGGAACACGAACTCTTAAGGAAGGAAAAACTCGATGAATTCGTTATTAAAAAAAGAAAAAGTTTTGTCGTTACCCCGGCTTTTGATATGAATATTGAAACAAAAACCGTAAATACTAAACCTGTCATTGCGTATACAGAAATATTAGATGATGGAGTTGTAAGAAATGAATTAACTACTCTTAAACGTGCGAATAATATTGTCATAGGTAAAGTTGATGTTAGCGCAACAAAAACGGGAGGTTATGATTTAAGAAACGGACACCACGCTACTATGCAACCGCTCATTTTCAAGAATGTCGAAACAGTGGAAACGCAGCAATTTCCTATGATTAACATTTTAGAGAAACAAAATGAAATGATTGAAAAATTGGTCTCACTTTACCAAGAAGAATTGAAACGTAATAGGAATAAAAAAGTCAAATTATTGCGAGATTCAAATACTGCAGATGTTAAAGAGACTTCAAAAAAAGAAGAAACGAACACGGAGGATCAAGTTAAGCAAGATGTAGACGAATTCGGAGATGATAATGATGGAAAAGGTGCTGAGGTTCAAGGTCCGGTTCAGGCCGAAGGGACGGGTGAACAATCGAAGGATGACGAAAATGACAGTAAATCTGAAAACTCACCAATAGACCCTACATCTGAAACCACACCAACAGACACTACATCTGAAACCACACCAACAGACACTTCATCTGAAACCACACCAACAGACACTACATCTGAAACCCCACCAAAACCAGGTGAAGACACAACAACACCTAATGACACTGGAAATACTGAATCAACAAATGGTATACCAAGCGATGATACCACTACAACCAGAAAACGTTCGATATACAGGTTTGACAAAATAGAGATAATAAAGGAATTACGTAAAAACCCATGGATCAAAGAAATCGTCCAAAAAGCGGTAGAAGATAAAAATGCGTATTTCAAAAACTTAGAGAAAGAACAACATATTAAGAAAGGGGAGTTGATGAGACTATGATCACTACAAAAGTACGCGTATGTAGGAATCCTTTTATTTTAAGCGTAAGAGCCAGCGCACGCTACTTCTTGTGGATAGTACAGCTGTCTTTTTCCCACTTCAAGCATGCAAAAGAGACATATGTACTTTCGCGGCCACAATTAGCCGTAGTGTGCGGAGACAGTAAATCACTTCGCCTTTTTCTAATAGACAATGGGACCCGATTAGGGTTGGCAAGTGGTCGGGATTTGGCGGGATTCTCCCGAATTTCTGTATGTCCTCCCGACTTTTTTTTTTTTTTTTATGTCATAGGGGGCAAACGAGCAAACGTATCGCCTGATGGAAAGCGATCACCGTCGCCCATAAACACCTGCAACACCAGAGGAGTCACAAGTGACTCCCAACAAAGTAAAAAATAACGAAAAACTATTTAATTTTAAAAGGAAATAGCACTGCTAATTTTTCCATAAGTACTATAAATAAATTACCTTATCACATTTTTGTAGATTATGGAGAAAATTAAAATAATGAGAAAATCATTTTATGTTCTTTTTTGTTAGTATTTATTTATGTGGCCGTTTCTATCGGGAGTTCGGGAGTGAACGACGCTGTTTTTAATATGATTCAATTTTTGTTTCTCGTGGCCAAAGCCACGAAATCCCTAATTGTGTAACAATTGTATATAATACTTTCTAATTGACCAAAACGCTGATTATCATTACCTATTTACTTTAATCATCCCCACGTTTTTTTTTTTAATGTAACCTTTTTCGTTCAACTCAACTCAACCTGATCTATTAAAAAAAAAACATGATCGCGATGGTCATTGCGGGTATTAGTGCGGGAAGTAGTGCACAACGTGCAAATTTTGGTATCGGATCATGCCCGAGTTATCAGAAAATTACACCACACTTGTGGTATTGGATAAATAGAAGCTATGATATGATATGCTGGCATGTAACTTTGACTGCCCCCCCCTTCCTAACCGCCAGGGGGTGGTGGATGGCTACCGGGCTAAATTAGCTTAGTTTTACGTATACTACATCTGTGCCAAGTGAATTCATCAGATACCAAAATTTGCACGTTCCATATATTGGGTGACACTAATTCCCGCACTATGTCTCGTGATTGATATATCTTTGACAATTAATTTCAACCAATCAGTAGCGTGCTTTTTTTAACTCATATATGCTGATGTTCTCTTTTAGAAATTCATTTGTGTTGTGTAGAGATATGTCTTATATATAAGTTGATTAGAATATAGAATTTTGGTAAAGGTTTAAAAAGAGTGTTGTTGTGATTTTGTCTGTGAAATTATTATTAAAAAACAAAAAGAAATTAAAAAATAACTGGGTACTGACACTAGCATTCAATAAAGCGAACCTAACGGAGATGCCATGACTGCGTGACAGCGGTACGTATGTCTCGCTCACTCCGATGGCCACCGCTCGGATCTCTCGCTCAACCGCTCACCGCGCCGCTCGCAAAGTCGTGGCATCTCCGTGAATGGTTAAAAGCAAAAAAAACAAATCTCTAAAAATCAATAAAACTATTTTTATGATGGAATACATCATAAAAATTGAGAAATATAAAGATGTAGTTCGCATATGTTGTAGTTTTTTACCATAATTGTGTTGCCATAGTTATTGAATTTGATTGAGCAAATAACTTGAATTTTCTTTTTTTTTTATAATGGTATTTGCTCTCTTGATAACTATGTTATGGTCACCAGGTAAGCTAAGTATTGACTTTTATTTCATTCTAATTATAAAGTAATATAAATTCAAAGCTTCCGATGCTTAATACATCGTGTTATAAAACGAAAGGAGAAAATCCGGCCAAGCCAAGTGCGAGTCGGACTCGCGCACCGAGGGTTCCGTACAAACACTTATCCCATCTTAACTGGTCGGGTTAAATTTGCACCTGATATGTATGCTGTCGGATACAAATGAGGTGCAAAGTTAACGCAACCGATCACGTTTGTTGTATAGGAGTCCCCTTAAATATTTATTTTATTTTGTTTTTTTTAGTATTTATTATAATAGCGGCAACATGATTACATCATCTGTGAAATTTCAACTGTCTAACTATCACGGTACATAAGATACAGACTAGTGACAGACGGACAGGTAACATTTGAAATGATTTCAGTAATGTTCGGCACATACATAAAAGGAAACAGTGGATTCGACAACAAACTATACTGGGAAAGAACTTCGTGGCACGGATCAAACGAGAAAATGCAAAGAATAAAAAATGAACACCAAAGGAAAGAAATTTTTGACAAATTCACGATGAAAAGACGCAAAACATATGCTGTGACGCCGGTATTCGAAATGCATTTAGAAAATAAAAATATTGAACCGATTATATCCGTAACCGAAATCTTAGATGATGGCGTTGAAAAACATGAAATCGCTACCGTAAGAGAAGACAACGATGTCTCTGTCATAAATGTAATTGATACAAAAGGAATAGAGCCTTCCAATCTTCAAAACATCAATGCTTTGTATAAAACAAATAACAAACGAAACTACAGAGAAACTCCTAAGATACAGAATGATTTGCCAATGCTTGACGTTATGGCAAAACAAAAGAAATTGATGGATAAACTTAATTTGCTGTTTACTGGTGTAAAAAATAAAGAATATGAGGAATCCCAGCAAGAAAATGATTATGCAATTGCGATGGATAAAAGAGTAGGTAATAAGGAGATCATGAAATATGATAGTGTTGAAAACTATAATAAAGATAATGAAGAAGTGTCAGAAATTGAAGATAATAAGGACATGGATGAAGAGAATGATTCTGAAAATAAAATACTTTAAGAGGAAAATACCGCTGCTATTGTTTTTCATACAAATCGAAGTTTCGTTTTCGTCTATTTCCTAATCCAAAACTTAAACAATTTTATGAAATTTGAGGAACTGAATAGGAAGGTAATGTTCTGTCACGGACCGTTTCTACAAAATACTATACTTGTTCATATTGTGATGTTAATGTGATACATATCTGCATGTAGACTGTATGGATTCCCATAAATTAGTGATTATTTATGCCTTATTCTTAAATAATAAAATTCGTGTTAATAAAGCGTGTCTTTTGTTTTCTGTTGATCTATCTATCAGCCACATACGTACACTGCTGAAAATAGGCCTCCCTATAGCTCGCCGTAAAGTGTGACCTTGTGCAGACCGCATCTATCGACCTTCATGAGGTCATCCGTCCACCTAGCCCCATGCTACGCTTGCCTATACGTGGTCGCCGCTCCAGGACTTTACCCCGCCATCCGTTCTTCGTGCTACATGACCCGCCCATTGCCACTTCAACCGTGCAATCCTGTGAGCTATGTCGGTTACCCTGGTTCTTCTACGGATACCTTCATTTCAAATTCTATGACGCAAAGAAACTCCGAGCATAACCCTTCTCATTATTAGTCCCATTGTGAACGACAATTCTATTGATCTATCTACGGTCATACATCTTGTCGAATGTGATTGTCGAAGGAAAAATAAACCTACAAAACTATATTGTTACTTAAAGGATTTTTTATTGAATAAAGCAATAAAAATACACTTAAACGGAATATGCTTTTACGACTTAAATCCAATAATAATTCAATCGTATGTAAGCGACAGTGCTAAATTGGTTCTGGTTTTCATTTTATAATGTCATTTAATGTAATAATTCTGATAATTTGTATGGCACGTAAGTTATATCATTTCATTTAATAAATTGTAGATCAGATTTAAACATTCTTTATTACCTCTCGGCAGCCGTTTATTATTTTTATCTACACAACATACTAAGTCAAAACATAAAAACAAAACACATAACATTTTAATTAAATAAAAGAGTAAAAGACATTAAAATAAAAACCTTTTCCAGTAAGGCTCGGGAACGCTTTTCTTGGAGAAAATGTACATCAGCAAGAGTCACTAGAGAGATCCCAAAGGATATACCGCCAGCGCAATCAGAAGGCAGGTCTTGATAATTTTAAAATGAAAAGAAGAGAGACATTTGTAGTGACGCCGGAGTTTGAAATGAAGAATTTAGCGTTGCGCAACAAACACTTAAAGCCTGTTATTAGACAAACTGAAGCTCCAGCATACAGTGAGAACGTAAGATACGATATCGATGATGGCGATGGATACAAACATGATATACATGATGAAGCTTCTACGGTTTCTGATACAGTAGAGAAAGATAAGTCTCTATCTTATGAAATCATATATCGAAATCATACTTACGATGCAGATACCACACGCTTACCTGACAATAGCAAGGAAGCCATGATGGCGGTGGTATCGAAACAAAACGCAATGATAAACGAACTAGTGAATCTATATAAAAAAGAAGTCAACAAGAAGGAATTTCAAGAACTACTGAATACTGTAAATGAGAGAAGGTACAATAAATGTTTATCAGATAGTAAAAAGAATAAACGGTCTGCCGAAGATCTAAGAGAGGGAAAAGAGAATAGTGAAAAGAATGATAACGACAACGTTCTGATTAAAAACCAATCCAAAGAGACCGTTACGATAAAAAATAAAGAGAGTAATGAGGATACAAAAACGGATAAACCGAAAGAGGAAAATGAGAAAAAAGATAAGGACAATGACGTAACTAAAAATAAATCCGAAGAGAATGTTACAGATAAAATTGAGGATACAGAAAAGGATATACCAAAAGCTAATAACAAACCTGTAGAAATTAAAAATAACGGTGTAAACGAGAATACTGACAATAAAAAGCTGGCATTTATATCAATTGACGAAAATGAAGTGAAGAAGAAATTACTGGAAAGCCCCCTTGTCAGGCGCATTCTGTCCAAAGTTGAGAAGAAGAAAAAGGAGTATATAAACAGAAGAAGACAAGAAATAGAGCTGGAAGAGAACTGGAAATGAAAATTGACACAAGACATAATTTAGACAAGCCATAATAGTACATTAAGTAACAAGGGTGGTAAACTAGGAATTACAAACGAGTAGGTATCTATTACGAGTTTGGAATTCCTTTACCAGAGTCACGTACGACGTTTTTCATCACACTATGGAGAAAATAAAACAAAAGTAGTAGTAGTCAATACCAAAATTACTTACCGCCCTAGGGCGTAATATACGACTTACCACCCTAGGGCATAATATACGACTTACCGCCCTAGGGCGGTATATACGATTCACCGCCCGGATTTCAAGCATGTAAACCCTCAAAGTGTGATAAAAATTACTTACCGCCCAAGGGCGTAATTTACGACTTACCGCCCGCTTTTCTAGCATGTAAACCCTTGTTTACGAGCAAGTGTAATGAAAATTTTATAACATAACTAGACGCGCCCGCGGTGTTTCCCGTGATTTTTAGCTAGAAAATAACCTATGTGTTAATACAGTGTCACTGTCAGCTACCTCCACAACAAATATCATAAAAATTTAACAAGGCGTTTGAGCGTGAAAAAGTAACAAACATACAAAATCACTCACAAACTTTCGCCTTTTAATATTCGTGTGACTAGGATGATGACAATATACCGGGTGATCAATCCAAATGGGTCAGTAGGGAGAAGTCACAAACTATAAGAGACAGGGAAATCTGTTCTAAGGAGCCATGGCGTCGATTTTAGATTTAATAAAACTGCATTTTTTTTTATAAATCTCATACATAACCCGGTCAGAACTGCTGTAATAGTAGTTTATGCAACTGATACATAATGAGAGGCCTTAAAACACGAGTGTGGTTTTATGAAACGAGCGTCAGCGAGTTTCATAATAGGATCACACGAGTGTTTTAAGGCCTAATTATGTACAGTTGTATACACTACTTTATCTACACACATATCATAAGTACCTACTCTAAGATGGGTTCAGAAGCCATAAGGAAATGACCGGCACCACTAGTGCTACCTGTAAAATATCTAAAAACGACATATAGTAATGCAGTAAGAAATAAATCTGAACAAATACAGTAGCGATCAAAAGTATTTTGACAACGGCAAAAGCTTTGATATTATATGCCATATGTTAGTTTTTCCAACTTAATTCTTGATAAAGTATTTCATGGCTTAAAAGCTTCTCGAAACAAGTAAAAAGTTTAGTTTCATTGAATTAAAATATAAACATAGCAACAAAAAATATTTATGTACCGGTTCAAAAATATTTTGACAATGTCTCTTTTCCAATTTAACTGAGAAATGGGGCTGCAGAATTTAAATACTTTGTAGGAACTACAACTTGAGGCTTTTCTTAGCATGTCTCGACATAAATAATATTCGGAAGATTTTAAGTAACCCGTTGCGGCTGCGTTTAAGAAGGGTAAGTCGCAAGCTGAGATTTCGCGAAGTTTTGGTATATCACGGCAATTCATTAGTGTCTGGAATAAGCAGTACAAGGCTCGAAACAGCGTCACAAATAAGCCTGAAAACAGTCGTCCTCGAAAAATGACTTGTACAACTGATTGTGTAATAAAAAAGTAAGACGTAGAAACCCCACGGAATAATGCAATACCAATTAAAGATGAGCTAACAGAAAACTACAACACAAATGTTCATATTTTTACTATTAAACGACGCCTAATAGACATGGATCACATGGTCGACGCCCATTAAAAAAAACTACAATGTTCAGCAAAGAATATGGCTTCCCGATTAGCATTTGCGATTCGTCACAAATCATGAACAAGTGCCGATGGGTCAAAAATTGTATGGAGTGACGCGAGCAAGTTAAATTTAATCTCGTGGGGTGGTATCCAGTATGTGCGTCGTGCTCATAATAAAAGACACGATGTGCGATACCTGGTACCCACACTCAAGCATGGTGGCGGATACGTAACGGTGCGGGGATATTTTTCTCGCTATGGCGTCGGGCCTCTCGTATGAATTGACGGGATAATGGGATCGATATGTGTATGAAAATATATTTATACACATACGATACCCTATGAAAATAAATAAAGAAAAATATGCCACCTCGTTGGGTTTTTCAGCACCATAATGACCTCAGACACAATTCTAAAAATTTACAGGCTTTCTTAAAGCGTAAAAAAGTCAAGGTTTTTGAGGGGCCTAGTCAAAATGCTGACCTTAATCCTATAGAGCATCTACGAGAAGAGTTGGATCGTCGAGTGAGGTGCAGAAATTACTCCAAGGGGCTTTTTTTCAAGCACTTCAGTCAGAAAGGACGAACATACCTTACGAACGTATATATAGAAGTTAGTGGACTATATGACGGCTCCTTGTACAGCTGTTAGGAAGGGCAGAGGATATGCAACTAAATATTCATGAAACGTCTAATTTAACCCTGTTGCAAGTTCAGCAAAATAATTTTATGTAAGTGTCAAAATACTTTTGACCTACCTGAAGCGTGTATTATCAGTATTTATTCTAAGTCCATTGTTAAGTTTTAGTTATCTAAGTGGAAACGTAACAAGAAAAGGGCCATAAGATGTTATCATAACGTAATTATTAAATATATATTCAATTCATCAACATCTTGAAAAAAAATGGTTTGTCAAAATACTTTTGATCGCTACTGTACATAAACAGATTTTTTATAGTAATAGTTGTAATTTACATTTTCTCAAAAATTGCATGTAATGTTGCCTTACCATCGCTAGATAGACTACAGTAAGTGGAACATACCGAAGACTTTTTAGAAGTGTCCAGTAAACAGCGAGATTTTAAATTTGGAATCAATATTTGTCCAGTAAGTAAGTATGTAATTCCTATTACGTATCAAGATATTTGAATATCGAAACACGATTTACATCGTCACCGACCTATAAAAAAACTAAGGATGTGAAGGCGATGAGGTCGTATATAAATGTAAAAAGGATGCATTCCACAAATTGTTTTAATTATAAGTACAGTGCGAGAGCAAATTGTAGAAATTAAAAAGTGGCATCCCTTTTTCATAGATTAAATAGAAAGAGACGACATTGCAGTATACACTTGCAATTTACACTAAGAGCAAATGTAAAATAAAAAGAGGTTAGTACTATTGGCAGTATAAACGTAACTCAAGACGCATATTTAAAAAAAAAAAGTAGCGACAAGGTTTAGTGCGGAAGTTTGTATGCAGCGTTTAGTTCATAATTGTGCTGTGTAAAATGACAATGATATTTCGGAATTCCTTCCTTTTTTGTGTCTTTTAGAAAAAACCTCGGAGTTAAAATTGAAGGTAAGCTTTATGATATGAAAATTAGTTAGAAAATACAACAATGTATAACAATAATTAAATTTTATCTTTAAGACTTAGATTTGTAAGACAGTGCAAATAACTAAACGCAGTATTTATAAAAAAAGAAATTAAGGCGGGATTTAAATTAAAAGACAAAAATTTCAAATTTGTTTGTGTGATCTATTACAATAATTCAGCAAAAATGAGTTCAGACGAGTCTGATTCCGAATAGACGGCACTCCTCCATACTTAAAAGCGGAGGCAGAGTTAGCTAAAATAATTTACTTCCGACTAAATCCAAGGAGATATAAAAAAATACAAGAGATTAATTAAATGGAAGGAAGAAAATCAAGTTAATAGTTGGTCAGATAATGTGTGATAAGGTCTGAATATTTCAACTGAATCTTTATGAGACAATCGGATGGCTACAAAGGAAAGAAATCACAAATAATCAGCAGCAAAATATAGAGAAGTTCTTAAATCAAGCTCTAGATGATAAACAGTTTGGCGATGAAGGTAAATAAATGCTGCCACTATTTGATAACGATATAACTATATCTTTTATCCAAGTATAAACTCATAATTATTTTTGTTATAGGTTGTTATCATGGGAGTTAATGGTGCCTGCGACGACGAATATCACAATGTGTAATAATAAAAATGGGATATAACAAAAATATTCATTGGAAAATGGCCGAATATGAATGTCAGTGTCACCTATAAAATATAATTTTAATCTAATTTTCTTGTTTAATTTTTGAGAAAAGCACTATACTTGCTTCGACCGTAAGAGCCATCCTGGCCTCGTATTATATCCGGACCTCGCCTACGGCTCGGTCCGTCTAATTCCTACTCGGCCAGTATGGCTTACTTACTGGTCTCTGTCGTAATGTACTATTTTACATTGAAACAATATTTACAATGCATGTGCTCAAAAAGAGCGTATTCTAGGCATTCAAACTGTGCGGAAAGTACTACTTTTCCGCACTAGTGCTTTTTACTTTTCAATTTTTTTTTAATTTATAGACGTATCTGACAGCCTGACACAAAGAGGTTTTATTATTTACAAAAAGTTTGATAAATAAGTCAAATACCGATTATTATCACGTATAAAAGTACAATAAAACCAATATTTCATTAATTAATTCATTTAACACGTCATTAATTACATTAGATGTAAAATTTGATTAATAAACGAACTTTAAATCGTTATTCATTAAATAAATTTGGCTGAATGTACACGCGCTTGTGCCATTTTGACATAAGACGAATATTAAAAAAATACTTTTGCACATGCGCAGTAGTAGATATGTCGAGCGCGGTTTTCAAATTACTCCGCCATTTTTTATTGATGTCTAGTTTATTTTGAAGTTGTTTTGTGCAAATCTGCGGAAATAATGGCGAGATAAAGGGACGAATCATGAATTTAAACCCGTAAAATGTTATTGAAGAAGTAAAAAATGTGAACGACGGCTTCTTGTTGGATAAATCAAATGAAAACACTTTTTTTCCAATGTAAACAGTCTTTGTGAGTATTAAAGTATTTTCTTTTTTCTCGTACATATGCATAGTAAAGTTTTGTACGGGACTCGTGTGTAAGATGATTTCCGACTCGTGTTTGTTTAATCACTCGCTCGTACCTCGCTCGTGACTAAAAATCACACTCGTCTGAAATCACCTACCTTCCACACTTGTATCGTAAATAACTATTTCAACTAAAATGTGAATAACAATAAACTTTTCACAATTCTACTTTCGTAACAGCAAAGAACCAACAAACAAATGACAACAATAATGGCGGCAATTCGAACCTCCGTCAAGACGAATGTTTTTTTTTTCTAAATCATATACAAACGAATGTATCCATATTCTCATGTCACTCGAGATCAAATGTCGTGCGGTTTTTATAAAAAAACATACTGAATTGACGTTTCGTATCGATAACAATATTAATATCTATGGATACTAGAATAGAGACCAACTTGTGTTTTGACAGCTGTTCCTAATTTAAACTCGTAACCTTACAAAAATCGGTACTGTAATAACATTACAGTACAGATTTTACCTACTACCACAGACAAAAAAAATCTCATAGTAAAATTGGTTGTAATAATGCTGGTCATTTGCTACGATTTCTGAACGCATTTTAGAGCACTAATGATATGTGCGTAGATAAAGAATGTCACAATACGATATGCGATTACTTAGGTACAGGATTTTAAACAGGTTCAATTACCGGTAATGAATGAAATATATCAAAAATCAAAAATCGACGCCATGGTTCCTAAGAACAGATTTCCCTATCTCTTATAGTTTTCGTTTTCTCCCTGCTGACCCATTTGGATTGATCACTGTATATATTTTTGAATATGTCAATCGATCCTATTTTACAAGCCTTTAACAAGTGTCGGTCCGGCCCAGGGCTAGTGGCGCTACAGACAGCTTTCATGTAGCAATAATGTGCATACGTCATACATTTGCATTATTAAACGTCAATAGCGATTTGTCGAAGATTTGTCATTCACCAAATTCAAAATATTGTTTACCGGAATGCTGCTCAATTCTTCGTTCTTCTTGCGAAATAAATACTAAATCCTATTGAAAAAAAACTTGACTTTCATCACTGTGGATAGTTTTGGTTTTATTATTCCAAATATACCTAAATTTGAGGTATATTTAGTCCTGTTACCTCTTTGTTTACATCAGTGACATTCACCGACTTTTAACGTCAATTGTCAAAAATTCTTCTTTGCAGTGCTATCATCGCACGGAACCCTCGGTGCGCGAGACCGACTCGGACTTGACCGGCTTTTTTAGAGTTCCCTATTATACGTAGGAAAAATACACAAAAATCATTAACTTTTTGCTAGTAATGAGAAGGTCATTACTAGCAAAAAGTTAAAGATTTTTCTGTAGCTTTAAGAATATAAAACGAAAAAACTGAAAATGTCATCGAGTTTCAGCGAAGCCGTAATAGCTTTTTGTCAATTTCATCCACTTCGGATTTGAAAATTGATACGGAATAAAAAAAATGCTTGCCTTTAAAATCACATGTAAAGACCTTAATTTGTTTTTTATGTCATGGCATTAATGACCTTTTTTATTAATATACTAATAGTATTTTGTATAATTCAATATGAGTGTACACTACACCTATATTATATAAACTAACAGGTGAAAGCAATCATTAATAAACCAAAATACTCGACCTTTAGCCTGACCATAACCGTACCGAATCGGAATAGCTAACATTAGTTGCATAATTGGTTACGTTTGGTTGACAATTAAATATGTATTTGACAGAAAGAAAAACACCGTTCATGTGCGAGTCGGACTCGCACACCGAGGGTTCCGTACAAACGCTTAGCCCATCTTAACTAGCCAGGTTGAGTTCGCACCTGGTATGTACTATTAGCAGCACAAAAAAAAAAAACAATTCTGCAGCGCCGGATACATATGAGGTGCAAAGTTAACGCAACCGATCACGTTTGTTGTATGGGAGCCCCACTTAAATATTTATTTCCTTCTGTTTTTAGTATTTGTTGTTATAGCGGCAACAGAAACACTATCTGCTATCAAGGTTCATGAGATACAGCCTGGGTGACAGATGCACAGACGGACGGATGGGGGAGGATTATACTAACTAATAGAGTCCCGTTTTTACCCTTTGGGTACGGAACAGCCGAATGTCAAACTCAGAACCTTATTTAATAAGGATTTATTCAAATCAAGTAACAATGAACATTACCGAAGGCTGGGCACAATCCTGCCTCCAACTGGCGGGTCGTGACATCCGAGCACGATTGATTTAAGAGGACCTACGTGGTTATTTATTTTATAACAGCGCAACTTAGTTTATTAAATTATTTATTTATTCATTAAAGCCAACGCGTTATAGATCTTAACCTAAAATAATTAAATCTAAGGTATCTAGTTGCTTCACTTCGCCTGATGGTAAGCAAAAAGGGGAGTCCAAGTTGCAATGGCAACTGACAACCAACGGTGCCAAGTCAGTTGACACTGCCATGGTGGCCCGAGAGATGCTTTTTACGCTTCGCTTGAAGGGTCCCAAGTTATAAGAAGGAAGAAACACAATGAGCCGGCAAAGAGTTCCATTTGTTATAGTTCGGCAGATGAAGGAATTGCTAAATTTATTGGTACGTGTGGGAATATTTTCCACGATGAAGCGATGATATCGCAAACCGGCACGTGTGGTTCTATGCCGGAAAGGGAAGGGTGGGATAAGAGAAAATAGCTCTTCATAGCACTCGCCATGGTATAGGCCGTACGTAATTGAAGCTGTGTATGTTAAGCTTAAGTAAGTAATTGTAGTTTTATTAAAATTAGCCTACTGATGTTGCTTGTGCCCTTGCAAGGCGTCAAATGTATCCCTTGACTTATAAATCCACCTATGTCTGTAATGTGATAAGCAATAAAATGTTCTATGTATTCTATTCTATTCTATAGGGTTATTGACCGAGCGAGCGAAGCGACTGTTTCAGTTAAAATTTATTTCGTATGGATGTCTGGATGTACGGATTTCTGGCTGTTCTCGCCTGCAGACTATTTTTCAACCAGCTATCATGAAATTTTGTAAGTCGGTCCGGTGAACGATTTAAACTGATTACGGATCCTCCGCAACGTTTCGGTTACTTTCCAGTCACCGTTATAAAAGGTGGATGGTAACAAGAAAGTTACCAAATATTTTGTGCAGTGTGCCCCCTTAACGCGGTGTCCACAAGTTACTCAAACTTGTAATAACTTTAATTATCCTCTGTATTGCGGTTGTGGCCAAAAAGAGGACCTTCACGATGGCGTCATTAGGACATTAGCATCATTAGGTACGATGAAGAGTCTAGAATACCTACACTTAATACATAGACTTATAGCCCAACAGTGGGTTTTACAACCGACGCCATATTGCGGATTTATAGTGGTAAAAATTTATTTTGCTGACAACGACAAATTATTGGTAACTGGCGTTAAAAGTCGGTGAATGTCACTGATGTAAGCAAAGAGGAAACAGGACCTAAATATTCCGTAAATTTAAGTATTTTTTGGATGATAAAGCCAAAACTATCCACAGTGATGAAAGTCAAGTAATTTAAAATATGATTCAGTATTTATTTCGCAAGAAAAACGAAGGATTGAGCAGCATTCCGGAAAAAAGAGCCTAAAATTGTGTATGGTGTGTTACGTCAGATATTAAAAAGAAAACATACATACAAAATTTAACGATTTGAAATGACAACTTTTAGTTAATTTTACAAGTTTTTATATAACTTGCAACGTAACTACCTAAATATATTTCTTCGGATGGAAACTTGCAACTCGATTTTTGTCTATTTATCAAAAAGAATGTTAATTAAACACAATGTACATTTTGCTATGGATATTTTGTAAAACAATAAAAAGAACGATTGGTGCTCAAGAACTTACCAATCTACATCAGTACACCACACATTTTTGAAATAAGCAAAACGAAAAAGGTTGCTTCTGGCCTTGGGCAGAAATAATCACTTTCCTGGCCTAAAATTGACCACAATCTACGGTCTAACCATTGTTGGAAAGGTCGCAATCGCTATGAGGCAACGCCCCACTGAATAAGTTCATTTCTATGCTCCTTTATAGAACGTCTTAAGTCTCTTTATTTGAAACTTGTACAAATTTAATTGTCTTTTGATACAACAAGCACAATTTTTTCTGTGCAAAACACATGGTGTAAGACAGTGTTTTTCAAACTGTGGGTCGCGGCAAAATCCAGGGAAGTCGCGAGGATCAGCATCGAGAAAGTCTCGTGACAACAACGAATTCAATTTTTTTTTTACGTTTTTTTGTTTTTTTTTTTTTAAACAGTAAACTACCTTCGGAATTTCTGATAAATACAAGTAGGTACCGTTCCAAAAAGAAGACGCATTGACTGATTGAATGATAGACGGGTGTGTTCCAAAAGAGTTGGATTCTATGTTTAATCGTACAAACTGGGTTTTAGGGGGTCGCGAAGGAATTTTGATGGTCATTAAGGGCCTTGACACCAGAAAGTTTGAAATACACTGGCATAAGGGATCGGGAATCGACCCCGGTGCCTCTGGATTTCCAGTCCAACGCATTTTGATTTTTCTTTATATCAATGGTTCAAAACTTGGGCAAGTGCGAGTCCGACTCGCGCATGAAGGGTTCCGTACCATAATCTATAACAAGTTTGTTGTAATGGGAGCCCCTCTTAAATATTTATTTTATTTTATTTTTAGTATTTGTTGTTATAGCGGCATTAGAAATACATCATCTGTGAAAATTTCAACTGTCTAGAGTGTCTAGCTATCACCGTTCTTGAAATATAGCCTGGTGACAGACGGACGGACGGATGGACGGACAGCGAAGTCTCAGTAATAGGGTCCCCTTTGGGTACGGAACCCTAATAAAAAAAAGTCGAGTATCTAATCCACTATCCACAGTCCTAATGAGACATTACTTAACTCCGCGTCTCGAAAGGTTAAGAAGTTGGTAAGGTACGACGACGAGCGAAGCGAGTACATTGATACCCGTTGAACATGGGTGTAAACTTGCAGTAATTACTTAGCGTTACTTAAAATTATTAATGATAAGTACGGGTCTCCTTCGCAATCCATAATATCGTATGTCCTAAAGTCAAATGCCATACCACTTTTACTCTAAACACTTTTGACATATCAATCATTTGTCATAATGATTATTTGCCATAATGATCTTACATCCTAATGATCATAAACCATAATATTATATTACCTAATGATCTAAATACCTAATATGTTTTGTACTAATCTATTAACACATAAAACTTACGAGTCATAATATACAAAACCATAAATCACATGTCCTAAAGTCAAATGCCATGATGATAACTTGCCATAATGATCATAAGCTATAATTACATTACCTAATATCCTAAAGTCGAATACCATATTTTATAGTAGGCGTTAAATGTATAGTATTAATGTAAAGTAAGAATCATTACCTATTCTACCTAAACGCATGTCCGACTTGGGTTAGGTTAGGTACGACGACGAGCGAAGCGAGGAGGAGTGTTAGGTTGAACTGCGACCCTAACGAGCAAGCCTCAGGGCTCTATATCGAGGGCCGAAAAATCATAACATTACCTATTTCACATTAAGGCATGTCCGACTTGGGTTAGGTTAGGTACGACGACGAGCGAAGCGAGGAGGAGTGTTAGGTTGAACTGCGGCCCTAACGAGCAAGCCTCAGGGCTCTATATCGAGGGCCGAAAAATCATAACATTACCTATTTCACATTAAGGCATGTCCGACTTGGGTTAGGTTAGGTACGACGACGAGCGAAGCGAGGAGGAGTGTTAGGTTCAACTGCGGCCCTAACGGGCAAGCCTCAGGGGTCTATATATCGAGGGCTGAAGAATCATAACATTACCTATTTCACATTAAGGCATGTCTGACTTGGGCTAGGTTAGGTACGACGACGAGCGAAGCGAGGAGGAGTGTTAGGTTAAACTACGACCCTAACGAGCGAGCAAAGCGAGTGAGCCGCGAAGGCCTATACCTATTGAGTTTTTTAAGATGGAGGGGTAAAAGTGAAAGACCGCAACTATAATTGACTTAATTTTTACTTTGTAACAAAAAATAAACATTCATATTTTTTTATGACATATGATGATTATGGCAACCAGTATTAGGATATGTAATTGATAGGACATTTGATCATTAGTACTTAAGAAAATAGTGCAAATAATCATTAGGATATTCAATATTAGGATAATCAATATTATGGCATTTACATTAGGATAAACGTTATTATGGCAAAAGATCATTATGACCACAGTTATTATGGAATTTACAAATAGGACAAAGGAGATTATGGATTCCAATATAGACCCGATAAGTACTTACGTCTTTTTAGCACGAAGGTATTGTTACCTATAGCATTATAATCAACTGTTATTGACTCTGTAAAGGTACCGTGGGAATATTCTTACTAGCGTCGTGAATGAATAATATATATTATTATAATACGAGTATGCCCTGTCCATTGCCGCTTAAATTTTGCAAATCATCGAGCATTGTCGGTTACTCCGATTATTTATGCTCTCGTTATTTACACATCTATACTGTTATAAAATTCTAGATTTGTATTCTATGGAGAGGGGATATGATCCAGGAAAAAATCTCAATAGCGTAATGCAGGATCATCTTTTGTTTTGTATGTGCGTGCCGCGCCATTTGTTGGAAATACGCCGAAACGGCAGGAAAAATAACCAATTCCGGTACAGGGATAGCTGGACATCCAAAGATACAAAGGGCTCTGGACAAAGGCCTCGCACTAAGTTCTCCACAACGACCGGACTGTAAAATGGAAATAGAGAATGAAATACACTCATGAGTATGAGTATGAATTGTATTTTAATGTTAACTAGCGACCCGTCCCTGCTTCACACGGGTGTAATGCTGATAAATGATGCATGTATCATACATATAAACCTTCCTCTTGAATCACTCTATCTATTAAAAAAATTGGGCAAGTGCGAGTCCAACTCGCGCATGAAGGGTTCCGTACCTATACATATATATAATCTATAACAAGTTTGTTCTATGGGAGCCCCCCTTAAATATTTATTTTATTTTATTTTTAGTATTTGTTGTTATAGCGGCAATAGAAATACATCATCTGTGAAAATTTCAACTGTCTAGCTATCACCGTTCTTGAGATACCGCCTGGTGACAGACGGACGGACGGACGGACGGACGGACGGACGGACGGACGGACGGACAGCGAAGTCTCAGTAATAGGTTCCCGTTTTTACCCTTTGGGTACGGAACCCTAAAAAAACAGCATCAAAATCCGTTGCGTAGTTTTAAAGATTTAAGCATACAAAGGGACATAGGGACAGAGAAAGCGACTTTGTTATAAACTATGTAGTGATAGTGATAGTGATATCGGCTCAGCTCTCTAAGTCCTACCGAGCTATCAGAGCGATGCCTAGCCCAAGTATTCTTTGTTAGCACAGTATGACTCCGATCAAAGTGCGAATTAAAAAGACATCAATTGTGTAGTAACTTGTTTCGCAGCACAATTACTTTGTCTAATTGGTCGAGTCATTGCTATATTGGATAATGCGTAGATAGCTCGTTATTCAAATGCTTTGCGCAAAGATAATTGCAGATGTAGAGGAAGTACTTGCATCATAGTCAGGGTTTGGAAATTGGGATAGATATTTACCTAAACTTTGGCAGCGGCTCAGTTTTCCCCGGACGGTTTTTGAAAACCACCGATCTGCATTTCAGCAATTCCGGATATCCGGATAGATGGCAGCCCTACATGAGGGCACGCTGGACACGCGATACGAAAGAAATTTTGCCCAAGTTGAAGCAGAAACGCTTCGCTCGCTCGGTCGAAAAGGGGTCATAATTAAATCCGATAGTCCCGAGGCATTTAAACTTTTAGGGTTCCATTTCCGGTGTACGATTATGAATATTCATTGTTGCGGTGAAACTTTGGTTCAACAATAGAAGGCATAACTTTTCTAATAATATTACTATGGAAGGGTATAAATAAACAAATTAATATCAGACAACCGTTTTATTTCATTGCGTATGTTTGGGAAGAGCACTATACATGCCGTGAAAAGGGCTTGCCGGCTTCGTATATCACTATCCAGCCTCCCTACGGTCGGCCGCCTATACCTACTCACCCGGCAAGCCCTTCTTTTCCGGCGTCTGCATTAATGTAAACACAAATCGATCTAGTCCCAAATTAAGCTCAAAAAGGCTTGTGTTATGGGTACTAGACGACGATATACGTACTTATATAGATAAATATATACTTAAATACATAGAACAACTATGACCCAAGCACAAATATTCGAGTTTATCACACAAATGTTTGCCCTGGCCGGGATTCGAACCCGGGACCGCCGGCTCAGTAGGCAGGGTGCTTTACAAACTGCGCCAACCGCGTCGTCGAATAGTATTGTGTAACAGAACAAAAAACACTAGACATGCTCGTCAAAATGATCTGAGCTCCTCAATTAAAAGATAAAAAAAAAAGCGTGTCCGATGTCATGCGCGAGTCCGACTCGCGCATGAAGGGTTCCGTACCATAAAACAAGTTTTTTGTATGGGAGCCCCCCTTATATATTTATTTTATTTTATTTTTAGAGCCTTATCACACTTGCGATTTGCGAGCGTATTTTGTATAAGGCGATCGCGCAGCGTGTTCGCCGCGTCGCTTATTTGTATAGAAAATACGCTCGCAAATCGCAAGTGTGATAAGGGCAAGGCCCTTAGTATTTGTTTTTATAGCGGCAATAGAAATACATCATCTGTGAAAATTTCAACTGTCTAGCTATCACCGTTCTTGAGATACATCCTGGTGACAGACGGACGGACGGACAGCGAAGTCTCAGTAATAGGGTCCCGTTTTTACCCTTTGGGTACGGAACCCTAAAAACTATATTAATTATCGAACCAGCCCGCAAAGTTTAGAAATTTCATCACGATAACTTGAGAAATTTCACGTGTAGGTACAGCCGAAAATCTGGAATTTTGGATATCGGACCTACGAAGGCGGTTTTGGCCATGCTGAACCGGAGATGCTCGCTCGCTACGCTCGCTCAATAAAAAGACCGACCAAGTGTTTTGAATTCCATACCTTATTTACTAAAGCAATATAGACCTAATTTGAATACCTATTCCTGGATTGTAGCGAAGCAATTTCTTGCAATTACGAAGTTTCTAGCTAGGATAGTAATTAAAAGCTTGCATATTCTAAGACTATCAGCTATTCTAATCTCAGTTTGTTGAAACTAGGAGGAAGTTGTTCGTTTGCCTGGATAGGTTAAATATAGTAGTTTTAAACTACAATTTCATTAACTTTATTGCTTAAGCAGGCTTAGTTTTAAGATTTTGCAATACCCTTAGAGGGTCCATGTGATACATATGTATATTTTTTAAGATCTCTTGGGAAAGTAGTACGAGATGATCCCCTTAAGCGGGAATGACCATAAAATCTACAGTTTTCCATGCAATCCAAAAATGTTGGCACTAATTACTAGCCAATTTATCGATCTAACTTTCCTCATACTCAAAACAATAAAATAGTTTAGATTTCATGGAAATATTGTCGTTTTTCCAAAACCTTACGAAGTAATCATCTTGTACACCCCGGTGTACAAGATGATTCCCATGGTAAGGGTAAGATGATCCCTATGATCATCTTACCCCCTATTGAGAATTAACAACGGTTTTTGAGAATTAAAAGGTGTTAAAAAATAAAATTACACAGAAATCATAGAACGTATTTATTGAAATTAATTAAAGGACCATAGGGTCTATAAACTGATATAAATATCAGGCAGACGAGTTTTGTCGTCATGGACAAAAAAACAAACATAATTCAGTCTTCTGAGATAGATTAGCACTTATAACAGTCATAAACTTCTTCGTGCCATTTTTCACAGCCTCAAGAGCGGCCTTCATAGATTCTTCAGACCACTGACCGCATGTGGTCTTCCTTTTGTAATTACGCGGCATTTATCTGCAATAGAACTATTTAAATCCCATAACCAATTTGAAGATAGAAACACATACAGACAAGCAAACAGACAGATATACTGACTAATAGAATAATAATATTTTTTTTTATATATATTAAAAAAAAGTTTCGTTCATATTGTAAAGATCATCTATTCCATATGTACAAGATGATCCCCGGGGATCATCTTGTACACATACAATGGGATCATCTCGCCCCAAATCATTTTTTTTTTCAATGTCACCAAACATAACCTCCAAGCACGAGGCTATGTTTCCGTTGCCTAAAAACCAAAATTAGGCATATTAGAAAGCTACAAACATAACATTCATTGCAATTAACAGCAAACAATAAAAGTAACATAAGCTCAAAGTCATCCTTACCTTAGATTAAGCACACACAATTTTTATTTTTTTACGTAAAAGACGCTGTGTCTCACGCACCGCTATTACACTTTGACTGAGGCGGGGGGGTGTTTGGAGCTACAGTTTGGCATATAAACGTACTAGATGGCGTTAACAGTTTTCACACAATCGCAAATGATCATCTTACCCCGAGGGATCAACTCGTACTACTTTCCCCTAATTACCATGGTATGCAATAAAGAATATGAATATGAATTATTGTTATGTATTTTTTGAATAATGAAGACAAGAAGAACTAAGGATTGAGTAGCATTCCGGTAAACAATGTTTTGAATTTGGTTAATGACAAATCCTTGACAAATCGCTTCTAACGTTATTGCACGTGCATTAAATGCATATATATGAAGGATGCTCATTATTTCCATATGAAAGCTGACCGACACTTGTTAGGCTTATTACAATGCCTGCAATACTGGTCTAACTTAGGTACCTGCAGGCAGAGCAAAGAGGCCCTTCCGACAATCTACCCCGGGTTGTCACGCAAGCTAAGGCAGCTGAAGAGGCCGCAGCTCCGGCTCATAACTGGAGCGATAACTGGACATGCCCTGCTAAACAAGCACTTATTCACTCTAGGTGTTACTGACAGTCCTCTTTGCAGAGCTTGCATGGAGGCCGTAGAAACAGCCGCCCACGTCATTCTCGAATGTCCTGGTGTGGCCAAATACCGGGCACCACACCTCGGGTCCGAGGTCACTCCCAGAAGTCGTCGGCAACATCAAGGGACTGCTAGGCTTTCTGGTAGAGTTGGGTTGGCAAGAGTAGTGCCAGCAACCCTTCACGCAAAATAGGCGCATTGTAAGACGTCGCGTTGCGGAAACCTAGCCCGCTATAACCTATATGCCTGCAATTATTATTTTTCTGTATCTACTGTCTGTCCAGCATAGCTACGTGACTTTCTCGCACAAGAAATATTACCTGCCTCTTTCTATCCAGTATTATGAGAGAGTGACGGGTGACACTGACGCGTAGCATAGTACAGTACAGACAGATGTGACGAAACGGACAGTAGCTTTCAATGTCCGTTTCGTCACGTCTACGGTGTCTGCCAATTCCGATACGCCACGGTTTTCTCAATGTCATTGCCAGCGTCAATTCAAATCGGCAGAACAATTACCGATTTTGGACGGAGGATTTCTACCAATTGAATGATTAGAAGATTTGTTTCTGGCGATTAAACTCGCTTTCAACGAACCACTAGCTGACCGAGCGAGCGAAGCGAAATTCTTTCGTGTGTTAGGATGTTTTGATGAAGCTTTCCGGCTATTCTCGCCTGGAGGTCACATTTCTCAGCCGATTCTCCCAATCTCGCACCAATTTGGGTTCTCTATCATTTGCCCGAATTTGAAATGCCATAGTCTATCACTTGTCATAATATTCATTTGCCATAAATCTATTTTTCTCTGTAAGCTGAAACTTTTCGGGATTGCCATAATACAAACCTAACCTAACCTAATAATTTCATTCAAGAAATCCCGAAGAGTTTATGAGTTATGAAATAAAAAGTTTATGGCTAATGAAAATTATGGCAAATGATACTTTTGAATGAATGAAAACATTTATTTATGACAAATGAAATTCGGGGAAGTGTTATGCTCCCCTCTGTTTGGCCTTGTGGTTGACTGGTAGAGAATGCCTCATAGCATTAGGTGCGCCATTTGTACTTTTTTTAACTAGCTGCGGCCCGCGGTTTTACCCGCTCATCCCATGGAAACATTCAACTACACTTTTTCGGGATTAAAAGTAGCTTATATGTTAATCCAGGGTGTCAGCTACCTTCATATCAAAGTTTTTCAGAATTGGTCCATAAAATGCTCATATAGTTAAATTTTCGCCTTTATAATAGTAGTGTAATGTGTTAAGTTTAAATAAATAAATTGTCATGAAATTTGTAAGTAGTTTCATGCCTATTAGAGGTAAGTAAACGACAGTCGGTCTTATCACGAATTGCCCTACCCTATTGATAGTGATTAGATATTTATAGTGTTCATTCAATTCAATTCAATCGTTTATTAGTGAAATAAAATTTTAAACGTCAATAAAATTACACTTAAGAGTTCATTCATATCTATATAGTCGAGTCTTTGTGTTCGTGTAATTAAAACAGCGCGACAAGGAGTGTATGTACGGTATGTGTGTGTACGTATATAGTAAACGCGAAGGTTCGTGCCCTGAACCGGTCTGCCCTGAGTTGTACTGTCGCACAAAACACGTCTTGTTTACTTTATCAACCGACTTCAAAAAAGGAGGTTCTCAATTCGACTGATGTTGTTTTTTAAGGTTCCGTACCCAAAGAGTAAAAAATTGGGCAAGTGCGAGCCCGACTCGCGCATGAAGGGTTCCGTACCTATAGGTACATATATATAATCTATAACAAGTTTGTTGTATGGGAGCCCCCCTTAAATATTTATTTTATTTTATTTTTAGTATTTGTTGTTATAGCGGCAATAGAAATACATCATCTGTGAAAATTTCAACTGTCTAGCTATCACCGTTCTTGAGATACAGCCTGGTGACAGACAGACGGACGGACTGACGGACAGCGAAGTCTCAGTAATAGGGTCCCGTTTTTACCCTTTGGGTACGGAACCCTAAAAACGGGACCCTATTACTAAGCCTCTCCGCTGTCCGACGTCCGTCTGTCTGCCCGTCTGTCACCAAACTGTATCTCATGATCGATAGCTAAACAGTTGAAATTTTCATAGATGATGTATTTCTGTTGCCGCTTTAACAACAAATACAAAAAAACAGATTAAAATCAATATTTAAGGGATACAACAAACGTGATCGGTTGCGTTAACTTTGCACCTCACTTGTATCCAGCGACATACCTACATACCAGGTGCAAAATTAACTTAACCCGGCCAGTTAAGATGGGATAAGTGTTTGTACGGAACCCTCGGTGCGCGAGTCCGACTCGCACTTGACCGGTTTTTTTTTATATACACACCACAATTTTGATATTAAACCATTTATACAAAGATCAAAGCTCAATGAAAAATGCGTAAACTTGAAATGCGGACCCACAAGTGCAGTTTGTCAGCAGTAATGCAGTTAGCATAACTGCAAACCTGTCTTAATGCACTGACACTTTCGTTGCAGACGGTGCGAGGGAAAGAGCAGGGAAACGAAAGGTCAATAACACTGTTCCGGCCGCGCCAGTACACGTTCAAGTTCCGGTCAATTAGGGCTTGTGCACAAATCACGATAGATCACGTTGGGGGAGGGAGGGGTGAGGAGACCTCAAGTGTTCTTTTCTAAAGTGAACGAACTAAGAAAAAATATACCTCATGAGTAGACATTTTCTTCGGTTCCGTTAAAAATAAATCTTCTCTTATTAAATACTTCAAAATAGCGAGTCTATTTTACGAAATTCTGGCGGAAAAAAATACACGTGAGGTTGTCAGGGGGAGGGGGGGTTAGCAAATAACCTCACCAAATCTCACTAGGGGGGAGGGGGGGTCAAAAAGTAGCCGAAAAAACCTCACGTGATTTGTGCACAAGCCCTTAGCGGTGACACTAGATTACGTTGTTATTCAATATTTGTTATATTTTTCGATAAAAAAAAGCTTAAATAAATAAATAAATATCGGACAACCTCACACAAATCAATCTAGTCCCACAGTAAGCTCTAGTAGGCTTGTGTTATGGACAATAGACTACGATAAACATACTTATATAGATAAATACATACTTAAATACAAATAACATCCATAACCCAGGCACAAATATTCGAGTTCATCACACAAATATTTGCCCTTGCCGGGATTCGAACACAGGACCGTCGGTTCAGTAGGCAGTTGCTTAACCACTACGCCATTCGCGTCGTTAAGCTTAGTTATAAATCGAATATTTGCATAACTAAAAGAATTAAAAAAGGTGTGAAAAACTGTGCCCCCGCGGCATGATCCCGAAGACGCTGGCAGCATTTCCTCGCTGAATCGCAATGCTGATGCGTTGTGCGAGGAAGCCGCCAGCTCTTCGGTCCCCAGTAGTTTATATCAATCTTTTACAGAGGTCTTAACTGAGTTACTACTATAATAATACAACTAACCGTCTTTACCTACCTATAATATTTAAAGAACTATCCCGTCACTCCTAACTATGAAGGACCTTCCATCGCTCAGCATAATGAGATGATGACAACCAGACTCAAATACATTGATGAAAAACATTGTTAATGCATAATTATAATATTTTCACCTCACCAGCTCAAACATGGCGATTTTGCTGTCAGATAACAGTGAACAAAATGCGATTTTGTTTCGAGCGTGAGTAGAAAGTAGCTTTTTAATTTTTTCAATATCTGACCACGACTTGTCATTCTTCAGCCAAAGGTTAATTATAAAATTCTAATCATTTGAATCTCGATGCACTCTGTTTCTTTCATATGTATATAAAAGAGAGGGATAGAAACTTATCAATTTGAAATTCAATTTTCGAATCCGACCTCGATTGAGAACAGTTCGGATACGCGCTATACCAAAAAATTCATTAAAAACACCCGAAAAAGTTTTAATTGCAACGCATTTTTTTTTCTTTATTATACTTTTATTTAACGACCGAATATTAAAATTATTGTGCCTTTTATATTAAACAATAGATCATTGCTCAAATAATTGTCAACTTAGGTATTACTTATTGTAAATATAATAATAATAATTTATCATTTCACCATTTATCATAGATGCATATTCGAAACGTACATTAAAAAATATCGAGTTCATATTGTAATTGTTATTTTCTTTTGCATTTATTTTGTTTGGTGTTTTACGAGTAAAAATATTAATCAATTTATAAACAAAATTTCATAATATAATATGTACCTACATATTTATAAATAAACACGTCATGTATCTGCTAAATCTCCCAATTTGATCAAATACCTAATGATAATAACCGCGTTGGTTGGTTGATTATAATTTCAATTAAATTATATTGTTATTCCTTTTTAAGCAGCACATCTATTTTCTGATTAATAATATTATTTAAATCAGCAACAAAGACTATAAACATACGTTGGAAGAAAAAGCACAAAATGTCGAATATGTTCTCGCTGATGAGGTGAAAAGTTGTGTGTGCTACTCGAGAGCAAAGTTTTTTGCATCTCGTGCTGTTGAGTCCCTCGCTACACTCAGGATTCTAACATAGAATCACTCGCTACGCTCGTGATTCAAACGTAGAATCCTTCACTTGCTCGGGACTCAAAATCAGCACTCATAACAAAAAACAACTTTGCTCTCTTGTTGCACAAATAACTATTGAAGGGCCCAAGATTTCCTTGGGATCAAAGTCAAAGTTCTTTTATTTGCTAGAACCATGGTACATCCCATCTATGGTGATCTCCTCATCAGATCCCGACATGGTGACAACAGGATCACCTAAGAAGTATGCTATTTGAAATAAAATAAAAAAATTGAGAATCGGTCCACAATTAGCAGAGATATCGCCTAAACACAAGCCTTCTTGAGCTTAATTTGGGACTAGATCGATTTGTGTGAGGTTGTCCGATATTTATTTATTTTACGGCAAGCAATACACAAATATTGCGAAATTTAACGCTCCATCTATAATTGCTCGCAGAAACGTTTAAAACTCGCGAACGCTCCAAAAATAGAGCAATTTATGCCGAAGCACGTTGCGCGGCTACTGAGACGCTCAAGACTCGAGATTGCAGATACCATACACAACAGATACACTTTGTTCACCCATCGGTGAGTTTCCCCTTTAGCCCTTCGTATGTATGTAAGTAAACACTTTATTGTACATAAAAACAAGAAAAACACATTACAAAAGAATAAGCATGTACAAAGGCGAACTTATCCCTTTAAGGGATCTCTTCCAGTTAACCTTTGAGCAAATGAGTGCTAAACAGAAATGTAAATGGTAGACAAACCAAGCAACATGTACTTACTATGGGCTGCAGAAATGCATGGTCCATGTGAATTCGTAAAAAATGCAAAAAGACGGCCATAATATGTGGTCAGGATCCTATACCAAGTTACCAACACAGACGAGGGGTTAAGCTCTTAACAGAGGTAACTTTTATAGGTCGATATCATTTTCCGTCCCTGCTAATGTCTATTAATAAAATTACAACTTTCACGGATAAAAAACAAGGTGTTACTAAAGTAAATTAGCATAAGATTAGTTACAAGCCCAGAGAATTTCGTTGAAATAGATTTACTTACACGATGACTAACCCAGAAAATAACGTCCTGCGAAATAGACCTACTTAGAAGATGACTATTGTATGGGTGCGTCCCATGAGATATAACTACATAATATATAATTTCATATTAATAACGTTCACAAGATATAATAAACTTTTGCTATAACATCAAAATCTATATTTTTAATAGGAATAACGGCCAATTAGCATAATACTCATGTTGTAGAATCATTTTTAGGGTTCCGTAGTCAACTAGGAACCCTTATAGTTTCACCATGTCCGTCTGTCCGTCTGTCCGTCTGTCCGTCTGTCCGTCCGTCCGCGGCTTAGCTCCGTGATCATTAGTACTAGAAAGCTGAAATTTGGTATGAGTATGTGTATGTATTACGCCGACAAAACGGTAAAATAAAAACTAAAAAAAAAATTTTTTTTGGGGTAGCTCTCGAACACCTAAAGTGGGGGTGAATTTTTTTTTTCGCGTCAACCCTAGTGTGTGGGGTATCGTTGAATAGGTCTGTTAAAAATAATAGTGGTCTCTAAACATTACTTTTTGATAAAACCAGTAGTTTTGTAAATATTCGCTCCGAAAATAAAAAAAATTGTGTCCCCCCCCTCTAACTTTTCAACCACGGGTCAAAAAAATATGGAAAAATTTATGAAAATGAGGCCTTATAAGTACTTTCAATGAAAATTATATTGATCAAAATCGATCCATCCGTTTTTGAGTTATCGCAAAATTTCATAATTTTCTTTAAAAGGACGTAAGTTGACTTCCAGAAGGTAATAAGTAATTGCAGTTGCTTTGGCGTTTACGACCTTTTTATAGAACTTGATATCTTTCTCTAACTTAAACCTCGGGCGTCTCTTGTGAAGGATGAGTAACTACGGAACCCTACACTGAGCGTGGCCCGACATGCTCTTGGCCGGTTTTTTTATATAACACTCAAATACTCTAAATTCAGTTAATATAACATACATAACGTATATCGATCATAGTATATACTTTCTATTAGTATAATGATCAGAAAATATAATAGCGTATGATATATTAAATAGGTTATAACAGCTACCCCTAACATAGGTCAAAAACAGAAAACTGTAGGTTAGGTTAGGTTTGTTTTATGACCATGGATAGCGGAGCGAGTAAAGCGAGCGGAGCGTCAAAATGCTTGCTTGCATGGAGGTACCTAAATTAAAATTTAACTGCGAACTATTGCATACGTGTTCACAATTGATAATGGCAGATGAAATTCTGGCAAGTAAGACTATACCGTTTGGAAGAACTGCGATAAAATGGAATATGGGTCAAAAACCGAAAACTGTAGGTTAGGTTAGGTTCGTTTTATGACCATGGATAGCGGAGCGAGCGAAGCGAGCGGAGCGTCAAAATGCTTGCTTGCATGGAGGTATATTAAAATTTAACAGCGAACTATTACATAAGTATGTACACAATTGATAATGGCAGATGAAATTCTGGCAAATACGAGTATACCGTTTGGAAGAACTGCGACAAAATGGAATATGGGTCAAAAACCGAAAACTGTAGGTTAGGTTAGGTTTGTTTTATGACCATGGATAGCGGAGCGAGCGAAGCGAGCGTAGCGTCAAAATTCTTTCTTGCATGGAGGTACATATATTAAAATGTTACAGCGAACTATTGCATAAGTATGTACACAATTGATGTGCAGGCGGTTATTCTATATGAGCATTATGCATTTTGGTGTTAGATGTATTGAGTAATATACATTATAAATCTGAGATATTATGAACGTTATACGTTATGATCGTTATATACAATGATATTATACGTAAATAACGTTATACTTAACAAAAATAGATATTTTGATGTTATATCTAACGTTCGTTATACACCTTGAACGGTATACAAAACAAGCTTATACAATATGAGCGTATATAATATGAATATTATAGTATAAGTTCTTATATCTTATATTACTTACCCCTATTGTATAAATAAATTAATTAACAGTTTTTTATAAGTAAGGAATATATTTTACAATGACAGTGAAAGAATCAAAACAGACATTGCTACGAAACTATGTCTAGTATATGACAATGACTAATCCAGATAGACCTACTTAGAAGAGGACCAACCCAGAAAATAAGGCCCTGCGAAATAAACCCACTTAGAAGATGGCTAACTCAGAAAAAGACGTCCTTCTAAATAGACGTAAAAGAAACATGACTTCGATTCACTACTACATTGACTATCCACGAAAACTGCCTCGCCTAAAGCTATGACGCCACAGACAGACACACTGATACACAAATACACAGATACACAGATAAAACAAGTTAAACTTATAACACCCCTATTTTTTACTCGGGGGTTAAACATTAAATATCGTGTTACAAGCATTCATCTTTTCTTTATGATATCTGCGCCAGTCTAATGTAATTGGATGTCGAATACAAACAAACTTCGTTTGCGAGGAATTTAACATCTTGCAGATATGACATACTAATATTATCGTCTCCTCCATCTTTATTTTAATACTAGAATGTGTACGTGGCTTTGTTCGCGTTACCCTCTTTTTTACCTGACTCGGGTAAAAAGTATCTTATGACCATTCTTGTAAGATCACCGCTTTCTGTTTAATCCCCGTTAAAAAAGAGAGGTGCTAAGGTAGGACCGCACTGGGCGTAGTTACGCGGCATCGGAGCGACGCGGTTAAATATTATTTGTATGAAATTGTATTAGATAGAACTAGTGGCCGACCGAAGTTTCGGTTTCGGTTTCGGTTTCGGCCAGTTTCGGCCTAAAAATCATGTTTCGGCCAAAGGTTCGGTTTCGGCCAAAAAACAGCCGAACCTTTCGGCCGCGCCGAAACTTATTAGGTACATTGTACTTTCGAACCGCGTTGGCAACGGCGGGTGCGCTCGGCGCGGTTGGCAATATGGCATCCATCTACAATTTACAGCTCACTGCCTCAGTATATACAGTTAACGTAACATTTTTACTATTTAGAGTAGTTTAGTTTAGACCCAGTGTCACTATTAGGGATAATAATGTCACTATTTGGGAACATTGCTCTTATAGACACAAAGATCAACAACAAGCAAAAATAAAATGATCGCCCTCATACGTGGTTCACATCGTTATATATTTGAATCGCCGGTCCAACGTCTTAAGATGATCGACGATCTTTAAATTTATATAGCAATTTAAAGAAATGTGGTGTCATGTTAACCACATTAAAAACGGTACGTTTACTTTTTGAATGCTCAACCAGCGCGAATTAACTTGTTATTTTTGTAATTAATATTTACCTAGCTTTTAAAGTTCTCATGTAAGCGAAACCGTGTTTGTTATGAGAAATAAATGTCTTTAAGCCGAGAAATAAATATTAAAAAATTAATTGTGAATTTTCCAATGATTGCTTGCGGATTAAGTCACTATATTTAACATTTTTTTGTTCCAAATTTAAAGAAAATTTGAGGACGTTTTAGAGGTTGCGCAAACTTAACCACTTTTACAAAAAAAAAGCATATAATTGATTCGTAGTAGTTCTCAAGTACTGATTTTATCTTTTTTAAGCTGGTTATCATAAAAATCTCTTACTGTACATAAAGACCGTTAGCCGTAGAGAAGTCTAAGCTATACCTAAGTAATTTATCCATTGAAATGTTGCATATCTTACTTACTTCATGTTCTTAGCAGATATTAACATATAATCGCAAGTTTATTTTTTTGTTATAATGTGTGTATATAATTTTCTTGAAATTCATTAGCTTTACTTATAGCTAAATTTCTCGTAAGTTATTTCTTTTTATGTCTAATAAGTATTTTTTTTTATATTTAACGTTCCACGAAAGGTGAAATCCGTATTTGAATAATGCTTAAGAATTAACGTATTTCTTTTAAATTCAACAATGTTGCGCTACCTCAATATAATTTTAAAATAAGTTTAAATTTGCCACAGCGGCCTTTCGGTAAGTGCGTTCAGGGTGCGTGCGGTCACATAAAAATCAAACTTTCGGAAATATGAAACACCCTAGTCACTAATATAACAATATTCAAATTTCAATTCGATAAATGTGGAACCTAGAACCCTGTAATATTAGGCCCGCGAGATGTTTAATTATGCATAATATATCTGGAAAAAACGGCCCACTTATATGTTATCCAACGTTTTAATCACGTTTATAAAAGGTTCGGTTTCGGTTTCGGTTTCGGCCGAAACTATAATCAAAGCCGAACCTTCGGTTTCGGTTTCGGTTTCGGCGAAAAATCATGTCTCGGTCGGTCACTAGATAGAACGCACTCGCACTACGCGGCAGCGGAACTACGCGGCGCGACATCCAATTCTATACAAAAATATTTGGTCGCATCGCGTAGTTACGCTTAGTGCGTAAGCAAGAAAGAAAGAAATACATTTATTCGTGACGTGACCATAGAACATAATTACAAATAGTGACAAAAATGACAAATGAAATAAAACAATAAGAAAATATACTAAGTACTATGACTGTGCCACGAAAAGGTCCCACCTCAGCATGATTCTAGCCCAAGATTCGAGCCACCGCTGATCTTCCGGTGGGACCATTAGCACCTTTATAAGCTTCACGTGTGTATCTGTGTGTCTGACTGTGGTAACCGTAACTCCCAATCGGATGGTCCGATTTGTCTGCGGTTTTTAAATAAAACAATTTAAACGGATTATTTCTAGTATCGCTTTCCAGTTACCATTGCCAAAGATTGAGATTCTGTTAATCTCAGTCAACCTTTGAAAACGGTAAACGGAAAGCTACCGAAACGTCAGAGAGGCTCAAATAATTAATATACGCCATATAATCCCTTTCAATTGTTTTATTTCCATAGGAAATATTCACTTTTTTGCGGCTGACTGTATAAACAAGAAAGACCACTATGACGTCGACCTGTGATCTCAATGACATAACGCTCATTATGTAAATAAGGTTAAATATCCGTGAAACATGGTCATATTGGAAATAACTGCCGTTTTACTTTGAAATAAGACTTATATTCCAATAGGCCCACTATTATTTCCAATAAGCACACTGTTAAGTATTCTGCATCTAGAAAGTCGTAAGGATCAAACACAGTACAGATATAGTGCATTTTTTCATCGTTTTTAGGGTTCCGTAGTCAACTAGGAACCCTTATAGTTACGCCATGTCCGTCCGTCCGTCCGTCCGTCCGCGGCTTAGCTCCGTGATCATTAGTACTAAAAAGCTGAAATTTGGTATGAGTATGTATATGTATAACGCCGACAGAACGGTAAAA
Source organism: Apotomis betuletana (assembly GCA_932273695.1). Lineage (NCBI taxonomy): Eukaryota > Metazoa > Arthropoda > Insecta > Lepidoptera > Tortricidae > Apotomis > Apotomis betuletana. Next base: position 7,568,458 of record OW026322.1, read on the forward strand.
AAAAATTAAAAAAAAAAAAAAAATATCGGGTACCTCTCGAACACCTACAGTGGGGGTGATTTTTTTCTTTTCAACACTGTGTGTGGGGTGTCGTTGAATAGGTCTTGTAAAAATAATAGGGGTCTTCTAGCATTATTTTTTGATAAAGTCAGCAGTTTTGTAAATATTCGCTCCAAAAACAAAAAAATAGTAGCCCCCCCCCCCCTCTAACTTTTCAACCACGGGTCAAAAAAAATCGAAATAATTCATATTAATGAGGCCTTATAAGGGCGAATATACAAAAATTGGGTAACTTTTCGAGATATTTTGTTTATGATAGTTTTTAAATCAAAATTATACAAATTCGGGTGTATCAGATAGGTAATCTAATAAATATATTTTCCGTGATTGGGCCAGTCACTTTTTTAGGTAAATGCTGAGAAAATGAGTATTTTCTGAATTTGACTGCCAGAGAACTGACGAGGGTGACAAAGTACTGATAGAATACACAACTTCATAAGATATATGTATGATATTTATTAAATTCTTGAAGAAATCTCTTAGAAACTAATAATGGCACATATTTGAAGTCTTACTCTCTCTTAATTCACTTAAGTAACAATAAAAAACTGTTCATATATGGTATTATCCTGACAAATAACTATCTCGATCTTTAATTTGCTCTTTAATTGACTTTACTACTTTGAGGTAGTTTAAAAGTATAATTTTTAAAGGTAATCAACAAACAATTGAAACATAAATTGACTCAGCCTTAATCAACACAAAAATCAACATGGAATTAATAACAAGTCCTAAGTAATACTATGAAAGTAAACTATCTCTCTCAGTCTTCAAAACAGTCTTTGACATGTCTAATATCGTTATGTGTACATAAAAAAAAAAACAAATAATAGGAACTAAAATTATGACAATCTGTGCCTTATAGGCCAGTAATAATAAAAATGAGATCTTTTTCTCAACAAAAAATAAAAATTATGCTTCTAAATAGTTTAAAACTACAATAATCACTTTTCAAAAACATCAATCTGTTCTTTAAATTGGTAAAACACTCTATTACCTTTCATAATGAGATTTGGTTCAGGTAATTTTTTTATTACTTGATCCATCGGAACGTCTGACACATCTCTTTCGTTTAATTTGAACAGAGTGCCATCCTGTTTACAAATTTTAAGGAAAGTCACTCTCACTTCCCCTTCTTCATCATCGACAGAAGAGCAGATTGCTGCATAACGGTATTCTGTATTCCTTGTTGTATATTTGACCAATACATAATCACCACTGCTATAAGGACTTTGTTGTTGTGAATAACCGCTAACTCCTGGTGTTGATATATTGCTATCCAATATTAAACGATCATTCGTGTCTTTCACGTACGTGGATAGTGGTATATCATCATCTTCAGAGTCTGTGAATACGGTAGAAGTATTTATACGTGTACCATGTTCACCCGACGTCTCTGTCTGATAACGAATAGATCCTAGCTTGAAATGATCACATGAGTCAGCGTTGCAAAAACAACTTAGTGACTTCATTGTAAGGTGGTTGGGAATGTAAGCTGAGCCTGTCACCTGGTGCACCAAGAGCGTTCCCTTAAACGCGATCATTTGAGACGACTTGTCGTTAATCAAGGTGTTCATCTGCTCTATTTCACAGCCTTCAACCACATTCACTTTTATACCTGGACATCTCTCGCGTATAACAGAAGCAAACTCCGTCAAGTTAGTTATATCACCTCCTGTAGCAATGACTTGGTCAGCTGTTCGCTTACACGTAGCCCCTACACCATCGGGTGCCCCCTTTCCGTGTCCAGCTTCATGAAAGTTCCAGGAATATTGCACAATATTAGGGTACATGTCTTGCAGTTTACAGCCCAACACATAAAACATAGATTTGTTTCTGTATTGTGTTACAGGACCGTCGCTGAGAAAGTGAATGTTTTGAATTTCTGATGGCAGTGATGCCAGCACAGGTTTTAGATGGGCCCAAATTGCTCCGGCGTTATGTGACAAATTGGAAGACATAGTGCAGTGCGAAGTCGTAGAGTCTTTTAGGTAAACGACCACGGTGTGCAATGAAATTTGGGTGCGCGATCCTCCAAAATGAAAGCTTTGTATTTCCTGGTTGTATTTAGTACAAAAGTTTTCCGAGAAATCCATATGCACCACGGCTTCGTTTTCAGATAAAGACTCTTTCAGTTGCTTAATGACATTATACTGGTGTACTATGTTAAAAGAATGCCGGAAAAATTTTGCCATGTCACTTTCAAGTTTTTGTATGAGATTTGCAGGTAGGATTTCCTGTGTTTCTTTTTTACACTTCATTACAAATCGTTCTTTCTTTGTTTTCAGATCATATATGGACTCTTTTTTACTCACCCACTGTTGCATTAAGATCGGTTTTGAGTTATCGAATTCTGCATAAGTCAAAGCTTTTAAGGAACACTCATCACATGTTCTCTCAAGACATCTTTCAGAATATCGATCGCAGCAAAGCGTTTTCAACATACTTTGATGATTACTAACTGCTGTGAGAATATTAGCCTTTTTAAGAGCAGCAAGTTGAAGGTCCATGTTTTCGTGGACCGTGCAAGCACAAGTATCACGGTTTGATAGTGTAGGTGGAACCACCCAAAATGGTCGGAGTCGGGTAAATAGGGAATAACCCATTTTAAATGGAATGGTTTTCAAAAACTTCTCATGAAGATTTTTCATACTGTCCAGTAGATATCTTTTCTGTTTTTTAATTTGTTTACGAGTAATAAATTCCTTCTTACCTGCTGCTTGACGGCTGTTAGAATCATCTTCTAAAAATTGATGAACCAAACTTTTCACTTTAATTTTGACGTTAATCTCTTTATTTTTTGGAAGGTTATGACCTGTTTTTTTATAAGTCACTGCTTTGTTTGGAATTCTCCATAATTTGTATTTGTCTACCACATTTCCGGATATAGCGCGTTTGAACTTTATTTTATCTTCATGACTCTTTATTTTAGTATAGTTTTCTTCTAATTGAATTTTAATCACTTCTCCGAAAAGAGCCTTCTTCACTAATTCCTTCTTTTTAGTAATATCAGCACTCATTTCTTCTATCCTGGTTTTTGGAGTTTTTTCCACAGATTTTACAACTTTTTTTAACTGTTTTTTGACTCTTTTATATTTTTGACGCTGAGTATTAAGTTTAATTTTCAGTTTTGAAACCATTGCTTCCATTTTGTTTAATTGCCTGTTTCTTGACTTTCTCTGTCTTTCGCTTCTCTTTTTTGCTTCATCTGCTCTATGGTCTTCGTTCATAATAGGTCTTATTTGTTCACCAACTATTGGTTGTGCTTCATCGTCAGTAAGTGTCGGAGTATTCTGGCGAACAAAATTGTCAGTAATATGTTTCAATACTTGTTTTTTTTGCCTGTACTCTGATGAATATTTTTTCCATTTTTTTCTACTTAATCTCTGCTCTCGAGGTGTCATTTCTTTAACATTTTTTCTTTGCCCCTTTTCCTTCTTTTTTATGTATTGCAACCTTTGTTTTTCTTTGTATTCAGCTAATTTCACGGGGTCACTTTTAATTCGAGCTAAGCGTGCCTTTTCGGCTTCTCTTTTCTTTTTTAATATATCTTCTCTATCCTTAGACATATTTTGTTTTTTTTTAGGAGGCGGCATGATGTTTTAAACTGAAATAAGTAGAAAAATGCTTAAACACGCTAGAAAAGTCAGTACCCTGGAAACCCGTCAGTCCTTTGGCGCAATATCAGACAACGGACTGACGCCAACGGACTGACGAAAAAGACATGAATTTGAGGTTATCCTTAGAATCAACCTTTATTTTGTTATTTTCGAAGATCAAGAAGTAACATTTTAACAAATCAAAGTTAACTATGTATAAATTAAAATATAACACAGATTTACAAGAAAATAACGACTTACCATAGGACTGAAATGTTGACTGGATCAGCACGTGTTCACATGACAACCACAACTCTCGTACTGGCACAGTAATGGCGGCCGTAAAATGCCACGACCTGCAGCTAACTTTACTATCGACCTTGAAATGTAACACGGATTTGAATTTGAGTCGCCGATATTTAGCGCGAAATTCAAATTCGAACAACAGCCAACGGACTGACGAATAAAACTGATGACAAAGTTTCTTCTTATTTCTGTAACTACCGTGAGAGTATTATATTATGAAAGTTATGATATATATAATTAAATATGTCACAGATTATAGTAGAATAGCAAGTTGTCATATATTGAAGGTAATATTTAAGACACAGCCATTTGATTGCGCGCTTTTGCGATTGTGACATGCCAAAGTACTGACGTTTGAAGACTATATTGTCAAGTTTTACATATTTGTATTTAAAATGAATAGCTGAAATTGGGTGACCAAATAAAATGCTTTAAATTGTTTTAAAATAAAATTTAAAATATAAACAAAATGTAATAAAACATCGTTTTTTTAGCTGATGACATCGAGTTACCCATTTTTTGTAGAATCACCCATAAGTACTTTCAATAAAAACTATATTGAACAAAATCGGTCGAGCCGTTTTTGAGTTATCGCCAAATTTCATATTTTTTCTTTAAAAGGTCGTAAGTTGACTTCCAGAAGGTAATAAGTGATTACAGTTTCTAGGGCGTTTACGACCTTTTTATAGAGCTTAAAATCTTTCTTAACGTAAACCTCGGGCTTAAAACAGCAGTTTATTGTGAAGGATGAGCAACTACGGAACCCTACACTAAGCGTGGCCCGACATGCTCTTGGCCGGTTTTTTGTCGGAAAAGTTAGTTTTAGCATGTTTTCTATATCAACTTCGGTGAAACAGTTGAGATGGAAATATTAAGAGCTTACCCGATGGAAAACTATTATTCACAACATCTGTATACACAGTATAGTATCCTTTTTTAACCCCGACGAAAAAAGAGAGGTGTTATAAGTTTAACATGTGTACCTGATTGATTTGTGTGAAGTTGTCCGATATTTATTATTATTTTATCTGTGCATTTGTGTGTCTGTCTGTGGCATCGTAGCGCCCATACGTGTGGACGGATTTGAGTGCGGTGTTTTTTAATAGAAAGCCTGGTTTGTAGAGATGGTTCTTAGCTTTGTTTGATGTAAATCGGAGCTCACGTCTCCAAGATATTCGGCTTTTAGTGGAACAGGTGACAGGATCTCAGCCAATATTGAAGCTAAGAATTCCAAATTTCGTTGTTATGTTTAGTTTCAGTAGCATTTTTATCCCACTCATTAAATGAGGGCCACATGATGGCCAGCTTCTTTTATCGGGGGTGTTTTAAATTTTTTATTTTTTATTCCTTATCTAATAAAAGCTGAAAACGGGTAGGTGCATCATGTTTATAGTCAACTGTCTTTTTAATTTTATCCGACTACACCAACGCCTAAACAGGCACAACACGCGCCGTGAACTAAGAGGTGAATCAAAAAGTCCTTAGAACTGGCTGTTTATAAAAAGTTTTTAAATTAAGTTTTTATTTTATTTTGAACTGTCATTATAACGTAATATTTGACAGTTGGTTTCATTCGAATTGTTCCCGCCGTTACATGGTAAATCAATATTTTGCGAAATAAGTCGACTAAAACGTCCCATTATGGAAAAAAATGAGTTACGTGCCGTGATAAAGTACTTGTGTATGAAAAAAATGACTACCAAGGAAATTTTTTTGGATATTCAGCAAACCGTAGGCACAAGTGCTGTACCCTATTCCACCGTCGCTTTCTGGGTTGCCGAGTTTAAAAGAGGCAGATCTTGCTGCGAAGACGACCCCCGCTCCGGCCGGCCATCTACCTCAGTTAACGCAAAAACCGTTGAAAAATTTTAGAAAATGGTTTTGGACGACCGGCGACTAACAATTAAATACATAGCAGAGACTCTAAAGATTTCGTTTGGTAGCGTACATTCAATACTAACCGATGTTTTGGGTTTTAAAAAAGTGTCAGCAAGATGGGTTCCGCGAATGTTAACGGAGGCTAACAAAGTCTTGCGTTTAGAAGTTTCGAAGCGGAATCTAGAGAAAATCATGCATGACCCGGACACTTTTTACCGTCGTTTCGTAACAATGGACGAAACATGGGTTCACCATTTTGACCCAGAAACAAAAAAGCAAAGCATGTCCTGGAAACGGCCATCTTCCCCTCCAATAAAGAAATTTAGAGTATTTCCGACAGCAGGTAAAGTTATGGCCTCAGTTTTCTGGGATGCAGAAGGAATCCTTTTTATTGATTATCTCCCCAAAGGAAAAACCATTACAGGTGCCTATTACAGCGATTTGATACCAAAAGTGCGTCAAGCAATCAAAGAAAAACGCCGAGGAAAATTGAGTGCGGGAGTGCTTTTTCACCAAGATAATGCTCCGGCTCATCGATCAGAAATGGCTCTCACTGCAATCCGCCAAGCTGGTTTTGAGATCTTTGATCATCCGCCCTACTCGCCAGACTTAGCTCCTAGTGATTTCCACTTGTTTCCGAAACTAAAGGAGCACATTCGCGGAACTAAATTTGACGACAACAACGCGGTCATGGGTGCCGTAGATGAGTTTTTTGAGGCTCAAGAAAAATCGTTTTTTAATGATGGATTAAGAAAACTTGAAAAACGGTATAATAAATGTATAGAACAAGAAGGAAATTATGTTGAAAAGTAAAAAAAAAAAAATTGATATTCGTTTGTTTTTGACCCAATTTCTAAGGACTTTTTGATTCACCCTCGTAATAGCCTATATACCTGAATTACACAATTTACACACAACATACAAACAACCGATAGTTGTCCGAGCGACTCCGTTTTAGATTAAAATTCTATCGTACATCCGGATTTTTAGAAGTTTGGATATCCCGATGCTTTCCGGCTGTTCTCGACGAGAGGTCGCAAACTCAAGCGATTTTCATGAAATTTTGTAAATAGGTTCGATATTTCTTTTTTATGCAGAATTTCAAATTTTTTCAAGATGGTGGCGTAATAGGAGTTGACAACGTAAAAAATCACAAATTTCAACCATTTGGAAACAAACTTGCGCGAGCTACAGCTCACAGAGACAGAGCCTTTTCCAAAAAAAAACCCAAGGTTAATCTTAGTCGATATCATTTTCAATGTGAAGAATAAAAAGTGTCCTAAATTAGTCCGTTCCATTACGTCATGTTCGAATATGATTTTTTTTATTTGCACGAGCGTAACGTAGTGTAAACTAAAATTCCCAAACAAATTATGGGTTCGTTTTTAGGGTTCCGTACCCAAAGGGTAAAAACGGGACCCTATTACTGAGACTTCGCTGTCCGTCCGTCCGTCTGTCACCAGGCTGTATCTCAAGAACGGTGATAGCTAGACAGTTGAAATTTTCACAGATGATGTATTTCTATTGTCGCTATAACAACAAATACTAAAAACAAAATAAAATAAATATTTAAGGGGGGCTCTCATACAAAAAACTTATTATAGATTATGGAACCCTTCATGCGCGAGTCGGACTCGCACTTGCCCAATTTTTTTTACTCTTCACATCGAAAATGCTATCGATTCTGCGTATGATGAACACAAAAACGCCAATTTCTGGAAAACAAGGATGTGTTTTTTTCGGAAAACTCTAGCGAGAATTTAAATACATACGACTGTTTAGTTTTGACGTTGCATTTAACACGGTATGAACATAATATGCAAATTTAAACTTGTTAGTGACAGGTTTGACAAGAGATTGGTCATAAGTGTCATAACTCGTTACGTTTCATGTAAAATAGACTTAAAAATTGGGCAAGTGCGAGTCCGACTCGCGCATGACGGGTTCCGTACTATAATCTATAACAAGTTTGTTGTAATTTGAAATGTATGGGAGCCCCCCTTAAATATTAGTTTATTTCATTTTTAGTATTTGTTGTTATAGCGGTAATAGAAATACATCATCTTTGAAAATTTCAACTGTCTAGCTGTCACCGTTCTTGAGATACAGCCTGGTGACAGACAGACGGACGGACGGAGAGCGAAGTCTCAGTAATAGGGTCCCGTTTTTACCCTTCGGGTACGGAACCCTAAAAAACAATTTACCTAAACGAAAGATATCTATATTCATTGTTATTTATTATTCAGGCCCGTTTGGAATGTATGTACACTGTACCTACATATTAATAACTACATACATTCCAGAACATATGTACACTGTACATACATTCCAGATAGGCCTGAATAATAAATAACAATGAATACGTACCGTTGTGAATGAGATAACCACATTTTTCCTATATCACAGTTATAAAGTACCCATTTTATATATATTAATTAAAAAATCACAGCTTCAAGGGACCGTAGACCTGAGTATATGGTGTTAATTTCAACTCGATGCCTCCACGCGTTCTCGAGATAAACGGTCTTGACAAACAGACAGATGGACGGACAACAAAGTGATCCTATAACGGTTCCGTTTTTTCCGATTGAGGTACGGAACCCTAATTAAGGTGTACATTGTACAACGGTAACTGTAAAGTTGCCGAAACGTCAGGAAGGCTCAAATAATGAGTAAGTATACGCGATATAATCCGTTTAAATTGTTTTTAACCCCCGACGAAAAAAGAGGGGGTGTTATAAGTTTAAAATGTGTATCTGTGTGTCTGTCTGTGGTATCGTAGCTCCCAAACGGGTGGACCAATTTGAGTGTGTTTTTTTTATCGAAAGTCTTGTTGGAAATACCAGTAGTTTCCAAGATATTCAGCTTTAATTGGAACAAGTGACAAGATCTCAGCCAATATTGAAGCTAAGAATCCCAGATTTTGTAGTTATGTTCAGTTTTAGTAGAATTTTATATATCACTCATTGAATGAGGGTCTTATAATGACCATATTTGTGTCTGGAGTGTTCTAAATTAATAAGGTTATTATTATAATTAAATGTATGTGCGAGAGTCGTGGAAACCGAAGAAAATATTATAACAGACTTGCTACTGTTGTACATTAATCGTGAGATATCTGGGTAATTGTCAGTTCAAAAAACAAAATTTGTCCCATATGACACTTTATTCACTTTACCCTCGCGGTTTGTACGTACATAATTAACACAAATTATAACGGGTCTAACGCGATAAATAAAATTTGTCCCTTCGGTGGTCAAAGGTATGAATTTAGGTTATGTTGCTATTAAGTACATCGGATTATAGAAGAGGGAACGTTCTTTATTCTCACAGGCGTTTAATCAGAAAATTAGGCCCAGGAATCCTTAATTTCGAAAATGTCCACCGGAAAGACGCGGACCTAAATCTGACAATGACCCATCTTTTACTTTGCTGCTATAAAAATCGGCATTTTCTGTTTCTAACACGCTTTTATTAGCGTCACTTGTTTGTAACAATGTAAATTATGTAATGAAATCTTGGAAGACATTACGCGCCCGAAATTACGCGACTCAAACGCTCGTCTGACTTCAACCTAAGCTGACATTAGGCGAAATCATTTGTGCACCGAAACCCCCGGGGTAAGGTCATTACTTCATATTCACACACGGCATCTGATCAGCGGCGACAGTTTTCCCACGAACTTACCTGAAACAAAACGTTTACTCATTATTTATTAGTCTATACTAATTACTACTATACAATTCTAAATAAATAAATATCGGACAACCTCACACAAATCGATCTAGTCCCAAATTAAGCTCAAGAAGGCTTGTGTTATGGGTACTAGACGACGATATACATACTTGTAGACTGCAGACTCTGACGTCGCCACTCGGTTCCCTGAAAAGAGCTTAAAACTAATATTTTCTACCTAATTAATGTCTAATTACCTACTTGTATACTTACCAAGTTCGCCATAATGTGAATACCTACCTTGTACCTATTTCTTACATTTAATAAATACTTACGCTTTGCTTAGTGAGCGCGAGCGACATACGCAGCTATCTATATCTATACATGAGTACATAGATGCACATTTTGAACTTAACCCGCATCGGCGGGCAGTTGCTAATTAACCAGTGACACGGATGGTCATTGTCGCCGTCGCGACCGCTACAGCGAATTTCGTATCATAGTTGTGTGTTTGTCTTGCTGTTCCCCCTTACCTGCGCCAGTTTAATTATCTATAGTCTACAAAAGTGGTCTTCGAACCGAATCGGTAGTAATCACAGGATTACACGAGTGCTGCACAAGATGGTGAACACCCGCAGAACTGTAAAAAAGGAACGTGAAAAGCAGGCACGCGGTGGTATGGAACATGCCAGCGAGGATGACGCCGATGTGGAGCAACTCACGGAGCCTACATGTGAGCAACCGAAAATAAAAATCGTAAAGGAATTCGACAAGACTTTCGTAGCAGACGAACCAGTTGCGGGTACCTCAAAGTTTGGTTTGAACCCGGCCGAAAAAGTGCCACCAAGCCCGCCTGCTTCACGCCATGGCAACCGCTCGAAGTCGAAGAAATCCACGGCATCTCACATATTGGCTGAACGAAAAAACCTGGAAATAAAAGCTGCAGAAGAGCAAGCTCGTATACAAATGGCCTTAGTTGAAAAAAGACTAGCGGCAGAACTAACAGCCTTGGAAGAAAAATACAGTCACGAATCGTCGAGAACCTCCTCAAAGTCAAGTGACAGAGGAAAAGAGGGAAGTGAGATAGAAAAGTGGATCGATCAAAGCCAGCAACTGCTTCAACAGGACCGCGGGGCAGGCGAGCCCTCCCGTCGCCCGCCGCAGCCGGTCAACGACCCCGAAGCCACGGTTTTTATGCTGGCACAGGCCATCAAGGATCTCGCAGCTTCCACTTGTAACCAGAATAATAATTTAATTAGTCGCTTGAGTACACCACGGGAGTTACCTACATTTTCTGGTGATGCGATGGAGTGGTTGAATTTCAAGCAAGCCTATGAAGAGTCTACTGAGCTCTGTAACTACAGTGTAAAAGAAAATCAATGGCGTTTGAGAAAATGCCTTGTCGGAGTGGCGCGAGAAGCGGTATCCGCCTTGCTCACGAGCGGTTCTTCACCCGACACCGTTATGGCGACCCTCGAACTGCAATTTGGAAACCCGGATTTAATTCTAAATAAAATCATGGGAGATATTAAAAAACTACCACCATTGCCTCAGGATTATATTGTGGACATAGTGAAATTTTCGATAAAAATTAAAAATTTTGTTGCAGCTGTTAAAACACTTAACCGAGACGAGTACCTAAAAGGTGTCAGTATTTGTAATCTCGTCTTATCTAAGTTGCCGACCGCCTTACTTACGAAGTGGTCTGACTACCACTATAAACACAAAGAAACGGCAGCGGACACCAAACTGGATTTATTGTCACAGTTCCTGTCAGAAGAAGCGACTAAAATAACCGAGTGTGGCATTAGCCTTTTGCATATAAAAAACAGTGGTGATAAAAGTGGATTTAAGCAACACCCAGTATTTGTAGCAAGTCAGCAAACAGAGAAGTGCAAATTTTGTAAAATATCGTCGCACAGCCTGCTTAATTGTAGGTTATTTAAAAGATCGTTGCGCAAAGAAAGATGGAACTTCGTTAGAAACAACGGCATTTGTTTTAAATGCTTATCAGCTGATCACGACAAGGAAACATGCCCCGCGCCGATGTGTGACAAGGAAGGCTGCGGGCAGCCGCACCACGCGCTTCTGCATTACCCGATTACTAAACATGCGCCAGGGCAAGTTCACACTGTGGACGTTATCACTGAAGAAGATGACTTGGACCAACCGGAACCTGAAGAGGACTCGCAGCCTGAGAGTGAGCCCGCCACCGACTCCGGCACTGTCGCGAACGTCAACGCGGATAATAACAAAGTACTTTTAAAAGTTGTTCGCGTTAATATTCACGGACCTAAGGGCTCGACTACATTGAACGCGATTTTGGATGACGGTGCATCTATTTCTATAATCTCCGCGGATGTAGTGAATAGATTAGGTTTGAGTGGAAAAAGTGAGACTTTACGTTTACGTGGTGCTTGGAACTCAGGTGAAATATTGTGTAACTCGGAACTCGTTGACCTTAAAATATCAAATGATAAAAACGAATATTTTGACTTACGTGCGCGTAAAATTGCAGAGTTGAATTTACCTATTCAGCAACGGTCTAAAATAAACATCGCAAATTACGAATACTTAAGTGAATTAAAGGACTACTTACAAAATGCGGATGTGAAGCCGGAACTTTTAATCGGACAGGACAATTACCATTTAATTATGCCTCTAAAAATAATTTCGCGTAAAAATAACGAACCTTGTGCAACGTTCTGTAAATTGGGTTGGTGTGTCCACGGCCTTATAATGTCGTCTATGAACCGAGAGTCGCCAGGTCAGCGTGCTGTCACGTGCCCAGCGAGGTATGTTCTCCCCACGTCCCAGTGCCGAGCCTCTCGCTCGCTCTCACCGCCGCCGCCGCCTGACAGACAAGGTATGATTTGTAGCACTGATAACGCTAGCCGCCTAGGCCGTGATAACGCCCGCCCGCCCGGCGCCTATGCACCTGCCAGGCCGTCATCGCGCGCCCCACGTACCCCGCAGGTGCCCACTCTTCCAGGTACAACGATGCTTTTAGGTTGCGTTGAATCATCTGTAATGTTTGTTGACACGAGCGAATCCGAAAACGCCTACAAAACGGATATATTATTACATGAAATGGTGAAGCATTATTTTACACTGGACAGTATCGGAGTAACTTCATACAAGCGGGAAAATAAAGAAGAACAACGAGCTATAACTATTCTAAACGACACGGCCAGATTAATAGACGGGAGATGGGAGGTAGGACTACCTTGGAAAAACGATGAGAAGATGATTGACTCTTACCCGACTGCGGAGAAACGGTTTAAATCTGTGGAAAAGCGATTGCGAGACAACAAAGATTACGCTAAAAGATATCAAGAACGGGTTAAGCATTTGTTCGAAAATGAGTACGCAAGAGAGGTCAAACCTGGAGAAGGAGGGGATCGTATTTGGTTTTTACCCCATTTCGGTGTGGACAACCCTAGGAAAAAAAAATTACGCCTTGTATTCGATGCCGCAAGTACTTCGTACGGAAAGTCTCTAAATGACTATTTACTCCAGGGCCCAGATTTACTCAATTCATTATATGGAATAATGCTTCGATTTAGGGAAAATCGAATTGGAATAACGGCCGATATACGTGATATGTTCCTTAGAATTAAAATAAGAAATGAGGACCAAAACGCCCTGAGATTTTTATGGCGTGATAATGAATCCCTGCCGATTAAACAGTATGTAATGACTTCGTTAATTTTTGGCGGGAACTGCAGTCCTTTCATCGCGCAGTTCATAAGAGATAAGAACGCTCAGCTGTTCAGCGAAACTAAGCCTAACGCGGCGCACGCTATTACTCATAATCATTATGTAGACGATTTTATAGACTCGCTGTCCACAGAAAGCGAAGCGATAAATATTATCGATGATGTTTCCGCAGTGCATAAATCTGGTGGATTTGAGATACGCGGTTGGACAAGTAATAATACAAAAGTATTGTCACATTTACCTCAAGATCAATTAAGTACGAACGGAGAAAGTTTGTTGATTGATGGCGAAAACAAATCTCAAAGAACTTTGGGTTTATTGTGGACTCCAGCGAGTGATACTTTGGCAGTTGATGTGTCATTAAAAAACATACCTAGTGACCTACTAGAATTCAAGAAAATACCTACAAAAAGAGAAGTTTTACGGATTGCTATGTCTATCTACGATATTTTTGGTTTTTTGGCTCCTATTACAATAAAAGGAAAAATATTATTGAAGTCCATTTGGAACACGAGCCTTACTTGGGATAATAAAATAAAGGAGGATCTGTTTATTGATTTTCAAGAGTGGATCACTGACCTAAAGCGTATGGCTAATCTAACTATACCTAGGTGGTACTTTTCTAACGCCACCGTGAGTGCGAAAGGGACAACAAGTGACTTGAGTCTTCATTTGTTTTGTGATGCTTCGCCCTGTATTTTCGCAGCCGTAGCGTACTGGAGGCTTGTTTACGCGAACGGAGATGTATGCGTAACCCTTATCGCATGTAAGAACAGAGCGACATGTACAAAAAAAACGTCGGTACCTCGCATGGAATTACAAAGCGGATTACTTGCAGCGCGATTAGCTAAAACAATAAAGGACGAACATCGTATTAAATGCGATCGAACCTATTACTGGACGGATTCCACAACCGTATTGCACTGGATTAGAAACCATAATCGTAACTATAAAGAATACATCGCTAATCGGCTAGGGGAAATCGACGCATTGACCAGCTCCTTAGATTGGCGTTATGTGCCGTCACAGATAAATATCGCCGACATAGCTACAAAAAAAACTCAACACAATCTCCACGCGGAATGCGAATGGTTTAAGGGACCTGCGTTTTTATATTGTAAAGAAGATCAATGGCCAAAAGATATTTTAACACCGAATGTTAATAAAGAGGATTTAGAGATGGCATTATTAGTGCAACATGAGCCCGAAAATGTTTGTGTACCTGAGCCCGAGAGGTTTTCTTCATGGATCCGGCTAGTTCGTGCTACTGCTGCTGTTTTGAAATTTATAAATAAGATAAAAAAGAGTAAAACTAATATCTGTGAAGCTACGACTATTGAGCGGGCGGAATGCCTAATATTAAAGTACTCGCAGATGCAATCGTTCGGAACGGAAGTAGCCTTACTTAAAGAAGGGAAATCATTAGATAAACATGTCTTACCGGTGCTACAATTACCTTAGCTCCTTACTTGGACGGAGAAGGAGTGATGAGAGTTGGCGGTCGTATTGATGCTGCAGTGGACGTGGCTCTGGAGGTAAAAAGACCTATAATTTTGGATGGAAACAACTATGTAACTAGATTAATAGTGAAGTTGTTGGTTGTTAATGAATTGAAACAAAAATATTGGATAATTCGGATTAGGCCAACAGTGAAGCATGTATCTGCAAAATGTATGGTATGTAGGATCAATAAGGCCCAGCCAGAAGTTCCTCGTATGGGTGATTTGCCCGAGGCCAGAATGGCCCATCATCAAAAAGTGTTTACTAACACAGGGGTAGATTTATTCGGCCCGATGGAGATAACAGTCGGGCGTCGCAGAGAAAAGCGATATGGGGTACTGTTTACCTGCTTAACGGTCAGAGCGGTTCATATAGAACTTGTTCACTCGTTGAGCACCGACTCGTTAATTTTAGCTCTGAGAAGAATGGCTGCTAGAAGAGGTTGGCCAAAGCAGCTTTTTTCCGACAACGGAACGAACATGAGGGGGTCGGATACTGAGCTCAAGCTGGCCCTCAAAGAATTAGACGAGTCGCTGCTTAAGTCATATGCTGCCAACCGCGGCGTGACGTGGAATTTTATTCCTCCTGCAAGTCCCCACATGGCCGGAGCCTGGGAACGGCTCATACGCTCGATTAAAACAACCCTGAAGGTGACCTTGAAAGAAAGGGCTCCCCGAGAAGAAGTCCTGCTTACATTACTCGCGGAGGCAGAGAATATGGCAAACAGCAGACCTCTAACTCATGTCTCAGTGGAACCAAACTGTCCGGAAGGATTAACTCCTAACCACTTTCTCCTTGGATCTCCATCGAACTTACCATTAATGGGCTCCTTCGATGACTCGGAGTTTTATCTAAGACGACAATGGCGAATATCACAAAGACTTGCTGATATGTACTGGAGCCGTTGGGTAAAAGAAGTTTTACCGGCAATGTTGCCTCGCCAGAAATGGCATAACGATTGCCGTGCATTGCAAGTGGGCGATCTGGTGCTTATAGCCGATCCTAACGCCCCTCGTAACCACTGGGCACGTGGAATAGTGCAGGAAGTGTGTCCCGGCAAGGATGGCAGAGTGAGGGCGGTGCACGTTAAGACAAAGACGAATGTGTTAGTCAGGCCGGCGGCTCGCGTTGTACGATTACCGGTGTGAGTACTGCCATAGCAGCACTGGGGGTGAGATTGTAGACTGCAGACTCTGACGTCGCCACTCGGTTCCCTGAAAAGAGCTTAAAACTAATATTTTCTACCTAATTAATGTCTAATTACCTACTTGTATACTTACCAAGTTCGCCATAATGTGAATACCTACCTTGTACCTATTTCTTACATTTAATAAATACTTACGCTTTGCTTAGTGAGCGCGAGCGACATACGCAGCTATCTATATCTATACATGAGTACATAGATGCACATTTTGAACTTAACCCGCATCGGCGGGCAGTTGCTAATTAACCAGTGACACGGATGGTCATTGTCGCCGTCGCGACCGCTACAGCGAATTTCGTATCATAGTTGTGTGTTTGTCTTGCTGTTCCCCCTTACCTGCGCCAGTTTAATTATCTATAGTCTACAATACTTATATCGATAAATATATACTTAAATACATAGAACAACCATGACCCAAGCACAAATATTCGAGTTCATCACACAAATATTTGCCCTGGCCGGGATTCGAACCCGGGACCGCCGGCTCAGTAGGCAGGTGTCTACAAACCGAGCCAAACGCGTCGTCAAAATTCTCGATTAGTATTGACATTCAGTTTTCTGTAGAGAGGGGTAGTGATTTAAGGAAAAAATCTTAATAGCGTGATGCAGGATCGTCATCGTCGGCAGGACTGTAATATAGATGAATATGTACTTATATTAAATAATGTAAAGGCTTTCCCATTGCCTGAAACACAGGGGGAACCCTAGTTCAGGTTATGCAAATTGTGAATTTATTTGTTTTTTAAGTATAGAATTTAACCGTTACCTCTCTGTACATTATGTTTTATCAATAAATGTATTTGTATAAATGTATATATTGTATTTGTTTTGTATGGGCGCGCGGCGCCATGCCAGTCTGGCGCCATCTGTTTTCATAATTTCCTTTATCCTCGCATCACGCCGAAACGGCTGAACACATTTTAACGCGGTGAAAATGGCAAATTACTAATAGTCTCCATACAAATATTGGTACCCATTTCATATAATGACGTCACGTCACGATTAGGTGGCCATCTGTATGGAGCGTTTTTAGCGCTCCGTAGGAATGTTGAACTTTGACGGTCATTTCTGACTTTTAGAGCAGTCTAAGTGTAGTTTTGTGATCATCATTTGATCCCAATAATATGTAGAAGCTATTGACATCCTCAAAAAAATATTCATCATGCCTATTGATAGTATGTCCCAAGGTTAATGTAAGGTTGTCTGGAAGAGATCGCTCTTTAGCGATAAGACCGCCTGTTGTCTACCGTTTTTTAAATTATTATTTTCTGTGTTCAATTTGTAAACTTTTTTTTGGTGTGCAATAAAGCATTTTGTATTGTATTGTATAGTATGTCCCATATATAGACACTTAAGTCCCGCGAATAAATTGTTCGTTTAACAATGCATAAGTCAATGCAAAATTATTATAAATCACCATTGCAACCTTTGTATACAGGATGATTAATCCAAATGGGTTAGTAGGGAGAACTCACAAACTATAAAAGATAGTGAAATCTGTTCTTAGGAACCATGGTCGATTTTAGATTTAATAAAAACTGCATTTTTTTTTATCAATCTCATACATAATTTCATACATAACCCGGTCAAAACCGCTGTAACAAATGTTACGATACGACATGCGATTACTTACAGATTTTTAACCAGTTTCAATTTCCGTTAATGTATGAGATTTATAATAAAAATAACAGTTTAAAAATCGACGCCAAGCTTCCTAAGAACGGATTTCCCTATCTCTTATAGTTTTCGTTTTCACCCTACAGACCAATTACTCATGTGGCGCGGAGATAATCCCATTAGCGGGTTTTACTCCCACACAAAGTCCGACTGACTGGCAGTGAGGGTAAACAGCCCTGATACAGTACAAGTCATGTCTAAAAAACCCTACTGACCCATTTGGATTGATCATCCTGTATGTACTGTACGAACCAATCCAGTCGCGATGAACAGATTATTTGTTTCTCTCAAAGCATTTTAATTATCTTTAAGTGTGTAATTAGAAATCTAATGTTAAGTTAGTCGAGTTTCATCTTTTCTGGAGCATAGCTCAGACGCACCGGACCGTGGACAGTGGTTATGGGCTCTCTGCGAACCACATACTAATAGCAAACGTTTACAATGAAGCGAAAAATATTAAAAAAAAATTGAATAGCTAAAAATAACCCGATCGTGTACAGATTACATCTGAATCACCTTTTGAAGTGGTGCCAAACCGGTCAATTATTACTATGAAAACGATGCCGCGCAAGTTTACGTGAGGTTTGCCACCGACTTCAAAAGGTGATTCAAATGTAATTTGTACATGATCGGGTTATTTTTAGCATTTTTGTGCTTTTATGGGACTCAAAAATATTAATCATGTTTTCCCAAAAAAATAACCGACTTCAATGAGCGAAATGGAACATATAATAACACTTATCTGATTTTCTCATGGAAGTATTTGTCCGAACTGGACCAAATTTAAATGGACACGAGAAGCACCAGCTTCAGCTAAAAAAAGATTCATCAAAATCGGTTCACCCAGTTAAAAGTTCTGAGGTAACTAACATTTAAAAAAATACTGTCGAATTGAGAACCCTCCTCCTTTTTTGGAGTCGGTTAAAAATGTAATGGTTCAGGCGGGGTTCGAACCTGCATCTCCAACGGCTTTCCGGGCCAACACGGGCGTCCTACCTATTGGACCACCGAACCAAATGCGAGAGCCATTGAATTTTTAAACCAGTTGCTTCCGCATGCCTTAGGGTGGCATCGTAGCAAATTTGGTTTACGTTAGCAGAATTTACTGCTTTAATAAAAATAGTTACCTACTAATAGCGTTGCCAGGCGTCCGGATACAGCCGGACATAGTGGCTTTTAGATTGCTTGTCCGGCCAAAATAAACGGTTTCCGGCTTGTTACATGCAAACGAGCGAACGCGGCCTGATGTTACATATTTTTTTTGTCGTACCTTAACACTGAGACACAGAATGACACAGTATCCGGGCTTTTTACCCATATGTCCGGCCAAGCTGGATGGTCTGTCCGGCTATGATTCATTCATGCAAAAAAACGGATACAAGTAGCTGTTCATCATGAGGCCCTCATTTAATGAGTGGAATACAAATGCTACTAAACCTGACCATACTTACTTACTTACTAAGCTAGCTCGGTGACCCAAAGAGGATCTTGGCCTCTGACACGAGAGAACGCCACTCTTCCCTTTTCTGCGCCACTTCACGCCACTCGGCTAACTCGGCGGTCAAATCTGACCATAACTACAAAATTTGAAATTCTTAGCTTCAATATTGGCTGAGATCCTGTCATTTGTTCCAATCAAAGCTTGAAAACGTTTACAGGTAATTTTCACAAACATAGCTAACAATCATCTCTACGGACAAGGCTTTCTATAAAAAAGAATCGCTTTCGAATCGGTCCATCCGTTTGGGAGCTACGATGCCACAGACAGACACACAGATACACATGTTAAACTGAGTACACAGTGACGACACGGTTGGCGCAGTTTGCAGACACCTGCCTACTGAGCCGGCGGTCCCGGGTTCGAATCCCGGCCGGGGCAATTATTTGTGTGATGAACTTGGGTCATGGATGTTATCTACGAGTATATATGTATTTATATATTATGTATATCGTCGTCTAGTACCCATAGTACAAGCTTTGCTTAGTTTGGGACTAGGTCGATTTGTGTAATGATTGTCCCATAATGTTTATTTATTTATTATTTACTAGCGACCCACCCCGGCTTCGCACGGGTGCAATGCTGATAAATTATGCATGTATTATACATATAAACCTTCCTCTTGAATCACTCTATTTATTAAAAAAAAACCGCATCAAAATCCGTTGCGTAGTTTTAAAGATTTAAGCATACAAAGGGACATAGGGACAGAGAAAGCGACTTTGTTTTATACTATGTAGTGATAGTGATAGTGATAAAAAAAAAAAACTAAACTTATAACATCCCTCTTTTTTCGTCGGGGATTAAAAGCGGCTATTTTAAGGGCCTCATTTTCCCCCCGAACGCAATAATTAGGAACCCCAGCTGTCATGCTTAAATGTCATTTGATTGGCAGCGAGTGCTTCATTTAAGGTATCTGTATTTTTATTGCGATTTTTCGAGTTGTAGACGTTGAAATATGCCGAGAGCTATCAGAAGGCCCGGGATATTATAATTAGGACATTTTTTGAAGACGAATGTTTAAATATACCATCAAATTTCAGCCGCCTTGAAATCAAGTTGACAGCACTCAATATACCGGGTATTGCCTGTAATAGGAGCAATAAATTAAAACATAGATGCTACTCTTCGAACTGAACACCATTTGTTCAACAAAAAAAAGGCAGTTTTCAGAATTTCATTATTTCAAACATGTCTCAATAGTATTTTCAATGTACGTCGTCCAACATTGACATTCCCTGAGCACTGACATAGCTGTTACTCTATTACGAATATCGCACATTTCGCAATACATTGCTTCTTTGTCTAAACATTATTCTACGAATTATCATTTAATACAGGTTATTTTCAAAACATGTTGTTCAGTTTGAAGTAGAATCAATGATTTAATTTATTGCTCCTATTACTGGCAACACCAGGTATTTTACCCAATCTAACAAAGTGCACATTCTTAATTTAGGTGTAAGTATACCAAAGTGTGAAACACTTTACCTACAACGATATTTTTAATACGTGTTTTGTTACGAATTTTCGGAATTTTCAGATTTTTGTGCATTTCCAACGTTGAGTCGTTGACGTTGACGAAAGACGTTGGACCGGTAATCAAAAGATACCGGGTTCGAGTCCCGGCATGGAACGTATGAGCGCAATTTGTTTTTTTTTTGCGTGTTTATCTTTGTATAATCTATGATTATTAAAATTAAATAGCCTGGCTCTTGTTAAAACAATATACACATAACTGCGTGTTACCCGCTCATCCCACGGGAACACTACAAAGATATGGTAAAAAGTAGCCTATGTGTTAATCCAGAGTGTCAGCTACCTTCATACCAAATTTTATCAAAATTGGTCAAACCGTTTGGGCGTGAAGAAGTAACAAACATACACAAAAACACACACGAACTTTCGACTTAATAATATTAGGGTGATTTTGTTCAGTCAGCTACTACATACGTTTTACAGCATAATAAATATAAATAGACTAGTTATTCGAACCATAAAATATGACTATTAAGATCCATTTAACCTACAATAAAGGAACCAATAAAAAGTTATTAACTTAACTTTTGCCAGAATCGTGACTCACTCGTACTAAAGTAGGTTTTTGATACAATTTGTATGTTATATAACACGATTTCTTTATAATAATTCATATCATTTTTGGGTTGCGTAATCGATTTTATTTTATACTAAGACCATGAAAAAGCTATACTATTATAAAATAGTACAAATTAAATGTCTCTACATTTTAAGTTGAAGGCTATTTGGAGTGCACTGAAACAATAATTATGTGTATCGTCTTTTTGACGGATGGACCCATTTGAGTGCGGTTTTTTTTAATCGAAAGACTTGTCCGTCGAGATGGTTTTTAGCTATGTTTGGTGGAAATAGGACCAGTAGTTTCCAAGATATTCCGCTTTAATTGGAACAAGTGACAAGATCTCAGCCAATATTGAAGCTAAGAATTCCAATTTGTAGTTATGTTCAGTTTTAGTAGCATTTTCTATATCACTCATTCAATGAGGATCTTATGATGATTAGCTACTTGTGTCGGGGGTGTTTCTAGGGTTCCGTACCCAAAGGGTAAAAACGGGACCCTATTACTGAGACTTTGCTGTCCGTCCGTCCGTCTGTCACCAGGCTGTATCTCAATAACGGTGATAGCTAGACAGTTGAAATTTTCACAGATGATGTATTTTTATTGCCGCTATAAAAAAAAATACAAAAAAAAATTAAAAAAATATTTAAGGGGGGCTCCCATACAACAAACGGGATTGGTTGCGTTAACTTTGCACCTCATTTGTATGGGGCGCTATACATACCAGGTGCAAACTTAACTTAACCACTTAAGGATGGAAAGTGTTTGTACGGAACCCTCGGTGCGCGAGTCCGACTCGCACTTGACAGTTTTTTTTATTATATATTTTACTAGCTGTGCCCAGCGGTGTTACCCGCTCATCCCGGGAACACTAAATTTATTCGGGATGAAAAGTATCCTATGTCCTTTCCCGGGTCTCAAACTATCTCCATACCAAATTTCATCTAAATCGGTTCAGCGGTTTAAGCGTGAAGAGGTAACAGACAGACAGACAGACACACTTTCGCATTTATAATATTATAAGTATAAGTATATAAGTATAAGTATATAAGTATATAAGTATATAAGTATAAGTATAAGTATAAGTATAAGTATAAGTATAAGTATAAGTATAAGTATAAGTATAAGTATAAGTATAAGTATAAGTATAAGTATAAGTATAAGTATAAGTATAAGTATAAGTATAAGTATAAGTATAAGTATAAGTATAAGTATAAGTATAAGTATAAGTATAAGTATAAGTATAAGTATAAGTATAAGTATAAGTATAAGTATAAGTATAAGTATAAGTATAAGTATAAGTATAAGTATAAGTATAAGTATAAGTATAAGTATAAGTATAAGTATAAGTATAAGTATAAGTATAAGTATAAGTATAAGTATAAGTATAAGTATAAGTATAAGTATAAGTATAAGTATAAGTATAACTGCAAGCAAACTGGTTAAGCGGACGAAGCCTAGTGAACAACAATTAACAAAAATTAAAAACAATTAAAAATGTGGTATTACCACATAAAAATATGAATCGATAAAAAGATTCTATACAAATAACAATTAACAAATAAAGATAATACCTATATCTATAGCTTTATATAAATTTTATTATAACAGGGACATTTTCAAATAAACAACTCCACAAAGCAACATAAAAATGAATTCTCAGTAATATTCTTCTTTGGAATACATTTTCAATGAATCCGAGTGAATGGAACTCGAAATTAAACCGTTCCCTGAGAAAGTAATATCGCTTCGTCATTTACAAAATATTTGGACGTTTATTTCTTTACAAGTCTTAATATTAAGGCTTGTTCGGACTAGGCTAGTATTTTAGTCTAGTAGCGAGTAATTTAGTAGCTAAACTATTCGCTACTGCCTAAAAATCGTTCGCATTACAGTCGAGTAAAGTTCACAAGTCAGTGGTATTCTGCAATTTTGAAGTGGTTTCCTCGCTCCAGTGAAACGACATTTTCACGCCAACTAATGAACGCGACTAAATCGACAGGTTCGGACTTGTTCAGCTGGCGGCCGAGTAAGCACGGACGCCTGGTGGGGGGTGCTACTCACTACTAAACTACTAAAAAAAATAGAATAAAATGGATTGACTCGACTAAATTACTCACTAATCTACTCGACTAATTTTTTGGTGTTCAGACACGTTTGGCTACTAAATTACTCGGTACTAGACTAAAATACTAGCCTAGTCCGAACAAGCCTTTAGAGTGAATTGAGCAGAGGTTTTAATACATTTGTAATATAGTGATCCTTTTAATACATGAAAATCTATGATATGATCAGGGTTCATAAAATGCGAGCAAATTCATTGAAGTTGCTAGTCTTCACAAAATCAAAATGGGGGTTCCGCAACGCACCGAGGGTTCCGTACTAACACTTATCCCGTCTTAACTGGCCGGGTTAAGTTTGCACCTGACGCCGGATACAAATGAGGTGCAAAGTTAACGCAACCGATCACGTTTCTTGTATGGTAGCCCACCTTAAATATGTATTTTATTTTGTTTTTAGGGTTCCGTACCCAAAGGGTAAAAACGGGACCCTATTACTGAGACTTCGCTGTCCGTCCGTCCGTCCGTCTGTCACCAGGCTGTATCTCAAGAACGGTGATAGCTAGACAGTTGAAATTTTCACAGATGATGTATTTCTATTGCCGCTATAACAGCAAATAGGTACTAAAAATAAAATAAAATAAATATTCAAGGGGGGCTCCCACACAACAAACTTGTTATAGATTATGGTACGGAACCCTTCATGCGCGAGTCGGACTCGCACTTGCCCATTTTTTTTTTGTATTTGTTGTTATAGCGGCAACATAAATACATCATCTCTGAAGATTTCAACTGTCGTATCAACTTGCGTACTGTTGAAGTCACATAACCCAATTTTAATTTTAATTCCATTTTTTTCTGTTTCTTTGTTTCATGACATAAGTATTAATTAGGGTTCCGTAGCCAAAGGGTAAAAACGGGACCCTATTACTGAGACTTCGCTGTCCGTCCGTCCGTCCGTCCGTCTGTCACCAGGCTGTATCTCAAGAACGGTGATAGCTAGACAGTTGAAATTTTCACAGATGATGTATTTCTATTGCCGCTATAACAACATATAGGTATATAAATCGCGTATATTAATTATTTGAGCCTCCCTGACGTTTCAGTACCTTTACAGATACCGTTGTCAAAGGTTGACTGAGAAAAACACAATTTTTCTCTGTCAAAGTTACATTTGTGCAAACTACCCATTTTGTAAATATTAATCCATACTAATATTATAAATGCGAAAGTGTGTCTGTCTGTCTGTCTGTCTGTCTGTCTATCTGTTACCTCTTCACGCTTAAACCGCTGAACCGACTTAGATGAAATTTGGTATGGAGATAGTTTGAGACCCAGGAAAGGACATAGGATACTTTTCATCCCGAATAAATTTAGTGTTCCCGTGGGATGAGCGGGTAACACCGCGGGGCACAGCTAGTTTAAAATAAAGGTGTTCATACATGGGCCTAATGTGTAATTGGTAGTTTGCACAAATGTAACTTTGACAGAGAAAAATTGTGTTTTTCTCAGTCAACCTTTGACAACGGTATCTGTAAGGGTACTGAAACGTCAGGGAGGCTCAAATAATTAATATACGCGATACAATCCGTTTAAATTGTTTTATTTAAATGTGTGACAGTCGCGGAAACCGAAGAAAATATTAACAAATAGGTACTAAAAATAAAATAAAATAAATATTTAAGGGGGGCTCCCATACAACAAACTTACAGATAATGGTACGGAACCCTTCGTGCGCGAGTCCCACTCGTACTTGGCCGATATTTTCTAAGTTTATTCATATAACTAAAGTATACTACTAATACTAACTAGGAATCGCACGATTTAGTTCCACCATCCCCGTTTCACCATCGGGCAACCAGGCGAGGCAGCGATGTCACCCTTATGTTTAAGCCTTTAATACAAAGATCAAAGCTTAAAGAAAAATTGGAAAAGGACGCATTCCCATAGATGTCGCTGAGGTGTAAAAACCTTCCAAATAAAACAATGCAAAGATCGACACACAAAGCATAAGGAAAAATTCGTCAGATCTTCCTGGAGCTAGGGTAGCGAAATGGTTAACTCGCTGGACCGGCAATCCAGAGGTACCGGGTTCGATTCCCGGTCTCTTCCACCAGGTAGCTCCTTTTTCAATTTTTCTTTAAGCTTTGATCTTTGTATTAAAGGCTTAAATAAAAATTGTGATGAATAAAAATAAACATATTTATTTTTGCCTTCTATTTAACACATATTCCTAATTTAAAACATAACACACTCAAATCCAAACCAAATAAATACGAGAGAAGCACACGTATTAAAAATTCAAAGTAATATGGCCGTAATTTGTATTATCGTCGTGTAGGTATGTTTTATCGTTGAGTTTTTCTTAAGCACTGTTATATTATATTTGTATTTGAAACTACTTGACACATTCGTTGTGAATATGGGAGAATGGCATCCTGGGAAGGATTAGTTTTCCACTCGGAAGTATTTTCCATAACACTTGCTTTGGAAGTTATTGGACGATGGGATCCGAACAAGATTATTTCGGCTTTATCTTCTTTAAAAAGGCCAATAGTTTCGGTAAATTACTTATCGTCTCCAAATATTTATAACAAATTCTTTTTCGTTTTAATGCAGGTCTTGTTTTCGATATTTCTATAAAGTAAGACAACAGTACCTATGTATTCTCCACAGAACAAATTTACGTGCTTTACGTGAATTGTGAAAACTTCCAACTTTTTAATTATTATTTTTTTCTCGGGTGCGTTCAGAAATTACACTCTTATGTTCCAACTTTTATAATAAATAAATATTAAAATTTGTGTTGTATTTAATATATTTACTAGTCAAAATATGTAAATGAAACTGAAATACTTACTATTAATATATATAAACATATTCAACATAAAATAAAGTGTAGAAAAAATAAAAACCTAAAAATCTGTAACCACAAACCAGGTTTCTGGACGTGATATTGTAGGTGTATTTTTTATTTAAAGAAGTATTCAAACGTGCATATGATTTTAGCCGGCCAGACCAGATCGCCCTTTATTAGCGTGCGTTGATTGGTTATTCGAAGATTTATCGACCGATGAAATCAGTCACGCGTTGAAGGAATCTTAAATATAAAAAAGTTACATGCACCACAGAGAATCAAAATCTTCGTGTTCGAAATTCAAATGACTTTTGCACGCTAGCGGATAAAATAGACTTTTGCACGCAGATTTCGCCCTATAAACGGAGTTTTTCCGAGCGAGTGAGGTGAAAATATAATTTAGGTATCTTCAAGGTGAGAAGAGAATAGGCTATTGCTGAACCCGTACCCGTAGTCACTGTCCATCAGGCGATACTGAGGTCAATCGCCGCTTAGTCTATGAATAAATAAAAAAATGGGCAAGTGCGAGTTCGACTCGCGCATGAAGGGTTCCGTACCATAATCTATAACAAGTTTGTTGTATGGGAGCCCCCCCTAAATATTTATTTTATTTTATATTTAGTATTTGTTGTGATAGCGGCCATAGAAATACATCTGTGAAAATTTAAAATTGTCTAGCTATCACCGTTCTTGAGATACAGCCAGCACCTCTAGCATAACTGTCAAACGCGACTATTTCTCGCGCGAGATAATTACCCATCTCTTTCTATGCAGTAATGTGAGAGAGTGATGGGTAGCGCTATGTCTCGCGCCAAGAGTCGCGAATCATAGTTGTGCTAGACGGGCTGGTGACAGACGGACGGACAGCGAAGTCTCAGTAATAGGTTCCCGTTTTTACCCTTTAGGTACGGAACCCTAAAAGCTGCTGTAGAATCAGTCGTCATCCCATTTCTTAACCAATATTAGAGCAAATCATTTGATTAGAGCAGAGTGAAGGCTGATTTACAACAGAGTTCCGAAATATCAGTTTGTAATATCACAAGGTCACGATGGTGGGAAAGTGCTAATGCTAACAAAGAATCAGAGTAGCTTGTAGAAATTATGATGGGATAATAGTCGGTCAAGGTTTTACAAGCTTTATTTAAATTACCTTGTTTGTCTGTCTGTCTTACCGCTTTAATTATTGGGGTATACCAGCTTTTTACGACCAATTATAGTACACTAGCTTGTGCCCGCGACTACGTCCGCGTGGAACTTGGAAGTATGGAAGCAACCTCGTACAACACGATAGATATCCACCTAATCACCTTAATTAATAAAAGGGATTATTAAAAGCGCAAAGCAAATGTAAGAGCAATTGTGCTTTTGGTCTAATAATTACATTTCCTACAGGGTCATCAATGTCATCATGAATTACTTACTCACTTTTCAATATATTTAGGCATAATTTCCAGGATGAAAACTAGCCTATGTCCTTGCTCGGATCTTAAACTATCTCCATGCCAAATTTCATCAAAATCGATTCAGCGGTTTAAGCGTGAAGAGGTAACAGACAGACAGACATACTTTCGCATTTATAATATTAGTATGGATTATTGCAGACGCCGAGAATGAAGAGCTTGTCGGGTGAGTAGGTATAATGGTACGAAACAGGCAAGCCCTTTTCACGGCTAGGATAGGCATGTATGCATTTTTTGGTGAATTCGTGAAAGGGTCATTGTCAGATTTAGGTTCACGTCTTTGCAGTGGACACGTACAAGGTTAAGGACTTTAGGCCTAGTTTTACGATCAAAATTATATTAGCATAAACGACGTTTCCCTTTCTATGGGCTTGCGTGTTAAAAACATAACTTCTATGGACATACACCCCAGGCCAAAAGTATGGAAACAAGCTTATATTACTATACAAACCTGTGATTTCCTTACGGAATAAATGACAAAATCACAATATAAAAATGATTATAAACATTTTTAAATGTCAATAACGCAAATTCTGCTTATGAAAATTACCAGTGCAACATTTTGTAGAAAGGCAATAAACAAACGACAATATGCAGATGTTCTATTTTTTTATCTTTGGGTAACGGTTAGTAACATTTACACAAGGAATAATTATTGGAAACTTTAAATATTCAAAGAATAAACTTTCGGCCTGGGGTGTACGCTTTTAACACGTTCGCTACGGCAATTATGTAATAATAATAATAATACAATACTTTATTGCACACCAATAAAAGTTTACAAAAGGAAACAAGACAAATACAATTTATAAATAACGGTAGACAACAGGCGGTCTTATCGCTAAAAAGCGATCTCTTCCAGACAACCTTTGGGTAGTGAAATTGATGAAAATTCTAACTTAATACAGAGTAGGTGCAGCAGAAGGTGAAGGGAGCACATAATTAGATACTAACAGAAAACAAGTACGCATATGGGTAAATATACACATACATAAATAGAAATACATAAACTTACATAATACATACATAAATACAATAATATAAATAGACACTAGACATATACGAATCTTATATAACACAACGCAATACAGTCAGTGACGAAAAAACAGTTTCATATATTAAACCAACAACTTTATTGTTCGAGAGATAGGTAATGCTCTTTAATCTTATTCTTAAATATAGACAGGGACTTAGCACTTCGCAATTCAACTGGCAGCGAATTCCATAGCAGAACGGCTTGGACAGTAAAAGAATTGGAATAAAATTTAGAATGTGCGGCGGAGACAGTTAAAAGGAAATTTTTAGCGCACCTTGCAGACGAAAAATAACTAAAACGCTCTTTAAGGTATTGTGGAGTTGCTGGGTTGAAGAGTATGCCAAATAGAAGAGTTAGAATGTGAGAGTTACGCCTATGACGAATAGGGAGCCACTTGAGTTGTGATCGGAAACTTGAAATATGATCATATTTGCGTAACCCAAATATGAATCGTATAGAGATATTTTGAATGCGCTCAAGCTTATTAAGTTGCTCTTCTGAAATATCGAGATAAGAGATATCGGCATAATCTAGAATTGGGAGAAGCAACGTCTGAGCGAGCGCAATTTTAGTGGCGATAGGGAGAAAATTACGAAGCCTTCTAAGAGAGCCCACAGCGGCAAACATCTTCCTGCTCACTTCATTCAATTGAGGCGCCCAAGAAAGAGTGCAGTCCATAATTACACCCAGGTTCTTAACTTGGGAAGAGTAAGGGATCAAGACACCATTAAAAACAACAGAAGGAATATTAACTAAGTTAATTCTGGAAATCAAATTAGAACTACCGATGATGATAGCCTGAGTTTTTGACGGATTTACTTGTAGGCCAAAGTTACTGCTCCACTCTAAAATACATTTCAAATCCAAATTCGTTGAAGAAATGACTGAGGGTAGATCGACAACTGATCCTTGAGAATATATTTGAAGGTCGTCGGCATAAAGGTGATAACGTGAAGATAGATTATGAGTGATTGAATTTATAAATACAGAGAATAACAAAGGAGACAACACGCCGCCCTGCGGAACACCGGCCGTCGTGTTGCACCAAGAAGATCGGGAAGCATCCACCTTTATACGTTGCCGACGACCAGTCAGGTAGCTACGAAACCAATCAATTACCGCAGGAGATATGTTAAGAGAACGCAATATACCCAACATAATATCGAAATCAACAGAGTTAAATGCGTTGGAAAAATCTAAGAGAGTTAACACAGTCAATTTACGGTCGTTCATACCCGCCCGTATATCATCTGTAATTTTCACAAGTGCAGTAGCCGTACTATGCCCGGAACGAAAACCAGATTGATAGGGATTAAGAAGATCATTTCTATTAAAAAAGGAAACAAGTTGTTGGAAAACTAGGCGCTCAAGGACTTTGGATAAAAAAGGAAGTGATGAGTACAGGTCTCAACAGGGCGGCTTCTTCGGCTCAGCTCGCAGTGGACTGTATGATGTTCGATCGGGTCTTCCTGTAACAGCTTGTTCGGTTCGGGTTCGGTTCGGTTCGGTTCAGCTTGTAGGCTCAGGTTCGGTTCGGATCGGCTCGGTTCGTTCGCGACGAAAACGGGCCGCGACGTAGTCCAAACGTATGGACACGTAACGCGACGTAAACGGGCCGCGACGTAGTTCGGACGCGGGGTACGGACGCGGGATGCACGGGCCGCGACGTAGACCGCAACGTAGATCTGCCGTAGACTCGACGTGACTCGATGTGACGTCACGTAAACTCGACGTAGACGCGACGTGAATCGTAGTACGACGTAACGATGGACGCGTCCAAGGATTCGGAGCTCGACTGACGGACAGGACCTCAACGAATCGCTTGGACCGACGTGCAGGCTGGAGCTCTTGATAGCTGGAGGTAGGCAGGTTCACGATGTTAATAACAAGACTGGTTCTTCGGTAGTGCATACATTTATTTTTCGTTCACTTATTATATAACATTTGTGGTTCGGTTCGCCAGACATAACTCCTGTAAGCGGAATAATCCTATTGGAACCAATCAGAGGCGAGCGAGCGTTCCTTTCCTCTCGGGAACGCCCCTTTCGGTCAAGTGTGTTCAGTTTTAATTTTAAATGTTCCAAAACCTGCTCCTCGCTCTGATTGGCTCTACATTTTTGGGCTCTGTTCAATAACGGCCGTTTTTTGGTCTATCAAAATTATACATTAATTAGCATATCTCGGCTCTTTATCGTCCGATTCATATTATACATATCCCGTTCGACGGGGCTCGCTAAGGGCTCTTAAGTCCTATCTGAACCTTAGGGTTCAGGTAACAGGGTTCGGTTGTACTTCACGGATAGTGAGTAACTTTTGTAAATAAGAATCTTGCAAGATCGTTCCTGCGGATTCTTATTTACGTTCGCTTACGGTAGGGGTTCGGATTATGTATTTTCATTACAGGGGGTTCGGGTCTATCTTTATATACTGCGGGTTCGTTGCCCCCTTATGTATTTGAGGCGGTAGATGGCCTTATGTAACTGACTTATAAAACATTTACGTTTTACGTTATGCTTCATAACGGTTCACGTGGTCGAGTTACATAAGCTCTTTTGCCGCCTCGGGTGTTTCACGGCGGGGTGCTGCGTCATCGACCCATTTACCTGTGATTTAATAAGGGTTTCGTGACGCCTTATTCAACCAGTACCTTATGGGTCGTAGGCACAACTAAGTTACCAGTGGGATCGGATCATTTTACCTTGGGGCTCTATAGCATCTTTTATGTGCTTGTATATTAAGTATATAAGGATCATTGATTATTATAGGATGTTGGTATCTTTTATGTACCTTTCTTATTGTATATAAGGACCTTATGACAGCTTTTATGTGTCTAACTTATAATTACGAGATCATGTTACACATATTAATCAGTCTTATTTTAACTTAGCCTAGTACATAAGTCGTCGTCACGGCGTTACATAGTCTCGCTGTCGGCGTGGTTGCTGGCGTTCCCAACATCCTCCCCTCGGTCGCTGCATGGCGGCGACCTCCTGTTGACGGGCAGAACAGCCAGCTTCGTCGTCGGCCTCCGGAACACGCCTCCTCTCGTTCGGACGTCCACGTTGCGTGCGATGCCATCGGGTCCCGGATAGACTGCTTCGACGATGCCTCTTGGCCATGTGTTTCTTGGCAGGTTCGGGTCAGCGATCAAAACATAGTCGCCGACCGCTATGGCGGTCTCCCGGGGGTTTGAGGATCCCCGGGGTGCGAGTAATGGGCTGTACTCGCGTAGCCATCTTCGCCAGAAAGAGTCGGCGAGTGCTTGGCTGGCGCGCCAAGCTTTTCTGTCATCTTCTTCGCAGGGGCCAGTGGTAGGGACCCCCGACGGTCCTCCCAGTATGAAGTGGTTCGGTGTGAGCGCCTCGGGGTCATCGGGTTCGACGCTCACGTGGGTGAGAGGTCGAGAGTTCACGCAGTGCTCGACCTCGGCGAGCAGCGTCTTGAAAATCTCCTCCTTGGGCGATCTTGTGTTCAGTGTGGCGGACAGCGCGGTTTTGACGGTCCGCACCATCCGCTCCCAGGCGCCGCCTTGGCGCGGCGCGCCCGGCGCGATGAACCTCCAGTCCATGCGGTGTAGCTGCCCGTGCTCCTGCAGGGCGGGCAGCCATTCGACGTAGGCGGCTCGCAGCTCGGAGTCGCAGCCTCTCAGGTTCGTCCCGTTGTCCGAGTACATGACAGCGGGCCATCCGCGCCTGGCTCCCAGCCGGCGCAGCGCCATCACGGCGCTGTCGGTTGACAGCGTGTGCACCACCTCGAGGTGCACGGCGCGGGTAGTGAGGCACGTAAACAGTGCCACCCATCGCTTCTCGGTCCGCCTGCCGATAGTGACGGCTAGCGGGCCGAATAGGTCCACCGCGCAGTAGTGGAATGCGCGGGTGAACGGCTGTAGACGGGCCGCGGGCAAGTCGCCCAGCGGCGGGTCGCGCGGGCGCGCGCGCCGCAACACGCAATGCATGCATGTCCGGGCCACGCTCCGCACCGATGGTCGCAAGTGCAAGATCCAAAACTGCTGCCTGAGATCATTAACAACAGTCTCGTTAAATGCATGGTGCGCTCGCTTATGAGCGCGCAAGATCAGTAGTTTCACGTACGGGTTGCGGCCGTCTAGTATGACGGGCTGCTTATTGACGGATGGCGGCGCTGCGTTTATACGCGTCCGCATGCGCATCAATCCGTCGTCGTGCAGTTGCGGATCGAGTTCGTATAGCCTGCTACTGCGGGCTAGCGGCTCCCCTCGTGAGAGAGCCCGTAGTTCGTCAGCGAAGTCTCTCCTCTGCGCCCATTGCATCCACAGGTGCTCCGCTGATCTGAGGTGTCGTACCTCTAATGGGACTCTCACCTTTCTCTTCAGACGTTCGATGAACTGCAGAGTTCGCGCTGTAGCTCCGATCAGTCGGTCAAAGTTCGAAAATCGCTCTATTTTCGGTAGTGGCGGGTCGACGACCTGTGCCACGTTACATACCTCGATTATTTCGTGTGGTATCTCCGTTGTATCTCGCTGCTCTTGCGGCCATTGCGCCTCCGGCAGTCGCAAGAAATCCGGGCCTGTGTACCAGCGGTCGGTATTTCTTACGATACGCTGCGGGTCTGCGCGGGTCGCGTCGTCGGACGGGTTGAGGCGGGTTGGGACCCACCTCCATTGCTCGATCTCTGTTAACTCGGCGATCTCGCCAAGTCGATGTGACACAAACGTACTGTAACGGCGTGCATTATCTCGCACCCATTGTAGTACTGTTCGACTGTCTGTCCACAGCACAATCTGCTCGGCAGCTACTCGATGCGCCTCGCGCAGCGTTTGCGCCAGTCGCGCACCTATAAGCGCTGCTTGTAGTTCGGCTCTCGGTATCGCTATCGGGCGAATGGGCGTGACCTTTGCCCTCGCCGTAATCAACTGCACACGTACCGGCTCGTGAGGTCCTCCCTCGGTTCTCCAGTAGGCTGCGGCCGCGTATGCTTGCTCGGAGGCATCTACAAATATATGTAATTGGTGTTTCTTACCTCCCCCCGTGTACAAGCATCGCCGTGGTAGCCGCAGCGCCGTAACATATTCTATGTTACTGAGCCACTGTAAAAATAGCTCCTTCTCGTCGTCCGGCAATGGCTCGTCCCAACCTAATTTTAAAATACAAATTCGCTGCATTTGTATTTTTGTGGTAACGGTGTATTGCGCTATTTGCCCCAATGGATCGAAGACGGACATTACCGCGCTCAAGGCCTCCCTTTTTGTTGGCCCTCGGTTCAGGTTCCGCACGTCGGCCGGGACTCGAACCATTGCCGTGTTGAAACCTAATTCGTCGGTTTCGGCGTTCCAAAACATACCTAATACTTTCTGCTCTTTAGATCCCAGGTTCTTTGGTTCGTCGGATCTCTGCGCTACAGGTATCCGCTCTAATATCTTTTTAGAGTTCGACGTCCAGCCGCGCAAGTTGAAGCCGGCGTGGGCGTGCGACGCGATGATTTGCACCGCGGTCTCGGCCGCCGCGTCTTCATCGTCGTAAGAGGTCACGAGGTCATCCATGTACGTATTTTGTGTAATATCGTACACGGCTGCCGGATAAGTGTCCGCGTTGTTCTCCGCGTTCCGGTTGCGGACACTATGGGCTAGAAATGGCGAAGATTTCGTTCCGAACAAAACGCTCGTTGTTTTGTATACCTTCGGCGGTTGTTGGCGGTCCGATCCCCGCCACAGGAATAACTGCGATACTTGGTCCTCGGGTCTCAGCTTTATTCTCAGGAACATCTCCTGTATGTCCGCCGTAGCGGCGTACGTACCCTCTCTGAAGCGCAGCAGTATTCCCATCAACGACTGTAGTAAGTCGGGTCCTTCTAGCAGCTCGTCGTTCAAGCTGGTTCCCAGCGATGTCGCGTGTGCGTCAAAGACTAGACGGACGCGATCGGGCTTGTTCGGGTTTCTTACCGCAAAGTGCGGTAAAAACCATGCCTTAGGGCTTGTTAGGTCACCTAAGTGCGGCTCTGCATAACCTTTTTCGATAAGGTTATTTACCTGTGCTGTGTACTCGTGCGCGAAGTCTGGATCCCGGTCCATCCGCTGCTCTAAGTTGCGTAACCTTTTGTACGCCATGTTGTAGCTGGGAGGCAGGTTCGGTTCGTCGGTCCTCCACAGCTGTCCTACTTCGTACCGGGGTCCGTCGATGCGTCTTACCGTTTCGTTAAACAGCTTTGTTGCTCGTTCGTCTAGGGGGCTTGCTTTGTCTATTAGTTTCACCCCTAACGCGTCGATGTCGAAGTATCGCCTCATCATCGCGTTCAGCTCCTTGTCCGGCTCCGTCATATGCATGACTACTTCGCCGGCCCTTACCGTTCTCGGTGCTGAGCCGTAAATGCACCATCCAAGGCGACTACGTACGGCTAGCGGCTCGCTCGTCTTCCCCGTTCGGGCTTCTAACGGCAATGTTAGATGCCAATGATCTGCTCCTATTAAAATTTTCGGCACTACATTCGTGTAGCACGCTTCGGCTAGATCGGCCAAGTGCGGCAAGCGCACTATACTGTCGCGCGGCATTGTCTGCTCCCTAATGCCTAGTCGCGGCACGGTTCTGAGTCGCATACTGTACGACGGGCCTCCATCGGTGCCTCGTACAGTCGCCTCGACTCGCTGGCTCGGCTGGTTCAGGCATAGCGCTGCTACGCCTTGTATGAGTAGCGGCGCTTGAGGTCCCTCTAGACCTACTTCGCTCGCTAACTCCTGATCGACGATGGAAATTGTCGATCCCTCGTCGACCATCCCGTAACACAGCACCTCCTTCTTGGGACCGCGCAGAATTACGGGCATGATTTTTAACATCACCTTGTTTGATTCGTTGTGTGACGTCATAGCGATTGTCTCTCGCTCTTGTGTGGGCTCTGCGCGGCGGTGTGCCGGCGCTGTGTTCGGTTCGCTGGGCGGCGCAGTGTAGGGCGCGCTCGCGCGGGCGGGCGCGCGCGACTGCGGCGGGCGGGCGTTATTGTCGGTGCTGTCTGTACTCACATTTGATGTAGTTCGGTTCGGTTCGTGTAGCATCATATGGTGTGAGTGTGGACAGCCGGGTACACTGCAGCCTTTTGCAGTGCACGTATCACGACGATGCTTCTGGTTCATGCATTTAAAGCATACGTGATTTACCCGTGCCCATTCCCATCTTGCTCGTACCGGCATACTCAGTAGTTTGCGGCACTCGTTCGTGCGGTGACTATTGCCGCAGCAATAGCACGCTTCCACTCGTTCCGTGGCGAATGTCTGGGCTCGTGTCGGTTGCGTACGCTGTATCGCTCCGCTCGCTCCCCGGTTCGGGTATGTCGTTCGTCGGGGCGGTGGCGGTTGCGTGGGCGCGTTATGCGCGGGTCTGCGTGACGGCGCTCTCGCGTGTGAGTATAATAACTCCGCGTCACTCTCGTCCATCAGGAACTCGGCTAATAATATTATTTCGCACTCACCGCCTTTCACGTTGTCTTTTGCGAAGGAGCACCACCTCGACCGTAGATGCGGGCTTAACCTGTCGGTTATCTCCCGTATCAGTAACGGGTTGCCGCCGTAGTTTCGACGGTCTAGATCGACCAATGTCGACACAATATTCATTACCTTTATTGCGAAGGTGTTCAGGTCGGTGGCGCTCGGTCCGAGCGACGGCAGGCGCTTAAGCTCTTCTAGAGCTCGGTCGACCAACAGGTCGGTTCTGCCGAAATTCTTTTTCAGGACTCTAATAATGAGATCGGGGTTCGACGTTGACGCGAGCATGTGCTGCACGCACTCTCGCGCCTCGCCTTTCAGCGCAGCTCGTAGACGGGCGACGTTCTCGTACTCCGTGAACTTGTACCTTTTTGTCGATTCCGCAAAACTGTGGTAGAACGTCAACCACTCGGCAGGGTGTCCGGAGTACGCAGGCAACTCGTACACTTGTCTCGGCGGAGGGCGGGCCATCGTCTGTAGATGGTCGGCTAACCGATCTATCGCCTGAGATCGGCTGGAGGATCGCTCTCGGGAGGTTCGGGTCTCGCGATCGGCTCGTTCGGGCGTGACGGTGCGACGCCTCCTCGGCGTCGGGTCATCGCGGTAAGCAGCGTCACTTACCTCGTGGTGTGTAAGCCACGCATCGATCCTCCGCTTTGATTCCTCCGCTGTCTCTGCTGCCGGACGTCCGGACTGCGAACCGCCGGCCTGTGAGCCCTCCGCTTCGATGCGATGCAGTTCGGTGTCCAGCCTCTTCTTGACTAGATCCTCTTCTAGTTGCAGCTGCTTCCGCTTGATTTCAGCAAGCCGCTCTGCTGCCTTTAGTTCCGCTTCTTTTTTCCGCGCCTCCGTAGTGCTGCTGGTTCTCGACGTAATCGACGGCGCGCGGCGTTCGTCGATTTCGAATCGCACCTGTTCGAGAGCGCGGTCTCTATCGAACGTGCGGGGTTCGCGCGGTACGGGTGTCGCGGGTCGCGGGATCGGTGCGCGGATCGCGGGGTCGAAGGCCGCGTACGCGAGTGACGTCATAGCCGCGCGGGGCTCGCGTGTATCGCCGGTACGCGGCGCGTGCGTCAGACGGGACGCTAAATGTTCGCCGGTCGGTGTTGAGTATCCGACGGCTGCGGGTTCTTCGGGTTCTTTTTGGTTCAGACTGGTTCTGCGCAGGTGTTCGTCCAGCTTTGCCCGCCATTGGAGCGTGTCGTCCAACTGTGGCGGTGACTCTGGCGATGTCCTTTTCTCGGGCTGCATGCCCGGGGCGCGTGTCTCTGTGGTTCGCGGACGTGCTCCCAGCAGCTCTGCAGACGTCTCGCCGGAGGTTCGGGTCGGTTCGGTCGGCGGGTCGTCGTGCGAAGTTGCTTCACTCGTCTGCTTCCTTGTCTGCACCATGGTGGTTCGGATGTTCTGGCTCGAAAATCCGGTTCGAAGGACCAACGCTGTTGAGTACAGGTCTCAACAGGGCGGCTTCTTCGGCTCAGCTCGCAGTGGACTGTATGATGTTCGATCGGGTCTTCCTGTAACAGCTTGTTCGGTTCGGGTTCGGTTCGGTTCGGTTCAGCTTGTAGGCTCAGGTTCGGTTCGGATCGGCTCGGTTCGTTCGCGACGAAAACGGGCCGCGACGTAGTCCAAACGTATGGACACGTAACGCGACGTAAACGGGCCGCGACGTAGTTCGGACGCGGGGTACGGACGCGGGATGCACGGGCCGCGACGTAGACCGCAACGTAGATCTGCCGTAGACTCGACGTGACTCGATGTGACGTCACGTAAACTCGACGTAGACGCGACGTGAATCGTAGTACGACGTAACGATGGACGCGTCCAAGGATTCGGAGCTCGACTGACGGACAGGACCTCAACGAATCGCTTGGACCGACGTGCAGGCTGGAGCTCTTGATAGCTGGAGGTAGGCAGGTTCACGATGTTAATAACAAGACTGGTTCTTCGGTAGTGCATACATTTATTTTTCGTTCACTTATTATATAACATTTGTGGTTCGGTTCGCCAGACATAACTCCTGTAAGCGGAATAATCCTATTGGAACCAATCAGAGGCGAGCGAGCGTTCCTTTCCTCTCGGGAACGCCCCTTTCGGTCAAGTGTGTTCAGTTTTAATTTTAAATGTTCCAAAACCTGCTCCTCGCTCTGATTGGCTCTACATTTTTGGGCTCTGTTCAATAACGGCCGTTTTTTGGTCTATCAAAATTATACATTAATTAGCATATCTCGGCTCTTTATCGTCCGATTCATATTATACATATCCCGTTCGACGGGGCTCGCTAAGGGCTCTTAAGTCCTATCTGAACCTTAGGGTTCAGGTAACAGGGTTCGGTTGTACTTCACGGATAGTGAGTAACTTTTGTAAATAAGAATCTTGCAAGATCGTTCCTGCGGATTCTTATTTACGTTCGCTTACGGTAGGGGTTCGGATTATGTATTTTCATTACAGGGGGTTCGGGTCTATCTTTATATACTGCGGGTTCGTTGCCCCCTTATGTATTTGAGGCGGTAGATGGCCTTATGTAACTGACTTATAAAACATTTACGTTTTACGTTATGCTTCATAACGGTTCACGTGGTCGAGTTACATAAGCTCTTTTGCCGCCTCGGGTGTTTCACGGCGGGGTGCTGCGTCATCGACCCATTTACCTGTGATTTAAGGCCGTTCCCTGAGCCAGATTTGCAAAAATACCCCAAAAATTATCCTATTTTTCTACGAAACGTTGATATTAGTAAACGAGGGAAAAATATATATCATTCTTGATTATATTATCTTTAATAACACAGCATTCGATACACGATTCATAACACTTCGCTCGATACAATTAATTCCCAAAGTAACCTCCAATTCGAATTTTTACTCCAACTTTACTTGTTTTTTTTCTACGTGACACTATGAAACAAAAAAAGGAGAAAAATCAATCATAACTAAAATAGTAATTTTACAGCTTCCGAATTTCAATAATTGAAGCCAATATTTTTAAAATAAATAATCATCGACAAATTCTTACGAAAAAAGATATCGCCTTACGACCCGCAAGCTCTGTCTCCGTCACTCTTTTGAAATGTGACTGTGATGTGACAGGGACGGGTGGCCTGAGGAGGGGCTCGGGGTTCTGGCTCAGGGAACGGCCTTAATAAGGGTTTCGTGACGCCTTATTCAACCAGTACCTTATGGGTCGTAGGCACAACTAAGTTACCAGTGGGATCGGATCATTTTACCTTGGGGCTCTATAGCATCTTTTATGTGCTTGTATATTAAGTATATAAGGATCATTGATTATTATAGGATGTTGGTATCTTTTATGTACCTTTCTTATTGTATATAAGGACCTTATGACAGCTTTTATGTGTCTAACTTATAATTACGAGATCATGTTACACATATTAATCAGTCTTATTTTAACTTAGCCTAGTACATAAGTCGTCGTCACGGCGTTACATAGTCTCGCTGTCGGCGTGGTTGCTGGCGTTCCCAACAGGAAGAATGGATATAGGACGATAGTCGGAAAAGGTGGCGGGATTGGATTTTTTTGGTAATGGTATGACATCAGCCTCCTTCCAGATTGAAGGAAAAACACCAGATGAAATGGAGAAATTGAGAATATTGGTAATTATAGGAACAAGGAGGTCAAGAAGGGGTAAGATCATACTACGGCTTACACTGTCGACACCAACTGCATTCGAAGTAATAGATAGCACGTTTCTCTTAACATCACTGTCGGTAAATTGAGCAAGAAAGAAGGGATTATAGTCTGGAGTTGGGAGTGATGAAAGATAATCAAGTGTCCTGGTTTTAGCAGGGCCACAAAAATTAGCAGCAGAAGAGAAATGCAGGTTTAACTGATCAAGGTCAACATCTTTAGGACAGGAGTTCTCTTGAGATTTCCCAACTCCAAGTGACTTTAAAACTTCCACACCTTAATATGTAATGTAATTAGCCATATTTATATCGGGTCTTAAAGACATTTATTACTGAGTCGGCGGTCCCGGGTTCGAATCCCGGCCAGGGCAAATATTTGTGTGATGAACTCGAATATTTATGCTTGGGTCATGGTTGTTCTATATATTTTAGTATATATTATCTATATAAGTATGTATAACGTCGTCTAGTACCCAGAACACAAGCCTTCTTGAGCTTAATTTGGGACTAGAACGATTTGTGTGAGGTTGTGTGATAAAAAAAAAAAACTATTAACTATTGGCCACCGAAGAGACCACTTTTGTTTTTTGAACTGGCAATGACGCGAAACATTTATACGTCACCCTAGGCCGGTAGTGGGATTTCCTGCCGTAAGGGGGAGAAAATTCGTAAATACCCCAGATAGCATAATTGTGGCTCTCACCTTCGGCTCGGGCCACAAACACCTGCGATCTAGGGCATTCACGAATTTCCCGCCCTAGGTATGTAATGTACTATTTTTGTGGCATAAACACTAGACAGCTGTATCTTTTTTTTAAGTTAATTTTTTTATAGCTTTAAGGACCTCCCTCTGTAGACCTGTAGATATGTCTTAAACGACGCGTTTGGCTCGGTTGGTAGACACCTGCCTACTGAGTCGGCGGTCCCGGGTTCGAATCCCGGCCGGGGCAAATATTTCTGCAAATATTTGTTCTTGGGTCATGGATGTTATCTATATATGTATTTATATATTATGTATATCGTCGTCTAGTACCCATAGTACAAGCTTTGCTTAGTTTGGGACTAGGTCGATTTGTGTATGATTGTCCCTTAATATTTATTTATTTATTATTTATTTAATTTCTTTTCGATACCTCCACGCATTCCCGAGATAAAGGGCCTTGACAGGCGGACGGACGGACCACAAAGTGATCTTATAAGAGTTCCGTTTTTTCGTTTTGATGTGCGGGATCCTAAAAACAAAAGAAGTGTTATTTTATATAAAAACCCGAGATTAGCAAAAGGTTTCGTGAACTTTTGCGTAGGCAGTTCTGAAATAAATAGTTGATTCACTAAAATCATATCTGATGGAAGCATTCTTTTGAAATACCCAACCTTATTTAATGTACAACAAAATCTATACTTTATTCCAACCTCAGATACGAGGTTGCTGAAGTTGTATTGAAATGTGATTGAACTATGAGTCTGTGTAGTGTGAAAGTGAAAATTGCGAACTTAATATGGATAATATAAATAGAGTTGTCGGATTTAGATAGTGCTGGGTCGTTTCGAGTTATTTGTACAACGAAACATAATAGTTTAATACTAAAAAGAAAATTATTTCTTGTAATTAAAAAAAAATAAAAATCTTCCCCTGTAATAGACAATTAATTTTTGGGTTAATCAACTTTTTTCTGCCACTCGTTGCCATGGTGATGTCCCCTGTGTCACTTTTTAAAACAACGATTTTCCGTGGTTATATTTAGCAAAAGCTTTGTAATTTAAGCAGTAATATCAATAAATTTAATTTAATTTTAGCCCATTCTTACGTAGACTATCTCCTGACAATACCAGTAATGGGTGATTATCTCAGCGAAAAAAAATTGCGGCGGAATTGATAACTATAGTGTGAAACAATTGTTTTTAAAGTTTTAATTTTTTTCTGAAAAGAAGACACAAATTATTATCATAAGCCAAATCGCAAAGTATTGTAAAAGTCATTTATGTTTAATAATAATTTTTTTTGCGGTAAAATGATAATTTTGGTGCGGCGTCCAGTATTCGTTGTTCCTCATAAATGTCTTTGATAGAACCATATCATCAATGTTTTAGTCTAAAATTGCATTTATTTATAATCTTTATTAGTTTAAGTATCTTATAAGGATATATAAATAAAGATTAATACATAAATAGATACTCAAAATTGAGCACTAAAAGTTGTCCGGGTGAAATTGACAATTTTGGTGGTAAATATTGAAAATGTGTTTATGGATGAACGAAACGCAATAAGACCAGCAAACGTGTGTTAACCTGTTCGTTTAGTTCCGCTCCGGCATAGAGCGATGACACACATGTCGTACCTTGCTGGATCTGTCCACTCAGCACGTAAGTATCTAATTTTGGTGGGGTACAAATACGTTTTGACACAATTTTTGTGGTATATGTTTCTAGTTTCTTAGCAATAATTGATTGTGTGTGAATTGTGTGTAAGACGTGTTAAAGGTTTCCTTTTTAAAATATAAAGTTAAATTGGAAGTAACTAATACGGATATTTTTTAAATATTTTTTTAATCACTTTTTCTAATTTTGGTGGATCCATTTTGGTGATTTTGGTGGTAATTTCAAAGTCACCAAAATTGCTTGATGCCACCAGAATTGTTAATTCTGTAATCTGCATATAATTACACATTTGTAATCGCATTTCCAACACTTTTGACTCGGTGAATTTATTTGAAGTCAAGTATAAACACAATACATCTAATATTACAAGCTGTCGGTGAGGGTAATCTTAGCTTAGATATGCTTATGCTGGTGGCGGATTCTATAGCTCCTATCCTTTCCTATATTACTATTTTTTTTCCTCTGGCACGTTTCCTACAATTTGGAAATGCGCCCATCTGATTCCTCTCCCTAAAACCCCAGGATCCGTCGTACTTTTCGCAGTGTCGTCCTATGTCCATTCTTCCCGTCTTATCCAAAATCATTCAATCCTCTGTAAATCCACGTCCCTCATCACATCTAAATAGACTTAACTTGTTCAATTCTTTAGCACAACCACCGCTTTGGTTAAGATCACCGACGACATTCGTCTTAATATAGAAAAAAGGAAAGTGACTATATTGGTGCTCCTAGATTTTAGTAGTGTTTTTAACACTGTTGATTTTGATATCCTTCTCAGTTTACTTAGTACTTTAAATATATCTCCAACTTCACTGTCCTGGTTTCGTGATTACCTCTTTGGGGGGCAACAGCGGGTTCGATTTGATGACCGATTTTCTAGTGGCTGGTGTGAACTGTCTGCTGGTGTCCCTCAAGGGGGCATACTCTCTCCATTACTCTTTTCTGTCTTCATTAACGGAATCACCAACCACAGTCACTATCCTCCTCGTTCCATGTCTTTGCAGACGATTTGCAGCTTTATGCGGCGGCCAGCATTGATGATTTTGGCTCCTTTGTTTTGCAAATCAATTTAGACCTGGAATCAATCCGCGCTTGGGCTTGATTCTTTGGTTTGATGAAGAATGCCAAGAAGGTTCAGGCTATTGTCGTTGTTCGCCTGCGGTCAAGTGCGAATCTGGCTCTATCTATCCCACAGGATAGATCTTATGTTTACGATGTATCTTTTGCTGTGCGCGCCGTGAATTTATGAAATAAATTGTCTCCCGCCCTAAGGCAGACGTAGTCCGTAGCATCGTTCAAGAGGAAGTTCAATAAATTGTGGCTGTCGAATGAATGATTATTTGATTAGGTTGCTGTTTTTGTTATAATTATGATTATATTTATGTTATATGTATTTATATAGATATTACGTAATATGTATTACATTGACTGTTTGCCTATCTCTCTCTCATTTGGTTTTTGCATTTTCATTTGTACTATTGTAAAGTTATCGTATTGGACATGTTCCTTGGTTTGTCTGCCATTTACTTGTGTTTAACACTCATTTACTCGAAGGTTAATTGGAAGAAATCCCTTAAAGGGATAAGTTCGCTTTTGTACATGCTTATTTTTTTGAAATGTATGTAGTTTTTACGATGGCTAATCGCAAGAAAAATCAATCAAGAGAAGTCCTCGAAAAAAAAATATACTGTTGATACAAACGAGTTAGTGATTGTATTTTCATAGATATTTTGGTATAATTAAAATGATTAATTAAACATATACTTTCTTTTCATTTCCAGCAGGCAATCTCCTTGACAAATATTTATTTTTAGCACAAGTAACTAATTTTGGTGTAGATGTACAATTTGGGTGGCAGGCCAATTACTAAAATCGTAATATCTTTAAAACTATTATGTATAACAAAGGGCCATTACTACACAATATTGGTTATGACTTTATTCATATTATTGATATGTAATTTTGACTCTAACATCAAAAATAAAAAATGCCACCAAAATTAGGTAAATTTCGAGCTTGTTGAAATTCACCCTAATATCAATTATCAACACTTTTCTTAGAAATTTAATCACTATTGTCCCCTGGGTCACGGGGCCGAATAGCAAAAAGAAAAATTTGATCCACCCTCTTAACAATATTTGTAATAATTTCCGTTTCTCTATAAAAACGGTTTCTCAAAACGGTTGTAAGAACAAAATGCCCAGTAGGTTTAGAGAAGATCGAAGGGCTTTGAAACAGGAGTTGAAACGTGTATTTATATTTCCGTATCCGTTAGTGATGCTAGGACGCACACAGACACAGAGGCACCCACGAACAGCTGGGCGCGTTCGTGCCGACTCGCTAACGAATTTGGATATCAATTAAGTTTAAACTCAACTTTGTTTCAAAACACCTCGGTCTCCCCTACTGCGTGCCATGAGCCGCGCTAATAGCCTACACACTAGCATCACCGCCTTCCAATTTTATCTGGCGCGCATTCTTATCCAGCGGCGCGGTGCGCGGGAAACAGTCGGTCGTCACCCATGACCAATTACGTCACATTTTACACAAACAACCAGTAAA
This sequence comes from Apotomis betuletana, assembly GCA_932273695.1. Lineage (NCBI taxonomy): Eukaryota > Metazoa > Arthropoda > Insecta > Lepidoptera > Tortricidae > Apotomis > Apotomis betuletana. The sequence continues at coordinate 7,613,116 of OW026322.1, forward strand.
TTACAGTTCTCAAACGGCTTTTATGCAATTCCAGAGAGCTTTCTGTAATTGTTTACAATACAAATAAATAAAGCTATTTATAATTGAGAATTTATGTTGATTGTATTACAATTTCAAACTCCTAGCTAGCTAATTATAAATAGAACCTAACTAAAATGTTGTAACCTTTTAGTTTAGATATCTATAATTATATTGAATACCTAAAGAAACATCTAAGGTTTAGAAAATAAAATAAACAAACAATTTCGGAATTTTAATTTCATTGTTAAACAAAAAACAACGTATAAATGTATGCGATATTTTGGCCGCATTTTTTACATGGAGTATGTTTTTTGTTGGTGGTCGATCTACAATGGTATGTAGGTGGCAGCTATAAAAACAACTGGGCGCTAATTCCAGCTATCACCAAAGATATCGGCAAGAAAGCAACATCTCAGCTATATCTCAGGCATATCGCGATGTTCGCGATTCGAATGGCATAAAGTGACCTCTCGTCAAGTTTGCGCTTGATATCTATAACGTGGCATATAAATGAGGCGCAAACTTAACGCCACCGGATTGGTGAAGTGGTGATATGGGGCTTATAAACGGGCCATGTTTTGCTTGCGACATCCTTCTCTGAGACCCTACAATAGAGCAAGATGGCAATAATGGCCGGCGACAAATTACAGCAAAACATGACCAGTTTAGAAGGTCCTATATGCCTAGTACATAAGGCGCAAACTTAACTGGTATGACGTGAAATGTCACTTTATGCAGTTCGAATCGCAAATATCGCGTGTTAATGACAGTTTATGGCGATATAATTGAAATATATTTGGTGATATCTCTAAGTACACTCGAATTAGGGCTCTGATTTTAACTTCCGCTTCTAAATCATATGAGCATGGTCCTGACTCAACTTATTTTAATAATCGACAGACGACAACTATAATATAGTAGGCTCAATAAAAAAGAAATACCCCCGGCACAAGTTGCTGGTCATCATAAGACCCTCATTCAATGAGTGATATAGAAAATGCTACTAAAACTGAACATAACTACACAATTTAGAATTCTTAGCTTCAATATTGGCCGAGATCTTGTCCCTTGTTCCAATTAAAGCTGAATATCTTGGAATCTACTGGACCTATTTCCACCAAACATAGCTACGAACCATCTCTATGGACAAGTCTTTCGATTAAAAAACTGCACTCAAATTGGTCCGCCCGTTTGGTAGCTACAATGCACACAGACATACAGATACACATACAAATTCGGGGGTTAATAAATACCTAGCTCAAATCATAGCATAAGTATATCATGGCATACTTTTTAAAGATATTTTATCGCAAATCCATGCGTATTTCACATCATTATTCTGGCCAATTTGAAGATTCATTATCGAATTCGAACCCATCCGAGCACAATACGCTTAATTCCATCAAATTTGAATACGAACGTATCATTTTAAAGAAATCTGTTTTCAACCGATGATATTATAAATTCATTCAATGTATTAATCGTGAAGTTAAACGAAAAATCCTCGCTCAGCGTCTTAGTATAGCAATACAGCGAAGTAATGCTGCCAGCATCTTTGGTACAATGCCATGGGACCCATTTTTAGACATAGTTTAGTTTTAGATTTAGTTTAATACTAGGTACAAATATAATTTTGATAAACGTATTTTTTATGAGCAATTGTTAATCTGTTGTTTTGTGTTTTAAATAATTACAACCAGAGAAATATGACACCACGCAGATGTCCCTATAACTGACTTTAGGTACACTAAGATGATCAATTAACGTTTAAAATATATCACCACAATTTTACACGTAATGATAATTAATGATAAGAAATTTGAAAAATAACAGTCATTCAGATAAAAGAAACTAACCTAAATGACGATGAATACACGGATTACCATAATCTAATAATGCAGTAGAGATAATAGACAGTGATTAATATTAAAAACCGATTTCCGAACGACCTTATGCCACCCGCCATATTGCGCAACATGAACGTAACATAAAGTTCTGTTATCTCATTGGCAGTGAAAGTTTTCTCGTACGATTTATAAATCCCACAATAGCTGCTCGAGGAAGATCGGTATTAAGATAATCGATTTATATAAAGGCCCGATGGATGTCGATTTGTCATTTATTAACCTTTGTGTTGGCGGGAAATTTGACATGTGAAGAGCGTGTTTGAGTAGACCGTTATTTAAATTTGAGTTAGCTTTCGTTCTTAGTTCAATAGTACATTACTGCAGAGGCCGCGAAATAGGGAATTATTGGCCGAGTAGTAATAGATGGCCGAGTGATAACGAGGCCATCTAGAGATACGAGGCAGATAATCCCTGTTCGCGCCGAGGCTTGTATAGTGCTTTTCTCAAATAAATCCAAGGAAATAATACAAATGTTCAACTTATATATTCATATAAAAACAAATTTATTTCAAATTTAATAAAAAAAAACAAATTTATTTTTTTAAGCTGTTCGGGTCAATGTTTTTGCCACCAAATGTTAAGATGATTCTATTTATTAAAAAATGACAACACCTTATTAATTAGATATTGTTATATTTTTTAACAATAAACGTGATTCCTTGTTTATTTTATTGAATATCTGATTTAATCGAATTGAATAATCTAGTTAAATATAAGAAATAAAACGTAAATATACATGCACAAACTAAGTTTTTTTTTATTGGCAGTATGCCATAGATTATCAATAAAAGAAATAAACCCCACTGAAACAAAAGACAATCTCTTTGTTGGCTACGGCCAATAATGTTGTATGAAATTCCTTTATATCGTTCTAATTTGAAATTAGAACGAATCTTCAACAATTGCTATACAAAGACGTATTTCGCGTTCTATTACCACGATCATAAGAACGACATTTCCTTGGATGTTTGAGAAAAATGATATTATATTATTTGGATCTGTAGTGATAAGAATTTATTATATAAATGTATTCTATTATAAAATGCATGGAAGATATTTCAACAAAAAATATGTTAATAGGTAATTTTAATGACATTGAATTTAAACATTACTTATTTTTTGTTTTGCACCTACGTTTTGTGTGTATTATGTTTAGTAGCCCATGCCAGACTCATAAAGCTTTCGTAAATCGAAACATAAACAAAATAAATACTAACATTAAATTAAATTACCTATATTTCTCACAGGACTTTAGTATACAATATTGTTTCTTTTAAAAATAATAAATAAAAATTGGGCAAGTGCGAGTCCGACTCGCGCATGAAGGGTTCCGTACCTATATATATGTATATATAGCTATAACAAGTATGTTGTATGGGAGCCCCCCTTAAATATTTATTTTATTTAATTTTTAGTATTTGTTGTTATAGCGGCAATAGAAATACATCATCTGTGAAAATTTCAAGTGTCTAGCTATCACCGTTCTTGAGATACAGCCTGGTGACAGACGGACGGACGGACGGACGGACGGACGGACGGATGGACGGACGGACGGACGGACAGCGAAGTCTCAGTAATAGGGTCCCGTTTTTACCCTTTGGGTACGCAGTGGCGTGCACTCCATATAGGCACAAAGGCACTGCCTACCCTAACATATTAATACACACAACATTCTGTTTTCCTTTAATTTTATAATAAAGCCAATAACAGTTTTGTCACTATAACAATTGGCACAATAGAAAAATAAATTCGCCTTATTCCCGTCATGTCACGCGCCGAACGTGGTAAACGTAAACGCAAGACGTACTTTTGCAAAAGTCCGCCTTGAATGCTAGAAAATACAAACACATGCTTACAGAACGCACACAGCGACACGCGTAAAACTTCATACAAAAATGATCTCAACCTCCGACCGCCTGGCCTGGAGGACGATACGTTGGTGTAGAAGATATCGTTCGGCAGAATGGAAATAAACGTAATCCATTGCGCATTTAGTAATGCTTACACGATTATACGCCGACGCTCAGCACGCAATGTATTTGCTACGATATCTTTTTACGAATATATTTATCTCTTTCTCGCAACCCATTCGATTCACCTGTTTCGGTCTGATTTTACGCGGCCAAATTTGGAAGGGATTTTTCGCTAGGATTACGTATCTAATAATAATGTAAACCAATTTAGCGTCTTTTTTAGGTTAGTCCGCCGGCCATTTTTTTTATTTGTTGTTTGTTTTGTTTTGGTTCGACAGGCGCGTTTGTTTTGAATTGTAAAGTGAAAATACAAGTGATAAGTGTTGTGTTGTGTGATTTAGCATTTTAAAATCAAAATCGGAAGTGATTTTTAGTTCCATTGATGCGATGCGTGTGATTTATCAAAATGGATTTTTCGTGTGAGTCGTGTGCTGGCCTTGTGTGCTTAAACAAAATAGCAAACGGTAATTTTGGGCAATTACCTTTCGCGTCAAAGTTAAATGTCCTTCAAAAAGGAAGATGCATGCCGGAGTTGCCGGATTTGCAACAAAAAACTGGGAATGTAACACGAAAATTTCACATTAGACTTTACGATACTTTTAAGTGTTTGACTGGCTGTTCGCACAAAAGTAGGTTGTTTTGTTTCCCGTGTTTGTTATTTTCTAACTTGAAGACGGTCTGGGTAGATACTGAATTTGCAGACATGAAAAGATAGAAGTAAAATCGGGTATGTGTTTTTTTTTACCATTTCTTCTTTACTGCCTACCCTAGCCTAAAAACCTGTGCACGCCACTGTGGGTACGGAACCCTAAAAATGATTAACACTATTTTTTTTTTCATTTTGGGCTGCTTAATCTGCAAGAACCCCCTTTGCGGGTAAAGGCCTCCTCCCAAGTTTGCCAGTCCTCTCTCAAACATACAAAGACGGATAAAATTACCACCCAAACGCATTTCCCGAAGTCCCCAAAGTCAACATTCCCGACCATTTCTGCCAAAAGTATAATGTTTTAGCCATTTCTAAGCAGCGAGTACAATACAGTTTAAAGGAACTAGTAACAATGATTGCTGTAACGTAATATTGCACTTTCTAACTGCACTTCCCTGCACGCGCTGTTATCTTTGCGTTTTGTAATTTGCGCATAATTACTCGGAAATAACTTCCCCTATCACGACACCTTGCAATAATAATATTCAATTGTCGACGACGCCGTTGGCGCCGTGGTTAAGCAACTGCCTACTGAGCCGACGGTCCTGGGTTCGAGTCCCGGCAAGGGCAAATATTTGTGTGATGAACTCGAATTTTTCTCCCTGGGTCATGGATGTTACTTGTATTTAAGTATGTATTTATCTATATAAGTATGTTTATCGTCGTCTAGTGTCCACAACACAAGCCTACTAGAGCTTACTGTGGGACTAGCTTGATTTGTGTGAGGTTGTCAGATATAAAAAAAAATATTTTTTGTCGACCGAGCGAGCGAAGTGCCTTTCTTTCAGCTTATGTCCTCGTTGAGAGAATAGGTACAGCTCTCCTAGCGGTCACTTTGTAGAACTACAAATGGTTTACGCAGTCGCTAGTCAGCACAGTCATTGTAAACTCATGGTACCGGTGCTGACTATTCTGATTGCCATTTTGTGGCAGTGCCAACGCCTCGATTGCCGCAAGATGTGATGACAACACAATGGGGCTCGCGAAATAGTTCGCTGTCTAGAGACTAGATGGGTCATTGTCAGATTTAGGTGCGCGTCTTTCCGGTGGACATTTGCGAAATTTAAGAATTCCAGGGCCTAATTTTCTAATTAAATGCCTGTGAGAATAAAGAACGTTACCTCTTCTATAATCCGATGTAATAGCAACATAACCTAGATTCATACAAGCTCTTAACTTTTGACCACCGAAGGGACAAATTTTGTTTTTTGAACTGACAATGACCCAGATAGGTGCACTTAACAGCTTCAATAATAACCTAAATTAAAACTTTAAAACACCTCACGTAGCTCATCATAAGACCCTCTTTTAATGAGTGAAGCAAATGCTACTAACTAAAACTGAACATAACATCAAAATTTGGAATTCCTAGCTTCAATATTGGCTGAGATCCTGTCACTTGTTCCACGAAAAGCTGAATATCTTGGAGACGAGAGCTCTTATTTTCATCAAACAAAGCTAGAGCCATCTCTACGGACAAATCTTTCGATTAAAAAAAACTGTACTCAAATTGGTCCACCTGTATGGGCGATGCCACAGACAGACACACAAATACGCAGATACACATGTTAAAATTTTAACACCTTTTTTTTGTCTAGGTTTGAAAAAAGTGGTTCACAATTCGATTACACATAAAGTACACAACACATACATTGCAAGTTAATTAAAGCTTGTAAAAACATTGGTGCATAAATGAGGAAAACCACTTCATCATGAAAAATTCGTTTTTGTGGCCGGATGTACAGAAACTGATGAATTGACAACCTCAATAAAAAGACATTGCACCATCTTTGATGTTGGTTAAGAATATAGAGCAACAAGAACAACTCAATGCCCTTGAGACTATTATTTACTGAATCGTCTCACGAATTGTATAAAATATACATACCCTTGTCTCAAGTAGACGAATAAATTACTTACAAACACTTGATGAATACAAAGGGCTGTGGAGCGGGTAAACAAATAATCAAATTAACCTTTTATGTTAGTACCCACTCACAGTAAATATAGTACATTACATACCTAGGGAGGTAATTTCGTGAATGATAGCATGTGTTAACGTTAGTTATTAGCCCAATTGGGTTTTTTCAACCCACGCCATATGGCGGATTTTTAGTGGTACTATTTTTTAGAGTTCCGTACCCAAGGGGTAAAAACGGGACCCTATTACTGAGACTTCGCTGTCCGTCCGTCCGTCCGTCCGTCTGTCACCAGGCTGTATCTCAAGAACGGTGATAGCTAGATAGTTGAAATTTTCACAGATGATGTATTTCTATTGCCGCTATAACAAAAAATACTAAAAATAAAATAAAATAAATATTTAAGGGGGCTCCCATACAAACGGGATTGGTTGCGTTAACTTTGCACCTCATTTGTATGGAGCGCTATACATACCAGGTGCAAACTTAACTTAACCACTTAAGGATGGAAAGTGTTTGTACGGAACCCTCGGTGCGCGAGTCCGACTCGCACTTGACCGGTTTTTTTTTTTCGTTTGTGCGTTTCACTTCTTGCTGTCTTTAGCATGAGGTATTTCGCCAATGTCGACGTGTATACATATATCACACGAGAGGAGTGGTATAGAATTTTGAAAGTACGATAGAAAAGGACATTCGAACATCCAAACATCCCGACATGTGAAAGAGTTTTAGACCAAGTTGAAACAGAGACACTTCAATCGCTTCGCTCGCTCGGTCATAAAGTCCTATTAGCCAAAAACGACACGAGGTTTTCTTTATAAAAAAAACTACGCGAAATTTTCGACTGCAGACAATTATAAGGCTCTACCAGAGCCAGAGATCTGTCAAAGTATTATGGTACAGAACCCTTCATGCGCGAGTCCGACTCACACTTGACCGGCGTTTTATTCTTGTTTAGCCTAGAAACTTTTAAACGGCAAATTCCATTAAGATAACCTTTTATATGCTGGGCGATCATTTTGACATTTTATTACTTAAGTACTAATGATTCCAACTCTCGACAGTAACTACTTTCAATTTATTTCTTAATAAAAAGAACTAGAAAAACCTGACACAACATCCACAGACTCATTGCAATATCCTGTGCGAAATATTACTATGTAAAACGATAATTATTTCCGTTAATAACCATTAAACTTTTTAAATTCAAATGTAAGGCTCCTGATCCACTAAAAGATGCTGATTGTTTTATACATTTTTCTCTATGATCAAATGAAACATGTTTCTTAATTTATTATCAATCTCACTACTTAGAAGCGCTATTGCGATTTATTGGTTTAATATATATGAAACAACTTGAATTTTTCATCGAAAATATTTGTTTCTAAAACTGCTAGAAATTGATAAAATTAACTTAGAAAACTGTTTTTTTTTTCGACTGCACGTAACGTAAACATGTTGCTATCTAGAACTCGGAGAAAAGCATTATTCGATTTAAAAAGTCGCTTGAAATCACACTAATATCATAAAGTTTGTGAATGCGTTTATGTGTATGTTTGTTACCACAAACATCACAAACGGCCTACCAATTTTGATAAATTTCGGTATGGAGGTAGCTGATACCCTGGATTAACACGCAGGCTACTTTTTATCCCGAAAAATGTAGTGTTCCCGTAAGATGAGCGGGAAACACCGCGCGGCGCAGCTAATTATCAATATATTTGACATAATATGAAAAAAAAATCCTTTTAAAGTGTATAAGGCCTCTTAACATATTATTTTAAGTGTTTTAATCTTACTCAAATAGCAGATTCCTTTTTAAAAACAAATGTCAGATGCAAAATCACTTCTTTACGAGGTATTCATAAGAAATAAAGTGAAGCACTGCCTGTGTTTATATTTTTAGGGTTCCGTTGAACTAAACGTAATAAATAGCTCTGTCCTATTTCTTTTTTAAAATGTCAAGTGGAATATATAGCTTCAATATGACGACGCGGTTGGCGCAGTTTGTAGAGGATCCCGGCCAGGGCAAATATTTGTGTGATGAACTCAAATATTTGTGCTTGGGTCATGGTTGTTCTATGTATTTAAGTATATATTCATATATATAAGTATGTATATCGTCGTCTAGTACCCATAACACAAGCCTTCTTTAGCTTAATTTGGGACTAGATCGATTTGTGTGAGGGTGTCTGAATATTGGCTGAGACCTTGTTGTTCCAATCAAAGTTGAATATCTTGGAAACTACTGGTCCTATTTCTACCAAACATAGCTAAGAACCATCTCGACTTACAAGTCTTTTGATTAAAAATCGCACGCAAATTGGTCCATCCATTTCGGAGCTATGATGACACAGACGGACACACAGATGCACATTTTTCCTTATGCTTCGTGTGTCGATCTTTGTATTGTTTATTTTGAAAGGCTTTACACTTTACCGACCGGTACCTGAAAAACCGGTATTTTAAAAATTAGATACCTGGTGGATGAGATCCAGAGGTACCGGATTCGATTCCCGGTCTCATCCACCAGGTAACTCATTTAAAATTTTCTTTAAGCTTTAATCGTGGTATCAATGGTTTTATATTACTTAATTAAAACTGTTTACTACGGAAAGCTTGCATGCAAGCTTTCGAAGAGAAAAGGAGTGAGCTCGACACTAAGCGCGAGGAGCTTAAGGCCCGACCACCAGCAGCCATCCAGTATAATATTGTCGGTGGGGTGCTGACATGCAGCGAATGTGGCACATTTGCTGATCGAGAGATCGCTATTTAGCGATAAGACCGCCTGTTGTTTACCTCTGTCAATTTGTTTACTGTATATCTCTCATGTTTTGTATCCCTGTGTATTTGAGGTGTGCAATAAAGTGGATTTGTTGTTGTTGTTGTTGTTTGCTGCCAAAATTGGCTACGTCAGCCATCTGAGAGCTCATGAGCGACGCTCTCAATAGCCAGCGTTCAGTCGCCGTGGCCGAAATCGGCCGGATGCAATGATATTGATGAATTAAAACTGGAGTAGACAAACGTAAATTTCATTACCATCGAAACAGACAGAGGTCTACGCGATTTTATTGGGTAATCCCGCGATCGTCCATATAAAAATCCCCGGTATTGGAAACCCTAATGTTTAAATAGCGACTCGCACTTGATCGGTTTTTCAATTTCCATTATTATTTCATGAACTATGACCTTTTTACGCTCGACTGAGTTTGGAATGGAAACTAGACTTAACGCGCTAGTGGATATGGTATGATTTATATTGATGTGTTAAATGAGTTGTACCTAGGGTTGCCAACAGTCCCAATATTCGCGGGACGTCCTGTCCCGTTTCTCTCCCGTTTTTTAACCCCCGCCGAAAAAAGGCGTATTATAAGTTTAACATGTGTATCTTTGTGTGTATTTGTGGCATTGTAGCTCCCAAACCGTAGACCAATGGCCCAATTTGAATGCGTTATTTTAAATCGAAAGTTTTGTCTGTTAAAATGGTTCTTAGCTATGTTTGGTGGAAATAGGACCAGTAGTTTCCAAGATATTTAGCTTTAATTGGAACAAGTGACAAGATCTCAGCCAATATTGAAGCTAAGAATTCCAAATTTTGTAGTTATGTTCACTTTCAGTAGCATTTTCTATATCACTCATTGAATGAATCTCATGGCGACCAGCTACTTATGTCAGGGGTGTTATAAAATTTTAATTTAGGTTATCTTCCGAGGTTTAGAGGATGTTTTTTTTCAAGACATGACTTGAACTGTATCAGGGCTGGTTAGCTTGAGTATTGGGGCTCACTACTAGTAGTCGGACTTTGCTCTACTGAGATTATCTCCGCGCTTGGAGTATGCGTCATGCATCTCGCAAAGGCTTCGCGCAGGACGCCATTGTCCCGTTTTCAGTCTAGACTAAATTACAAGCACTGAAAAGTTCAGTTGTAATTTTGAGTCATTATAGTGTATGATATTAATTTGCATATACCACGCACTCGCTCGGTATTACCCAGCGCCATTCTTAAGCAGTTATTTCCTTTTTCTTTCCATGCTTTTCAATATGTTGACGGTCAACATAACTTACCGAGTTAAACTATGTGAAGGAGTCCCGCTTTATTCATTTATTTGGGTAAACAAACATCGTACTTGTGTTATTTCTAAATACATTATAAAACAGTTTTTAAAAACGAAGCCAACTATTCTGCCGTGCTAAAGTAAAAGGCGACCTTTTAGCTCAGCACGGCAGTTTTATAGCCGAGTCCCGCAATTTGATCGCAAATCTACAGCAAATTCGTGCACTCATTTTGGCAACCCTAGCTGAATCTGATACGCAGTTGAATATGATTCGAGAGAAAACAGATAATTAATTTATTCACTCTGAAAACGTGGTTACGAATATTAATATGTCTGCACAATATTGTAATTTAAATCCAATGAATCGTTTCTCGTTCGTAATCCATTTCATATTTCGAGTAGATATTTGGGCTATTTTTTTTAGAGTTGTACACCCCACTTTTTTTTTAATTTTCGATATTTTGGGTATTTTCTACTCAGAATCACGAGCTCTTTCGACCAAATTTCAGCTTTCTAGTACTAATGATCACGGAGCTAAGCCGCGGACGGACAGACGGACAGACGGACATGGCGAAACTATAAGGGTTCCTAGTTGACTACAGAACCCTAAAAATGGATAGAAATATTAACATAGTTCATTGGTCAAAAATGAAGTAATCAGTCTGAACAATCCCTATTTGCTTAAAAGTCCCTCGATCTGTTCCACCCTGTATATTTCTCGTTTATTTTTATCAAAATCCATATTCAATCAGTGATTTTATACGTTTTTATTTAATCTTTAATTATGTTGTTCACCTTAGGTTTATTCGTAATTGTCATAATATTAACGAGTAATTTCGGATTAAATTGAACCATAGTTGTGTGGACTGGACTGTAGTTGGGTAGTTTAACGGTACTAGATGTGTTGCTAGTTCCGCATAGTGATGGGCCGTTTCCGAGAATATTCCCCAGGCGAGAATATTCTCGGAAATATTCTCGGAAACATTCCCCATGAGGGGAATATAGGGGAATTTAGGATTTGTATATGAATAACATTTATTTTATGACATTCTCTATATAAGTAAATGCTTATCTATTTAATAGGTTAACAATTCAATAGAAAAAAATATAAAAAGTCAGCTGTAAATGTAAATTTCCTATGTTCTCGAGAATATTCTCATTGTTCTCCGGGAATATTCTCAATGTTCCCGGGAATATTCTCATTGTTTCCGAGGAATATTCCGCAAGTTTTAAATTGCTCTCAGGAATAACATGGTAAAATAAATACCAGTGAGACAAGCAAGTTAATTTCTGATAGAGAAGGAATAGAGAAAACACGTGTGTTGTCAACGCAATTAGCAAAATAATTGTATTTTATTTAGTTTTTATCGTTTTTATGTATATATTTATTTCATTATTTCAATAGTATTTTAAATAGGTAGTGTATAGTAGTACCAAAGACAGGCATGCCATAATTCATTACTTAAATACACTGCCAGAAACATAAAAAAAAAAATGAATATCAGCATTTAATCTTTTGCAATATTTGATAAAATTATTTTTCTTTAATCAGTTGGATCCAAGCCAATGTTGATGCTCCAGGCAGGGTTCCATAGCCGCTATCACAAATATATTACAAGATCAAGAAGAGAAGTCTTGTTTTGGTGCGGGGGCTCGTCGTCCCCCCCCCGAGCCCTCCGCTTCGTAAATCTACTCGTGACTTGAAAGTTCAAAGTTGTGTTTATTATCTAAATACGGGGGCTCGGCCTCCGAGAGTATCTCTTGAGTCATCGTCTCATCACTTTGGATTTAAGCTATCATGTTTCTGTTCTTGGTAGTTGCTTTGATTTGAGTGCCGCCACCGCTTGTCCTAGCTCCACTTGTGACTTCAAAGTTATATCTTAGTCATCGTTTCCGAAGTTGACTTAAAATAATCAAAAGACAACAATCTTGTTTCCCTTCCGTTCGGTTTTTCCCCTAGGCCCCTCCCCTATCTTATAGTCTTCGACTCCTCAGTAGATTTTACGGAATTAGAAGACATCTTCTCATTTTCATTTTCGGATTCAACCGTAACTTATTGCTGGAAACGTTATTCGCCCCATCAATGAGGCGCATATTTGGCGCACTTTTAGTGGATTATTTCTGCCATGTCTCTGTAGCGGAAAATCATGCCGACTGTCTTTCGCGCGGCTTGACGTCTTTAAAGATTCCAGGCCAACTTCTGGTTTCAAAGATCTTCTTAAATGCAGCGAGATCCTACCGACTGGTCGGTAACCTCGTTTGATCCGTCAGTAGTTTCAAAACCAGCCAAGAGAAGACACATGCATTGATTTCAAATCCGTTAATTGACTTACCGCTCTTCCTTGTAATAGCTGAACAGATATCATCTTGGTCGAAGTGGTTGCGCTGTGTTGTACACGTCTTCGATTTGGAAAACTGCTTCCACAACTTCAATATGTGTCTGCTTCAGATTTAAATTTGGCGCAGTCTATGTCTACAACAGTGTCATTACAAAATGAGTTTGCGGGAAGATAACCTGTGTTCAAGAAATTTTCAGCTCTTAGAATTATTTCTGCAGCATGGTGTTATTGGAGTAGGAGGTAGCTAGGCGAGAAGCTTCTGAATTAACCTACCAACAAAAACACTAGATCATACTACCGTAAAATGGACACAAACACGAAACCAATCTGATTGCAGATTCATAAAATATGTCATGCTGGGCCAGATGAATCGTTTTGTGGCAGCGCGTCAGTGTTAATGATTTTTTTCTGCTAACTGCTAACAAAGTCATACAAGTTTCAAATTTTACTTCTCTAAGTACCCTTTATGAGTTGGTTGACTATTATTACTCGTAAACTTGTAAAGCCTACCCTAGCAGCGTTTATATAGCCAATACCCAAGTACTCCCAAAATTTGCAATTTAAAGTTTGATATTTCACAAACAGATCTATAAATCGGAAAATTGTTGCAACAAACCTGCAACATTTTGTAAGGCCTATCCAACGACATATCACACCATGGGGTAGACTAGAAAAAAAAGACATCCCCACTTTATTATAGGGGGAGGTAAAGTAAAAAATTATTTTTCCAAGAATTTGTTCTACCAATTTGTCAAAATGACATATGTATAACCATGCCAAATTATAACTTTCTGGTACTAAAATTCTCTCTAGTACTAAGAAAAGTTCAATGTTCCCCATTTTGGAGAATATTCTCGGGAACAAAGGAAATTTCCGGAAATATTCCCCAGGAGAATATTCTCGGGAACGGGAATATTCTCGCGGCCCATCACTAGTTCCGCAGCTCTGATTCAGAAGGCCCAGAGGCGTCAAATCCGCCATTAACACTACAATTGTGTAAGTATAAATAACATGATTACTATATGTAAGTATGATGTGAAAGCGAAAGAACACGTGTTAGTAAAAGAAGTAGTAATTATGATTAACGATGTATGCCTTGTTGAGCTAATCATAATATTATCGGTTTATGTAATCGTATAAATAGACTAGCTTTTGCTAATGTGGCACAGAACGTAATAACTAATAATACATCTATATTATTGTATTTGTATAAGGAAAGGGACATAATTTAGTGAAAAAGCTATGTAATTATAAAACCGGCCAAGTGTGAGTCGGACTCGATCTCCGAGGGTTCCGTACAACCAAATAATTCCTAACTTTTTTGTGTTTACTGTATTTGTTGTTGTAGTGGAAACAGAAATACATAATCTATAATCTAAAATTTCAAATGTCTAGTCTATCATGGTTCATGAGATACAGCCTGGTGACCGTATCGAGCAAAAAACGGCAAAAAAATCACGTTTGTTGTAGGGAGCCTCCTTAAATACTTATTTTATTCTGTATTTGTTGTTATAGCGGCAACAGATACCTATACATAATCTGTGGAAAATTCAACTGTCTGACTATCACGGTTCATAAGATACAGTCTGGTGATAGACAGACAGACAGACGGACAGCGGAGTCTTAGTAATAGGGTCCCGTTTTTTACCCTTTGGGTACGGAACCATAAAAACGGTCAGGGTTAGGTATACACAACTTACATAACTGGCTATTTTGCAGAGCTATGTATGTTTTCAAGTAATGTATCTAAATAGTAATAAAGTATTAATATGTAGGTTTGTCTAATTAATAATAATATGTCTACAATATGTATTATATGTCTTGTTTCCTCTTGTAAACTTTTATTGGTGTGCAATAAAGTATTGTTGTATTGTATTGTATGTATTTGTGTAGCAGGTAAGCGTGATGTGTAACTGTGAGCTTGTGTGTGTAATTAAACAATAAATAACCCGTAGACCAACATACATAGACCTATATCATGTCGGGTCCTTCCTGGCAATTTTTACGTGAGTTTAAACCGTAATTATTAAAGATGTCTTAAGATAGTTGTTATTATATTAAAAATATATATGTATTAGTATTTGCGTCGATCTTAACAAAAGCGTTGTAAGAGAGCTCCGAGCAGCCCTAGACTGGATGTTATCAAAGAAATACATAACACAGGTTCATTAAACACTTGTTTAATACTCCCAGCTCAACTTAAAGATGAAACTAAATGAAAACAGATATCTACGGTAGGTAATTTAAGGCGTACTCTATTTGCAATGTAGCCCATAGAGTATATTTGTATAATATGAGATAGAGATATCACTTAAAGATTTGACATGTAGCGCCATCTCGTGCTTTGTGCCGGTAAACTATACAGCTACATGCGGCGTGCTACGTACCTACCTAGCTCAAGATATTATTATTTTCGAGCTATTTCTATTACACTATGTACCAATGGTACATAGTGTGATAGAAATAGCATCAAAATCGGTTTATTGTGAAATAAAACAATATTAAATACGTACAAATTTATTTTCTGTAGCGTTTCCTACAGTAATTTACTGCCATCATTTACACATAGTCGAATTGGTCATAATCATAATCAAGTCTACACTACACTACACTACACAAATACTAGCTAAATATAAGTCTTATAATCCTCGCAATTGATAGTCCATTACAACTGAAAATATTGTCGTAATATATAATTGCGTAGAAGAAGCAGTCATCACAATCCAGTAGGTAGATTGCCAGAGTAGTCGTGAATAGAAGAATCGGCATCCAAAAACAAAGCCAGGTCGTCGTAAATAATCAATTAAAAGCAGAGAAAATGTTTTGAATGAATCCGAAATTGAAATTGAGATGTGAAACGGTAAATTATTATAACACATCAACACAATCTATATGTCAAATATGTCAATATCACGTTCCATTTCACAAAAAATACAGCATGTCATTATTTGTAGTAATAATTCATTAAAATAAATAAATTATAAAGCAAACGCCTAACATCATAAAATAGATTCGTTTCAAAATTACAAGAGTGCTCACACTTTTAAATCTGTTTCGGTAGTGACAAAATCATTGATAATACTAATTCAGAATATTCTGATCTAAACATTTAATGCGTCAATTGGAATCCGCAGTAAATATTGGAAGATTTTGTTACCATAATTTATAATGTTGAATGATACCATTGCAAAAAAAAGGCATTTTGATTAAAAGTGTTTGTTTTAGTGGGACATATGTTAAATAATATAAATTAACTATTTAACAAAATATGGTAATAAGATTTAGCGTCTAAAAGTCTTCTGTTAATTTAGACGATAACAGTGACATCTCTCGCTAAGAACCGGTAAACTTTTCCAATGTAACTCGACTAAATTGAATATCACTTAAAATTGATGCTATTTCAGATATTAGACCGACCACCTAAATGAGTAGCATAAGAATCTGTTAATTTGTTCTAAGTTATAAGACCGTGATGTAGCCTAGCGTCGGTCCAGGCAATAATGTGCATACGTCATATTCATATATTTGCATTATTAAACGTCAATAGCTATTTGTCAAGGTTTATGACAAATGTCATCAACCAAATTTAAATAACATTGTTTACCGGAACGCTGCTGAATCCTTCGTTCTTCTTGCGAAATAAACACTGAATCCTATCGAAAATAACTTGCCTTTCGGCACCGTGGATAGTTTGGCTTTATTATGCAAAAATTACTTGAAATTTGCAGAATATTGAGTCTTGTTTCCTCTTTGTTTACATCAGTGACATTCACCGACTCTTAACGTCAGTTACCAAAAATTGGTAGTTGCCAGTAAAATTAATTAGTACCACTGAAAATCCGCAATATGGTGTGGGTCAAAAAAACAACCAGTCGGTACGTATTGTATTTGTATTGTAGATGCGATGATAACATTGCGTTTGTTGCCCTTATTGAAGAAGGAAATGGAACAAAGAATTGAACTAGTATTTACTTATTAAGTCAAAGGTCGTGTTAACTGCACGTTCAATGCGCAGAGATATTTATCGAGACTCATGGCGTTGATTAGTTTATTATGTTAGTGATCATTTACAACTGCTGCAACTGGCAAGGACTAAGGACTACTTTTTCATAAAATGCCTTTATCACGCGACAAATAAGTGACAAAGCATCCGTCACGTTTTGACGCAATACGAGTGTGAGTGACAGATGCTTTGTCACTTAATTATTACGTGATAAACGCAACCAACATAGGCCCCTGGTGTAAAAATTGGGAAGTGCGAGTCCGACTCGCGCATGAAGGGTTCCGTACAATAAAACAAGTTTGTTGTATGGGAGCCCCCTTAAATATTAATTTTATTTTATTTTTAGTATTTGTTGCGGCAATAGAAATACATCATCTGTGAACATTTCAACTGTCTAGCTATCACCGTTCTTGAGATCAGCCTGGTGACAGACGGACGGACGGACAGCGAAGTCTCAGTAATAGGGTCCCGTTTTTACCCTTTGGGTACGGAACCCTAAAAAATAGATAACAAAGCTAAAAATTCCGAGAATTTAAGTTATTTTCGCTTAATAAAGCCGAATCTACCCACGGAGATACAACAAGTTTTTTAAATTACGAATTTGTATCAGATGAAAAACGAAGGAACGAGCAGCATTTCAGTAAACAATGTTTTGAAATTGGATGTTGAAATACCGCTACTGACATTTTATAATGCATATTTATAACGTATACAAATGATTGTCATATGCAAGCTGTCTGTCGCGCCACTATCCCAAGACACACTACGCGACGCGATATTTTTTAGGGTTCCGTACCCAAAGGGTAAAAACGGGACCCTATTACTGAGACTTCGCCGTCCGTCCGTCCGTCCGTCCGTCCGTCCGTCCGTCTGTCACCAGGCTGTATCTCAAGAGCGGTGATAGCTAGACAGTTGAAATTTTCACAGATGGTGTATTTCTATTGCCGCTATAACAACAAATACTATAAATAAAATAAAATAAATATTTAAGGGGGGCTCCCATACAACAAACTTGTTATAGATTATATATATGTATAGGTACGGAACCCTTCATGCGCGAGTCGGGCTCGCACTTGCCCAATTATTTTTTTATTTAAGTGCTTTGCCACTGAGAATATTGCGATGGATAGTTAATTTGTGTTAATTATGTGTACAAACCGCGGCTTGAAGAGTCATAAACTCATAATGTAATTACTTGAACTTCAAAGCATTTGATAAAAAAAAATACCGGCCAAGAGCATGTCGGGCCACGCTCAGTGTAGGGTTCCGTAGTTGCTCATCCTTCACAATAAACTGCTGTTTGAAGCCCGAGCCCAATATGTTAAGAAAGATTTTAAGCTCTATAAAAAGGTCGTAAACGCCCTAGAAACTGTAATCACTTATTACCTTCTGGAAGTCAACTTACGACTTTTTAAAGAAAAAATATGAAATTTGGTGATAACTCAAAAATGGCTCGACCGATTTTGTTCAATATAGTTTTCATTGAAAGTACTTATAAGGCCTCATCAACAACCATTTTTCCGATTTTTTTTGACCCGTGGTTGAAAAGTTAGAGGGGGGGGACACTATTTTTTTTTTTTGGAGCGAATATTTACAAAACTGCTGACTTTATCAAAAAATAATGTTAGAAGACCCCTATTATTTTCATAAGACCTATTCATCGATACCCCACACACCGTTGAAAAGAAAAAAAAAAATCACCCCCACTTTAGGTGTTCGAGAGGTACCCGAAAAAAATTTTTTTTTCTTAATTTTATTTTACCGTTCTGTCGGCGTTATACATACACATACTCATACCAAATTTCAGCTTTCTAGTACTAATGATCACGGAGCTAAGCCGCGGACGGACGGACGGACAGACGGACAGACGGACAGACGGACATGGCGAAACTATAAGGGTTCCTAGTTGACTACGGAACCCTAAAAAACATTATTTGGTACAGTTTTTCCCGCACTAGCCGATGGCTGTTTCATTTAATGCCACAGCGCAAGTCTCAGAGCGTCAAAAAAAGTTCGGTTCAGCGAGTTCAAGTAGAGTTGTTACTTCCGCTAATAGCCAAGGTTACCGTTATGTTACGAAACTTTTTTTAATAAGTTTCTCACTTTGTGAAGTAATCTAACCGTAATCTTTAGCGAGTAATTCTTTGTAAACATTTTTTTCTTTAGGTATCAAAGGCTTTAAATGTTAATAGGGTATGAGCTTTTAGTAATGTTATTATGAAGCGGTGGTAGCCTAGTGGTTAGGAAGCGGTGGTAGCCTAGTGGTTAGGAAGCGGTGGTAGCCTAGTGGTTAGGGCATGCGACTTTCAATCCGGAGGTCGCGGGTTCGAACCCGGCCCGTACCAATGAGTTTTTCGGAACTTATGTGCGGAATGTCATTTGATATTTACCACTCGCTTTTCGGTGAAGGAAAACATCGTGAGGAAACCACCTAAGCCCAATAAGGCCTAGTTTCCCCTCTGGGTTGGAAGGTCAGATGGCAGTCGCTTGCGTAAAAACTAGTGCCTACGCCACATCTTGGGATTTAGGTAGCCGACCCCGATTGAGAATTCATTCTCAAAAAATGGGACAAAGGCTAGGAGGATGATGAGCTTTTAGTAATGTTAAAGTGACAATTCGAAGCTTTGTATTACAATACATGCGGTTTGTCTCAATAATATTTTCTTCGGTTACCGCGACTGTCACAAATTTAAATAAAATGATTTAAATGGACTATATATCGCGTATATATTAATTATTTGAGCCTCCCTGACGTTTCGGTCACTTTCCAGTTACCGTTGTTTGGCCCTGTTTGTTTACAACAGTGAAATTTGATGAATTCAACGTCAGTTACCAAAAATTGTCATTGCCAGTAACATAAATTAGTACCACTAATATTCCCGCAATATGGCGCTGACTAATAAATCAACGTGTTGGGCTATAACAGTTTAGTTTTAATAATATCAGATCAGAAGCTTCAGTTGCTAGAAGATAAACTTTTTGAAAGTCGTATAAAAATATCTTACTTTAAGGTGTCAGAAAGAGATAAAGTTTTTTTTGGGTTCCTTACCTAAAGGGTAAAAACGGGACCCTATTATTAAGCCTCCGCTGTCTGTCCGTGTGTCACCAGGCTGTATCTCAGGAACCGTGATAGCTAGACATTTTGTACTAGTAGAAAAATATCACAGAAAATCGTTATTGATCTTGACGCGAGCTCGTAAACAAGAATGACGCCTCAAGCTAAGATCTTGTTACAAAAAGTTGTATCCTTAGATAAAAGCTTGTATAAATAAACCAGTCTAACTTAAACACATTCCAAGCTTTTTTCTCATGACCTTGTTTCGTCCTTCAGTCGAATACATAGAATAAACATTTACAATATCAAACTTGTTCAATAGTATTTTCTTCGGTTTCCGCGGCTGTCACACATTTAAATAAAACAATTAAAACGGATCGTATATTAATTATTTGAGCCTCCTTGACGTTTACAGCTAATTAATTAATCCCACCAAAAACATTTCATGTAAAATTGGCGGCCAAGACTCACATGCTCATAACGCTTTCGCTGTAAAAAAGTGGTCAGATCCCTCGAAAAGCCAAGCCCCTAAGCCCTGAGTTTACTGATCCTACACCTTGGCTTCAAAAGTATGGCTTGGCCGTTTCATAGAGTAACGTAAATAAGTCCAACGAACCGTCTGGCCCATACGGTATCAAGAAATTAAGTTTATGTCTTCATGATAAAATATATTAAACTTAATTCCTTACCATATAGGCCGGACAGTCCGTTAAACTTATTTACGGTACTTTATGAAACGGCCAAGCCATACTTTTGAAGCCAAGGTGTAGGATCAGTAAACTCAGGGCTTAGGGGCTTGGCTTTTCGAGGGATCTGACCACTTTTTTACAGCGAAAGCGTTATGAGCATGTGAGTCTTGGCCGCCAATTTTACATGAAATGTTTTTGGTGGGATCTCATTTCTTTTTGTAAGGTAATTTTTAATTTAAATGTTTTTTTTGTGCTGAAGTGTTTCTAAGTAAGTAGTAATAATAATTGTGTATTTAAGAAATACTTACGTTTAGCCCCATATATATATATATATACACTTTTATCCCCCATTACCTATGGAAAGCCCATACAAACTTTCATCCCCTTATGTTAAGGGTGGGGGGTGATTTTCTAAAAATCCTAGAATGTGTATTTTATTTATAAAAATTTATACCCAATAGGTATAAATTTTCAGACCTCTAGTATCAAAATTTGCGAAAGTCTCATACAAACTTTCATCCCCTAGTTTAAGGGGTTGGGGGGTAAAAGTTCCAAGTTTCAGAATTATTCTATTGTTTGTGTACTAAACCTAGCTTACATACCAAATTTCAGCTTTCCAGGTCATCGGGAAGTACCCCAGAGGTTTTGATACATAAGTGAGTGAGTGGCAAAATCGGCGTATTTTAGGTACCAATAAAACCTAAAGTATAAAAGCTAGATCAATGAAATTTAGTACATTTCATATGTTCCCTAACTGCATTTTAACCTGTGAATTTGGGCGCTCTGGTGTTAACTGGGACGAAACTATGAGGGTTTGAAAATGAGACGAAACGGTTCGAGAAAAGGTAGGTAGTGCCCCGCCTCTTTTTTTTTCGTCTTGGCGGGGGCACTACCGTGCCCCCAGATTAATATATGCGATATATCCCGTCTAAATAATGTTTTATTTAAATGTTAGTCAATAGTGTTGCACCCTCACAACAAAGTATCGGTTTTTATCTGACACCAATAAAAAAAAATAGTTTTACTCCATCAATATTTTATTACTTTCTGGACCCGTCTAATGAGTTTTCTAACAATTACAGATTGGATTCGACGACAGTAAGTCAGTAAAGGTTTTTCACGTAACACAATATGTAACGGATGATTTTCGCGAACAATCGGTGAGAAGATTTCGTGGGAAACTTCGAACGTTTATAAACGATTGTTGAGTATTGCGGATTGACCGGTCGTGACGTGTTGTGAGAAAACGACCGTTTCAATTGAAATGTATGATTCTCGAAATAATTATGGAGTGTTGAAAAGGCGCACTATCTTTTATGGGAGAATCACTATCACTACATAGTATAAAACAAAGTCGCTTTCTGCTGTGCGTCAACTGTCTGTCCCTATGTAGGTATATGCTTAGATATTTAAAACAGCGCAACGGATTTTGATGCGGTTTTTTTAATAAGTAGATAGAGTGATTCAAGAGGTAGGTTTATATGTATAATACATGCATAATTTATCAGCATTGCACCCGTGCGAAGCCGGGGCGGGTCGCTAGTATTCGATAAAGTATCCAGTGGTACAATACTACATAAATTAGTAGAAATTAGGAAGTGGCAATACCTACGTCTTGTCCCTTTCTAATCAATCTAAGGAGACGAGACGACACTATGGTATTGGCAATTTTTAATTACTTCACTTTTTTGTCGTCCACAATATGAAAAAAAATTATAGACGGAGTGAATAGTGTCGATTTGGAAAAAATACTATATTTGGTTACTACCAGAATAGTTGTCCTTAGTTCCTTTTAGTACCTATATACGGGAAACCCGCATAAATTAGTTTACGATGATTTTAATTAAATAGTAGATTGTTCATTAAGGGACTAAAACAAGCCATAATGACACGAGATGTTTTAGCCACCCGAGCTAAGCGAGGGTGGCTAATAGTTCGAGTGTCATTATGGTTGTTTAGTCTCGCGTCAAACACTCTACTTTTCACTTTGAATGCGAGGAAAAGAAACGACGTTCAATATAAAATTACAATATTTTTTATAACAAAGTTTCTTACAATTACTCCAACCTCAGAAAAATTCAAAGGGCAATTTGTACAATTCTTTACATTTAAATGTATAGTTTTCCCCTGAAAATTGGAGAGAATGGAGAGTAGGTATAGTAGAGACGCAGACCTTTCCTCAAAAAAGCTGCCGATAGTTATTTCATTAGGCTCATTCTCATCCCACGATGTTGATGGGCGTGGGTCAAATGTTGGTTGTGATTTCTGCTTTGAGGATATTTTAATTCCTTCAATATATTCCTTCGATAAATATTGTATTTATTTGGATTGACTCTTCTATACACATAGCCTTCAGCTTTAATTCTTCTTCACTGGAAGATGATGATTACTTATTTTGTCCGTAATTTATAGTGACACAATTAATTGGTCTAATTGGTGATTACAATTCAAGTTTAATACGAGTAATTGTAATTATCATTCAAAATTCTAATAGAAAATTAAAATGTTCCATGTTTCTTTTCTTTTTTTTAAAGTGACGTTTTAAATGCTGGCATAATTAGCCAACAGATTCAAATTTAAAAACTATTTTATTTAAGACTAATATGGACTTACGGACCATGGATGATAAAGTTAATTCATCTTTAATATTATTAAATACATTCGCATTCCTAATAATTAATCGTGTTTCATGAAATATAATCTTTTATTTTTATATTTTTGAGAAGTTGTAATTTTGATGTTATTTCCACGCACCAAAAAGTTTGTATACCTTTCACTGAAAATGGCTACAAACCTCCATTCACAAACATCGTGATAGGCTGTTAAATTAAATTAAAACAATTTTACTTTAATCCCTAGAGATTAATAAGGAGCTTTAGTCCCGAAGTCCCGATGTGCAGAGACTAAAGTAACATTTTAAGAGCATGAGAAGTGAAAAATTTATAAATAAGCAGGTGCTAAGTAACGTTGCTATTTGTATTTGTATTTGTATTTGTACTAGTTACTACAGTAGCGTCTCCAATTAAAAATTGTGCATTTTCTACATTCCAATGAAATAATATAGTCTCGGTGTTTAATAGTTGAGTGTTTGTTCGTTTCTCCCGGAGAAAGTAAAAGTGACAGTAGGATACCGTCATTTATAATTGCAACGCAGCCAGAGTTGATTCTAGCCTAGTAATTGCCATAATGATGTCATATAAAACATTTACATAGAATTTATAACCTAACTAGTATGTATGTATGTAAACGCTTTATTGTACACAACAACTGGTTATAAATACATTGATAACAAATGAAATATGTACAAAGGCGAACTTATCCCTATTAGGGATCTCTTCCAGTTAACCTTTGAGCAATTGAAGGAATGGGTATTCGAAGAAAATAGGCAAACTACACTGCGTACAACCAAGATATCTATATTATACTTAATAAAACTATAATAAGTACATAAACTAAGTAAGTAATAATACACATATATTTTTACTATTTATAAGATATATAATATATATACATATAATACATATAAATGCGTAAATAAATATAGTATTCAATGAATTCACACGTTATCGGACAGCCACAATTTCTTCAAGTTAATCTTAAGTGATGCAACAGATGGAGACTTCCTAAGGGACAAAGGCAACTCATTCCACAACTTCACTGCGCTTACCGTAAAAGACTTGCTATAGGTACGCGTCTTATTAGACGGTACAGCTAGAGTGAGATTGGCGCTAGACCGCAAGCGGTGACCACTGCCATCAGCCATATACGAAAATCTTTCACTAAGGTAAGGAGGAGAAGTAGGTTTAAACAGGACATTAAAGAGCAAAGAAAGGACATGCACGTCTCTACGCCGACGAATCGGTAGCCAACCCAGCTGCGCTCGAAAGGAAGAGATGTGGTCATATTTTCGCAATCCAAATATATACGTACCTGATACACACATTTTGTAAGCGTTCAAGCTTGTCAAGTAGTTCCTCCTTAAGATCCAGTAGAGCAATATCACCATAGTCTAGTAGAGGGAGCAAGAGAGATCTGGCAAGAGTGATCTTGGTGGAAATTGGCAGAAAGTTCTGCAGGCGCCTTAAAGAGTGGAGAGATGCAAAGAGCTTCTGGCTAACTTGCGCTATGTGCGGTGCCCACGAAAGCGTCTGGTACTAGTGTCGGTCCGGCCCAGGGATAGTGGCGCTACAAACAGCTTTTATTTTATATGGCAATAATGTTCATACGTCATATGTTTGCGTTATTAAACGTCAATAGCAATTTGTCAAGGATTTGTCACTAACCAAATTCAAAACATTGTTTACCGGAATGCTGCTCAATCCTTCGTTCTTCTTGCGAAATAAATACTGAACCCTATTGAAAACATCTTGACTTTCATCAGAGTGGATAGTTCTGGCTTTATTGTGCAACAATTACTTGGGAATATTTAGTCGTGCTTCCTCTTTTTACATCAGTTATATTCACTAACTTTCAACGTCAGTTACCAAAAATTCGTCGTTGCCAGTAAAATAAATTAGAAACCACTAAAAAACCGAAATATAGGGTGGGCTAAAAACATATAATAATAATATTATAGAAGTACAGCACATGTTAATGGATGTAAACGTCGAACTATAGCTCCGTCTCGATGCCATGAAAACCGAGCAATAATGAGATGTTTTTCGAGCATGAGAAGCGAAAAATCTTTTTGTTATGCAAATACCGGTTTTCCTTCCCTTGTTACCGATTGAGCAACGAAAGGCACTTGTCTCACCGCCGGGGAAGCGATTATTTTCTCGCTCGAGACACGAACAAAAGTTAAAAAACGCGTGTAATCATAGCGACATAAATGTAGCACGCCACAAGCCGCGAACAGAAGTGTATTAAAATCTGAGGGATGTGATTGGTTCATTTCACTGCGGCCCCACACTACTCGTACTCGCGAACTTGGCCGAAGTACGGGTTTCCGCAGCGAAGTCCCTCTCCACACTATAATATTCGCCCAAACCCGGCCAACGTCTAGTCGTCTAGCCACAAAACCGATAGGTACAGAAATTAATCTACATACAAGCGCGCTCGAGCAAACGCACACATAGACATTGCTCACGGACTCGTCAAGCGGATGGCGCTCGCGCTCGCACTGGTCTGAACTGGTCCGAGATATCGTGTCCGTGAGCAATGTCTATGTGTGCGTTTGCTCGAGCGCGCTTGTATGTAGATTAATTTCAGTACCTATCTGTTTTGTGGTCTAGCTAGGGTTACACATTTTTCGGCTTCTATGGACAGACAGCCTGATTCCGGCTCCACACTACTTGCGAAGTTGACCGAAGTAGGCCGTGGCAAAGCTGGCTGAAGTATGAGTTTCCGCAGCGAAATGCCTCTCCTCTCTGCACTATAATTAGGTATCATATCGACCGCTTTAGCATTAAATTAATTTATGTATTACGTGTTAATAATTTTTATGTATACAGGTTGATCAATCCAAATGGGTCAGTAGGGAGAAAACGAAAATTATAAGAGTTAGGGAAATCTGTTCTCAGGAACCATGGCGTCGATTTTAGATATAGGTAATAGAAACAGCATTATCATTTTTTTATAAAATTCATACATAACCGGGAATTGCACCTGGTTAAAATTCTGTAAGCAATCGCATGTCGCATAACATTCTTTACAGCGGTTTAAATCGGGTTATGTATGAAATTATGTATGAGATTTATAAAAATAAATAATGTAGTTTTCATTAAATCTAAAATCGGTCCCTAAGAACAGATTTCCCTATCTCTTATACTTCGTGACTTCTCCCTGCTGACTTATTTGGATTGATCACCCGGTAAACTAGTTATGCTAAATAAACTTACTTTTTTTCTTAACATTCGCCCAACTACGGTCACCATTGCGAGTACTGTAGAGCTACGGCTATAGTGGGAAGTATAAACTACTCTTTAACACTGTCACGGTGAATGAACTAAGTATGTCTGGGAACTAATATGTCTGCATACTGTTATGATAAAACATAAACCTTGGCCTTCGATGTTGTAAGAGTTCTCGCGTTGTCATTAAAGTCGTGTGACGAAACTGGTTGGTTCTTGGGTAAGACTAGCATAATATAGCCTAGCAAGCGTCGGTCCGGCCCAGGGATAGTGGCGATACAAACAGCTTGCATATGGCAATAATGTGCATACGTCATATTTGAATTATTAAACGTCAGTCAAGGATTTGACATTAATCAAATTCAAAACATTGTTTACCGGAATGCAGCTCAATCCTTCGTTCCTCTTGCGAAATAAATACTGAATACTATTGATAAAACTTGACTTTCATCACTGTGGATAGTTTATGCTTTATTATGATATAAATTTGCCGAATATTTAGTCCTATTTCCTCTTTGTTTACATCAGTGACATTCACCGTCTTTCAACGTCAGTTACCAAAAATCGTTGCCAGTAAAATAAATTAGTACCACTAAAATCCGCAATATGGCGGGAAACGATTAATTTTCTACTCTGCACCCTTGAAGCGTCTTTCTTTGGCCCTGTTTGACTGGTAGAGAATGCCATTTGGCATCAAGTCCGCCATCTGAACTGACGTTTATTTTGTGCAATGAAGTTTAAATAAATAAACTAGTCTATATAAGTCTTAATCTTAATGTCTAAGCCAGAATACTTTCTCGGGCGAAACCTCGCGAAAGTAATGTTAATCTCTAATTATCGTTTACGCTACGTCTCAGGAGTTTGATAACGACTCGCTGAGTATGCTCGGAATTATACGCTTTCGCATTCATTTGCTGGGAGAAGAAATTAATACCAAATGACGTTTCTATATTATATTTTGTTCCCGATAGTATACGTTATTTGGCGACGCGGTTGACGCAGTTTGTAGAGACCTGCCTACTGAGCCTTCTTGAGCTTAATTTGGAACTAG
This sequence comes from Apotomis betuletana, assembly GCA_932273695.1. Taxonomy (NCBI): domain Eukaryota; kingdom Metazoa; phylum Arthropoda; class Insecta; order Lepidoptera; family Tortricidae; genus Apotomis; species Apotomis betuletana. The sequence goes on from OW026322.1 coordinate 7,640,683, forward strand.
ATCGATTTGTGTGAGGTTGTCTGATGTTTATTAATTATTTTATTTATTTAGATTCAGAATCTATAAATATTAGTAAGTAATTGTCTAAACGAGGGAAGTAGACAATAAATTTTTCACCTCACTCGCTCGGAAAACCTCCGTTTATAGGGCGAAATCTGCGTGCAAAAGTCTATTTTATCCGCTAGCGTGCAAAAGTCATTTGAATTTCGAACACGACGATTGTGATTCTCTGTGGTGCATGTAACTTTTTTATATTTAAGACTCCTTCAACGCGTAACTGATTTCATAAGTCGATAAATCTTCGAATAACCAATCAACGCACGCTAATAAAGGGCGATCTGGTCAGACCGGCTAAAATCATACGTACGTTTGAATACTTCTTTAAAAAAAAAAATACACCTACAATATCACGTCCAGAAACCTGGTTTGTGGTTACAGATTTTTAAGTTTTTATTTTTTCTACACTTTCTTTTATGTTGAATATGTTTATGTATATATTAATAGTAAGTATTTCAGTTTAATTTACATATTTTGACTAGTAAATATATTAAATTTTAATATTTATGTGTTATAAAAGTTGGAACATAAGAGTGTAATTTCTGAACGCACCCGAGAAAAAAATAAATAATTAAAAAGTTGGAAGTTTTCACAATTCACGTAAACAACGTAAATTTGTTCGAAATAACTAATATCGAAAACAAGAAAGTTAAGCCCAATTTGGAGTATTTATTCAATGCTAAAAGCCTGCATTAAAACGAAAAAGGATTTGTTATAAATATTTGGAGACGATAAGTAATTTACCGAAACTATATTGGCGTTTTTAAAGAAGATAAAGCCGAAATAATTTTGTTCGGATCCCATCGTAATAATAACTTCCAAAGCAAGTGTTATGGAAAATACTTCGGAGTGGCCAACTATTTAATCCTTCCCAGAATGCCATTCTCCCACATTCACAACGAATATGTCAAGTAGTTTCAAATACAAACGTAATATAACAGTGCTTAAGAAAAACTCAACGATAAAATATACACGACGATAATACAAATTACGGCCATATTACTTTTAATTTTTAATATGTGTGCTTCTCTCGTATTTATTTGGTTTGGATTTGAGTGTGTTATGTTTTAAATTGGATGTGTTAAATAGGCAAAATTACATATGATTATTTTTATGTTTTAATTGTTTTTCTTGAATCTTGCATTTTCCTCGCTGTAGTGAGGTGAAAAATTGTGTGTTCCGCATGGCTGCAAAATTATTTAGCTTCTCGTGTCTTGAAAGCTTCGCTACGCTCAGGAATCTATCTTTGAACCATTCGCTTCGCTCATGGTTCAATCTTAGATTCCTTCGCTCGCTCAGCTTTCAATTTCAACACTCGCGCCAAATAACAACTTTGCAGCCTTGCATAACAAATAACTATTACACAGGCGACCTTGGAAGTGCAAGAAAACAAAATAAGTACAGGTAAGTTTAAGTACCCACTATAATATGTCAAAATTCTTGCATTGCCGCCTTTATTTATTTTTTATAAAAAAATAGAGAAGTGTATTTTTCTTCCGAAAACGCAATAAGCTATTTGAGGTAACTAAAAGGTCGAGATAAGCTACATTTATTACATGGCCGTTTTTAGGGTTCCGTACCCAAAGGGTAAAAACGGGACCCTATTACTGAGACTTCGCTGTCCGTCCGTCCGTCCGTCCGTCTGTCACCAGGCTGTATCTCAAGAACGGTGATAGCTAGACAGTTGAAATTTTCACAGATGATGTATTTCTTTCTATCGCCGCTATAACAACAAATACTAAAAATAAAATAAAATCAATATTTAAGGGGGCTCCCATACAACAAACTTGTTATAGATTATATACCTATATATATATAAATATATATAGGTACGGAACCCTACATGCGCGAGTCGGACTCGCACTTGCCCAATTTTTTACTTTTTAAAAAGTTAGTACCTCTACATGGAATTTCATACAACATTGTCGAGCAAATCGAGCCGGCAAAGATTTATTTAAATTTATGTTTTACCAATACTATTAAGTATTCTGTGGTTTTACTATAAAAATATTTTTTTATTTGCTTTACTTATTTCATACAGACCAAAGTAATGTGGTACATTCGTGTTCACATTCGTTCCAGTGAAATTCCACAATATCCTCATATATTTCTGGTCAGGCTCAGGCTTTACACATAAATTAGCCGACTCTTGAAAGCGAATCCAACTCTCTCACTATACTAACTACACAAACTTCATAATTAGACAAAAATGAATAAATAGCTAATTACGGCTTTCACTGCGTAAAATAATAATTAAAGTATCGCCAACTGGCGTGGCGTGCGAATCTCTCTCAGAACGTCGCGAAATTGGATGTCGTGAAAATGAAAATGTTTATTGGTTTACATAAATTTACATATTACAGGTTTGGGATCTCCTATTAAGTATTTGTAAATACTTGTGTCAGGAGGTCCCGCTCTTCCATATTTATACATGTGTATAACCAAATCACATTTATTTACTTACTATGTAATTTTAATAACACAATTTATACACTACAACTATTTCTTATTGTTACAATATAAATAACGTCGTTGTTGATTTAAAATACGTCGCGACGCGGCTGGTGCAGTTTGTAGTGCCCCTGCTGAGCAGCCGGTCCTGGGTTCGAATCAAGCGCCATCTATTACTTAGTTCTTCGTCGATATTGGTACGGAAGCCTTCGTGCGCGAGTCCGACTCGCACTTGGCCGGTTTTTAGGGTTCCGTACCCAAAGGGTAAAAACGGGACCCTATTACTGAGACTTCGCTGTCCGTCCGTCCGTCCGTCCGTCCGTCCGTCTGTCACCAGGCTGTATCTCAACAACGGTGATAGCTAGACAGTTGAAATTTTTACAGATGATGTATTTCTATTGCCGCTATAACAACTGCTACATGTTCCATAACCAAAATGTACAAAAACATTGAATAAATGCCTTATTATTATTATTATTATTATTATTATTAAATACTAAAAATAAAATAAAATAAATATTTAAGGGGGGCTCCCATACAACAAACTTGTTAAAGATTATATATATATGTATAGGTACGGAACCCTTCATGCGCGAGTCGGGCTCGCACTTGCCCAATTTTTTCTTTTAATAAGACCACGGTCACGTTACGTCATTAGCTAGTTCTTAAGATTTTATTCCTTAAAAAAAAAAAACATATGACAAACATATTGATAATGTCAACCAACTTTTTGAAGTGAATAATACTTTTCTACGAGTTCTAGGTAGTAACATAGCTATTTCATGCTTTCATTGCGTGCAGTCGCAGATAATTTTCCGCGTGAATTTTGTCGATTTCGAGTAGTTTTTGAAACAAATATTATCAATGAAAAATTCAAACTGTAGGTTTCTAATCTATACCAATAAATCCCAATAGCCCTGTTCTAGGTAGTAACATCAATAATAATATATGTACCTAATATTATAAATAAAGTATACACGTGTTTACTACACGAAAAACAGTCAGAAAAAGAGTGCATTCCATGAAACTAATGTCATTATAGTGCGGTTCCGCTAGATCGGTTGTTGTTGTTTAGAAACATGTTTGATCATAGAGAAAAATGTCTAAAACAATCAGCAATTTTAAAATAAATAAGGCCTCTTAATACATCTAGAGCCAGCCACCATAAAATGAAATAAAAATACGAAATCCAATGCCATCTTCTTTGGCCAAAACAAGTTTTGAATATGTAAAAATAGCCGTTGTATCATTGCCCAAGAGTGCGACGCGTCACCTTTTCAGCTTAGCCCAAAATAATTAAATAAATAAATATTAAGGGACAATCTTACACAAATCGACCTAGCCCCAAACTAAACAAAGCTTGTATCGCAGATATCGAGTCGGCGGTAGACATCAAAAGGAACTATTGAACTGTAGTTTGATTGGATTCTATCTTTTATTGACTTTTCCTCGCATTTGCTCTCGTGTTCATAAAATGTGTATCCGTGCCACACGTGTTTTTAACCCTCGACGAAAAACCTGTTATAAGTTTATCACAAGTACGAGCTTGAATAATTACAAATCGATTGCACATTAGACATCGCTCACTTACGACACTATATTTTAAAGAAAGTCCCTCATTTTGTTCCCCCCTGTATATATAGTTAAATTCACGACGCGGTTGGCTGCGTGGTGGCACAGCTGCCTACTGAGCCGGTGGAACTGGGTTCGAATCCCGGCCAGGGCAAATATCTGTGTGATGAACTCGAATATTTGTTCCTGGGTCATGTATGTTTTCTATGAATTTAAGTACCTAAACATGTATTTCTTTATACATAGAAAACATCCTAGTTCTTCAGGGCCGCGTACCGGAAGAAGCAGCGTGGAAGGCCCCTAACAAGGTTGATCGACGACCTGGTAGGAAGCAATTGGATGAGGGCGCACGACCGGTCATGGAGAACGGAGGCCTTTATCCAGCAGTGGACGTCTGCTGATATGATGATGATGATGAGAAAGCATCCTTGCAACAATAAGCCGTTGCTTCGAATTTCTAGAAGCGAAGTAAGTAGCGTGCGATAGCTAGAATCAAATTATACCCAAACGGATCTCGACTATCAAGAATCCGTTTGGGTCAGCTTGCAATTCTGAGAAGAGATACCGAGTTAAATAACAGAACAACACGTCATAGCGGACAAGGAGAAATTAATACCAACTAACTTAAGGAAAAACATATTAAATATCAACATTAACGAAAGTATCAAAATAAAATCTACTAGTGTTTGGAAATTTCAAAACCTAAACCGGTTTGTGCATTTTACCGGTTTTTTAATTATCGTAATAATTTTACAACAATCATTGTCCAGTTAATAAATGCAAAGATTTGTTTGTGGATTTGTCTTACTTTCTTGAGGGCATATATGTTTTAAATTAACACGCTTTTATTATTTTCAATTGTACTTTGTTTGTAAGTAAGGACGTAACTAACAATGTAATCAATTAATCATATCTTGGAAGTCAATTTTAACCAACATTTAATTATCGTATCGAAATTAAGTATTTTATGTATTTGAGTTAAAAGGACAATAGGAACAATAAATTGGTATCTTGCAACTGATCTCCGAACTCATCGGAATAAAATTTTTAGACTATTGCAACTGCCCATGAGCGCCGAACCCGTATTGTTTTTCGATATTTCGAAATTGAAAGTGAAAAGAAAAACGCAAATGTTACTTTCTTCAATCTATCAACACAATGCATGATAAATAACATTTTTTTCACATCACAACTATTCTGAAGTCACGACTTCCATTAAAAGGTAAAAGGCAAAGCTTAGGTCTATTACTTAAAACGTCAAAATAACCATTAGCAACCACAACGTTCACGGTATTTGACTGTGGAGAAAATAAATTGTCTAACACTAACTACTTAACCCATAATGTCTGGATGTATAGCCCGATATATACAGTCGCCATCAGTTATATCGCAGCATTTAACTGATGGCGACTGTACATATTTTTTGACAATCTTCTTGCATTTTTTAGTTTTTTAGTAACAGATTTTTTTACTATTTTCTTCTCTTCGTCACGACCTAGCGAAATTTAATTTGTGCATTTTAAAACAAAAATTTCTAAAATCGGTTGAGTACTCGCTGAGATCTGCGCATTGTCACAAAGTCCATTCGAGTCGATCCATGGGAACTTCGCTCGCTTCGCTCGCTCCGCTCCAATGATTGATTGGTACACGTACACACGAACCAAAAGCGGCTTAATTTTTCGCAAACCTGTTGTATGGAGACTCGTTCTAGTCTAGACGTACTTATTCTAAGGATTAAGGTATGATTAAAACCGGCCAAGTGCGAGTCTAACTCGCGCACCGAGGGTTCCGTACAAATCCCATTTTAACTGGCCGGGGTTATGTTTGCACCTGGTATGTATGGCGCCGGATACATATGAGCAAGGACCGGAATTCTTCAAAGCAAAAATCAAACTTTAGGGGGGTTCGACCAAAGTGTTTTATCGACTATCGATAAATAATTTTCACTAAACGAAACATCGTTAAAGTAATGAAATCAGGCTTTTGGATATATACAATGGCGTTCAGCGAATTTGGGACGTCATTATTTTATTCCATTAACACCTATACTTCATGTTTATTAATAATAAAAATGGTCAACCGCAACTTACATTTTTCATCATATTTCCAGTTATATATTATATGCAATTGTATGGAATAAAATAATGTTGTCCCTAATTAGCTGAACGCCACTGTATATATCCAAAAGCCTGATTTCATTACTTTAACGATGTTTCGTTAAGTGAAAATTATTTATCGATAGTCGATAAAACACTGGTCAAACCCTCTCAAAGTTTGATTTTTGCTAGGTATGAAAAATTCCGGTCCTTGCATAGGAGGTACAAAGTTGAACAAAGTTAACGCAACCGCTCACGTTTGTTGTATGGGAGCCCCCTTAAATATTTATTTTTCTCTGATTTTAGTATTTGTTGTTATAGCGGCAACAGAAATACATGATCTCTGAACATTTCAACTGTCTAACTATCACGGTTCATGAGATACAGCCTGGTGACGAGTAATAGGGTCCCGTTTTTTACCCTTTGACGGAACCCTAACAATGTTGAATACTATGTAATCGCTGACCTAAACTCGTCGCTTAATGGATATAACACTGAAAAGTGAGAGTTTTCACTTTTGGTTGTGATTATCAATCATTGGCGTTGCATAACGGAATGGCAAATGACAAAAACTGTATTCCCCAAGTTGCGAACTTTCTAAGATCTGCTTGTGAATAATGTGTACTAATCGTTACTTTTGATGCTATTAACTACGTGCCTGACTTTCTTTTGTATGTTTTGTTACCTAAGATTAATACTGGACAAGGGAGCTAACTCGAGTATTTGAGGTATACAAATTATACAAATACAAAATTAATTTATTTACCAAAAAGTACATATTACATGTATTACAAGTAGGTTAAATGTGGGATAGGTGCCATACTTTTTGAAAAAGGTAAGTAAAATACAGAAGATGAGCATTTAAAAATCTTATAACACAGTGTTAGTTTGTATACTCATTAATAAACAATATTTTCAAGGTAGCTTGATATTATTTGTTTTATTTGTTTAGTTAAAAACAAAATAAAAAGGTCCTTCGGACGGGGATGGATGCCAATTGTATGGGTTAGAAGCTGCGATTATATTTTGACTCGTGGCATAGTATACAAATGGACGTATTGTGATTTATTTCGCAATAATTTACAATACGTCAATTTTAGCGAAGTGTTCGTCATTAACCAGAAGGAGGAAAGGAGTAAGTTTACAAATAAAAAAAGAATTGCAAGCGTTGAATTCACACAAGTAGCTGTGTGCAGATTTGGGCATCTATCCCTCTATGGCATCTATCCCACATTTACCCTATATGACAGAGTTTAGTAAGAGTATTTTGCTTAGATTTTATCAGTGGTCCTTCACACTAGGTCGAGCCTGGTTTGTGAGGGCCTATGAACACAATTTGCATTTCACGTGTACAGATAAGATTTGTAAGTAATGAATAATAATAAATAATATCACCAAGAAAACGATGGTTCTGGTACATTTCAGCTCTCAGAACTGTAACCGTAGCTGTAGACTACACGCGAAGTAGCCGAGGTCAGACGAATGATAGTGTGGACGGGCACTTCGCTGCTGAAACTGATACTTCGGCCAATTTCGCCTCGGTCAACTTCGCGATTCCAGCTGCATAGTGTCATTTCGCGTGACTGCACGGTCAAATTATATACGTTTGCACCTGTATCCCTAGATTTGTAGTGGCCCTAGCGGTTAGCTTGTACTTAGAACTACTATTCTCTATACAAATCATTTTCGCAGTCGCTAGCGAGAGTAGCGAGTGCGGTCAATGTCGATATCGCAAACTTAACGCGACCGGCTTGGAGAATACTATGTTCATAGATTATAGCCACTAATCGAAATAGGAAAGACGGAATTTGGGTCCAGAGCGTAGAACAGTCGAAATGTTTAAAAAAACTTAATGGGTGGTCCTAACCAAGGCAATATAGATGCAAAAAATACAATATTCGCAACAGAACCATACTATGAAATGCCAAAATTAAATAAAACGATATACAAGGCCGTTCTGCTTCCATTTAAATGTAACCAAGTTTAGTCAAATTATATTCAATAAATTTATTATGTAGAAGCGAAAAATGTAATAATTTTATGCTTTGAGCGGGATTTTTCGCTTCTATATACTTAAACATTTAGTTTACGCTTGCAAACGTTAAGTATATCTTTAATAAAAAATAAAATATACATATTATGGAATTTCAATATGTCGGTATTTCTTGCACCTTTCCTGATCGCGTAAATAACATATTTTCAAAACAATTAGTTTTAATAATGCACTTGAATTCTTTATTGTAACTAAAACACCAACTGTATTATTATGACAGGTCAATAACTGTAAATTACAAATATTACGCTGTCATATTCGATCATCGAACGCAATTAAAAACCGGTACATCTATTATGATAAAACCGGTATTTCCTAAGCACCGCGCTTCACTAGTCACGTCACTGATTTAATCGAAAAATGCATCGATTTTGCATATCGCATTCCTAATCGTCTGCGTTGCGTGGCATATGCATTTTAATCGGTTGCAAACCGTAATTATGCGGCTTAGACTGGTTGAAGCCACTTTCAGTTTTATTGAAGAATTCACCGCCATTTTATTTAGTTATGCTTTTATTACTCTACGGACACGAGATTTGGGGGCGTTGTTCATATTTCGTTAGGTTCATCACGAAGCGTAGTTTAAAAAAACTGATTTTCGAATTTGGAATATTCCATATTGCAATTAGTATAATTTCACACGTTTCGATCTGAATACCAATTCCGATTATTGCTCATTAATAACTTAAAAATAAAACTTAAGTATGATATATTATTATTATAGTCAAAGTTTAATTCTGTATAATTGAGATAAGTAGTAAAAATTTAAAAATAATTGTATCAAAGCGATTCGCAATGTGCATACAAATTAATGAAAAAAATATTCATAATATTTGTTATTCATTAAATGTAGTTTCATAAGAACTGATATTAAATTGTATTATAATATTTTAAGTTAATTATTGTTCAACCAATACAAGATAGAATTAAGAGAATACATGCTATAAATCTACCTAGTTAATCGATACCTATTTATTTGTCGACTTTGTCGATACCTAATTATAAATAAAGACAGTAGGGAAGAACACCCCTATTACACCTCCGTTCGGAAATTGACATCTTTTTTACCAGAAAATATCAAATAAATTCCATAAAGATTACAAAATTTCACAAATTAATCAGGCGATATTTGGATTATAATAACTTTAATATTTATCTTCACCAAATATTTTTTCAGTTCAGAAATCTATCCAATTTTTTCATGTCACTTTCGTCTATATTCTGTAAACATGCAAAGATAAATTTATTGCATAGGCTAGAAAGCGTGAAGTGCACATTCTATTTATAAATTGATCTAATTTAATAAATAGCACATTGAACAAAAGAAATTCCAATAACAGCACTTGCAGTCAATCGAACATAACCTAACCTACACTTTGTTTTTAAAAAAGTAATTAAAAAAAATATGCCAGACTAAGATCCTTACTTGATCAGCCTTTGGGTGTTCGTGGTTGCAGGGTACATGGTGATGTTCCACCTTCGTAGACAATTCATGTACAAAAGTAGAGCAGAAAACATGATCCAAATTCACAAACAGTAGCACTGACAAAACCAACACTCTCACAAGTACATCTGTTGTCATTCCCAACATTTTGATTGTAAATAATGACGCGTTTCACTCAATACATAAACAATGGTTTTGTTTACATCTTACATATCTTAAAACGTAACTAGACGTGCGCTCAACGCAAAATACGCGACGTAACTGATAAATAATTTTATTTCATTGACTTGTGTTAAGTCACGCTATTTTCACATTTTGCTTTTCGCTTTACACTAAACGTTCTATAAAATTCCACTTTACCACTTGCAAAATAAAGTTCACAATAATTTTGTGTACAAGTTTGTGTAACTAGCGTCTACACGAATGCGCAGGGCAGCTGTTGACCTGACAGGCATTTTTTCAATTTCGACCGGTTAGCTATCCCTTTTTGCCGCGTATATTTAGAAAGAGACAGGTATGTAACGTAGGAGTAGAAGTTACATTTGTTTGTAGTAGTTTTTAGCGCAGTTTTCGATAATTTAACACGCCTACGCTACGCCAGATTTTGTACTAATCTCAATTAGACAGGCTGTGTTCATACAAATAAACTAACTATAACCAGAACAGCTAGATTATTGCCGGTTAAATCGTAAGTTAGTCCTTAGATACTTGATAAGTTTACGTTTACTGTTTTAATTTATACTTATTAAGTTCAATTAACTTACAATAATTATAGGTACCACCTATGTGTAATATGTATATGATTTTCAAATAGCCGTTATTTGCATCGGTAAGGTAATCAAGTAGCTTCAGATAATTATTTAGATAAGTAAATTTCAAAACTTTGACGTTTAATCATAAGAGGAATCCAAATTTTTAATAATCCCTGGCGTAGTTATTGAACTTCCCCAAACATCCGGTTTCAGGAAAAATAGTTTTTGCGGTAGAATCAAATAACAGATAAGTAGTGAGGTTGGGTATCGATAAAGTCAAGTATCGATAATTTATTCACGATTTTTAGTTCAGAGGTGTTCGTATTTTTTTCCGATGTGACAATTGTTTCCATCCTCCATAGTTTTATGGCTAAATAGCGATCTTTTACAGACAACCTTTAGGTATAGTCCGTTTTCTATTATGAAATAGTATGACATTTTGGAGAACAGCAATGCCATTTGGTACGGGTATTATGCATGTCCATCTGAGCCCAAAACGCTTGGTAGCCAGTTTGTACTCCGTGACAGGTGGGGGGAGGGGGGGTCAAAGTAGAGAGCTCCCGGCGCTCAGTTTTTTTTTCTGGCGGATTAGTTTGGACCTATGAATCAAGTTTGGCGTCGTTATCTGGTAACTAGATGATGCCCAATTCATTCCCCATGCCAGTTTTTTAGAGTTCCGTAGCAAAACATGACGCAATACTTAAAATAATAAACTTTTAGTAGTAACGAAATGCAAACTATTAGTATTAGTATGATTATTATTTTTTAAGTTAGAATAAGATTTTGCATGCCGAATTATGGCGAAACATGCCTTCATGTAACTAAATCCTACTGACATGTATGTTGTTATTGTTGTTATACCACCTGTGTATGTTTAGCAAAATAAATGATTTGATTTGATTTGAAACAAACCCTCATATTTACATATTTTTTTGAATCGTCTCAGTGAGCAATTGATATTCAGAGAAAAGTACAGTCGACCATAAAAGTTTGTCACCGTAATGAAAATTATGACAGAAACTTATTATTTATTATAGTAGTGAAGATATCGTCAATTCGAGGCGCGTACAAACATAAATGCACTTTCACTCTTGTGGTTTCACACTTTGAATACGGTAAGTATGAAATGGTAAATTTATTCTATATCAGAAGGTATCCGAGAACAGAAGAAAAAAATCATAACCCTCTTTACTTCTCAGTCATCATATCAGCCGATAGACGTCCACTGCTGGACAAAGGCCTCCCCCAAAGTTCTCCACAATCGGTCTTGCGCCACTCCATCCAATTTTCGCCAGCGATCTATAACCAGGTCGTCGATCTACCTTGTTCCTTCCCACGTTGCGTCCTCCGGTCCACGGTCACAAGAATCTTTTTGCCCGGCCACCGGTTCTACAAGCAATGTGCCCCGCCCACTGACTTAAGTTTGGCGACTGTCTGAGCTATATCTACAACCTTGGTTCTCTTGCGTATCTCATCATTTCGGATTCAATACCGCAAGGAAACTCCGAGCATAGCTCGCTCCATTGCCCTTTGAGTAACTTAACTTTGAGCCTTCATATAAGGCACATGTGAGCGTCCACGTTTCAGTGCCGTATGTCATCACAGGCAGCACTTCTTCGTAGTCGGATGAAAAGTATCCTGTAACCATCTAGCTATACAACATTTTTTTAAATCGGACCAGCCGTTTAGGCGTGATGAAATGACAAAAGGTTGAATTTTTGCATAATATTTTTATGCATTTCGCTTACCAGACATTACGATTCTGATATATATATACATGTTGTCTATTCTTCACTATCATTGGAGCGGAGCGAGCGAAGCGAGCGAAGCTCCCATGGATCGACTCGAATGGACTTTGTAACAATGCGCAGATCTCAGCGAGTTCTCAACCGATTTTAGAAATTTTTGTTTTAAAATGCACAAATTAAATTTCGCTAGGTCGTGACGAAGAGAAAATTTCGAAAAAAAAAAAAAAAACTCCGCTCCAATCTGTGGTGCAAGCTTAGCCGGTGGCTGACTCTGCATCGACCTAGTACATAGTATTATAAAACAAAGCCGCTTCCTGCTGTCTCTCCTTATGTACCTATGCTTAGATCTTTAAAACTACGCAACGGATTTTGATGCGGATTTATTAATAAATAGATTCATTCAAGAGGAAGGTTTATATGTATAATACATGCATCATATAGTATTTGCACCCGTGCGAAACGGGTCGATAGTTAAATATAATAGAGAGTCTATACATCATACTACATACTATGATGATTGATGATTTGGTGTAGGGACGCCCGGCCGGAGACAGGCGGGCTGTCGATCGCTTGATCACGTTCATTCAGCCCAATTCCCAGTTGGAGCCAACGGTTACTGTCCCGGCAGCGCTCCCATACAGCCTTCTTCCTCGAATCTTCTTGTTCTCCTGCAGAGGGAAAGGACATCTTTAAGGTTAATGTCCCTCAGCTCCTCCTCTTCTAGTTTATCTTTCCCGAAGATGCTATAGCGTACTATCGCATATACTACATACTATAGATAACACCGACATTTTTAATTTCTCTAGCTGTACCCACAGTAGCAGTATTGTTAACAGGTTCAATAAAAAAACATTACACGTCAAAAACTAGTTCACCAACTCGTTTAACCACAAAAGGAAAAGTTATCACTTAACCTATGGACACTATGACTGCCCGCGATCACGTAACGTTCAATTACGCTATTGTTTATTTAGGTTACGTACAGACAGACATACTGACCGGCTCGACTAGCTGAGTCTACGGGTATCGGTGTTTTTTGATATGACGAGACTTATTTAGATTATAACCATTGATACAACGATTAAAGCACAAACAAAAAAAATAAATAAATGTGTATGTAACCTGGCGGAAGATACCGAGAATCGAACCCTACCCTCTGGATCACTGGCCCAACGATTCATTAGGTACATGTCCAATTGTCCATTACACGTTTCATAAATTTATTATTTTTAGGGTTCCGAACCCAAAGGGCAAAAACGGGACCCTATTACTGAGACTTCGCTGTCCGTCCGTCCGTCCGTCCGTCCATTTGTCACCTGGCTGTATCTCAAGAACGGTGATAGCTAGATAGTTGAAATTTTCACAGATGATGTATTTCTATTGCCGCTATAACAACAAATACTAAAAATAAAATAAAATAAATATTTAAGGGGGGCTCCCATACAACAAACGAGATTGGTTGCGTTAACTTTGCACCTCATTGGTATGGGGCGCTATACATACCAGGTGCAAACTTAACTTAACCACTTAAGGATGGAAAGCGTTTGTACGGAACCCTCGGTGCGCGAGTCCGACTCGCACTTGACCGGTTTTTTTTATTTGATATGACGAGACTTAATTCGGTTACTATATTTTATTTTCAGCCTGTACCTACTGTAACACTGCTGAGCGAATTCCTTCCCAGGCAGCAGACAGAAGCTTATAGCCATTATAACTCTTATTTGACGACGCGTTTGGCTCGGTTTGTATTAGACACCCGCCTACTGAGCCGGCGGTCCCGGGTTCGAATCCCGGCCAGGGCAAATATTTGTGTGATGAACTCGAATATTTGTGCTTGGGTCATGGTTGTTCTATGTATTTAAGTATATATTTACGAGTATGTATATAAGTACGTATATCGTCGTCTAGTACCCATAACACAAGCCTTCTTGAGCTTAATTTGGGACTAGATCGATTTGTGTGAGGTTGCCCGATATTTATTTTTATTTTTTTATTATTTATTTATTTTTTAGGCTATATAAGTGCGTACACAGCCTTCGTGCTAATTTGGGTTCCCTCTTTCTACCAGTCATCCCTGTTTCAGGCAGCAACAGACATCCCTTCGGAAAGTGTCTAGGTCATCCCGCCATCTTCGTCGTGGCCTACCGCAACGCCGAACTCTAAGGTGGGATCCACTCAGATGTATTCTTGGCCCACAGTTCGTTCGACATGCGGCAACAGGCCAGTTAACTTAGCTATTTATTTTCAAACGACTTAAAAAAAATAGGTGTTATAAGTTTAACATGTGTATGTGTTTGTCTGTGGTATCGTAGCTATACTACTAACGGATGAGCGGTTTTAAACGAAACTCTTGTATGTAGACAATAGAGACCCTTGTTTGTTATGTCTTGTGAAAAAAGCAGTAGTCTCCAAGATATTTACAGTTAGTTGCACAAGTGAACGAAAGAACCGACTTTGATATGTATTTTCAATTTACATAAAAAGGGCAAGGAATTATGATTATGATAACATTTAATTATTCCCTGTTAGTATACGTATATGTCATTACGTATTTGCATATCAGAAAATACCCTATAACTCCAGAAACGGAATGTCCTGCGTATAGCGGTACGGTTGGCAACCCTAGTGAGGATCCTAGCTACGTGCGTGGATTACATTACAGCGAGAAAGCCTTGGACTATTATGAGCGTTGCGTAATGGCCCCTGTTTTAAAATCGCGCGTGTTAAGTAGACATCTCGCTCAAGTGGTTAGTTACATTGCTTTCAACTTTTACTCTTTCATTTAGGTAGACCTTAAGAGGCCTTATTCCTATTAAATTTGTTTTTTTTTCACATTATGAGAAATATTTTGATAATTAATTAATTACAAACAACTTTTCAAATTGAATAATTCTTTTCCCTGACTTCTAGAAAGTAACACGGCTAATTTCATGCTTTTATTGCGTGCACTCGAACTCGAAAAAAAGATACCAGTTTTCTGCGTGAATTTTGTCAATTTAGAGTAGGTAGTTTTTGAAACAAAAATTATCAATGAAAAATTCAAACTAGGTTTCAAATATATACCAATAAATCGCAATGGCCCTGTTCTAAGTAGTAACGTTGATAATATTTATTTATTTATATATTTATTTAATGCACAGGCAGCTTATAGCTGATGCGTGCATATCACTATTCACTTGTGTTCTGTGTTTGTAAATGTTTGTCTAGTCTATTTTTGAAAGAGTTCACTGAGGGTGCACTAATCACGGATTCGGGTAAATATGTTGAAACATGTTTGATCATAGAGAAATATGTCTAAAACGATCAGCATTTTGGAGCCGCAAGTACGGTAGACAACTCTTAAGCTTTCATGTATGTAGATATGTAATAATTTGAAAAACTGAATCAATAAACGATACCAGACATCAAACATCCGTTCATACGAAAGAAACTTTGGCGAAGCTAAAACAGAGACGCTTCGCTCGCCTCGGTCAACAAAATAACGCATTCCTATACTTTATTACTAGTCTAAGAATCGACTCAGTGAGTAGTTGTTCAAAGTTAGTACAGTCAACTCTAATTATAAAAGGCTTGTTATATTAAAGTTCTTTCAAATTATTTCATTTTTGTGACAAGCTTTTATAGCAGACTGTACTTTTCTTTGAACATCCATCAATTGCTCACTTAGACGATTCTAAAAAGCCCACACTCGATAGGATTGCTTTATCTATTACAGTTTCTATGGCCACCTTCCGGCTCCATCATCAGACCAGCCCCATGGTACCATATTATTGTATTGTCGTCAAAGTTAAGTAGGATTTTTGGAAAACGCGCTGGATCGGTAATCCAGAGGTGGCGGGTTCGGGTCCCGGTCTCTTAACCAGGTTACGCCTTTAAAGGAGCTTTGATCTTAGTATAAATGATTTATACCCCTCGCGGCAAACGATGAGTCCTATGATATCTGCCATCACAGTACATTTTTCCGATTATCCATACTAATATTATAAATGCGAAAGTGTGTCTGTCTGTCTGTTACCTCTTCACGCTTCAACCGCTGAACCGACTTAGATGAAATTTGGTATGGAGATAGTTTGAGACCCGGGAAAGGACATAGGATACTTTTCATCCCGAATAAATTTAGTGTTCCCGTGGGATGAGCGGGTAACACCGCGGGGCACAGCTAGTAGGTTATAATATGACGGGTGTCATAGGACTCATCGTTCGCTGCGAGGGGTATAGGATATTTGAAACTCATTTGAGTTGTCTCATGAAATAAGTTCAGTAGCGGGTACCACAGAGCATTTTGGTATAGGTATGAAAAGTTTACGAGAGTTACAGTACGCGAGTATAAAAAGGTACCTACTAAATAAACGAAGGTGTTAAGGAAAAGAAACACATTTTAAAATAATAATTTATTTGATCATAAACTATTTAACCAAAAACACCATTATTTACACTATACTTAAGTAAATATATACGAAATAAATGCTTTCAACCAACAACCTTTCATAAGATCTTATACTTAGGTACTTCCATTAAGTATTTATAACAATTCAAAATGTACAAAATAAAGTACAGTTCATGAGCTGTCCACATGCGATTCGTGTTTTATACCTGTCTCATTTGCTCTTACGCGAAGCAGATAAGAACCTCTCAGTTTTCATCCAAAACCCAAATCGCAATCTCAGTGCTCACGGACTGTATTGGCTCTTAGTTAAGTGGGGGCAAAGTAAAAAAAAATAGTATACGCCCTAGTAAAAAGCAGGCCAAGTGCGAGTCTGACTCACGCACCGAGAGTTCCGTACAGATACCTTATCCCAACTTAACTGGGCGGGGTAAGTTAAGTTTACACCTGGTATGTATGGCGCCATTGAATACCGTATTGGTTAAAATTTGTCTAGCCGTTTCGACGTGATGCGAGGGTAAAGGAAATTATTAAAAAAGATGGCGTCAGACTGGCACGGCGCCGCGCGCCCATACAAAACAAAAGACGATACTGCATCACACTATTAAGATCTTTCCTGAAATCATCTAAAATACGGTATTCGACTATAGGGAAAATTATTTAAGGCATTGAAACCACTAAACATACATTCAAAAATACACGAAAGCAAATAAACTACCACAAACTTTTGAAGATTTTACTATATTTAATTGGACGAAGGACGTGTTTCGACTACTGACTTTTATGGCGTCACAAGCCAGTATCGTCGTAGAAACTTCATACTAACAGATCGTTTTTGACATTTCATAAAGAGTGCCTAATTTGAGCTGTCATCAAATACCGTATTTAACAATACCCGACGATTTGGTATATATTTTATCTCAAACATGCAACGAAATGTCGCCATAACGTGCGTTATAACAGGCTTCGAAGTATCACGTTTCGGGCGGAACAACTCGAGAGAACTGTAAAAGAAATTCATACAAAATTGAAGGCCTAGGCAGGGAAGTATTTTTTTTTTAAACATGGTCTCTGTGTTCTGGAACAGGCTAAACAGCTAAGTTATTTTTTGTGGTGTTTTTTAGGGTTCCGTACCCAAAGGGTAAAAACGGGACCCTATCACTGAGACTTCGCTGTCCGTCCGTCCGTCCGTCCGTCCGTCTGTCACCAGGCTGTATCTCAACAACGGTGATAGCTAGACAGTTGAAATTTTCACAGATGATGTATTTCTATTGCCGCTATAACAACAAATACTAAAAATAAAATAAAATAAACATTTAAGGGGGGCTCCCATACAACAAACTTGTTACAGATTATATATATATATATATAGGTACGGAACCCTTCATGCGCGAGTCAGACTCGCACTTGCCCAATTTTTTATATTTCATCGCATATGTTTGACAAAACTTTGTATAGTGCTATATACGCCTTAGCCGTGAAAAGGGCTTGCCGGCTTCGTATCACTATCCGTCTATACCTACTCAACCGGCAAGCCCTTTTTCCCGGCGTCAGCAGTAATGTACTATTATGCAAATAACGGCTTTGTTATATCTGAGCCAACAAGCTCTTTGAAGAAATTCTTCGACATTTCACATCGCTTGCTGACGCAGTGGGGACACCTGGAAAAGAAGAAAAATAATAAATAAATAATAAATGTTATTTATTTCAGGCAATGAGACTCATATCAGCATGTTACAATACATACATTAACATACATTAAAATAAAAAAGGTGTAAAAATAAAAATAAAATGTTAAACTGAACATAAAAAGTAGGTAAAGTAAAACTGGACATTCACAAGTCATTCATTTTTTTTTATCACAGTGCATGGTCAGCCAGCACTTCAAAATCTGGCAGTCCAGGTGTTCGGACAGGGTTCTGAGGATCTCATTCTCAGATGAGAGAATGCGGTTCCTGAAAGACGCTATGCGTGACCTCACTATGGCGAAGAAATCTGGAACTCGGGCTTCTGCAAACATGCTTGATGACAGTACCGAGGCAGTTTCATCAGAATGCGTAAAGCATCATTGTATTGCACCCTGATGGTACTCATAGCACGTGTTAGAGAAAAACGTCCTTCGAAATGGTTCTAAGCTGTTTGGTGCAGATAGGACCAGTAGTTTCCAAGATATTTAACTTGAATTGGAACAAGCGACTAGATCTATAGCTAAGAATTCCAAATTTTATAGTTATGTTCAGTTTTAGTAGCAATTTCTCTCGCTCATTGAATAAGGGTCTCATGTGATGACCAGCTGGCATCTACTATTGTGTCGGTGTGTTTAAAATTGTTATTTTCACTTGTTGAAGTCTGTTGTTGTTTGTGAAAGAGTGATTATTAAATGTACCTGTTCAGGAACTGTTTGGAGACCCGCGGTCCGCTCTTCATGTGGGACGTGACGACGTCCGCTAACGCCGATATGAAGATGGGATGGTCGTTCGGGGCGCTGGCCCGCTCTATCTGTATTACGCCCGCCTGTGAATAAATAGTGCATTGTGTCATAAACATACCACGGATAAACGGGGGCAAAAATGTACCGGTGCTAGTAATTGATTAAATGTAGAATAAATTTATCGACATCGATAAAATGCAATTTTGAATCACCATTGTCATAACTAATGGCTAAGTTGGAATACCTTTTAATTATGTGCAAACCTCATTTATTTATAATTATCGCAACTATAAACAACTGATATCTGACATTGAGACTGGACTAGAATCACTTTTGACAACTTTAAAGTCTGAAAATGTAGAAAAAAATGTTGATTGTATATTACGAAAACTACATAAAATATCAAATAAGATCATTCATAATTTTTTTTTTGTGTATATGATTATATAAGATCCTAGTACTACACAACAGTTGTAAGTCATCTTTATCGATATCAAGTAATAAAATTAATTTAATTTGTCCTCGCACTATTAAACGTCAGTTCAGATTTGCCCCCGTCAATCCGGTGTTTGGTCATAAATGGTAATAAGGATTACTAACGAAGGTCTATTAGAAGCCTATCAGATGGTGTGAGTTTGTAATCCTCTTACTGCCCGTCATACACACAATGTTTTTGAACACAGTTGGGACGAAGTAAAAAATACATACGTCAAAAATAAACATTAAACAATTGTTGCACTGATGTAAGCAAAGAGGAAACAGGACTAAATATTCCGCAAATTTCAAGTAATTTTTGCATAATAAACTATCCACAGTGATGAACTGATGAAAGTCAATTTTTTTTAATAGGATTCGATATTTATTTCGCAAGAAGAACGAAGGATTGAGCAGCATTCCGGTAAGCAATGTGTTGATTTGGTTAATGACAAATCCTTGACAAATCGCTTTTGACGTTTAATAATGCAAACATATGACGTATGCACATTATTGCCATATGAAAGCTGTTTGTAGCGGCACTATCCCTATGCCGGACCGACACTTGTTAGTCTATAAAAGCAGTAAAAAATTGGGCAAGTGCGAGCCCGACTCACACATGAAGGGTTCCGTACCATAATCTATAACAAGTTTGTTGTATGGGAGCCCCATTTAATATTTATTTTATTTTGTTTTTAGTAATTGTTGTTATAGCGGCAATAGAAATACATCATCTGTGAAAATTTCAACTGTCTAGCTATCACCGTTCTTGAGATACAGCCTGGTGACGGACGGACGGACTCAGTAATAGGGTTCCGTTTTTACCCTTTGGGTACGGAACCCTAAAAATGATAACTTACCTCTTTAGCTAGTTCATCACAATACTCAATATCCAGTTCATGTAGAGTTTCTATGTGTTCATTCACGAAAGCTATCGGCACTAGAATCATGTGCTTCGTCCCCTGTTTGGAGTAAGCCTGTAACAATATTAAAAATATTTATTTAATAATAATAATAATAGTAAATATCGGACAACCTCACACAAATCGATCTAGTCCCAAATTAAGCTCAAGGAGGCTTGTGTTATGGGTACCAGACGACGATATACGTACGTATAGATAGATAAATATATACTTAAATACATAGAACAACCATGACCCAAGCACAAATATTCGATATTTATTTATTTAAACTTTATTGCACAGATCAAACTAGTACAAATGGCGGACTTAATGGCATTCTCTACCAGTCAACCATAGGGCTAAACAGAAACATTGAGTTGGTGCAGGGTCTATAACGTTCAAAGACAATAAAAAAAAATCTATTTTAGAAATAAATTTTTAATTAAATTCTCATTAATTTAAGTGACGTGCGTTATTTTCGACACCTACCACCGAAAAAAAAATGGTTATCTCACTAATATAATAAAGGCGAAAGTTTGTATGTTTGTTACCGCTGACCAATTTTGGACTTTATCCGCGTGGAAGTTATAAAAAATACTCTCTTATTACTCCTTAATTGAGTAAAAACTTAAAAAGTATCTTATAACCATACGTGGTTAACCGTAAACCAAAAAGCAATGGAAATCGGTGAAATGAAAGGAAGGGCAAAGATTTGAAGAAGATTTTATAATATGATAGACTACGTCTCGTCCTCGAAAAACTTACGATAGTCGGGTAAAAATTATCCTATAATCATATTTGGATGTCTTTGTTTGTACTAAAATTTATTACGTTAAAATCAGTATAGCCGCTTCAGCGAGATGCAGGAGACAAAGATTTATTTTATCAACACACTTGCTCGTAAATAAAGGTTTTACATGCTAGAAAACCGGGCGGGAAGTCGTATATTACGCCATAGGGCAGTAAGTAATTTTTCATCACACTTGCTCGTAAATAAAAGAGTTTACATGCTAGAAAACCGGGCGGTAAGCCGTAAATTACGCCCTAGAGCCGTAAGTAATTTCGTAAATAGAGGGTTTACATGCTAGAAAACCGGGCGGTAAGCCGTATATTACGCCCTAGGGCGGTAAGTAATTTTGGTATTGACTACTATTTATTACTTTTGTTTCATTTCCTCAAATGCGTAATGAAAAAAGTCGTACGTGACTCTGGTGGTAAAGGAATTCCAAACTCGTGTCATTAAGCCCTCGCCTTCGACTTCGGGCGTCTAATAGACACTCGTTTGTAATTCCCCGTTTACCACCCTTGTTACGTAATGTACTATTACCTATGTCGCTCTAAGGCGCACGCCGCGCAAAACAAATCCTCTATCACGCTGTTACACCCTCCATAGTGCAGTATATTTGTGCAAATTTAGATATTTTCCCAATTATAGTAATTTACCTTGATAGCATCGTCTGTATAGGGCTCCAACCAGGGCAGCGGGCCGACCTTAAAAAAAGGAGAAAATATATTTATTTTTGGTTTATTGCAGAAACTCATTCAGTTGCTCTCGGAAATACAATTTCCTCTCGTTGAAGTCGGTTATTTCAGTGATAAAAAAAGATAGAAAAAATTAATAAGAATTCAAATTTGTATGAAATGCAAGGGTGACTCGAACTAAATTATTTTATTATATACATTTTTTAAATGATTATTTCTCAAACATGCAATGAAATATCGTCATGACGTGCGTTAAAACAGGCTTCGAAGTGTCACGTTTCGGGCGGAGAACTGTAAAGGAATTTCATACAAAATTTAAGGCCTAGGCCGGGACGTATTTTTTTTTAAACATGGCGTCTGTGTTCGTGAAGGCTAACAGCTGAATTATATTATTTTTTAGTAGTCTTTTTTTTTCATTGCATGCGTTTGAGAAAAGCACTAATGCCTTAGCCGAAAGGCCTTTCGAATCACTATCCGTCAGGAAGGGGTAGAAATTGTAATTTCAATAGAGAAAACCTAACAATCAATTGATATTCACAAGAGACGTACCTTGACATAACCTTAAATCCGTCGCATTGTCCGTGGGATTGTTGCGTTGAATGTTTAACGCAACAGTGCTTTCCTACCCCCTCCACGGTAGCGTTAAACGTTTAACGCAACCTTGTTGGAAGTCGCATTAGAAGTTTCACTTCAAAAGATTATGTTATAATTACCTTAGACTGCCAAACTAGTCGGTGCGGATTAGGAGTGTGCAGTTTCGCCATCGTGAGCGACACTGTAGCTGCTACTTCATGCGGGTATGTGTCGCCGCGTGAAACTGCCTGTGAAATAAATATAGTATTATAGTATATTACGCAATCGTTGCATAATGATGGTTCTTAAAGTCGAGTACCGCGTGGCTTGCCGAGTGGCCTAAGTAAGGTACGAGATTTTGAGACCTACATAATTGTGTAACTATTGCATAAAATACTTTTTATACGAGCAAAACGCAGAAAAACTTCTATGTCTAGTTTTCTATCACATTTGCTCAAAGGTTAACTGGAAGAAATCCCTCATAGGGATAAGTTCGGCCTTGTACATGACTATTGTTTTTGAGTTTTTGTCAATATTGTTTTATGTGCAATAAAGTGTTTACATACATACATACGTAAAAACTATCACTATGATTTTTTTTAAATTTTGATGTAACCTTTTTCATTCAACTCATACTGGTCAATTAAAATAAAAAACATTTTCGTGATGGTCATGGCGGGTGACTCGTGATTGGTTAATGTTTATGACAAGTAATTTCAACCAATCAAGGAACAGTAGCGTGTTTTTTGTCCGACTGCTGGGCAAAGGTTTCCCCTAACTTGCGCCACACGTCTCTATTATTAAGTTATTTTGATATCATGTTTGTATCGAGGGTATTTTAGATTTTAATTTTAATTCATGTCATGAAATGAAGACACTAAGTTTTACGGCACATACATCACTTTCCTGGCCCCAAGCCAGGAAAGTAAGTATGAAAATCCATTATTACCTTCAACGGTAGACTGTGAGCCGTAAACAAAATAAGCACGTCGTCTCGTATTTTTGGCTCAAACTTGGCCAATTTCTCTTTTATCCTTTCAGCGAACACTTCTGCTAAGAGTGGGTGCGTCGCCCACCGCTCGATCATACTGAACTGTATGTTCTTCGGGATCGATCTGAAAACATTACAAAACTAATGTTATTAGGTTGTCTGGAAGAGATCGCTCTTTAGCGACAAGACTGCCTATTGTCTACCATTGTTTAATCTAAGATTTGAGATTGTTGTATTGGACAATTAAATAAATAGATGACATTTTTTTAAAGATTTCAATCGATTCTATTTTTCATCGGGATCAAATGTCCGTATGGGACTAACTACGGTTAGACTGCTCTAAAAGTCAGAAACGACTGTCAAAGTTCAACATTCCTACAGAGCGCTAAAAACATGTCACGTCATTTATGGGTTGAGTAACAATATTTGTATGCAGACAATAAGTTTGCCATTTTCACCGTGAAAAAGTGCGTTTAAGTTCATGGTTGTCATATTATTATTATTGTGAGCCCTTCCTCTCTTCTTCCATTGTTCCCGGTTTTGGGCTATTTCTGGCCATTCCTTTTCTCTTTTATAGAGTCGAGCTCATCCCGCCATCGCCGATGAGGTCTGCCACGTCTCCGTTTCTGGCTGCTGGGCTTCCACTCTAGCGATCTTGGCCCACAGGTCATTCGGCATTCGACAAACGCAGTGTTGTCAGATGACATTTATGAAAATCCGTAGGGTGAGACAAAAACGTCTGTAGAATTCCGTAGATATTCGCTTGAAAAATCCGTAGTTCTACAGACTTTTTTTCCAATGCTTCATTTGACTATACTGAAGCTTAATATATTATTAAAAGTTAGTAACCTTTGCAAACAAGTAGGTGGAAAAACAAAAATCTAATATTTTTGAACATTTGTCTACTATAGCTTATTCATCGTTAATAAAATGAAATTTAATAAACGGACCACCGAGTGAATGTTCATGATTAGTCCGCGGGTATTTCAGCCAGGATTACAATTGATTCTCGCAGAAAAAGTACATTCCGTTTCGTTTATGTCATGTTTCTGTGATAAATAACAGTAGTCTGAAATTCCGTAGATTCACCAATCGTTTCCGTAGGTCTGGGCACACAGCCTAAATTCCGTAGATCTACGGATTTTTCCGTAGTTCTGGCAACACTACAAACGTGACCCCACTTCAACTTGGCCGCTTTCTGAGCTACGTCGACTATCTGAGTCTTGGAGCGCAGCGCAACGAGAGGTTGTCATATTTTTTGTTAAAACCATTTCAATAATCCTTTTGGAATTATAATAAGTTTCTGTCAAAAATGACATTTAGCAGCAAGCTTTTATAGCCGACTGTACTTTTCTTTGGATATCCATCAAATGCTCACTGAGACGATTCTAAAGAGCCCAAGCTCGGTAGGATTGCTTTTTCTATTATAGAGTTCCTATGGCCACCTTCCGGCTCCATCATCAGATCAGCCCCATGGTACCATATTATTGTATTGTCATCAAAGTTAAGTAAGTATGCAAAATTTCAGCTCAATCGGTTGACGATATCTGCTTCAAAATTGAGTTGCAAGATTTCACCCGAACAAACATACTTAGATACATACATACATACATACAATGCAAGTTAAATAAAACCTTTTAAAAATCATAAAATTTGCGTACCTTTGAAGTCAGATATTTGCTTAGTTTGAGACTGGGTCGATTTGTGTAAGATTGTCCCTTACTCTTATTTATTTACTTTTTACTAGCCGCACCGCGCGGTGTTACCCGCTCATCCAATGGGAACACTAATTTATTTCGGAATAAAAAGTAGCCTATGTAACAAACATACACATAAACACACTTACAAAATATCGCCTTTATATTTGTGTGATTTATTGGTCATGGATGTTATTTATATATGTATGTCATATATATTATGTATATCGTCGTCTAGAACCCATAGTACAAGCTTGGCTTAGTTTGGGACTAAGTCGATTTGATTGTCCCTTAATATTTATTTTTTATTTATTTATTACCTGTCTTTGTAGAAGTCTGCTATCGCGTTCAAGCTGGATCCTGTAGTTGCGCAGCTGTATTGTGGGTATTGTGAGAAGATTATGGCCCTTTCTACACCGTCCCTGAAAAACAGGTTATTTACAAAACAATACAACAATACGGTATTTGATGACATCTCAAATCAGCTACTCTTTATGAAATGACAAAAACAATCTGTTAGTATGAAGCTTCTATGATGATACAGGTATGTGACGTCATAAAAAGCAGTAGTCAAAACACTTTTTTTTTAGTTATAGTATAACGTCCTAAAGTTAGTGATAGTTTCTTTGGTTCCGCGTATTTTTGTTTAGTGGTTTCATTGCCACAATTTATATTCACTGTAGTCAAACACCGTATATTTTATTGCACACCAACACAAAAATATTACATGAGAAATCTTAAATTAAACAACGGTGGACAATAGGCGGTCTTATCGCTAAAGAGCGATCTTTTCCACCTTCGGGTAGCGAAGAAAACAAAATTAAACAGAGAATAGGTGGTGAGATAAGAACTAATATCCATGTTTAAAAAACCGGCCAAGTGCGTGTCTGACTCGCGCACCGAGGGTTCCGTACAAACACTTATCCCATCTTAACTGGCCGGGTTAAGTTTGCACCTGGTATGTATGGCGCCGCATACAAATGACATGCAAAGGGCGATCACGTTTGGTGCATGTGAGCCCCACTTTAATATTTATTTTTCTCCAACTTGCTTGGAAATGTTGCCATTAATGTAGTAAAACTGGACCGCGAAATCGTTCGTTATATTTATAAGGCGTTAATGAAAATAAAAAAAAATATATATTATTGGCCTTAGCCGGGAAATCAATATTATTTAAATAAGACGATTAAGTAAAACACACACCTTCCGTTTATAACGTCTCATACAAATGAGGGTAATCTTAATTTGGCCGGTTACTGCATTTTTACTTTTAATTTTTTCAAAGACTTTGATAATTCACCATACAGCCACTGTCCACTAAATTTAAAAAATAAAAACTATTATAAACTTTTTAATTGTTCTCTGCGTTTAGTTCTTGCACTGAAATTTTTTTTGCTCTGCTACTGTCAATGTATTTGAAATGTCGACAAATTTCGAATAACGGACCAACAATTTGAATAATAATCTTATATGCGGTTAATTTATTTTCATGATTCTTAGTTATTTATTAGAGATTTCTCACGACAGTTTTAATTTTAATAATATGATGATATTTAACAAATAAAAAATAAAACAGAAAAAATAAATCAATATAAAAGTTATTTTGAACTTATGATCTTCTCCGAATGATAAATATGGTATGGTTTCTAAAAAAAAACAGTGTGTTTAGAAGTTGTTCATTTAACAAAAATTTATAATTACCTATGTGCATATTTTTTGTTATTGTGTTTTCATATATATTTAATTCTTATTCATATATTTTGTTTTAAATCAAACATATGATTCGGACCCGAAATTTTATTCCTATTCCTATAAGTACCAAATGAACTTCATGGTACTGATACATTAAATTAAAATGTAGATTGGTGATTATTTCCAAGCATATTTGGAGAAAAGCACTATACAAGCCTCGGCAGGAATGTCAGTTCGCAGATTCGTTTTATTGAAGGACTCGGCTACGCCTCGTCCTTCAAAATCATACTCATCCACGACCTGACTTTTCCCGGCCTCGGCAGTAATATACTATTATTCTGTTTTTAGTATTTGTTGTTATAGCGGCAACATAAATACATCATCTGTGAAAATTTCAACTGTCTAGCTATCACGGTTCATGAGATACAATCCGGTGACAAATAGATAGACAGACAGACAGACGGACAGTGGAGTAGGGCCCCGTATATACCCTTAGGGTATGGAACTATTACAGAGTTCTAAGCTAACAAGCATAGTAGGACCTCTAGAGTCATGTACACCGTTATTCAGGAAGCTCAACCTATTAACTCTTACAGGGTTCTATATCTTGGAAATAGGCATTTTTGTATGGGCAAATCCCAATTTATATACGACATCAGTAGCTAATCCGAAACTTCGACCAAGAGATCCTGCAAATTTAATGGCTCCGCGATATAAAACCGCGCTGCAGAGGAACAATTGTCACGCAATGACCATAAAAATATAAAACCACATCCCACTAGCAATTAGACAACTGCCAAGTTTAACGAAATTCAGACGAGTGTTATGTCAGCGGTTGAAAGAAAAATGTTTTTATACATGAAATGAATTTCTAGAGTGTAAGTCAATGTAAAATAATGGAAAATGAGTAACACAATAATAAATTAGTAATTAATAATATTTGAAATTTTATGTCATAGGGGGCAAATGAGCAAACGTATCGCCTGATGGAAAGCGATTACCGTCGCCCATAAACACCTGCAACACCAGAGGAGTCACAAGTGCTTGCCTACCCGGAGGACGAAGATAGAATGCCTCTATGCTAGTAATTTCACCGGCTATCTTACCCCCACACCGGAACACAACAATGCGAACATTGCTGTTTGGCGGTGGGTTAGCAGGCAAGACGGTAGTAACAATCCGTAGTAATAATAATAACAAGCTAAGTGTATGATCTAAAAACAAGCCATTTACTATGTCAGCCAACTGTAACTACACTTAAAGCAAATAAAGATTTTCATTTCATTAAATAATCGAATCGAGAGCCTGCTTTTTTGAAGTCGGTTGAAAAGTTTGTATAGCCTGTACTTACTTCTCTAGTTGGCTGAAGGTATCCGCCGTGAAAGGGGGCACGTATCTGAACGCCACGTAATGTTTGTGAGGGCCGGTCTCTGGAGACACCTGGTCTAATGTCTTCGTTAGGAGTTCACCTGCAATTAAGCAAAGCAGATGCTTTATTTAAAACCTGACCAGAAATATATGAGGATGCGCCATATTGCGGAATTTCACTGGAACTAATTTCTTACACTGGCAATGATTTCATGATGGTTTGTCAACAATGTCAACATCATTCGTGGTGTTTTCTTTAAAAGACAGATATTTAAAATTATCCAAAGAAAATGCCGAAAACTATTCACAGTCGTGAACGTAACATTATAAATAAAGTGTACACGTGTTTACTACACGAAAAACAGTCAGGAAAAGAGTGCATTCAATTATATTACGAGGTTAACGTAGTGGAACTGACAGGTATTTAAACTAATGTCATTATAGTGGGTTGCGATTGGTTGCAAAATTGTTGCCATATAAATCTTATAAATAGCGCCCTCTTGACAATCCTCATATATTTCTGGTCAGGCTTTAACTTTT
Organism: Apotomis betuletana; assembly: GCA_932273695.1. NCBI lineage: Eukaryota > Metazoa > Arthropoda > Insecta > Lepidoptera > Tortricidae > Apotomis > Apotomis betuletana. The sequence continues at coordinate 7,669,390 of OW026322.1, forward strand.
TTTTATGTCATGGGGGAAAACAAGCAAACGAATCGCCTGATGGTGCGTGATGACTGTCGCCCACAGACACCTGCAACACCAGAGGAGTCACAAGTGCCTTGCCAGCCGCACAGGATGGGAATACGCTCTTTTCTCGAAGGTTTGAAGGTCGTATCAGTCCCGAAGAGTGAGGTCGTTGACATTGCGGACGTATTATGACACGGTTAACGCATTCACTGCCAGCAACGCATATATGCGTTCACCGTCATGCAATTTTCTGCCTAGGCCACGCCCCCTGGCAGTATAATAATAATAATATAAGCCTTTTATTCAGATATTTCAGTATACATCTTATTTTTATTTTTTCTTTATATTTTACATTTATGTTTAGCGTGTTTGTTGTGGTACGCTAATCTACTGCAATTAAATGCGACACTCGAAATACAATACGTTTACTAAAGGAAAAGAAGATATTACAATAATAAATCAAATTAAGCAACGGCCGCGTTGAGAGGAAAATGTGAAGTGATTGACGGTTCTGCTTTTCATGTTGTTATGGCGACGCTAGGGATGTCCGTCGCTCGTAGTGCGGCGCCATAGGACCCCCCTGGGAGTCTCAAAGTCCTGCCTGAAAGTGAGAAGGGAAAGTGACTTTTCGACCAGAACGAGTGGTTCTAACAGGAACGACAGCTTTAGGTTTAGAGCTAATTGTTGTAGATGAAGCTGAGTCGTTCTGAACATAAGCAGGCTTGACACGATCAACTGAGACAGTCACTGGTCCTCTGAGTAAGTCTACAGTGACAGTCTTGTCCGTTCTACTTAGGATGCGGTGTGGGCCAGTGTATGGGGCCTCTAACAATCCACGCAGTGTATCCTTTCTTAGGAAAACATGGGTGCATGAACTTAAGTCCTTGTGTACAAAGACAGACTTATTTCCGTGTCTAGATGCGGGAACAGGCTTGAGATGCGACATATGACGTTTTAGCTGTGCGACAAAATCATCAGGCTGCAGTGTGCGTGAGTTATGAGTATGAAAGAACTCACCCGGGATGCGCAATGGCTCACCGTACACCATCTCTGCAGCTGAGCACTGCAAGTCTTCTTTCCACGCACTTCTTATGCCAAGAAGTACGATCGGCAGCACGTCCGTCCACGTGTTGTTGTTGTGGGCCATGATGGCTGCTTTCAAAGTCCGATGCAGGCGCTCAACCATGGCGTTGGCCTGGGGATGGTAGGCCGTTGTGTGTCGCAGCTGGGTTCCGCAAAGCTCCGTCAAAACCTTGAACATACGTGAGGTAAATTGACGTCCTTGATCGGTTGTTACAGTTTGTGGACAACCAAATCGAGATATCCATGTTTCATAGAACGCTTGAGCTACAGTTTCCGCTGTGATGTCAGAAAGTGGCTTCACCTCTGGCCAGCGAGTGTATCTGTCAATGGCTGTGAAGAGGTAACGAAAATTTGATGACGGTGGCATAGGACCGACCAGATCAATATGAACGTGACTGAATCGGTCTTCCGGCAGCTTGAAGTTTCCAAGCGGAGAAGATGTGTGACGTTGCACCTTGGCGCGTTGACATGATGCGCACGTACGTACCCAGGTACCGCAATCTTTGCGTACGGAGGGCCATACGAATCTTTCCGTTACCAGTTTAGTAGTTGACCTAGTACCTGAATGGCTCATGCCGTGTACTGCGTCGAATATCCTTCGTCGGTGCTCCTTGGTAATGAAGGGTCGGGGCCGTGCTTGAGAGGCATCGCAATATAAATAAACATTGGTACCTGGCACGGGCACTCTTTCCAACTTCAGTGACGAAGATCGCTTGGCAATAAGATCTTGCAACTCTGCGTCATTCTGCTGCGCTTGCGCGATGACTTCGAAGTCTGGAGGCACGGCAATTGCTTCGATGCGGGAGAGCGTGTCAGCGGTAATGTTGTCTTTCCCCGAGATGTGCCTGATGTCGCTGGTAAACTGCGAAATGAAATCAAGGTAATTAAATTGTCTCGGAGAACATTTCCTGTCTTTTTGTTGGAAGGCGAAGGTGATTGGTTTGTGGTCTGTGTATATCACAAAATGTCTGCCTTCTACCATGTACCGGAAATGTTTGACACTTTCGTAAATAGCCAGCAACTCCCGATCGTATGCGCTGTACTGTGTCTGTTGCCGTGACATCTTCTTAGAGAAGAAAGCAAGCGGTTGCCATTGTTCGTCGACTAATTGTTGAAGCACTGAAGCCACAGACGTACCAGAAGCATCTGTCACAAGGGCTAGTGGTGCGTCTATAATGGGATGAGCCAGTAGAGTTGATTTTGCGAGACCAGACTTACAATTTTGAAATGCTTCCAACTGTTTTTCAGTCCAAGTAAGTGGAGTGGTGCTTTTGATTTTAGGTCCTGATAGCATGTCGTGAAGAGGTGCTTGTGCTTCGGCAGCGTGAGGAATAAATCTCCTGTAGAAGTTCAGCATGCCGAGAAATCTGCGTAACCCACCGACAGTCTTAGGTGGCGGGAACTCCTGCACTGTTTTTACCTTATCGTCAATGGGACGTGTGCCATCTTCAGACACCGTGTATCCGAGGAATGTGATCTCTTTCTGTCCGAAACTACACTTGGACACGTTGATGAGCATACCATACTCATGAAATCTGTCGAAAACTTGCCGTAGATGTTCTAAATGCTGTTTGGCATCTTTGGAGTAAATGAGTACGTCATCGATGTATGAGTAGACGAAGTCCAGGTCTCTGAGGACCTCATCCAGGAATCTCTGGAAAGTTTGAGCTGCATTCCGGAGACCAAAGGGCATGAAAGGGAATTCGACCATTCCGAATGGTGTAGTGACAGCTGTCTTGCAAATGTCATCCGAGTAAACAGGAATTTGGTTGTAGGCTTTGACTAAATCTATTTTTGAGAAAATTTTGCTACCTGCAAGACGATGGGCGTAGTCCTCTATATGGCGAACGGGATATCTGTCAGGGATAGTGCGTGCATTGAGCGCGCGGTAATCCCCGCACGGCCGCCAACCATTTCCTTTCTTGGGCACAAGATGCAGTGCCGACGCCCACGGTGAATCGGATCGTCGTGCTACGCCATCATGAAGCATTTCTTCAAACTGCTCCTTCGCAATCTTCAGCCGATCGGGAGCTAGACGGCGTGGCCTACAAAATGCTGGAGGACCTGGAGTAGTTCGGATGTAGTGTACAGTTGAATGCTTTACCTCTCGCGGCAATCCAGATGGTTTCGTCAAACTGGGATATTCCGCGAGCAATCGGTGGTACTCGCTGTCACCTGATATAGCTTTCACGCTGGTTTGGTCGCAATGCTTGAGTTGTCCCGCTGTTGTGAGGGAAGTCACGCTGTCAATTAGCCTTCTGTGTTTGCAGTCAACAACTAGACCATAATGAGCAAGGAAATCTGCGCCTATAATTGGCTTGTCTACATTTGCTACGACAAAGTTCCAACTGTAGTCCCTTCGCAAACCTAGGTTCAACTTCTGTTTGAGAATGCCGTAGGTATGGATTATGGAACCATTCGCTGCTGTGAGTGCGTAGTTGTCAGGCGACTTACATTTTGGCATGAATCGGCGCGGCAGAACGCAGAGGTCCGAACCGGTATCAACTAGATATTGAATTTTGCTTACACTGTCAGTTATAAATAGGCGGCTGGTTGTGGCGTGACAGTCTGCTGCCGCCGCGATGGACTGTCGTACTAGTTTTCCTGTTTGAAGTTACACGGCGGAATGCATTTTCTTGCCTTCGAACTAAAATTGCTATGATACCAGCACATACCTTCTTTGATGGCTTGATACCGACCGTGTGATTTGGACCTGCTGCGACTGCGCGACCTGTTCCTGTTGAAACGCGCCTGCCGATATCCGCTGCTGCAGCCGGCGCTCAACTGCGCAATTTGTTGCGTCAACTCGCTTTGAATGCGCGCCGTAATTGACTGCTCCATCCTCTTCAACATGTCGTCAAAGGAGCTTGTGCTTGCAACTTGCTCGGCGTCATCCGCCCAGAATGGCGGCAGCCTCACAGTAACTCGCTCCACAGATCCTGTCCTCTCTTGTGCCGGGCCGGCGGCTCCTTGTGTCGTATCCTCCGTCGATTCGTATTCCGACATAATTGTTAACTAATCGTCGGGGTCACCAATTTAGCGTGTTTGTTGTGGTACGCTAATCTACTGCAATTAAATGCGACACTCGAAATACAATACGTTTACTAAAGGAAAAGAAGATATTACAATAATAAATCAAATTAAGCAACGGCCGCGTTGAGAGGAAAATGTGAAGTGATTGACGGTTCTGCTTTTCATGTTGTTATGGCGACGCTAGGGATGTCCGTCGCTCGTAGTGCGGCGCCATATATGTATCTGTTTGCCACTTGGCAAAGGCCCCTGGCAGTGAATGCTCTCAAATAAAACAATTTAAACGGATTATATCGCGTTTATTAATTACTTGAGCCTCCCTGACGTTTCGGTAGCTTTCCAGTTACCGTTGCCAAATGTTGACTGAGAAAAACCCATTTTTCTCTGTTTCATAAATATGAATCAAAAATAAAAGTATGCCAGATGGGCCTAATGTGTAAAGACAGAAGTTTTAGATTGTTTTATATAAATATCGACGGCAAAAAGCGTAAAAGGTGTAAACGCCAAGGGAATTCATTGGCGTTTACAGCGTGTAATAGTCGCGGAAACCGAAGAAAATATTATCTACCTTGTTTGTTAGTCCATTTGAGTATAGGTGAGCCGCCCCCGATTTCGCTGTACTTCTTTTGCACCTCTTCCGTCCGCCGGCTCGCGATCCACGGCCCTAGCCTGCTCTGCACGGGCAGTTGGATCATGTCCCGGTCTGTCATGATTCGCAGCAGGTAACCACCGACCTGGAAAATTTAGTATGAATATCTATAGTAGGTTCACTATTGTCTTGCAGAAACTTTGTTGACATATAGTTGTTTTGCAAAATGATACTTGGCAGAAATAACGCTTGGCAGAAGCACCTTGCGCATAATATGCTTTGGCATACTTCATTTCGCAGATAGAAGTAACAGTCTTCCAAACGAATAGTAATTTCGCAGATATTTTTATTGCATCTGGCGCTTCGCCGACCGCTGTCTCGGCTCGCACGCGGTTGTGATCGCAGTTCTAACCTAACCTACTTTCTGGGAGCTGTTCGTCTTCGTAGGATGTCGCAGTTCTAACCTAACCTAACCTTATTTTCTGCAGCACAAAAATCATTATGCTACAATAGAAGTATGCTACAGGACTATTATGATACATAAAAATATGCTAAAAAAATCGGCAAAAGTAATCTTCTGCTAAATAATATGCTGCAAATTGCATATTGTATGCCTAGTAACAGTAATGCTAAATATACCTTTATGGAAAATTACCATTCAACCACAGAATAGATAATAGATTCAACTAAAAGTATTTCTGCAAAACATGTTAAAGCTGCCGGCAAAGTTTTAGAGCATAACCTTGACTGCACAGTAGCCGATTTACGTACAAATGTACATGCCCAGATCCGCCATTCTTGTTCTAAAAGTTTGCCGGCAACTATATGCGAAGTGTATTTCTGATTAATATTATTCTGCCAGATGAGGGTAACCTTCTATAGTATTTAAAATAAGACCTCGCAAGTTTGTTTCGAAATGGCTGAAATTTCAATGTATCTTTTCAACTTAATTTCGAAAAATTTCATTGACAAAAAAATATTGTATATACTTATCAAACCACAGCCAGAGCTAGTCAAGAACAGCCAAAAAGCATCTGGATATCCAAAATATCTCAAACAGATATGCTTTGCACGATCGGTCCATTATTTTCTACCTTATAGATCTTTGATCCAGTTTCCAGTGAATTATTAATCAAGATATCTATTTCTATACTAGCGGATATTTTTTTTGTTTTTAGAGGCAGCATCTCCAAGCTGATACCATTCGGTATAATAATGTAGGTATTATATAGGTAACTGTACCTGATCTATAGTCTCTGGACCGCCCATGTTCAACATTACTATGGCAGTCTTTGGCTTCACACTAGTAGACATCCTCCTTGCTAGCATTGTGCTTTTGCCTGTAAGAGACGGAAATATCTTATGTTTCTTTTTTTATATTGGTACTACATAGTGGCTCCAGCCTGGTGGGAAGCAAAAAGTGGAGCCCAAGTGACAGGAAACCAAACCGTGCCAGCTAGAGACTCTAGAGAGATGCTTCTTCACGCTTCATTTGGAGGGTCCCATGTTGTAAGAAGGAGGAAACACATGTGCCGGCAAAGAGTTTCACTTTTTAATAGTTTTTTTAAGAGCTCATAAATGTATTAAAATAGGTATGTGGAGCAAATATATAAAAATATTATAAATAGAATTTTAAACTAAATCACATGTAACTATGTAGTTATAGATTTGTGAAGAAAAGAAGTCAGTAAGTATTGCAATACAGTAAGGTAATGCTGCCAGCATCTTTAGGTTGTCTGATATTTATTTATTTTGATATTGTTTTATAATGTTTTATTTTGATCTTGGATTTACTCCCCATATTGTGTTTGCTGAGGTGTGGACAATAAACATTTGGAATTTTAAATGCTTTTCATGTCATGCAAGGCAGTGCCAACAGCATTACAGTGTTATATGAAATGGTAAAAATAAAAATTAAATTAAGACTTTCAGATAAAGATAAGTGTGAAAGTAAATAAAATATAGATACTAGATATAAAAAAGCTACATATTTATGCGGTTAAGCAGAAACTGGTTTGGATGTAAATATTACGCAATAGTGTATAATAAATTAATAATATTCGTTATATAAAAACGTAACACCGGCCTTTTCGTTAATACTAATCGGTTAAAAAATTCCTCACGACATTTTTATCTGATCAATTTTTGAATTACAAATCACTTAAGGAAATGTGGAAACTAAATGCCAATTATAATACGACTCAAAAAATCGGTTCTTCTACTTACAAATTGCCGAAATCATCTCGTTATCTTGTGATCGCCGACTCCAGTAATATTTATATTTTACGCTAATTAAGTAATGGATTAAATTTCTCAACTAATATCCCATTGATAATTTATTAGTTCACGATGTCAACTGCTGATTTTCATTAATAAATAAACAGTATTTGTAATTTAGCAATTTTAGCATTACGCTGGAAAAATCTAAATTGAATTGAATGATGGATGAAATGGAACGAATGGTTAAAACTACATTGTCATTGTGACATTTATTGTTAACAATTTTAAATATTATTTAATGAAATTAACAGAAATAATTCCTTTAAATACAATTCTAAACATTTTATTTTTTGTGCGCTTGCTCTATGCATAGTATTCAATTAAATTCTACCTACACCTACCTACCTTCACTTTTTAGTATGGCAATCATATAAGGGGCCTTCATTTATCCATTCTTCCATTCACTCGTGCAATACAATATTTATGACAGTCGACGTCAAAGTATTATTTTTGTGATTGTAAAGTGAAAGCTAATAAAAGTGATAATTAGTTTTTCATTTCCATTAATAATCCTCATTTTAATCTAATAATAATGTCCTGTCGCAACGCTTCTCACGCTGGAAGTTGGTATACGGAGAATGGTATGATACATTTCTGTATTTAATATATTGTATAGCGGTCGTAGCAAATAGTAGCTAAACAAAGATATACTCTGAAATATTTGTCGATTTGCTTTTATAGAACGTGTTTTATTCAGCTGGTTATGAAGCGCAGGTTGTGATATGGTTCTCTTTAAAAATTTGTACTGTTCTGTTCTTTTTTGAGAATGACTACGTAAGTCAAAGGTTCGTTGACCTTTTGTGGGAATCTTCCTTTTGTCTCTTTGTTCCACAATGGGATAACTGTTCGTTTTTAATTGTGATAATTTGAAATTTATTTTTATTAATCATTGATATTAAAAACCACTATATTGAATCTGGAAACGTATTCGTCACGATAAATAAAAGTATTATTTATATAAGCTTGACTTCCGCTTTGTTTTTCGTTCAGAAATTGTTCCATCGACTAATTACGTTAAGTTTACTACTATCATTGTTGTGATCTTATGCAGTCTACAACTTTTTATTGTTTAAATATGTTTTTGATAAGTATGTCAAATTGCAACTACTAAAAATGTTATATTAGTACGAAGACCACTATGATCGAGTGTTGTACGGACAACATTTCCGAACGAACCGGAAACAGCGGTTGCCATGACACTTTTTAAACGAACCGACCGAACGTCAAACGTCAATGTCTCGTAAACAAACGACCATTACACTCCCTTTTTTAAATAATTTTGCTTAAAAATGTCTGATAAATCAAAAACTGTGCCAGCGACGGCTTCTAAACCGCTCAAAAGCCGCCCGTCGACCGTAGGACCGCCGTCAACGACGCGACGGGTGCCGTCAACCATAGCGAAAGATCGGAACACTCGGCCAACGAAGGTGAATAAAAACGCTACAATTACTAGGGAGGCCGATTTAACTTTGAGATCTGAGATTGTTCTGCCTGATTATGAGACGGAAAACAAGCAAGTGGCATACGGGAAGTTCCTTAGATCGATGCTGGAGGATTGTTTATTGGATGAGAAGATAGAACGCGAAGAAACAGAGATTGATAAAGACATGGCGTTACTTGCGGATAGGTTTCAGAAAACTATGGCGCAGTTGGATAAGACCAATCGACGGCTGAAGGATATATCGTTTGTTGTGGAACAGGAGAGGTGAGTTATTTACAAAATATTGTATGAAGCAATATTAAAAGGAAATAATAAATCGAGAATTCGTTCTCGTCTGTTTCCACCTCCAAAAGATAACCAATGTTTTAAGAACTGAACGGGAAGGAAATGATGTCTCGGACCATTTTGACTTTTGCTCCAATCATTATCCACATCCTAAAATTTCATAAAGATTGGCTACGTTCTGGAGGATCAAACAGATGAGAATGAACCTCGATTTGTTTAACCCGGTCATGTTAAATTTGGATGTCATTTGTACCTGACACCCTAGTTACAAAACAGATATGTACGAATAGACATGTCAAGTGGATGGCATTCGCGCTCGCACTGGTCTGAACTGGTCAGAAATATCGTGTCCGTGAGAAATGTATATGTGTGCCTTTGCTCGAGCGCGCTTGTTTGTAGATTGATTTCTGTACCTATCTGTTTTGTGCCCTAGTTACCAGGTGAAAACTTAAACTGGTAGTAATGAAAAAGGAGCAGTAATATATCCTCTTAATATCAGCAATAAGAGGCTTCTAAATAGGCCATATATTGTTGCAATTTTTTTTGTTTTTTTTTATGGGACAATCATACACAAATCTACCTAGTCCCAAACTAAGCAAAGTTTGTACTATGGGTACTAGACGACGATATACATAATATATAAATACATATATAGATAACATCCATGAGCCAAGAACAAATATTCGAGTTCATCACACAAATATTTCCTCCGGCCGGGATTCAAACCCGGGACCGCCGGCTCAGTAGGCAGGTGTCTGCAAACTGCACCAACCGTGTCGTCAAATGTCATTTGTTGTGGGCCATTATGTGCATCTTGCTCTAGTGTAGGGCGACAGAAGGACGGCCATAGTTTCCACATATAACAGTAAAACATGGCCCATTTAGAAGCCCCTATAACGAAACCGTTGTCATATGTATTAGTCCTATTTGTTATGAAAAAAAGCTGCACTCTGTGATGGAAGCAAGCCGTTTTGCACAGTGATAATATAGACCAAAATAAACGATTTCACTCGAGGCGAAATTAGTTTCACCCCTTAGGAACAGAGATGGCGCCACTTATTCAAAAAAAGTTTAAAAAATTCTAAATCCTGAACGGATACTCCGATTTTGACGTAAGAGGTGCCAATCAGCAGATAATTACCCAATTTAACATGAAAAAAATTAAAATCACGTAGAAAATAATTTTGGATACCTAAGAAATAATATTTTCTGAAAAAAATATTTAAAATTTGTGATTTTTGGAATTTTACTCGTAAAAATGTATGTACATGGTACTTTTTTTATTTATTTATATTAATACACAACAAATTTTACATTTACGAAAAAAAACCGCATATCATTAGCTCGTATAATTCCAAAGTTATTGAAGAATACAGACATGGCGCCGCTGGGTCCAAAAATCTTACAAAAAATCTAAAACCTCAACGGATATTCCGATTTTGATAATTAAGGTGGTAATCGACAGATATTTACTTAAATTAGTTTAAAAAAAAATTCAAATAGGCAAAAAGTAATAATATTTCCAAAAAAAAAACATACATTTTGAAAAAATAATTTTTTTTTGGGTCTTTTATGTAATTTCATATAAAAAAAATCATGAATATGGCTTTATTTTACTTATGTATATTATAACACTATTAGGTAATTGATCGTTTAATAAAAAACCGCATATCGAGAACTTGTACAGTTCCAACGGTATTGAAGATTTTACTATAGGGTGCCGGTGCGATGTTGCCGCCGCACGTGCAACTTATGTACATGTATATAGAAAAGTATTCTCCCGTTTCGAAGGTACTGATTACCCTGAAAATATAACCACAATTGAAAGTACAAATAATAATCATCCCAAGTAGCACACAACAACTTATATCCCTTGTACAGCTTAAATTAGAGTTTTAACGGGTGAATAGGCTCCTATACAACCAGTTTGCTAATATCACAAGTATATTAGATGCTAAATAGCATTTCTGAATCAATATTTTACTTACTTTACGTTTTATTTTCACTTTAGTCTTTGCAGGCTTTGCATTGTAACGTGCAAGTTAGGCCGTCGCATCATAAAAAAAACAACAACGCATTATGCCACAGCCCAATTTGTATCCATAATGTTCAAGGAGTTTCCAAATTGAACTAACCTTCAACTATTGTGGACCCCACGTACCTTTGATGCCGTTTCATTCCCAAAAAGAAGGACTTGGGACTCGATATTTCCAAATTAAAACGTGAACCCACATTTGGTTTGGATGAAACGGTATTCAATGGCAGCTGAAATAGATGGAAGGTATCTCACAAGCTTGTTTAGTTTAGTGTTTTTTAGTTTAAACAGATCATTTCGAATCGCATTAACAGTAATAATATATGCTCTGTTGGAGCATCGTATAGCCTGCATGTGAATCTGGGACCAACAACGTTACGATTAATTGAGAACCAATTAATGACATTAATATAGTGATTGAATCTTACACGATTTTCACACATTATATTTAAATAATAAAACGGGACTTAATTGCGGTAAATAAACATTTTTGAACTCGGTTAAATCCCGTTTTGTTATAATAATGAATGACATTATTTATGTAAACACACCCTAAAAAAAAAGAAACAAAAATGGCCCTAAGTAATCGTTTCACATGAGCCGTTACGTATCGAGAGAGAATTTCTATAGATAGCGATGTTACTTGCAAAAGCAGTAGTTATTTCAGGGTATAACATGCAAGTTTTAAAACAGGTCTCTTTTCTTATTGTATTAAAATTAGACGTCTTGTCATACTCTGTGAAAGCCTTGAAGTGCAGTCATCATTTCATTACTTAAAGTAATAACTGTTTTGTAAACTGCTACTAGTAGACCGTTGCACTGATTACTGCAATTTGAATGCTTCGATGCTTTCACAGAGCTGGCGACAAGCCTTTCGCCGACTACTTCAGCTGCCATTGAACAACATGTTCTGCGTGTAGCGTTTTAAGCGAGCCAAATGTGATATAAACGTCTTAATTTGGATATATCCTGTCCCAAGTCCTTTCTTTTTGGGAATGGAATGGCGTTGGAAGCAGGTTGCAGGTGCGATCCACAATAGAACAGTTAGTATGGGTGCAAATCGAGATAAGGAAAAATGCGTTGTTGCAGCCGATGCAACGGCCTAACATGCACGTTACAATGCACAGTTTAGTGAAAATAGGCAGAATATACTTGTGATATTAGCAAACTGGTTGTATAAGAGCCTATTCACCCGTTAAAACTCTAATTTAAGCTGTACAAGGGATATAAGTGTGTTGTGTGCTACTTGGGATGATTATGATTTGTACTTTCAATTGTGGTTATATTTTCAGGGTAATCAGTACCTTCGAAACGGGAGAATACTTTTCTATATACATGTACATAAGTTGCACGTGCGGCGGCAACATCGCACCGGCACCCTATAGTAAAATCTTCAATACCGTTGGAGCTGTACAAGTTCTCGATATGCGGTTTTTTATTAAACGATCAATTACCTAATAGTGTTATAATATACATAAGTAAAATAAAGCCATATTCATAATTTTTTTTATATGATATTATATAAAAGCCCCAAAAAAAAATATTTTTTTTTCAAAATGATGTTTTTTTTTGGAAATATTATTACTTTTTGCCTATTTGAATTTTTATTTTATTTTTTTAAACTAATTTAAGTAAATATCTGTCGATTACCACCTTAATTATCAAAATCGGAATATCCGTTGAGGTTTTAAATTTTTTGTAAGATTTTTTGACCCAGCGGCGCCATGTCTGTATTCTTCAATAACTTTGGAATTATACGAGCTAATGATATGCGGTTTTTTTTCGTAAATGTAAAATTAGTTGTGTATTAATATAAATAAATAAAAAAAGTACCATGTACATACATTTTTACGAGTAAAATTCCAAAAATCACAAATTTTTAATATTTTTTTCAGAAAATATTATTTCTTAGGTATCCAAAATTATTTTCTACGTGATTTTAATTTTTTTCATGTTAAATTGGGTAATTATCTGCCGATTGGCACCTCTTACGTCAAAATAGGAGTATCCGTTCAGGATTTAGAATTTTTTAAACTTTTTTGGAATAAGTGGCGCCATCTCTGTTCCTAAGGGGTGAAACTAATTTCGCCTCGAGTGAAATCGTTTATTTTGGTCTATATTATCACTGTGCAAAACGGCTTGCTTCCATCACAAAGTGCAGCTTCCAGGCCAAAACCGTCCATAACAAGTAATACTATATAAAGATTATTACTCTGATGAAAGTCAATAATTATGTATAGGATTTAGTTGCATTGGAGTATACTTTTAATCACTTTGAAAATACAAGTGAAACTGTGCATGTTTGTTACTTTTTTACACTAAACAACAGGATGGATTTCCACGAAATTTTCAACCATTATACCCTAGTCCCTAACTTAACAGATAATTTTATCTTCATTTTATCCCGAAAGAAAACATGGGTCCTGTAGAATAGTGTATATGATTTTAGTGTATACAATAGTATCTATGGTTGTCTTGTCATTATGATGACATATAGAAATTAGCAAGATGGCTTTATACTTTCTTAGAATTTTCATTCTACAATAAAAGTCTTTAATATCTTTATTGTTTGATATCTCACTCAAGACCTTAATACTACCATGGTAAATTAGCAAATTATTGAAAATAATTATGCTCCATTAAATTTCCAGGTTAGTAGAACTAAGAAGCCACGACAACTCTAAAATCTTCGAAGCCACAGCCAACAGCAACACCAGTAACATCCTCAATGAGCTATCCACTACCGAGCAAGCCCATCTAGACAAGCTCACTACAAAAAACGTTGACTTCGGTTATGATAAGAACAGCGGCTACAAACAGCTTCTAGACGCTGTCAACGATGCTATCGGAGGACTCGAAGACATAAAGAAACATTCTAATCTAGATATGAACAAGTTTAAAGAGTACGAAACGTCTAAAACTATGATGGAGCAGATGGAATTAAGCAAAATGGACCTGGATATGTTGAAGTCGGAGTTTGAGGTTAAGTTCCCGAAGTTTAGTGAGAAGCTGCTGAAGGAGGCATCGGAGAAGTTTGCCAAGATGGTTGAGGATGAGGAGGAATGAGATTAGTTTCCAACTTTTTGTTGTTTATGAATACATTAGTTAATTATGTTTTCTTGGCACTATTAGGTACACACATATAGGTAGAGATCCTAATTTGTATGCGAAATGTTTTCGAGAACATTCTTTCCCCATACAAATTTGTCTATCCTGTAAGTTTGTCTATCTTCTTCTCGTACTCACTCAATTGCTCAAAGGGTACAACAATACTTTATTGCACACCAATAAAAGTTTACAAAAGGAAACGAGACAAATACAATTTGTAAATAACGGTAGACAACAGGCGGTCTTATCGCTAAAAAGCGATCTCTTTTAGACAAATTTTGGGTAGTGAAATTGATGAAAATTTTAACTTAATACAGAGTAGGTGCAGCAGAAGGCGAAGGGAGCACATAATTAGAAGCTAACAGAAAACAAGTACGCATATGGGTAAATATACACATACATATGTATAGATATACAGAAACTTACATATATATACAATAAAGTGTTTACTTACTTACTTACAAGTCGGGAAACTCGAGATCGACACATCTCTATGTAAAGGTTTTTCTTGACTTGTCTAAATAGTAAACAACTTGGTTAATGTAAATGAGATAAATATGGATGGATTCCTTTATGTAGGCTATTATGAAATGTATCTAAAGGCGAAAGAATTTTGGAGAAATTTGCTCACACTTTTTGTGTTGTGGTGTCAGCAATCCTCAATTTTCCAATCAGGTATGCTTAGTATTATTGAAAAATATATAAGCCCATAATGTACAATTTGAAACATAGTGCAAAATAATGGCCTTTACCAAAATGTAATCTTGTATGTCCGTATTTTTATATGAATGTAAATTATATGAATTTGTTGTAATACAGTTGTTTCATTGAATACCCTAAAATACGATCAGCATCTATAAACGAAACTAGAAGGTATACCTACACTACTAGGTATCTTTACCTTTTTTCAAACTCCCCGTTTCTCGATCAGGCTCGAGGAGGCGCATGTGTGCGTGTGCCGTGTGTGTCTGTGTGTATATGGAAAAGGGATATTAAGTGAACTATCATCTAAAATGATCATTCAATAACCGAATACGATTCTTCAAAGTCGATTTGGTACAGTCAAATAAGTCAGTAAATAACCATAATTAATGGACATGTTGACTGATGTTGAATTCTACAGCGTACTGTAGTTATATGAATAAAATTAGCTAAATATATCACGAACCAAGAAGAAAATCCAGTTTTTTTTTGGAAATATGTGACTTCAAAGGTACGCAAATTTTACGTTTTTTTTTTTTTCCAAAAGAAATTTTGAAAATGTTTTCAGAATCCTCATAATTTTACAAAACAATAATTGTATGACAACCATGAACTTAAACGCACTGTTGTCACGGTGAAACAGGCAAATTTCTTAATTTCTCCATACAATTATTGGTACCTAAACCGGCCTGTGACGTCACTAGCCTGGACGCCTTTTGTATTTGTTTTTAGCGCTACGTTGAACTTTGACGGTAATTTCTGACTTTTAGAGCAGTTTAAGTGTAGTCTGTCCCATATAGACATTTGATCACAATAAAAAATAGAATCATTGACATCCTCAAAAAAAATTAGTCAACATGTCTATTACGTAATGTTTACAAATGTAGCGAAAATTGAAAAATTCAATGATTCGGACAGGATTCGAACCTGCGACCACCCTAAGGCATGTGGAAGCGACTGGTTGAAAAATTCAATGGCTCTGACATCTGATTCGGTGGTCCAATTGGGAGGACGCCCGTGTTGGACCGGATAGCCGTTGGAAAAGCAGGTTCGAATCCTGTCCGAATCATTAAATTTTCGCTTCATTTGTAAACATTTAGTTTACGTTAGCAAACGTTACTGCTTTAATAAAAAAATAATAATAATAATAAGTATGTCTATTACGTATTCCAGGAAGCGAGCTGTCGCGGCAGCTGGACCTGTGGCTGTCGAAAGCGGACCTCACCCATGGGCCGGCTCGAGCCATTATTGCACCGTGAGTTCTACAATCTTCTTCTTTGTCGTTTTCACTCGTGGCAGAGTGGTCGTGGTCATCATTTCAGATGTTGGTGGCAAGCTTCACAACACGCCGCCATTCTTCTCTGATAGCCGCCTTCCTCGTACATTCGTGTAGTGACGATGAGCCATTTATTGCAGCTTTTATTTGATCTGTCCATCTCATAGGCGATCTGCCTCGTGGCCTGGTACCCTCAACCTTTCCCTGGACCACAAGTCGCTCAATAGCCACCATACAATACATACACTATACAATCTAGTTCTAATCTATCTATCTATCGGCCACAGAGACGTCTACTGCTGAACAAAGGCCTTCTCCATGACCATTGGTGTATATAAGGGGGGTGGCCGGGTGGGCCGTGCCCACCCCAGTATGGTCTAGTGCCCACCCCAGGAGTTTGGGTAATCCATAGAAATTCATGACTTCATCTCATATGCCATGGCCGGGCCCCCCCCTGAAAAATAATGTTAGATTACCAATGTCCATGACTCGCCGCAAAGTGCGATCCCGTGCAAACCGCATACATTGTAGAGATGCGCAGAATGTGTCACTAAACTGAAAAGAGTAGGTACACCATCACTAGTGATATTTTATTTATTTATTTATTTATTCAAATTAATTACACAGCATTACAGTAATTAAACTAAGGCACTGTGAACTACAAAATCATACATAAAAATAAAAATAAAATTAAATCTAAGTTGGATTTAGGCGACGCAACAGCGGTGGCTCCGTTGCGTCGTCTGATCTGGCGCAGGATTGTATATGTGTCTTTAGGTCACCGAGATATGTATCACTCATTTAGCTCAGTAGATCTTTAGCCTATATCGCTCACGAGTGAGTAGAGAACTAGAGACAATCTAGATTTTAAAAGACGTAACGACGAGAAAAACGCAAGAGGAGAACCTCAAACTTTTTATAAATAATGACACAAAGGTAAATTAAGAAAGAAAAATTTAATGCGATCCACTACAATCTAAGCAGGACTCGAACCTGTGACCTCTGCGTTTCCGGCGCATTGCTCTTCCAACTGAGCTAATAGACCGCTACGTCAAAAACACCAAATCTTTCATTCCATAATTCTAAGCATAAGCATAAGTAAAGCCTGACCAGAAATATATGAGGATGCGCCATATTGCGGAATTTCACTGGAACTAATTTCTTACACTGGCAATGATTTTATGATGGTTTGTCAACAATGTCAATGTCATTCGTGGTGATATCTTTAAAAGACAAATATTTAATATTATCCAAATGAAATGCCGAAAACCATTCACAGTCGTGAACGTTACATTATAAATAAAGTGTACAAGTGTTTACTACACGAAAAACAGTCAGGAAAAGAGTGCATTCCATTAAAATGATATTACGAGGTTAACATGGTGGAACTGACAGGTATTTAAAACTAATGTCATTATAGTGTGTTGCGATTGGTTGCAAAATTGTTGCCATATAAATCTTATAAATAACGCCCTCTTGACAATCCTCATATATTTCTGGTCAGAATTTATTTCAAACACATATGACGCAGAGGGCGCTCCAGTAGCGTAAAGAATTATGGAATGAAAGATTTGGTGTGATTGACGTAGTCATAAAACTTGTTGACAAAAACGTTTAATATCTCCAGACACGCGGGGTACTCGTACTGCGGCGCCTGCGCAGCATTCGCCTACAGACAAGTCAGCCCTGTGGTTGTGTGAGTACGATTTTCAAATTCTCTCTCGAACTCGTATGGAGCTCT
This sequence comes from Apotomis betuletana, assembly GCA_932273695.1. Lineage (NCBI taxonomy): Eukaryota > Metazoa > Arthropoda > Insecta > Lepidoptera > Tortricidae > Apotomis > Apotomis betuletana. Next base: position 7,686,966 of record OW026322.1, read on the forward strand.
TCATCAGGGACCGGTAGCAGTAGACGCGGCAACTTGTCACCTCCAGAGCTAAATACATGTCGCGCCGTGCCTGACAATTTCACGTGAGTGTAAACCGCTTAATACAATACTTAGGTAAATATGTCTCACGAAAGTTTTAATAACATTATTAGTAAAGTATAATAGAAAAACACAGTTACCACTCCCACTGTTATTTAAATTGTTTACCTATTTCGCTATTAAACTGCTTTTAATTACTTTTGTTTTATTTCCTCGCAAGTATGATGAAAAACGTCGTACGTGACTCTGGTGTAAATGATTTACAAACCGTCAAACCCGCGCCATTAAAGCCCTCAGCGGGTTCTAACACACACTCGCTTGTAATTCCTCGTTTACCACCCTTGTTACGCAATGTACAGTGGACAACATTTCATTTTTTTACCCCTACCTTTTATTGATTTATCTAATAGTATTTGCAAAATTACACGACACTTTTTTTTCTTTTAATTTTTTTTTTAGTTTTAGACACTTTTTTTGTAAAAATAAAAGTAATTTATTCCAAAAAGGCGTAACGCAATTTCCAGGCGGGAATGGATACCGCCTGTGCATTTATGAGTAAAAAATGTAGTGCATCTGTGGACTCAATGTGACAGGCGTTATTACTGTCATGCACGGATTAACTAGCCTGATTACGATTCCTAACAAACTTTTTCACAAAGCCTCCTGGAAAAAGATGCGTTATTTCAGAGACACTGCGTTGTCAAATATTAGCAAAAAAGCATTGAACTGTTATTGTTCAACAAATATAGAAATAAATAGACCTTCCTTAGCTGGCCTGCTCTCTCGCTCTTACTACATTGATTACGAATTTTGCTATTCCAGTCACACTTTGAAATAGTGTAGTACATCGCTCGGAAGCAAATATATCGATAAATAATAATAATAAATATAATGTACTAGCTTTTAAAGAATGAAAGTGACTAGTGATAATTCTGCCTAATGCGTGTCAACATATTTCGTAGCTTTTCGAAACAATTATTGTGTTGCGTGTTCGTGTAACTGAGTATATTTTGCATCGATTTTGAAGTTATACTAAGCGTGAAAACTAGTGATCCAGTCATTTGGTTCGAAATATAGAGGTAACTTGGAAAAATTTCTTAAAGATTCGAAAATTGGTGATATTAATGTGCTCTTTTTGAATTTCAACTTGGCCACCTCTGGTCTGCTGCTCACAAAAAGGGTCTGAATTTTTTTGACAATATATCCTTTCTTACTCATTTTACAGTAAAAACATTTATATGGAAATTATTAATCTAGAGAATATATTCTACCATTTTCAAAACTCCTGGAAAAAATGCCAGTAAACTCTATTTCTACCTACTTACTTTGACCACAGATTATATACAAGCTTCGACCAACAGAAACGAAAATTGTCGATATCGAATAATGAATAAAGTCGATAACTGTGACTTCCCGAGTTTTGTTACTCGAAAATAGGTGCAATATACAAACTTGTCATGCGACGTCCATAAACTAAGAGGTCCGTGTTGTCATGGTAACATATTAGATGTTTGTTTTTATTCTCAGCTTTCAGCAATTTTTATTTTGATTTGGCTGTTTTTTTCTAATAATAATTGAAAGGTCGTGTTATCATAGAATGTTTCGGCACAGGACGAAATTATAAACGCATCATCATGGTGTCCCTCGATAAATAATATTTCTTCTTTGTACAAAGTCAATATCCTAAAAGGTTCACTGTTTGTGAAGATCATAATTTATAAATGTAATGTAAGTACTAGGAATCTCTATGTTTTGATTATACAATTAGTTAATACAAATGTTTCAGTGGGTAATATAATGTTATTTTTTTCAGTTAGAAGAAAATGTACAAATCTATGAATTACCTAGTGTTGGGAGGATCATCAAGTAAAACACTTAAGAAATCGAAGGCATCTTGTGTGTCTAAATACCAATGCAGTTCAACTCAAACGACTAACTGTGGATAAAAGTGGCTTCAGATATTGAAATGAAATGTGTATTACCTTTATTGTTTTTATTCCGTAGTAGTAGTCGTTAATTTTTTACACTGCAAGCATATATCGAAAAATACAACAAGATCCGGTAGAATTGAAAGATAATAAAAAAACATCTGGATAAACTGGCTTTTCATGTGAAAAAATCGTAAACATTCCTATTAGGATTATTGTTCATAAGGTTTACAAAAAAATACATTCTCATTTACTAGTATATACTTGTTATTTTTAAACAAGATTAAATTAATAATATATCAATGTTAAATTATTATGATATGATAACAGGTATAAACACTAAGTAGGAATACTCGTGATTTACAATATTTTTCCGTAAACCTTACCAACCAAAACTGTCGTATTGTCGAAATGCTCCCTGGATTTTGATGTATGTTCAAAATCATAATACTTCCACTTATAAATAAAATAACGTATCAAATTTCACGTATCTTGAAATCAAAGTAATAAATAAAAATAACGCTACTAATTAGTATTTGTTTAATTAAATAACTTTTTTTACGAAGTTACACACATGTCTTTTGGAAAATGTTAATCTCGGTCTAGTCCTCGTTTCATTTCACTGAAGGCAAATTCGTAATCACTGCATTTGATACACCACAGATATCCATTCTGCTTCATTATTGGTACAAGCATCAAACTGCTCTTCTTAAACTATAGGTATCTTCCGGTTCGGTTGCAAGCACAGAATATGAGTATTTATTAACTCTTCATCTCACAAAGTAGACAGAAGGCCCCTGGTCTTTCTTCTTAGTTTTGTATTTCCCCTTTATTGTAGGACACGGCTGAAAAATATCGGGAAGATATCTGGATTTTGGTTTCCCCAAATTCTATTGCATAAAACTTTGTTTGTCATAATGTAAGTATATAAGCGGCTTGCCGGCAGTGTGCCGCTCCTCTCTAGCGTATATTTCATAATATATTAGTTTTATTCCGAAAATTTAATTGGAACAGAACGTAAAAAGCAGTGAAAATATTAAATAATTTTATTCTGACAATGACATCAATGACATTTGTCTACTTCCACGCACACATACCTAGACATTTTTTTTATATCGCACGTAATCGTAGTGATTTGAAATTAACTTTCTTCAGCCTGGGAATAATCTTTTGCTATTAATATCCATTTTTCTCAAAAAATGGTGGTCTGAAAATTCTAAAAAATATTTTATAGTGCTAAGGAAACCAATTTCTTCGAATAGGGATTAAAATATAGTGACTTCAAAAAAATGAAATGTTGTCCATTGCATGGCCCAGTTATGAATGGATTCTTTCATAAATGATCCATGCATTTGTGCAGCCCATAGTACTATTCTGAACTATGTTTTTTTGCAGCAAACGTATCTTCATCCTTGGCCCGTCCCACCACGTACGGCTCGGCGGCTGCGCGCTGTCATCCCTCGACAAATACCAGACCCCTCTCTACGATCTCACCATAGACAAACAAAGTGAGTGTTAAAAAAAAAACTCAATGTGTACCTACTCAAGATTTAAACTACACTCCGGATTTTAATTAGGCGAACTAACTTGACAGTTCATTGCACACGAATGTTGCCACAGTTTCGCTAGTGTTGTTAATATCGATAATTATGTTAAGAAGAAGGTTGATAACGTGAGCATGGACTCATTGTCTATGCTATACTTCTTTTTATATCTCTGCTATTTGTTTCTTAGCAACTGTTGTTTTTATAATCTTTACACTAATATATATTGTCGTGAACGAATCACACGCTTTTCCTTGCTAATTTAAAGAATTAAAAAAACCAGTTCCTACCAGATGTTTAGTTAAACAGCATTAAAAAAAAGTAGACATTACGTATTTCATAAATTTTGAATTATTGTGTTTGAAATCTAACTAATAATTTTATTACACGAATCAATAATAAAACAAGTGCGAGTCGGACTCGCGCACCGAGGGTTCCGTACAAACACTTTCCATCCCTAAGTGGTTAAGTTAAGTTTGCACCTGGTATGTATACCGCCCCATATAAATTAGGTGCAAAGTTAGGTATTAAAAAAACTACTTACTAGATCTCGTTCAAAACAATTTTCGTTGGTAGTTTTTATAGTAATGTACATCATATGCTTTTTTTAGATTTTTCATTTTCTTATTTTAGAAGTTAGAGGGGGGGGGGGGGGACCAACTTTTTTCCACTTTGGAAGCGTCTGTCACGCAAACTATTCGGTTTAGAAAAAAATACTTTAGAAACCTCGATATCATTTTTGAAGACCTATCCATAGAGATACCCCACACGTATGTATTTGATGAAAAAAAAAATGCTTGAGTTTCAGTTCTAAGTATGGGGAGCCCCCAATATTTATTATTATTATTTTATTTTTGCATCAAAATCTTAATGCGGTTCACAGAATACATCTACCTACCAAGTTTCAACAGTATAGCTCTTAATAGTTTCGGAAAAAAATGGCTGTGACATACGGACGGACAGACGGACAGACAGACAGACAGACAGACAGACATGACGAATCTATAAGGGTTCCGTTTTTTGCCATTTGGCTACGGAACCCTAAAAAACGGTTGCTATTAAAATACTTACATCGAACGAACTTTATGTTAGGACATCGCTAAGAAGGGTTCCGTTTTTTGCCATTTGGCTACGGAACCCTAAAAAACGGTTGCTATTAAAATACTTACATCGAACGAACTTTATTTTAGGACATCGCTAAGAACGCTGTCCGCCTTTTTGTTTTCTTGACAGTTCCATAGTACTATCGAATACACTGATAACTGTACATTTTTAAACGAATATAAACCGTATTACAACATAATTAAGTGTCTATGGATGTATTGTTAAGGTTATATCGACATATTTGTATCGACATAAACCAATCACTATTTATTTTTTTCTATTCCTGACAACACTTTGAGCTGTCAAGTTAGTTCGCCTAATTAAAATCCGGAGTGTAGGATTTTTTAGACGAATAGAATGCACCGAATAAATCTTGTACATCGTAATGTACACTGGGTGTTAACGCGTTCTTATAGCACAAACAGGCTGGGCCCGAGTTATAAGTGCTACTTTGTGCATTGAGAGGTACTATGGGCTGCACAAATGCATGGCAGCATGGCCCATTTATGAATTCATTCATAACGGGCCATGCAATTTAGCAGCTCATTGTACAGTAGGCCTCACGAGGATAGTATAGACTTTCCATAAATTTTCAAGTATTTATTATGTGGGTTCATATCATTTAATCTGTGGTGTTCTTACAGTTTACACTGAGTTGGAAGCGACCCGCCAGTTCGAGTGGATGGACGTACAGACAGACGAAGATGAGCATTCCATAGAAATGCATCTGCCCTACATAGCTAAAGTTATGGAAGAGTAAGTAAACTATTGTTCTCACTACTATCAAAATTACCAAATCCAACTGTATAAAATTTTCATTTTATTCTGATTATCATTTCAGATACAAAACTGGATTCACGATCATACCTATCTTAGTAGGATCGCTAACACCTGAAAAAGAAGCCAAGTGAGTAAATTTTCTGAATTCATTAATAATGCCAAGTACCAAGTAGCTGCCTTGGATTCAGTAGAACGTGAAGTGCTAAGACTCACTGATGATGCTTTGCTGGCTAGGCCAACTTCCAGAGTATGGAGTGTAGGAGGGAAGGAGTAGCATCTTTGATAGGAGAATATTTGAAAAACTAGTAAATAATAGTTGCAAAAGGCGCCACAAGCGCCAGTATATCCAGTTCTGACTTGAAAATGCATGATATTGACAATTAATATAGTTAAATCTAGGCGTTTGTAATCTTGTACATATTAAATTTTTTTGTTGGTTTTAGTCATTTAATGCTAAGGAATTTTAACCATAATAGCCATAAAGGCAGTTTGGAATGAACTGAAAATGAAATTGGAACAGAAAATGCTCAAACATGCAATGAAGTATCGTCATAACGTGCGTTATAATAGGCTTGAAGTATCACGTTTCGGGCGGAACAACTTGAGAGAACTGTAATTCCATACAAAATTAGCCTTAAACATTGTACAGGCGAGCGTACATGGTTAGAAGTCTCATACGTGACGAGGCTAATCAGTTATCATTGTAGATTCATGGAAAACTTGTAAATTATCATTATGCGACATGATGGCGGAAGTCACGACGCTCACGTAGGTTAACTGTATATTAAGTGTTAAATATCAATTAAAGGTGTTTGTTGTAGTAGTTGTCGTTAAGTATCAAGCTGTGGTTTTACTCTGCACCTCTGCCTCGGCATATATCATGTATCATTTAACATTCAGTTAGGGTAACTCCCTACAAACATGGCGTCTCTGTTCATGAATAGGATTTTCTTTGTGTATTTTTATTTCATTGCATATTTTTGAGAAAAACACTATAAATGCCTTAGCCATGAAAATGGCTTGCCGGCTTCGTATCACCATCCGTCTATACACTTTTTCACACTGCTACCGTAATACATACCTTGTACAGTCGCCATCAGACATATCGTAGCATGTAAGGTATTCATAAATATCTGAACACGACTCTTATTGACTGGGCGTTACAGTATATGTTCACATATTTATGAACGCCTTATATGCTGCGATATATCTGATGGCGACTGTACCTAAACTACACTCCGGATTTTAATTAGGCGAACTAACTTGACAGCTCAAAGTGTTGTCAGGAATAGAAAAAAAAAATTGTGATTGGTTTATGTCGATACAAATATGTCGATATAACCTTAACAATACATCCATAGACATTTAATTATGTTGTAATACGGTTTATATTCGTTTAAAAATGTACAGTTATCAGTGTATTCGATAGTACTATGGAACTGTCAAGAAAACAAAAAGGCGTACACCTTTTTAAGCGATGTCCTAAAATAAAGTTCGTTCGATGTAAGTATTTTAAAGCAACCGTTTTTTTTATTATTGATTCGTGTAATAAAATTATTAGTTAGATTTCAAACACAATAATTCAAAATTTATGAAATACGTAATGTCTACTTTTTTTTAATGCTGTTTAACTAAACCTCTGGTCGGAACTGTTTTTTTTAATTCTTTAAATTAGCAAGGAAAAGCGTGTGATTCGTTCACGACAATATATATTAGTGTAAAGATTATAAAAACAACAGTTGCTAGGAAACAAATAGCAGAGATATAAAAAGAAGTATAGCATAGACAATGAGTCCATGCTCACGTTATCAACCTTCTTCTTAACATAATTATCGATATTAACAACACTAGCGAAACTGTGGCAACATTCGTGTGCAATGAACTGTCAAGTTAGTTCGCCTAATTAAAATCCGGAGTGTAGAGATTCCACAAAGATCCCACAGTCAAACCAACTACTGGTTTTGTGCACTATGTATCTAGATTTAAGGAAATTGTAGTTTACAAATGAAGCGAAAATTGAAAATTTTTAATGATTCGGACAGGATTCGAACCTGCGTTTCCAACGGCTTTCCGGGCCAACACGGGCGTCCTCCCAATTTTCCAATTTTTTCAATTTTCGCTTCATTTGTAAACATTTAGTTTACGTTAGCAGACGTTACTGCTTTAATAAAAAATAAGAAATTGTAGTTCCTAATAAATAATAATAATAATATTATACCTACTCACCCGGCAAAACCTTCTTTTCTCCAGTAATGTACTGTATTTTAGATACGGCGCGATCCTGGCCCCTTACCTAGCGGACCCGCAGAACCTGTTCGTCATCTCTTCCGACTTCTGCCACTGGGGCAGCCGGTTCCGCTACACGTGGCGCGACGCGAGCCGCGGCCCGCTCTACCAGAGCATCGAGTGGTTGGACAAACAGGTATGGTATTAGCAAATTAAAAGTGTGGCACAACTTATAATATAGATACCAACATGTATATTATATTGTGAATTGATTATTGACATAACATTTCCTTCGGTTTCCGCGACTGTCACACATTTAACTCAAAGGCAGAGAGGCTCAACTAATTGATATGCGCGATGTAATCCGTTTAAATTGTTTTATTTAAATGTGATTATTAACATACTAAAATTACCAATGAATCTGTAAATACTAACACTAGATTAAGATATTGTTTGTTTTTACTAACACTCTATGGATACCTTGATTGTCCGAAATAAAGAAATTATTATTATTATAGTAGAAATTATCTAAACTAAGCTCATCCACTTAAAGCCTGACCAGAAATATATGAGGATCGTCAAGAGGGCGTTATTTATAATATTTATATGGCAACAATTTTGCAACCAATCGCAACCACACTATAATGACATTTAGTTTAAATACCTGTCAGTTCCACTATGTTAACCCTTTGACCGCCAAAGACGGCAAATCACGTCATCGGGAATTCGTGCCACTGACGCCAACGATCGTCTATTGACGTCAAAAATTTCAGTGGTCAAAAACATGCTAATTCAAACCACTATCTGTGTTTCTTAATCTCTGTTGATTTTGGAGCACTTTTTTTTTTTTTTTGGTTTGGCGTCAGTGGCACGGTGAATTGCTTTGCCGCTCGGCGCTCAAAGGGTTAACCTCGCTCTACCAGAGCATCGAGTGGTTAGACAAACAGGTATGGTATTATAGTAGAAATTATCTAAACTAAGCTCATCCACTTAAAGCCTGACCAGAAATATATGAGGATCGTCAAGAGGGCGTTATTTATAATATTTATATGGCAACGATATTGCAACCAATCGCAACCACACTATAATGACATTTAGTTTAAATACCTGTCAGTTCCACTATGTTAACCTCGTAATATCATTTAATGGAATGCACTCTTATCCTGACTGTTTTTCGTGTAGCAAACACGTGTACACTTTATTTATAATCTTACGTTCACGACTATGAATGGTTTTCGGCATTTTCTTTCGATCATCATCCTCCTAGCCTTTGTCCCATTTTTTGAGAATGAATTTTCAATCGGGGTGGGCTACCTAAATTCCAAGATGTGGCGTAGGCACTAGTTTTTACGCAAGCGACTGCCATCTGACCTTCCAACCTAGAGGGGAAACTAGGCCTTATTGGGCTTAGGTGGTTTCCTCACGATGTTTTCCTTCACCGAAAAGCGAGTGGTAAATATCAAATGACATTCCGTACATAAGTTCCGAAAAACTCATTGGTACGGGCCGGGTTCGAACCCGCGACCTCCGGATTGAAAGTCGCATGCCCTAACCACTAGGCTACCACCGCTTGGACAAACAGGTATGGTATTATAGTAGAAATTATCTAAACTAAGCTCATCCACTTAAAGCCTGACCAGAAATATATGAGGATCGTCAAGAGGGCGTTATTTATAATATTTATATGGAAACAATTTTGCAACCAATCGCAACCACACTATAATGACATTTAGTTTAAATACCTGTCAGTTCCACTATGTTAACCTCGCTCTACCAGAGCATCGAGTGGCTAGACAAACAGGTATGGTATTATAGTCGAAATTATCTAAACTAAGCTCATCCACTTAAAGCCTGACCAGAAATATATGAGGATCGTCAAGAGGGCGTTATTTATAATATTTATATGGCAACAATTTTGCAACCAATCGCAACCACAGTATAATGACATTTAAGTAATTAATTGAATCAGGCGTTACTTTGCGGAAATCCATATTAATGAAAATAATAATATTGCTTTGCTATTCCGCGATATAATATCGTGCCAGTTAAATTTGTGCTAACCCGTTATACTTATTTGCGTATTTTTTCATGCATATATGCATTTAATGGTCCCACCCTCCCACCACGATAAGAAAAATAAATACGCAAATAAATATAACAAACCACCACCAAAATAACAGAACTTACTCGACACGTGTTTCGCCCCTCTACGAGGCATCATCAGGAGATGTTGACGGTCTGGAGTCCGACAACCGAATGAGCTGCCCAGACTGGTCGGCCATATTTATAACCTGGCCACCCCTATTATGCAACTACCATTATTGCTAATCACTCTCAGTTGCATAATAGGGGTGGCCAGGTTATAAATATGGCCGACCAGTCTGGGCAGCTCATTCGGTTGTCGGACTCCAGACCGTCAACATCTCCTGATGATGCCTCGTAGAGGGGCGAAACACGTGTCGAGTAAGTTCTGTTATTTTGGTGGTGGTTTGTTATATTTATTTGCGTATTTATTTTTCTTATCGTGGTGGGAGGGTGGGACCATTAAATGCATATATGCATGAAAAAATACGCAAATAAGTATAACGGGTTAGCACAAATTTAACTGGCACGATATTATATCGCGGAATAGCAAAGCAATATTATTATTTTCATTAATGACATTTAGTTTAAATACCTGTCAGTTCCACTATGTTAACCTCGCTCTACCAGAGCATCGAGTGGCTAGACAAACAGGTATGGTATTATAGTCGAAATTATCTAAACTAAGCTCATCCACTTAAAGCCTGACCAGAAATATATGAGGATCGTCAAGAGGGCGTTATTTATAATATTTATATGGCAACAATTTTGCAACCAATCGCAACCACACTATAATGACATTTAGTTTAAATACCTGTCAATTTCACTATGTTGACCTCGTAATATCATTTAATGGAATGCACTCTTATCCTGACTGTTTTTCGTGTAGTAAACACGTGTACACTTTATTTATAATCATACGTTCACGACTATGAATGGTTTTCGGCATTTTCTTTGGATAATTTTAAATATTTGTCTTATAAAGAAACCATCACGAATGTCATTGACATTGTTGACAAACCATCATAAACTCATTGCCAGTGTAAGAAATTAGTTTCAGTGAAATTCTGCAATATGGCGCATCCTCATATATTTCTGGTCAGGCTTTACCTGGCTTCACAATGGCATTGTGTCCAATACAATCCTATCTGCTTTTGTTCTCGTAAGCGCCAACCAGTTACTTACAAAAAAAGGTTAGAAGTACATTGCGTGGATATTGAATTTTCAACCTTATTCCTTGTTGAATAGGTTTAAAATGGTTGATGATGAGAGTCATAGTCCTTTTTCTAGAGAGTACGTTCTTGTTAAGAGTCTGGCGGTTGTAAAATTCCAAAAAAGTTATGACCACCATTATTCTGTTAGTGTATTTTGTAGTCTAATGTCCAAGGAAATAGAGTCGATAATCTATATTAACCTTGCAAGGTGGTTACAATCTGCTTTTACTACGAGCTCGATATCTTAATTTGTGGTTAACCATTGAATGGTATTGAGTTCTTAAGTGGATGAGCTTAGTTTAGAATATTTGTACTACATATTATATACTGGAAGGTTTCTGCGTACCCGTTCGTGTGGAAGGGGCTGTTCAAAAATTACGTCATCAATTTTTCACGATTTTTGACCCCCTATGTCATGTCATTTCCGAAAAATTGCATTTTTGGCTTATAGTGTTACGCATCAAATAGGTACTGGGCTGCACAAATGCATGGCCCATTTATGAAGGAATGAATGAATTAAGATACAATCGTTTTATTATTAACAACTTTTAACCCCCAACGAAAAATAGGGTTGCTACAAGTTTAACATGTGTCTTTTTGTGTCTATCTGTTGCAACATAGCTCCTATGCGGATGGACCAATTTGATTGCGCTTTTATAATCGAAAGGCTTCTCCGTTGAGATGGTTCTTAGCTATGTTTGGTGGAAATAGGACCAGTAGTTTCCGAGATATTCAGCTTTAATTGGAACAAGTGAAGAGGATCTCGGCCAATATTGATGCTAAAAATTCCAAATTTTGTTCTTATGTTCAGTTCTAGTAGCATTTTTGAATGATGACCACCTACTTGTGTGGGAGGTTTTTTTTTTTTTAATAATAAATAAATATCGGACAACCTCACACAAATCGATCTCTTTTAATCGATCGAGGTCTTTTATATGTTTAATTTAGATTATATAGTAGTATTGATTTATATTTTCTCCAGGGCATGGACATCATAGAAACCATGGACCCCCGTTCGTTCACGGAGTACCTCAACAAGTATGGCAACACCATCTGCGGCCGCCATCCCATCGGAGTGTTACTGCAGGTAACTACAATACAATACGAGTACTCTTTACTGCACACCTCATAAGGATTAATGCAATGCAAGGAATTACAATTAGAGGTACATAACAGGCTGTCTAATCGCTGAAGAGGATCTCTTCCAGGCAACCTTTGGGTAGTGGAGAACTTGGAAAATTATTTTGTTACTAAACGGTGCAAAAATCAGAAAAAAAGGAATCATATATACACCAAAAACAAATAAATAAATACACACATATTTAAATACGTAATTAGGAGAGGGATAGATAATACTTTTTTAGGTAGCTAAAAATAAAATGCAGACATAAATTTAGTTTTTGTGACAAGTTTTTATAGCCGACTAGCTGTGCCCCGCGGTGTTACCCGCTCATCCCATGGGAACACTAAATTTATTCGGGATGAAAAGTATCCTATGTCCTTTCCCGGGTCTCAAACTATCTCCATACCAAATTTCATCTAAGTCGGTTCAGCGGTTTAAGCGTGAAGAGGTAACAGACAGACAGACAGACAGACACACTTTCGCATTTATAATATTAGTATGGATTATACTTTTCTTTGAACATCCATCAATTGCTCACTAAGACGATTCTAAAGACCCCAACCTCAGAAGGATTGCTTGACAATCGATCCACAATTTAATTAATATATACTTGTCTATCCACAGGCGATATCAAAGCTCCAAAGCTCCTCAAACGCGCCAAGGATGTCGATGAAGTTTCTGAAATACGCACAATCCTCCCAATGTATGACTCCGCAAGACTCCTCCGTGTCATATGCAAGCGCGTCGCTAGTGTTCGAATAAAGTGTACACAGGTATGGTACACGGGTACTCTGCATCAGTTAGCATGTCAATAGAGGTCATTGATGCCTCCTACCAAGAAAGGCGATGTCAATAACGATCCATTTATACAGAGGTATGGTATATTCTGCCCCAGTTACCATGTCAATAGAGGTCATTGACGCCTCCTACCAAGAAACGTGATTTCTAACGACCCATTTATTTTATACAGAGGTATTATACTCTGCGCCAGTTAGCATGTCAATAGAGGTCATTGACGCTTCCAACCAAGAAACGTGATTTCTAACGACCCATTTATTTTTATACAGAGGTATTATACTCTGCGCCAGTTAGCATGTCAATAGAGGTCATTGACGCCTCCTACCAAGAAACGTGATTTCTAACGACCTATTTATTTTATACCGAGGTATTATACTCTGCGCCAGTTAACATGTCAATAGAGGTCATTGACGCCTCCTACCAAGAAACTGATTTCAATAACGACCCTTTTATTTTATACAGATGTACAGGTGTACTCTTGCGCCAGTTAATGTCAATAGAGGTCATTGATGCCTTCTACCAAGAAACGTGATGAATGAGTTAGGTGGCGTCAATGAATGCTATTGACATGCTAACACAGGTACGTCACGGAAACACGGGTACGAAATATGTGAAAGTACACAATAAGTAAACTATACGGGTAGAGTACCTCTGTACAGAGTAACACAGAACTATGCATTGAATAGAGTAATCGTGTCTAAGTACATTATTAAGATCCTCAAATAATAATGAATGGCCAAGTTCATAAAAAAATTAAGGATATCACTGTTAAATTACACTACTTCTAAATACTAACATATTCGAGTGTATACTTGGTTTTTGAATGTACTTGACCATTTTTATATAAATAATGTAATAAATAAGAACCATGAATTTAGATATTATAAGGATTGTGTTATCAAATAATGTAGTGTTAGTAATGCGCATATCTTTAAGTACTTTTTTATTTTTTATTAAAATTGAAGGCTGTATTTGCAATAAAAGATTAAAATATATCGCCCAGTTGACAACCAAAGTCACTGCTCTTCATAACCTCGTATGTACTTAATAAATTGATACAGACATACGAATCCTCCATAATATCGTCTGTTGGCAATCAAATCAAACTCACTGAGGGACAAATACTTACTTAAAACAAAGCTCGTATCTTAGTACCAATGTACAAACTAGATACGAGGTTTTGAAAGTGACACAAAGTTTTGGTTGTCGCCAGGCGATATCCACCTTCAACATTGTCACAAATAGACAATATTATTCATAAAAGCATTTAGTGGGAGATGTTTTCTAATAGAGATACGCCAGTTTTAAAATAACTCGCCTATATTATTCTTACTACTATAAACAAAATTCATGAAATCCTCAACAAAAATGAGTATAGATCAGGTGTACTCATCTCTGTTGTGCAAATTGGGCAAGTGCGAGTCCGACTCGCGCATGAAGGGTTCCGTACCATAATTTATAACAAGTTTGTTGTATGGGAGCCCCTTTAAATATTTATTTTATTTTATTTTTAGTATTTGTTGTTATAGCGGCAATAGAAATACATCATCTGTGAAAATTTAAACTGTCTAGCTATCACCGTTCTTGAGATGAGATACTGCCTGGTGACAGACGGACGGACGGACAGCGAAGTCTCAGTAATAGGGTCCCGTTTTTACCCTTTGAGTAGAGAATTAATCCATTGATGCTCAAAGAAAAATTTAAATGCGTAGCCAGGTGAAAGAGACCGTTCACATAGAGGTTGCTAACGTGTAACTGTAAAGCCTTTCAAACAAACAATGCAAAGATCGACACACAAAGCACAAGGAAAAATTCGAAAGGTCGTTAGGGTGGTGGAATGGTTGACACGCTGGACCGATAATCCAGAGGTACCGGGTTCCATTCCCGGTCTCCAGGTTACGCATATCGATTTTTCTTTGATCTTTGTATCAATGGTTAAAGAGAAAAATCCTAGTGCTCCTTTTCAGACAGTCAGTCACATCAACTTTCGTGAATTGTACTCATGTATTTGTTCAAAATGAAAATAAAATTGCTTGGACAATGGACAGAATTAATTTAAAGGCAGCTATTAGGCTATTGCACTTAAGGGCTTGTGCACAAATCACGTGAGGTTCAATAGGGAGGAGGGGGGGTCACGAAAAAATCACGATATATCACGTTGGGGGGGGGGGGGGGGGTATAAGGAGACCTATAATAAATCTTCACTAGTTAAATGCTTCAAAACAGCGAGTCTATTTTACGAAATTATGACGGAAGAAAATATACGTGAGATAGTTAGGGGGGGTTAGCAAAGACCAAATATCACCAGGTCAAAAAGTAGCCGAAAAAACCTCACGTGATTTGTGCACAAGCCCTAACATATATAAATTATGTAAACATCCGCAATAATGAAGTCATAATCTATTAAATTTAAAACACCCCGTCACCAGTAGCTGGTCTTCATGAGACTCATTCAATGAGTGATATAGAATGCTACTACAACTGAACAAAACTACAATATTTGGAATTCTTGGCTTCAATATTGGCTGAGATTTATCATTTGTTCCAATTCAAGCTTATCTTGTAAACTACTGGTCCTATTTCCATCGAACAAGGCTAAGAACCATCTCGACGGACAAGTCTTTCGATAAAAAAAAACACTTAAATCGGTCAATCCATTTGGGAGCTACGATGCCACAGACAGACTCACAGACACATGTTAAACTTATAACACCCCTCTTTTGACTTCGGGGGTTAAAAATGTATGTCTGTTAAACAACATCTCTATTAAACGACCTTCGCTTTCTGCATCTATACGATACATAATAAGGTAATGTATATGGTCGGGGATAGTGAAATACCGCGTAAATAACAGCTCTCGATAAAGTTCTCATTTCAATAAAATACTTAGCATTTGTTAGAATATTGAATCGTATCTACACTTGTTACTTACGCGGTATTGCACTATCCCCGACGATATAGAGAATTACAAAACACACTAAAAGTAAAAAAAAAAACAAACGCACATGAAATAAAGGATTCTGCGTCAGTTGTTGTAAGTAAGTAGAATTGTATTTTTGTATATAATGTTGGGTTGGCTACTAGAAAATATAATTTCAAGAACATTTCGTCTTTCAGCATAGAGTTTCGACTATTATAAGAATTTTAAATTTACTTTGCGACCCGCCCCGGCTTCGCACGGGTGCAATGCTGATACTAAATGAAACGTGTTTCTCTACTATATTATGCATGTATTGTAGATAGGGACAAACAGACAGACAACAGGAAGCGACTTTGTTTTATACTATGTAATGATGTGTATATCGTCGTCTAGTACCCTTAATACAAGTTTAGTTTAGTTCGGGACTAGGTTGATTTGTATAAAATTGTCCCTTAATATTTATCCATTTATAAAGTTGTTTTTCTGGTACTGCCATTTTGAAATTATGCTTTCTAGTAGCAAACCAAATGAAGGCCATAAAAATGGGGCACCAAATCGAGTTGTATTTATGTTTGTGAGTTAGCGTTTAGTCTAAATTGTATCTCAGATGTGTATTCGGTCTCAGCAGCATTTATTTATCATCTGAACAACGTGTCTCAATTATATTTAGTTTGCTAATAGTTTCGTGTTTTATTTATGTAAAATTAGACGAATTTCGTCTCGTCTATGCAACAGTTCCCTTTTCATACATTAGCCCTTAAAGTCGCAAATTAAATAAGAAACCCCGGTTCAACCAGTGCCGTTAAAATTAGTCAAAATATCTGTTTAATTAAAAATGCAAAAAGACGGTCAGAAAATATGTACCTATATCTTAATGAAAATTAAGGGTTAGGTACCTAAGTAATTTGTTAGTTAACAGTAAGTAAAGGATACTCAATTTTATTTTCAGTCGGCAATTTTGAATGGCAAGAAATATTTTTCAATTCGAATAGAAAAGTCGGCGAAATAAAATTATGCGAAACATTAGTTGGGATGTGATCGAATCGGCCATACGATTTTCGACGATAAATTAGAGAACCGTACCTATATTTATTGTACACTAGCTGCCCCGCGCGGTGTTACCCGCTTATCCCACGCGAACACAATATCTGTAATGAAATAATGAACTTTATTCTGCAAGTAGGCCACAAGGGCACTTTTACATGTCGGAGTCTACCGGCATTTCACAAGAGGAGACCACTGTTGAGAAGAAACGCCGAAAGAAACTCAACAGTAAGTCATTTTTTCAGAAAGCATAAGTAGTTACTTAACTATTACAATGATATGAACTTAACTATACGTAGTTCTACAAGAAAACATATTAAAAGCGTATTTTAAGATATAAGTGAGGAAAAGTGTAAGAATAAAATAGAAACTACAAGAAAGCCTGACGGTTTATCACAATTTATGTACGTTTGATATGCTTTCTTATTAGAACTGTGTCCCTTAAACTAGTTAGGTACAATCTAAGAAGGAGTCAGCTACGCGGTTTCTGGTTCAGGCCATGCATTTTTGTCTGTCAGATAGTCCTCTACTGTATAATATGCTTTTGACATTAGAGATTTTTTTAAATAATTTTTGAGAGATGGAAAGTGTATAAATTGTAGCCTATGTATTATTCTGATGTATAAGCTATATTATTGTGAAGTTTCATTAAAATCCATTCAGTAGTTTTTACGTGAAAGAATAACAAACATCCATCCATACTTAATAAATTTCGCGTTTATAATATTAGTAGGGATTTTAGGGGTAAGTAATAGTAAATTACAAAGCTAGGGCGATTAATTCGCAAATGTCCCAGATCGCAGGTGTTTGTTAACATAAATGTGCGATTTGGGGCTTTACGAATTACCGCCCGTGGTTTGTCTAAAGTTTTACGTCTTGTCTTGTCTTGTCCAGGAAGCAAGATTTTCTTTCTTGACCATAGAAGCAAGGAAATCCCATTTAAGGTCTACGGTGACGTTATAGTAACAAGGGTGGTAAACGAAGAATTAAAAACGAGTGTCTATTAGAAGCCCGAAGCCGAAGGCGAGGGCTTTAATGACACGAGTTTGGAACACCAGAGTCACGTACGACGTTTTTCATCACACTTTGGAGGAAATAAAACAAGAGGAGTAGTAGTCAATACCAAAATTACTTACCGCCCTAGGGCGCAATATACGACTTACCGCCCTAGAGCTTAATATATGACTTACCGCCCTAGGGCGTAATATACGATTTACCGCCCGGATTTCTAGCACGTAAACGCTTAAAGTGTGATAAAAATTACTTACCGCCCTAGGGCGTAAATTACGACTTACCGCCCGCTTTTCTAGCATGTAAACCCTTGTTTACGAGCAAGTGTGATGAAAATAAAAAAAACCGCTATATTAGGAAAGCATTTATGTTATGAAAGTCAGTAGTCACAGAAAACGATGCAGTGCGTAACAGCTGCGTTATTGCTTCGGCCAGCAATTCATCCAGCCGTACCGGCAGTCCGCATGATTCGGATACCCGTGGGCACGACAACACTCGTCCTTTTCAGGAAAACTCCTGTTGCACACCTCGTTACACGCGTCCACGCGCACAGCTACTGCCACAGATAGCATCAGAGCGAAGACGACGAAAAGCAAGATGGCCGTTTTGGCTGTCATGTTGTTTTTTCTGGCTTTACAGTGATGAGCTGTCAAGTTGACGTTGGTTCAGTAACAGTTGGAAACGGTGTGAAGTTGAAATGTTGAGTCTGTTTTTATAGTCAGGGTCTAAATTCGATGAAGCATTGCGATTGCTCTATGTTCCTTATTTCACACATTTCTGAGGTCACTGTTGCCAACATCAAGGGCTAGGCTTACGTCTAGCATAACTGGGACACGCGACTTTTTGTCGCGCGACAAATACTGTATGTCACTACTACTACTACTACTATCACGGATTGAATGCGCGGTATTAATTTTCGGGTTTATCAGTTTTATCACTTATTGACCGAACGAGCAAAGCGTCTCCGTTTCAGCTTGGCCCATAATTTCCTATGTCCGGATATTTGGATGTCCAGACGCAATCCGGCAATTCTCGCCTAGAGGTCGCACTCGTATTTCTCATCAGATTCTCATCAAATTTTGTGAGTGTGTTCGATAAGTACCTACACTACGTACTGTGTAGATTTTTTGATGATTCAGTTCTTCAATTTATTTCAAAATGGGGTTGTTATTCAATATCAGCTGGTCACTTACCATCAGTGCACTTACCATGAGTTTACAGGGCGTTGCGGTAGAATCTTCGGGACCCCATGCCCCCCCCCCCCCCCCCCCCCCCTTCCGACTCGGAAGGAAAGCACCGGAGTGGGTTTAATGGGTCATTGCACTCAGAGGAGTCCCACGTAACCTCCAAATAGCCACCCCAGCCGGGGGTATGCGTAAATGCATTCCCACTTCGTCAACAATAAAAAAACTGGTGTTACTAATGGGTCAAAGTCTCCGTTGTGCGTCGAAAGTTAACCTTCTAATAACGTACCGAAATGTTCTATTTTAACCTTATTATATCGTTAATTTTTGTCGCACAACGGAACGTATTCCAATCGCTTTTATTTCCTCATTTTGTATCGCTAACTACGCCTTAATTTCATCCAACTTTTTGGTCCCAACCCTAATAAGGTTATCAATCGCTGGTCAGTACATGAATAGAAAAAGAAAACGCGAAATTAGGAAGATTAAATTTTTTTAATGAATACCGGTTACGCTCCTGGGGACTAAACTAAGTATATATTAATATCAAAGAAAAGTAAAATGTCATAATCGTTACTTAGAATGAACCACACCGCTAAACTAGATACATAATCAGGCATCGGATATTCGGATCGATATTTACGGTGGAAGTACTAACTCGACGCGGTACTAATACGCGTCACCATACTTTCAACTGCGATAAAAAAGATACTTAAGATTACCGTTACTTTCATAGCAAATAGAATGAATACATGAGAAATGTTTGTAGCTCTATCGAATTTCACACGCAAAATAATAAAATATACAACCTGACTGCCTGCAAAAGCACGTGACATGTACTGGGACAATCCTATTGACTTACATTTCATTACATTACGAGAATTTTTTATATGATCATTATATGATATAAATACCATTTAATAAAGGTAAAAGTCATACCTCTCATAAGGGATGAATAAATTTGCGATAGACGTGTAAATTAACGCACTATTACGAAACATAAAATAAATATCCCTTGCAATGTCGAGTACTAGTACTTCCACCTTACCTAAACTTTGGGGGCGGCTTTGTTATTCGGTCGCAGGTATAGGCAGGTGTTTGACGTATGAGTGAGATAGCAATAGGATTTTGTCAACTTTAGGTAAATATCGATCCGAATATCCGATGTCTGTACATAATGGAGACATCTCGCAGATATGTAATCAGAAACGACTAATTTAGCGCCAGTTAACTGGTCATCTTTGTAAACACCTAGAATTAATAGAAATAAGGAATATCGACCTTCTTCGCGACTATGAAGGTTTATTATCTCATTGCATAACATATGCATGAATATGCATGTTGGTATTTCTTTTGAGGAAAACCTGGGTAAATAAAAGAGTAGTATTAAAATTTTGCCTTTATTTTCCTTATAGGGTAATTCTAAAAATTGTCTAGGTACTTATTTCTATGAAAATTAAAAAGAAAACTTTCTCACGGCCAGCTTAAAACGTTATCGATGCAGATAGTCAAAAGCCGCCCAAGTGCGAGTCGGACTCGCGCACCGAGAGTTCCGTACAAACACTCGCCATCTTAACCTAGGGTTAAGTTAAATTTGCACCTGGTATGTATGGCGCCTCATACGAATGAGGTGCAATGTTAACGCAACCTATTACGTTTGTTGTAATGGATCCCCACCTCAATGATTATTTTAGTCTGTTTTTAGTATTTGTTGTTATAGCGGCAACCAGAAATACATCATCTGTGAAAATTTCAACTGTCTAGCTATCACGATTCATGAGATACAGCCTGGTCACAGACAGACAGACGGATAGTGGAGTCTTAGTAATAGGTAGAGATATGCCGTACTCGAAAATTTCCAGAAACTTTCCTTATTTTCCATACAAAATGAGGAAAATTTCCGGAAATTTTCATCCCGTTTTTATTCTTTCGGTACGGAACCCTTAAAAAGATTCTGATTATGTCTTTTTGACCTCACTTAAATGAAGTTGCGAGCACGGTCTTGTATTAAAGCCTGACCAGAAATATATGAGAATTGTCAAGAGGGCGCTATTTATTTAAGATTTATATGGCAACAATTTTGCAACCAATCGCAACCGCACTATAATGACATTAGTATAAATACCCGTCATGTCCCTATTATGGTAACCTCGTAATGTAATTTAATCGAATACACCCTTTTCCTGACTGTTTTTCGTGTAGTAAACGCGTCTACACTTTATTTACCTATAATCTTACGTTCACGACTATGAATAGTTTGTCATTTTCTTTCAATCAATCCGTTTTTGTTGTTTATGGCTCCAGCGATACCATCGATGATTCCGCCAATGTCGAGGTTAAGGAAGACAGGATAATTTTAAATATTTGTCTTTTAAAGAAACCATCACGAATGACATTGAAATGGTTGACAAACCATCATAAAATCATTGCCAGTGTAAGAAATTAGTTCCCGTTAAATTCCGCAATATAGCGCATTCTCATTTACTTCTGGTCAGGCTTTACATGAAAAATAGAATAACCCTCAAATTAATGCAAATGTCGACGGTATAAACGATATCACACGTTAAGGTGTTTCACAAAGACATTGAAAAAAAGCCTCGATAAGATATTTAAATGAGGAAAAATAAATAAAATACGTGCAAAAAAACAAGTAAGTATTAGGTATGTTTTGTTGCGCATGTATTTCATTTATTTTTCCTACTACTGTTTTAAGTAACCTGAAGAAATAATATTCGTCAAGAACAACTCTGCCGTGCTAAGGTATGTTTAAGGACGTATCTTACTATCCCACCCGTATAAAGATAGGTTTTTTTCCGTAAGAGGCAGAACTGAACGAGCTACTATAAAAAAACCGAAATCATTAGTACATTACGTAACAAGGGTGGTAAACGAGGAATTACAAACGAGTCTATTAGAAGCTCGAAGACGAGGGCTTTAATGACACGAGTTTGGATTTCCTTTACCACCAGAGTCACGTACGATATTTTTCATCACACTTTGGAGGAAATAAAATAAAATAGTAGTAGTCAATACCAAAATTACGCTAAATCTTCCAAGCAAATGAACTGTCCAACCATACAAAGTGAGTCAGTTTTTATGGTTTGACAGTTCATTTGCTTGGAAGAGTTAGAGTTGTTTGACTAGCCCAATGGTTGACTGATAGAGAATGTCTTATGGCATCAAGTCCGCCATTTGTACACATTTTTTTGTGCAATAAAGTTTATATAAATAAATAGATGTGCCTATAAAATTTTAAGAATTTTATCCATCATGATGGATCTCTTCACCAACATTTTCTCTTGAAAATAAGTCGAAATCGGTTATCGGTTCGGAAACAATAAATGACAGAGTACCTAATAGGCAAGTACGAGTATCATCAATTCATCAGTCACCAAACAAAAAATCCCGGACGATATCGAGTCGGACTCGCCCACCGTCTGTCACCAGGCTGTATCTCATGAACCATTATAGTTAGACAGTTGAAATTTTCACAGATGATGTATCTCTGTTGCCGCTACAATAAAAATACTATCAGAATAAAATAAATAAGTATTTACAACGAACGTGATCGGTGAGTTAACTTTGCACCTCATTTGTATACGGTGCCATACATACCAGGTACAAACTTAACTTAACCCGTCCAGTTCAGATGGGATAAGTATTTGTACGGAACCGTCAGACTCGCACTTGGCCGGTTTTTCTGTATCTATTATGAGAGAGTGACGGGTGACGCTATGTCGCGCGTACAGTGTGTTATGTTAACATGATTACATGTCCATATTACCTACTCGCTAGCGATAGCGACAGCGTAAACAATTTGTATGGGGAATAGTACACCCCTGACGTGGCAGTTACTTTGTAGAACTACATTTCTCAATAAAAATACACTGAAAAAAAGATATGTCAAAAGTAGCCCAAACGTTAGCTGCTAGTTACAATTTTGGTTACTACTAAACACAATTTGGTTATTTCACAAGTAGTTAAACTTAGTTGCCTAGTTCTATTATAGACAATGTAATATTTATTAGTAAACAAAACACAATGCACAAGTAAAAATTAACACTACACAACTTAACCTAAATAAAATTAACTAACAAAACCGATGTCCCCCAGATCATGGCTCTGCGGCAGGGTACCCATGATGCCGGCTACATTCCCCCGTTGAATAGCCAAGCTAATCCTTTGGCCGAGGAATGAGCCGGCTCTGTGGTCCGAAGAACATTCGCAAAGTTTTTTTTTTATTAAAGAGTAAAGTTTGTGGGCGTCCGGACTCCACGGTCCGAGTGTCTCCACTGCGAACGCCGCAAATATGAAGTTATTAGAGAGACCTACATATTTGCGGCGCTAGTAGTTAAACTATTTGTTTTTTTTCAGTGTAGTTTACGCTGACGCTAGCGAGTACGGTCACTGTAAACTCATGGTAAGAGTAGGTACACTGTACAGACAGATGTAACGAAACGGACAGTAGCTTCCGTTTCGTCACGTCTACGGTATCCAGCGATTCCGCTACGCCACGGTTTTCTCAATGCCATTGCCGTCAATTCAAATCGGCAGAACAATAACCGATTTTGGACGGAGGATTTCTAATAAAATGTTTAAACCATTGACAAAGATCAAAGGCACAAAGAAACATTGAAATGTGTAACCTGGTGGAAGAGATAAATAAATAGTCACCTTTTCACAAAAAAAAAGATACCAACTTCAATGAGCGAAAGTGTATATCATTTGTTTTTGTCCATTATCATAAAAAGAGCCAAAACATCAGAATTATGCAGTCGAATTGAAAACTACCTTCTCTTTGAAGTCAGTAGAAAATATTTTTAAGAAAAACATGGGCTATCGTACAATAATTACTACGATACTACCTACTCATCGTCATCACTATCATACGTATGAATAATTCATATGTCTCATCAAGGAAAATACCGACAGATATTTTTCCAACTTTTCCTTTACAAACGGTATAAATTCTCATGGAATTACACCATCGACGCTTAAGTAAACGCTTTTCAAGATGGCCGCGTTGAAATTGGCGCTTTTTCTGCTGCTTGCCGTCGCCATGGCAGCCGAGGTGGTTCACGTGAAAGTGCGATGCTGTGTGCCCCATAATCCACGCTGAAAGGGATGCGTGCTGCCGGGCCCATGGATATCCGAAGGGATCGTGTAGTTGTGCTGGTGGCAAACATTATTGCCAGGCTTAGCCTCACTTGGTTCGAATAAATAAAACAATTCTAAATTTGAATGTCACTAGTTTTTTTTTATGCTTGCCATCTTCCACGCTGACCTTTAAAAACAGAACCTACTTCAAAATAAACTGAAAACCTCTAATTATTACGTCAATGGCATAGAGTATATTGAATGGTCAATGGTGCCCATACGTGTTGTTCCGAGCGTCTACACCTACAGCGAAGGCAGTTAATAAAAGTGTAAATTTATATATAAATTAAATATAATTTGCCACAAACTTTGTCTACTCTTTTTATTTAAAACATTTCTCGATGTGATACAGAATGAAAGTTTCTTAAAATATACATATGACTGTCATTTTTACAACTTTGTGTACACAGGACATACAATTTCCACAAAAACAACGATATTTTTGACAAACACAATATAAAATGGTCACGAAACGAACCACAATTTCTGTTTCGGGATATGCGCGACAGATGTGATACTCAATGATTATTTTATCACGCTCTACACGAGGAAACCTCGGTGAATGTCGCCTTGCGCACTCAGTAATAGTCTCGACGTCTATGTTTTTCCGGGGCACCTCTCGAGTACAGGCCTCTTGGCTTAGTGGTAAAGACGGAACTAGCTCTACAAACAATACAACTGTTCGTTTTCACACGTAGCATACGCCCGATAACCCTGTAGTCGGCAGCAGAAGTGTCTCTGATCTTTAGGTCTCTTGCAGAATAGGTCGCAAGGTGGCTCCCTAAAGAACCGGGCTTCGGAGACGGTAGTGATAACAGCCAGAATTAGTGCCATGGCGAATAGAATCAGGAAGGTTTTGCTGGCCATTTCGAAACTGTTTCGCTTTTCACTTAATATTTACATGTATTGTATACAGAGATTTACTAAAGAAATATGATTTTTTCACGTTGTGATTTAGACTGCGTAAATCTTGCTGTCAATTTTTTAATTGACGCTGACATAATGTAATTGACGCGTGAATTACATTATGACAGTGCACTGTGTGACGGACAGAACAGAAGAGTACCACACACCTTTGAGATTACATATCTCTCTTTAAGATTTGAATATTACAAGCAATACATCTTTCCGTTGTCACAAGTCGCGAATAAAACGAATCCTCGGAGACGGCAACAAAACATTTTCACTGTTTTGGTTCGATTCTGGAGACAAAAAGCGTCGCAAGGACGCTCGCGCGTCCACAAACCCTCGGCGATGGTGACAATTATAAGAAGTACCAGGATTACGAAAGGTAAGCTTCTGCTAAGCATTTTTAAAATTTAACATGGATTATGCGTCATTTAATTGGCGTAGTTAAGATTACTGATAATTTTTATACTTTAAATAACTTTATGAAAGTTACGTGATGGTTTGACTTTGACACATAGAGTAACTTATTTATCCTTTGACAAATATTGTAGTTCAAAGACGTCATTTCCTTTTTTGTGTTTTCTTTTGGCACATTTTGGTAAGTATAATAAAATAACTATGAATCTAATATTACCATTTACCAAGTGGTCACAGTCGACCTAGCGAAGGTAGCTGATCCGATCAGATCGTCTAATTTTTGATTTGATCGGTAGCCAATTTAGTTGACTTATAAATATTTGAACGCATCCTAAAAAAAAAAAGACGTCAAGCTACGCTACGCCGCCACCTACCGACAAAATGTAGTAACGCAACGCAACGCGCCCATAGAGTAAATTATATATACTGAGATAGAGTCATCAGCTTCCTTTGTGTACTAGCGCCATCTATTGAGCGAGTTTCGAGTTATCTGAGTCATGTACATATGTATACATACTATACATAGCAATCGCTATGCACTGTACTGTAGGTACTTTCAATACATATTATATGATTCATCTGTACCTCACACTTAACATAATAAGTGGGCTTTAAAACTAGTTATGTTTGTAGGAAGGTATAAAAAAGACACATTTATAATTAATTATTTTTATTTCATTAATTTTGGGGAACATAATTAGAACAAACGCTTACCACAGGTAGACACACACAACATTTTTTACTGCTACCATGACTTTAAAATAGTTTAAAACGAGGCAATCGTGATCCATTACACAAAGCCGGGATCGAAATCCTTCCTGGAACTTCTGTCGTCGGAATCCAAGTTAGCGTAAAGGTCAACAACGTAGAGCAGATTCGCTAATATCCGTAAAACGCAGCCGAAGTAAATTTCTTATACCCGTTTGAATATCCACCAGAAAACAAACTTGTCTTGTCCATAATCCATATAAAGTAAACTGTCAACCAGCACTACGCTACGCGTTCCTCTACACCGAATTGTATTAACTAAGTAGTCTTTTAGTTTTCTTTCTACTATTGTTTTTTTACATTTAAAAAAATCCGCATTTATCATTTTCCATTTTTTTTGTGGATATTAAATTTTTGTGACAATTATCATATAACTGCTTAAAATATAATAGGTGAAATCTAAAAAATAAATGAGTGGAATGGAACGGGGATCTAATCTTAAGCCGTAATGTTGCCTGTAATGATAAATTAAAATAATGCTTCATAATTTTTCACAATAACTTATAATTATGTTTTTATTATATATTTTTTTATGGATAAAATAATAACATAAAAACAGATTTCATTTTAATAACACTAATTCAAATATTGAATTTAGCTCCATCTATCGAGCGAGTTTCGAGTCTAACCGCACGCAAGTTTTAATGTATGAAATCTGTAAAGTACTGAGTGAAATGCCCCTGAACGCGCCACTGTGAATGTGAAGAGTGTGTGAATGAATGAATGAATACAATCACAATATGACAGTATTCATTTCAGTTCTCTCATAAATTTATAATTCAATAAGTGCCGAAAATGGGAAAATTCGGCGAAGCCAACTCTAATAAATACTGTTCCGTGCCGCAATGTAAATCACGGTGTACAACGGAAATTTCTCTTTTCCGTTTCCCCAAAGAATTATCGCTTAGGAAGCGATGGGCCGACGCTATCAAAATTGAGAAAGGAATTACTCAACACATGCAAGTCTGTAGCCGGCATTTCGTTAAAAGTGATTATGTTCTATCAGGTCAGTCACCCCACAATACTTTTTCGTATAAACACTGTTTAGCTCTTGCTTGGGGGCGGCGGGAAGTGGCCAGGAGATACTGCGTATTTAGTGTCAGTATTTATGGTAATGACTAATTCTTATGCTCTAGAACACAGATTCTCTTGTTTGACCCGTATACAGAGGGGTCAACATTCTTGGGTCGCAAGATTTCATTTAGTTTTGACAGTATCAGCATTTGTGTCTGTGATCTTGGAAGTCGAGTTTGACCCACTTATACCGCTGACTAGAAATTTGTGTCTGTAAATTTGATGGCTCTGCAAATAAATAATTGTAGTGTTAAAAATTGTATGCTCTAAAATGGTAGATTGTGACACTCCAACTGCAATCAAGCAATAAATGATTTCTGATAAAAGTATGAGTGTGTATTAAAAATTAACATTTTCTTTTGTTCTATTCAATTCTTTGTAGCATGCAGACCTATTTTATTATTTGTTTCTGGGAATTTGGTTAATGAATAACATGAAAGACAATAGGTGACAATGCAGTTGGTTGCATGATAGTGCAGATGCCTACCGAGCTGTCCTAGTTTTGAATCCTGGCAAGGGCAAATATTTGCATGATGAATGTGATTATTTGTTCAAGTATGTATATCCACATAATTATAGTGCCCATAACACAAGCCTTCTAGAGATCACTATAGGACTAGATCGCTTTGTGAGGTTGTCTGATATAATAATAATAATAACATTTGTGACATTTTTCTACTGCAATAGCCCAAATAAATAGTCCATCCAAACTTCACTTTAATAGCCCGGTTTCTTTTCCATATGAATGCAATAGTTCAATCACCTGCTGAGACCGGTTCATGGATGTATCATCTTATTGATATGATCAGGAATGGGTCCGAGCAGGGCAACAGCCACAGCAAATTTTCTCCAAGGGGCCTCTACGTGTTGGATCCATATCTCCACGCAAGCCTTCCAAAAGACCGGGACATACGAGCCCGAGACTCAAAAAATGAGAAACACATAATAATAATAATAATTTTTTATTATTTTCAGAGTTACACAAAACATGTAATACAACCAAAGATAGGACAAGATTTAGCTTGCCGCCAGCATAAACGCTGTAGACAAATTATTAATAGATATTTACTTTATTTCTAGATTACCCAGATGCGGCTAAAGTTAGGAGATTGAAGAAGACAGCTGTACCTACGCAAAATTTGCCATGGCAGTTCCCGAACAAGAGAGTCAGCCCAGCGCTGGCCAAGGCTAGGATGGAGAGGCTGAAGAATCGGAGTCTGCAAAAGTAAGCTTTACTCAATTAAAGGCAGTATTAGTACAAATAAAAAATAAATATTTAGTATATTTCGCTAACACTTCTAATTTAAACAGAAATATTTACTTAGATGTCCACTTCTTTCATAGAAAAACACTTCACCGAATGCTTCAATTCATAGAATTTTCATTTCATGGACAAATTTTTCCTCGGAAGTCAGAGATTTTTCAGAAATCTTGAAAATATCAGATTAGGTTAGGTTAGGTTTGTGTTATAAAATTCCAAAATATTTAATGGTTTCAGAAAAAAATGCTTTTGATAAAATGAAAATTGGAGGAAACAAGGGTAAACCGTTTCCTTAATATGACATCCTTTATTGCAGAACCGATTCCCCGGCTAAAACTGACAATGTGGCTAAGAACAATGAACCAGTTAATGACAAAAACAAAACACCTAAACCAAAAATCCCGCTAACCCTGAACAAGAGTGAGACATCTGATACAGAGGATGACGTAACGTCAGTCGAAGACATATCTTTGGACCTAAAGATTGAGAGAGATGAGGACATTGAAGTAAAGCAAGAAGATGAAGAAAATGGCGATAAAACTGTTTCGAAGAGTGAAGCGTCAGAAGCAAAAAATAAGGCCAATGTAAGTGGATCATTGTATAGGTTGCGCCACATAAAAAGAGCGCTGTCAAACTGCAGAGGTATTTGTACTGCGCAGAAAGGTCGCCAGCGCTCTTTTTATGGGGGCGCCCTTTTCCACGAACGCTACCCCGAAGAATGGAAACCAAACTTCCGTTAATACCAAACCAAACTTAATGTACTCTAATTTATCATATACCATTCGTATTATTATTTTATTAATTTATCCTATGAATTGGGTATTTGTAAAATTGTTTTTCTAAATATAAAAAATTATTCAACTTACGACTTGGCTGTATGCCGACATCCATTGCCTTAGTGCTATCTGTGCAACTAAAAAAAAACAAACGTCAAAATCGAACTGTCAAAGTGCGTACCCCATAGCAATTCGCGTATTTTTAGCATATTCCAATCGGAATTCGTGATAATCGTGCCTAAATATCTATTATTAATTAAATGTTTACTTCTAGATGCAGAGAAGCGGCCCAACGAGGCTCAGAAACCGGAAAGGAGTCTTGAAATGCGAGTTATGCGGTAGAAAGTGCCTTACGCCACAAGCGTTACAAACACATCAACAAATTGCTCATAAAAACGCTAGAAACAACCAATTTAATTCGAAAAAGGAATCCCCATCGATCAATAAAAACAAATCGTCACCCAGGCCAGTTCCTGTAGCGTTAATTTCTGTGAAAAAAGCCGAAAACACGCCGCCGAAACCTGTTCAGAAACCGATCGCGAAAAAAGAAAAGACTGCTGAAAAATCGCTCAACGACAGCGATTTGGTTGAGAAAGTGCTTCAAGAAGACAGTGACTACTTAGCAACAGCCTCCGACTCCTCGGATACTAGTTATAAGGAAGATAAAGTGACAGTAGGCAAGCAGGGTCAGACACGCACAGAGTTTGAGTGCCCGAAGTGCAAACGCCGTTTTGCGGTATATTTCATGGCTAATAAGCACATCCAGAAGCATCACTCTGCACAGAACGGCAGTAAAATGTAAGTAGTGTTAGTAAAATAATATTATCCTACTGCTCCACCTGCGTTAGTGTTAACATTAATGTTTGCGTCCCACTATGCAATAGTTAAAGCATTAGAAGTTAAAAAATGACAAGTTTCCAACATTAGCCATTTTATTAAAAGCTGATGCCAAATTGCAGACTAAAATTGTAAGCTTCTTTTACTGACTGTAAACTACCCATTAAGACCCTTATATGTGTTCCAAAAACTGGAACCAAGTTCCCTTAATTTTTTTCGCGATCCTGGAAATAATAGCTCCTGGCCAAGGCAAGACATAATACTTTGAGACAAACAAGGCGGCAATTCATTAAGGCCCCAGATCGCATATTTATGGTACAAACACCTGTAAGTTATTTGTATAGAATCTTTTTTTTATCGATTCTTATTTTTTAACGTGGTAATACCACATTTTTATTTTTATAAATAATGACACAAAGGGGTCTATATCGGATGGCATACACTTTGTTCCCCATATTTTTGATTTTCCGAAATTGTTGCTCCTATTATCGTTTGTCCTAAATATTATTAGTCCTATCGTTTGATGTGGCTAAGATTCAACAATCGAATGATTGATGTGCATAATTGTAATGTTCCTAATATTTAATGTGCTAAAAATCTTTTGACTACATTTCATTATACCTAAATCTCGAAGATTTTTAAGCAAGCATTCTGACGCTCCGCTATCCATGGTCATAAAACAAACCTAACCTAACCTACAGTTTTCGGTCTTTAACCTAACCTAATAACTGCTAAATTTTAATATACCTCCATGCAAGCAAGCATTCTGACGCTCCACTCGCTTCGCTCGCTCCGCTATCCATGGTCATAAAACAAACCTAACCTAACCTACGGTTTTGGGTCTTTAACCAAACCTAATAACTGCTAAATTTTAATATACCTCCATGCAAGCAAGCATTCTGACGCTCCACTCGCTTCGCTCGCTCCGCTATCCATGGTCATAAAACAAACCTAACCTAACCTACAGTTTTCGGTCTTTAACCTAACCTACTCTATCTATATAGTATATAGACAATATGAGACACCATAGAAATAAGAAAACCAAGACCAAGAGAATCGAAATACTGGAAGTAGCCACAGAATATTACCGTGAACTTTATAACGACAATAGGATACTAGACGAAACACAACCAACTGAAAAATGTTTAAATACGAGGGAAGAAGTCCCAAACATACTAAAACAAGAAGTAGAAAAGGCAATAAAATCGCAAAAAAAAGGGAAATCAACGGGAGAAGACTGTATATCAAATGAACTTCTAATAGGAATATCAGATGTTGCATTAGACACTATGACAGACCTATTTAACGATATCTTAGACACAGAATACATACCTAAACAATGGACCACATCAACCATTATATTGCTCCACAAAAAAGGAAGTAGGGACAATATTGCCAATTACAGACCTATCAGTCTGATGTCTAATGTCTATAAAGTGTTCTCTAAAGTAATACTAAACCGCTTAACAAAGACTCTCGATGAAAACCAACCAAGAGAACAAGCTGGCTTCCGCAGTGATTTTGCAACGATTGACCACATCCACACAATAAAGCAAGTAATTCAGAAATGCAACGAATATGGCTTAACCTATTACCTAGCCTTTGTTGACTACAACAAAGCATTCGATTCTTTAAGGCACACAAAAATTTGGGAAGCACTTGCAGCTCAAGGTGTCGAAAATAAATACATAAGAGTGATCAACAACATATACAAAACAATGACGGCGAGGATAAGAACAGAAAGAGTCGGCGAACACTTCCCTATCAAGAGAGGAGTCAGACAAGGGGACCCGCTGTCACCGAAACTCTTTTCGGCAGTGTTGGAACACATATTCAGAAATCTTGAATGGGACAACTATGGACTAAACATTAACGGAGTTCGTCTGAACCACTTGAGATTCGCAGATGACTTAATTCTGATTTCCACAGACCCAAGAAACCTGGAAGAAATGCTCAAACATCTAGTACTAGAAAGTGACAAAGTTGGACTCTCAATGAACGCAACAAAAACCAAAGTAATGACGAATCATACCAAATCACCCATCATAGTAAACGGCGCCGAAATAGAATATGTTGAAGAATACACATACCTTGGACAAACAATAGCACCAATGGACCTCACAACAAAAGAAATAAACAACAGAATACAGCTAGCATGGAAAAGATATTGGTCTCTCAAAGACGTTGTCAAAAATCCTCAAGTACCACCCAAAGCAAAGAAAAAGATATTTGATTCATGTATTCTGCCGGTAATGACTTATGGATGTCAAACATGGAGCCTAACAAAACTAAATATGACCAAACTCGAGACGTGTCAACACAGCATGGAGCGAAGTATGCTCAATGTGAAACTAAAAGACCGAGTAAGACTAAAAACATTACGAAACCAAACAAAAATCACTGATGTAAAGTACACCGTAAGAAAACTAAAATGGAGGTGGGCAGGTCATGTTATGAGAAACAATAAAGACAAATGGGTGAAGGACGTTACCCAATGGTGTCCAAGACAAAATAAAAGAAGGAAAGGGAGGCAACGTCTAAGATGGGAAGACGAAATTAAAAACGTGGCTGGGGCTACCTGGATGAGAAAGACACAGGATAGAGGACTGTGGAGGGCTTTAGGGGAGGCCTTTGCGAAATCGCAAGACAATCGTCAAACTAGCTCATAAATATAAAATATATAAGGAATGTCAATAACATGTAATACATACATACATATAAATGTAAATTACACAAACCATATTTTATAAGATTGTTAAATAAAGGCTAATAATAATAAATAATAACCTAACCTACTAACTGCTAAATTTTAATATGCCTCTATGCAAGCAAGCATTCTGACGCTCCACTCGTTTCGCTCGCTCCGCTATCCATGGTCATAAAACCTAACCTAACCTACAGTTTCCGGTCTTTAACCTAACCTACTAACTGCTAAATTTTAATATAATTTCGCTCGCTCGTTGGGGTCACAGTTCTACCTAACACTCCTACTTGCTTCGCTCGTCGTCGTACCTAACCTAACCAAAATCTGACCTGCCTTGCCTGAAGGTAGACTACGTAACGATTCTGACTTCACGCCTACCATAGTTTAGTTTAGGTGCTGTAATTTTAGCCAATTTAATAATAGGCAAAATAATTCTTAGGGCAATTCATGTTAGGAATATTATGCTTTAGGTAATTAGATTTTAGAGTTATCAATATTAGGACAAACTTGCTTTAGGACTTTAAACGAGTATGCGCAAAAATTATTAGGACAAACGAGTAGTATGCCATTCAAAAGTATGCCAAACATTCTCGGCCAAACATTTTTAGGACAAAAAACGTTATGCGATACGACAGGCACCCGACACAAAGGCCTGTAAGTTATCTAGGACATTCAAAATTCACCACACCAGGTATATAATGTACCTACTGCCATTTGTACATAACGTCTTGGTAACTTGTTGATGCAGGTGAAGCAGTAGCATTACAAGATATACAATTTATGAATTCTAAGAAGTTAAATAGGAAAGTAGAAGGAAATAACAGCTGATGTTTTAGGAGAAAAACAATCTCTTGTAAATCATGCATAAATCATATACTTTATTTATCTATCTTCTTCTTCTATCTATTATCTAGTTACACTATTTATAACTCAAGAATGGCTGAACTGATTTGGTTGAAAATTGGTGGGGAGGTAGTATCTTTTTTTCTTTCCTCTACATTTATCGACTTTTAGGCGGTACAAAGTTCGCCGATTCAGCTAGTCATTTATAAGTAACCAGGTGTCTGTAATTTCATTTAGATTTTTTTCTTTTTATAGTCCGGTAAAAAGTATCACATAACCATCTCTGGATATCCAGCTATCCATGACCCAAAATTGGTTAGAATCCATCCAGCGTTTCCACATGTTGAGAGGACAATTGAAATCTACGACAGATGGTGTGGGCTGTATTTTGAAATTAATATCTGCTACATAGCTCTCTAAAGTCCTACTGCTATCAGAAGTCAAATTCAAATTATTTATTTCAAATCAATGATCCATAGATTGTGAGTAACGTGCAGAAAACATTTACAAAACAATTAAAATTTTTAAAATTAAGTTTGGTAAGATACATACATTGCACATAATAATAATAATTAATAACAGATAATACAGAAAGAAAAACAAAATCAATTTGCTCGGTAACAATTAAATAGTATTTACCTATAGATATGGGGGAGGCCTATGTTCAGCAGTGGAAGTCTGTGGCTGATAGATAGATAGATAGATACCTATAGATATTCTAGATGCACCATTTCTCAACATCCGTCGCTGCCACATAAAGGCTATTCCAGTGCTTGAACTATGGTGCATCTATCTTACCTGCCAACATTCTCAGGACACTAAGTCTGATGCCAATACAATAGAAATCTAGACAGAGTTTTTGAAAATCAGCCCTACAATGTATACACAAACCACTACTAGGCTATTTTAATTATATTTCGCCTCTTTACTAAAATTTTTAACCAAGCTCAAACACTTTACTCACTCAGTTAATAAAAAAAACTTACACAATTTTCAGGTCAAACAGGCTGAAACCAAAATACATCGAGATCTGCACAATATGCAACACAACTCTAGATGGGAACGTGCATGTGTGCGATGGACCATTGAAGCTGTCCCTCGGGTTAACCTGCGCTGGCTGCGGGCAGGAGTACAGGACGTTGACACTCTTCGACATGCACAAGTCCAGTATGCACAGTGATGGAGTTCAGAGCATGTTCTTTTCTACGTTAGATGGTAAGTTAAGTTACTCAAAGAGCAAAAAAAGACCAAGTGCGAGCCTGACAAATTACTTATCCCGTCTTTATTGGCCGGGTCAGGTTAAGTTTGCATCTTTTATGTATGGCGCCGGATCCAAATGTGGTGCAAAGTCTACGCGACCGATCACATTTGTTGTATAGGAGTCCCACTTAAATATTTATTTAATTCTGTTTTTTAGTATTTGTTGTTATAGCGGCAACAGAAATTTATCATCTATGAAAATTTTATCTGTCTAACTATCACGGTTCATGACACAGCCTGGTTACAGATGGACAGCTGAGTCTTAGTAATAGGGTCCCGTTTATTACCCTTTGGGTATGGAACCCTAAAAACTTCATCGAATGAGAAGTATTCTCTAAACGTAGTTAATTCATTACAGAATTTGCAAACTGGAAGCAGAAGATGGAGACACAGACCAAAGTGAAGTACAGCGTCCTCGATCAGAACGACACCAGAAAGATCCATCGCTGCATGCACCGGACCGGTGTGGGCTCCGGCTCCAAGAGCAAGCAGAGAATGTGTCCGTCTTCCGTTGTTGTGCAGGAGTTCACTAAGGGCTTCCAGGTACGTCTCATATTTAATATATCCTGGATTAGAAACAACACCACGAAGATCTCTTGGGGATGAGAAACAGCCTGATCTGTCCATCGTCAGTTGTGGTGAAGGACTTGACTTTCACTAAGGGATTCCAGGTACCTTTTATATCTAATACATCCTGTACCAGAACAACACCAAGATCTCTTGGGAATGAAAAGCAGGCAGATATGCCCGTTTTAGTGGTTGTTCAGGAGTTCGATTCGAGCCCTTGCGAACCGGGTTTTATTAACGCACTGACGATTGGCGTTGCTTGGCGGTAACATCGCTTCTGAATCGCTACAAACGAGTTAACATTGCGTCTGCATCGAGTGTGTGCAAAGGTCTGCAAGCTGCGTTTGACTTGCGTGCGAATCGCGTTTGTATCGATACAAACGCGTCAGCGGCGCGTTAAAAAAAAGGTGTGCGCACAGGCCAAGGCTTAGTAATAAGGTCCCGGAAGCATTCTTTGGCTAAGGATCCCTAAAATATGAAAACCCAAACATACGACACTACTCTAAAGTAAGTACAATACGAATTCTTTGCGAAAGAAGCCGAGGTCAGAGCTAGTTCTGGGTGATTCGACAGGCATTCCAACCGTCAGACCACTGTCAAAAATATTGAAACCATGAGCTGTAAACTTTCATGCAATGATATACTGTAACCGTACTTCTTACCATAATTGATGTAATTTAAATTTACGAAACTATAGAATCACCCTTCTATTACTGTTGTGGTAACTCATATTGTGACAATATTGACACTTAAATTCGTCAATTACAGGTACACTATTACCCAAAACACTACGGCCACAACTTTGAGCCCTACAAACTCAGCGAAGAATTCAAAAAGTATTCCATATCGTCTCTCATGAGCCTCACAGCGAACCAGCTACCAGACAGCGATGAAGAGATCCACCTAGACACCGACATCTATCTACAGTTCAAGAAAGTAACTGAAGTCCTGGTCAATGAAGCAGCGAAAATAAATGTGAACGGATTGAAGAAACTCATGAGGAAAGCTTTAGATATGATTGCAATAGTGAACAGCTATGTTGAGGATGATGATGATGATGATATAACAACGTCAAGAGCTATCATCAAATTAGACCCGGAGGACGACTTACAAGATCAGGTCAAAAAGGCTCTGAAGAGCTTAAAAAGGAATCCTAGTGACAAAATTGAAGAAACGTCAGCGAAAAAGAAAAAGAATGTGTTTCAAAGCACAGAAAACACCCCGAAAGGTATCGGAACGGTTAGGATATCCAACTCCATTGCGGTTTCTAATATGCAGAACGAAGAGATAGAAAATGTGAAGTGCGATAAAAGTGAACTAAGCCTAACTCCGAAATTACAGTCTCCGCAGAAACTTCAGTCGCCGTCATTCTTAGGTACTTTCCAGGACTTTGTAGGGAAAACGTTGGAGAAGTCTACGGATAAGAAAAAGAAACCGGTTGAGGAGAAAAAGAAGAAGACGATTGTCAAAACGAAAATTGGTCAGTTTAAGCCAAGTCCTCCTAAAAAGTCTGTAGAGTCTCCAACTACAACGACATCTCCGATCTCGCCTAGATTGAGTGTTGGCAGTGTTAAAGACATCCAATATGAAGTGAAAGAACAAGAAAACGATTGTAATATTTTGATTTTGAAGATTTAGTGTAAGGTTTTGTGGTCTAAGTTCTTGTGAAAAGGCTATGATTTGAACAGAGACTTTAAAAGTTTTGTGAAATTGCAAGTCTAATAATTTCTATGAAATGTTTTAAACAATTTCACATTTCTGGGTTATACTTTAAAATATTATCATGGTGATGATGTTATGTTCCTCGTATCACCTCATTAGGGACGTAGGGCTCTATATTATATTGATTCCTAGAATTAATTTTCATCGAATGTTGCAATTCGCCGAAAAGACATTTCGTATACTATTTGAGATTGTACTAAAACAAACCTAACCTAATCAATAGGCTGATATTTGCAAGAATTGTGAAAAATGTATGAGGGAGTAAAAATTCGTCGAATAGTTTTTGGGCGAAAAGAAACATTCAAAATTAACAAGCTTTAACTTTTGACCACCGAAGGGACAAATTCGGTTTTTTGAACTGACAATGACCCAAATGTAGCATTGAATGTTTCTTTTCGCCCAAAAACTATTCTACGAATTTTTACTCCGTCATACATTTTTCACAATTCTTGCTAATATCAGCCTATTTATTGATTAGGTTAGGTTTGTTTTAATAAAATCTCAAATAGTATACGGTCGCAAAGAAAAATGCTTCTTACGAAATGTCTTTACGGCGAATTGCAACATTCGTGCTCACTCTAACATATAACTGCGTCCTGTGGGCTTGCCGAGGCTTGGCAAGCGTGTAAACGTAGCACAACGAAATAAGTTTCTGAGAAACAAAGGGCTCGCCATCTTTGGATGTCCAGCCGTCTCTGTATCATTTGGTTGAAATCCCAACAGCCGTTTCTTCGTAATGAGAGGACAAACATTATCACCATAGAGAACTGGTTTTCAATTTTAGAATTTTATAATACTGCCATGCTACGGTAAAAAGGACGTATCTTACTATGACATCCGAATAAAGATACGACCTTTCACCGTAACACGGCAGAATAGTATAGATAGACAACCTCAACCTTATTTATGAAGTGTTATTTTATATTAATGAAATAGAATTGTAACAAATTTTCCTTTCGACCCATCTACAATCTATAGCTCCGCCGCCATTTTGGGTTTTTTTGGCCAAACGTTTATTCCGAGACTGTAATTGAAATTATTATCGTCAAGATCCTTTGAGTATTTAGACAGGAGATGCCATGCACAGGCGACCCCCTCCGGCTAAATAATTGGTCAACTGGTCAAGCACGTTATATAAAACTACTTAAAGTCGCTTCACCGCCATTTTGCATCGATCCGTGTCGCGTGACACTTTCTCTAAAAATGGTGAATAGTGCAGTATTTTCATGTAAAAGGCGATCTGGCAGCTCAAATTCGCAACAAGATCGCGTTTTCAACGAGTATTGAAGTAAATTCTTCATTTAAAGAAAAAAACCGTTGCGATACGTAAACGACAGATAAATGTAAACAAGAAAACAGTGGTACAGGGGCGACGGATGTGACAAAGTCAGAACAGCGACTCGACATTTGAATGAATCATTCATTCATTCGATCACTACAGTTCGTTTAATAACAACTGGCATCATTTTGGCAATGACAATGAAACAAAGACATACGTACAAACAGACATACATTGAAACAAACATATTTTTTGGATAATATCTTCAATATACAGAATTTTAATTTTTCGAATTTTATAATAAATAGTATCCATAACACAATTCAGTTCATTCATCAAACTGATTTGACTCATTCTTCAGATGTGTCCATCACTATTTTGTTCATAAGTATGCTGCATAGTTACGCGAAAACGATGTCTGTGTGCGTGTGATTTTTGATGTGTTGAATTGTTCTGAAGTCTACGTTTATCGCAACAGCAAAATTTGTCTCTATTAAGTAATCATCTTTCGGTGGTGTGCTGTACGTGTTTACTTCGTCCCCCGCTAAAATTGGCGAAAATATTTGTTCGTAGAGTTTACGTTATGGCATCTCTAGTGGTTAAATACTCAAAGTCAAGATCCGATCAAGTTGGTCAGGATTGTGGTATAAGATTCCGAATATTAAAAATAAAAACTCGGTCAAACCATACAGTCCGATCAAAAAGAGTAGAAATTAAAAAGTGGCAATACTGTAGTGTCGTCCCCTTTTTCTTACATTGATTAGAAAGCTTTTTAATTTCTAAATTTTTGGTCGGACTGTAATTTGGCGAAATGTCATAGAGCGAACGATATTTTAGAACGGCTACTCCGATGTTCGAAACTCGAACTGCGTTTCGCGCCATTCCGCTCATTCAAATATTGTTTGACACGAAAGAGGGATCGAACTTCGGAGCAGCCCTTCTCGTTTTCGCCTTATGGAGCAGAGCATTACATAAAATTGGAGATTTTTGCATGGAACTCTGAATTGTTTTTAGTATTAAGTGTGTACATATTATGAATAAAGAAGAATTGCTTTTAAAGTATTTTTGTTGTTTTATTTTTCATTTTGATAAAGTATCCAACATCTGGATTTGAATTGAAATTGGCTTAGTGCTAGACGATTGTTGCGAGTATGGAGTATAGAGGGGATGAGCAGCATTTTTCATAGGATATTTGAAAAAAGAAGTATCCAGCGGTAAGCTGTAAATAATAGTTCCACAAGGCTCCACAAGCGGCGTTAGAGTAGGTAGCTGGAGTAAGTGAAACTGTCTACCGTCCGTAAACTGCAGGGGGCTTATGATGGTTGCTTTCATCACGTGATAAATAAGTGACAAAGCATCCGTCACGTTTTTACATAATGCGAGTGTGAGTGACAGATGCTTTGTCACTTATTTATCACGTAACCATCAGAGGGCCCCCTGGATATTAAACCTCATTTTATGACGGTAGAGACATTTCAACTCTGTGTTGTCAAAACAATAGACTCGGGATTGATTAGGGTATGATTTTTTATTAGGTAAATGTTTAAAATGGAAGAAGGCTTCCGGTCTGTGACTCAAGATGGCCGCATGCCTTTAAGTTTCGTTGTTCTTTATTTATTCATTTTGGTTGTTCAAGGTGTAGTATTGATAGCGTATTGTGCAGGGAACTAACGAATTAGTGAATGGCTGATGAAGAATTCAACTTGAAGCGTACATAGCCCCTCTTGGGTCAAGGCCCGATAGTCCGCGTGGTTTTTTGTAAATCACTATCACTAAAAAAGCATGATTTTCACAACTCACCGTACAACGTGGTATCAATCCTCTATCTTGTCGCCGTGTGCGATTGGCAACAAATTGCCATTAAAAAAATAGATTAGAAAATAGAAGAAAAATGGGGAAAGTCGTGCTATTCCAGCATTTGACTTTAATAAAAACTAGCCGGTGACCTGTCAGGAACAGGAAACTAGCCTAGCTCTCTTGCAACACTAACGCCACGAATTTAACAACTTCCCTCCCTTGGTGGCGCTACTGTAGCAAGAGCGTAAACCGTAAACCCCTGAAGGGATCTTACGGGGAAGCTGTAGTATGTAGCTAATGTCTACATTTAGTATAGCATGCAGTATAACTGTAGCCTAATGCATATTGCTTGGATAAGCGTTAACCTTATTGTAAAAACGTATATAAGCTAATGTTTTAAGTAATTAAACGTTCACTACTATCTAGAGCTCTGCATATACTTTGTCTCCCATCCACGTCCCTTGTCGACCACATCATTACATATATTACATGGCGACCCTGCCTTAGCGGACCAAAGACGAACTTCTGAACCGGCCAGAACCTCAGAACCTAGCACCGGACGGTGCGGCGGCGGGACACCGCACCGTCCGGGACACCACACCGTCCGGGACACCACACCGTCCGGGACACCACACCGTCCGGGACACCACACCGTCCGGGACACCAGCAACAGCGACAACGACAACATAAATACATATATTACGTTTAGCACTTGTCCAAATTCCCATTTTGTCAACTGTCTCGCTCGTTAAATTTCTCACTTCGTCCACGTCCCATTCCAAAATTGACAACTTGTGTCGACGTCATTAGCAAGCCGCAAACAGTCCCGACTCGATAGACTATACCAGGTTTTTATGTATGGGTACTTCCTATAAAAAATACCGGGATTGAAAGCTCTAATCCTCACGTTGAAAGTAAGGATTGTTATATTATTTAATGTCGATTATTTAAATACCGGTAGGTATCTATAAATAAAATCAGTTACAGAGTTGGAAATGGGTTTAGAGCCTTATCACACTTGCGATTTGCGAGCGTATTTTCTATACAAATAAGCGACGCGGCGAACACGCTACGCGATCGCCTTCATACAAAATACGCTCGCAAATCGCAAGTGTGATAAGGCCCTTAGTGTCAAAATGCCTAAATCCCGGATTGCCTAAATTGTTTTCTCAAAATATCGGATTCTTGGTTTACATTAAAATGTTAAGCAATTCGGGAATAAGACGTTACCCTTTAGGACCGTAATGTAATGACCAAATGGACATGACCATAACTAAGTGGTCATATCATGCAAGTTATCAACACGGAAAGTGGCAGTTTTAGGAAGTGGTCGTTCCGGGAAGTGATTTTTATGGACTAAAAATAGTAATATTGCTTTGCTGATCCGCGATATAATAACGTGCCAGTTAATTTGTGCTAACCCGTTATACTTATTTTTATGGACATTTCGGCAAGTTTTCGTTTTGGAAAGTGGTCATTATGGTCTGAATGGGGAGTTACAGGTTAAAATTATTACTGAATATAATAATATTGCTTTGCTATTCCGCGATAGAATATCGTGCCAGTTAAATTTGTGCTAACCCGTTATACTTATTTGCGTATTTTTTCATGCATATATGCATTTAATGGTCCCACCCTCCCACCACGATAAGAAAAATAAATACGCAAATAAATATAACAAACCACCACCAAAATAACAGAACTTACTCGACACGTGGTTTCGCCCCTCTACGAGGCATCATCAGGAGATGTTGACGGTCTGGAGTCCGACAGCCGAATGACCTGCCCAGACTGGTCGGCCATATTTATAACCTGGCCACCCCTATTATGCAACTGAGAGTGATTAGCAAAAATTCGTAGTAACGGTGATGTAACGACATTCAATTGTTCGTTAAGAATCTCGCCCCTATTGTTGTACCTAATTATTTCCAACTGTTCCAGAACACTTAATCGCAATCCTTTTCCACAAACATGTAAAACGGTAAAAGAATGATCTTCCTGCAGAGTATGGCCACTATCTATTAAATGTTTTGCGAAATTGGACTTTTCAATTAATTCTTAAAATTATTACTTTTCTTAATTTATATAATATTAAATTTAAGGTAAGCCCATGAAAATTTAAGATTTAGTCAAATTAATGAGTAAGGCGTTATGCAAGTTGGTCGTAATTAACCCTATCAAATTGGGAATGTGGACAAACTGGGAATGAAGACAAGTTAGGGCGCTGGCAAAACGGGATTGTGGACAAAATTAAATTAATTAGTTATCATTCCTAATTTTGGGCTATGTTATCAATAATATTAATATTGCAAAGGTTAGAATTAAAACACAAATGCAACAAACATTGTTTATTATGCAGAAAGCGTCAATAACACGCTGTTTCTGATTACGCGCATTGAGTTACTAACATATTCAGATTTTTAGATGTAATGAAAATTAATCAACTATACTTACTCAAAAAGCTACCTACTTGGCATATATTTATAAGAAAATATTGAGATGTGACATGTCAGGAATCTAATCTGCAATGAACGAGCAGCGTTTGAGCTGAGTTTTGAAGCAATTCCTACAACATTCTTTATTACTCAATGCACATAAACATAAAGAACTACCAAATGTGCTTATAAAATTAATACTATATCTAAAAGTATACACTTACATACAAAACTTAACGCTTGTCTCAACAGTTTTCTGAATGTTATGTCGTAAATCTTGACTTTAACCAACACGAGAGAAACATGGCATCATATGTTTGTTGTTATCATTTAGGTTTAAATGGACTTTGTCCACATTCCCATTTTGTCCACGTTCCGTAAGAGCGTTGCGACGAACTAGGAAATAGACAGAATGGGAACGTGAACTATGTGATCCTAAACGCGTTTTACTTTCCGTTCCTAATTATCTCTTCTTCATCTTCATTTACAATTTCTTCGTATTTATTTTCGGTGTTTCCACGCTCAGTTTTCTACAAGAATAGTAGTTAGACTCGCAACACGACATGAAAAAATGTCCGCGTTGTATCCTCAGTGGATATTTTGTATCATCAGTCAGGTAGCATAGTTTTGAGGATATCGACAACGATGTTACGTTTTTGGATTTAAAATGCTTCGCACGGCTTGCCGCGACAAGTCCCTTTAACTCTTTTGTAGTAGTTTTTCAGGCACGTATCCACGCTTTTCACTGATTCTCTAAGCTTTTCTGCCCCAGTTGGGTTAATTTGGAAATAAGTTTCAAACTCTTCACTATGGCGGTTTATATATTTTACTATATCATTAATACAGCTCATGACATCTGTCATAACAGTGTGGCAGGCAGCGCACACTCGACACATCTTTTCGTTAACTTTACAATGACAATTGCATGCCCTGTCTTTGTGAAAGTGTTTCTTTATTGATTTCCAATTAAAGAAGCGTTTTATTCTATTTGCTTGTTTCTGCAGTTTATCTTGTCTCTACAAATTACAATGAGATATAGCCGGTTTGGGCCGCTACGTCGACATCGTCTGATTCTGGGCACGTCTAATCGCTTATTTATATGTTTTGCAAACTAGATATGTTTATGTATAGACCTTTATGGATCCTCAAGACCATCGAGAGACCCATAACTTAATTAGAAAGGCATCGACACCATAACGAAATTTGTAATATTAGATGGGCAAATTTTCATTTTGTTGTCGATTTCTTTTTTTTCTCAGATTTTAATCAAATGTGGTGAGTTGTAAGCCCAATTTCACGCTATGTCTTACAAAAATTTCCATTGAGCAAATAATATGTATGGAATTTTTTTAACTAGATTTCGTATGTTGTACTAAAATTTAGAACAAAATGAGGAGCTCGAAAAGAAAAATAAATAAATAACATCAAAATAAAAATCGGCTCATGGGCCAATTTCTGTAATAC
Organism: Apotomis betuletana; assembly: GCA_932273695.1. Lineage (NCBI taxonomy): Eukaryota > Metazoa > Arthropoda > Insecta > Lepidoptera > Tortricidae > Apotomis > Apotomis betuletana. The sequence continues at coordinate 7,731,233 of OW026322.1, forward strand.
ATTTTGTGTAACTCGATGGAGAAAAGATTGTAGGACATATCGTGAAACTGGGCTTACCATGGTCAGAAGAAGCAACTCAACAAATTGTATTGAAATTGAGAAAAAAAAATAATCGTCAAAAAAATAAAAATTGGCCCCGATATCGCCTGGTGACAACCAAAACTCACAAAAATTTCTGTCACAGCGCTTCAAAACCTCGTATCTAGTATGTAGGTTGACACTGAGATACGAGCTTTGTTTTAAGTAGGTATTTGTTACTTAGTGAGTTTTGGTTGTCAGCAGACGATATACCTATTTCACAAAACAGAAATAAGCAATTAGACATTCTTTCAATTAGACAGTTGGGATAGTAGGTAGACTAGACCGTTTTTTTTTTGCGGCAAACGAGAGCTCACGGGGGGTCTCGCGTTAGTATAAGTAAAGCCTGACCAGAAATATATGAGGATTGTCAAGAGGGCGCTGTTTAGAGTTTTGTAAGATTTATATGGCAACAATTTTCCAACCAATCGCAACCCACTATAATGACATTAGTTTTAAATACAGTACGATTAAAATCAGTTAACACTTCGGCCAACCTCGGTAATTGTCGTGAATCCCTCATCTCTCACATAGAGTTATCAATTTACAGATATGACCGATTTACAAAATTCTTTTCGTATTTGATAGGGTATACTTCCGAGATGGTCCCATGTAAATTTTATCAAAATCGGTCAAGCAGTTTATGAAATACTAACAAAAATCGGTTGAAATCGGTTTTTAATTTTTTTTATTTGGTGATTATTATTAATTATTAATCCGACGTAATATCGTAGGTACTACTTACATCAAACATTAAAATATTGACTTATATATGTTTTTTATATATTGTATCCATCCTCCTAGCCTTTGTCCCATATCTTTATAGAGAATGAATTCTCAATCGGGGTCGGCTACCTAAATCCCAAGATGTGGCGTAGGCACTAGTTTTTACGCAAGCGACTGCCATCTGACCTTCCAACCCAGAGGGGAAACTAGGCCTTATTGGGCTTAGGTGGTTTCCTCACGATGTTTTCCTTCACCGAAAAGCGAGTGGTAAATATCAAATGACATTCCGTACATAAGTTCCGAAAAACTTATTGGTACGGGCGGGGTTCGAACCCGCGATCTCCGGATTGAAAGTCGCATGCCCTAACCACTAGGCTACCACCGCTTCTCTTTTTTATATATTGTATACCTACAAGAATGTTAAAATTCATGTCGCTTCTGCATAATAAATTTCTTAGGTCTACCGGTTAGTAATGTCATCTTGGCAGGTGCTATACATTGCGTTTATGATACTTCAAATTGAATGCTACCTAAAAGAAATCGCGGTAATGTATTTCGTGTCATTTCCGTCTCCGGATTTAGGCGATGATACCCGAGAAAAGCCGAAGTGTTAACTGATTTTAATCGTACTGTACCTATGTTAACCTCGTAATATCATTTAATGGAATGCACTCTTTTCCTGACTGTTTTTCGTGTAGTAAACACATACATACACTTTATTTATAATTTTACTTTCACTACTGTGAATGGTTTTCGGCATTTTCTTTTAATAATTTTAAATATTTGTCTTTTTAAAGAAATCGCCACGAATGACAGTGACAGTTAACAAACAATCATAAAATCATTGCCAGTGTAAGAAATTAGTTCCAGTGTAATTCCACAATATGGCGCATCCTCATATATTTCTGGTCAGGCTTAGTTCAAATTGTTTTAAGATGTCTAAATTCTCATAAAGCGCTTTATCTTTAGCAGCTGATGATGAAAGGATATATGTAAAAATATAACCAGCTGAAATAACTGCCTTCCGTTCTAAGCTAAGGCTCAAGTTGTAATTATGGCTCGCGGTCGTGTCCGTGTTTCGTAGCCGTGTTACACGGCAACGGAGTACCGGACCGTTCGGCACATGTAATTAGGCTCCGTGTAATTAAGATACGTAGCTCCGTGTTACACGGAGATCCGTTTCTTAAGTTTTTTAGTTCCAGGTGGTTCCGATCCGTCCGTACGTTTAGTGAAGATTCTATGTGTTTTTTTGTATAGAAAACAGAATAATGCCAGTAATTACTTAAATAGTAACATCTGGAAGCCATGCAAAAATGTAACTCAAGTTTGATTCAAATACAAATAAATACAAACATAGGTACAATAAGGGTTGGTTCGACAAGCTTTCATTCAATACCCGAGCGGAGCCGAGATCCGCCGATCCGTCTTTGGCGTGATCGTGTAGTTCGGGATCTTAGGACCACCGCTGCTAAGAACACAGAGCTATGGTTCCGCGTGTTACACGGATATCAGAAGCCCTAGTTGTAATAGCTTGACATTGGACAGTAGCGGCCACACGCCTCGCCGCCCGTTTACCTGAGTTAGCTAGACCGTGACACATCGATACTTGACAATTCGCCGTCTTTTAAGTAGGTAATTATTACTGTTGAACATTACGAAATCAAGTATACGCTAATCACCATACCAGTCAAATGCATGTAAAACATAATTGAGAGATTGCTATTATAACTTGAACCTTATAGCTTAAAAGAGAAGGCAGATATTTGAGCGGGTTATTTTTTCACATATTTCGTTTCGTTCTCAGCTACTAACGATAAGCGCTTTATGTGTATACGGACATACCTGTATACCCTGTATAAAAAAAATAACTATAGTAATACTGAATCGATACTGTCGGGCGTCTGCATCAATAAAGAAACGATGCTGAATCAAACAGCGCGTTTTTGCGTGAGTCTCGCTCGCGTTTCAAATGATACCACAATGATACAAAGGGCCACATGTCGCGATGCTGTCTTGCTACTGTATAGCTACAAAAAGTCGCCGCACGCGACCTCACCGTATTATCAGGGGCGTCTATCAGTGTACAGTCAGCTACCCGAAATATGGCCCCATTGGCATACAATTAGTATGGCACGGCGATAACGTTTCTCTACAGACTGTACTCAAAATTTGTTGTTTCTCACAATTATAATCGTTTAGGTACAATCCCATCTCGTCTACATTCCAACTCGTCCATATTTCCATATCGTCCTTATTCCCATCTCGTCCACATTCCCCTATCTTCTTTATTCGATTTAGAAATTTGCCAGCCATTTATCAACAAACACTTCTTGTGACTTAATAAAAGGAGATCGTTCTCAATTGTACGTTTTCAAAAATGGCTTTTCCCTCTATGGGAATATGGATAACTTCAGAATGTGGACGAGTTGGGAATGTGGACGTGTTAGTAATGTAGAGGAGGATATGAAGTGGACGATTTGGGAATTGAATATGGATGAAATAGGAATGTTGTTAACAAATTGGACGAAGTAAACCTAAACGATTGTAATTATCAGATAGGGATAGGAGCCAAATATGTAGAATTTGAAGTTCGGAGCGGGAATGTGGTGTTTTAGGATCGAACTTCCAACAATAACAGAATAAAAACTTGTATTTTTCTACTTCACCAACCTATTGTCTAATCTTAAATTGATCTGATAATTCTACAAAAAACAATTTTTAATATAATAAATAAACATTATAAATATGCGCTTTCGGTACTTCATTCAGAACACGGGTTTCTCGCTCAGAACTGTTAATAACACTAGATTTTTCGTCTAAATAATGGGTAAATTAATTAATACCTAATAATGAATAACAATAATAAATTCATTCGTACCTTCCTAATTTTCTTCTAAAATAATCCAAACCAACTTCTTCGACATTTTTGCCAACCAAAACACTGATTCATTTGGACATCGTTTGAAATTGTCATCCAGCTTTTGTTGATTATGTCATAGTTTGACTTGTGTCTTCCTTATATTTTATACAAGTTTCATGTTTTATATGTATCCTTACTTTCTTCCGATATTTTTGGTAAATCAGAAATATTATTTTGGTTCATAGTTGCTACATCATTAGTCAATGTAACTGCCTCGTATGATTTGTTTATATCAGTTGTTACTTGTGTGTTCAAAAAGTTATTGAGATTTTCAACCTTATTTGATCCAGTAGTAACTTCAGTATTTTGTTGTGTTTCATTATGTACAACAGCAGACCTACTGTAAATTTTAATAAAATGTCCTAATAATTCTTTGATACTTAATTTGCTTTTTATCTTCATCTTTTCATTATTTTTCTCCATGATATGATCATTAAGTTCATATAATATTCTTGCAGTTGAAGTACTTATAAATTGACTAGATACTGTTCCGCTAGTTGAAACCCAGTGAACATTGTTCCGGTCGCCTGCAGTAATTATTGTATTATCTACAGTTCCAGCAGTTTTGATCTTTGATTTAGTACTTTTAGACATCTTGTCAAATTGTTTACGATTGTCCATATGTTTAGATTTTAAATGACGACTGCCATTGTTGAACAAATTATTTAAATAATCAAGAGTACTATTAACTCCATTTGACTGTAATTCAAATTCGATACTAGCTGTCGTGACAGCTTGTGTTTTAGGTTCCCTAGTCGTTGATGGATTGTGATATTTTTTTTCAGTTCCATACAGTTCGTTTATTTTAGATCGCACACGCTCTATTAGAGTAAGCTCCTTAATATGTCCAGCTAGATGTGTGTCTGTTGTTGGACGGTTGTCTGTTACAGATTCCTGTGTTATATAATTTAAATGGCTAGTTTCTGTATTCACTATTGCATCCGTTTTTTGGAAATTATTTGTATTTGCATCATTAGTTATTGTATTGGTTGCTAGATACCCTGTATTGCTTGTTGTACCTATTTTTACCAAATTACTTGTGTTGGCAATGTTAGTTATTTCACGATAAGTTTCGGTGATCATTGTTGCATCTGAACTGTTTATCTCATCTGTTGTATCTGATACAAAATTGTCTTTTTTAAAAAATATATTCCAGAAATGACCACTAGTGCCAGCAGTAGGCTTACCCATACGTCCGACTTTTCTTTTTTCGAAATCATCTGTTATATTTTTACTTTCAAGTGTAATTACATTAACCTTAACTTCGGCAGGTGAGTGCAGGTTGATGGGTAATTTAAGGTTTTCATTCACTGAATTTGGTGACCGCTTTTTTGTTCCAGCACGTAATGCATATTCCTCTAAAACACCAGTTAAGTTGTTATCTTCATCTTGTAATCTATCAGTAAGGTGTATTCGTAGTAGTGAGGGATAATTATCGATGATTTCGGCATTTTTAGGGCAAAGCACTAAATCGTTGGCATAATTTTTTAAGTCATTATTATTACTATCTATTGTAATTTTTTGGAATAAATTAGATATACGGCTTTGTAGTTTCTTCTTTTTAGCTTTTCTAGAATAGTTGTCTAGTAACTTGTCGACCTTTTTGATTTTATCTCTGAGTTTTCTTCCACCGCTGGGATTCATCCAGAAAAATGTCTGTACCTCAGTACAATGGTCGTGCATATATTGAACTAAATTGTTTATTTCTGATATAAGTTCCACGACTACTTTGTCGCTAAGATAAGTTTCATTAGTGGAGCACAGTCTCTTACGTCTACTATTGAATTCTTTACCTTTGCCTTCGCTAACATATTTTTTTAAAATATTCCAGTTTAGTGCCTTTTCTATTCTTTCTACGTTTGTCAGGTTTTTATTAAACTCAAACTCAGAATCATTTAGTTTTGATAAATTTTGGTTTCCAGCATTGACTAAATCAACACTCCTAGTTACTTGATTGTGTTGTGTAGAGTCATCCATTTTAGGGACGCGAGTAATTATCTCGTATAAATGCACTAGATGTTGATTTACAACAGAGACGAAATCTTTACTTAAAGTTACTTTGGGAAATATATTCTTTGGTGTAGTTTGGTAAATTTCCAATTTTTTGGACTCTGCATTCAAAATAATTTGCTGCATGGCTTTGGGCAAATCGACGTTATTTGAAACAAGTTTCACCATTAAGCAGTTTTTTGGAATAGTAGCATTGCAGTTCTCTACTAATAGGTACATCCCAGGCGATAGGTGAGTTGCAGGTGCTTTCTGTTCCACGGTTTCATCGTTAGAATAAATGTGATATATCAAATCCACAGGCTTCTCCATTTTTGCTGAAAATATCTTCTTCATAGACGTTCCTATAGCTCTTTTCATACTCTTATTTTCATTCTTCGGCAATGCTATATGTATTTTAATAGCATTTGTGATATCTCGGGGATTAGGGGATTTTAGAGGTTTTTCGTTAGTTTCAGAATCCCATATAATTTCTATAGCGGCTACATTTTTAACCAGGTGCGTGTTTTCTGTCTCTCTCTTTTCGATCCGTGCTTTCTCATCAGGTACTTCTGGAACCGAGGTGACATTGGAGCTCACCTGTTTAATAAAGTACATCTTTACATATGTTTCATTAAAAATTCTTTTCTATCGGTTTAGTGAAGTCAGTATTCAATTAATTGAGAAAACATAAGTTAAAAGTGATGCTATGTAAATAAATTTGCCAGTGTCTGTATTTCTGATCAATAACATGGCACTTTTAATTAGTATTAGGGTATATCTTCTGATTGCTCCACCACATCGTTGGTTTCGTTCAACTTATTGTACAATACAAACAACGGGCAGTGACTAAATGGTTTTGGGTACTGTCTTGATTCTCACAAGTATATTTTCTCAAAAATCTAGTCTACGATTAAAAACAAACAATAAAGTTGCTAAAACGCCACATTCCTACATATGTGCAAGTTGTCGAAATATAATAGAAACTTAGGAAAGTTCTCGATTTTTTGGACTGCGTTTTCACTTATTGTCCTGAACGTTTTTTTTTCACAGCTCAAAGGGGCTCAAAGGGTTTGTGTAGCGGTTTTTTGACCGACCGAGTGAAACTTCTCAGTTTCAACCTAGCCTAAAATTATTTTCTATGTCCGGATGTCCAGATGATTTCCAGCTGTTCTCACTTAGAGCTCGCATTTTTTAGTAGATTCGTAAGTAAGTATATAAATATATATTTTTTTTTTCGATTATCTTTTCAAAATGTTTAAATATATGGAAGTAATGTAAAAAAATTACATTTCAGAACCACAAGTAACAAAATAAGATACCACGTTCAGAACTGTCCAGAACACTAAATGAAAACGAACCTTAAGGTAAGGCCGATCCTATTCTTAGTAATTATATGTCGACAAATCAGTAAACATTTCCCGGTATAGGAGGCATATAAATAATATCCATAATTATCAAAAGCATTAAGCATGACTGTGGATGAATATAGAAGAATAGGAAGACCAAAGAACAGATGGACAGATTGTGAAAGATGATATAAATAAGGAAGAAACAAGCGACGACATTCGAGTGAAATGGAGAAATGGAGGAAGTACGAGTAACATACTGCGGTACTCCAAATAAATGGGATGGCCAGGGAATGATGATGATGAATTGTCTTGACTCACCGATTCGTAGTCTGATCGATGTTCATTCTCCGTAACTTGTATTTTGTCTCTCCGAATTAATTTGCCAAAATTAACCGACTCGGGAGTTGTGTCTGTCTGAAAAATATACAATGTAATCATACTTGTTTCTTCTGACTTTTAGTTTCAGCTAATTTTACAAAATTCTGTACTAGTGCATGGTTGAAGTAGCTGATTTGACTTGTCATCAAGCAACTTCTTAATCCAAGAAAATTAGATTGCAATATATGGAAAATTTGGCAAAATTAAAGGACAACTTTTATCTATCAGGATATGTAGATTATAGAGCCAAGTTTAATTTTATCTACTCTCCCCCCCTCTCAGGGGTGAGCGTCACCCCCCCGCGACCTCGAATGTGTCCCGGAGCGCGGTATTTTCCACTTTAAAAGAAAACCGTGTACGATACATACAAAGTGTATAGGAACGAAATAATCCTGAATAAATTTACTATAAACCTTTGATACATACAAAAGCGATATGACTTATAGAATCGGCGCAATCTGTTACCAAATACTAACGTTTTTAATTATTGATCTTTTTTTTCTGCTAATAGGTTATTTATCTCTAAAACTGCACACTTCTCGGCCAAAATATGTATGACAAAAGTAAAGAATGGACAATGTTCTTTCTAATAATGTATAATTTATTTCTGTTACTCTTTAATTTACCGTCGTTGCAATGCTATTTTTAAAATTTAAGTCATTTGGCCATTATGCGAAATATAAATATTCGTACTAGTTAAACGGTGTTACTTGCAATACCATAGACTTCTTATATGTTTTTCTGTACCTAATCTACAAATATTGAACTATATCCTGTTTTTTTTTTTTTAGACTTACTATTTAAGGAAATAAGGGGTGTGTGGGGAAATCGTCAAGTTTTGCTCATTTTCGTAAATAACTTCAAAACCGTTTAATTTAGAATTATATAATACATATATTTGAGATGTTCATAATGTACCCTTTCATTTGATATGTCACACGATATACTATGCCATTTTTTTTTCTATTTTGCCCCCTAAACTGGCCCTCATGTCAATATTTATTTATTTGCGTTACGTTACGTTACATACGTCCATGTTTGGGTCATCAATTTACATACGTGTACAAAATTTCAACTCAATCGGTCCAGTAGTTTCGGAGCAAATTGGCTATGACCGACGGACGGACTGACACAGACACACGAGGGATCCTACTATAATCATAGCGAATTTTCTCCGAAACTACTGGACCGATTGAGTTGAAATTTAGTACACGTATGAAAGCTGATCATTGTTGGGAACACGGAGGGCAAACGAGCCCGGGGACGGTCCCCAACCAGATGGACCGATCAAGTGAAGGGCCCTTCCTCAGCCAAGTTTTGCTCGGTCATCAGAGATGCGATGAACAGGCACCGGTGGAGGCAGATCATAAAAACTAGGTGTAGAGCATCTATATCCACCGATGACCACGATCCTCAGTCATGAGGGAGCGACCACAGAGAGAGAGATGTAAATTGATGACCCAAATATGGAAATGTAACATAACGTAAAGTAAATCAAGTAATTTGAAACATGGGGGCCAGATTTGAGGGGTAAATTAGAAAAAAAAATAGCAAAGTATATCGTGTGACATATCAAATGAAAGAGTACATTATGAATATCTCGAATATATATATTTAATAATTCAAAATTAAACGGTTTTGAAGTTATTTACGAAAACGAGCAAAACTTGACGATTTCCCCACACACCCCTTATTTCCTTAAATAGTAAGTCTAAAAAAAAAAAAACAGGATATAGTTCAATATTTGTAGATTACAGAAAAACATATAAGAAGTCTATGGTATTGCAAGTAACACCGTTTAACTAGTACGAATATTTATATTTCGCATAATGGCCAAATTACTTAAATTTTAAAAATAGCATTGCAACGACGGTAAATTAAAGAGTAACAGAAATAAATATACATTATTAGAAAGAACATTGTCCATTCTTTACTTTTGTCATACATATTTTGGCCGAGAAGTGTGCAGTTTTAGAGATAACTAACCTATTAGCAGAAAAAAAAGATCAATAATTAAAAACGTTAGTATTTGGTAACAGATTGCGCTGATTCTATAAGGGTCGTTCTCTCGTTTCGTCCCAATTTGGTGTTTGGGCCCGAATCGAGTGTAAGAAATAATAATTTCCGAACATGGCTACTTCATAAAGTTTCGTTAACAAGTTGCGCATAGGGAATAATTTAAATAATTAGGCTAAACCTGAAAATCAAAAAAATATTCTTGAAAAACCTATCAAAATTTCATTCCACTCCTGTGTCAAAATGCGTTCCATTAACTTTATAACCAAAATACCTCATTTTTTTTCGTAGAAACCCATCGTGTTTTTGTAGTTTATGCGTAAAATACGTATTAAATATTATGTGAGTGCATTGAAAACTTAACTAGAGTAGATATACCATGCCGAGAACGCACTTTTTCACTTTGTCAAACGAATAACTTCATTTCCCTCCGCGAAAATTGAAATGTATTTTAAGTTTATATACGCATCCTTATCCACGACGACAGTAATCGCCGTTCGTTCTCCCTACCTCAGACTACCAAAGCATCTCAACGAGGGAGACCGCACGCACGTGGTTTGAGAAATATTTGAATTCTCTCCGTTGGTTTTTGATTTTGTCACGGGTAAGCTTTAATTACTATCCTTGGTATATTTAGACATTCTCTAATGCAAATTATTTCTCTTGCACGTTATTTATTAACATTTGAGTGGACCATCATTTAGTTTCCTTGGTGACCTTGAAGAACGAAAGAAAGTGAAATAATTTGGATTTAAGTGCTGATAGTTCATTTCTTTCCAATTCATTTCTATCCGTTCCTTCCATTTTTTTTGGAGGAAGGAAATGAATGGATTTGGATGGGAATTATTAAATATATTTCGTTGTTACATGTAACGTAGATACTGGCGTTCTATATTACGTCGATGATCATAAATGTGTAAGAACCAAATTCTGTACCATGAGCCAATACCCTCAATCATAACATGTTGACAAAATTGAAAGATGAAATCTATTCCTTGTTGGTGCAGTCGTAAAGAGGACGGCTGATAGTGGTCACTATGTAAAATATGGAGGAGACGTTGGGCCTTTTCAAGATTTTGCACAAGTAGTTAAACAAAATGTTCAGATAGTGGAATTGATGATAATACCCGAGGAGGTTTAAAAAAAAGGTTTTTGGCTCACATCCCCAGATTTAAAGGTACAACAAAAGTACATCAGGCAATTTAGACAAAAGATTTGCCGCACTCAGTTGCATTCAGATCTATTAGCTGTTTTGCGTGTCGAGGCAGCTTTATACCCTGCGAACATATTGTGTTCTGGTTCAATTAGATTGAAAGAGTGATAATTAGTTGTCAAAGTGATGATCAAAATTTTGGAGACAAAGTCAACAAGTCTGAAATAAAGTACTTATGGATATTTATTGTCTCGATGTGATTAAGTAAATTAGTAACACAACAAATTAACTATAACCCAATAAAAATAAGTCTATCTAAATCTAAAGAAAAAAAACATTCATTTATAGTTTTAAAATAACGCTGTGAAAATAACCAAGTTTCGATCATTCGAAACTTGGTCTGTTCTGGAGTCCTTGCAGCGATGTCAAGCCGACTGGAGGAGATGCTTATATTCAGCTGCCACGATGATTTTGCAAGTACAGAACCAGCAGGAAGAACATATATGGACCTGCGTCGAGGAGTGCGACAAGGTGACGTTATATCATCGTAACTGTTCACTAACGCATTGGAGGATATGTTCAAGACGCTGGGCTGGAAAAATAGTGGCATTAATATAAATGGTCAACAAGTCTTTCTCCTATGATTCGCAGACGACATCGTCATCATGGCTGAGACTCTGCAGGGCTTGAAACTCATGCTAGATAGCCTGGAAAGTTCGTCTGTCTCCGGATGAATTTAGATAAAAACGAATTAATGTTCAATGAACATATTGATCCGGGCCTGGTCGCCGTAAATGGATTCTCCCTTGCAGTTGTTTCCAAATACGTGTACCTTGGGCAATTGGTCCAACTAGGCAGAGTCAACATCGACAAGAAGGCTAAGAGGCGAATATAACTGGACTGTGCAGCATTCGTAAAATTGCGTCGAGTCTTCACATCGCCCATACCTCAAAGCCATGAAAGTTTTTAATCAGTGCATTCTACCTGTCATGAACTACGGAGCTGACACGTGGCCACGCACCATACGACTAGTCCACCAGTTCAAAGCCATAGAAAGAGCTATGCTGCTCGGTGTGTCTTAGGGATCAAATCCGAAACTAAGTATTTCGACAGACAACCAAAGTTACCGGCATAGCACAACGAATAAGCAAGCTGAAGTGGCAGTAGGCTGGTCATATCTCTGTCGTTGAACCGATGTCCACTGGAGCGACGAGTTCTAGAGTGGAGGCCACGAATCGGTAAACGTAGTATAGGACGCCCTGTAACAAAGTGGAGCCACGACATTCGTAGGACAGCGGGTAGTAACTGGAGGAGGAGAGCTGAAAACCGAGCTCACGCCACTGAGCTCTCCTCCATGGGAGAGTCCTCTATGTCCAGGTGTGGATTTTTGTAGTGGATTTGTGATTTATATATTAGGCTCGTTTGTTACTTTTCATTAAACAATTTAAAACACAAGAGTGCAGTGTATTGTAGTGCACTTGAACAGAATAATTTTTGCAATACAATATTTTGGACTTTTGTTCACTAAGTCTAAGAAGGTTTTTCTTATTTAAATGTAACATGCACAATTTAAATTAAAAAATTGTAATTGAGAAATTTTAAGATTTCGTATCATAATGTAACAGATAAGTTTTTGAATGTTGAGTCTGAAAAAGTAAATACTTAGGAGTATATACTTTATTTTATTCCTAGGCCTACATAAATTGCCATGAATCAAATTAATTCCAGTCTGGATTCAATACATTTTGTACACGTTTCATTCCCATCCATTTTCGTTTCATTTCCTTCCAGTCGAATTTCATTTCCATCTACGCCTTCATTACATTCCACCCCTTTTTTTTCTAAATAACATTAATATAGAGGTGCCTTTCATTGAATGATATATAAAACGAGTATCCACATAATTGATATCAATATCAACAAAATAGCTGCTAAAAAAAATCAAAATCGAAAAAAAGCCAAATTGGGACGAAACGAGAGAACGACCCATAAGTGCTATCGCTTTTGTATGTATAAAAGGTTTATAGTAAATTTATTCAGGATTATTTCGTTCTTATACACTTTGTATGTAATTCAGTGAATAAAGGATTTTGACTTTACAAACGGTCCGGTAGTTTTGAATTTTTGATATGTTGTCTAGGATGGTTAGGCAGTGTTTAAAATGCAAAATGCACAATTCCCCCCCCTCCGCGCCCGCCGCCATATTGAAAAAACCGGCACTCTCTTCATATTTTCGCTCATATCTTCCTTTAGGAGCATTTTAGCTAGAAGAAAGCTTCGACAATGTTATAGAGAGTTAAATTTACTACATTTTCCATTTTATATTTTGTTTCTAGGACAGATAGTTACGGAGATATGCACATTAAAAAAAACTTAACAAATTGCAATTTCCAACTCAAAAACAAACTTCTGGATTATATCTTCGTTTAGGAGCATTTAAGCCAGAACAGTTCTTAGGCAATTTTGTAGAGAATTAAATTTACTATAATAAACATTTCAAATTTTGTTTCTAGGACAGATAATTACGGAGATATGTAAAAAATAAAGTCACATTTTCCGAAAATGTATGTAAAAATGGACATGAGTTTTATAAGCAATTATATTTCCTACATGTTTTAATTTGTCCTAGACTAGTCCGTAACTGAATGACAGCGTTCTAAACCAAGAATTTTGAGAAATTTTCGGAAAATTCGACTTTTCCTGTTTTTTAAATGTGCATATCTCCGTAACTAACCGTCCTTGAAACAAAATTTGAAGTGTAAATTATAGTAAATTTAATTCTCTACAACATTGCCCAAGCTTTGTTGTAGCTAAAGTGCTCCTAAACGAAGATATAATCCAGAAGTTTGTTTTTCAGTAGGAAATTGCGATTTTTTACGTTTTTTTTAATGTGGAAAACCCACATGTCCGTTACTATCTGTCCTAGAAAAAAAATATAAAATGGAGAATGTACTAAATTTAACTCTCTATAACATTGTGGAAGCTTTCTTTTAGCTAAAATGCTCCTAAAGGAAGATATGAGCAAGAATATGAAGAAAGTGCCGGTTTTTTCAATATGGCGGCGGGCGCGGAGGGGGGGGGGGGGGAATTGTGCATTTTGCATTTTAAACACTGCCTAACCATCCTAGACAACATATCAAAAATTCAAAACTACCGGACCGTTTGTCTCTTTAGTCTCTATTCACCGTATTAATGTATCGTACACGGTTTTCTTCTAAAGTGGAAAATACCGCGCTCCGGGACACATTCGAGGGCGCGGGGGAGTGACGCTCACCCCTCAGAGGGGGGGAGAGTAGATAAAATTAAACTTGGCTCTATAACCTACATATCCTGATAGATAAAAGTTGTCCTTTCATTTTGCCAAATTTTCAGCTAATCTTACTGAATTATCTTCGCCACATCAACTTTCCTTCTTTGTCCACGCTCTATTCTCAAATTGTCATGTTCTTTTCTCGTTCACATTCCCAAGTCACTCACATTCAACGGTAATCCCTTGGACAAATCCATTTTGGGTCATTATTTAAGCGTTCCCGCGATTGTGGACTATTGTTTGTGAAATGCCTCATATTGTACATTTCCCAACTTGTCCATATTCCCATTTCCTATCAAATACACAGTACTAATTCGATCACGTTAGGAATATTCGGATATAAAGATGTGGACGAGCTGCGATGGTGACAATATAGGAATGTCATCAAATCATGACAGTGGACAATACTTCACCGAGGACACGTTAAGGTGACGAAACCGGAATGTGGATACAGTCGCCCTGAGTCATTTGGCAAAGATTTTATTAGCATTAAAAGCAACGGGCATTTCTATAAAACGGTGTCCAAACTACAGTATTACGGATCAAATGCTTGATACCCAACTTCGGGCTAAAATTGACCAAGCGATTTGGCCAAATTACTTTCATATGTCCAGTTCAGATGCCTAGCTGTTCTCGTCCACAGATAGTATTTCTGTACTGATTCTCGTGAAATTCAGGTAGCAGGTAACTATGTTTTTTTTTTGCTATTCAGTTTTTCGAAATGTATCAATATGTCGAGGATATGGGGGCAGAAAACGTAAAAAACTCACACAGCCACTATTCTCAATTTACCCTGTTTGCTATAGGTACGTGGCTTACTGTCTATTTCATTGGCTGTGCCAAATACTGATGCTGAAACTACTATTTCGTCATTCTTCGATTTAAATTTCGGAGTTCTTGCCTTGTAAGATTTTGAAATTAAATAATGTTCTCTCCAAGGTGTGGTTCTAGTAGAAGTTTCGTCTGGAACATTGCTAAAGAGCAATTTGTTATGAATTGCAGTTTGTTTTTTATTATAAATTGTTTCTGTATCTGTATTTTCTCGCCTATATTCATAAGCATTACCGAATGTGGTATCTGAAAGCACAGAATATAAAAGTCAAAAATTTATAGAAATGTTGTAAATTTCATAAGTTTGGATATGGCACTAGTAATTGCTTTATGATCGATTACAGCTTTTTACACTGGCACGTGTCGTTATTATAAAACAATAAAGTTCTCGTTGTCATATTTTATTCCATTGTTATGGCCTAATGATATTCTCAGGTTGAATTGGGCCTTGGCATATATGAAATGAACTATACGCGATGTGAAGATTTCAACCACTGTGATAAACACACGGTCCGTTCTTCACTGATACGCCTAGGCCACGTTATTGGAACATTGTAGCACTTGTCTCACCGCCGACGGGCGACGAGGAAGGATTAGAAGGAGGAAGCGATTGGAAATCGACTATTTTCTCGCACAAGAAACGAACTAAAAATACATATATCAATTAAAAAAACATTAACACTGCGTAAAATACTCGCTTATAGTCTAGCGACAATATTATTGGAACTACACACTCGCTTCTCGGTGCTCGCCAACTCATATCTTGTTCATTTCTAAAGTCCTGGTTTCCTAGGGCGGCGTCCGAGCCGTCCATTATGCTAGGAAACCAGCGCACAATGGACAGTAGGACAAGTGCCTAGTACATTTGAAATTTTAATGTAGTTTTTCACCTTCTGCCGTATCCGTGAACTGAGGAAGCGGGGTCGTTTCCAAGAAGTTTTCAATCTTATTTGTGGCTAAAGAGAACGGGATGTTCAATGGAGTTGTTCTATCTTCGTTTACTAACACTCTTATATTGGCCGTTTCCTTCTGTATAGGTTGTTTGACAATTTTTGTATCCTCCGATTGACGGTCTGTAAAGCAAACATTTTTTTTTGAAGAATTCAAAAATGACGGCGATATACACCGTGGCCGTTAATAACCCGAAAGATTTAAACCACGTATTTTTGACGACAATACGAGCAAATAATGTTATATCAACATGGGTCTAATTATGTGTCTTAATTAAATTACTATTTCAGTACAAATTAAGTTATATTAATTGCCTGCTTCTTTATGAACAAGTCTTTAGTTGAGAAACTCAAGTTGGAGAACAGTGAGCGAGCATGAATCACGATGAAAATATTTTCGATAGTAAAACCTTTTTGTAGATACCAAACTTCATTATGAAACTGGCTACAACCGTGCAGTTAGTGCGTCTACTTGTAAAAGAAGTAGGTGGCTACGTCATGCTCACGCCTTTAGGGTGTGTTAGACTGGAGATTTTTAACGTTTAATTTATTTTAAATAATTTATATCTCCTTAATAATGAGTTTTTGGACTATATGTTACAGAAGTTTATATACTCTAATTAGGCTCTAGTATCGTTAGCTTAAATCTTTCGGGTTATTAACGGTCACGGTGTATATAGGGGTTGAAATGAAAACGTAAAATCATAACTGGTCATCATGAGACCCTCATTCAATGAGTGCATATAGAAAATGCTACTAAAACCGAACAGAAATACAAAATTTGGAATTCTGAGCTTCAATATTGGCTCAGATCTTATCACTTGTTGAATCTTGGAAACTACGAACCTATCAACCACTAGGTATCCACAATAACTAAGAACCATCTAAACGAACAAATCTTTTTATTTTTTTTATTTAGGCAACAAAAAAACCCGACACGAGCATTACGGTTGAAACTATTATTCTAAACAGGTGCCCGCAACTTCGGACGCGTATTTTTTTTTATACCGTAGTCGGATAAAAAGTATCCTATAACCATCTTTGGATGTCCAGCTATCCCTGTACCGAAATTGGTTAAAATTTGACCAGCCGTTTCCGCGTGATGCGAGGACAAAGGAAATTGTCCACCAGATGGCGCCAGACTGGACGACGATATGATTATTAACCGAGTGAGCGAAGCATCTCCAGCAGTTTGGCCAAAATTGCTTTTGTATGTCTAGATGTCTCGCCTGCAGATCATATTTCTTAACCGATTCTCTTTAAATTTTTTGAACATGTTCTATAATTATTAAGGTATTTTACGTAATTCTGTAGGTCATGACCTACAGAGCCGAGACCTGGCCACTCACCATACGACTAGTCCACCAATTCAAAGTCGCTCAGCGAGCCATGGAAAGAGATCCGAAACGAATTAATTCGACAGAGAACCAAAGTTACCGACATAGTACAGCGAATAAACAAGCTGAAGTGGCAGTGGCAGTGGGCTGGTCATATCTGTCGTAGAGCCGATGACCACTGGGGTAAACGAGTTCTGGAGTGGAGGCCACGAATCGGTAAACGTAGTGTAGGGCACCCTGTAACAAGGTGGAGCGACGACATTCATAGGACAGGAGGAGAGCTGAAAATCGAGCTCAGTGGCGTGCCATGGAAGAGGCCTATGTCCAGCAGTGAACTGATACAGGCTGATGATGATGTTATTCTTTGTTTCCGAAAAAATCCATAATGCCGGAGATATAGGGGATGAAAACGTATCAAATATATACCTGCGAGCTCTACAGTGTATTTAAGGTAAAGAGTGTCGAAATATACGTTTTGCGGCATAAACGGCCTTATTTTTTTTACGTTAACTCAGATGTTTAATTTTTACAGCTCCAAGGGACTGTATCTATTGAAATGAAAACCTGAACCTGAATACTCAGGATATGGTTTACATTTCAACTCAATACCTCCACGCGTTCCCTCGATGGTTCTTGACAGACAGACAGACGGACGGATGGATTGACAACAAAGTAATCCTATAAGGGTTCCATTTTTTTCCTTTTGAGGTACGGAATCATTAAAAACAATTTAGTTACCTAAATCCATGTACTCTTTCCATGGCATATTAATAGATCCAACTTTAGTAGATTCCATTTCACCCTCTTGAGTAGCTTTGCTTTCACCCCTATATTTAGCATCCTCCTTGCTTTCAACCTTATATTTGACATCCTCCTTGCTTTCACCATTATATTTGACATCCTCCTTGCTTTCACCCTTGTATTTGGCATCTTCCTTGCTTTCACCCTTTTCTTTGGCTTCGTCCTTGCTTTCACCCTTATATTTGGCATCCTCCTTGCTTTCACCCTTATCTTTAGCATCCTCCTTGCTTTCAACCTTATATTTGACATCCTCCTTGCTTTCACCATTATATTTGACATCCTCCTTGCTTTCACCCTTGTATTTGGCATCCTCTTTGCTTCCACCCTTATATTTGGCGTCCTCCTTGCTTTCACTCTTATATTTGGCATCCTCCTTGCTTTCACCCTTATCTTTGGCATCCGCCTTGCTTTCACTCTTATATTTGGCATCCTCCTTGCTTCCACCCTTATATTTGGCGTCCTCCTTGCTTTCACTCTTATACTTCGCATCCACCTTGACTTGAACCTTGCATCTGGGAACCTCCTTGCTTTCACCCTTATGTTTGGCATGCTCCTTGTCTTGAACCTTGTATCTGGCAACCGCCTTGCTTTCAACCTTGTATATGCCATCCTCCTTATTTTGTAATGGGTAGTATTCGTACGCGGCATTGTTGAGCTGCCGCTGGAGTTTATTTAATTCCTTCTGCAAATTCCGATCGTTTATTTTATATGTTATGGTTTCGGTTTCTGATAGTTTAGAGTTCTTATCTGTAATAACAAGTAATTCTTTCATACGTTACTAGTCCCCATAGTTATGAATATTTCCAGTAAGCTCTCTGAACCATTGAGTCTAGTGTATCAAAATTTCTAAGGCATCATGTCTCCAAAGTGGAGCCAGAAAATGACAGGCATTAAAATTATGAAATACAACGGCGAAAAAGATTAAATTTTGAATACACCTTTCCAGAGGCTCGACTAAAGGCCTTCATATGTTAATCTGGCTCTACTGGGACAGGCAATGTGACCCAGGTCCCTCTACCCTTAGGTAGATAGGTATCTAGGTGGAAAGTGGGGTCCACCTCAGGCGATGGGCATAGGCAGTTGTCTACTTTCTCTTATGGATAATAAGGCCCAGGACGGGGCTGGTAAAACTGTGACTTACTAGAAAGCGTCGATTTGGTATTTGGTTTCACTCTATATTCCTTCACGACAGGAACTCCGACTGAAGTTTGCGACGTCGCAGAAGTTTCCAAATTTCCATCGAAGCCACTCAAGTCATCAGTTGAAATATAATCTTTTAATGTAGGATAAGTCATTTTCAAGAATTCGTAATCGTGTGATTGCAAATAATATCTTTCCGTATTGCTTTCAGTAGAAGCGTGTTTGCAATTACAATTGAAGAGAAAATCTTTAATCTTTTTTAGAATACTGGAGTTTTCTGACCGCGCGACGCGTTTCATCTTATGACGGATGTTGAAATTCCTAAACCAACGTTTGTGGTTTGTCTTAGATGGTTGAGTAGATTGCACCAACACTACTTTAGCGATACCCATGTTTTTAGAAGTTTCTTGTGCTTTCCGAGGTTGGATATCGTGATCATTCAATGTCTGCACAAAATGTCGTCTCCTTCGCGTCTTTGAATTATAAGCATTTATTTCACTTGGCCAAGAGAGTCCAAAGCTCTTAAGCTCTTCAAGATTAGTTTTGGTGTTTTCTCCGTAATTTCCCATATTTATATCTGGAATCAACCACCAATTATTATTATTATTATTGACTATATTCTACCCGATATTTACCTATTTGTTATTGGTCCAACGATTACAGGGGAGGCTATCTAAAAAATAATCACTGATTCACAAAAAAATAACCAATTTCAACAATAAAATATCGTATTTCCAAGGACAACTGAACAAGTTACTATAAAAACACCAAAATTTTGACAGTTGTGCCTAATGATGGTTTAAAAGTTCTTTCGATTCGTCGTTGATGTCATCAAATCTGCATCAAAATTTTATGAAACTAATCTAGAGATACCCACTCCTAAACAAAAAAAAAGAAAATTACCAAATCTGTTTTATGTCCCACATACAAAATAGAAATTATAAACAAAACCTATAAATACATATGTAGACTATACCTACTCTATATCAGATCTAAGCAGAACCGGTTAACAGCTAGTTTTGTATGATAAGTTAACTTATTTTAAAGATCTTAATTAAACCACGTACCTGACTTGGAATTAGAAATATTTAACTGTTTAAGCTGATGATCAATTTTTTTCAAGACTTCTAAATCTAAAATATGTTGTTTATCGTCGTTTCGGAAGTATGGGTCCCTGGCGACCCTAAGATAATTTGAAAACTTATCCTTCCGCTTCACAGGACGCATTGTGTTCTGCTTCAGAAAAAAATTACGTTTATCATTTCTAAAGTATCTTTTCCACCAGGGTATTTTCTTTTTTGTAGTCATATCGACGTTATCACGTTGTGACCGGATAGATTCGTACAGCTGATTTTTATAATTCTCGTCCATCGGTATTCGAGGTATTTTCTCCAATATAAACTTGCCGATATCGTCTACGCTATGTTGTTTATGCGCTTCGTAACTAACGACGTCTGAAAAGTTGAATTTTGACATGGCTTTCTCGAAATCTAAATAATATTTGAATCCATCGACAAAGTCTTTGTATGCCAGTTTATCACTGAGTAATTCGTAAGTTGGGCTGCTGAGATTACCTGTATACATTTCTGACTTAGTAGGCCATTTTTTGTTGAATACTGTTCTTGCGAACCTGGCCACCTTATGGTGGTGATTAGTAGCCTTGTCATGATGTACTTTTGATGCATTATTGTCTTTGTATGAGACAAGAACTCGTGCATGAGGCTTAACGTGATGGCTTTCGTTTTTCGAAAGTTTTCCCGATCCCGCTGGTTTTTTTGATGAATGTTGACGATTATGTACTGCAGTTGTAGTAGAAGCAGTCGGTTTCATTGACCTTTCCTCTTTAGATATATCGCTGATTTGCTTTTCCATATTTTGCTTCTCATTAATTTTATCCACAAGCTGCCCTGGAGTTGTTTTCTTTTTTTTAGTTTTCTTTTCACATTTACATAATGCCTTGTGACACTTCTTACATTTACTCTTCTCTTTCTGACATTTCTTAATTTTCTTATTAGCGCGCGAGAATTTATTTTTCACATACTTATAAGCATGTTTGACTTTATTTTCTATAGTACAAGTTGTTGCCTTGGCTTGATCGACGATGTCATCTAATGTATGACGTCTACTTTTTTTATAATTGTCTATTCCAGTACTTTGTAAGTAACTTAACTCATTCAGTTCATTTCTTGCTGTCGCTTTTTCCATTTCGTTTGTCAAGTCACTATCACAAGGTTGGGAGAGTATGTTAAACATGGATTTTGTCGCCGTTGTAACATACATTGAATTCATTGTTCTCGTCTTAGCGTTGTCAAGCACTGTCTCAAGAGCAGGCGTGATGTCTACCTTATCATTAAAAGGAATAGTCATGATCCAAGGTTTGTTGTGTTTCCTGAGATGCGATACTCTTCTATAAACACGGGAATGTGTTTCAGGAGCATTCTGCATATACTTCCAATCGGGTAACTTTTTAAACATGTGACGCCTATTTTTATTTTCTGTTCTTGAAAGAATGTTCGATGTTTCTGTTGCTCCGGTTTTAACATCTTCAGAAGGTTTTAGTAATGGCGTTGGTATATGGAGATCGTTCCGAGAATCAGTATCGGAGATCGCGTTTTCTGTAAAGTAGAATGGATTGATAATCACAGAGATACATTTACTTATAGACCGAGTGAGCGAAGCGGTCCGTTTCAGCTTGGCCCAAAATTCTTTCGTGTCCGGAACTCCGGATGTTTACATGTCCAGATGCTTTCCCGCAGGTCTTGCCCAGAGATCGCATTTTTCTACCGATTCTCATGAAATTTAGTTTTTGATTAAATATGTAATTTTTGATTATAGGCAGAAGCCACGTATTGTACGTCATGCAGCTAAGCTGTATGCAATTAAATAAGTTTTTGTCGTTTTGTTTTTTGAGACATGCTTTTATTTCTGACCGTACTTTGTTACACGAATGTTAATTGGTCATAAAGACACGATCACACATCAAACAGGATGGGTTTGTCTTGTGCTGTTTAGGAGTTCTTACGGCCACTTTCCGTCTCCATTATCAGATCAGCTCCAAGATACCACGTGATCTAAGTACATATACATGCAAAGTTACATTTCGATACAACAATTAGAAGTATGTTAATGTTGGCTTCCAAGATTTGATTACATTGTTAAAAACAAATTAACAAACAATCATATGAAACATAGTTACAAGTGAAGCTAATAAGAGCATCTCAAAAACACCGATCACTTCCACACTCCCAGCCTGTCCATATTGGGAATGTAGACAAAATGGGAATATGGACAAGTTGGAAATCTGGGCGAGATAGGAACTACACAATTTTGGATTGTTATGTGGACAAGTTCCATAATTCCATCTTGCAGACTCATTTAGGTGCATCTTAACGAAAACCTCGAATATAATAACTAAGGGTCTACTATTATTATTATTTTACCTTTTAATACAACGAGGTAAATCATCGAGGGGGTCTTTGGTACAATGCCACATTTTTACACATAGTTACGTTTTAGATTTATTTTAATAATTTGGTACAATATATATTTAGATAGACTTATTATTAATGAGTAATTTAATCTGTTGTGTGGCGTTACTTTTTAATTCGTTTTGGCGTAGCACATCGTTACTATCGATTCTCAACATAATTAGAGACGATGGTGCCGGAAAAGCTAGAATCTTTACGTTTAATGGCAACCATCCTAATTCCTAAGGTATATCAGAAATTAATGAACTAGTTGAAAATTCGATGCTTTGATACAATTTGTTACCACAATCACTATGACGGCAAGTTCGAATGAAATAAATTAATCAGGATGATTAACGAGTAGGTACATTTTATTCTTAATAACGGCTCCGTAGCTCTAGTACAGTCCAACCGAATTATATGAAAAGTCCTATTTCTAAGTTTCCTTTTTCGCAGTGATTATAAAATGATGTTCTCGAATAATTGTAATAATTTTTTTTTAAGGTTATAAAAGTCATAATAACTTATATTAACAATTAAAGGTCGATAGTTCAAGTCTCGTTAAGGTTGAATAGAGCAAATGATACTCGTTAGAAAAAAATAGAAAAAGATCGTCAAAGAGTTCGTACATCCTGGTGTACATTGCCAAATTAAGGGATAAATGAAAGAGGTGTTTTATTATACTTACCCTGAGCGTAGAAACCTATCCGCTGTAGACCATAATCGTTGAGCCTCTCAAACGGCTGTGTCTCAGCTACACTTTTAGATATAGTACGACACGATACAAGCACCATCAAATAAAATATACTGAAAATAAAATAATCCTTTGAAAATATGAAACGGGTTTACTCACGTCGCTTAAGTCGAATATTGCTCGACATGTTTCATCAGTTCGCGATTCATCATCAGGAGCTCCGATGAGTTGCCAATTGAAGAGCGTTTGGCGCGCATTATTCTACCTAAACGATTTGAGTAAAATAAGTCTGCAAAATTACACATTCGTAAGTCCTGTCTGCAAAATGCGTGTATAAATACAAGTTATACAAGGCAACTAGACATTGTCTCATTGGAAGTTGGACGGGTCACATGCACTTGACAATGTTCACCACAATAAAATTTGCAGACGCCCTGTGCGAGTCATTTATATTTTTTCTAATTAAACTACATTTCCTCGCTATAAGGATACTTCACCTCTTTAATTTTTCCGTAACTACCTACCTTTAATAAAATCATTTTTTTTTCAATGGCATGTATCATGCTATCTCAAACTGAATTACCAACTCATAGTTAATTGCTTTAACAATTACCCTCGATAAAAAAAGTTACAGTAAAATGGTCAAGTACTCACCATATAAAGTTAATTAATAACATTAGGGATCTTATATAAATTATAAATTAAGTAAAATATTTATGAAGGCTTTTCTTTACGTCAGTTTTGTTTTGCATTCTGTGTCAATCAGAAGAAGAAATATAATTGTTTATGGTTCTTGTATTCTATATCATCCTCTTCCGAGTTGAGGAGGGGTTTCAGAATAAATGAGATCCGAGTCCGTCACACTACCAGAAAGAATATTCAAGGACATGAATGGTTCGTGTTAGGCAGAGTACTCTGAGGTTCTCGTGCTTTTACAACATCGAATTATGTTATTCATCCGTTTCAATATAGATGTTAACAAAACAAAATTATGGCGTGACGGACTCACCTTTAAATTGACCGCCCTTTGACGCATGGGATCAAGATGTCGCCATATGTTGTAGTCTCTAACCGCATCGTGGCAATACATTCCGTAAGTCTACTTAGTATAGTTTAATTTTTTGCGTATACAAGCGAGATTTAAAAAAATATTATGAATATTATATAAGTAAAACTTATAAAAATTTGTTTAGTTTGTCATTTAGTGAATAATGTTGCCAGTAGTAAATTCAGAAAATATCTTCATAGTCTATGGAAAAAAAATATGTTTCATTAAAAATTATGAGCAATTAACGTCAAGCAACACTAAATTTGAAACGTCAAAAAATCAAAAAAGCCGCAAAGGCGATTGTAGTTTATTTAGTTTTTAGTGTTATTTGTTTAATTATTGTTAACATAAACTCCTGAAGAGTGCAACAACCATAATTTTATCTAGTCTTAGATGTATATACGGTGTTTTAGCTCGCAATTCCAAAGCAATGACCATGTTATCGTGCCATAAAACTGTTGATTGACGATCCTTTGTTTCCAACTTGCCTATTTCTTCGGCCGTGGACCAATCATTAAGTGTTTTATCGACTAGAATACCATTATTGCGTCCCGTTTTTACTTATACAGCTCTAAACGCAGGTATTTCGAGGTTTTTCGCGTTAAATCGACGACCATAAATTGGTAATCGTTGTAATATTTCGTAATAGTCTGCGTTGTGTTTTCTGCCAGAAACATGGCTGTGTTGCTCAATTTCTGCCGCGAAAGCGTCTTGGACAGCCTGAAACAGGGATTTGGTGGTAAACACATAAGATTCCAATAAGAAACACCAGGATGTCAGCAATTGAATCCACCCATGTGTGGCCCAACATTTCAAGGGACAACCTTGACAAGAAATATGAGAAATGTCGAAATATCACAGAAGAAATTTATAAGAGGATCAATATTACGTTTCAAATTAAAAAGCTGGAGACGGGGACACAAAGTGATGATTCGGACCAAAGGTATTTATATAATATTGTTACTATAATGTTTTCCTCAACCATTTTTTAAGTAAATTTGACTTATTTACTGCTGCCAGCTGGTTAGTTACGGGAGATTTAACCACCATCAGTCCACTCATAAATATCAAAGCCATGGGCCGTAACATGCTTTAAATTAGATCAATTACGGTAAGAAGTACGGTTACAGTGTATCATCATATGAAAGTTTGTGTAGTGTACTTTTAATATTTTTGACAGCAGACTGACGGTGGTTGAAATGCATGTAGAATCATCCTTACATTCAGATATTTTTTTTTGAATATGTTATGATAATTATCGTCCAATATATATATTTTTATTAATTTGATTGGTTTTCATAAAACAATGTATACTCAACCTGGGCCTCCTTTGTAACTCATTTTAGTACAGAGACAGACCTCCAATGATGGATATAGGATACTTTTTACCCGACAATGCTAAAGAAAAAAGTTTTATGCAGAGGAAGTTGCTGACCTTGTAGTTATTAATAAATGTGATTCATTTCCTACTTGGAATAACTTGTAGTTATTAATAAATGTGATTCCTTTCCTACTTTGAATAACTTGTAGTTATTAATAAATGTGATTCCTTTCCTACTTGGAATAACTTGTAGTTATTAATAAATGTGATTCCTTTCCTACTTGGAATAACTTGTAGTTATTAATAAATGTGATTCCTTTCCTACTTGGAATAACTTGTAGTTATTAATAAATGTGATTCCTTTCCTACTTGGAATAACTTGTAGTTATTAATAAATGTGATTCCTTTCCTACTTTGAATAACTTGTAGTTATTCATAAATGTGATTCCTTTCCTACTTTGAATAACTTGTAGTTATTAATAAATGTGATTCCTTTCCTACTTAGATTAACCTTAGAGAAACAAATTGGTTTGAGTCCCAATTTGTTTCTATAAATTAACTCAAACTTTTTTAACCGTAGTCAGGTAAAAAGTATCCTATAACCATAAAAGGGCTTGTGGCTATAACTATATAGTTTTGGCTTTCCTGCTTGTCGTTCATCCAATATTAGATTTTTTTATTTTCCTATTTCTGTTATTTGGCATTTTATTCTATTTAGCTTTATTTCTACACAATCCATACTAATATTATAAATGCGAAAGTGTGTCTCTCTGTCTGTCTGTCTGTTACCTCTTCACGCTTAAACCGCTGAACCGACTTAGATGAAATTTGGTATGGAGATGGTTTGAAACCCGGGAAAGGACATAGGATACTTTTCATCCCGAATAAATTTAGTGTTCCCGTGGGATGAGCGGGTAATACCGCGGGGCAGAGCTAGTAATATATATTAATTCTTTTAGTTTGTAACTTTCAATCTTCAGTTTACGGGTAAAAGCCTCCTCCAGGTTTATCTATTCTTACCGGTTACTGGCTATGGTCATCCAACTTTTTCCATCTGATGATGATGTCATTGTTATTTGGCATCTTCTTGTATTCCTCATTGCTGAGGCTTGTGACTTCTATTTATCACTCGGACGATCAATCTTCACTTGCTTTAATCGACTGCAGACCACATGGCATCGGTAAAGCTGGTGACCATTGTGTCTCGAATCCGATTACATTCTGATTGTTATTTAGCATATGATTAAGAAAATAGGTTAGGAACATAGATTTTCCAATATGAAATTGGTTACTGAAACGTTATTATCCATGGAAACTATCTTCCGTACCATGCTGTACCTATAGCGTTCATAAAAAAGAAAAGAAAGTGTTTTTCCTTATATTTTAATAATAAACCCATTAAAAATATAACTAAAATGCCATATTCTCCTACATTCTGTAGTAGCATTCTAGTCTTACTTGTTATGGACGGTTTTGGCCTGGAAGCTGCACTTTGTGATGGAAGCAAGCCGTTTTGCACAGTGATAATATAGACCAAAATAAACGATTTCACTCGAGGCGAAATTAGTTTCACCCCTTAGGAACAGAGATGGCGCCACTTATTCAAAAAAAGTTTAAAAAAAAATCTCAATCCTGAACGAATACTCCGATTTTGACGTAAGAGGTGCCAATCGGCAGATAATTACCCAATTTAACATGAAAAAAATTAAAATCACGTAGAAAATAATTTTGGATACCTAAGAAATAATATTTTCTGAAAAAAATATTTAAAATTTGTGATTTTTGCAATTTTACTCGTAAAAATGTATGTACATGGTACTTTTTTTATTTATTTATATTAATACACAACTAATTTTACATTTACGAAAAAAAACCGCATATCATTAGCTCGTATAATTCCAAAGTTATTGAAGAATACAGACATGGCGCCGCTGGGTCAAAAAATCTTACAAAAAATCTAAAACCTCAACGGATATTCCGATTTTGATAATTAAGGTGCTAATCGACAGATAATTACTTAAATTAGTTTAAAAAAATTAAATAAAAATTCAAATAGGCAAAAAGTAATAATATTTCCAAAAAAAAACATACATTTTGAAAAAATATAATTTTTTTTGGGGCTTTTATGTAATTTCATATAAAAAAAATCATGAATATAGCTTTATTTTACTTATGTATATTATAACACTATTAGGTAATTGATCGTTTAATAAAAAACCGCATACCGAGAACTTGTACAGTTCCAACGGTATTGAAGATTTTACTATAAGTTGCCGGTGCGATGTTGCCGCCACACGTGCAACTTATGTACATGTATCTAGAAAAGTATTCTCCCGTTTCGAAGGTACTGATTACCCTGAAAATATAACCACAATTGAAAGTACAAATAATAATCATCCCAAGTAGCACACAACACACTTATATCCCTTGTACAGCTTAAATTAGAGTTTTAACGGGTGAATAGGCTCTTATACAACCAGTTTGCTAATATCACAAGTATATTCTGCATATTTTCACTAAACTGTGCATTGTAACGTGCATGTTAGGCCGTTGCATCGGCTGCAACAACGCATTTTTCCATAGCTCGATTTGCACCTATACTAACTGTTCTATTGGGGATCGCACCTGCAACCTGCTTCCAACGCCATTCCATTCCCAAAAAGAAAGGACTTGGGACAGGATATATCCAAATTAAGACGTTTATTTCACATTTGGCTCGCTTGAAACGCTACACGCAGAACATGTTGTTCAATGGCAGCTGAAGTAGTCGGCGAAAGGCTTGTCGCCAGCTCTGTGAAAGCATCGAAGCATTCAAATTGCAGTCGTCAGTGCAACGGTCTACTAGTAGCAGTTTACAAAACAGTTATTACTTTAAGTAATGAAATTATGACTGCACTTCAAGGCTTTCACAGAGTATGACAAGACGTCTAATTTTAATACAATAAGAAAAGAGACCTGTTTTAAAACTTGCATGTTATACCCTGAAATAACTACTGCTTTTGCAAGTACATCGCTATCTATAGAAATTCTCTCTCGATACGTAACGGCTCATGTGAAACGATTACTTAGGGCCATTTTTGTTTCTTTTTTTTAGGGTGTGTTTACATAATTAATGTCATTCATTATTATAACAAAACGGGATTTAACCGAGTTCAAAAATGTTTAAAGTCCCGTTTTATTATTTTAATATAATGTGTGAAAATCGTGTAAGATTCAATCACTATATTAATGTCATTAATTGGTTCTCAATTAATCGTAACGTTGTTGGTCCCAGATTCACATGCAGGCTATACGATGCTCCAACAGAGCATATATTATTACTGTTAATGCGATTCGAAAAGATCTGTTTAAACTAAAAAATACTAAACTAAACAAGCTTGTGAGATACCTTCCATCTATTTCAGCTGCCATTGAATACCGTTTCATGCAAACCAAATGTGGGTTCACGTTTTAATTTGGAAATATCGAGTCCCAAGTCCTTCTTTTTGGGAATGAAACGGCATCAAAGGTAGGTGGGGTCCACAATAGTTGAAGGTTAGTTCAATTTGGAAACTCCTTGAACATTATGGATACAAATTGGGCTGTGGCATAATGCGTTGTTGTTTTTTTTATGATGCGACGGCCTAACTTGCACGTTACAATGCAAAGCCTGCAAAGACTAAAGTGAAAATAAAACGTAAAGTAAGTAAAATATTGATTCAGAAATGCTATTTAGCATCTTATACTTGTGATATTAGCAAACAGGTTGTATAGGAGCCTATTCACCCGTTAAAACTCTAATTTAAGCTGTACAAGGGATATAAGTGTGTTGTGTGCTACTTGGGATGATTATTATTTGTACTTTCAATTGTGGTTATATTTTCGGGGTAATCAGTACCTTCAAAACGGGAGAATACTTTTCTAGATACATGTACATAAGTTGCACGTGCGGCGGCAACATCGCACCGGCACCCTATAGTAAAATCTTCAATACCTTTGGAACTGTACAAGTTCTCGATATGCGGTTTTTTATTAAACGATCAATTACCTAATAGTGTTATAATATACATAAGTAAAATAAAGCCATTTTCATAGTTTTTTTTTATGTGAAATTACATAAAAGCCCCAAAAAAAATATATTTTATCAAAATGTATGTTTTTTGGAAATATTATTACTTTTTGCCTATTTGAATTTTAATTTAATTTTTTTAAACTAATTTAAGTAATTATCTGTCGATTAGCACCTTAATTATCAAAATCGGAATATCCGTTGAGGTTTTAGATTTTTTGTAAGATTTTTTGACCCAGCGGCGCCATGTCTGTATTCTTCAATAACTTTGGAATTATACGAGCTAATGATATGCGGTTTATTTCGTAAATGTAAAATTAGTTGTGTATTTATATAATCAAATAAAAAAAGTACCATGTACATACATTTTTACGAGTAAAATTCCAAAAATCACAAATTTTAAATATTTTTTTCAGAAAATATTATTTCTTAGGTATCCAAAATTATTTTCTACGTGATTTTAATTTTTTTCATGTTAAATTGGGTAATTATTGGCACCTCTTACGTCAAAATCGGAGTATTCGTTCAGGATTGAGAATTTTTTAAACTTTTTTTGAATAAGTGGCGCCATCTCTGTTCCTAAGGGGTGAAACTAATTTCGCCTCGAGTGAAATCGTTTATTTTGGTCTATATTATCACTGTGCAAAACGGCTTGCTTCCATCACAGAGTGCAGCTTTTTTTCATAACAAATAGTACTATTCATAGTAATTAAAATTCAAGGTTCTTTTCATCATCCCGCTCAAGGTTGTTTCTTGACTTAATGACTTGTGTTATAATGATGAATAAAAATTTGTTGATTGTTGACCTTGTACCCTGTTCATGGCAGACTTCTTCCACCTAAAAAAAGTTATCAGATATTCATGTACCATGTTTTTTTTTGAAAAGTGACTTGATTAAAAATGTAAAGGCCCTTGCACACCGCGTTTTT
This sequence comes from Apotomis betuletana, assembly GCA_932273695.1. NCBI lineage: Eukaryota > Metazoa > Arthropoda > Insecta > Lepidoptera > Tortricidae > Apotomis > Apotomis betuletana. The sequence goes on from OW026322.1 coordinate 7,761,718, forward strand.
TACCGCACTGTCGACGCGCGTTTTAGGAACACGGCGCGTTTTTCATTACATGAAGCAGTTTTTTTGCGTTTCTCGCGATACTAACGCGCGTTTCCATCGATACACGTACGCGTGCCTTGCGTATTTTTTTACAAGCAAACGCGCCGGGAAAGACGCTGAGGTCACGCGCGCTAGTCGATGCATACGCGTTGACGGCTCGTGTTGTCTTGGCTGCCGGAGTTTTTCTAAAGTCGAGTTTTTAATTAGGGGAACTAACTTGATAGCTTCAAATCCATACTAATATTATAAATGCGAAAGTGTGTCTGTCTGTCTGTCTGTCTGTTACCTCTTCACGCTTAAACCGCTGAACCGATTTAGATGAAATTTGGTATGGAGATAGTTTGAGACCCGGGAAAGGACATAGGATACTTTTCATCCCGAAAAAATTTAGTGTTCCCGTGGGATGAGCGGGTAACACCGCGGGGCACAGCTAGTGTTATATAAATTTATGAAACATATAATGTCTCATTTATTTCAATGTGGGTACACCACAAATTTTTATTTAAGCCTTTAATAGAGCTAGGGTAGCGAAATGGTTAACGCGCTGGACCGGCAATCCAGAGGTACCGGGTTCGATTCCCGGTCTCTTCCACCAGGTAGCTCCTTTTTCAATTTTTTCTTTAAGCTTTGAACTTTGTATTAGGTAAAGGCTTAGCTGAAAGTGTTGTCAGAAATAGAAAAGAAAATAGTGATTGGTTTATGTCGATACAAATATCTCGATTAACTATACACCCATAGACCTTAAGAGGGCGCGGGGTGCCAACGCGCAGGCTAGCTCTCTCTGTCACTGAGCGTAAGCGTGAGCGAGATGGAACTACGTGCTCGGAAGCGCGGAAATCATGTTTTTTGAGTTGTGTCATAAACGTGTGTATTTTATATTGAAAATAGTTTTACAGTTTTTGAGAACTTATAATTGTGCATCTATTAAGCTAAAAAACATTGTTAAAAACGGAAGGGCTTTGAAGATCCAACCGAAAATATCTAAAAAAAGGATTATGTTTGAGAGATAAAAGTATCGAGAAAATTATTACCAATCGCGTTTTCACGTTGACAAGATTGAAGAAAAACTGATTAAGTTTCTTATTTCCAAGGGACAGATTTTTAATCACTATGGATGTTGAGATCTAGGATCATTCATCTGACGAATTTTGCATGGGTGGGTTCTTAACATGTTGTAATAAGTGGGTGCGGCTGCACGCACCGCTGGTCGCCGCACCACGCCGCGCTGTAGTATGTATAAGTTATTGTTGTTATTGTCGTTAACATAGATCTATAAGTTTGTGTGTTACTAACAATTATATGGATTGCGATAATTCGAAATAAAAGATTTGAATTTGAATAAGGTTACGTTCGTTTACAAATGCACAGTTATCAGTGTATTCGATAGTACCATGGAACTGCCAAGAAAACAAAAAGACGGACAGCGTTCTTAGCGATGCCCTAAAATAAAGTTCGTTCGATGTAAGTATAATACTTAATTCTAACCGTTTTTTTTATTATTGATTCGTGTAATAAAATCATTAGTTTGATTTTTTTTAACGCTGTTTAAATATCGATATTAACAACACTAGCGAAACTGTGGCAATATCCGTGTGCAATGAACTGTCAAGTTAGTTCGCATAATTAAAAACTCGACTTTACGCCATCGGGCTACTTCAATAGTAGCATAATGGCGTGGGGAAACTCCGCTGAGAGAAGATCCTCATTAAAAACGCATCTGTTCAGCGTGTCTGTAACTGTATCGATACAAACGCGCGTTGCAAGAGCGTTAGCATCGCGTCTGTATCGCTACCAACGCGCGTTGCAAGCGCGTTAGCACCGCGTCTGAATCGCTACCAACGCGCGTTTAACGTCGCCTCTGAAACGCTAAAAATAACCTCTTCATGATACAGATTACATTTGAGTCACCATTTGAAGTCTTGGGCTTTTTAGTTTATTTTGAAATGTATTCTTTTTTAGCAATTTTTTTTTTACTTTCTAAACCTCAGGACAGTCTTATGTGAGGAATTCAGTGAAACCAGCCCATAACGGGTTTTAATGTAAAAATAGCTCCATTAAAATGCATTGACTATCGGTCGGAATAATATTAGACCCATCCAGTTGGATTTAAAAATAGAAATCCTCGTAACATATTTCAAAAAGCAAGACTAACAAAAGTCTGATTCATATCCAACCTTATGTCTGTCTGTTGAAGATTATATTTCCTTTGTTTTTTTTGCTTTATTTAAGTTTGCTGTTGAAGCATATATTAATATATTAGTGTGACAATTGTGCTAACAAAGTTTCCATAAAATAAGCAGTTTCTTTCCGTTAAAGAAATATTTCTGGATGATATTTTATATAAGAGAGTTTTACAAAGCTTGGTTTGTGGTTATGTTCTTTGTTTTTTGATTTTTAGGGTTCCGTAGTCAACTAGGAACCCTTATAGTTTCGCCATGTCCGTCTGTCCGTCCGTCCGTCCGTCCGCGGCTTAGCTCCGTGATAATTAGTACTAGAAAGCTGAAATTTGGTATGAGTATGTGTATGTATAACGCCGACAAAACAGTAACATAAAATTAAAAAAAAAAATTTTTTTTCGGGTACTTCTCGAACATTTAAAGTGGGGGTGAATTTTTTTTTTCTTTCCAACACTGGTGTGTGGGGTGTCGTTGAATAGGTCTTGTAAAAATAATAGGGGTCTTCTAACATTATTTTTCCCCCCCCCCTCTAACTTTTCAACCATGGGTCAAAAAAAATCGGGAAAATTCATGTTAATGAGGCCTTATAAGTACTTTCAATGAAAACTATATTGAACAAAATCGGTAGAGCCGTTTTTGAGTTATCGCCAAATTTCATATTTTTTCTTTAAAAGGTCGTAAGTTGACTTCCAGAAGGTAATAAGTGATTACAGTTTCTAGGGCGTTTACGACCTTTTTATAGAGCTTAAAATCTTTCTTAACGTAAAACTCGGGCTTAAAACAGCAGTTTATTGTGAGGGATGAGCAACTACGGAACCCTACACTGAGCGTGGCCCGACATGCTCTTGGCCGGTTTTTATTGGCCCTGTCTTTGCTACACAAAGTGAATAAAATTGAAACTTCGCTTCGTTTCCATAAGGTTTATTTTCCGTAGAGACTATTTTACACCGGTATTTACATTGGTTCTTTTGGATCGATCTGACAATACATTCGACCGGAGTTATGAAAGGGCTCGTGCATAAATCACGCGAGGTCTTTTCGGCTACTTTTTGACCCCGCCCTCCCCGGTGATATTTGGTGAGGTATATTTTTTCTTAGAAAAATACACGTGAGGTCTCCTTATACACCTCTCTCCCCTAACGTGATCCGTCGTAATTTTTTCTTGACCCTGTATCTGGTACATGTGGCATGTACTAGATACAGGGTAATTGGTGGCATGATTTTAGGAAAAATCTTAATTGCGCAATGCATTTTGATGTCTATCTTGTATAGGCGCGCGGTGCCATCGGTTGGTGGAAATTTATTTATAATAATAATAATAAAAATCTTTATTTGACTTTTGTTTACGATTGTCTTTAGAACAGAGTTCTGCATTTGTGCGCTCACGATGAAACGGCTGGATGGATTTTAATTATATATCATATCTAGCTGTGCTGCGCGGTGTTACTCACTCATCCCACGGGAACACTACATTTTTCCGGATAAAAACGAACCTGTGTGGTAATCTAGGGTGTCAGCTACCTTCATACCAAAATTTATCAAAATTGAAGAAGTAAAAAACACACAAACTTTCGCATGTATAATTTTAGTGTGATGTTGGGTAATTTTGATAGAAAGATAGTTGGAGATCTATAAGATAAGATAAGATATTTATTGAATAATAACTTATTTTACAGTAATAATAACTATAGCTTAAGACATTCTACTTGGAAAAAAATTACATGCTAGGTATAGATCGTTATAGGTTATTATATGATACTTTTTACCCAAGAAAAACGTGGGTTAAATACATCAATTCGAATAAAACTAAAATGACTAAAATTATGTACTAAACACTAAAGATACTATACAAAACTTTTTATTTAAGTTAACGTATCTTTGCGTCCTCGTCCCGCCATAACGACTAACCGTTCATTGCAATTGTTGTAGTTATGTAATCGATCAACATTATTGTTGTAGTGATGTAATCGTTCATTGTTATTGTTGTAGTGATGTAATCGACAGCAACGAACTAAGCAACGAGACAGACCTATTCGCGTGCGACAAGAGCAGCATCTCGAGCTCGTCCGAGCTGGAGCCCGACCCCCCCGCGAGGCCGGTCCTCGTGAACATCAACAACAACGAGGAGAAGAAGAAAGCGGCGGTGGCCCGGCGGCCTCGCAAGAGGTTGGTAGTTCATTTTTCACGACACTTCTCGAAAATGTGGTTATATAGATTACCTGAATCCAGTACACAAAACTGCCTATACTCGGATTTCTAATTCAAGACCAAAAAAACTACGACAGATACGTCACTGTCAAAATTGACAACATTTAAATGACATTTGAGTTTGTTTCTTGGCTTGCACCAAATGCTCAAGTGTTACAAGTACAATACCAGATTTTGTACCAAAAATCTCCGATGTTTAAGTTTTTATTATCTCCTCTCGTAATTATGTAATAATAAATATATCTAGTTATTTTGTTAAAACATAGAGTTAAAGTTACCAATAAATAAATTATCTAAGCGTGTTTAAAAAATAAAAAGGAATTTACTATTGTAAAAATATTTCATTGTAGTGGCAACCTTGTGGTAGTTTTTTTGGTCTTGAATTAGAAATTGTAGTATATATTTGTACATTTGTAAACTGTATATCAACACGACAACAATGTAGTTCGTATCTATCTTTACATGGACTTCATAGTAAGATACGACTATTTAGAAAATATTTCAGAATAATTTCTCGGCCTGCTTAAAGGACAATTTAGCAAAATTGATTTTTGATGACCATTATTGCTAAATAAAAAATATTCTCAATCTTCTCAATCTTCTCAATTTATCTGCTTTGCTCGAAGGTTGATTAAGTTCGCCTTTTTGTACGATATTTTTTTCTTTTGTGCAATAAAGATAAAATAAATATATAAATAAATAAATATTAAGGGACCATCTTACACAAATCGACCTAGTCCCAAACTAAGCAAAGCTTGTACTATGGGTACTAGACGACGATATAAATACATATATAGATAACATCCATGACCCAAGAACAAATATTCGAGTTCATCACACAAATATTTGCCCTGGCCGGGATTCGAACCCGGGACCGCCGGCTCAGTAGGCAGGTGACTGCAAACTGCGCCAAACGCGTCGTCGTATAAATGTTTATTTTTCACCAGGTTCCGTAAGCGCGTGAAGAAGCGGCCGGTGGCGGACCGCTCGGACTCCGACGCCTCCAGCGACTCCGCCGCGCCGCTCAGCCGCATGCTGGGCGAGCGCGTGGTGCCCAACATCGTCATTATCACTAAAGGTTAGTGGGCTGTCACAAAAAAAAAAAAAAAAAAACAAAAAAAGTTTTTGTGTTTGTGCTCCGACGCCCTCAGCCGCATGCTGGGCGAGCGCGTGGTGCCCAACATCGTCATTATCACTAAAGGTTAGTGGGCTGTCACAAAAAAAAAAAAAAAAAAAAAAAAAGTTTTTGTGTTTGTGCTCCGACGCCCTCAGCCGCATGCTGGGCGAGCGCGTGGTGCCCAACATCGTCATTATCACTAAAGGTTAGTGGGCTGAGTCACAAAAAAAAACAAAAAAAAGTTTTTGTGTTTGTGCTCCGACGCCCTTAGCCGCATGCTGGGCGAGCGCGTGGTGCCCAACATCGTCATTATCACTAAAGGTTAGTGGGCTGAGGAGTCACAAAAAAAAACAAAAAAAAAGTTTTTGGGTTTGTGCTCCCACGCCCTTAGCCGCATGCTGGGCGAGCGCATGGTGCCCAACATCGTCATTATCACAAAAGGTTAGTGGAGTGGGACCCCAAAAAAAAATAGCTTTTGGTTTGTGCTCCGACGCCCTCAGTATAGGAATCCATCAAGCAAACCAATGAGCAAACCATCCAGCACATCATCCTCGACTGCCCCATAACGCGCTATGCCGGCGGCCCTCCCGAAGACCTGATCTCCCTCAGTGACGAAGCCATTAAATAAAATAAATAAATATTAAGGGACAATCATACACAAATCGACCTAGTCCCAAACTAAGCAAAGCTTGTACAGTCGCCATCAGACATATCGCAGCATATAAGGCGTTCATAAATATATGAACATGTACTGTAACGCCCAGTCAATAAGAGTTGTGTTCACATATTTATGAACGCCTTATATACTGCGATATATCTGATGGCGACTGTACTATGGGTACTAGACGACGATATACATAATATATAAATACATATATAGATAACATCCATGACTCAGGAACAAATATTTTGCGCAAATATTTGCCCCGGCCGGGATTCGAACCCGGGACCGCCGACTCAGTAGGCAGGTGTCTACAAACCGAGCCAAACGCGTCGTCAAATTAAGTGGCTAACTAATCTTAATGTTGATTTGTAATATTAAGTACTCGAGTTGTCTGTTGTCACTGTATATGCCAATGCCATACGATTAAATAAACTCCGACACATGGATACAAATGAGGTGCAAAGATAACGCAACCGATCACGTTTGTTGTACGGGAGCATTAGGAGTCGCACTTAAATATTTTTTTTTAGTACAGACTTTTTCCGCGAATTATTTACTTTAACGTAGTCGGATAAAAAGTATCGTATAACCATCTTTGGATGTCCAGCGATCCCTGAACCAAAATTGGTCAAAATCCGTCCAGCCTTTTCGGCGTGATAAGATGACATATATTTTTTTACTGACAGATGGCACTGTACCGCAAATCAAATCCTGCATCACGCATTTTTTTCTGAAATAACGATTTTGAATACAATTTTAGAATGTTATCTATTTTGCAATCTTTTATTTAACTTGCATTGTATGTTTAATGTATGTTTGTTCGGGTGAAATCTTGCAACTCAATTTTGAAGCAGATATCGTCAACCGATTGAGCTGAAATTTTGCATACTTACTTAACTTTGATGACAATACAATAATATGGTACCATGGGGCTGATCTGATGATGGAGCCGGAAGGTGGCCATAGGAACTCTATAATAGAAAAAGCAATCCTACCGAGCTTGGGCTCTTTAGAGTCGTCTCAGTGAGCATTTGATGGATATCCAAAGAAAAGTACAGTCGGCTATAAAAGCTTGCTACTAAAATGTCATTTTTGACAGAAACTTATTTCTAACTTGTTCTAGACCACAAGCCAAGGATCAAGACACCGGAGCGGAAACTGTGGATCACCAAAGACAAGGCGGACCGGACCACAGACAAGATAGACAAGGAAGCCATAGACAAGGAGAAAGGCGGGAGTATGGACCTGAGGAGTTGCACGATGTGTAGTCTGTGCTTCAGGGGCGAGCGAGGATTACGGTGAGTTGGTGTTGAATTAGCCACTCAATTGAATGACTAAGCCGGCATATACCTATCGTAAAATACATCTTACAGGATCACTTGTAATGTCGCTTCCTGCTATCTGTTTGCCTGTCTGTCCCTATGTATGCTTAGATCTTTAAAACTACGCAACGGATTTAGATGCGGTTTTTTTATAGATAGAGTGATTCAAGAGGAAGGTTTATATATATAATACATGTTTGGTATATTTAGTATCAGCATTGCACCCGTGCGAAGCCGGGGCGGGTCGCTAGTGTAATTATATATTTACGGTATTCGGACGTTTTATTTACTTTACATTGCTAAATTATCTTGCTTCTGGTAAAATTTCACGTTTTTAGATCAATGGGAAGTATCCTATAGGTATAATACAGTTTATAAATACGTTTTGATTCCCTTGCCAGCCTTAACAAATGCACTCGTATCTTTTAATTGCGTTTACTTAGAAGTTTTTTTATTTTCATGGCTTTAGTGTTACTGAGTGTTCAATATTAATTTTAGCTTGATACCTCCCACGCGTTCGTGAGAATAAGACGTAAGCATACGGATGGACAGACAGACAGACAACAAAGTGATCCTATCAGGGTTCTGTACTTGCTGATTGAGGTACGGAACCCTAAAATCATACAAAATGAGAAAGTTTGGAAATTTCGATTTTTAATTTAGTCATATTTATCTATTATCATTTTTTTATAACTATATGAGGTTTTATTTACTTATAATTGGTAGTAAAATGTCTGCAAAGTACCTAACATATTGCTGTCTCAATATTAAAAAAAAAAACTTTTTTTCAGGCGCCACATGAACATGACCCACATCACACCGGACGAGTCTCGCAAGCATCGAGACTCCAGCCCCGCTTAACCAAGTACCGATTAAATAACTATTCACTAAACACATAAAAGACAGTAAAAAAACAACATTTTAATCGCCTTTAAAAACAATATAATTTATAAAATTAGAATTGTTGTTTAGGAAGCCAAAACGAAATTATATTTCGGAAATATTATAGTTAAAGTCGATTAAAATGAGAATAACTCGAGTAAAAGAAGATTCAATCTTCTAAAAAATCTTACGATGAATTTTGGTCGAATGGATCTTTTTACTCAAGTCGAATTATGTTTAAAAAGTTAAAACACTGAATGCGTCTGTAACAGTTGTGCCGCCTCTTTCTACCATATCAGGAGGCCGTGTGTCAAAAAGGGACGGATGTCGTCCGCCAGATCCGTAGCGGTTCTGTTTTCGGCGGGAAATTTGAATTTGGGACGAAAATCGAATCGCCGGATACAACTTAAATGTGCAGTCGGCAGCGACGTTGCTCGTTCAGTCGTCGTATGTTTAGTACGCGCTGGCGATAGTTGTACATTTCGCCGGCCGCACAATTAAGTTTGTCATAGTTTTAAGAACGTTTTGTTTCCTAGTGTTAAGGATTTCGGTGTGATTTTTGGAAGTTTTAAAAATGATTGAAGTGATATGTTTGCGGGTGTCGATATGTGGGGGTTATTTTGTGCTGTTTCATTGCCATATTATATTAGAGTATATTATATCCTGAAATCCTTGCATTTTAAATGAGAAATGACCTTACGAATTACACTATATTACAGACGCCTATTTTCTAAATGTCAAAATTGTATCAAATATCAACAAAATGACAAATTTTCGGGATTTTTGCATTAGGGATTGACGTAGTAAGATAATAAAAAAAGCTGTTTATGTTTATGAATTATAATTATTATAAGTTATCTTTAAACAATCGCATTGAGTTTGGGCCTCATTTGTATGCGAAGCCATAAATATCAGCGCAAATGTATTTTTATCAACTTCACAGGTTGTTGAAAGAGGTCGCTCTTTAGTGATAAGACCGCCTGTTGTCTAGTGTTTTGTAAATTAATGTTGTTTTAATTCTTTTATAAAATTAAACATTAATTTTGAACTTTTAACTAAATATAAAATGAAATGAAATAATTTATTTAGTAAGGCCACAAGGGCACTTTAACAAGTCAGATTGCGAATCTACCTGCATTACCCAAAACGAGACTGCTGTTGAGAAGAAAGGCGAAAGAAGCAGCAGTAAGTCAGTTGTCCGTAAATCATACTTATAGCAATCAAATGTTTATAATGAATCGAAAAATTTAATGGTTCAGGTGGGATTCGAACCTGCGTCTCCAACGGCTTTCCGGGCCAACACGGGCGTCCTACCTATTGGACCACTGAACCTGATGCGAGAGCCGTTGAATTATTAAATTTGTTGCTTCATGCATGTTGACGACGCGTTTGGCTCGGTTTGTAGACACCTGCCTACTGAGCCGGCGGTCCCGGGTTAGAATCCCGGCCAGAGCAAATATTTGTGTGATGAACTCGAATATTTGTGCTTGGGTCATGGTTGTTCTATGTATTTAATTATATATTTATCTATATACATAAGTATGTATATCGTCGTCTAGTACCCATAACACAAGCCTTCTTGAGCTTAATTTGGGACTAGATCGATTTGTGTGAGGTTGTTCGATATTTATTTATTTATTTATTATGCATGCGTTAGGATGGCATTTTAGCGCCATCTATCAAAAAAAATTTTTGGTAAATAAGACAGCACAAATGTAGCCCCGAGGCAGGGTCAAATATCTGTGATGAAGGCATAATGTGATCGTAGATTAGCGCGCTGACGGCGGGCTGGCCATAGACAAGATTTTTTATTTGGGACTTTGAGTTCCCAGAAGTTGATTAAATAGGCTGGTTTCTATATATATAAATAGCACGTCAGTTGGGTATACACTTTGGACAAGTATTTTTTATTTGAACAAAAAACGACGAAGATATACCCCTGGTATCCCATGTCAAAAAATTGCTGATAAAATTGAAATTAACTGATATTTTACGTAAGGTTCAAATGACGCGTATGGATACGGATCTGTGCCTAGGGTACACTGCAATACTCCGAAGTTTTGTCCGAATGCATCATCATTCCGAATTTTCACAATTCCGAAAACCATGTTGTGATAAAAAAGAGTTCGGGATATCGTATATCATAAAAGTACCAGGTTCCTCGAACCCCTTAAACACAGACAACCCCCACTAGACGAAGCATGTAAGGCGACCCGCGCGCACCAACGATATGGTACGGCAGAACATTAAAGTATCAACACGGCGGCCACCGTTTAGTTGCGTCCATGTTTATGAGGTCTCTCTACACCACTTAAGAGGCCTTATTCCTTTCAAAATGCTGATTGCTTTAGACATTTTTCTCTATTATCGAACATGTTTCTTAACATATTGTTGATGTTACTTCCTAGAACAGGGCTATTGGGGTTTATTGATATATATTTGAAACTTATAGTTTGAATTTTTCATTGATAATTTTTGTTTCAAAAAGTACTCGAAATTGACAAAATACACGCGAAAAATTAGATTTTTCAACTTATTTTTGACTGCACGCAATAAAAGCATAAAATAGCTACGTTACTTCCTAGAACTCGGGGAAAAGTATTATTCACTTCAAAAGGTTGGTTGAAATTATCAATATATTTGTCGTAATACGAAAAAAATCAAATTTAAAAGGAATAAGGCCTCTTAACACTACAATTTACCATGTTATTTATTTAATTTCTTTTTTCGTTGACGTACGCATGGATCATAAACAAGGACGCAACTAAACGGTGGCCGCCGTGTTGATACTTTTAATGTTCTGCCGTACCATATCGTTGGTGCGCGCGGGTCGCCTTACATTTGCCTTACATGCTCCGTCTAGTAGGGGTTGTCTGTGCCCTTAAATTACGTAGGGACATTGGGTCGCTGAGCGTTTTCTATCGTCTATAACATAGCGAGTGTTCTGAAGAGCTATTTTCTCTTATCCCACCCTCCCCTTTCCGTCATAGAACCACACGTGCCAATTTGCGATGTCATCGCCTCACCGTGGAGAATATTCCCACACGTACCAAGAAGTTTGGCAATTCCTTCATCTGCCGAACTATTAAAATATGGAACTCCTTGCCGGCTCATGTGTTTCCTCCTTCTTATAACTTGGGACCCTTCAAACGAAGCGTGAAGAAGCATCTCTCGGGCCAGCATGGCAGTGTCAACTGACATGGCACCGTTGGTTTCTCGTCAGTTGCCATTGTGACTTGGGCTCCCCGTTTTGCTTACCTTCAGGTGAATTGGAGCCACTGTGTTGCCGTTATAAAAATAAAATAACCCTAACCTAATCCATGGCGAAAATTACCGTTCCGCGTTATTTATCTTTCGGAATTTTGAAAAATTGGAACGTTGATTGGTTGGAATTTTTGAGTGATCCCCTGGGCCTGAGCATACGATGGGTTACGGTTCTGAATGACGTCACGCCGTGCTAAATTGTTTAACAAGCCGTGACGTAACTACTAACTTTGATGATCATTATCTTTGTTAATATTATTTGTTTGATTAACAAAATGATCCAAGAGTTTTTGTTAATCCAACTGTAAGGCTAATTATAATAAAATAACATTTATTTATTCTAGGAAAGTACCCAATTCGCGGGCCTTTTAGGTAGATAGACAAACAAATATTCAACGAGTATGAGGTGCTGCCCTGGAGGCAAACAACCAGGTATCCGCACTGTTAATTCGAAATTTGATGGTGGAATTGTTTGTGATAGCTAAAAGTAAGCTCTCATTAGGTATTAGAGGGTTGAGGGTTAGGTATATGAATAAATGGCAAGATGATATTAGTATGTGATACTTTTGCCTGCAGAAGTCGTCAAAAATGTGTTAACTTTTCGCTGTATTTTATTGCATAGCCGGATAAAATGTATTATTATATTGTCGCTGACTGCTGTCACTGACGACAATGCAAACTGCAGTCCGTGAGTCTTCGGATTCAGGTGAAAATAGAGAGCGAAGAGCGAGCGAGATAGGTGTATGTATGCCTCTCTACCCGAAGGCTGTTTTGACAGCTCCCTGACAGTACTTACTTTCTAATGACCACAGCATAGCAAGCGATTAGCTCATGGTCGTTTTTTGCATTAGGAAAAAAGAATGTTTGGTCGCTTTCTGCATAACTATGGTCCTATAGTCTATTACATATAGCTGTGAGCGTGAGACATCTGTCATCTCAGTACATTTTAAAAACTAAATTCGATTAAAATGTACTGTGATGACAATGTCACACGTACAAAACCATTTGAAACAGACTATAGTTTGGTGTGTCTTCTTTCTCTTTCTACTTACGACTTCAAGATAGAAGTCGTTCAAATTTGTTTGTTCATTTAAAAAAAGAATGCCAAAGCTATTGAGACGCTTTGTTAAGAACATTTTTTCGTCGTGGGTATGTGGACCAGCAGGTTTAGTCTGATTTTGCGTTAAAAAAATGGATAGTAAAGGAAATCGAAATCTCATATCGGAATGTGCGAATATTCCAAGTTTAGGAAACATTTTAGTAAGAAAATATGGATGTAAATGTAAGAGTCAAACTCACACTTGACCGCCTTTCAAAAAGGCTATAGGTAAATGAAAGAATATTGTCTATGGCAAGCCTGTCGAGGAGTATAGAATTGGCCGTTTTTCAGTACAAAAAATTCTATTAAAAAATTAGTGTTTTTAAAATTCGTCAGAAAAATGTCTATCTCTTTCTAGTTAGGATAATAAGGTGAGATGAAGTGAACATTGATTTATTTGGGCTGGTAACATATACTGTTTCATACAGCAACTATGTATAAGTAAGGCAGAAACCGTTATATCTAAATGCTCCCGTTAAAAATCAAATGAATGAACATTGCATTTTCATAGGCTTCGGATTTTTCATAACACGGTAGGGCGTCAGAGAGCCGTTATGAAGTCTACACGTGAGTATGAATTACATTTAATGTTAATGTCGGCTCCACATCTCTCTAACGTCCTACCGTGCTATAAAAAGCGCCAAGCCTGTGTATAAAAATACTGGGTTTTCTTTCACTCAATCGCTGTGCGAAAGAGAATAAGAGACCCCTGGTAACGGCACCAAAACAGGTAAATAAAAAAAGGACTCCCGCTGGTAACGGCACCAAACCAGATAAATCAATGTTGTAGGTAGAACTTTTGGTAAGGCGGTGTTTTTCGAATGTTAAAAATGTTGCGGTTTAAAAGTGGTTTTTGTTGTCTATGCTAAGGTGTTGCTAGTAAGAAAAATAATAAGTTTCAATTAAGTTTCCCATACTTTATGTATGTTCTTTTTTAAATTATTGGTGCTAAGTAATTATTAATTTTATTGATGAAAATATTGTATAATTATTTTGCCCTGCTTAACAGTACAGTAACGACTCAGAGGTATATGAAAGGAGAACTTTTTTGTTCCGCCTTTCCACGCCTATAACGGCCTAGCCACGAATTTTACGGAATGCAGCAGCGTCGAGCGGCGGCCATAAGAGTGAACGAGACAGCGCGCTTGGACCTTCCGCTCCCGCCTATGGGCGCCGCTAGCCGCTGCCGTTTGTTCTCGTGGCATGTCCATAAGTGAATCGTCAGTGACCTAAATAGATTGGCCATTTTCAAAGAGAGTGACGACTTTTTTGTGGACTTTGAGTATTCTGTAATTTCTACTAAGTATAGTAAGTATCATAATACAGTCAATGTCGAAATTAAGTTTGTTTTAATAAATATATTTTTTAATTAAGTGATCATTGAAATACCATATCGCAGTAAAGAATAGCATTAAATGCCTAACCTGGCGGAGAATAGCATTAGTGAAGACAATTTGAACGTGAAGTGGCTGAAGTTAAAAGGTACTGAAAAGGGTGTCAATTACTTAACTATTTTATAGGCTTAGAGAATATCAATGTATTCATACTATTTTCGAAAATCGTGTATGAAAAATAAAGGGAATGGAGATTAAAAAAAACTGCAGTGTTTATTGGAGTAACAATCTAAAATGTTAAAAGTCCATAAATGGTGCCTAACTTTATTGGAAAATACCACTGCATTAATTTTGAACCTAAGCATAGAGATTCGACAAAAAACCAGTCACTGACGTAGTTCAGAAGTGTAGCAGACTGAAGTGGCAGTGGGCTGGTCACATCTGTCGCAGAACTGATGATCGGTGGAGTAGACGGGTTCTCGAGTGGAGACCACGACTCGGCAAGCGTAGTGTAGGACGCCCTCCGGCCAGATGGACCGACGATCTGAAAAAAGTGGCTGGTGGTGACTGGATGGCAAAAACGGGAGATCGGGCCATGTGGCGAACCCTGGGGGAGGCTTACGTCCAGCAGTGGACTGCAATAGGCTGAAATGATGATGATGATAATGATAGAGATTCGAGAGGTCTCCTGGCGTTGGGGTGGTGGAGTGGTTGACACGTTACCCGGTTTCTTCCGCCAGGTTACGCATTAAAATTTTTCTTTATGCTTTGATCTTTGTATAAATAATTGTGGTGTTTAATAAATAATGAGACATGTTCCACAAGAAGAAAACCTCTGGGTCGCTCTGTACATTTGGTTTTAGCTAGTCAAAAGATTTATTGTGAAAATGGAAAGGTTAATAGTTATTAAACGTAGATATTTGAATATATTCGCTGTGCATTAATGTTATAAACATTGTCTGCTGTATGGGTGCAAGTTACGTTTATAATAATTAATGATATGATAATGAGGTTGAAATTAAAATTTGACAACTAATACGGTGAATAGAGACTAAAGTACTATGTGTGACCTTACAAACGGTCCGGTAGTTTTGAATTTTTGATATGTTGTCTAGGATGGTTAGTCAGTGTTTAAAATGCAAAATGCACAATTCCCCCCCCCTCCGCGCCCGCCGCCATATTGAAAAAACCGGCACTTTCTTCATATTTTTGCTCATATCTTCCTTTAGGAGCATTTTAGCTAGAAGAAAGCTTCGACAATGTTATAGAGAGTTAAATTTACTACATTTTCCATTTTATATTGTTTTTCTAGGACAGATAGTTACGGAGATATCAACATTTAAAAAAACGTAAAAAATCCCAATTTCCTACTGAAAAACAAACTTCTGGATTATATCTTCGTTTAGAAGCATTTTAGCTACAACAAAGCTTGGGCAATGTTGTAGAGAATTAAATTTACTATAATTTACACTTCAAATTTTGTTTCAAGGACGGTTAGTTACGGAGATATGCACATTTAAAAAACAGGAAAAGTCGAATTTTCCGAAAATTTCTGAAAATTCTTGGTTTAGAACGCTGTCATTCAGTTAGGGACTTGTCTAGGACAAATTAAAACATGTAGGAAATATAATTGCTTATAAACCTCATGTCCATTTTTACATACATTTTCGGAAAATGTAACTTTATTTTTTACATATCTCCGTAATTATCTGTCCTAGAAACAAAATTTGAAATGTTTATTATAGTAAATTTAATTCTCTACAAAATTGCCTAAGCACTGTTCTGGCTTAAATGCTCCTAAACGAAGATATAATCCAGAAGTTTGTTTTTGAGTTGGAAATTGCAATTTGTTAAGTTTTTTTTAATGTGCATATCTCCGTAACTATCTGTCCTAGAAACAAAATATAAAATGGAAAATGTAGTAAATTTAACTCTCTATAACATTGTCGAAGCTTTCTTCTAGCTAAAATGCTCCTAAAGGAAGATATGAGCAAAAATATGAAGAAAGTGCCGGTTTTTTCAATATGGCGGCGGGCGCGGAGGGGGGGGAATTGTGCATTTTGCATTTTAAACACTGACTAACCATCCTAGACAACATATCAAAAATTCAAAACTACCGGACCGTTTGTAAGGTCAAAATCCTTTATTCACTGAATTAAACATACAGTTTTTGCAGTGATCCGCTTTTCAGTTGGCATTCGGACTTGGCATTAAAATACTTAAAACTCCAATTGTTTTGCTGTAAGCCATTTTCTGCGAAAATCTGTATCGTAAACATTTAGTTACATGTACAGTCAAGATATTGGTGTACCACTATTGGAACTTAATACTGAGAGTAGAAAAGTGGTACAGTCGCCATCAAATATATCGCAGCATATAAGGCGTTCATAAATATCTGAACACGACTCTTATTTACTGGGCGTTACAGTACATGTTCAGATATTTATGGACGCCTTATATGCTGCGATATATCTGGTGGCGACTGTACACCAATTTTTTAACCCAAGTTTACCCGATTGTTTTGTTTGCAATATTGAATCTGTATTGTGATCTTAATGGGAGATCCTCCTCTTTTGTAATAATTAATAAAACACGTCCTGAAAATTCGCTGAAATGTTTGTCACTATTGATTTAAACTTACACGACTTTCACACATTATTATAACAAATCGGGTTTTAGTGTTTATTTATTTTCCTCTACGTTTCGGACGTGATGAAATAATCGCATTTTTGAACGCAATTAAGTTTCGTTTTGTTATAATAATGTGCAAGACCATGCTTTCCTTTCCTCATGGACCAACTATGTATGCACAACTAGTTGTGCCATTAGGAATATAATTGTTAAATCTTTCCCAAAAGCACAATTACGTCATTTTAATTTAATATTAGTTCCTCGATGCACAACTAAGGATTCAGTACACATCCGATTACACTTTCGTCAGAAGCAGCTTTTAATGTAAGTTCAGTTCAGTTTCGTCAGATGCCTATTCTATTTTCTACTTTTGTATGATGCCCAAGTTTTTTGGCCTTTTTCCATACATTACGCATCCAGTGGTAGTAGCAACCCACAATCGTGATGTTGGGGAATACCTCTTTACCTCTGTAACCGCGTTGATAAAAGCAATTATAATTATCTGAAGAGGTTTGTTGTTGTATACTTATTGCTCACTGTGAGTGTAACTAGTTGTGTTACAAGGAATGGGTGTAGTACATTAGTTGTGCTTAGTTGTGCGTAGTTGTGTCATTAGGAACACCTATCTGGAAAGGCACAACTAGTTGTGCATACATAGTTGGTCCATGAGGAAAGCATGAATCCGACAAGATAGTGTAGCTATCTTGCTTTCCTCATCAATTAAAAATTGGCCACACTGTAGTGTCTTCCTGTTTTTTAGATTGAATCGTAAGGGACGACACTACAGTGTTGCCACCTTTTAATTTCTACTCTTTTTACTATAATGGTGTCATATAAGTACTGTCAAGTTGTTAATTCGTTTTTTGTATGTTCTCTTATAGCGTCTTGCTTATTTTTTACTTTTCAACCTCATTAGAATTGATGAAAAGTATGCGTCATAATCATAATGAACTTGTACCCATTGTCATTTAACTGTTCACCGCCTATATTATGTAATATGTTATAGCCCAAGCCATATTGCGGATTTTTTGTGGTACTAATTTATTTTACTGGCAACAAAGGAAATATTATATAATTTACGTTAGGGTGCAAATTTGAAAGGCGGGATCATTAAAATAATCTGATAATTCCATATTAATATTATTAAAAGCCATTATACCTACCTACTCCCGCCATTTGATTTGTTTTTAATGGCGCTTTAGCTTTTTTATTCTTTGTTTTGGAATACCATTTTAACCCATAGAACATAAGGGTCTCGCCACGAGTATTCGCCTGTAATGTAACGAAAAGATCAATAAATAAATAAATAATATACCTATTTATGGTTGACTGGTAGAGAATGCCTTGTGGCATTAAGTCTGCCATTTGTTCTAGTTTGATCTGTGCAATATAAATTAAATAAATAATAAGTTTCGCTCCGCCTACCTCCGTACCAGTGGACCTTGATGAATCGAATCGAATCGAAAAACAAACAGCCCATGGAGTGAACTGGATTGCGAAAAGGAAATAATAATAACGGATTCAGCCGCCTGTTCACTGCGGAGCGGATCGGAGCGGAGTTATCTAAAGTGGACCAATAACGTCAGATTCAAATGCCATTTTAGGCTTCACGAAGGCGCCTGATTGGTTAATTTTTTCCGCTGCGTTTCACTGGACAAGTAGCCTCAAAAAGGTCAAAGTTTATCGTTTCGATGGCCGCTGTATGCAAGGAGCAGGCCTCTTTCCCACTGGGCACTTAGGGCATGTGCCCAGGGCCCACAATCTCACGTGGGAAGTCCAGACAACTTAGATGACGTTTTTTGACGCCCCTAATTCGGTATTCGATGACAGCTCAAATCAGCTACTCTTTATGAAATGTCAAAAACGATCTGCTAGTATGAAGTTTTTATGAAGATTGTGACGTCATAAAAATCAGTAGTCAAAACACGTCTTCTGTTTAGTTTTTGTGCAATTAAAAATAGTAGAATGCCCAAGAGTTAGTGGTAGTTTATTTGGATCCGCGTATTTTTGAATGTATGTTAAGACGTTAAGTAGTTTCAATGACATAATAAATTTTCACTATGGTCAAATACCGTATTATGGAGGGCCCCCGGCATGCTTATGAGCAAAGGGCGGACAGTGGATGCGTCAAAATCATGTCAAAGGATATATAATATCGTCGGGGATAGTACAATACCGCGTAAATAACAGTTGTCGATAAAATTCTCATTGCAAAAAATGCTTAGCATTTGTTTGAATATTGATTCGTATCTACACTTGTTACTTACGCGGTATTGCACTATCCCCCACGATATGGATATGACTACAAAAACTGCATACATAAATGTTACTCGAAATGTAATAAGTCTTATCCAGGTTATGCTTTTCACCATATTGCGTGCAAAGAGCACTCTTCAAAATAGTAATAGGCAATGAAAATAAGGCGGCGAACAGTGTAAATGTATTGTCTACAGGGCGAACGATATGAAGTGTTACCAATTTCAAAAGGCTACGATTTTTTTGGTTGCGACAAAGTTTATTTATTATTACGAATATAATTAGAAACTATAACATTTTTTTTTGTAATTAATATATTTTAACTCAATATGACCACCTGCCTTGACTATGGCCTTCAGATGGTCGAAAAATGAGTTGCACGCTGCACGAACGTGGTTTTGCGGTATGTTGTGCAAGTTACGTACAATCGCTTTCTTCAGTGTATCCATACTGGCATGCTTTCTTGTCCTCACGTTGCTCTCCAAAATTGCCCAGATAGAAGGGCCATTTTTTATAAAGTTCTACACCCCTCTTATTTTTTAAATTTTCGACATTTTGGGTATTTTCTACTCAGAATCACGAGCTCTTTTCTATCTAATTAGGAGAAAAAAACTGTCCTAGCGCAGAAATGAATTGACAAAAAAAACAAATGCATTTTTTTTTACTAAGAATTTTGTCAGATATGGCCATGTGTGAATTTGGTAACACTTCATATCGTTCACCCTGTATGTTATTCTTTGCTTTTTAATTGATCTCTGTCCGTGTCATCAGATCTTTGCGTGCAATCGTAGTGTTGCCATATTATTGTAAAGTGCTATTATTAATTTAATTTGCTTAAGAAAAAGAATCTATTTTTATTTGTCATAAAATTATATGCTCTATTGCTAAGTATATTATATTAGTAAATGTTCCTTTGATGTTTGATTTTATTTCTGCTTTTATTTCTAGAAACCCCTCAACCGATGGTAAACCTAAACTAATAACCAAAATAAAAAATACACCAAGTGTGAGTGGGAATCGCGCACGAAGGGTTCCGTACCATTATCTGTACCTAAGTTTGTTGTATGGGAGCCCCCTTAACCCTTAAATGCATGAATTAAAAAAACACTATATTATAAAATATTATTTTATTTCAAATAAATGTTTCTTCTTTTCAACCCGGAATTCATTTTTGTTTATGTAAGCTGCATCTTACACCGTGCATTTAAGGGTTAAATATTTATATTATTTCCAGTATTTGTTGTTATAGTGGCAATAGAAATACAATAAATACATCATCTGAGAAAATTTCAACTGTCTAGCTATCACCGTTCTTGAGATACAGCCTGGTGACAGACGGACGGACGGACAGCGAAGTCTCAGTAATAAGGACCCGTTTTTACCCTTTGGGTACAGAACCCTAAAAATGTAATACACTCCCGATACACTTAGCTTGTCATCATGTTACTCTCATTCAACGAGTGAAAAAGAAAATGCTACTAAAATTGAACATAACTACAAAGTTTGGGATATTGGCTGAGATCTTGTCACTTGTTCCAATTAAAGCTGAATATCTTGGAAACTACTGGTCCTATTTCCATGGAACATAGCTAAGAACCATCTCGACGGACAATACATTCGATTAAAAAACGCACTTAAATTGGTCTATCCGTTTGTATCCATATGTTAAACGTATAAAAGCGCAGTAAGGTATTTCAGGGTAAAGTATTATTCACTTCAAAAAGTTGGTTGAAATTATCAAAATATTTGTCATATGAAAAAAATAGATTTTAAAAGGAAAACGGCCTCTTAAGAGGCCTTATTCCTTTTAAAAATTATTTTTTTCATATTTTGACAAATCAGTTGATAATTTCCACCAAGTGTTTTAAGTGAATAATACGTTTCCCCGAGTTCTAGGTAGTAACATAGCTATTTCATGCTTTCATTGTGTGCGGTCGAATATAAGTTGAAAAAACAAATTTTTCGCGTGTATTTTGTCAATTTCGAGTAGTTTTTTAATCAAAAATTATCAATGAAAAATTCAAAGTGTAGGTTTCAAATATATAACAATAAATCCAAATAGCCCTGCTCTAGGTAGTAATATCAATAATATGTTAAGAAACATGTTTGTTTGATCATAGAAAAAAATGCCTAAACAATCAGCATTTTAAGAATAAGGCCTCAAGTTGTATGAACCCTTTCAATATAACATACAAATATATATTTTGCATATTTGCAAAATTAAGATTGAGATTTTAGGAATTGACCGAGCGAGCGAAGCTTCTCTGTTACAGCTTCGGCAGACAGACGGACAGCGGAGTCTAAGTAATAGGGTCCCGTTTGTTACCCTTTGGGTACGGAACCCTAAAAAAGTGTGAACCCGTCTCCGAGGTCGGCCGTACTATAAGCATCGATTTGCTACTTTCTTTATGCCTCAGGGTGGCAACGTCATCAATGTCATCATCATAGCATTGGATGGTTTGTTATAGAAGGGTCTCCTTCGAAATCCCTAACAACGTTTGTCCTAAAATCATTTGCCCTAACTTCTTTGTCCTAAACACTTTTGACGTACCGTTTATTTGCCATAATGCTCTTATTTGATCGTTTGGACAAATCAGTATTAGTACATCAAATATTAGGGCAAATAATTATTAGGACACGTAACGTTAGGGCAACAGATATCTGGGAAAACAAAAATAGGACAAATAGATATAATTCCGATATGGATCCATTATAGAATAAAACACAAAAGTAAGAGTCTCAACTTTTATTCTCTCATTGATTCGAGATTTCAGATATTTTTTTACGTTTCATGATTGTACCATAAAACTGACACTCAAGCATACACAGATGTTAACTCGCGACTTGAACCCACTCCGGACTACGCAACGGAAATGCAAGGAATTTCAACTTATTTATAGTCTATTTCATTTGACATCTGTCATCTCAGTACATTTTATAACCTAAATCGATTAAAATGTACTGAATTGACATGTGAATTAGACTAGTTTTAAAAGCAGTTGTTTTGAGCATAGTCTGTGAGAGTGTGATCCAAGTAGTCGAATTATGGGCAGCGTATCTGCCACATTCACACAAAATGCCACTTAAACTATCACATTCAGAAAAATGACAGAAAATATTTAATAACTTGTAAAAACATGTTTGAAATGAAATGGCAATCAAATCTAAATTTAGTCATCCTTAAGTGCGAAGTTACGCGATATTAATTATTATAACGCATGTTTTTACAAATTATTACAAGAAAGATACATTTGTCTCTCATTAATTCTTATTAATATTTATTCCGCAGTGTTTCTGCATCAATAAAAATGCTCAAAAGTGAAACATTATTGATAAGACTTAATCACAGAGTTCACTAGCTACTAAGATTTTTTGGACATTTTTTTTAATTTTTTTAAGACACATCATCACCTCACTCTCTACACACGATACATGACTCTGTTTAAGGCTAACTTTATAAAATCTTAAAAAGATTTCTTTTTTAAAACGCGAGCAGCGTGCGTCGTTAAAAAAGCGGGAAAATGCAAACCATAGACACGCCGCTCACGCTTTTTACATTTGTTTTTTTTTATTATTATTATTTTCGTAATATTTCGTGACAGACTATGAAAACATTACCTGAGATCATTTTTTTTATTTTTTCAAAGATTTGTATTTTTTTTGTCATTTATTAGTTTATAGCTAGACATAATTATGAAATAATCGAAATATAAGAATTATTATTAAGCTATAAAATTAAGTAAATAAATGAAAATAATAATGCCAACGTTTAGATTAAATGTTACGAAATTTAGAAACTCTCGATTAGAGTTAGTCAGTAGTTTTTAACGAGAAAAAAATATATTAATTATTATATAATATTAAATAATTTACTGCACACATGTACACTTCATTTCGGTGGATGTCGTTACTGCATACATGCGTTTGACCTCAGACATGGGTATCCTTAAAACTACGTAATATGGAATCTTTTTTCAACATTTTCTTATAAAATCATCACAGTAAGAAAGCTATGGGCAGCTCGGCCGCCGCTTACCCGAAAATAAAAAAACTATTAATTACAATTAAATTTAATAAAGCTTACAAAGACTGATATTAGTATTAATAGAACGGCTTAGCCGTACAAACGCGGTTGCCGAAAATAATTATAGAAAAAAGAAAAATATATTTTTTTTCTCAAACATGCAATGAAATGTCTTCATAACGTACGTTATATCACGTTTCGGGCGTAACAACTCGAGAGAATGTAACGGAATTCCATACAAAATTGAACGCCTAAGCCGGGAAGTATTTTTTTTAAACATGGCGTCTGTTTTCTTGAACAGGCTAAACAGCTGTTTGTTTTTGGGTGGTGTACTTTTTTATGTCATTGCATATGTTTGAGAAAAGCACTATACGTGCCTAGCCGTCAAAAGGGCTTGCCGGCTTCGTATCACTATTACTCAGTCGGCAGTAGTAATGTACTATTAACTTAACTAACTATTTAAGTGTAAAACCGCGCTTGAACGGTTGAGTCTGGAATAAGCGACGCCCGCGCGGCATGCGATAAACCAAATTCAATAATACTCCAAAAATGTCAAGACAAATTTCAACTTGAATTGCACTATTTATTCTTAAAACTGTATATTTGTAGAAAAATTACCTATTCTCGTTTGTAAACGTTAAAATACGCTTCTTCGCCACCATGTTGAAAATAATACTGCTGTCTGTTACAATACCTCACGGTTTTATGAACCAAAGTAATTATATATTGTAATAGACAGCTACCAATTAAAATACTCATACCGAAACACTCATAACCAATCAGGATCACGTACTTTTGACTATTCAAAAATGGGATCACATTCTTCCATCCTGCTGTCAACAAAGCTGCCTTATCGAGGAAACATCTAGGCACTAGAAATTGCACCGAACTAGTTTTCCGAATATAACAAATTACACTAGTTCCTATTGTCGATGTAGCCATCCTTATTCAACGAAGAGTTAGGAGATTTTATATAAAGACTTTTTTTTTATTTTAACTAAAACAGTGCAATCTCTAGGTAAACAAGAAGATCATATACTACAGTCATTTGGAGACAAAATTTTCAGCCTTTTAAAGCTATTTCTAACTATTTCTTCGGTGTATATGAAAGGTATTCACGCGATGCGTCGCGGTAGCTCCGGCACAGCATTACTCAGGATAAGTAAAGGTTCGGTCCCCTACAGTGTATCGCGTCAAATTTTACATTTGTATTTAACCTCAAAAATCATAAGATATCTTGTTTTCAGCCTGTGCCAAGATGTGAATTCCCGGTATTCATAAAATATGTTATCGATTGCTTGTCTTCTTGTAACTTGTACTATATAAACTTCTTGTTCCAACTGAATAAGCCGTGTTGGGTTAAAGCACCTGCTGTGGGGCCAGTTGTGTTCAGCGAGGGACATTCATTTCTAAATACAACATATTCGGGTATAATGCCATTCTAACTGTATCATCTTAAACAAGAGGTCATTGTCTAGATACGCGCCTATGGAAAGCTGTGCCAATATTGTCTTTCATTACTATCGTTCCTTAATGTACAAATAGTTGATAGTGCGTCATTGATAGATGTATTATTAACAATAACAGTTCCGTAAATATCGTTTGTTGACAAGCAAAACACAACAAATACCTAGTTAAAACGGCTCGTATCTCATTACCAATCTACTGAGAGGTTTCAAAGAGCAGGGACAGAAATTTAAGCGAGTTTTGATTGTCACCGGGCGATATTATAACCGATATTTTTAAAATCTCATTTTGGATCATTGAACGTAGCAACCCTGTATGACGCTACAACTTAAAATCTTTTTTCTAGAGTTTTTTACAAAGTTGTGCCGAAATGGACGATAGTAACGCCACCTACCGACAGTTTCCACCGGCACGTATCTCAGACAGCGGTTACACGCTCTGGCAGTTCATTCCATCATTCTAGACTGTCAGTTTACAATCATTAATTTTTACCAGTCTAATGTGCCAACTGAAAGTTTCCAAAATCACAACATTTTCCACAAAGTGAAATTTTTCAAAAGTCCTGTAAAAGTTACCAGAATAATCTCAGCTATTTGGAAACTTTCCGTAAGCTGCCCAGTAGACCAGTCCGGAGCATCAGTCCAAACGTCATTCTTAGCACCTCTAGCGCAACTGTGACACGAGACATATTATCTATCTCTGTGTATGCAGTACCCTGACAAAGTGACGGGTGACGCGAAGCATAGTTGTGCTAGACGGAACTGAGACCAGCCTGAGCGTGTACCGCTGTTCACAGTGTCCCCCATTCTCTGCGCGGAGTGTAGTGATGTCCCCCTTCCTCTGCGCGGAGTGTGATGTCCCCCTCCCGCTGTGTGGAGTGTAGCGCTGTCCCGCGGACCGGCGGCTCAGTGGTCGCAGTAGACGGGCAGTACGGGGCTGCGCGGCCAGTCTGACGTCTCCTCGTTCTCGCTGCTCTCGCTGCCTGATCTGTTGATAACAATTACACCATTAATACCAATATCAAAGTTTAAAGAAAAATTGAAATTAGTTACCTGGTGGAAGAGACTGGGAATCGAACCCGGTACCTCTGGATTACCGGTCCAGCGCGTTAACCACTTAACCACCTTAACTCCCAAACAACCTATCGAGTTTTTCATAATGCGTTGTGTGTCGATCTTTGCATTATTTGAAAGGATTTACACCTTAGCGACCTCTATGTGAATATGTTCATATTCGGGTTACCCTCATCTGGCAGAAACTTGTTTTACCGAAAGTAATGTTTCGCATAATACTCATTTCGCAGAATTTTTTTGCCGCTTAAACGGGAAATATATTTTGAAATGTTTTTGTTTATCCTGGTAGATTAGGATAGGTTAGGTTAGGTTTATTTTATAGCTTTTCAGCGAAATGTATGGTATCAGTAGAATAACAGTTATGCGAAACGTTACTTTCGGTAAAACAAGTTTCTGCCAGATGAGGGTAAACCTTAATATTCACATCCTACCGCACTACTTTACAACAGTGAACGAGCAAGCGAGAGAGTTGTTAGACAACGTATTAAAGACGAATCTCACTTGTATATTTTGGCGATCGCACGTAGCGAGAGCGCCAATAATTCTAGAGTGAAACTGGTTTATTCAGAGTAACATTAACATTATGAGTACGAGGAAAGTAGTCAAACGTTATTTTATCTTACATACACTTCATCAAATTGTTGGTTCATTCTTTCGGAATAAAAGAAGCGACGCTACCATATTCTCTACGATAACAAAACAAAAACATACCTTATTTATAAAATGTTCTATACCGGGTGATCAATCCAAATGGGTCAGTAGGGAGAAGTCAGAAACCATAAGAGATAGGGAAATCTGTTCTTAGGAACTATGACATCGATTTTAGATTCAATGAAAACTTTATTATTATTTTTTTTATAAATTAATTTCATACATCTTCTTAGTCGTTTCACTCTTTACAGAGCGGTCGTGATCAACTGGTTGTACTATTAGAGGCAGATATTGTTCGCTGTATGATTTCATTTCATTCAATTTCATACATAACCCGATCAAAACCGCTGTAAAGATTGTTACAATACGACATGCGATTACTTACAGAATTTTAACCAGGTTCAATTCCCGGTTATGTAAGAGATTTATAAAAAAAAATGCATTTCTGATTCAATCTTAAATCCACGTCATGGTTCTTAAGAACAGATTTCTATAGTTTTCGTTTTCCCCCTACTGACCCATTTGGATTGATCACCCGGTATACACTATAATCAGTTCTTAGGTTCGTTAATTGTGTTTTCACAATATTAATAATGCCCTTATTTAAAGCGAGTGAAGCATCTCCGTTTCAGGTTGGCCCTAAATTCTTTCGTATGTCCAGATGTTAGGATGTACGTGTAGAACGCTTTTCCGCTGTTCTCACCTAAAGGCTGCATATCTCAACAGATTCTTATGAAATATTGTAAGTAGGTTCAAGGTTACAATTTTTTCATAATAGCGGAGATATCGGAATTGTATTGAAGAGGCGTTATTCCTTTTAAACTGCTGATTGTTTTAGACATTTTTCTCTGTGATCAAACATATTTCTTAACATTTTATTGATGTTAGTACCTAGAACAGGGCTATTGGGATTTATCGGTATATATTTGAAACCTACAGTTTGAATTTTTCATTGATAATTTTTGCTTCAAAAACTACTTTGACAAAATTCACGCAGAAAATTAGTTTTTTCAACCTATTTTCGACTGCACGCAATGAAAGCATGAAATAGCTATGTTCCTACCTAGAACTCGCGGAAAAGTATTCACTTGAAAACGTAGGTTGAAATTGTCAATATACATATTTGACATAAGATTTTTTTTTTTAAAGGTATAAGGCCTCTTAAAAGTATAAAACAAACAGTATGGGTGGTGGTACCTATTTCTGGTGGGCGTGGCTTCGACAGCAAAGTGCTGCTCCTCGATGGTGGGCAGCAGCGACGTGAGCCGGTCGGTCGGCCGCAGCACCTGATAACAATAACAATACATTTATTTCACAAAGCACACATGAACAAAATACACAGGAAATATCTTGGAGACCCCGAATAATAGGTATCAGGTAGATGCATAAAACAATTATGGCATTTCCACAATAAAAACGGAATCGAATAATGATCCTATTAAAACATTAAGTTTTTAAGGGGACGGGTAATGCGAAACTAGCGCCACTTACGAATTTTTATTATATCTTCCAAACCAGATCAATTTTCAGTAATTACAAGATATTAGGAGCTGGAAAAACATCTTTAGTGTTTATTAAATCATTATACACAATTTCTTGTTCTTTAGTCGTCTCTAAAAACTCGCCCAAAACTATTGTGGCCGCTTTTGACGTGAACAAGTTTTGTAAGGTAAACTACAGTAAACAAATTGTATATGGTGATTTAATAAATATTAAAGGTGTTTTGCTAGCTCCTAGACTTCAGCTATTTCTAAAAAAAATATCAGATTATGAAGGTATAAGAAAAAAAAATCTAAAGTGGCGCTAGTTTCGCATTACCCGTCGCCTTAACTAGAGCTTGAAATGTAAAAATAGTACATTATTGCCGAGGCCCGGAAAGTAGGGGATGGCCGGACGAGGTGGTTTGCAAGCCGAGCATCTCGAGGCTAGCAAAAGATGCTAGTCAAGCAATCTCCGTTCCACCGAGATACATACAGTGTTTTCTCAAACAATGCGAGGAAATAATAAAAACATCTGCAGACATCTGTACAGCCCACAGAGCCACTAGTCACTACATAGTATAAAACAAACTCGCTTCCTGCTGTCTGTCTGTCCCTATGTATGCTTAGATCTTTGAAACTACGCAACGGATTTTGATGCGGTTTTTTTTAATAGATAGAGTGATTCCGGAGGAAGGTTTACATGTGTAATATGCATTGCACGGGTGCGAAGCCGGGGCGGGTTGCTAGTCCATACTAATATTATTAATGCGAAAGTGTGTCTGTCTGTCTGTCTGTTACCTCTTCACGCTCCAACCGCTGAACCGATTTAGATGAAATTTGGTATATACATAGTTTCATCCATACTAATATTATTATTATTTTTCTTTTTTTAATCAAGCAGTAACGTCTGCTAACGTAAACTAAATGTTTACAAATGAAGCGAAAATTGAAAAATTTAATGATTCGGACAGGATTCGAACCTGCGTTTCCAACGGCTTTCCGGGCCAACACTGGCGTCCTCCCAATTGGACCACCGAATCAGATGTCAGAGTCATTGAATTTTTCAACCAGTTGCTTCGACATGCCTTAGGGTGGCATATTATTAATGCGAAAGTGTGTCTGTCTGTCTGTCTGTCTGTTACCTCTTCACGCTCCAACCGCTGAACCGATTTAGATGAAATTTGGTATATAGATAGTCCTGAGGAAGGACATAGGATACTTTTCATCCCGAATAAATGTAGTGTTCCCGTGGGATGAGCGGGTAACACCGCGGGGCACAGCTAGTACTGTATACACACCTTGAGCGTGCGCTCGGAGAGCCGCCACACGAGCCGCTGCCGCTGCGGCGCCGCCGCGCGCGCCTCGTAGCGCGCCAGCGCGTGCAGCACGCGACATCTGCAGACACTGTACAGCCCACAGCCACTAGTACTGTATACACACCTTGAGCGTGCGCTCGGAGAGCCGCCACACGAGCCGCTGCCGCTGCGGCGCCGCCGCGCGCGCCTCGTAGCGCGCCAGCGCGTGCAGCACGCGACATCTGCAGACACTGTACAGCCCACAGCCACTAGTACTGTATACACACCTTGAGCGTGCGCTCGGAGAGCCGCCACACGAGCCGCTGCCGCTGCGGCGCCGCCGCGCGCGCCTCGTAGCGCGCCAGCGCGTGCAGCACGCGACATCTGCAGACACTGTACAGCCCACAGCCACTAGTACTGTATACACACCTTGAGCGTGCGCTCGGAGAGCCGCCACACGAGCCGCTGCCGCTGCGGCGCCGCCGCGCGCGCCTCGTAGCGCGCCAGCGCGTGCAGCACGCGACATCTGCAGACACTGTACAGCCCACAGCCACTAGTACTGTATACACACCTTGAGCGTGCGCTCGGAGAGCCGCCACACGAGCCGCTGCCGCTGCGGCGCCGCCGCGCGCGCCTCGTAGCGCGCCAGCGCGTGCAGCACGCGACATCTGCAGACACTGTACAGCCCACAGCCACTAGTACTGTATACACACCTTGAGCGTGCGCTCGGAGAGCCGCCACACGAGCCGCTGCCGCTGCGGCGCCGCCGCGCGCGCCTCGTAGCGCGCCAGCGCGTGCAGCACGCGACATCTGCAGACACTGTACAGCCCACAGCCACTAGTACTGTATACACACCTTGAGCGTGCGCTCGGAGAGCCGCCACACGAGCCGCTGCCGCTGCGGCGCCGCCGCGCGCGCCTCGTAGCGCGCCAGCGCGTGCAGCACGCGCGCGCGCGTCGCCACCAGCGTCGCGTCCGACATCTGCAGACAAACACACACACGTTACTTTCGGATCATATCCACACATAAAAAAAAAAGGAACAGAAGATGCATTTGGAATGCTAGCTCAGCTGCATAAAGGCTGATTTAGACGAAGACAATTTTGAGACACCTAAATTACGGCGCCTCGAAAAGGCACCGTTTAAACACTTTCCACGCCATTTTTTCGCGGCATGCCAGCGCTGGCGCGGAATAGAACACGGGCCTATTTTTTGGCGCCAGTGACCCCCCCCCGCGTCTATCGCTGCCACTAATGACTGGTACTGAAAAAAAACACTGTGTAAACACGGCTTGCTGGTCACTGGCGGCGAGATTTAGGGGCCTGAAAATAGTCATTGTCTAAACGGTCGGAGGTGTGCTGTGCGGTAATCACTAGCGCCGTCATTTAGGCGTCTCAAAATTGTCTTCGTCTAAATCAGC
Organism: Apotomis betuletana; assembly: GCA_932273695.1. Classification (NCBI taxonomy): domain Eukaryota; kingdom Metazoa; phylum Arthropoda; class Insecta; order Lepidoptera; family Tortricidae; genus Apotomis; species Apotomis betuletana. Next base: position 7,792,121 of record OW026322.1, read on the forward strand.
CTTTATAGTTGGTAGAACACTGAGAAACTAGAATCATGGATTCAAGTCTCAGTTGCAGTGGTTTCACAGCGGCACCGTCGCCAGCTCGCTGCGAGTCGCTCCAGCATACAGTGCGTGTACTCACGTGGCAGTACTGCTGCAGCTGCGCTCCCACTTCGAACAGCTGGTAGGCCTCCTCGGGCAGCTGCTCGCCGGCGCGGCGCGCCATGCCGACCAGCTGGCTCTCCAGGTGGTGGTACAGCACCATGGCCAGCTCGCTGCGAGTCGCTCCAGCACACAGTGCGTGTACTCACGTGGCAGTACTGCTGCAGCTGCGCGCCCACTTCGAACAGCTGGTAGGCCTCCTCGGGCAGCTGCTCGCCGGCGCGGCGCGCCATGCCGACCAGCTGGCTCTCCAGGTGGTGGTACAGCAGCACCATCGCCAGCTCGCTCGTGCGCCCGTTCACGCAGGCCGCGTCGCAGACGACGATCTCCAGCAGCTTTATCAGCTCGATGTCCTGTAATCATTACATTTTATACGTCAGTTTTGGCCTGAAATCTTTGGTCTCTGGATGTTTGAAGGTTTAGTCGAAAATTTCAAAGCTTGTTGGCTGTAAGGAATATCCGGTATACCAGGACCCAGATCGGATTCTAATTAAAAAACCCTATTCGTTCGTACATTTTGTATTATTTACGGACTAGGAAACGGGAAGGAGCAACATCTTTCATAGGAGAATATTCAAAAATGTCCAGCGGTACGCAGTAAAATAATAGTACCAAAACGCTCCACAAGCGGCGCAGGAGTAGCTGGATCAAGTGAAACTGTCTACCGACCATAAACTGCAGGATATTAAACCTCAACTTAGGGAGGGTAGACCGTGGTTTTCGGTGCACGTATGAGCTTGTATCAGCTTGTCCACCACACGCCGACCGGCAGATGTATACTGACGACACATACCTCTACCGGCACGGGGCTGTGCGGCCGCAGCAGCGCGGCCAGCAGCCGCAGCCAGTCGTGCGCGGTGACGGGCCGCGTGCCCGGCGCCAGCGCCAGCTTGTCCACCACCAGCCGACCGGCAGATGTATACTGACGACACATACCTCTACCGGCACGGGGCTGTGCGGCCGCAGCAGCGCGGCCAGCAGCCGCAGCCAGTCGTGCGCGGTGACGGGCCGCGTGCCCGGCGCCAGCGCCAGCTTGTCCACCACCCGCCGACCGGCAGATGTATACTGACGAGACATACCTCTACCGGCACGGGGCTGTGCGGCCGCAGCAGCGCGGCCAGCAGCCGCAGCCAGTCGTGCGCGGTGACGGGCCGCGTGCCCGGCGCCAGCGCCAGCTTGTCCACCACCAGCCGACCGGCAGATGTATACTGACGACACATACCTCTACCGGCACGGGGCTGTGCGGCCGCAGCAGCGCGGCCAGCAGCCGCAGCCAGTCGTGCGCGGTGACGGGCCGCGTGCCCGGCGCCAGCGCCAGCTTGTCCACCACCAGCCGACCGGCAGATGTATACTGACGACACATACCTCTACCGGCACGGGGCTGTGCGGCCGCAGCAGCGCGGCCAGCAGCCGCAGCCAGTCGTGCGCGGTGACGGGCCGCGTGCCCGGCGCCAGCGCCAGCTTGTCCACCACCAGCCGACCGGCAGATGTATACTGACGACACATACCTCTACCGGCACGGGGCTGTGCGGCCGCAGCAGCGCGGCCAGCAGCCGCAGCCAGTCGTGCGCGGTGACGGGCCGCGTGCCCGGCGCCAGCGCCAGCTTGTCCACCACCAGCCGACCGGCAGATGTATACTGACGACACATACCTCTACCGGCACGGGGCTGTGCGGCCGCAGCAGCGCGGCCAGCAGCCGCAGCCAGTCGTGCGCGGTGACGGGCCGCGTGCCCGGCGCCAGCGCCAGCTTGTCCACCACCAGCCGACCGGCAGATGTATACTGACGAGACATACCTCTACCGGCACGGGGCTGTGCGGCCGCAGCAGCGCGGCCAGCAGCCGCAGCCAGTCGTGCGCGGTGACGGGCCGCGTGCCCGGCGCCAGCGCCAGCTTGTCCACCACCAGCCGACCGGCAGATGTATACTGACGAGACATACCTCTACCGGCACGGGGCTGTGCGGCCGCAGCAGCGCGGCCAGCAGCCGCAGCCAGTCGTGCGCGGTGACGGGCCGCGTGCCCGGCGCCAGCGCCAGCTTGTCCACCACCAGCCGACCGGCAGATGTATACTGACGAGACATACCTCTACCGGCACGGGGCTGTGCGGCCGCAGCAGCGCGGCCAGCAGCCGCAGCCAGTCGTGCGCGGTGACGGGCCGCGTGCCCGGCGCCAGCGCCAGCTTGTCCACCACCAGCCGACCGGCAGATGTATACTGACGACACATACCTCTACCGGCACGGGGCTGTGCGGCCGCAGCAGCGCGGCCAGCAGCCGCAGCAGCGCGGCCAGCAGCCGCAGCCAGTCGTGCGCGGTGACGGGCCGCGTGCCCGGCGCCAGCGCCAGCTTGTCCACCACCAGCCGACCGGCAGATGTATACTGACGACACATACCTCTACCGGCACGGGGCTGTGCGGCCGCAGCAGCGCGGCCAGCAGCCGCAGCCAGTCGTGCGCGGTGACGGGCCGCGTGCCCGGCGCCAGCGCCAGCTTGTCCACCACCAGCCGACCGGCAGATGTATACTGACGACACATACCTCTACCGGCACGGGGCTGTGCGGCCGCAGCAGCGCGGCCAGCAGCCGCAGCCAGTCGTGCGCGGTGACGGGCCGCGTGCCCGGCGCCAGCGCCAGCTTGTCCACCACCAGCCGACCGGCAGATGTATACTGACGACACATACCTCTACCGGCACGGGGCTGTGCGGCCGCAGCAGCGCGGCCAGCAGCCGCAGCCAGTCGTGCGCGGTGACGGGCCGCGTGCCCGGCGCCAGCGCCAGCTTGTCCACCACCAGCCGACCGGCAGATGTATACTGACGACACATACCTCTACCGGCACGGGGCTGTGCGGCCGCAGCAGCGCGGCCAGCAGCCGCAGCCAGTCGTGCGCGGTGACGGGCCGCGTGCCCGGCGCCAGCGCCAGCTTGTCCACCACCAGCCGACCGGCAGATGTATACTGACGACACATACCTCTACCGGCACGGGGCTGTGCGGCCGCAGCAGCGCGGCCAGCAGCCGCAGCCAGTCGTGCGCGGTGACGGGCCGCGTGCCCGGCGCCAGCGCCAGCTTGTCCACCACCAGCCGACCGGCAGATGTATACTGACGACACATACCTCTACCGGCACGGGGCTGTGCGGCCGCAGCAGCGCGGCCAGCAGCCGCAGCCAGTCGTGCGCGGTGACGGGCCGCGTGCCCGGCGCCAGCGCCAGCTTGTCCACCACCAGCCGACCGGCAGATGTATACTGACGACACATACCTCTACCGGCACGGGGCTGTGCGGCCGCAGCAGCGCGGCCAGCAGCCGCAGCCAGTCGTGCGCGGTGACGGGCCGCGTGCCCGGCGCCAGCGCCAGCTTGTCCACCACCACACGCGACATGCGCGCCACGTCGCCCGCCGTACACGCCGACTGGGAGATGGACACTGGAACGTAATAACATAAATTAGTAATCAACACACTTGCTCGTAAACTAGGGTTTACATGCTAGAAAAGCGAGCGGTAAATCGTATATTACGCCCTAGGGCGGTAAGTAATTTTGGTATTGACTACTACACTACTACTTTTGTTTTATTTCCTCCAAAGTGTGATGAAAAACGTCGTACGTGACTCTGGTGGTAAAGGAATTCCAAACTCGTGTCATTAAAGCGAGCTCTTCCGATCTAATTAGGAGAAAAAAAACTGTCCCAAAATATTCATACATTTTTCGTTTTTCCATTCCTTTACCGCTGTAGTAGGTTATATGGAAATGGTAACGGAATGGAACGAAAAAATATTGGGACAGTTATTTGCTCCTAATTAGATCGAAAGAGCTCGTAATTCCGAGTAGAAAATACTCAAAATATCGAAAAAAAAAAGTGGGGTGTACAACTTTAGAAAAAATGGCCCAACTGCCATAAACATTGAATGTTTATCCGATTATCCGATCCTTGATCCGCTTAAACGATAGCAAAGTCAAATGAATGAAATTAAATATGAATATGAAATAATTTATTTAGTAAGTAGGCCACAGGGGTACTTTACAAGTCAGATTATGAATCTACCGGCATTTCGCAATAGGCTAGTTGACCCAGTTTCGAAATATATTGGAAATGGTTAATAATGATCTTACTAGCTCTAAAAAAAATGTCTTGTATTTTTCTGAAAGCTAGAAAGCTAAATTTTATCAATTGAAAATTAGAAATTTCATAAACAGTCAAAAACGCCGTCCGCCATTTTTCCCTTTCGCTAATCTGTGGCGTGTCGTAGTATTACCTGTAAATATTCGAAATTCGACCGTCGTATAATGCCATTCCGCACACTCCAATATACTTTGACAGGAGATCGAGAGGGACGGCACTATTCGAAGTCGTCAAAGTAGACTTTCAGTTTTGTTTACATGACCAATGACGTCACTATCATAAGCGAAAATGGCGGACAGCGTTTTAAGCATTTCAAAATACAGATTAAAAACCATATTTTCAAATTAAATTTTATCAGCCATCTTTCACTTTTATGAATTGAAAAATATATATTTAGGTTTCCTTTGCTAAATACTATACGGAATAAACATTAGTTTATTACAATTTGACATGAGTCAACTAGCCTGTTGGAGACCGCTGTTGAGAAGAAGTGTGACTTACCCAGCTCCTCCATGGAGACCTTGCGGGCCTCCTTGGAGTGCGCGGCGTGCTGGTCGATGGCGATGTTCATGCAGGCCACCGTGATGCACGGCACGTGGCACGGACGCACCTTCATCTTCGTCAGGAATCTGGGGGCAAGGGGTAGGGGGTTGATAAGCGAATCATTTACACAGGCAGTCACAGTCCGACTAATGACGAAATTAAAACCGGCCAAGTGCGAGTCTGGCTCGCGCACCGAGGGTTCCGTACAGGCACTTATCGTATCTTGGCCGGGTTAAGTTTGCACCTGGTATATATGGCACTGAATACAAATGAGGTTCATAGTTAACGCAAACGATCACGTTTTCTGAATGGGAGCCCCACTTAAATATTTATTTTATTCTGTTTTTAGTATTTATTGTTATAGCGGCAACAGAGATACATCATCTGTGAAATTTTCAACTGTCTAGCTATCACGGTTCATGAGACACAGACAGACAGAACAAAAATTCGAGAACATATATTTGCCCTGGCCGGGATTCGAACCCAGGACCGCCGGCTCAGAAGGCAGATGCACTACAAACTGCGCCAACCTCGTCGTCAAATATTTGTCATAAATAAAGAAAATAAAATACATTTTAAAATATATAAAGAACCTTAATCTCGTTCTCACCTGTCGAAGAGGCTGATGGCGTCGATGAGCACGTTCGCGGGAAGGTCGTACCACACCTTGAGGCAGCGCATCACGTGCGCGGCGCCGTCGCGCGCGCCCGTCGTCACCTCGCCGTTCTGCAAGAGGGTACACGTTCAATCCGGGCTCGAAGGACCAACATGACGCAATAGCCAAATCAGTGGACTTTAAAACTAGTGGACCAAAGAGTATGGAAGTAGTAACTGATTGGAATTCAGAATTCAAGACTGAAGGGTGGATATTCAGCGTTTGTAAGGCGTTGTTTTGCGTCATTCCCATTTCTGCAAATTGTTAAAATAGATGATTGTTGGAATTCGCTTTTTTATGTATCCCGGAGCCACTCCCGAGTTCGATCCTAGTTAGATCATAATTAAAACGACTGGCTCTTCCGTGGCGGTCGTAATCGTGAAAAAGGAATGACACTAAATCCGCGCGGTTAGATCGCTCGGAGAATCACCCTGAAATAATGTTTATCTGGAAATTAAGTTCGAGTAAATCTGTCTATTATAGGTCCCTTCAAGAATTAAATAAATGTTTTATCATATGTTCGGGTTTCGAGTGAAAGTTTTCAGAGATTCTTTATGTGGATAAGTATAATTGGACATACAAGATATCTCTCTCAAAATAAAAAAAACATATTTGTACATTTAGTGTTGTTCAAAATGTAAATTGGTTTATAATTATAAATGACGGAATTCTGAGGTACCTACTAAAGATTTCAAAAATACAATCGAATTGAGACCGTATTTTTGGAAATCGGTTAAATATAGTAGATTGGGCTGGCTTAGAGTCGTATATTAGCGCCACCTGCGTGACCTCCATAATAAAATCCAACATTTCGCGAACACTCCTAAATCATAAAAACATCGAAATGCACACTCAACAGGTTTCCGTCGAACAAATACGTAAACATTTGTCGCCGAGCTCCAAAACGCGTTAAGAACCATACGCATCGTTAGGACTAAATCCTTTTCAGATTTGTTGTAATAGCGTCTTCAAAAGACCTCGGTTTAATGCAAATTGGTGAATGTTTAAGGCCAACAAAACTTGCCATTCGTAGTAAGTTGCTGCCGCTTGATTTTGAACTTAGTCTTCGAGGAACGGAGTAGATTTTCGCATTTAGTTTCGAAAAATAGAAGTGTTTGTGATTTTGCGCTTCCTATGCAGTCAAAGAGGTAGCGGATATGTTTCGAAGGCGGATTAGATTTGGGCACGTTTGATTGCGATTCGAGGTCTTTTTCACCATGTTTGTTCTTTACTGAGGCCAGATAGTCCACATAGGCTCTCGAGTGCTGCCCTCTAGGGGCCAAACATAGGCACTAGTGGCTCTATTGCAGATATTTGTGATTCTTTACGTTTTCTTTGGGCACATTTCCAGAAGAGAAGACGATAATCTGGAAAAACTATCGTTCACTGGAAAGATCCAGGGGAAGAACCCGCCGAGGACCGTGGAAAGCGGCGCAACATCAACCGGAGAAAGCTAATCCATGGTGGATGTCACGACCCAGCAATGAGGATAACGATGCACGGAGGACGTTTTCAACCCCATATATCCCGCCATTTTAAAAATATTCCAAAAACTGAATCGACAAAGAACCTCCTTTTTTTTGAACTCGGTTAATTAAATATTCATACCTAACGAACCTAACTCTCTTCAAATTCGAGAATCGGTCGAGAAATGCAACCTGTGGACCAATTCAGACATCCAAATGAATTTTTGGCCAAGCTGTAACGGAGACTCGGACAATCAGGAGTACATACCTCAGAATCATTAGGCAGACACAGTCTGGGCTGGAACTTGTGTTCCATTTGCAGGTACTCGTTGAGCGTAGCGTAGATCTGTTCCAGCTCCATGGTGGAGTCGCTCGTCGAGGGGCTAGCATCCGGGTGCCTCGCGCCCGCTCTCTGCATCGTCGGGCTGTTAGCGAGCGGAGGGTGAATCGGCACCTGTTTACAGAAATCTAATAAATAATAGCACAAATGCAAGGTTCTGTGGTGATCTTTGTGAAAGACGCGCTTTATTAAGGCCTTGGTCTCCTATTAGATGTCTTTCCATTAAATAGAATAAATCCTTTATGCTATTACATTAACTGTGTCTTCGTTTGTACGCTGCCTGCACAGTACTTGAATAGCATAAAACCTTAATGCTAATACTCTGGAAAGACGCTGTGCGCTGCCTGTAGCATCGAATAGGAGACCAAGGCCTTACCGTTGGATCGCCAAGCGATGGAGCAATTCACTGTGCCCCTGAGGCGATAGCAAAAATAAAGAAGTGCTCCAAAATCAACAGGGATTAAAAAAATATTACAAAGTTTTTGATTATTTTAATTTAGATGTCATCTGGCAACTTTGGCGTCAGTGGCACATGTGACTTGCCGTCTTTGAATCTCAAAAGGTTTAATAAAAGTAGAACTACGGAAGATACTCTTATTTAATCTTTAAAATGCATACTGAGAGAGTAGTGGTCTTGATTCTGCAAATTGCACAATAGTTACCAATATTTGGTTATTAATTTATCTAAGTTTGTGTGATGTACGTGATAGATGCGGTTTAATGTGAACAAGACACCTAAATCTAGCTGTCGTTGCTGATATTTAGGCACGAATTCGATGTACGTGACAATTTAGGATCATCTAATACGAATCGCATAGGCAAAGGCACAAATTGATAATTTGATCAATCTATATATTTCGTTTCACCGGGATAAAAATAATAAATTCCAATGACAATTATAGTTATTGAAGTTATATTTAGAGACGCGTTTGGCGTCTTAACAAATATCTAGGCGCCGTTATAGCTCGCATATAGATTACACCTTGACCATGTACATAAAATAAACATATCAACAAAGCATGACGCATCATGGCATAAGCTCAAGGTATCAGCTGTTTCAATCAGCGAATCATTTGAAAAACTTACGAAATAGGTTAGGGTCCCACACTTAAACTACAATCCTGTGTGAGACATAAGCATTATGCAGAACTCACCTAAACTTTGTGCAGTGGGCAGCAGCGGCGTGAAGTCGTTGTATGTGCCTGCACCGATTCCCCCTTCGTCCGTCCCGAGTTGCGCGACCGGGCGCGGCGGCCCTAGTACCTGACGAGAGAGAGCGGTCAACTCAGAGCGGCCGCGGCCACTGAGCGATGACTGGGGGGACAGGTTGGAGAAGAGAGCGGATTTAAGGAACTTTGTGGGATCTTTCGAGTACAAAGGTATGTTGTTCGGGTTGTATAACGCGCCGTCAGCTTTTCAGTAGACGCTTCAAAATTGAGGATTTTGGGGTAGTGGGGTAAGCAGTGGTGCTTTAGGATAGGACTAGATTAGGATTAGCTCAGTAAGGTTACTAAGTCAATGTCTTGTTGAAAAACAATTGCTTAGCTGCCTTAGCTCTCTAAGTGTCAGATACGGTACAGCAGCGGTTGAGCGCTGGTGTAGGGCGAGCACTGAACTCTGGCGAGACACAGTGCAACTCTTACGAGTATAAGCTGTAAACTTAAGGCCCGGTCAATCCCTTGACCCACTAGTATACACCGGGTTACAGGTAACCCTTAATACTATTTTTAAACGAACGTAGTTCGTAACGGGTCGCTTGACAGGGATTAAATGTACAATTGTTTGTAACTTTGTATGAATATCTGTAAATATTTAAAACATGAATATTGCGATGTGCGATACATGAAGGGTCAGTCAACCAGAGTCATTGTCAGTTTTATTTTTTATAGATTTTAACTTGTTGAAGGTTTCTTCGGTTGCTTTGTTTTCGGTTTATAATTGCCATCTTGTTTTATAAGTGCATGCAACAAGGCCTTTTACAGTGCAAGGCGCCAATAACCTTACAATCTACCTATTCATTTGTTAATATGTAGTAACAAAGATACTGTTTAAGTTTAGGTTCATACACGATAAATGCTTGACAGTTATGTTAGTTATGTATGTCAGAGTTCAGATATCCTAACAGACAAGCGAACACATCCATAGAATATATGATGCAGCAATTATGCGTTATTTTAGTAATTTATAAAGTAAAAACAGAATGTTTTTTCAGTAAAGATAGAATCAAGTAGCCAAATAAACCAAGGAAAAGCCAACACTTGGACAAAATTGTAAACATATGGGTGAAGACCAAAAAGTTTGCTGCCTTAACTCATTTAATTAAATTTTTTATCAATTTTCCATTGCGCAACGATAAATTAATCATCGAATATGTACCTTAAGGTACTGTTTTGAGGTTCATTATTGTGTCGTTATTTTTTGTCGCACAACGGAACTTTTTACTTAGCCTTAGAAAAAAAGCGATCGGAGTCGGTTAATTTGTCGTCGTATAATGGAGAAATTGATGCAATTTTTAATTTACTTAAATGAGTTAATGTAGCAAACTTTTTTGTCTTCACCCATATGCCAAATGCTAGATTTCTAGAATTTTATTATTAGCTGCCATTGACTCTTAATATAATCAGCTAATAAAATAACAATCCGATTAACATTGAAAACACGGAGGTCGTTTAGATTGTAAAATTAAAAACAATCTCGTAAAAACAAGAAATAATCGTTATATTTGTTATTTACATCATCATGAGCGATGCGTAACATACCGTTTCACGTACATAAGACAGCTCAATTCAGTATAACAAGAACACTTGCATCATCAAGTCATCATCCTAAAATAAAAACTAGAAGAAGATATTTTCTGTTAAATTAGACTTCAGAATCTGGATTCCTAGCCTATACAGGGAAAAGAGAATTTGCTAGATGCAATTTTAGTTTTTTTACGACCCAAATGATACTCATCTTATGTATATCGTCGTCTAGTATCCATAATACCTACTACAAAAGCGTTGTTAAGTTTGGGGCTAGGTCGATTTGTGTAAGATTGTCCCTTAATATTTATTTATTTTATAACTCAAATGGTATCAAGGATGTTTTTGTATGCATTTTTTTATACCAGGGTAGTGGCAAAAAATCGTGCGGCCCGCATTATTGTATGATGCACAATTGCACATAACCATTGTTGTATGATGCACATAAACAAAGCCGTTAGATATAATTATATACCTACCTATGTTACTAACAATAGTTTATAAGTACTTATTTCATTTCATTGCTGACAGAACTGATCCATGTTGGTCGCAAAATAAATGATTTTAATTTAATTTAATTATGGTAAGCAGTTACCGCAGCCTATGGACGCTTGCAGTTCCAGGGAATTCGCATTTTGAAGAACTCCATTCAGTAATATTATGCCGAAAAAGTTATTTAAAGATATACCCTAACAGCTACATACATTTACTGAAGTTGTTAGTCAATAATCATATTATTGTTTTCAAATATGATACGATATTTATAACGATATGACGTAGATGATAATAATGTTAATGAGTAATGATGCAGAATGAAGCAGATTTCAGTGCAAATGGAGATAGAACAAGTAAGCATGTACTAACACGTGCCTAATTGCCTATCTAGAACGCAATTTCAATAAAAAAGATAATGATTGTCCAAATAACTAGCTGTAATGCGCATTTAAATGCGTTAACTTCTGACCCTCTTATCGTACTAATCTTACAGTGCGATATAAAATTGTCAGCCGTATAGCCATCTGTTCGTAAGCATTTCTTTGTCCGCTCGACACACCCAAACAAACAAAAATCTGTCTAGTATTTTTATCAATTTTGGTACAGAGATAGATGGTTATGTTATAGGATCTTTTTAACTGACAAGAGCAAATAAGTTTTACACCGAAGTTGCACCTAGTTTTAAATAGCTGTGCCCCGCGGTGTAACCCGCTCATCCTACGGGAACACTAAATTTATTCGGGATGAAAAGTATCCTATGTCCTTTCCCGGGTGTCAAACTATCTCCATACCAAATTTCATCTAAGTCGGTTCAGCGGTTTAAGCGTGAAGAGGTAACAGACAGACAGACAGACAGACAGACACACTTTCGCATTTATAATATTAGTATGGATATGGATAGATTAATTAATAAAGGCTTTGTATTATATGTATTATCTTGCCGTTGAAGAATAAATTTGCTTTGTCTGTACCGACTTAACGTAAGTCGCTCCGAAATCGCTTGTTACATTGTTTAACCTATGACGTAAAGGCGTGTTATGGTTATGCGCAAAGTCTATTGACGCTGTTGACTAGCGATGACCTGATGTTTTGATATCGATCGTTGACTTCACAGTACACAGCTGTCACCAAACTACTTAATGTAAGAAAATTATGATAAAAGAAAGTGGAAATATTATTAAACTAGTGGCTCCGAACTTTGAAATCGCTGAAATTTATATTTTCTTATGTTCTCCGGCATAAAAAATATATCGAGAAAAAAATGTTTACCTTTATGAGAATCAGTTGAGAAATGCGACCCCTATGCGAGAACATTCGGTAAGCATCTGGATATCCTAATATTCAAACTGCCGGATATACGAAAGAATTTTGGGTTAAGCTGAAACGGAGACGCTTCGCTCAGTCGGTCAAAAACGAAACAACACGTCTAAGAAATTATTGATATAATAATTAGGCAAGTGCGAATCCGACTCGCGCATGAAGGGTTCCGTAGCACAATCTATAACAAGTTTGTTGTATGGGAGCCCCCCTTAAATATTAATTTTATTTCATTCTTAGTATTTGTTATTATAGCGGCAACAAAAATACATCATCTGTGAAAATTTCAACTGTCTAGCTATCACCGTTCTTGAGATACAGCCTGGTGACAGATGGACGGACGGACAGCGAAGTCTCAGTAATAGGGTCCCGTTTTTACCCTTTGGGTACGGCACCCTAAAAATAGTGGAAATATGATTGAAATATTATGCTTTTTATCCAAGTTTCGATGAATCGAATATGAAATACCGAATTATAGACATATTTCATTTGTCAATTAAATAGAATAAGCCTACTTTGTTTATATCGCTGGTAAATCTTAAAGCCGGGAATAAAATCACGCTCTTTGAAACCGCGTGCTGAAACTATGTTTTCCTCGTGCAAAACAACCTCATTATCATTGTTCTGTCAGTGTACCATTATCAGTAATAACAATTGGCGTGCAATAGGTGATTATCACGGATTTACGCAACGAGGTTACTGAGCGAGGTGCTTGATAGAAATGCTCCAATTCTTATGGTGAATATGGTGATTCAGTAAGTTATACAAGCTAAATTATAATATTGACGCTTTCAAATAAAAGCTATGGACCGCGCGAGCGAAGCATCTGTTTGAGCTTCGCCAAAATTTATTTCGTATGTAGGATTTTTTTGCTGTTCTCTGATCTGATTCTGATGAAATTGCTGAGTAGGTATCGAAAGTAGATGTTTTCTGTCGATTCAGTTTTTCGTTTTTTTTTGGGGTTGGAACCGTAAAAAAAATACATAATTCGCCAATTACGAAACCTAGCTAGGACTACTGCTGACAGCCACTAGTTTTTCTGGGAGTTCAAAAAGCTTTACGTCAAGTCGTCAATTAAGCGAATAGGACTTACATTGTACGGAGATGCGAAATCGTAGTTTTTAACAACTGTTATATGTGACGACACCTAGCGTGCAGTTGAGAAATAATTGGGATTCTCGACGCGTCGGAACAGCGTAACTAAGCGGAGATTTGGCAACCTTTCGATATGGTTAGTTTAGGCTGTGGTGTGGGCCACAGCTTGATGAATGTAGAAATAGCCACAGCCTGAGGCTATTTCTACATTCATCAAACGCTATTGAAGAAGCGTTATGAGTTCGAGGTTTAAGCCTGAGGCGAAAGGTAGACCCATTGACAACATTTCATTATTTTAACCTGTGCTTTTTTCGATATAATCAAATGGATAAAAAATTAAATATTACCACACTTTATTCAATTTTCAAGATTATCCCATCAATTAAAAAATCCATTTCCTCATTCTAAAAGAGCGTAAGCGACTTTAAGCGGTCACAGCGCAGAAAAACTTGTCAGTCGGACTATTACTAAAACGGAATTAGTATGGAAATTGTAACTATCCTGTCTGTAATTTGTTAGACTGTCATTTATCCACAAGGTGACGTCATTTTAGTGCCGATTTATAGACGACGCTGCTTTCACCTTGTTTTTTAATTTTCAAAACTAATCCGTATAATCAAATAATAGTAGTTTTGGGATCTGTGATTAGATAATAAAGTAATGAAATTAGTTTAAACTGAACACTATTTGAAATCTACTCGATTGATTCCTTGGTCGGTTATTAAATGAACATTTCAGGAGGATACATTAACATTTTAGACACGTTAGGAATCTTTCAAGCACCATTAAGCACTCCCGCGCACCCAACTGACAGCTAACCGGTATGTTATGATTTACGCACATACTTGGAATCGCACGCGCTATAGCAGTGAAAGTGAAATTTTGTAAGTTAAATAAGAATCATTTCTATTTATGTTGATTCAGTTTACCGAAATTTTTCTAAACGCTATTTTATAAAATGGCGTTTAGAAAAATTTAACTAGAATAGTTGGCAAAAGTAAGATGGGGTTGGTAGTCTAACATCTGCACTTTTCTATATTTCGAACCTGTCCCGCTTACGCACTTGTCCCGACTGATCTTATGTCATAATTATCTCACAAACACACACACAGCGATTGTATTTACGTAAGATTTCCCAAGTTTTCCTCGGGCATACGCCAATGCAAATAAACTTTCCAATTTGGCACAGATTCTTAATTTACATACTAATTTTAAAACGAAGGTGTCTATTCTACTAAACTCCTAGTCGAGATTTGGAATAATCACTTTGGCGATTAGACCTAGTCAAGAACCATCAGGAGGGAACATGAAGTCTGTACTGTTGTTTTAACCCTTAAATGCATATGGCATCAAAAATATGATATATCCTCGGAGATAGTGCAATACCGCGTAAGTCATAAGTGTAGATACGAATCAATATTCAAACAAATGCTATGTATTTTATTGAAATGAGAACTTTATCGACAGCTGTTATTTACGCGGTATCCCCGGCGATATATAACTATTGGCAGTAGTTTAGATTCAATTTTATAGGCAATTTACACTTTTAATCACCGATACAAATTGTTTGTATGACTCCGTAATTTGTGTGTACTCGAGCGTTGGCATGGGTTTCTTTACATAACTATTGTAAACTTTCTTTTCACTTTTTTAATTACATGGTAACATTAATATTAATGTAACATAAAATTGTGTTAGTTTTGATGTGGTAATGTTTTAATTTTAGTCTTGCATCTTATTGCGAGTGACAAGTTCATGTACTACAGTACAGGTAAAGACTATGCGACGGAGGCGGGCATGGAGGAGCAAAATCAGTGATGTGATAAACACTCATGTTTTAAGACCTCTTATTATACACCATGATTTTTAATCGGTGATCAGGTACCAACTTTTCTAACTCAGTAATTGATGGCGGTCACGTTGAAGTCGTAATTACATGGAAACAAACGTTAATTTTTTTATGATATTTTCTATTTTGAATCCAATTTTGTCTTAAATTCCTTGTCACCCTACAAAACTGTATCTGTGAGCTTACAACCTCTTTAATAAATTAATGGCAATTACAATTTATGATTATGAGTAATAAACTTGTCATTCTCAATGTCATTACATAAACAAAGTCATAGAACATTTCGTTAAATTTCCCGCCAAAGCGATGGCACTTGACGTACGTATCTCTTCTTTAATAATTTATGCAGGATGACCATGTATCTAGTGGTTATTCGTTTTAATTATGTTTTAACTTTTAATTAATTAAACAGTGACGTAATTGCGTGAGACCTCGCCTATTAAGTTTAATTTTAGCTTCATATTAATATTTTTCTACTCCTGATCACCGATTAAGAATCATCGTGTATAACAGTTGTATAAACTACTACGACAATCCATACTTTTGCCGTCTGGGGCAGTAGAAATGCAAGATAGTTCTGATTTTGAATCATCATCTCAATCATCACCATAGGACTCAAATCATTAATTGAAAATTTCCATAATTAAAGACCAATAAATAATTAGAGCAATTTTGCTTTGTATTTTCAACATTGATTTAACAGTTTCTCATGCTTTCATTGACGTAAAAACATGAAAATCTTGAAAAATATGCAAAACAGAATGTAGATTTAACCGCAAAGTGTGACAAACGCGAACCCAGAATC
Source organism: Apotomis betuletana (assembly GCA_932273695.1). Taxonomy (NCBI): domain Eukaryota; kingdom Metazoa; phylum Arthropoda; class Insecta; order Lepidoptera; family Tortricidae; genus Apotomis; species Apotomis betuletana. The sequence continues at coordinate 7,807,679 of OW026322.1, forward strand.
CACCGTTATCCCAAATTACCATACGACACGAGAATTATGACAAAAAGACCGTTACAAAAACAAAATGGCGACGGATCGCCGGTCTAATTTCGAATGCTTCTATTTCTGGCCTTTATTGGCCGCGAAGTGGGACGAGAAGGCATGTTATAACGAATTTTTGGAACCGAACATCCGGTGAGGAACTCAATATTGAGCATAGATACGGAATAAGTTTTCTTTTTACTAACGCACGCGTTTTTTTGTTGATTGGATTAGGTAAACCGAGCAGGTCACCTGTTGAGATTTTAATTTTAGGAAGTCTCCCTTTTTGAGGGTAGCCTTTTGAACGCGACGTGAGTAGTCATATCACGACATCGGAAAATTGCTGACCCCGAAAAACATCGTCAAATGACATCGTCGTCGCAATGATTCCAATTATCAAGAAATGTATCTATCTCTTTCAGTGCAGTACTGTTAGAGAGACAGGTAACGCTATGCCGCGCGAAAAGAGTCGCGAAACGCGAAACATAGTTGTGCTAGAAGGGCAGCACCTCTAGCACATCTGTGATCTATCTCTTTCAGTGCAGTACTGTGAGACAGTGACAGGTAACGCTATGCCGCAATTGTGCTAGACAGCCTGTTGATTTAGGCGCACTTTTATTATTTGCTGCACAGTGAATAGCTCCATCGCTTGGAGTTCAAAATGTGACCTAAAAAAGTATCCAAAAGCGACTTAAAGTGCCAATTTAATTACGCAAATGCTATAGGGCCTTTGCCCACTAAATTATTAAACGAATTGAAGACTCGCGTTTGCGACAGGCACGTGTGCGCGCATGTGATGCGCAAAGACCCTTAGTATTGCGTAATTCAATACCGTATCTAGTTCTGGGATCCATTTAGTATAATACCTTCCATGTGTATCAAAGCGGTAGCTATAAATGTAAAACGTACCTAAAACGCGCGTGGAATGGTTTCCGACGTTGCGTGACAGATTAGATAAGGGTGATTCTACAAAAAATGGGTAACTCGATGTCACAGGGCAATAAAATATTGTTTTGTTATATTTTGTTTAATTTTTAATTTTATTTGAATACTACTAAAAGCCTTTTATTTGGTCACCCAATTTCAGCTATTCATTTTAAATACAAATTTGTGAAACTCCACAATTTATCCTTAAAACGTCAGTACTTTGGCATGTCACAACCTCAAAAGTGGGCAATCAAATGGCTGTATATTAAATATTACCTCTAATGTAAGAAAACTTACTGTTTCAATACAATCTATGATGTATTTAATAATGTATAACACTACTTTCATAATATAATATTCTCACTGTTGTTGTAAAAAATATAAGAAACTTTGTGTTCAGTTTTATTCGTCAGTCCGCTGTCTGTTGTTCGAATTGGAATTTCGCGCTAAATATCGGCGACTCAAATTCAAATCCGCGTTAAATTTCAAGGTTAATAGTAAAGTTAGCTACAGGTCGAGCCATTTTATGGCCACTATTACTGAGCCTGTACCAGAGTTGTGGTTGTCATGTGAACACGTGCCGATCCAGTCAAAAAGTCAGTCCTATGGTAAGTCGTTATTTCCTTGTAAATCTGTGTTATACTTGAATTTATACACAGTCAACTTTGTTTTGTTAAAATGTAGCTAGTTGATGTTCGAAAATATCAAATTAAATGTTGATTCTAAAGATAACCCCAAATTCATGTCTTTTCCATCAGTCCGTTGGCGTCAGTCCTTTGTGTTATATTGCGCCAAAGGACTGACGGGTTTCCAGGGTACTGACATTTGTAGCGTGTTGAAGCTGTATATTTTTACTTATTTCAGTTTAAACCATCGTGCCGCCTCTTAAAAAAAGAAGGAACAGGGGTAAAGACATTTGTTAAGGAAATAACACCTTGGGAGCAACGATTAGCCACAAAAAAAAGAAAAAAATCATCTGAGTACACGCAAAAAAAAAACAAGTTCTGAATCATACTACTTATATCTTTGTTCGCCAGAACTACTGACCACGAAGCATAATCAATTGATGGTGAACAAATGACCTATTATAAACGACGACCAAAGAGCAAATGAAGCGAAAGACAGAAAAAGTCCAGTAATAGGCAATTAAAAAATATTGAACCAAGCAATGGTTTCAAAACTGAGAACTAGACTGAAAAATCATCGACCAAAATATAGGAGAGTCAAAAAGCAGTCTAAGTAAGTTGTAAAATCTGTGGTAGAAACTCTATAAACCAGAATTGGAGTAACGAGTGAAGATATTACTAAAAGGAAAAGAAGGAAACAGTGAAGAAGGGCCTTTTCGGAAGTGTTATTTAAATTAAATTAAAAGAAACTACATAAAGAGATAAAAAAAGTTCGAACAAGCTACAACAAATACAAAATTATAGAGAACACCAAAAATAGCAGTGACTTATAAAAAAACAAGGATGCTTACTTAGAAAATGTATACTGTTTAAACTACCTCAAAGTAGTAAAGCCAATTAAAAAGCTGTTTGAATGGTGGAGATAGATCTTTCTCACAGTATTACACGTTAAACAGTTTTTTTCAATTATTACTTCAGTGAATGAAGACTAAGAATAAGACTAAAAATAGTTTCTACCGTCTGCAAACCGAAGTAAGTGAGGTACTCGCCGTTAATGTTGATGCCAAGTCTGTTCCATTCCAGTAGCTTGAAGGCATCTTCCAGTGCAGCAGTAAACAGTTTTGGAGAAATTACGTCTCCCTGTCTTACTCCTCGCTGCAGTTGGATAGACTCTGGTCTTGGATTCGGACTGACATGGTGGTGTTATAGTACAAACACTTCAGCACTTTGATGTATCGATAGTCGATACGGCACCGCTGGAGAGATTGAAGCACAGCCCATGTCTCGATCGAATCAAAGGCTTTTTCATAGTTCACAAACATAGTGGTCGGTTATACTCCTATGTATACTCCTTTCTCTTCTGTACAACCTGCCGCAGTGTATGAATTTGGTCTATGGTGCTAAAGCTTTTTGGAATCCGGATTGTTCGGGAGGTATGAAATCGACTGTGCGTGAGACGATTGGTAATGACTCTGAAGAACAGCTGATGAACATGGCTCAGCAGTGAGATGGTCCTGTAGTTCTTCAATAAAGGCTATGCTTGAAGTTTCTGTGCGCGAAAGAATCAGAAATGAGGATATCCGCAGTAGAACCAGGGTAACCGACACAGCTCACAGGATTGCACGGTTGAAATGGCAATGCGCAGGCCATGTAGCCCGGTAAATGAACGGCAGTTGGAGCAGCAAAGTCGTAGAGTGGCGACCACGTATAGGAAAGCGCAGCGTGGGAAGGCCCCCAACTAGATGGACGGATGACCTCCTGAGGGTAGCGGGGAATCAATGGATGCGGTCTGCACGGGATTGCACTTTGTGTCGAGTCATGAGGGAGGCCTATGTTCAGCAGTGGACGTCTGTGGCTAATAGATAGATTAGTTCCTAAGAGATTTATTTCTAAATTTTGATAAATATCAAGCATATGTTATGAAGTTGTGTATTTTGTCAGTACTTTGTCAGCCTCGTCAGTCACCTGGCAGTCAAATTCAGAAAAACCGAAATTTCTCCGGTTCTACTTAAAAAAGTGACTGGCCCAATCTCGAGCAATATATTCATTACATTACCTATCTTATATACCCGAATTTGTAGCATTTTGATTAAAAAACTATCATAAACAAAATATCCCGAAAAGTTACCCAACTTTTGTATATTCGCCCATAAATATTTCATCATCATCATTTAAAGAATTCACGGATATTAAATTAACATAAATATTGGAATGTAAAATACACAAAATTAAATAATGTTTCATAATAAATATATGTATATAATAATAATATTTTTTTAATACAGTTGCTCAAAAAGTGGTACTTTTCATAGCTGCAAATCGTGCGAAAAGTTGGATATTTCGAACTAGTGCTTTTTACTTTTCAATTTTTTTTAATTTTCTGTTGTACTAACACGTCATGTCTCATACATCCAAATAAAGGTCAATCACTTTCCGACTTTATTTATTACGTCATACAGCATTGCAAGTGTATATCTTATAATTATGCTTAAAATATTTAAATTGCATATTGGATCAATCAAAGGGTTATCTATTAAAAATATTCAAAAACGGTTTTAATAATTTGTTTGAGTGACTCTTATTTAATGAGTAAATGAGTATTATGCGTGACCTAAAAAAAATAAAAAGAAAAGTATTGTCACAGATTAGAAAATACAGTATTAAGCGTGGCCCACGCGCTGCTTTATAAATTCATAATAATTAGAGTTTGTCACACGAATCGTGTCACCTAGGAGGGGGCTGATTTATTATATCCATCTCTTTTTTTCGTATGGTATATTATGAGATAGCTATATAATCAGCCCCATACCCGAGGGGCGCGACTCGCTTGACAGACTCTATGAATAATCGCTATTTTTGTGTATTAAATAATATATTTATTTACAATTATATGAAATGTAAAGAACTAAAAACAGATTCACGATGTTTATTGTCTGGAATCAATTAAATTACTGTGTAACATTATCATATCTCTTCTGAAATATTAAAACTATTTCTTTTGATTTGGCTGAATGATGACAGCCGACGCCATCTTGAAAAAAAATATTACAATTAAAAGTAAAACTTTCTTTTGTATTCAAGATTGTTTTAATTATGTATAAATGACACGTAAGATTTATAAAATAAGAGTTTTTGATAGAAAATGATGGATTCTGATGTTACCAGAATAGATTTAACACCGCCCTATATACGAGCCAAGGCAAAAATTGCAAGTGAGAGTATTTTACCCGCAAAATCGAAAGAAAAATTACATTGCCGTCTATGAACATTTTATTGGCTGGAAACGAGAAAAAGAGAATTATTAAAAACTTTAATAAATCTTTAAACTTACCAGCAAAGGCCTTAAATGCGACCCTTCACTATTGCTCTAAAAATTGTAGGTACCTACTCTTAATTTTTATCAGACAGAAATAAATATAATTGCCCCTTTCAATTACTGTTTTAAATTTGTATTATTGCAATTTTTCGCAAATGTATTAAAAAACGTTGTTTGGTACACGTGTGGAAGTGTCATTTTAACTCGTCCCGAGTCTTGACCTTCGCCTTGCGGCTCAGGCCAAGACTCCTCGGGACTCGTTCAAAATGACATACTTTCTACACTTGTATCAAAAACTACTATTTCCTGTTCGTGTGCAATACAGAATTAATATAACAATTCTGTATTGCACACGATTGTATACATTTCTAAATAGCTCTGCTTTGGATTTAAATACAAAAAAAAACGATTTTATCTATAATATTTTTACAAAAAGGTTTGCAAAAAGGTCTCAGTGAGCAATTTATTGATGGACACTCAAAGAAAAGTATACAGTCAGCTATAAAAGCTTGTCACAAAAATTAAATTTTTGACAGAAACTTATTTTTAGTAACTCGTTCAGTTGTTCTCGGAATACAATTTCATCTCGTTGAAGTCGGTTATTTTTTGTGAACTTTATGTCTACTTATGAATAAAAACCGAGTTATTTGAAACTTCAGACAATTACCTATACATATATAGGTTGCAAGTTACAGCCATGTTTGGCAAGATAAAGCATACAAGCGAGGTCACAACCTTAAGTAATGTCCTCGTTTTAAACCAATAGCAAACCGTCCAGTTCCATAAGTTCTAACCATGATTACATTCATTAGCATAACCACAAAGTGATTATGTTAATCAGTAATCACGCTTTCATTGCAAATATTAATATCTCGAGCAAAAAAATGTGGACGTCAACGAAGCAAAATGACGCTCTTTCATTAAAATCGGTTGCGAAATGCGACCTCTAGGCAAGTACAGCCGGAAAGCATCTGAACATCCTAACATCCGAAAAACTTAGCTCGCTAGGACAAAAAACCGGTCAAGTGCGAGTCGGACTCGCGCACCGAGAGTTCCGTACAAACACTTTCTATCCTTAAAGTGGTTATGTATAGCGCTCCATACAAATGAGGTGCAAAGTTAACGCAACCAATCCCGTTTGTTGTATGGGAGCCCCCCTTAAATATTTATTTTATTTTTAGTATTTGTTGTTATAGCGGCAATAGAAATACATCATCTGTGAAAATTTCAACTGTCTAGCTATCACCGTTCTTGAGATACAGCCTGGTGACAGACGGACGGACGGACGGACAACGAAGTCTCAGTAAGAGGGTCCCGTTTTTACCCTTTGGGTACGGAACCGTAAAAACTCAAAAATGCCGATGAATTGTTTTTCAAGTCACTTTAACAGTTGTGTATCTTAAAATCAATATGAGATACGAGATAACATACATGTCATGTATTGTTCTAGACAATGTGCGAGAGAAAAGGTGAAATTATTCTGAAACTGCGTAGATATTATCCGTAAGTTTCTCTTCCAGTCATGCTTCGTTATTCGCGTCGCCATTTTTCAACCAAGTGTTGATAATGTTGGTATTGTATTGTCTTGTCTGCGACTTAAATTATCACTTGGCCATATGTATGTATGGTTTTTATTTAAGGAAAAAATTGCCTACTTTCCAAATAGTATAAACTCTGTAGGATTGATTTATATCGTTTCTAGAGCCTCCTTCCGTCCATCATCAGACCATATTATTATATTGTCATCACTCATCAAAGATAAGTAGGTATGCAAAGTTTCAGCTCAATCGGCTGAAGATATCTGCTTCAAAATTGAGTTGCAAGACTCCACCCGAACAAACAGTGCAAGTTAAATAAAAGCTAGTAAAAATAACCGCATTGGCATTGTTAAAAAAATCGTTATGTTATACGACGTATACTTTATAATAAGTTAATAACTATAAAAAATATCGACCAATTCAAATATACATCGATATGGTATTCAGATAAGCCAATGTAGGTCACCGCCACTAACCTTGTATCAGCGGAACACACTTTATCCTGTTAAGTAAAATTCATGCGTATTTTAATTGAAATTAACGAACACACTAATACTTTTTTTAAGGACTAGAAAAAAGGAGGAAGTACTCAATTTGACGCTATGTTTTTTTTTATACAGTTATCTTACGTGAAGATTCTGCTAATTATGGATCGATTTCGAAAATAAACAAACGACAAAATATACATATACCAATTTCCGACAAAATATATACCAATTTCAGTCAGTGAAGACGTTTATTTTTTGTGGAAAAAAAAAACTTTAAGATCATTTTACGTTCATTCGGTGTAGACAGTTTAGTTTGATCGGAGCGAATTGTTTAACAATTCTATCTGTTTTTATGGTAACTATTAGGTAACTATTAATAATATGAATAGCGGTGGCACCCCTAGGTTAGGTTTTTTATAAATATATTTATATTTTGTATTTTACTTTTGTATAGATATATTGTGAAATCGCTCATTTATTTATTTTCTCAGGATAGGTTACCCGAGAAAATAAATAAATGAGTGATTAAGAATTATATGAGACGCGCGGGAATTTTCTACATAAAACGATTACATATATCCTTCAAAGTTACCGAAGTACATAAAAGGCGTCACAGAATTTCCTTCTGCCATTTTGAATCATATAGTCACTCAGTCACTCACACGCTCACAGCCAATTTAAGCTTAATTTGTTCGTGTTAGTTAAGATCCAATTTGGATCAATACAATAACTGTTAAATACAATAGTTTCAAAAGGCATCGAATGCGTCACGAAGCCGTGACGAAGGTCGACTCGTTACAAAAGGATGATGTCAGAGTATTTGTGACTTTTCTGGCATTTAGTCAAAGAGTTTAAAAGTATTTTCGTCATTGGCAATTACAATTAATTTGTATTACGAACTACGAGGAAAACTAAATGAAACGCTGCGTGACGGCATAAAAATAACAGGTCAAAAATTACATAAATGTTCGTTAATCTGTTTAGCTTATTATTCGTAGCTTAGCATAGCTGGTATTTTGCTTTATTTAATCTGAGATAAAAACATCTTTTCTTCAATAACTCATCAGTCATCACGGATATGAAGTGTCGTCACCTCATTCGAATAGTAGGTAACCCTTTTTAACCTACTCCATAAAAGAGGTTCTAGATTCGCTTGTATTTTTTTTTACATGAACCGATTTCCTAAATACTGTTTTTGTTCAAATTTCGACTTATCGAAATCTTTCCTACAAAGGTGAAATCTGATAACGATATCCACGAGGAATCGAAGGAACTGCTCAAATATTGAAGTCTATGACGATTTCGTTGTTTTATAGTAGCTCGTTTACTTGTGCTTGGAAATACAACTCCTTCCGTTGAAGTCGGTTCGTTTTAAGTGATTATTTTCTAAATAAGAAATGGAAATTGCCACCATCGTATTTTCTGAACATTATAACTTTGGATTCCTGTACAGTTTAAACGAAGGACGTAATATCTCGACACCTGTCCGTTTGACCGTCCGTCCGTCCGGCCAGTTAGAAGACGGGTATTTTTAACCAGCACCAACCCAATTGAACTTGATGGGCCTCGCAAGGTCTGTGTCTTGTGATGTAATCAATTATTGTTTTAAGATGATAAAAACTATCAAACATATTGCTATGTTGTAGCAAACATGACTGGCATTATTGTAAACGGACAGACGGACTGACATTTTAAGGAAGAAAGGATTGTCAAGAGGGCGCTATTTATTTTATAAGATTTATATGGCAACAATTTTGCAACCAATCGCAACCGCACAATAATGACATTAGTTTAAATACCTGTCAGTTCCTATGGTAACCTCGTAAAATCATTTATCGGAATGCACTGTTTTTCGTGTAGTAAACACGTATGCACATTATTTATGATATTACGACTGTGAATGGTTTTAGGCATTTTCTTTGGATATTTTTAAATGTTTGTCTCTTAAAGAAACCACCACGAATGACATTGACATTGTTTTATTTATTTTATTTATTTATTTATTTTATTTATAAGTTTACAATCAACACTTACAGTATATAACCAAGCATGCTGATTAACTTAGTATACATGGGTATTTATAGAAAGAGAAAATAACAATAATAATAAGGTTAGGCTGTAATTGAGCTAGGCCTAACAATAGACTCCAAGTAGCCAGTGATTGAGGACATGAGCCTAGACTCGGAGCTAAAAAATATATCCAGATCGCTGTCACTAAGCAAGATGTCGTTGAGTAACGTTAGCGCGTGATGAAGTGGAGAGTGAGAGTGGCTCCGTGTACGCGTTGCCGGGACCGCGAGCAGCGGGCGCGCCCGGGGGCGGAGGACGATGGTGGGAACCGCGGGTACCCAGAAAGAAATTCGCGACAAGAGGAATGGATTATAGGTTTCGCCTCGTAATAGTTGAAGAAAGTATCTAACAATATAAGTGTTTCTACGGACTTCCAAGGAGAAACAGTCAACCATTCCAAGGATAAAGAGCGTAGGATAGAGTTTTGGATAATAACCGTAGAGTTTATTGTAAAGAAATCGAATAAACGACTTCTGAATTCTCTCTAGCATGAGTATGTATTGGGTTTCGTGAGGGCTCCACACTATCGCGTTTGTTTCTAATTTGCTGCGAACGTAGGCGTTAAAGAGCACGACTATGGTAGCTCTGTAGGTAAATAGTCTGGATTGCCTGAATACGAATCCTAGAGACCTTCGGGCGGAATCGCAAATCTTTGTGATGTTGCCATTAAAGTTAAGTTGAGGGTCAAACCACGTTCCGAGATCCTTCACCAAGTTGACCCGTTTCATGGGTTCGTCATTTAATAAATAGGGGTAAGAAAGAGGATTTCGGGCCCTGGTGTAGGACATGATTGAGCATTTGTCAACATTTAGCTCGAGGCTGTTGTTCACACCCCAGCAGCGCACGCTGTTTATGTCCTCTTGGAGTTTGGCGCTGTCTTCGGGATTGGTAACATTCAATGCTAGCTTTAGATCGTCGGCGAACAGAAGGCATGTCGAATGATTGATGGAAGCTGGGAGATCGTTGACAAGCATCAAAAATAGTAAAGGTCCAAGGCAACTGCCTTGACCGATTCCCGAGGTCACTGGATAAAGGTCAGATCTAGCATTTTTGAATACGACATATTGCTCTCTGCCGGACAAGTAATTATTTATTAAGCTTAGTAAATTAGTTGACAGGCCAGCAGTATCTAGTTTTTCGAGTAAAGTCTCAGTGCTTACTCTATCAAACGCCTTGCGAAAGTCAAAATAGGCGACGTCTACTTGACTGCCCTGATCTAAATGGTGTGATATTAAGGTTGTAATATTAAGCAAGTTGGATGAAGTGGACCGCTTCGGGAGAAACCCGTGCTGCTCATCACAGAACCAGCTCTTTAGTTGATTGTACAAGTGGGAATAGATGACTGCCTCAAATATCTTTCCAAACACTGAGAGTATAGCGATGGGCCTATAATTTTGAACGTCAGATTTGGGTCCGGCTTTATGTATGGGAATAACTTTGGTAATCTTCCACCGTGCTGGATATGCGTTGGTCTTAACTGATAGATTGAATATATGGAGGAGCGCCTTAATAAATGATTCGGCACAATCTTTCACTATAAATTGAGGTATATTGTCTGGACCTTGAGTGAACTTTGGCGGAAGTCTCTTAATAGCTCTCGTTATATCGGACGCGTTAATGACCTTGATATCCACCAATCCAGGAAGCGCGCGAGTAGTCGAGGCGTTAGAAAAGTCGGTGGCTGAGAGTGGAGTTGAAGCGCTAGGTTGCGGCAAATATACGCTTTTGAAGTATTTGGCAAAGCTGTCGGCAATTTCAAGTGAAGACTTTAGGTCGAAGGTTTCCGACTGCCTGGATGCACGGTTGCGTTTAACAAATGACCAAAAGAAAGATGGGTCATTGATGATATTGGTTTGTACACGACATACGTATTGGGTCATTGCATTTTCGGACTTAGTTTTAACAAGTTTCCTATAATAGAAAAAGAAAGCGTAATATAACTGATGACCTGTTGCTTTGAATAATTTGTGGTATTGGTTTTTTAATTTATTTAGGTTAATGATTTCGGCTGTGAACCATTCAGGATAATTAAACTGTGACTTATTGCTACTTTTTAAGGGAACGCAATCTGAGATTATTCTGTCTACTACTGTGTAAAAATGATCAACACAGGCGTTGACATCATGAAAATCCTCAAGTTGAGTCCAATCCGTGGTTGAGATTTTTGAATAAAGGAGGTGGAAGTCTGCTTTACGGAAATTCCTTATTGGGCACCCACGGTTATCGACCGACTGAGAATCCTGTGGAGGGTTTGAAAATGGATGTTGCCAAACAATGCCGATATCGAGGGGTGGGTGATGTTTCTCTAACGACACCAAACCCGTGACAGCATCTGCGATCACTGCATTACTTATGACATTATTTACTAGCACCAAATCCAACAAGCGATCCAGAGCGTTAACAATTTCATTTTCCTGGCTTAGTTTACAACTCGCCAAGACGGAGTCGAATACATTACGGACAATGGTTTTGGTGGAGTAAAGATTAAAATCACCCACAATAACAATGGGAAGTGAGTAGTCACTGGTTATTTTTTCAATGCAGTTAAATACTGAATAATAACGGGAATCACTTATTTGCGGTGGAAGGTAAATCACTACTAATATGAAGCGCAACTGGCCTTTCGTTATCAAACCACAAACAATCTCATCATCCGACAGCGCACCGCATTCCAAGCGCCGGAGAGCGAACGGCGCGCGCGCCGCCAGGAGCACTCCACCGCCGCCTCGTCCGACGCGGTCGGCGCGCAGCACGCTGAATTCAGGCGGAAACAATTCGGAGTCATAAACAGTATCGTCAAGGCGTGTTTCAGTCAGGGCCATAATATTGTGAGAGAAGGTTGCGAGCGTATTTTTTGTCATAGCTAGTTTGCTCTTTAGACCTCTGACGTTTTGATAGAATATGTTAGCTTTCAATGTTTTGAGAGGTTTCTGATCGAAAAAAGACCGTTCTATTGGTGGAACGTCGTGATTTGTTTTTCTTATACGTAAACCATTCTTGAAGAGCCGTATTCTTAGGCCAATTTTCGTTTGTTGACAAACCATCAAAAATCATTGCCAGTGTAAGAAATTAGTTCCAGTGAAATTCCGCAATATGGCGCACCTCATATATTTCTGGTCAGACTTTAACTTGCAATGTATGTAACTATGTTTGTTCGGGTGGAATCTTGGGACTCAATTTTGCAGCAGATATCTTCAACCGATTGAGCTGAAATTTTGCATACCTACTTAATTTGGATGACAATACAATAATATGATTAATATGGTACCACGGGGCTGGTCTGATGACAGGACCCGAAGGTGGCCCTAGAAACTTTGTAATAGATAAACAGGGGTCGGACTTTCTTTCGCACGGTATAGACTGGTAGTTCAAATCAAAATTTTCAAGTCTAACGGCATTTTGTGAGCCATTTTGGCAACATGACTTTTCTGATGTAAAAAAGCCTACTGAATTCGATTCTGGATGTTGCCAAGCCGAATTTTGCCCCCCTCCCCCCATTTCCCCCCTTTTTACCTCAAAATATGCCCCTAATCACGGTTTTTACGGTTTTATACAAAAAGTATTACAGCTAGAAAAAAATGTTAAAGACAAGAATGATCTCTATAAAATTTCCTATAACATGGTGTATAAACTTTTTTAGTAGGCCTTATGGTTTGTGAGCAATATCTTCCCGAACTTCATAGACTGGTAGAAAATTCTAAATATCGGCTTCCTTTACCATGCTAACGGCATTTTGGGATCCATTTTGGCAACATGACTTTTCCGATGTAAAAAAGCCTGCTGAATTCGGTTCTGAATGTTGCCAAGCCGAATTTTGCCCCCCTCCCCCCCTTACCCCCCCTTTTCGACCTCAAAATATGTCCCTAATCACGATTTTTACGGTTTTATACAAAAAGTTTTACAGCTAGAAAAAAAGTGTCAAAGACAAGAATAATCTCTATAAAATTTCCTATAACATAGTGTATAATTTTTTTTAGTAGGCCTTATGGTTTGTGAGCAATATCTTCCCGAACTTCATAATTTTTTTAAAAATTGATAAACCTGGTCGAGGCAGTGAAATGCACTTATTTTAGGATAATTGGTATCGCACAGGATCCAGCTGCTCTGCAGCGCTTGACGCTGACATCCAGTTTGCATGCTGCTTCTTTTCTGTCAAGACTCACGAGACTTTCAGTCATAAGCAGTCGTCAGATTTACACGCAGAACCGTACCCAAGTCGGGCTAAAAGGGCCGTAGAAAATAAAAATGCTTTGCTTCTGAACATGAAATCCTTTGAAATGCTCAGTTATACGCCAGATTCTCCAGAAACGGACCTTAGAAATGCAGTTACCCAGGATCTTGCAGCAGAAAACAATAAAGTGTCACTTCTCACTGCCAAGCAGCTCCTTAAAAATGACTCAATACCTTCAAACTAGGTTGGGCTCGCAGTTTTTATCCCGCGAACGCGCGAGCGGGACTAATGTCGTCGTAGTGCGAGGATTTGCAGACGAGACTAAGGTTCAAGCGTCACCAACTGAGGTCGATACCTCAACATACGTGCTATTCATGAGGAATCCGACACTCGATATGTGCTCCACCCTGTGCATAGCCCACCCAGAAGACAGGTTATTAGTGTTGTTGTTGCTTATCATTCATCATCATGACAAAATTAAGGGACTGCTTTAGGACGTTAAAATATTCTGGCGTTTTACTCAGGCACTGGCGATTCGAACGGCTTTATTGCATGTAACAAAATAATTAAATTGATCATTTGCGTTTCTAAAACATTTACCTAGACACTCCTTTGATTAAAAGTATTCCGTTTTCCGATATCGAAAGCACTGTGAACTACTCAATGAGATAGACATACACCCCATGAGCGAAAGGCTGAGAAGTTCCTGTCCCTGCTGTACAAGTCGAGTATGTGACGATGCAGGCTATGCTTTGTTTGGCACCACTCCAGCGCCTGAGCGTTTGCCCCCCACATCAGACGCAAATATGGTAGATTTTGAACGACCTGCCTTGTACAGGTCTTGAAGGTCGGACCTTAGTTCATTTTGAACTTTGCGTTGTAGCTTGTAGACCTGCACCCCTAGCACAACTGTCGCAAACGGCCATTTCTGGCGCGAGATAATTGCCTGTCTCTTTCTGTGCAGTAATGTAAGAGGGTCACGGGTAGCGCTATGTCGCGCGACAAGAGTCGCAAAGCATAGTTGTGCTAGCTAGACGGGCTGCTGTTGGTGAGCCTTTCGGAAACAAACTTCGTTACTTAGAGTGAGCCAAGCTGCTTAGCAGGGTGAATTGGCACTTTATTTTTTTCTGTTGCAAGATCCTGGGTAACTGCATTTCTAAGGCACATTTCTGGAGAATCTGGCGTAGAACTGAGCATTTCGAAGGATTTCATGTTCAGAAGCAAAGCATTTTTATTTTCTACGGCCCTTTTAGCCCGACTTGGGTACGGTTCTGCGTGTAAATCTGACGACTGCTTATGACTGAAAGTCTCGTGAGTCTTGACAGATAATAAGCAGCATGCAAACTGGATGTCAGCGTCAAGCGCTGCAGAGCAGCTGGATCCTGTGCGATACCAATTATCCTAAAATAAGTGCATTTCACTGCCTCGACCAAGTTTATCAATTTTTAAAAAAATTATGAAGTTCGGGAAGATATTGCTCACAAACCATAAGGCCTACTAAAAAAAATTATACACTATGTTATAGGAAATTTTATAGAGATCATTCTTGTCTTTGACACTTTTTTTCTAGCTGTAAAACTTTTTGTATAAAACCGTAAAAATCGTGATTAGGGACATATTTTGAGGTCGAAAAGGGGGGAAAAGGGGGGAGGGGGGCAAAATTCGGTTTGGCAACATTCAGAACCGAATTCAGCAGGCTTTTTTACATCTGAAAAGTCATGTTGCCAAAATGGATCCCAAAATGCCGATAGCACGGTAAAGGAAGCCGATATTTAGAATTTTCTACCAGTCTATGAAGTTCGGGAAGATATTGCTCACAAACCATAAGGCCTACTAAAAAAGTTTATACACCATGTTATAGGAAATTTTATAGAGATCATTCTTGTCTTTGACATTTTTTTTCTAGCTGTAATACTTTTTGTATAAAACCGTAAAAACCGTGATTAGGGGCATATTTTGAGGTAAAAAGGGGGGAAATGGGGGGAGGGGGGCAAAATTCGGCTTGGCAACATCCAGAATCGAATTCAGCAGGCTTTTTTACATCAGAAAAGTCATGTTGCCAAAATGGCTCACAAAATGCCGTTAGGACGGTAAAGGAAGCCGATATTCGGATTTTTCTACCAGTCTAGACTAATGGAGAACTATGGAGCCGTTATTAACATTAAAAAAGCTCTCCATTAGTCCTACCGTGCGAAAGAAAGTCCGACCCCTGTAGATAAAGCAATCAAATCGAGTTATGGGTTTTTAGAATCGTCTCAGTGAGGAATTGATGGATGTTCAAAAGTACAGTCGGCTATAAAAGCTAAAAAAAATAATTTTGGACAGAAACAAAAGTTGAAACGGAGACGCTTCGCTCGCTCGGTCAGTTACAATCTTGTCTAACGCTCTTTGCCAGTTTTCAAATATTTTTTGAAGCCAAAGGAAACTTCTAAATCAGTGGACTGTCTCGTCTATAAAAAGTAAGACTCGGCTATTTAGAAAGAAAACAAACTTTAGACAGACATAAGTGGTCGCCAACCAATTTGAAGACAATTGCTTCAAGTTCATTACACTAAATACTTGTTGACAACTCTATTTAGGTTAATATATAACCGTCGCGCATATGGAAACAAACTTGACACTAATTACTATGCGTTTAGTTAATGAGTATGTTATCCACAACATATTGTTAGGAAGAAGTTTTAGGACAAATTTAAATCACGCATGAGTAAAAAGGACTAATTTTCTGATTATGCTACTATAAGATAACCTTAATAAAAAAATTAAAACACCCGACACAAGTACCTGGTCATCATGATGAGACCTTCATTCAATGAGTGATATAGAAAATGCTATTCTTAGCTTCAAAATTAGCTGAGATCTTGTCACTTGTTCCAATTAAAGCTGAATATCTTGAAAACTACTGGCCCTATATCCACCAAACATAGCTAAGAACCATCTCGACGGACAAGTCATTCGATAAAAAAAACGCATTCAAATTGGTCCATCTTGATGGACCAATTTGAATGCGTTTTTTTTTGTGGCTTGCCACAGATACACACATGTTAAACATATATAACACCCCTTTTTTTTCGTGGGGGTTAAAACATGTTAGCGAGGGACTGACACCCAAATGAATTAATAATATCATTAGGATGCTAATTATCTCGTTTTTAATGTCTGTAAGATTTATATAACTGCGCTAATATATTATGCAGTCACAAAATAAATCTTACACCTGCTCCAATGCCGCCGATATATATTTTTCATCACACTTGCTTGTAAATCAACGGTTACGCCCACGCCCTAGGGCGGTAAGTAATTTTTATCACACTTTAAGGGTTTACATGCCTGAAAACTGGGCGGTAAGTAATTTTGGTATTGATTACTATTTATAAATTTTCTTTTATTTCCTCCAAAGTGTGATGAAAAACGTCGTACGTGACTCTGGTGGTAAAGGAATTCCAAACTCGTGTCATTAAAGCCTTCGTGTAATCCTAGTAGACACTCGTTTGCAATTCCTCGTTTACCACCCTCCTTGTTACGTAATGTACCTACTATTTCGTCACACTAGGCCGTAAGCGGGATTTACTACCCGATACGCGGAGAAAATCCCATTTCCTGCCAAGGCATGTCAAACTTTAGACAAGGGGCTTTAGGGCGGTTAAGTTTAACATGTGTATCTGAGTGTCTGTGGCATCGTAGCTCCTAAATGGATGGACCAATTTGAGTGCAGTTTTAATAATGACTTGTTCGTCACGATGGTTCTGATATATTTGGTGGAAAAAGGACCAGTAGTTTCCAAGATAATCAATCAGCTTTAATTGTAACCAGTGACAATGACAACATCGCGGGCAATATTGATGCTAAGAATTAAAATTTTGTATTTATGTTCAGTTTTAGTAGCATTTTCTATATCACTCATTGAATGAGGGTCTCCTAGTGACCAGCTTGTGTCAGGAGTGTTTTAAATTTTTAATTTAGGTTAGTTATTCATACAACTAGAAATAAGTATTAGCGGACGGTATTGTAAATTTGTTTCACTTGTAATACTTTACATAATATTATTTTCTTTGGCGTAAACAACGCTGTTAACCCTGTGCCGCCCACGGTATACGTTCTAGAACATTCTCCGGTCCTCGACACGCCAGACCAGACGAGAAAATAAAAATGCCTGGGCACGAGTCCATGGCTTTGACTCTCTGTTACGATATTATGTGATTGGTAAAAACAAACGCGGTTATATTTGAACAGTACATTACTGCCGACGCCGGGAAATAAGGGCTTGCCGGATGAGTAGGTAAAGAGGTGTAAAGGGCTAGTGATACGAAGACGGCAGTACAGGGCCCAGACATATCTGGACATCCAAAGATTGTTATAGGATACTTTTTACCCCTCTACGGTAAAAAAATACGCGGACAAAGTTGCGGGCCCCCTCCTAGCATCCGATAAGGAACGAAAGAAACGGGTGGGTCGTAAATTTTAGTGCAGGGGTACCTGGACATCCAGGGATGGTTATAGGATGCTTGATACTTTTTGCCCGACTCCGGTAAAACTATGTGTATAGTAAATATCTCCGTGACATATGCGGTTTTTGACGAGTAATAAGTTTAATGTTGACGAAGAACCGGTTAACAATAACCATTTCTAAAATCCCGTAACTCTGAATTTGGATGTCTTGCGTCAATAAAGATGGCGACGCAAGATTGCTAATGAGACGTTTACGTAACCAGTGTCTTCAATTGTACTTATTCACATGTTTCCGATACCGATCTTTTTGCAATGTTTGCATTCGGATTTAGCTTCGTACATGTAACTTATTTTGATTATTGACTTCATGTTAAGTGACACAAGGTTATTAGTTTTTACTAGTACATATTTACGTATACATTAGTTTCTTAAGAAAACATTTCCCTGTAATATTCTGTGTTTTGACTTGTACGAGTTCGACTTTGAATATTGTCATAAAGACATTAAGTCTAAAATATAACATAGAACCCTGTAATATTGGGCCAGCGAATTTACAAGACTGTGGATCCACTTAAAATATATCGACTTATGTTAAAGTTTCCTTTACTAATAAAAACAGTGTCAATAGAACTTTCTCGATTCGATCGGCGAACGTGCCGCGAGATGAGCAGCCTCCACACAAGGTTGCAGCGTACGTGAGCAACGCGTAAGGGCCGTGAATTGGGTCGCGATGCGTTGTGAAACAAGTGACCTGACCCGATCGAGCGTCCATTGTTTTATTTTGGCGACGAGAATTATTAATCCGGGTTCGAAGTACCATTTTTGGGTTGCTAATGCAGTTCAAAGGTCCATATTAGGGATATCATTGCGTATCTGTGTACGCCTTATGTTGAAGTAATTATTAGGTTAAGAGAAGTCAAAATAACGATAATGGTTGCATTCAATGTTCAATAAATCGAGAGCCGGACAGAATCGATACAAATGTTCCACTTTTCGTGAATGTTCCACCAATAAACAACACGTAACGCGAATCACAATTGAGTCAACATGATTTTTACGGTTCTGTGCTCAAAGGATAGCTTATTTCTATTGCAGCTACGCTATAACAACAACTACTAAAAACACAGAATAAAATACATATTTCAGGGGGCTCCAATACAACAAACGTGATCGGTTGCGTTAACTTTGCACCTCATTTATATCCGTCTCCATACATACCAGGTGAAAACTTAAGTTAACCCGGCCAGTTAAGATAGGATAAGTATTTGTACAGAACCATCGGTGCGCGAGTCAGACTCGCACATGGGCGGTTTTTTATGAACCTTCACGATCGTGTAGGACGAATGACTGATAAAGAAACGGCGATTAAAATCAAAGATTACGTTTGCACGATGCTTCTTACGATTACAATAACTAGGCATCTGTTAGACAATACACCCCGGTCTCATGTTTTTTTATGAACACAACTTGATTTTCTATTAATACTTGGATTTCTTATGGCTATAACTTAAGCCCGAGTCATACCACTTCGTTACCACCTAGACAATTCCTCAATAGATATTTTTACAGCGTACGAAAACCAAACACGCGTGCGTTGCGTGATGGACAGACGTAAGAGCTTACGTCATATATAATATACTATATGTATATACCTTTGTCTACAAGGAATATTTGGGGCTTGGTACTAGATTACGCTTACACCAAACTAGACTTGTTTTTGTGAGTTATCTGTCACCTTGAGCTTGATTCGTTTGCGCGCAAAAAGTAGAATGAAACATGTTGGGGCCCGCTGGGATTATTTATTAACATACGGGTATCATTATCGTCGTTTAAGTCAACGTCGATTTTATTGAAACTAAACTTTTAGTATGAAGATATTTTAGTTGCGTTTTTTTATTGATTATTAGGAAGTGCCCGCGAACATCGCGTAGACGTATAAAAAGTATTTAATTAACCAGCTTTGGATGTTCAGCTATCCCTGTATCAAACGTGGTTAAAATTTGACCAGCAGTTTCTGCGTGACAAAGGAAATTATGAATTGACCCCGTAGAAAAATGTCTTTCAATACAAATGTGGAATTTTATAATAGTAATATAGATGGTATTCTGGTTTAGATCATTATGGATAGAAAACATTTCTTAAGGAACGTTTATGATATGGACGCGGCTCTGTGTTGTTTTTCTTACATCATATGGCATGTATTATCATACAAAATCTTGTCAGGTAGTTGTAGAAAATTCACTGTTCAAGGTAATAAATAACTAAACAAGCCACACGATAAGTTTCATAAAGCATAGTTTTTAACGTATTTACTTAAAAAAAGGAGGTTTTCAGTTCGTTTGTATTTTTTAATTCATTCCATTGTTATTGTTACCTCACAACTCCGACATTTACATTATTTTTTCTTGTGCATGTTTTGTTTGGCCTTCAAATTGAATCCAATTAATCAAGTAAAGTAAGTTTTGTCCATTGCTTACATAAAACATAATTACATTGAACTGAAATGGATCGATTCAGTCAAAACACCTTGTTTACTCCGTGGGTACGTATCGGTCTATATACGGGCAAACCAGTAGGTATTCTGATAGCGTTTTTTGCGCATTATCCTTGGCGTGACATAGGTGTATACGCAGATGTGGGATTAAAGTAAACATTCGCATAAAACCTTATTACTATCGGTTAAGTTAGTAGCAATGTTATAAGTATAGTCTGACAAAAATTGTAGAAATTAAAAAGTGGCAATACTGTAGCGTCGTCCGTTTCTAATCAATCTGGGAAAACGTGTGTAGTTCTTTAGTCAGTTTTCTTTATTAAATAACTCTCTTCGTCAATACTTTACTTGGTGTCAGAAGTGGGATACTACGGATAAAAAAAAACCATACGAAGTTACGGGCAGCGTCTAGTAGTTATATACATCTGCCGAATGCAGTATAATGCACTTTCTCGTGATCCTGCCCGACAGGAAGCGGTCGAGGCACGAAGGCAGATGCGCCGAAAGGTTTCCATAATCGATGCCCCAAACGGGTTATCGCCAATTGGGACATGACTCACGCCAGACCGAAGGGCATTCGAAACATTCGAAAGTCCTTAGTCAGACACAAAAATACTGCCGTGCTAGACACAACTGCAGTAACTCATTGAATGTTCCAATAAAAAGGTTTTATCTTAGTTTACGAGTCTTAATTAAGATAAGAGCCTTGGTTACTGGCACGACAGAATAGGAATGATATCAAGTTCAAATTTCGAACTTAGCTATAACGGAGACGGAATGAACCAATCGATTAAGAAAACAGAAAACTCATGCATGCCTAGTTAATTTCATACTTAGTTTATGTACCTACGGCATAGTATTTGTTTACTCTCCGTTATAACAAGGAATCAATCGAAAGCAGCTCGTTTGAAGTTGACGATAAATTATATTAATTGTATTGACTTTAAGACAGCAACACTATTTGAATATTCTATAATATTGGTATAATTTAATTTTCTAAGTATCAGTTTTATTTAAAGGTGTGTCTCAATGCAAGCATTACAGACAAATGCTAGCCGTAAGAGCAGAGCTCCCTTAGAATTTACGAATCATAGTTTAGTTTCTTATATAAATACTAACCGTTAAAAAGACAACATAACAACAGGTACCTACTTCAACTCGATAAACCTGACTTCACGAGAAAACGAGGAACGTGACAAAGAAACAGACTTGCACAAAAACGCTATCGCACATATTATAATAAAACCTATTCACACATAAGATTGGCGAGATTTCTAGTCTAACCATACCGTGAGAAAACATACAAATAACTTTATAACAAGTTACATAAACCTAGAAAAAACCTATCTAAAGTCGACCTAAACACTGTTATACAAGGTCTCGTATTGAATGGATCCTTTTGCAGTTAATTCTTTTAGTTCTGTAACGAGTTTTAATAACTAGGGGGGACTGAAAATAACTTCGATGTTACTGCACTTGTGCAGTAAAGAGCATAATCGTATAGCAGCGTAATGAGCAAGTTTCAATGCGGTTGCACTTTGTTTTTTATGCGAGAAGGTTTCAAATAGGGTGGAGTAGCAACAGCTGTGTTAGCGTCATAGGGTGTTGCCCTTGAATGAATCCCTAACCTCTGTTTGAGGCCAGTATCGGATGATTAGTGGAGAAAAAACTGGATTTGTGTTGATTATGATATGACACTTATGCTGGGTGTCACAAAAATAACGATGGGGGACATCGACACGAATCGAAATGCTCAAACTCTGACTTTAGGAATGCTTAGACAATAAAATTACTTGAGTCTAAAAACATAACAGAATATCTAATACACTTTTTATCGCACTTAAGTAGGTACTTATTTTACGGCCGCTTTCCATCCTCTGATCAGCTTAAAGATACCAGATTATTGTATTGTCATTTCGATACGACGTTAAATTGACTGCTAAGATTTGATAACATTGTTTGTTACAAACTTATTTATTACAATTTGAAGCTAATGAAAGCGTGTTAAAATAATAACTCGCTTAGCTCACAATTTCCCTCATTCCTAGAACCTATTTCATTTCAATGGTTAAGTTTTAACATCGTAATGAATTATGGACGGATGGTGTGAGGTTTGCCTAGGATCAGACTAGCTGGCAATGACCTAGGGGAGGGGCAAGGGGGTCATGACTCATGACCTCCCCACAACTGTGCTGTGCGGAGGTCGCCCTAACACTGTAAACTTGAAATTTTATAGGAGGCCAACGAGTAATCCGATCGCCTGATAAAAGCTATTACCGTCACCCCAGCATCACCAGAGGAGTTACAAGTCGATCGTATCGGTCCGAAAAACCCAGAACGACAGTTAATTCAACAGTTTAGCTAAGACGCCGTCACCAGCGTCAGACAAACAGAGATTGGTGATTGCACGGGCGTTACTATCGCCGTCAGTCCGCTGTCAGAAATATTGAAAAGAAAAAAAACGTTTTCAATTAAAAAAGAATCATCAAAATCGGTTCACCCAGCCGAGTTCTTAGGTAACAAACATATTTAAAAAATAACACAGTCAAATTGAGAACCTCCTCCTTTTTGAAGTCTGTTAAAAATTAGCTATGCTAAGCAGTAATCTTTTCATACAGTGATATACTGTAACGGTACTTCTTATTATAATTAATCTAATTGAAAGCATACCATTATGGGCTGATGACGATTAAAGCCTCGTTAAATCGCCCGTATCGCCATACACAAGCAAAACTTACTAAAATTGCTGTCACTACTCTTCAAAATCTCTTATCTAGTTTGTAGCTTGATACTGAGATAAGAGTTTTGTTTTAAGTAGGTATTTGTTACTTAGTGGTTGTCAACAGACGATATGGCGTCGTTACAACACGGAACCCGAAATGTATGCCTTTAGCAAATAGCTGAAACTGCGTATTAACGGCAGCTGAACAAACAGGCTTCCTAGCGCATGCGCCTTACACGCGCGTCGCTTACTGCTTTTACTATACTACTGTTTTCAAGTTTAAATAACCATAAAAACAAATGACATCACCATTACCATTTTTACGCGTCACCGTTTAGTGCCAGACTAAATGACGTCATGATTTCAAAATTAAATGACACCATTTTGAGTGAGAATAAGTTTCTATCAACATTTTCATTTTTGTGACACGCTTTAATAGCCGACTGTACTTTTCTATGAACGTCCATCAATTGCTCAATAAGACGATTCTAAAGACCCCAAACTAGGTAGAATTGCTTTATCTATTACAGTTGCTAGGGCCACGTTCCGGCTCCAACATAAGACCAGCCCCATGGTACCATATTATTATATTCCTATCAAAGATGAGTAAGCATGCAAAATATCTGCTCAATCGGTTGAAGATATCTGCTTCAAAATTAAGTTGCAAGATTCCACCCGAAGAAACATAGTTACATACATTGAAAGTTAAATAAAAGCTTATAAAAAAGAGGCCTCTAAATACAATGTGTGTGTGTAAACGAAATGGGGGCAGATAAAGTAGTCCTACACCTCAACGTGCTTTGTCTAAACAGTATTATGTAGTATGGGAAACATAGAATATTGTGACGTTTTTCTTCTGGGCAATGTTATCACCGTCCCAAATGTATTATCAATGGTTCAGCCGGATTATTGAAAACTGTTCAAATACCGGCTTCTCGGTATTTTGTGGACTTATTGATTGAATACATAATAACTAACTATGTCTTCTAAGAGGATTTATTTAGAATTAGAACAGAAAACAAAGCCTTATAAGCATAGGTACTCGGGGTTTTAGGTGCACAAATGATTTAATACTAGACTGACAGTCATCAAATCATTTGTACACTAAAAACCCCAGGGGTAGGTTTATAAGCCCTAGTGGATTATACACAAAAGAATTTAATGTTCTAAAAGTACAAGTAAAAGTAGTTAATGTATCCAGAACCTCAAAAACTCGGAAGAGCGAGTGAAGTGTCTCAGATTTAGTCACATTTCTCTACCCATTATCATTTACTTTTCTGAGAAGGTTCAATAATTATATATTTTGTCAAGTTTATTCTTTTTCATTTCAAATTGGCAGAGATATGGGTTTGAAAATTTAAAAAAGATAATTTTCAGCCATTACAATTCAAAATATTAATTGCAAACGGACTTATGAGCTCTACAGCTCACAGAACCACCAACACTTAAATGTTTTGCACAGATCTATGCATAAGCATACAATGGGTTAACAAGACCCATGCAAAGAATACTACATTAATGATATTAACTATCAACATTAATAATGAAGATTATCTCCATATGGCTACTTGCTGTCTGCCCTACATTTGCAGATGTTGAAACATTGAGATAACAACGTTGAACTTTGGACCCATAGACCATGTGCTCAAGATTTTGTTTAGCCTCTTAGTTGAGACGAGTTCAGATCTTAGGCCAAAGAATAGGTATGTTCTATGACCATAATTAGAGATGAATGATAAATACAACTTGTTGGTCTTGAAAGTATGATATCAGTTCAGTAAATTGTAAAACAAATGAAAGTGGTTCATTTCATAATTTGTAACAATAGTCAACTTCAAATTTGGGGGCAGCTAGGGTTGCCAAGTCCGATCGGATTAAAATCGGGGCAGATGGTAACACAAAACGGGATTAAGGTTTTTAAATCGGGACAAATAAAATATTTTTAACTTTCTTATAAATGCTTCTCATATTGCTTTTCGTAACTAATTTTACTTGCCAGTAAATACTATTTTAATCGATAATAATGGTTTTAAAATAAGTTTATAGATCTATTGGGACATTTAACATCCCAATCAGGCACAAATCGAGACACCTGGCCATCCTAGGTGCAGCAGAAATAAGTGTATACCAACCATATGTTCTACCTTGGCAGAGGGTTACTCCGCCTTAGTCACAGGTAGCTAAGTATGACAATAAAAGAGATTAGCCATAGTGTCATTGCAAGATTCTCATTTTATCTATGTTAAAACAATCCTACCTATTTAAATGCAGTAAACTATTCAACAGTGTCTAGTACCCATAGTACAAGCTTTGCTTAGTTTGGGACTAGGTCGATTTGTGTATGATTGTCCCTTAATATTTATTATTTTATTATTATAGTTCAATCTTGCCTAAATAAAAGCAATAAAAATTCGGTACCTATGCTATGATAAAATGTTGAGTAATTTTCCGAAACATGCTCCAACATGTTTAATTCTAATTTTAGATAGGATAATTTCTAGAAAATAGCTTAAAATATGAATAAGCTCGGTAAAAGAGACCGTTAAAATAAATGAGGCTCAGAGAAATTTCTGGAACTCATCATAGATGAGAATTGTGACTGTGACCGAGGTTTGTTGCTAGGCGCGACTTTCTATGGAATTTGAATACGAAGGTAGGCGCGAGTAAGGTGAACAGATTTCACCTACGTAAAAGCGTTCGCGGTGACGATTATGCAAATTTATCCAAGCAAACACTGAATAAATAACGAAGACTACTCTGGTTGACCCAAAAAACGACTCCTTACTACGGTAAAAACTCATCTAGGTTAGGTTCCGAACAAAAACACAATTTCGCACAAAACACAATGGGAACTATATAAAAAGCATGTAAAATGGCAATTTTCGACTTACCCGGATGCCTCCGTGATGATTTTTCGCGTTAAAAACACCCTATGTGTGGATAATTTTTCTGTTTCCACCTCGGATGAATAAGAATGAACGCTTGACAGATGACTGACTGTCCAAAAAAAGATGGAGTATGGCTGCCTAAATTACGTCATGCGGCGGGAAAATTAAAAATTGCCATTTCACTTACTTTTAATAATAAAGTCACGAATAATAATCAAAGAAATATTTTAAAATATACTTAAAATATGAACTCACCTCATGAACTGAAGTTTTATGTGAAAAAGTCACAATTTTGTGAGTTTTGTTAATACATCTAGGAGTCTTGTATCAATCCGATTCCGTGCGCTGTTGCCAAATGGTTATTGCATCAGAAATTTGAGAACGTTCAGATTTACACATTTCAAAACACTTCAGCATAACTTATTGTTTATTCCACAGAAATAATGTTAAAGTATATATTGAAAACAGAAAAACATCCAAAGTATCGACGATATTATTACTTTTCGTTGTTCCAAACTTGTATGGCGGAACGGCAACGTCGCTCAGCTTGTAGCACTTTGAATTTATTTGAACAAAGAAAAAACTGACTTTTAACTCAGCTTTAATCTTAATTAACAAATAGTTTACTTTTATTTATTTGTTATTAGTATAACTTCGTAAGTTGAGAAAAAAAATAACTTGCTTTGTTTAATCAGACAGTTACCGCTAGAAAGTGTAAAAATAACTGAATTCGAAGCGAGCTTGTTTTCGTTTAGGAAGGAGTAAACAAACAAAGACGCTGTGTTGCCATACATAACTTGAAAAACCTACTAAAGTTACCACTACCGTTGTAATCCAGACCTGTAAGAAATGTACAAACTCTAGATGTGGTTTTTAGAGTTCTGCACCCAAAAGGTAATACCGGGCTTTATTATTAAACGTGATAAACATCCACTGTTTATCTGTCTGTCCGTTGGTCTATCACAGGGTTGTATCTTTTCAACCCCACCCCAACAGATAAATATTAGTCTAAATTTTCGCATGTTTATTACTATGACATTAACGTTTAATAATGATAACAATAAAAATTTAATAATGAAAAAAATATAAAAAGATATATTGCTCCCCAAAAAGTGTATTTTATGGTTTTCTACGTTTTTTGATCTAAAGGTTGAAACAAATGAACTATCAAACCATACAAAGTGGGTCAGTTTGTATGGTTTGACAGTTCATTTATTTTGGCTACTATAACAACAAATAGTAAAACAAGAGAAAAGGTCGTTTTTTTTTTTTATTTTACCTGCTAGTACCTACGGAAGTCTACCTGCGCGAGTCCGACTCGCACTTGGCCGGTTTTTGTCTTCAAATGAAGGATTTTGGTGCCATCTGAGGAATAACGAAAACTTACCGCTTGAGCCGGTTGATCTTTCATGGATTAAAGTGGATTGCACCATATTGCACGAAATATGGACATTTGACCCAAAGTTTGTTCTGCTTTTTATACAAATAAAACTATAGTTCAAACTTGTTGCCGTCAGATCGTTCAGATTCAGTTCTGTAACGCATACATAATTATGTCAAGTTGATTAACGTAATATGCGAGGAATATTTTGATGAATTTGTTTATTTTGCCTGTCTGGCTCATGGAAGTATTGTACGTTATACATGCAATTTAAATTTTCATTAGCCTACATCTTTTTAGTTTACTTATTTGATGAATATTGAGTATATTTGATGAACTATCGAAAATACGAGTTTTCAAATGTCAACATTTTAAAGTATGAAGCACCAATTGAAATACAGTAGTTCGTGTGTATATTATTAATTTCATGAAAATGAAACATGGCCGATATAATCTCAATTATATGTATAGGAAACTAACTTTCAGCCCTTCACTACTAATATATAGAAATTACCCTGTATAAGGAAAAAGGAGAGTACATAAAGAAACAAAAATAAGATTATAAAATTTATTGCAACGATGGGACCGTTAATAGCAATGATTACAAAATAATCTAAATAGTAGTTTTTCTCTTACACTTAGCAACACTAACTACTCAACACCAAACAAAACGACAATCTTTTAATGTTAATAAAATATTATCTTATTTAATAACTGCTGAATCAAAAGTTTTGTGAGTACAATAAAAAGTAATTAATTATATATATTTTGAATACATGCTACAATTTATTTATTTATTTATCGTATGGCATAACAAAACACTGGATCAGTAAAAAAACAATCAAATTATATATATAAAAAGAGAAAACCTAAATAAAACATAAATGCTACAATTAGTAGTAAGAAACAACTTCTAAAGTAATAAATTTAGCGACCTCCTTTTAAAATTACATGCAGTACGCCTATTCATTTATTTTTATTTTAATAATTAACCGAGATATCGTGCACTGTACCATAGAGAAAGGAATTATAACAGAGTATGACACCACATACTTCGGCCGAATAGTTCTGCTACTCCACACAAGATATCGTTAGTAGTATCGTTCGTTGCAGATGATCTTTTTGTTTTACTTTAGATTAAGCCAAAACCTTTCAATTTCACTTAATTTAATTTCTGAAACTATAATATATTGAAAATTAACGAGCACACACAATATAAACACCAAAGTAAAAATAAAAACATATCTCAATATTTGTTTTTGACGCCACCTATACATTTTTGCATACAATGTCTACTTTACTAGCTCGATTGGTAGGCGTAGGCACTTTTTATACGATACCAATAGATGTCGCTTAATTATACCTGTTGCGGAATTATAATATTTACTCTATGCAATAAAAAATATTAAAATCCGAATATAAGATAGTAGTAGAAATAAGCAAACGAGATTTTTTATTCCATAATGAATTGTTTTAAAGATTTCTCTCACTTTATCAACCACAGAGTATGTAACGCGAACCGACGTGTCCCTCAATGAAGGCGGTAAATTTAAAATTAAATACTATGGTATAAGTAAAAACAATGACTTTGAGAAATAATAAAATAGAATATAAAAGTCTGAACTATGTAGGTGCAATATTTTGACAACCACAGTTTATTCTATTTAATGGAAATCTAAAAATGAATAAAATCAGTTCAGATTGACTAATATGTTTTATTTTGAGAAGATATTTCAGTAGCGTAAAAAGTAAGTATCAATCATAGACAAGTCGTAGTTATGTTGGTAATACGGTATTAATCTAGATAAAAGAAAAGAAGCTTGCAAACATTATACAATAATCTAATGTGAATCTCTATGGTGAATCAGACTCATGTCGCGCGAGATAGCATCATCCGTCACTATCTCATAGTACTGTACAGATAGAGACAGGTAGTATATCCCGCGCGAGAAAGAGTCGCGTGTCAAAGTTATGCTAGCCGTGTTGCTTGCACTCGTCTGGCAGCGCTGTGAAGTGTGAATGTCATTATGTCACTGTCATTCCATTCCGTCATATTTGTATGTATTTGTATACAAATAGGCAAAAATGTTAACGTAAACGTGATCTTTGTTTGTGTACATTTCTTAATATTTAACTCCTCCCATGTATTTTAAAGGAGACTTTGGTAAAATTAAAAAGCTCGAATCTCTCTGATGATGGAAAAATTCCTTTGGGATTTCTATTACGACGAGTTACGATATATCATAATGCAATCGATGTAAGCATATATGTAAGTATCATCCGAGTTACAATTTTTAGATACCTACAAGCTATAGGTAATCGAAAAAATTTTTGATACCTAAATAGCATAAAACATGTTCACAAGTGAATTTGTTATTTTCAGATTTAAAAGGAAATTCACACAGTTCAAGAAGGAATACCATATTTGTGCATATTTGTGTTCGTTAATAAACATAAAGTTTGTCTTGTCCGGAGCTCAAAGTGTGATCTGTGACTCATTGTGGATGAACAAGAAGTGTTGACAAGTGAAGTGTTTTCAATGCCATGCTCGTCTTCTATCTGAAGGGTGCTGTTAACATTCATTAGCAGTTTTGAATCTAAAGTTAAATCATCCATTAAAGTATAAGTAGAAAAGATAAGGAAAAGACATGCATAGATCATCCAAAAGGAGAAAGCAATTTTTAAAGGTTTCAAGTGCTATTGAATGGCCATGGAAGAACAACAATCCAGAAGACATGACAGGGATAGTTATTGAATTTAAGGATCCATTGCCATTGCAATTCAATTCATTTGGTGACATGTTACCAACGGGGAAGAATTTCAAGAGAGTTGAACACTGGCTGAAGTAATGTGCCTGAAGCTGGAGAGTGTGTGTTTTTATTTAATATTAAATAATTTTCCTTTCCATTTTATATAGGTATTACTGTTACAGCTTAAAATTTTCTAAATCAAATAATTATTTTAAATGTTTTTTTTAAATATCTGGGTGATTCTATAGGCGTTTAAACCGCCGTCAATTCGCTGTCATAAATATCAAAGCAATGGGGCAATTAGATGCTTTAAATTAGATCAATTATGGTAAGCAGTATGGTAACAGACTCGCTCTTAGAATCGGCACCAAACTGTGATGTGTTTGCAGGTGGATGGTTGGACGTGTGCGATGAATGTTTGAGGTTCTGTGAGATGATGGATGAACGGCCTTCATCAGTATATTTCTAATTGCTAATTGTTGTAATGTTTGTATAAAATCTGTGTGTTTAGTCTTAATTTCACAGTGATTTGGTTCTACTGTTATGCTGTGAAATATAAGGAATTAAATAAATAAAAATAAAAAAACAGTATATCATTGTATGAAAATCTCCAACTTGGTGTAGCTCATACTTTAAATATTTTTGACAGCGGACTGACAGCGGTTGAAACACATGTAGAATCACCCATCTAGTACTAGTACCCAGTTTGAGCAATTAACTAACAATGACCAACTAGCTGTTTTTTTTAAATTTTATATATGATAGTGATAGTCATGCGTTTGGTTTTGATTGCACCTGGTATTAAGTGATAATAGGGCCTGAGATGGAGCATGCTTGCCTAGAAAATGCCTATTCATTCACAACTTGAAGCGATCCAAGTTATACATATTTTTCAGGGAAAATGTGCACAGGAAGAGTTACACTCTTCTTTCTTCACTGGTATAAACACAAGACGGTTTTTTATTTGTGCTGGTTTACAACAAAATACTTACTCTGCTTATTCTTAAGAGTTTCAAAACTATTATGTGCATAGCTAAGGATTTTTATAGTTCCTGCTATGAAAATAAGGAATGATCAAAGTAATTATTATAAACAACTTCATACAACTATTTCATAAACAAATATTTGTATATAGGAATGAAAACAGTACTTTTAATGTAAAATAATAATATTTAAATGATTTAAAATGTAACAGCAAGAAAAATACTTTTTACTACTTATCAAAAATAGGTAATAAATGAGCACCAAAATTGATCCCAAAATTAATTTTAAATGATAACCAGAAGTTGTAAAATATTACTGATCACCAGATAAAGCAATATTTCTTGGCATAAAAATCACTTTTTGCTACCAAAAATGGTGAATGAGCACCAAATTAAAACACCAATTTTATGTAAAATTATAAGTAAGTAAACACTTTATTGTACACACAAACAGTTAAAAATACATCTATTACAAAGAACATAGGTATAAAAGCGAACTAATCCCTATAAGGGATCTTTTCCAGTGAACCTTTCAGCAATTGAGTGAGTGCCAGACAAACTAACACCGTGTACAACTTGCTATCCTATTTAAAGTAAATAACTCCACAATAGTCATTATTAAACCGAAAAAAACGAAACGCTCTTCAGAAATTTATTACCATTTTAATATGAAACTACATTCAAATGTATATGTAACCATATGTAACCTAAAAAATAAAATTTTAAAGCCCTATATATTAATTAAATGATCACAACCTCTTAGCCAGCAAATTAATGCGTTATTTTTACCTAAATAAACCACTATGATTGCCATAAAATGTATGCATGTTAATGTTACCCATATGTAACCAAATAAAGTTTAAGAGGCCTTATTCCTTTTATTGACGTGACAACGTCTTAAATTAGGTTGCGCTCGGAGTCACTCATGAAAAAGTGTAACGCCCGCTCACGTCTGTTAGGATGAGTTTAGTCCCGCTAAAACTCGAGAACGGCTGAACCGATTTGGCTAATTTTAGTATTGAAATATTCGTGGAAGTCAAGGGAAGGTTTAAACGGTGAGAAAATATTGAATAAATGAGTGGAAAATAATAAAAACGATAATTTTATATTCCCATACAAATCTGGTCCGCCGCACGTTGTCACGTAAAATCTTCGCCCGTAAAACCGACTTTACAGGCAACCATTTTTTTTTTCATAGTATGACAAAAATATTGATAATTTCAACCAACTTTTTGAAGTGAATAATACTTTTCTCCGAGTTCTAGGTAGTAACATAGCTATTTCATGTTTTCATTGCGTGCAGTTGAAAAAACCAGTTTTCTGCGTGAATTTTGTCAATTTCGAGTTGTTTTTGAAACAAACATTATCAATGAAAAATTCAAACTGCAGGTTTCAAATATATACCAATAAATTCCAATAGCCCTGTTCTAGGTACAGGTAGTAACATCAATAATGTGTTAAGAAACATGTTTGATCATATAGAGAAAAATATCTAAACCAATCAGCATTTTAAAAGGAATAAGGCCTCTTAATGATGCCAAACTTAGTAAGCACCGCCCGCTCAACCAACCCCCCGAACTCTGCACCGCAGCCGCTGTTGCGCTCGCTCGACCCGATTCTCAGTTTGCTGTTGTGGTCGCAGTTCTAACATACATAACCTAACCCAATTCTACTTTACTGGTAGCAGTTAGGTTCTGACGCTTCGCCGTCCGCTACCAAGGTACGCTCGCTTCGCTCGCTCGGCTCACGAATGACTTTAAAGTAAATCATTTTAAGAAGCTAATATCGCAATAATTTGTTCGTCAAGATTTGGTGCACATTCACTAAATTTGTTGTCCGAATACAATTAGAAGTGCAGTTATGAGTTATGACTAAAATAGGTAGAACGATTTGAATTTTAGGCTATCTTATTTTGGTGCAAGTACTTAATTTCTTTTTTGGTGTTCCATATGATTTTTAGGTGATACTGGTTTGGGGTACCAAAAATTATTTCGGGGTCAAGATATTTGTTGCCATGAGTAAAGAAAAATAAACAATAAAATAGAATGGTTTTGAAATACACCGGAGATCGGAGACATCTTTGTCTCCCACATGCGCAGTAGTTTAAATGTTCGAACAAAAGTTCGCCACGCGGTTTGTATGTGTGCGAGCGAGCCGTGTACGTACCTACTTACGTACGCGCTCGGCCCGCATCACATCACAATGCAAGCGGATCGACGTGAACTAATCGGTTCAGTGCCGCCCGCGCCGCCCGCGCCACATATATACCACAGTATATATATAGCCTATATATACGGTGGTGTCTATACTGTGGTGCCGCTGTCATATTCGGTCGGATCGGAGTTTTCTAACCACGCGGCAGCGTGTCCAGCCAAGTTCACCCCAGGAACTGGCGAGCAGCAGCCGTGTGTTATATTACACGAACCATTTGAAGCCACTTTTGACCCCTCCATAATTCCAACTCTTTAAGGTAAAAACGGTAAAAAAAAAAATTGGCTTATATATTTAGATACTTTAGAACAGCTAAAACCCCAAATCTTATAAATATGGGTACAATATTTATCGAGACATTATAAAGTCCATAAAACGGCATCTTTTCCACTGACTGACTCACTGACTAGGAATCAAAAACCTAACCTACTTCCAGGTGTCCTAGAAAGGGGAAATTTGTGTGTAAACGGAATAAAAACAGAAAACAGTGTATTTTTCGGTTTTTTTTATTTTTATTATTAGTTATGCTTGTTACCTCAGAAGTCTCAGAACTCCGTTATTTATTAACCGATTTGGAAAATTCTTTCTTTATTTAAAAGATGTCCTAATTACCAAATAATAATAAAGTAATTTACACATCATTATAATTTCTGTGCCAAAAGTATTGATATTCCATAAATTTTAAATAAGAGCCAAGTTCAATCTTGATATTGAACTACACCCCAAGTAAAATAAATGCGTTGAGTAAATAATTGTTTATTATAATTTATGAATTTATATTAAGTGTGTATTTGTATTTCTTTCTTCTTGAGGTGTGCAATAAAGAGTATTCTATTCTATTCTAAGTAGCAAACATTGTAGTAAGTACCTCTCTTCTCAAAAAAAAATACGACAAAGAACTTGGCGCATCTCAATTCATTTGTCGGTGAAGTCAACAACGTTTTACGCGATATTGAACTTGGCACTTATTTAACATTTATGCTTTTGATAGGATTTAAATTAGGTACATTACATTGTTCTTAACTTCTTACACATCAGCGGGCACGATGGTACTGCAGTTATTATATTTATATGAAATGAAATGAAATGATGATGAATGATGTTTGTTATCTGTGTTTTATATTGTTTTATATATTTTTCTTGTTGACGTGTGCAATAAAAAATATTCTATTCTAGTCTCTTTAATTTCCAAGAAATCATCTTTCATTAACCTTGATTTTTTTTATAGATAGTAAGGACATTGTTATTATTGACTGGAATGTTCTAAAAATAGTTATTTCCTATTCCTTTCTTTTCATACATAGAAATATACTAGCTCATCTGATTCAAAGAATATAATATCATATATAGGTACTAGAGTAAAAAGAAAAGATACGACACCGACACTAGTGTGCAGTAATAAAACTCGCGGCTATGTGTGCGTGTCGAGGGGCGAGCGCGGCTTCTCATTCGGCATTACAAGGTCACCGAGTTACACTACACCGATAGGCCATATATTTTTTCTCCGCCAAAATTTTTTTGGCTACTTTTTGATGGAAAAATTCATGAAAATGAGGCCTTATAAGTACTTTCAATGAAAACTATATTGATCAAAATCGGTTTATCCGTATTTGAGTTATCGCAAAATTTCATAATTTTCTTTAAAAGGACGTAAGTTAACTTCAAGAAGGTAATAAGTAATTACAGTTACTTTGGCGTTTATGACCTTTTTATAGAACTTGAAATCTGTGTCGTAACTTAAACCTCGGGGTTAAAACCGCTGTTATAAGCCCGTGTCTTGTGAAGGATGAGCAACTACGGAACTATTCCTACACTGAGCGTGGCCCGACACGCTCTTGGCCGGTTTTTTCTTAGTTCGTTCACTGTAGAAAAATACACGGAGGTCTCCTTATACCCCTCCCTCCTCCGACGTGATATATCGTGATTTTTTCGTGACCAATCGGTGTAAGTCCAGATATCTTTTTTTTTTGTCTTTAAATGGATATTTGGACTAGAAGTTAACAAAGAATCAAGCTACACTAAATTGATACAGATAGTGAGATTTACATTTACAAATCATACTTATGCCGGTTGTGCACACTCGCTGAGACAGGGCAATACCTGCATGCCGTCACTTTGTAACTCTATGAGTAAATGAAGGACGGCATGCTTGTCTCGCCCTGTCCTGTGCCGGCGAGTGTGTACAACCATTATAAAAAATCTCGTCTCTTATTGCAAGTTTCGTTTTTCGACTTATGAATTTATTCTTGCATACCGAAATCCCTTGCTTATTATAATGTTACTAATGTAAAAATAAACGCGCTACCGATCGACGATCGAGGTATTTGTTTCTATCTTGTTACAAAAGGCTCCTTATCCGTTCAAAAATGCTGATGTAAGTTTTCTCTATGAAATTTGATTTTTTCTTTAAGTATGTTATTTCGTAACATATTTTTAATTTGACTACTTAGAATTGTTTTTTTATTACTATTGCGATTAATTGTTTTATACGTATAATTTGAAACCTACAGTTAGAATTTTTCATTAATGATTTTTCTTTCAAAATACTATTCGTAATTAACAAAAACCAAGCAATAAACTATTTTTTCAATTTAATTTTGACTGCATTAAAGCATGAAAGCTATATTACTACAGTCTGACCAAAAATAGTAGAAATTAAAAAGTGGCAATACTGTAGTGTCGTCCCATTCTAATCAATCTAAGAAAATGGGACGACACTACGGTATTGCCACTTTTTGATTTATATTCTTTTTGGTCCCACTGTATCTAGATCTCAGGGAAAAGTATTATTTACTTCAAAAAGTTGCTTAATATTATCAATAAGTATATTTATAATAAAATAAAATAAAAATGTTAAAGAAATAATAGTGATGGAATTACACTTTGTACGTAATGCCGTGCCGTGTTACACTCTCGTTTTTTAACAAAAGGTGTAATTAAATTAAAACCAGTTTACGTAGGTGCTCATCATATTAATAAACTTATAAATGATTTAGCATTTAGGTACGGTCACGTTTAGTGTTAGTGTTTATGATTTTGATTAATCATTTCGATTATTGAATAATGCTTCGTAAAACGACATCTATGCTGCGTTGACGTAATACTCGAAAGTATACGATGCTTTCTAATTATTTACAACAAGAAGATGTAGATGCCGCTAGTGTTGCACTGCACTTAAACTGATTTTGTGTGCGTGTGGATTGAGTGAGCACCCTTCAAAAATGAAAAAAAATGTGCTGATCATTTAGTAAAAGTTCTAAAACAATTGTAAAACTAATTGATGAATTTGTAAAACGACAAATAAAAAGAATACATTCATTAACGTATGCTCACTCAGTTCTCACAAACAACCAACGAAATCTGTGAATGTGTTTATTTAACATATAATATTTATATCCTAATTTTTAGTAAAAATTATGCTTAAGGTAGGTAATAATTTGTAGATCACCTGGTTACGTATTTAAAGTTTTACAAATTATTTCGTATGCTCACTCAATCCGCACACTTTTGAAAACCCAATTTCTGATAGAAAAACTGCAGATTGAAACTTCTATATATGTGTATAATTTAGTAAAACTCATAAGGGAATTTGTAAAATACAAAACAAACCGCTAACGTGACAGATTTTTGGATAATAAATGTTTGTAAGTGCTCACTCAGTCCACACATTATTCGTAAGTTAAAAATGTAAATATCTTAAGATTTTTAGTATCTAGGAAAGTACAAAGTAGTTCAACTTTTAGTAAATTTTTTTACTAAATATCCACCATCTAAAATGTCATATTCGTTGTCTGCTTTTAAAGATATTCAAATTTCATTTTAAAATACAATCTAAGATACAGTCCACATTTTAGATCACACTCCACTTCTTGAAATACAATCTAAAATGTGGACTGTATCTTAGATTGTATTTTAAAATGAAATTTGAATATCTTTAAAAGCAGACAACGAATATGACATTTTAGATGGTGGATATTTAGTAAATTTTTTTACTAAAAGTTGAACTACTTTGTACTTTCCTAGATACTAAAAATCTTAAGATATTTACATTTTTAACTTACGAATAATGTGTGGACTGAGTGAGCACTTACAAACATTTATTATTCAAAAATCTGTCACGTTAGCGGTTTGTTTTGTATTTTACAAATTCCCTTATGACTTTTACTAAATTATACACATATATAGAAGTTTCAATCTGCAGTTTTTCTATCAGAAATTGGGTTTTCAAAAGTGTGCGGATTGAGTGAGCATACGAAATAATTTGTAAAACTTTAAATACGTAACCAGGTGATCTACAAATTATTACCTACCTTAAGCATAATTTTTACTAAAAATAAGGATATAAATATTATATGTTAAATAAACACATTCACAGATTTCGTTGGTTGCTTGTGAGAACTGAGTGAGCATACGTTAATGAATGTATTCTTTTTATTTATCGTTTTACAAATTCATCAATTAGTTTTACAATTGTTTTAGAACTTTTACTAAATGATCAGCACATTTTTTTTCATTTTTGAAGGGTGCTCACTCAATCCACACGCACACACTGATTTTTACGCCATCTAGCCGTCACCATGAATTGCTATCATTGCGCACTAACGCCGTCTGGACGTCAGCATGAATTAGCTTGGCGTATTTTAATGTATGGAGTGTCTACATCTGTATACTGTTTGATCTATGACTGTACCTACAATATTTTCTTGTGTCCGTTCCTGGTAAAAAAAAACCAGATAATATTTAACATTTTCTAGTTTTAGAATTATAGCGCAATAGTATTCATGCGTTTTTCTTGATTTATACAATCTAACAAAAATGAGCTTAATTTTCATGTATCGTTCAACAATAAAAATCCATCAAAAGTTTTAATTCTTCTAACAAAAGTATCACTATGTTAACATATTAATATAAAACCTAATATTTACGAAAAAGGCACCATAATAATTAAATTCAGTATAATATAGTTATATACTGGTTGTAACGTTTAATTTCAATAAACCATATAAATTAAAACCACCACTACATAGTAATGTAGCTCTTTACCTATAAGTATCTAAACTTGGTATAGTACTGTAACAATATGAGCGTAGAAAAAGATCCAACGTAATGAATGGGGTGCTACAGGTATTCGAATCTTTTGTTTCATCGGTTGGACCACGCGGTTGGCACAGTCCGTAGTACATCTGCTTACTGAGCTGGCGGTCTTGGGTTCAAATCCCGGCCAGGGCAAATATTTGTGTGACCTACACGAATGTTTGTGCTTGGGTCATGGTTGTTCTATGTATTTATCTATATATGTATATCGTCCTCTAGTACCCATACCACAAGCCTTTTTGAGCTTAATTTGGGACTAGATCGATTTGTATGAGGTTGTCGGTTATTTATTTATATGTATATTGGTTAAAACATTTACATCTTTTTCTTAAGCTGTTGAACATACTCTGAAAACTATCTATAAATAATGTTTCATAAGCACTTACACTTACTATATTAAATAATATTGTGTAACGGTAAATAAATAGTAATATTATACTAACATCATAAAGTCACTTCATAATTATAATTTACCGAGCAGTCCGTTCAGCTTGGCAAAAAATTCTTTCGTATGCCCGAATTCCGGAGTTCAGAGTTCCGGCTTTTCCCGAGAGTAGACTTAATTTGGACTCAGAATCAACGAATAGTTAAGTTTTTATGCCATTTCGTTCTTTAGTTACAATTTTTTTAATCCTAGATGTGACATTTGTTTCAATCACGGAAGTATACAATATTTCTTTAGTCTAAATGGAACTTACAGTAAAATTAAAAAGTTAAATGTCATCACTACTTACAGACCTTACAGCGCGTGAGCTGTCAGAATGCCTTTCGCGTTTATACCTGTCTTTCTCGTTCTTACGTGAGTCTCTCAGTTTTCATCGAAACCCGAATCGCTTTGGACTTCACGTTGTATTTGATTTTCCTTACTAATTTCATATAAACCGAAATATTGTGTACAATGGCAAATTAAAGAAATACTCTGCGCTGTAACATATATACTAATCGTAGATTCCGAGTGGAGAAAACGGCGTGTATTTTAGATTTTAGATACAATGTTTTTCTATAAATAAAAAAAAAATTACGCGTATGTATCGCGTTTTTATTCTCACATAGCACTTAGTCATTTACTGTCAATAAAAGTCAATAAATGTGTCTAATAAGAGTACGCAATACATTGCTCTGCACATACATACATACAAACGCTCTGCACAACTGTGCCACGCTTTCTCGCGTGAGATATATTACCCCTCTCTTTCTGTGCAGTACTGTGAGAGAGTGACGGTATCTCGCGCGACAACACTCGCGAAGCATTACTAACAATTTGTTATATCACTAAATTAACAATTTGTTTAAATATCGGTTCATAGCAACATCTACGTCTGATTACAGATTCTGGCTATATCAACAATACACGCCGTATATTTTGTCAGGTATAAAAAAAATATGAAATCACAATAAAGCCTAACTTAATTTAATTCAAATTCTATGTTCAAATAACGCCTCTAGTATCAGGTAAATTATATGAATACCTCTGGAAATCGCCTGATGACAACAGTCACTAAAATTTCTGTCAGTGCTCTTCAAAACCGCGTATCTAGTTAGTAAATTGATACTCAGATACGAGTTGTTTCAAGTAGGTATTTCTTGCTTACTTTTAGGGTTCCGTATCCAAAGGGTAAAAACGGGACCCTATTACTGAGAATTCGCTGTCCGTCCGTTGAAATTTTCACAGATGATGTATTTCTATTGCCGCTATAACAACAAATACTAAAAATGAAATAAAATAAATATTTAAGAGGGGCTCCCATACAACAAACTTGTTATAGATTATGGTACGGAACCCTTCATGCGCGAGTCGGACTCGCACTTGCCCAATTTTTAATGTTCCCAATTCCCTTTATAGTTTGATAACCTAGCATCATTAATTTACTTGGCTTTAAATAAACTCTGTATAGATGTTTGCACTAGATTAGCAGCCGGTTTCTCTGTCTTAGTAATTTTAGTGTATTTTCCTAGCATCATTAATTTACTTAGCTTTAAAGAAACTCTGTATAGATGTTTGCACTAGATTATCAGCCGGTTTCTCTGCCTTAGTAATCTTAGTGTATTTCTTTTTTATAGGACTAATATCACCTTCAGGCTTACCAATAACTTTATCAGATTGCACTGGCGAATACTTGAGTACATACTGTTTGAAACTTTTAACCTTCTGCATTTTCTTAGATTTAACTTTAGACTTAGATGCATCCTTCAATCTTATCTTGACCATTAAATGTTTGTCTCTTACTGATTTCTTTTGTAATTTTTTGATTTTCTCAAACTTCCTAGCTCTCATTCTATCTCTTGCTTTCTCTTCGCTAGTTTTGATTTTTATCTTCAATTTGCTTTTCTTACGTTTCTTGCTGACTACGTCTTTCATTTCTCGTTTCCTTTTTCTATTTACCTTTTTAGTTTTGTCAATAGTGTTCAATTTGGATTCATCGTTAAACTCAATGTGACATTTACTATTAACTCCGTTAAGACTTTCTTCTAAAATTGTGTTCATATCATCTTCGTTATCAGATTTGAATTTAAAAGTCAAAATTGTATTATCAACCGGTTTAAGCATAACCTCGTTATCCTCACTACTTATTTCAATAACATCTAGCTTCGTCATTTGATCTGACATTTCTATGCTTGAATCTTGTGTCAAATCGACATCTTTAATTTTTTTCGGTGTATCAAATATTGGCATGCTTTCATCACTCGCAGCCACAAATTCTGAAGGCAATTCGAAAGTACTATTCGTTGATTCATCATAGTTATGAATATCTTCAACTTCTGGCATTGTATCA
Source organism: Apotomis betuletana (assembly GCA_932273695.1). NCBI lineage: Eukaryota > Metazoa > Arthropoda > Insecta > Lepidoptera > Tortricidae > Apotomis > Apotomis betuletana. The sequence goes on from OW026322.1 coordinate 7,848,579, forward strand.
CTATCGACAGGTGCATTTAGGTTTGTTGTATTATCATTCAAGCCATTTTGATCATTTTCATTATCAAGCGTGTGTTTTGCTTCTATGTTATTTATATTGATATCTTCTTTCTCTTTTTCACAATTACCGTCGTCGCCCTCACTGGGTTTTGGTGTAGAGTCGTTTTCGATGATATTCTCAGGATTTCTGTTCACGTTCATAGAAGGCATAGTTTCTATGTCATCTGTGATTATTATTAGTTCCGGGATTTTCTTCGGTTCCTGTGAAGTAATAAAAGTTATTTTTTAATAAAAACCTATACATTACAGGACGCTTCACAAATACTTAAATTATTTTAACATGAGAACCACTTTTATTGAAGTCAGTTAAAAACGGGATAAAATCGCGTTCAAAAGGGCGTTTATTACATATGTTACGTCCAAGTTACAACATTTCATAAAAAGCTAAAAATAATTTTATTAGAAATGGCCTGTTACAACATCGATGAATTCCTTGAGAAAATAAAATTGACCAACACATAGTGTTTATCAAACTAATTTCCTGTTTTACCAATAACCAACACATTATGTAAAAATGTATAATCACAAAAGTGTACATGCACTCAATGAGTTGTTTTTTGATACGGGCGTGTGCCTGCCAATACCTAGTTAACATGACACTGTATAAACAAATATATTTTTTTAAGTAACATGTTCTACATATTGTCAAGTTAATAATATTATCATTATTATGTATAATATCTTTCCATGACGTGTAAATTGATTTTTTTTTATCAATAAAAATCTGATTCTGATTCAAGGATTAAAGGTCTTGAAGTCCTTTCAAGACCTTTAATCCTTGGACTTGGACGAGTGAGAGAGTCACTTCGAGACCATGCACATAACATCACGTCAGAAACGTCGAGGTCATTTAATAAAAGCCCTTTTAAACGTCTCTATTACTAAGACTCCGCTGTCCGTCTGTCTGTCTGTCTCTCTGTCACCAGGCTGTAATCTCATGAACCGTAGCTGAACAGTCGAAATTTTCAGTTTATGTATTTCTGTTGCCGCTATAACAACACAGAATAAAATAAATATTTAAGTGGGAGCCCCAGCCTCCCATACAACAAACGTGATCGGTTGCGTTAAATTTGCACCTCATTTTGTATGCGGCACCATACCAGGTGCAAACTTAACTTAACCCGGCCAGTTAGGATGGGAAGGTTGTACGGGTCTCGGCGCGCGAGTCCGACTCGCACTTGGCCGGTTTTTTATTTTATTTATATAATATTTCTGTCACACCCTTCATATATTGTGTACTAGCTTTTGCCCGCGACTACGTACGCGTGGAACTTGATAAAAGGGATTATTAAAAGCGCCTAAGCAAATGTAAGAGCAATTGTGCTTTTGGTCATTACATTTCCTACAGGGTCACCGCACCCCAACAGAAATGTTCACTCACTTTTCAATCTTTTTAGGTATAATTTCCAGGATGAAAACTATCCTATGTCCTTCCTCGTATCTTAAACTATCTCCGTGCCAAATTTCACCAAAATCGATTCAGCGGTTTAAGCGTGAAGAGGTAACAGACAGGCAGACACACTTTCAAATTTATAATATTAGTATGGATTATGTCTTATGGCCACGTCACGAATAAGTGTATGTCTTTCTGCTAGAAAGACTGGCAACACTCACTTCACAGACCTCAGTAGCGAGTTCGAGAGACTTCTTGGGCGAATTCCATTCCTTGAGCGGTTCCTTGCTCTTCAACGTGTCCATAAAGACGTTTTTAAACAGATCGTCCAAAATTTCACTGGAATAAAACAAAAATACGTTAATAGTGTTAAAAGTTGTATATGTACAGTATTTTTGAAGTGAAACTTCTAATGCGACTTCCAAAATGTTGCGTTAAACGTTTAACGCTACCGTGGAGGGGGTAGGAAAGCACTGTCGCGTTAAACGTTCAACGCTCCTGGGGAGGGGGAATAGAAAGAGACAGAGCGAGAGAGAAGAAGTTTGTCTTAAAGAAACAATATGAGTTCACTAAAAATCAATTTCTACCCCTTCCTATTTTCATTTCCACATTACGAAGTTTAAACGCAAAATAATCAAATTACTGTTAGATAAATGCTTTTATTCAATTTCCGATTATTTAAATATTGACACTTTATGTGCATAATTATAATTAGTTTTTTAATATATTTGACATACCATTGCGCACCCTCATTTCATGTATCAATTATTAATTTGCTTAGTATTTAAGAAACCTCCTTATTTTGTACGCCAAGTGGCAAAACATAGTGGACCATTAAATTGTATCGAACACCTCTGTATTATTCAGTGTGACCTATTGAAATTCACTTCTTCCGCGCGGAGGGCCTCCACGCATTATTTTATAAAGTATTTCCTAGTAATAAATAGGCAGCCTGGAAGTTTTCTTTCGGCGGTTCTTTCTCCTCAGTAAGCCTTATAGTGAACCGCTGGTAGATATGTATACTATTATATAATTCTAGACTTGTATTGAACATATTTGTTCTATGGAGAAGGCTTATGATTTTAGGAAAAAGCTTGATTGTTTTGTAAGCGGCGCCGTGCCAACCTGGCGCCATCTGTTATCATAATTTCCTTTATCCTCGCATCACGCCGAAACGGCTTGACAAATGTTAACCAATTTAGGCACAGGGATCTGGACATCCGAAGATGCACATCACGTACAGTCGAGTTCATTTACATCTACACACTTACGAGAACAAAAATATCTGAACACGACCCTATTGTCAGGACAATAAAGTCGTGTTCAGATATTTTTGTTCTCGTAAGTGTGTAGATGTAAATGAACTCGACTGTATCTCGGGCGGTGAATTGTGAAGTCCCAGATCGCATGTGACGGTCATGAATATGCGATCATTTGTGACTTACAAAAGACATTTGAAATGTTTGCGTTTTTTTATTATCTACTTCCATTTGTCCCAAATCAAACAATCTCTTTGTGAGGTCATGTTCACAAGATTAGATTCGAGTCTTCCAATAGCTGTGCCCTATCAGGGCTCATCAAGTCAAGAGAAACTTATTAACTACCGAAAGAGCGGAATGTAAACCATGGATGCAATAAAACACTACATAGTATAAAACAAAGTCGCTTCCTGCTGTCTGTCCCTATGTATGCTTAGATCTTTAAAACTACGGATTTTGATGCGGGTTTTTTTTGGGTCAATAAACTTTTTTCTGTTGCTTGTTGCCATGGTGATGTCCCTTGCGTTACTATTTAAAACTACGATTTTCGGCGGCAATATTCAACAAAAATGTTGTAATTGCAGCAGTTATAAGCCCAGCCCATTCTTATTTAGAATATCTCTTGAAAATACCAATATTATAAACAATAAAAAAAAAAAAAATATCGGACAACTTCACACAAATCGATCTAGTCCCAAATTAAGCTCAAGAAGGCTTGTGTTATGGGTACTAGACGACGATATACGTACTTATATAGATAGATATATACTTAAATACATAGAACAACCATGACCCAAGCACAAATATTCGAGTTCATCACACAAATATTTGCCCTGGCCGGGATTCGAACCCGGGACCGCCGGCTCAGTAGGCAGGTGTCTACAAACCGCGCCAATCGCGTCGGCGATTATAAATTATCAACACTTTTCTGAGAAGTTTAATCACTATTGTGTACTGGGTAACGGAACAGAATAAGAACAAGAAAAAATTGATCCACCCTTTTAATAGATAGAGTGATTCAATAGGAAGGTTTATGTATAATACATGCATAATTTATCAGCATTGCACCCGTGCGAAGCCGGGGCGGGTCGCTAGTAAATAAATAAGCTCTCAAGTGGAATTTACAGCTTAAAAAAATCAACTATACAAAACGCGACACTAAAGTGTCATACTCACTTGACAATTCTCTTCTTCGCACTAAGTGGCTTCGGTTTGCTGAACTTTAATCTGATCTTCTGTATGACCTCATCCGTCACCACGACGTCCCCCCCCCCTCCCTTCTCCATGTAGCTCTGCTCCAGCATCTTGATGGGAGATAGGAGCTTGAACTCCAGGTCTTTGAGGTTGGGCGTTAGCAGGTTCGGCCGTGATTTTATGGGGTTTTCCAGCTCTTTGGGCGGTTGGGCTGTAAAATAATATTTTCATCACACTTGCTCGTAAATCGAGGGTTTACATGCTAGAAAAGCGGGCGGTAAGTCGTATATTACGCCATATTACGAACTTCTGTCTAATGTAACAACTACTTTGTAAGGTGAGTCGGGGCTATTGTAGCTATGGGGTTATTGTATCTTCTTACCATTATAATGGTCTGTGACCATTATAATGGTCTGTGTATATATAGGATACACAGACCAATGGTATATATACACAATCCTATATATACACAGACCATTTTAAGGGTCACAGACCATTATAATGCTAAGAAGATACAATAACCCCATAGCTACAATAGCCCCGACTCACCTTACCTATAAATAAAATAAATAAATCTTTATTAATAAAAAACATAAGAATAACAATTTGCATAAAAAGTCTTACATCTACACAGAACACACTTAATTCTTGTGCCTGAACTAGGAAAATCCTGTATCTCAGGCTTTGAAAGAGGTCATTTAATTACCAAAATTCTTAGTCAATAAATCTTACTAAAGAAATAGATAAAAACGCGTACAAATTATATTCTAAGTGGCAAAGTAATTGTTTACAATTATACTATAAAACTATATATATATATTTGCATTTTTTTTATATGACATACTAATTGATTACCTATGTTTGACAAATAAATATATTCTATTCTATTCTAGGGCGGTAAGTAATTTTGCTATTGACCACTATTTATTACAATACAACAATACTTTATTGCACACCAATAATATTAATTTTGCTTTATTTCCTCTAAAGTGTGATGAAAAACGTCGTACGTGACTCTGGTGGTAAAGGTTGATAATGATAAAGATTACATTACAAAATTGTAATGTAAATACAAAATGCTCCATAATCTGATTCTAAAATTTTAATAATTGAATAATATAATTATATAACTTACATTCCGTTTTTATTTCAGTATTGTCGGGCGTCGGAAAATTTTGTGATGAACTTGTAGAACTGAAAAAAAAAGAAAAATTCAAAGTTCGAAGTGAGACATACTTAATAATTATAAAAACTGTTTAAACTCATGTAAAAATTGTCAGGAACGGCCCGACATGTTTCGAACTCGTATGGAGCTCTTCATCAGGGACTGCTATCCGTGCCGCTACGCGACTCACGGCCAGAGATGGGCATTAATCGATTAATTTTTTAATCGATTAAAAAAGTTAATCGTCAAAATTAATCGCGATTAATTTAATCTAGATTAACTTAATCGAGAGAGTCTTCGATTAACGATTAACTAATCGTCATTTTAATCGATTAATTTTTCGATTAAAAGTTGGAACACGCGCATTTTGTGCTTTTTACGAAAATACAATATGTCTTGTCCAGGGACACATTTTCTGTCCTATAGAAACTTTTTTGGTTCGGATACCTTTGTATCCGACCGTTCCCTCTTCCCTCTTCTTACAGTAATACACGATGGTTTTTATAGTGCAGTACTCTAAGAAGTTCTAGGCAGGGACTTAGACTTACAAAAAAATATCTTATTTTATCTTATATTAGTTAATCTAATCGAGAAAAAAAAATCGATTTAACTAATCGATTAAAAATTTAATCGCTAAGAATGAATCGACGACTTACTTAATCGAGATTAAATTAATCGGAACTCGTACGATTAGATTAACTAATCGTCAATTAATCGTTAATCGAGATTTAAAAAGTTAATCTTAATCGTTAATCGATTAACTTTTGCCCATCTCTGCTCACGGCCCACAGCAGTCCCTGATGAAGAGCTCCATATGAGTTCGAAACATGTCGGGCCGTTCCTGACAATTTTTACCCGAGTTTAATTTCTGTGACCACTATATTTTGACGAATCCCGTATGATCAAAGGCGCCATTTTATTTTCTCATCAAAATTATGTTGATTGCTACTATAAGTTGATCAAGATTTTACGGTAATGAGGGGTTAAAACGTTCCGAATAATCACCGTTTTATAATTAAGAGATCGCTCCACAGAACATGCTTTTGAAGCATGTTCTGTGGAGCGATCTCTTCCAGACAACGCCAGTGTTTACCTGTGCGGCTGTACCCGGCCCTTGGTGCGTCGCAGCGACATGCGGCTGGGCATGACTGGCCCGCTGCGCGCGCCGCTCTGCTCGCGCGCCTGCTCCGCCAGCATCACTGCAAACATCGTGCAGAAACGTCAGAGTAGGGTCGTTGACTTGTTACATTGAATTAATCAACATCATCATATCAGCTGATAGACTGTCACTGCTGGACAAAGGTCTCTCCCAAAGTTCTTCACAACGATCGATCTTGCACCGCTCTCATCTAATTTGACCACCTTGTTGAGATCTCTTCACGCTTAAACCGCTGAACCGATTTAGATCAAATTTGGCATGAAGATAATTTGATTCCTTGGGAAGGATATAGGATACTTACCATCCACGAAATCATCTTTTAAAGGGGTGAAATGGCGCGTGAAAGTTTAGCATTATAAACCAGTCAGTAAAACAGTGCCCGTACTCATGTACTACATAGATGGGGCTGTAATGGCAGCCAAATTACTCATTCCATACAGACGAAGCTGCGGACGAAAGCTAGTATAGTATATACATGCCCCAGCTGCCGCACAGCAGGCACAGTATACACTCGCACCTGCAGTGAGCCTGCTCTCCAGCTGCTCTATATCCGAGGCGGCGGGCCGGCAGGCCGCGCACACGGCGCGCTCGCCCCAGCTGCCGCACAGCAGGCACAGTATACACTCGCACCTGCAGTGAGCCTGCTCTCCAGCTGCTCTATATCCGAGGCGGCGGGCCGGCAGGCCGCGCACACGGCGCGCTCGCCCCAGCTGCCGCACAGCAGGCACAGTATACACTCGCACCTGCAGTGAGCCTGCTCTCCAGCTGCTCTATATCCGAGGCGGCGGGCCGGCAGGCCGCGCACACGGCGCGCTCGCCGCCCAGGCAGTGCGCGTGCATGCCCCAGCTCCCGCAGAGAAGACACAGTTTGATGTCCCAGATCCTGAAAATATACTCCATATTTATAACCTAAATAAAATAAATACCGAGACAAACGAACATATCACACTCATAACTCACCCGAGCTCGTCGTGTGCGCGCCCGAAGGGACACTTGCAGTCGGCGGCGGCGCAGGCCGCGTCGCGCGAGTACATCTCCGCGAACGCGTTCTGCTCCAGCTCCCAGGCCGCATCCCTGTTGTCAAAAAACATTAGGTATCAGAGTATTTTTCATCACACTTGCTCGTAAACAAGGATTTACATACTAGAAAAGCGGACGGTAAGTCCCAAATTACGCTTTTATCACACTTTAAGGGTGCTAGATGCTAGAAACCGGGCGGTAAATCGCATATTACGCCCTAGGGCGGTAAATCTTATATTACGCCCTAGGGCGGTAAGTCGTATATTACTCCCTAGGGCGGTAAGTAAGTTTAGTATTGACTACTACTACTTTTGTTTTATTTTCTCCAAAGTGTGATGAATAACGTCGTAAATACGTGACTCTGGTGGTAAAGGAATAACTCGTGTCATTAAAGCCCTCGCCTTCGGCTTCGGGTTTCTAATAGACACTCATTAGTGACTCCTCGTTTACCACCCTTATTACGTTATGTACTATTACTGGTCTAATGCCAGAAATTTACGTATGATTCTACAGGTATTTAAAATTACTGCTTTTCGTAGTGCTATAAAAGTGAGTGGGTGGACATCTATATATTATTATTGTATTTAATTTGAACATACATTTAATTTATTATTGTGAATTTAATATGTGATGCTTGTTAAGTTTGCAGGCGAAAATATTTGTAAATCTGCATTGGTAGGTCGAGCATAGTTGATCCAAATACTGAAAACACGTCACCTCATAACCTGTACCTATGTGTAACAAATAAATTATTTAATTATATATATATTTTCTTTTTATTAAAGCAGTAACGTCTGATCACAAATCTGAGACGATGGTGCCGACGATAAAGTCTAAAACCCGCTCCAGACCTTCCGATCCGATCCGATTTATCGGAAGAAATTTCCTAATAATTGCACTACACATTATCCGATTTCTTCCAATAAATCGGACAATTGCACTACGCATTATCCGATTGCTTCCGATAAATCGGATCGGATCGGAAGGTCTGGAGCGGGTTTAAATCTTTACGGTAGATGGCGCTACGATGCCGCCCTAAGGCATGTTGAAGCAACTGGTTGAAAGATTCAATGGCTCTAACATCTGGTTCGGTGGTCCAGTTGGTAGGACGCCCGTGTTGGCCCGGAAAGCCGTTGGAAACGCAGGTTCGAATCCTGTCTGAACCATTAAATTTTTCGCTTCATTGTAAACATTTAAAGCCTGACCAGAAATATATGAGGATTGTCAAGAGGGCGCCATTTATAAGATTTATATGGCAACAATTTTCCAACCAATCTTAACCCACTATAATGACATTAGTTTTAAATACCTGTCAGTTCCACTATGTTAACCTCGTAATATCATTTAGTGGAATGCACTCTTTTCCTGACTGTTTTTCGTGTAGTGTAAAACATGTACACTTTATTTATAATCTTACTTTCACGACTGTGAATGGTTTTCGGCATTTTCTTTTAATAATTTTAAATATTTGTCTTTTTAAAGAAATCGCCACGAATGACATTGACAATGTTGACAAACGACCATAAAATCATTGCCAGTGTAAGAAATTAGTTCCAGTGAAAATCCGCAATATGGCGCATCCTCATATATTTCTGGTCAGGCTCTAAAAAAAATATTTCTGGAGCTGATTTAAGAGGAAGGTTTATATGTATAATACATGTATTATCTATCAGCATTGCACCCGTGCGAAGCCGGGGCGGGTCGCTAGTTCTGTATTGTATTTGACGAGACTCACCGGTCTGGGAGATAGTAGCCCTGGTCGCCGACCGCTTCATAGAAGTTGTCCTTGTCGTTGCAAAGCGGACACTTCAGGTAATGCATGCCCGCACTTAGAGCCATTCTCTGCAATCAAATGTTTAATTAACATGTTGAGAAAGCTTACTGTAACTTAGTTTCTAAACTTTTTCTCTAGCATAGTTAGTTGGGTAAAGTATCCTGTAACCATCTATCGATCAGGGTTCGCAATACGGTATTTGATGACAGCTCAAATCAGCTACTCTTTATGAAATGTCCGACTCGCGCATGAAGGGTTCCGTACCATAATCTGTAACAAGTTTGTTGTATGGGAGCCCTCCTTAAATATTTGTTTTAATTTATTTTTAGTATTTGTTGTTATAGCGGCAATAGAAATACATCATCTGTGAAAATTTCAACTGTCTAGCTATCACCGTTCTTGAGATAGCCTGGTGACAGACGGACGGACGGACGGACAGCGAAGTCTCAGCAATAGGGTCCCGTTTTTACCCCTTGTGTACGGAACCCTAAAAACTATCTGTTAGTATGGATTTACTACGACGATACTGGCTTGTGACGTCATAACAATCAGTAGTCAAAACACTTCTTCATTACAGTTTTTGTCCAATTATAAATGGCATGATGTCCAAAAGTTAGGGGTAGTTTATTTGGTTCCATGTATTTTTGAATGTGTGTTTAGTTTCAATGATACAATACGGTATTTGATTATAGTGAATATAAATTTTATCATTGAAACCACTAAATACACATCCAATAATACCAATAGAACCACAAATTACAAACTTTTGTTAATTTGAATTGGACAAAAACTTAAAAGACAACGCGTTTTGACTACTACTTATTTCCCACTTATTATCCAGTTATTGACTCGAATATTTACTAATCGAATATTTGTGTTTGGGTCATGGTTGTTCTATGTATTTAAGTATATATTTATCTATATAAGTAAGTATTTGACGACGCGTTTGGCTCGGTTGGTAGACACCTGGCTACTGAGTCCGCGGTCCCGGGTTCGAATCCCGGCCGGGGCAAATATTTGTGCAAATATTTGTTCTTGGGTCATGGATGTTATCTATATATGTAATGTATTTTATATATTATGTATATCGTCGTCTAGTACCCATAGTACAAGCTTTGCTTAGTTTGGGACTAGGTCGATTTGTGTATGATTGTCCCTTAATATTTATTTATTTATTATTATTATTTATGTATATCGTCGTCTAGTACCCATAACACAAGCCTTCTTGAGCTTAATTTGGGACTAGATGGATTTGTGTGAGGTTGTCCGATATTTAATTATTTATATTTATTTACTACTCATTATCCACCAGGTAACTTATTTCAATTTTTCTTTAAGGTTTGATCTTTGTATCAATGGTTTCACATGGGTGTAGATAAATTAAGATAATCATTGAGACTTTCGTGAGGCATATTTAATTATTGTATCGGCGCGCGCGCTCAGAGCGGAACGTCGATCAAAGTATCAGCAGTGACGAGGTTGCCGCGGCGGTGTACGGGCAGCCGTCCCTGATGAAGAGCTCCATACGAGTTCGAAACATGTCGGGCCGTTCCTGACAATTTCACGTGAGTGTAAACCGCTTGGTCTTCCTCTTTTCCTCCTTCCTTCAACTTTGCCTTCTATAATAGTTTTTAGATATTCGTCGTGTCGTTACAGGTGTCCCATCATTTTCCCTCTGCGATTTTCGATAGTTTTTAAAAGACACCTGTCCTCATCCACCATGTTGAGCACCTCCTCGTTTGACCTCTTCTCAGTCCAGCTAACCTTCTCCATTCGTCGCCAGCACCACATTTCAAAGGCCTCCAGTCTTTCTCTATCTCTTTGTGTCATTGTCCACGTTTCGCTTCCGTACAATGCTATGCTCCAGATGTACACTTTAATGAGCTTTTTCCGTATATGACGGGCTATTCTGGACCAAATAAAGGAAAAGGTGAACGTCGTACCAGGCCGTCAAGGAGAGAGCTCAAGATAGAGAGAATTGGAAATTGCTCCACCGACAAGAGCCTAGCTCTTAAGTGTATGATGATGTAAACCGCTTAATACAATAATAATCATTGAGGATGTGCGTCACCTGGAGACAGGAGCGGTGGAGCCAGGCGTCGCGGCCGCAGCACGGCGGCCAGAACGTCTGCGTAGTCGGGTAACCCTGGACCTCCTCGTAGCAGATCACGCACACCATCGCTGAGTCTTCATAAATTAAGATAATCATTGAGGATGTGCATCACCTGGAGACAGGAGCGGTGGAGCCAGGCGTCGCGGCCGCAGCACGGCGGCCAGAACGTCTGCGTAGTCGGGTAACCCTGCACCTCCTCGTAGCAGATCACGCACACCATCGCTGAGTCTTCCTCTGAAGAGACACCGTTGTTATGTATATCAATGTCTTTATGCAAGTAATTTATAAAGTTAGGTAAGGTAGGCAACATGTATACAAATGATTATAGTAATGTTATGGATTATTAGGTAGGTAGCTTTTGCCCGCGACTACGTCGGCGTGGAACTTGGAAGTATGGAAACTACCTCGTACAACACGATATATATCCGCCTAATCACCGTAATTAATAAAAGGGATTATTAAGAGCGCCTAAGCAAATGTAAAGGCTGATTTAGACGATGCCAATTTTGAGACGCCTAAATTACGGCGCCTCGAAAAGGCACCGTATAAACACTTTCCGCGCCATTTTTTCGCCGCATGCCAGCGCTGGCGCGGAATAGAACACGAGCCTATTTTTTGGCGCCAGTGACCCCCCCTCCGCGTCTCTCGCTGCCACTAATGACTGGTACTGAAAAAAAGCACTGTGTAAACACGACTGGCGGCGAGATTTAGGCGGCTGAACATAGTCATTGTCTAAACGGTCGGAGGTGTGCTGTGCGGTAATCACTGGCGCCGTAATTTAGGCGTCTCAAAATTGGCATCGTCTAAATCAGCCTTAAGAGCAATTGTGCTTTTGGTCTAATAATTACATTTTCGACAGGGTCATCAATGTCATCATGAATTACTTACTCACTTTAAAACCTTTTAGGGATAATTTCCAGGATGAAAACTATCCTATGTCCTTCCTCGGATCTTAAACTATCTCCATGCCAAATTTCATCAAAATCGATTCAGCGTTTTAAGCGTGAAGAGGTAACAGACAGACAGACAGACAGACAGACAGACACAATTTCGCATTTATAATATTAGTATGGATTTATATCTATAATCTAACTAGTTTTAAGTCTTTGTTTATATGTATTTCTGTAGTTCACAGTGCCTTGGTTTTTACTGTAATGCTGTGAAACTTATTTGAATAATAAATAAATAATAAATAAAATATTAATGATATTTTGTTAACCATTAAGTGCATACTGTAAGATGCAGCTTACATAATTCAACTGAGGGACATTGTCTCAGAAAGTTGTAGTAAGTTAGCTAATTTACGCCTTTCTCCCGCTGTACATGGATGACCGCACACTTGTCTACACCAAATTCCATTTTGATGGCGCTACTGAAGGTTTCTGTTACCTCCAGTAGTTCCACCAGATCCTGGCGTTTTGGTGCTTACAGCTTAAGATCATCCATGTGCAGATGAAAAATGACCTCACCTCCTCTTCGAAGCCGGCAGCCTAGTCCTGAATTCTTCAGAAGAGTGCCGAGTGGATTCAGGGCTAGGCAGAACCACAGAGAATAAACTGTCACCGTGGAAAATACCCCTCTCAATCCTTATTATTATGTATGTGTGTAACTTACCAGTCTGTTTGATTTCTTCAATGTTACTGACAGGTATCTTCCCTGCTTTAATTAGTTTCTCCCTCTTCATCCTCGCTCTAGCATTCACCATCACAGAGTCTGATATCTTCTGCTTTGGAGCGTGCTGTTCACAGAATGACCTGGAAGTTACAGCATTACAGCGTGGTTAGTTTTTATCAACTAAAAAAAACAAAGAAACAGGCCAAGCGAGTCGGACTCGCGCACCGAGGGTTCCGTACAAACTTCTCATCTTGGCCGGGTTAAGTTTGCACCTGGTATGTATGGCGCCGCTTACAAATGAGGTGCAAAGTTAACGCAACCGATCACGTTTGTTGAATGGGAGCCCCCTTAAATATTTAATTTATTGTTTTTTAGTATTTGTTGTTATAGCGGCAACATAAATACATCATCTGTGAAAATTTCAACTGTAGCTATCACAGTTCATGAGATACAGCCAAGTGACAGACAGACGGACAGCGGAGTCTTAGCAATAGGGTCCCGTTTACCCTTTCGATACAGAACCCTAAAAAAGGAATATTCAATCAATTCTCTTTTCTGCAAGAACCCCAATTTGGGTGAAGGTCTTTCCGCTATGCGTACATGAAAATATACACAAGACTCACTATATAGTCGAAATTTGTCTATAAGGAAAAATGACGAGGTAAAAAAATGTCATGCTAATTATTGTCAAGAAATAAAAATTACCGAAAGTATAAATGACGAAATGTAATAGAGACTAAAAGTAAAAATGTCGCGACTTGTAATTCTGGAAAAATTCTAATATAGGGCTACACGGGCGTCCTACCAACTGGACCACCGAACCAGATGTCGGAGCCATTGAATTTTTCAACCAGTTGCTTCAACATGCCTCAGGGTGGCATCGTAGCGCCATCTACCGTAAAGATTTAGATTTTACAGTCGGCACCATCGTCTCAAATTTGTTGAGAATCGATAGTAACGATGTTCTACATCCAAATTAATTACTTTTTTTTTATTAAAGCAGTAACGTCTGGTAGAGTAAACCAAATGTTTACAATGAAGCGAAAATGGCGCTACGATGCCACCCTAAGGCATGTTGAAGCAAGTGGTAGAAAAATTCAATGGCACTGACATCTGGTTCGGTGGTCCAGTTGGTAGGACGCCCGCATTGGCCCGGAAAGCCGTTGAAGACGCAGTTTCGAATCCTGACTGTACCATTAAATTTTCGCTTCACTGTAAACATTTGGTTTACGTTAGCAGACGTTGCTGCTTTAATAAAAAATATTTGCGTTTCTTGACATCTTTATACCTTGTAATTTTTCCTTATTAATCGCCTAAAGGGGACTCACTTGTAATTGCCGTAGAAGAGAGAGACAGCATTCTTCTGCCGGCCACAGGGCAGGTGGAACTGCTTGCGGCAAGACGACACCGTGCAGCCCAGGCTCGCGCCGCCTCGCCCGCAGTACGAGCATTTCTATAATCCAAACATAACAAATGAATATACCTGGGATAACTCGGGGCACCTATACGAAAGTAACGTAGCAAAAATATATCGATGTTACTGTCAACATCTAATTTCATCGACATAAATAAATATTACTTATTTCTCCACATTTTCAAATAAAAAAAAATAAACGTATTTAAATGTTTATTTTAAAATAATTTTCATAATATACGTAAATTGTCATTTTCATTGAAATTACATTTTCATACTTTTATTATCTTAATTTAAGAGGCTCAATATCAGATCAGATATGAAATCAAACCTCTTTATATTAATCGAGAATGTTCAATGAGAACATATATTAATTTAATAATAATAATAAGACATTTATTCATTGCTTTTGTACATTTTTGATTATGAAACATGTATAATAGCAGTTGTATAGTATACAAAACAATGAAAAGGTAGATGGCTCAGCTAATGCCAGCTAATTTAATTATATCGACATCTTTTTTATAGATATCCTATCCCTAGAACGTGCCCCGAGTTAGCACAGGTATGCAAATGAATTAGGGTGACACGACTAGCGTAAGTTGTTGAGTTTTGAGTCGCGAAATTTCGGTCGCGCCATACATCATGTCACGTGACCACGTCACACTAAAATTACGCTTGTCTGGCTTCACCCTTATTCTTATTAAAACTTCCATGACACGCAGCATGCGATGGAAAGGAGTATGCTAGGAATCAGAAGAATGGACAAAGTAACGAATAGTAGCTCCAGGCACAAGACTAAAGTTCAGGATATAACTCGGAAAATAAGACAAGAGTTAGAGGAAAAGACGAATGTAGTAAAATATTCACGCAATGGTACCCAAGAGATGGAAAAAGGAAGATAGGTAGACCTCTGAGACGGTGGGATGACGACATAAGACAGGTCGCGGCAATCATACAGGGTAGTTGCATTTATTTATTTATTTATTTACAATTACATATCCGTAACTTACAGCTAATTGCCAAAGCGTTACAGATCTTAACCTATCATACAACATACCAAATATATATAACAATCTTAAGTATAAACAATTAACAGAATTTGTACAAAAACAACATAACATGCATACGTGGGTCAATCAACTTTTTTCTGTTGCTTCTTGCCATGGTGATGTCCCCTGGGTTACTCTTTAAAACTGTGATTTTCGGCGGCAATATTCAACAAAAATGTTGTAATTGGAGCAGTCATAAGCCCATTCTTATTTAGAATATCTCTTGAAAATACCAATATTACAATTTATCAACACTTTTTTAAGAAGTTTAATCACTATCGTCTCCTGGGTGACGGGACAGAATAACAACAAGAGTTGTAGACCGATGAAAATACAATAATATAGTACCATGGGGCTGGTCTGATGGAAGATGGCCCTAGAAACTCTGTAATAGATAAAACAATCCTACCGAGTTTTGAATCGTTAGAGTCGTCTCATAGCAATTGATCGATGTTTAAAGAAAAGTATTATCGTCTATAAAAAATTGTCACAAAAACTTACATGCTTCTTGCTTCTCTCCACTTCAGCCAGTATGTCCTTGTAAAGAAACCCAAACAGACCCTCTGAGTCCCTGCCCTTCTGCACCAGGCAGCAGGATAACAGCTGTAACAATATTTATTTATTACATTTAATAATCTATAAAAAAAAACAGCAGTGAAGATGGCCACATGATGAGAGATAATAAGGGAAAAAAATGGAGATTTTCAAATGACAGAAGCTAGTGGAAGTCCCCAGGGGAGGCCTATGGCTAAAGGCACACTGAGTAGAAAGCAGCACTACAAAATGCGCCTACTGCATCCAAATCACACAATATAGAAGAAAAAAACGATAATTAACAGACATTGACAGAGATTGAGAGTAATATGAAAATGTCTTTAAATAATATTTTTATTGATTCTATTTTTAATGTGGAAATACCACCACCCAAACCACCACGCAAATACCGCTACCCAAAGGTTGTCTGGAAGAGATTGCTCTTTAGCGATAAGACTTATATTGACTACCATTGTTTAATTTAAGATTTCTCATGCAATATTTTTCTTGTTGGTGTGCAATAAAGTATTGTTGTATTGTATTGTAAACAGAGGGTGGTTCAGTACCATAGAATTATGAGATCAATGATTTGGTGTGATTGACGTAACAATTTAATAGCTCAGTTGGGAGAGCACTACACTAGATGTCGCAGATTCAAGTCCTGCTTGCACTGCAGTGGATTGGATTGTGCTACGCTTTCTTTTAAAATTTACCTTTTAAGTTAATAGAATAGAATAATCTTATTGCACACCTTACCGGGAAATTAATACAAACATATCAATGTTTGTTGTATGAAAAACAAACATTTCTGGAAGCGGACATTATGTAACAGACATGTTGTCATTGTGGAAATGTAAATAATTTGGGAATTGGATATTTTAAGAAATGTACAACTGAAGAACACTATTTTATCACAACTTTTATGTCACTAATTAGAAATTTCTGCAGTACAGGTTCCCAGCTGGAATCCATACGTTCAGATAGGTTTTAAATCAATTTGGTAGATGGTAGAATAAACGTTTGTGGTTTAAAGCCTGCCAAAAAGCCTTTGTAAGACATGGCAATGGCGTTAAAGTATGTGCATTTAAACGTAGTAAATAGAGACTACTGAACAACAGTTAAGATAACAATAACACTACTAAAACGGTAGCAAAACTATAGGCATATCATTCATAAGTTCTCGTATTTATAGAAGATGGAGGATCCAACCGGGATGGCCATTTGGCTAATACACATTCTGTTAAAGTAATAACTTACCACACAGAAATAATGACATTGTATGTCACCGATGGAATATAATTTGCCGTAAATAACTTCATCATCCACATTCTGCTGGCAGAAAACACACGGTTGCCTGTTTTCCGTTACAAGCTTCGCCACTACCCTGTTCTTCGGGTATTTTGGAGCCATTTCGGACAAATTATTTATTATAAACCTTAACGTCTCATGCACGGATGAATTGATAGCGTTTCTTGTTAAATTCAGACATTATTCTCACTTATAAAGTAGAAAGCTTTCACTTCTCGATCATCTATCCATTATCAAAATGTCAAATCCAATCCAAACAAAACATGGCCACGGAATTTGGCGGGAGTTTTTTTTCTATGTAGTTTTGGAAATTTTTATCCATCAGAATTTAATAAATAAAAATTCAATAAATAACAATAATTTAGACAAGGCGTAGTAAAACAAATACATACACGTTTAAAGACTGTTTATTATATTATAATTACATTTTCCGATGTACAAGTCGCCAAGATTGCCGCATGCTACAACACATTACCAAGTACAAAAGAAAGTACTACCGAAAGCCTACCTTAATCTTGGCACCAAAAAAAAAAAAAGATTTGTCTATGTTTGATTAATGTTGTTTGTTTTGACAGTTCCTCTTCTTGCCGTTAATACTTGGACGTTTAAAAATTTCATTTCGCTATCTTATTTTTATTAATAATAGTTCACCAAAATGCCGACTGAACCTAAATCTAGTAAGTACTACACGAATTAAATTGAAACTATTCATTAAATGCTGTCTCTTGCGTCAATAAAACAGTTTTTTGCTATAGGTGTTGTTGATCGTAAGAAACTAGCTTTTTACCACTTTCAACTTGTTTCCACCACTTCATATGTGATCCTCTTGTTTTTATAACAATATTTACGTATATTAAATGTGTAATAATGTATTTTGAACACCGTTTTAGAGCTATCGGAGCTGCAAGCAACGATATCCAAAATGACACTAGAAGCGTGTTGCGTAGCGGTTCTACCGGAGCTAGGGCTGCGCTGGGGCGACGTGTCCCGCGCCATCCGCAGCTCCCGGCTCGCCATGACGCAGGCCAGCGCCGCCAGGGTGCTCTGTAGACATATAGCCAGATCCCTGCCTGCTGAGGAGTATGATGATTTACTCAGTCGATTGAGGCTTAAATGTGAGTATGCATCATCCTATAATATTATTAAAACTATTGTGAGACATCTTCAATAATTATAAAACCGGTTTAAACCCACGTTAAAATTGTCAGGAGCGGCCTGACATGTTTTGAACTCTTCATCAGGGGCAGCTATCCGTGCTGCTACGTGTCCCACGGCCCACTGTCAAACATGTCGGGCCGTTACTGACAATTTTTACGTGAGCTTAAACCATTTTTATAATTATTAATACATCATCCTTGTTTATTAATAATACATAGGAGATTGCCCACAAGCGGTTTTACTACATATAACACTGTATCCAGGTCAGCAAATGATGATACCGGGGACATGATACATTAGACATTTAAAAAAAATTGTTATAATGTTGTTTGTGTCACACCCACATTTTGTAGGCAAGTAATTTAAAAAAAATATCACATTTTGTGAAGTGTCCCAGGGTGGGAGTCTAAACCGCAAGTGAGTTCAATTATTTCTTGAACAAAAATTGTTAGTTGTAGAACCATAAAAAGAAATGAAAAGAGGAAGGTATAAAGTTGTTAGCCTCCAAAAATTAGCTACATTAGGGTCATTCCATTGTGACGGGTGGGACATTTATACTCTTTTTTGCCTACACTTTGCTTTATTTCTGCCAAACGGCAACGATTTACGTATTGAATAAAACATTATCACATACTTGAATAACCATTGCATAGTGTACTATCGAAAAAAGTATGAAAATGTCATTATTATTATGAGAAATTGATGGTATAAGAAGTGTGACGGGTGGGACTTCAAAGTGCCTCTCCTCTCTGAGTTGACTTACACCATTCGCAATTGGTAAGAAACTATGAAACTTTTGTTAAACAACCTATTTTTATATAGTTCCTGATATTGTATAGATTATGTGTTAGTATAATTTACGCAAATAACTCGTAAAACAAAAATAATGTTGCTTCTCAAAGCTTGTGACGGGTGGGACAGTACTTTGTGACGGGTGGGACGAGTAACATTTGGGCATACAAATGTATGACAAATACAAACACAGTTCTTTTGTATTTACTTTAAATCAGCTCTTTAATGAATTGTTTAATGTTACAAGTAATCATTTCAGTAGCTTTCTTAGGGCAATAAGCCCAAAAAAAAATTTTTTTCTATTCAATGTTAACAGGTTCAAAAAATTGATAATACAGTCTATTACCACATACTTTTATCAGCGGTTCTGGTAGAATGACTAAAATCTGACTAGTTTTAATGAAAGAGACATCTTCCTCATTCATTGGAATTCGTGTTCTAAAAAGGAATACCACCACCGAATTAAGCAATATAACACATATAATTTGCTTTAGTATAATCCAGCTACCTTTAAATAAAGTTAAAACAACGATTTTATACTCACTAAGTCAGTTTTATCAGATAATCCATTTTGTTCACCCGTCACTGTGACGGGTGGGACATACTTTGAAACGCGTTAAAAGCAAAAGTTTTATTTACAAATGCAGCGCGTTTTTAGCTATAATAATAGCCCTCACCCTAATTGTTACTTTCACTAAGCAAGACAACAAGAGGTTAGATATTTTTAGTTTAAACAAGAAAAAACATTGTTTTACTGTGACGGGCGGGACATGAGTTAAGCATTTTGTAGATGCCCAATAAATCCTAACCATGAAACTTTATTTATAATTACTTACCACTAGTTTAAACTGCGTTAAATATATTTTCTTTTACACGTATCACTTTCTCCGTAATGTTCAGAAAAGGCGCGTAATAGTGCTGCTGACTTAGAGTAGAAATAGGCTAACATATACAACTGGCGCTAGGGGTACCTTCAGAAACGAATAAAATGCAAGAAAATTATATAAAAAGGAAAAACTCATTGATTAATAAAACAAGGTATAATGTTCTATTCTCTGGATATGGATTTAAGTATAAATTAAGTTATTTATTTTTTATGCCTATGGTGTCGGTTTCGCTGGAATGACCCATTAGTTATTGTTCATCAAATAATAGCATTGTTATTGATTTCGCTACCTAAAGATTGTGTGGAAGAGATCACTCTTTAGCTATAAGACCGCCTGTTGTTTACCTCTATTGAATGTTACGTGTAATCAGTGTCTTTATTCATTTCCCATTGAGGTGAATAAAGAATATTCTATTCTATGCTATATATTAAAATCTAGTCATTTTGTAAAAGCAGACAGGCAAGTCTACAAGAACAATATAACCAAATATGACACTAAATGTTTTACAAATGAAGCGCAAATTTAAAAAATTAATGATTCGGACAAGATTCGAACCTGGATGGATGGATTTTCGCTTCATTTGTAAAACATTTAGTTTACGTTAGCAGACGTTACTGCTTTAATAAAAAATAAACAAATATGACACTGCTATTTATACAGAGTCAGGGTCATCAATAATGAGGCCAGAAAAGAGGCATTTCAATTGCATTTACCAATAGGGGATGCAACTGATGTTGAATTTATACAACATAGTGTAGTTATATGATCAAAAAATAGCTCAATATGTCACGAATGAAAGAAAAAAAATAACCAAACAACATTTTATTTAATCCAAAAGAAATTTTGAAATTGTTTTCAGAATCCTCATAATTTAACAAATCAATAATTGTAGGACACCCATGAACTTAAACACACTCTTTCACTGTGAAAATGGGAAATTACTTATTGTCCATACAAATAATGATACCCAACCCACAGGTAACGTCATATGTAGGTAGGCCATTTGTATGGAGCGTCTATAGTGCTCTGTAGGAATGTTGAACATTGACGGTCATTTCTGACTTTTAGAACAATGTAGGTAGTCCCATATGGACATTTGTTGCCAATAAAAAATAGAATCGATTGACATCCTCAAAAAAAAAAGTCCACACGCCTATTATTATAACTTTTAAAATGAGGAATGTGTTTATTGTCAACATTAGGTATGAGAAAAAATCCTACTTGTGATAACTAATATAATCCTACTGGTGAAAGAAATATGAGTAAACATATCCATACTAATATTATAAATGCGAAAGTGTGTCTGTCTGTCTGTTACCTCTTCACGCTTAAACCGCTGAACAGACTTAGATGAAATTTGGTATGGAGGTAGTTTGAGACCCGGGAAAGGACATAGGATACTTTTCATCCCGAATAAATTTAGTGTTCCAGTGGGATGAGCGGGTAACACCGCGGGGCACAACTAGTTCCAAATAATTAAAATGTTGTCCTAAATCTATTGTAATTTATGCTTTGGCTGCAGTGGTTGCTACACAGCAGAGGACATGGCACCTCATTTCCCTGTCGGAGCCGGTGGCGGAGGAGCCGGCGGGGACTGCGGTGCGCGCGCTGGCCTCTCGCGTGAAGCTCGCGCTGCGAAACGCCAAGAAACCTAAGGACATGACTGCTGTGGTATGAACTCTTGGACTTAGCTTTATAATGGACGAGCGACCCGCCCCGGCTTTGCACGGGTGCTATGCTGATAAATTATACATTTATTTATTTATTATTTAAACACGTTTACATGACATTACAGTTTCTTAACTAATGCGCCATGAAACTTACATTATTAGTACAACATTATCATAGAAAATCCAACATAAACATAAAACAGCAACACAAACAAATAATAATAATAACAATTATCATCGATCATCCAATTCCTCACAAAATCTCAAACATACAGTGCACACAACCGCCCATCGCCACGCAAACAAATCACACTCCGGTGCTGATGTCAGGAACGCATTGTGTAGCACAAGAGCACGAACAAGTGGGGAATTTTTGCGAGACACAGTACGCGCCGCCGGCGCCATCAAGAGATCGCGCTGCCGCGGTCTGAGAGCTATCCTAGGGACGTCAGGAACAAACAGTCGCACGAGGCGGCCTACAAGCTCAGGACAGTCGGACTCGCCGCGCAGGATTCGACATGCGGTAGTCAGCAAACAAAACTTTCGCCTAACCTCTAGTGAATTGTAGCCGTTAACAGTGTACATGTAGTATACATATAAACCTTCCTCTTGAATCACTCTATCTATTAAAAAGAACCGCATGAAAATCCGCATCAAGATCTAAACATGCCTAGGGACAGACAGCAGGAAGCGACTTTGTTTTACATTTTAAATTTATGTCCTAAAGTTATTTATGTCTTAAGGTTGTCCGGAAGAGATCGCTCTTTAGCGATAAGACCGCCTGTTGTTTACCTCTAATTGTAATTTCTTGCATTGTATTTCTCCTGTATATTTTATGAGGTCTGCAATAAAGAGTACTTGTATTGTATTGTCCTACTTATTATCTGTTCCTGCTTGTGCAGGTGGAGTCGGTGAACATAGGGGACCTGGTGTACTTGAGCGTGCAGCTGGTGTCGGCCAGTCGGGCGGGCGCCGCGCTGTTCTGCGCCGCGCCGCCGGGCCGCCCCGTGGCGCTGCTGAGCTCGCTCGGCGCCAAGAGCCTGCTGAAGGCTGTGGTTGAAGGTACTTGTACAGGTGGAGGTGAACATAGGGGACCTGGTGTACTTGAGCGTGCAGCTGGTGTCGGCCAGTCGGGCGGGCGCCGCGCTGTTCTGCGCCGCGCCGCCGGGCCGCCCCGTGGCGCTGCTGAGCTCGCTCGGCGCCAAGAGCCTGCTGAAGGCTGTGGTTGAAGGTACTTGTACAGGTGGAGGTGAACATAGGGGACCTGGTGTACTTGAGCGTGCAGCTGGTGTCGGCCAGTCGGGCGGGCGCCGCGCTGTTCTGCGCCGCGCCGCCGGGCCGCCCCGTGGCGCTGCTGAGCTCGCTCGGCGCCAAGAGCCTGCTGAAGGCTGTGGTTGAAGGTACTTGTACAGGTGGAGGTGAACATAGGGGACCTGGTGTACTTGAGCGTGCAGCTGGTGTCGGCCAGTCGGGCGGGCGCCGCGCTGTTCTGCGCCGCGCCGCCGGGCCGCCCCGTGGCGCTGCTGAGCTCGCTCGGCGCCAAGAGCCTGCTGAAGGCTGTGGTTGAAGGTACTTGTACAGGTGGAGTCGGTGAACATAGGGGACCTGGTGTACTTGAGCGTGCAGCTGGTGTCGGCCAGTCGGGCGGGCGCCGCGCTGTTCTGCGCCGCGCCGCCGGGCCGCCCCGTGGCGCTGCTGAGCTCGCTCGGCGCCAAGAGCCTGCTGAAGGCTGTGGTTGAAGGTACTTGTACAGGTGGAGGTGAACATAGGGGACCTGGTGTACTTGAGCGTGCAGCTGGTGTCGGCCAGTCGGGCGGGCGCCGCGCTGTTCTGCGCCGCGCCGCCGGGCCGCCCCGTGGCGCTGCTGAGCTCGCTCGGCGCCAAGAGCCTGCTGAAGGCTGTGGTTGAAGGTACTTGTACAGGTGGAGTCGGTGAACATAGGGGACCTGGTGTACTTGAGCGTGCAGCTGGTGTCGGCCAGTCGGGCGGGCGCCGCGCTGTTCTGCGCCGCGCCGCCGGGCCGCCCCGTGGCGCTGCTGAGCTCGCTCGGCGCCAAGAGCCTGCTGAAGGCTGTGGTTGAAGGTACTTGTACAGGTGGAGGTGAACATAGGGGACCTGGTGTACTTGAGCGTGCAGCTGGTGTCGGCCAGTCGGGCGGGCGCCGCGCTGTTCTGCGCCGCGCCGCCGGGCCGCCCCGTGGCGCTGCTGAGCTCGCTCGGCGCCAAGAGCCTGCTGAAGGCTGTGGTTGAAGGTACTTGTACAGGTGGAGGTGAACATAGGGGACCTGGTGTACTTGAGCGTGCAGCTGGTGTCGGCCAGTCGGGCGGGCGCCGCGCTGTTCTGCGCCGCGCCGCCGGGCCGCCCCGTGGCGCTGCTGAGCTCGCTCGGCGCCAAGAGCCTGCTGAAGGCTGTGGTTGAAGGTACGTGTTTTTGTAACACAACCGTTCCGCTCCACTTGTATATTTATTTATTTATTAAAAGGTTATTAAAAGGTGACATTTTTTATGATTTTTGAATAGATATTCTTACTTTGAAAAAAAAAAAATAAAAAATTAAAAGGTTGTGATGTGGGGTTTAGCCACAATCGCATATCCTTCGGCCGTCTAGTCTAGACTTTGGAAGGTTTCCTGAACTAGCTCAGTGGGGATAGTGTAAGGGAGAGGTGAGTGAATAAGAACACGCGTTTTACACTTAACAAATCGGGCTTTTATGCCGTTTATTTATAACAAAACCTAACTAATGTCCTAACGACCTAACTTAGTGTTCTACAGGCACGCGGGCCTCTATACTAAAACCTAACTAATGTCTTAACGCAGTTCTACAGGCACGCGGGCCTCTACGTGATTGACGCCGGGTTCCCGAAGGAACGGACTAACCGGTACTGTAGCTTCGGAGGGGGACGAGACTTAACCACAGAGCTAATGCGTAGTAAACACACCGCTCACGTGAGTTAGACTCCAGGATCTAGGTCAGAGCTAGCGCGTAGGGTGAAACACACCGCTCTTGTCCCTAGAGTGGATACCCGTCTAGAGCTGTTAATGCGTCGTGCCGCACCGCTCCTAGTCCAGGCCGGAGGACCCCCGTGTGCTACAAAATGCGTAGAAAACGCACCGCACCCACCGGGAGGGGAAGGCACCTGCTACTGTTCGATAGTTAAAGATCACCGGGAAGATCCGCACTATCCGAACGTTAGCAAGCGACTGCCTCCTTGTACTGAGAGCGGGCGGCTTATATAGCCGCCCGGAGCACCGTTGGTCATGACGCGTCCTACGTCATCGCTGCACCCCGCTCGGCGCACGTCGGTTGCCTCTGCTCTATGCGCCGCCGGGCGATGGCTCCTGTGTCCAGTGTAGGCGCGTCATATACCCCTCTCTCCTCCGGAGATTTCGACCTGGGGAGAAATCACTGTAAATAAATGTGGTACTTAAAGTGGGAGAGCTGGGACGGCAGTCCAGTCCGGATTAGGGACGATCTACGTGGTCCCTTGTTTTATACCATTTTTTAAAACAATCGGTTATTTTATTATTCTCAATTATTAAAATCAATGTACTTGACTGATTTTATCTATTTATTATTAAACTGAGATCTCGTTCCCCTTTTTTTTTAATAATTTTCTGGACAGCTACGGGTATTACGGTTTTTTTTTTACGGTATATTTTCCTATTCATATTTATCCGGTTTCCTAATACTTATTTTAGGTATTTATTAATTTAATTACTATATATATGTATATTTTTAATACACCCCTAATATATTCCAATTTATTTTTTATTTTATTTATATATTTACATTATCGGTTGCGTTGCGAACGGGCTCATATTAATAATGACATACGGATTTTAATTAAATAAAGCTGTAGATCTCTATGGGCGTTCATCCCATCCGGGTATCATTTTTGTCTCCAGTCAGCCGCCGGTAGATTCTTTTCTACAATTATTTGTTTACTCCATACATTGCGCGCGCGGCGGTTCCGAGCGAAGTTACGCGTGTTAGCTTTAGCTATGAAGCCGGTTCTGAGTTGTCTTGTCCACTCGTCAGTACGGCGCTGGCCGCCGGCCCCTGCGCACACGTGCGCTTGCGCTCGCTGCGTTATGTATGATTCATAGGTATGCGCGGAGCGTTCGATCGTATATCGTTCTCTTTCTCTCACAGCGTATTACCGGTTATCCTTTCCCTTGCGCTCTTGGAGCGTTCTGCATACTATGCGGAGTTTTATTACTTTATTATACTCTTAACGCCTCCGATGTATCCTTATCTCGATACCTGCCGTTTTTATGCGTGCACCTGTCTTGGTTCACTATTGTTTTTTTTACTCATCCATTGATGTTTTTTCTAACTGGCGCTCGTGCCACCATTCATTGCTTTTATGAGGTGATTAGTTGATACTATTATTCCCTCTTTTTTTTGCTACAGGTTACTATGGTACTTAATGCGTATTTTATTATTGTTGAAACGGTTTTAGGTCTTTTACGTGAGCTGTTGTCGGTGGTTTATTTCCGTTCACTGTTTGAAGAGTATATATAACTGGTGACTTCCTGTGTGTTACTTTGAATGGACCTTTGTACTTAGGTGCGAGTTTTGCGCAGAATCCTTTACTACCATCTGATAAGACGTGGTTCCTCACAAGTACTAGGTCTCCTATTTTAGGTGTCCAATATCTCCTCCGTTTATCGTAGTGGCTCTTTTGCGCTTCGGATGCCTTGTTCTGTTGTTGTCTCACTATTCCGTATATTTCTTTTAATTTCTTTATTTCTTTTAATTGTGGCGTGGGAAAACCATTCTTATCGCCCGGTTGTCGCAACTCTCTTCCGTATAGTAAAAATGCCGGTGTGTATACTTAGTAGATTCCTGTACTGAAGTATTTATTGCGAAGTTAAATTCCGGTAAATACTGGTCCCATTTTTTATGGTTTTCGGTTATAAACGTTGATATCATGGTTTCTAGCGTTCTGTTAACTCGTTCCGTTGGGTTGCATTGCGGGGAATAGGGAGCCGTCAGGCGGTGCTTCGTTCCATACCTCTCCAGCGTTTCCGTGAAGAGCTTGCTGCGGAATTGTTTGCCGTTGTCTGACGTGAGCTCTTGAGGTGCACCATGCCGCAAAGCTATGCACTCCTCGAATGCTCTTGTTACCGCATTTGCTGTCGCTGTACGTAAGGGTCTTATTTCTGTCCATTTCGTGAACTTATCATGAAACACTATTATCCAATGGTACCCTTTTGACGACCTAGGTAGGGGTCCGATTAGATCAGTGGTTACTGTTTCCCATGGTAACTCCGCATTTTTTATGTGCATAAATCCCGGTTTCTTTTGTTGCGACATTTTATGCGTTTGACAGGCATTACATTTTTTTACGTATTCTGCCACGGCGGCGTGCATACCAGGCCAATAATATCTCTGAGCTATTTTCTTTAGTGTTTTAGCTACACCTAGGTGTCCTGCGCTTGGTGTATCGTGATTTTTACTAATTATTTGTTCTCTTTCGTGCGCCGGTATACATAGCTTCCACTCTGACGCCGGATTTGTGTATGCTTGATGCTCTGTGCCGCCTACTTTTCTATATAATTCGCCGTCCTTAATGCAGAATTCCTGATGCGCACTATTCTTCCTTGCTTTTTCTAGCGATTCCTCGTACCAATCCTGTACTTTAGTTGCGCATATCGGGTTCCGTGATAACTCATCCGTCACTTGGTTGAGTTTTCCACTCCGGTAAACAATATCGAAACTATATTGCTGTAGCTCTAGCGCCCATCTCGCTAGTCTTCCCGACGGATTTTTCATTGTGTTTAAAGCTTTAAGCGCTTGGTGATCGGTTATCACTGTGAAATGGTATCCTTCCAGGAAAGCCCGCATCTTTCTTATACCCCAGACTACTGCTAAACACTCTTTTTCGGTAGTTGAGTATCGGGTTTCTGGCCCTGTTAGCGTTCTGCTTGCGTACATAACAACTTTTTGCATTTGATCGACTTCCTGGGTTAATATCACTCCCAATCCTACGTCGCTAGCGTCTGTTTGCAGTACAAACGGTAGGGAAAAATCTGCCCTGGTTAGAATGGGATCGCTCGTCAGTATCTTCTTTATTTCTTCAAATGCTCTTCGCTGTTCCGGACCCCACTCGAACTTCTCACCCTTTTTTAAAAGTTTTACAATTGGCGCGGTTATTTCTGCGTATCTAGGTATAAATTTACGGTACCATGACGTCATTCCAATGAAAGTACGTATCCCCTTTACGTTCCCTGGAGCCGGCAAGTCTGTTATAGCTCTTATTTTTGCTTCGTTCATTTTCAGCCCATCTTTGGTTACTGTATGACCTAGGTACTCGACTTCGTGCTTCGCAAATTCGCACTTTTCCTTATTAATTTGTAAGCCCGCGCCTCTTATTCTCTGAAAGATCTCCTTTAGGTGTTTTATGTGTTCTTCGAACGTTGGGCTGCACAATATAATATCGTCTAGATATACGTATGCATTTGGCTCTAATTCCGGGCCGATGACCTTGTCCAGTAGCCGCTGAAATGTGGCCCCGCTAGAGTGAAGTCCAAAAGGCATGACCTTGAACTGGTATAATCCGCGCCCTGGCACGGTGAACGCTGTCGCAGGCCGGCTCTCCGGTGCGAGCTCTACGTTCCAATATCCGTTTTTAAGGTCGAACTTCGAGAAAAACTTTGCTTTCCTCAGCTTCTCTAACGTGTCATCGATCTGGGGTAATGGGTACGCATCTTTTTCTGATATCTCATTAATTTTTCGAAAGTCTACACAAAACCGGTACTTCCCACTCGGCTTTTTTACTAGTACGATCGGTGAACTGTATGGGCTATCCGACCTCTCAATTATTCCTTGCTCTAACATTTCATTTACGTGGGCGTCTATTATTTCAAGTTGCTTCGGATTTCTGGGATAGTATTTTTGTTTAACTGGTTCTGTATGCTTTAATTTAATCTTATGTTGAACCCAGGTATTGCCTTTCGGGCTATTTTCGCATAGCTTGAATTCTTCACTTATCACCACTTCGAGTTGCGAGCTCTGACTGTCGGTTAATTCTGTAGTCTTCCGATTTTCGTTGCCCGGATTGCTGTCGTGTACCGGAAACGACTCCTCGCGAACTTGGCCCTCTGTAGTGCTTGCCATCTGATCTTGCTGTTCGCTATGCCAGACTATCTTCATCCCAATACGGCGCAAAACGTCCATTCCTAAGATAATATTCGTAGCTGCAGGTAACACTCGAACCCAGTGTTTTATATGGGCTTGCTTAGCTTCTATATTCACAAGCGCGCTTTTCGTTATTTGGGATGTCGTCCCGTCTGCGAGAGTTACTTTTCGCGGTTTTTCGGCTGTCACGACTCCGTTCTGTATGAATTTCGCGTATACCTCTTCGTTCACGTATGTATTTGTTGAACCCGTGTCTACCAAACACATGTATCGCTCTCCCATTATTATGGCTTCGATGAACGACCGGTTATCTTCCCTGTATTGTTCGTTCGCCGACCCTAACGACTCCCGCTTCCCCCATGCTTCCTTTTTACAACAGTTTCTTGTGAGGACTCCTAGTTTGCCGCATTTACTGCAGAAAAGTTTTTTTCTTCCCCGACATGCTCTTGTATCATGTCCCGGTTTCCCACATGACCAGCAACAGGTTTTCGTGTCATATTTTGGATGAATTTTTACGGGTTGCGGCTTAACTTCCCTTGTTTTGGCGAAGTCACTCACACGGTTACCTAAAGCTTGTGTGCCACTCGATCCGGCTTGGTTATAGTTACTTGCTCGCGGTTGCCAAGTTCCTTCGCCCCTTGAATCTGATCCCGGTCTGTCCCGCTGTTCATTCCAACTTGGAGGTCCGCTCGATGACGCCATTATACCCTCGTACTCTGAGGCTAACTTCAAAAGTCCGGATAAGTTGCGGTAATCTTGCTTTTGAATATAAAGCTTGTATTCACGCAACATATTCTCGTGTATCCGGTGTAAAATCTCGGGCTCCGACAGCTTGCCATACCGCCTTATAAGCGTCTGTAAATCGGTGACGTATTCGAAGAACTTCTCTCGGTACTTTTGTTTCCTTGCAGCTATTCGGACGATTAAATCTTCCTCATAGTTGCATGGAAAAAAATACAGTTTGAAGAGTTCTAAGAAGTCATCCCATGTCTTCCATGATCCTGCATTGTTTCTGTACCAGAGTAGCGCTTTTCCTTGCAAGATTCGTGGTAGTAAGAGCAGCACTTCATCCCATGTTATATCGCTGGCGGCGACCAGTTCTTCTATTCTCTCCAAGAACTCTACCGCGTTGTCAGTGACCTTAAATGTGATATTCCACTCTTTCACTACTTTGGAGACCCCGATATCCCTAAGCGAGTTCCTCTCATTCCCGGTTTCCGACATTTCTTTTGTCTCTTTTTTGGTTGGCGTCTGGAATTCCTCGGCTTCTTTCACGCTCGTCGCGACCAGCTTCCTTATTTGTTCGACGGTTAGGCCTTCCGTACCTATATTTCTCTGCGTAGCCGCTTCTATTAACTCCTCCTTTTTCAGTTGGTAAATCCACGAGGTGGACATGTGCAGGCTTTGCGATATTCCCTGGTCCGATGGATGTGAAGCGAGCGGTGTACGGTGAACGGTTATATTGCGCGGGATGCGGGCGTGTTGGTACTGGACGTAATTCCTATCTTAGGTTACCTAACTCTACTCGATAACGCTGTTTTTAAATGATGCGAGTGATGCTGATATTCCCGGTGGTACGTTTAAAACCTAAGTCTAGAATTCTTAGGTAATTCTAACTCAATATTAATTTTATCCCCAACAGAAAAAAAATAAACGGTATCTTTTACGACTCACTACGTCGATACTACGGTAATGCGGTAATGAAAATATATAAAAGAAAATACCCGGACCCTAGTGCTTCTAACTAAGCCTAGGTAGAGCGCGGATACTACGCGGTCGTTGGTATTGTACTGGATTTTATACTTAAACGCGGATCGGTTCGCGGATGCGGCACGAAATTAAATTATTATAAAGTTATCAAACAACCGGTGACTCTAGGACTCAACCCCTATCCTATTCCCTATTTATCCCGAGTTTAAGACTCTTCCGTGAGCTATTTAGTTGGGCGCCAAATGTGATGTGGGATTTAGCCACAATCGCATATCCTTCGGCCGTCTAGTCTAGACTTTGGAAGGTTTCCTGAACTAGCTCAGTGGGGATAGTGTTAGGGAGAGGTGAGCAAATAACAACAAGCGTTTAATATTTAATTAATCGGGCTTTTATGCCGTTTATTTATAATAAAACCTAACTAATAGTGTCCTAACTTAGTGTTCTACAGGCACGCGGGCCTCTATACTAAAACTTAACTGATGACCTAACGTGATCTACAGGCGCACAGGCCTCTACTTTGATTGACGCCGGGTTCCCGAAGGAACAGATTAACCGGTATTGGTAGTTTACGGACGGGGACGAGTCCAACTCCAGGGCCAATGCGTGATCCACACCGCTCACGTGAGTCAGACTCCAGGATCTAGGTCAGAGCTAGCGCGTAGGGTGAAACCACAGACAACCCCCACTAGACGGAGCATGAAGGCGACCCGCGCGCACCAACGATATGGTACGGCAGAACATTAAAGTATCAACACGGCGGCCACCGTTTAGTTGCGTCCTTGTTTATGATCCATGCGTACGTCAACGAAAAAAGAAATTAAATAAATAACATGGTAAATTGTAGTGTTAAGTGGTGTAGAGAGACCTTATAAACATGGACGCAACTAAACGGTGGCCGCCGTGTTGATACTTTAATGTTCTGCCGTACCATATCGTTGGTGCGCGCGGGTCGCCTACGGGTCGCGTTACATGCTCCGTCTAGTGGGGGTGGTCTGTGGGTGAAACACACCGCTCTTGTCCCTAGAGAGGATACCCGTCTAGAGCTGATAATGCGTCGTGCCGCACCGCTCCTAGTCCAGGCCGGCGGACTCCCGTGTGCTACAAAGCGCGTAGAAAACACGCCGCACCCACCGGGAGGGGAAGACACTTGCTACAGCTCGACAGTTCAAGACCACCGGGAAGGCCCGCGCTGTCCGAACGTTAGCAAGTGACTGCCTGCTTGTAGTAGTTCGTGTCGTCTCACACTCTCCTTTGAGGAGTGTGGGGAGGCCTTAACTGTGCTAAGCACATCTAGGCTGCGTCTTTCGCAGCCCTACACTGAGGGCTGGTCTGTGGGTGTCGTACTCTTTCTAGAGTCACGACTGTGGTCTCTTTTAGAGGCTCTTCATCACCAGTTTGGTGTCCGGATCCTCTTTTCTTGTGGCACATCCCGTACTTCTTTAATTGGAGCTTTTGGCTGCCCCTGGGCAGCTGTTCGGCTTCCGTGGTGTCTGATATGGTATAGCGGTGTCGTCATCTTTGAGGTGTCAATAGATCCCTTGGGAGCGGTCGTTTGCGTGTGTCCGGGGGGCGGGCATGGAGAGGCGCTATCCCCCTGAGCAACACGTAGCGGGATTCGTCGGCTCGTGCGAACATTCTGCTCGCCAGCCGTTCGATGAAGGCGTCTAAGTCTTCCCACCCTAGGGCCTTGTGTATGTGGGCGTTCCGCACGAAGCGGGGGGAATTTACAATGGAGCGGATTTCTATAGCAGCCACTAGGGCATACCACGCCGGCGCTGCATATGTGAGGCGTGACCTCACATATGTTTTGTAAATTCCCAGCTTCGTGCGGATTGGTAGGCTGCTCGTTAGTATGGGCCTCAACTTCGTTCTTGCCAGCTTCGTCTTCTGGATCACCTCCTCGACGTGGTGCATCATCGTGAGGTTCCGGTCGATTGTTACGCCCAGATACTTCACGGTATGCTGCCACGCTATGTCCTGGCCTGACATCTGGAGGGGCGGTGGCTGGGTCTTCTTTCCTGTGATTATCGCCTGTGTTTTGCCTGCATTCGCCGACATACGCCACTTGTCGAGCCATTCTGGCAGCGCGTCGAGCTGGGCCTGCATCTTCCTCGCAGCGTGTACTGGGCTGATGGAAGATGTGAAGAATGCCGCGTCGTCGGCGAACAGGCCCAGTTTGACATCCCTGGTGGTCGGGATGTCGTCGGTGAAGCAGGCATAGCATGCAGGCGATAGGCAGCTTCCTTGCGGTACCCCCGCGCGTATCGGACGGACTGTCGATACGGCCTCCTCGACTGCCACTTGAAAAGGCCGTTCTGTCAGGAACGAGCGTATCACTCTCACGATGCGTCGGGGGGTGGGCGTCTTGGACAGCTTGTGCAGCAGCCCCTCATGCCACACTCTGTCGAATGCTTTCTCCATGTCTAAGAAGGTTGCGACTGCATACTCCTTCTTGTTGACACTCTCCGACATGAAGTGTAAGACCCTCGTCAGTTGCAGGGTGGTGGAATGTTCGGCTCTGAAGCCGAATTGTTCCGGCCTTGGCTCGAAGTGTGTTAAGAGCCGCCCTAGAAGAAGTCGCTCGAACACCTTGGAGAGGGTGCTGAGTAGGGTGATGGGTCGGTAACTTTCCGGTCTTTTCCTGTCCTTTCCTGGCTTCGGCAGCATTATTACCCGGCCAAGCTTCCATATGTTGGGAAAGTGGCCCGAGCGCATGATCCCGTTAAAGAGACGCGTTACTGCCACTATGGTGTGCTGTGGCAGTATGCGCAGTGCTGCGTTGGGGATCATGTCGGCGCCCGGGGCTTTCTTCGGGTTGCATTTGTGGAGGGCTTTTTGCACTTGGCCGGGCGAGAAAAAGACCGGATCTTCATCTGCCGTTATGGGTGTGCTGAAGTACCTCTCCAAGGATGCGTTTTGCGTACATTTTAAAATGAGTATGTTTTTATAAATTAATAGTAAAACAAATAATCATCTCAGAAAATAAATAAAAACAGAGATTACTTCATATTTTTAAGCAGAATTCAGAAAAGTAATAAAATGATAGTCTTAAAAATATGAAATGTTGTCAATTGATTAACATTTAACACGAAACTAGTGATCAGTGAAATCGCCAGCTCAGTAGGAAGTTGTACTACAAACTGCGCCAACCGCGTCGTCTTTACCTTAACTATGTGTAAAGAAGTACTATAGAGTCATTAACACACCAGCCAAAACTGGAGTTGTAAGAAGTGTTGAAAAACCGGTATAAATCAATAACTTTTCTTCACATCACGTTCGTGGCAAGCAGGGTTCGAAAAGATAATTATCATGATAATTATCGTGATAATAACAGATGGATAGTTGTAGTAGTAGATTGGGTATTTACCCGGTCTTCATCGGGTATTTACCCATGAGCGCCCATCTCTAGTTCGGATTGTGCAAAGTTGAGAGAACTCGTGTCATTGGTTTGTTAAGTTAAATATTGAATTAATTTACTTGTTTTTATTTATTTTTTGTTAGATTTTGTTATATAATATAACAAATTAATTACTTATGAAACAATATAACAAATTAATTTCCTACACTGGTGATAATTATTTGATAACTATTCGATAATTATCTAATAATTATCCGATTATTATCAAAAGCGGAATTATGATGATAATTTCGAACCCTGGCACGGCCTGATTCTAAGCTGTAAGAAGGAAGACGAATTATTAGCTACCAAAACTATCCACTCACCTAACTTTCCCTTTCCTCTTCTCCCTCTTGACCCTCTTCCTCTTGACCCCGCGCTCCTTCTTCACCCCCATGTCTACCTTGATCTCCGCCAGCTTCTCGTCGAGCTCCACCATCTCTCCCACCACGGGCAGCTCTATGTAATCGTCGTCTTTGACGTCTGGTAGATCGGCGCGCGCGCAAAGGGTGGAGAGGAGTTGTGAGCTGATAAATAGAAAATGTGTATAGTACGGCTCTTCCCAGGTGAATTTTTCGCTCGAGCCCTAAACTTTCAAACAATGGCCATTGTCTCTATTATCGCAAAGCCGCTAGCTAACGAGTTAGCACGTGCCACTCCAACATTCATATTGAAAAACAAATGATATCGTCAAAATAATATGAGTGCCAAATTCCTTGCGGGTGCCCTACACTACCAAAACACAATATCAGTGACATTAAATTTTAACCTTTGATACTATGACGATACCGTTTGTTTTTCAATATGAATGTTGGAGTGGCACTTGCTAACTCGGTATCTAGCGGCTTTGCGATAATAGAGACAATGGCCATTGTTTGAAAGTTTAGGGCTCGAGCGAAAAATTCACCTGGGAAGAGCCGTACTATACGACTGTACATTAAAACCTGCCAATGTCAGCTGTAATGTGTATTGATAACTTTATAATAAGTTAGTCGCATATTAATCGCGAGCGCCTTAGCATTAATATTGAACCTTTAAATTCATGTAAATAAATACAGTGAAATTACTATTATTTACTTATGTTTTATTACCGTCTATAACAAAGAGTCGATCAATCTTCTATCTCCGTGGCGCCACCTATGGTCTCACTCATCATGCTGAGGTGGGACCTTTTCGTGGCAGTGTCTCTATTCTATGTTAGAACGAATGCAGACCATGGCGCCACTATAGCAGAAGGAACGCTATGATCCGCCCTTCGCTTCCCATCTCCTTCTCTCACTCTCGCATAGCGACCGCTAACGTGTGTGACTTGAATATGTTTTTCTTAAGGCGACGGGTAATGCGAAACTAGCGCCACTTTCGATTTTTTCTTATACCGTGCGTCTTTCGCAGCCCTACACTGAGGGCTGGTCTGTGGGTGTCGTACTCTTTCTAGAGTCACGACTGTGGTCTCTTTTAGAGGCTCTTCATCACCAGTTTGGTGTCCGGATCCTCTTTTCTTGTGGCACATCCCGTACTTCTTTAATTGGAGCTTTTGGCTGCCCCTGGGCAGCTGTTCGGCTTCCGTGGTGTCTGATATGGTATAGCGGTGTCGTCATCTTTGAGGTGTCAATAGATCCCTTGGGAGCGGTCGTTTGCGTGTGTCCGGGGGGCGGGCATGGAGAGGCGCTATCCCCCTGAGCAACACGTAGCGGGATTCGTCGGCTCGTGCGAACATTCTGCTCGCCAGCCGTTCGATGAAGGCGTCTAAGTCTTCCCACCCTAGGGCCTTGTGTATGTGGGCGTTCCGCACGAAGCGGGGGGAATTTACAATGGAGCGGATTTCTATAGCAGCCACTAGGGCATACCACGCCGGCGCTGCATATGTGAGGCGTGACCTCACATATGTTTTGTAAATTCCCAGCTTCGTGCGGATTGGTAGGCTGCTCGTTAGTATGGGCCTCAACTTCGTTCTTGCCAGCTTCGTCTTCTGGATCACCTCCTCGACGTGGTGCATCATCGTGAGGTTCCGGTCGATTGTTACGCCCAGATACTTCACGGTATGCTGCCACGCTATGTCCTGGCCTGACATCTGGAGGGGCGGTGGCTGGGTCTTCTTTCCTGTGATTATCGCCTGTGTATTGCCTGCATTCGCCGACATACGCCACTTGTCGAGCCATTCTGGCAGCGCGTCGAGCTGGGCCTGCATCTTCCTCGCAGCGTGTACTGGGCTGATGGAAGATGTGAAGAATGCCGCGTCGTCGGCGAACAGGCCCAGTTTGACATCCCTGGTGGTCGGGATGTCGTCGGTGAAGCAGGCATAGCATGCAGGCGATAGGCAGCTTCCTTGCGGTACCCCCGCGCGTATCGGACGGACTGTCGATACGGCCTCCTCGACTGCCACTTGAAAAGGCCGTTCTGTCAGGAACGAGCGTATCACTCTCACGATGCGTCGGGGGGTGGGCGTCTTGGACAGCTTGTGCAGCAGCCCCTCATGCCACACTCTGTCGAATGCTTTCTCCATGTCTAAGAAGGTTGCGACTGCATACTCCTTCTTGTTGACACTCTCCGACATGAAGTGTAAGACCCTCGTCAGTTGCAGGGTGGTGGAATGTTCGGCTCTGAAGCCGAATTGTTCCGGCCTTGGCTCGAAGTGTGTTAAGAGCCGCCCTAGAAGAAGTCGCTCGAACACCTTGGAGAGGGTGCTGAGTAGGGTGATGGGTCGGTAACTTTCCGGTCTTTTCCTGTCCTTTCCTGGCTTCGGCAGCATTATTACCCGGCCAAGCTTCCATATGTTGGGAAAGTGGCCCGAGCGCATGATCCCGTTAAAGAGACGCGTTACTGCCACTATGGTGTGCTGTGGCAGTATGCGCAGTGCTGCGTTGGGGATCATGTCGGCGCCCGGGGCTTTCTTCGGGTTGCATTTGTGGAGGGCTTTTTGCACTTGGCCGGGCGAGAAAAAGACCGGATCTTCATCTGCCGTTATGGGTGTGCTGAAGTACCTCTCCAAGGATGCGTTTTGCGTACATTTTAAAATGAGTATGTTTTTATAAATTAATAGTAAAACAAATAATCATCTCAGAAAATAAATAAAAACAGAGATTACTTCATATTTTTAAGCAGAATTCAGAAAAGTAATAAAATGATAGTCTTAAAAATATGAAATGTTGTCAATTGATTAACATTTAACACGAAACTAGTGATCAGTGAAATCGCCAGCTCAGTAGGAAGTTGTACTACAAACTGCGCCAACCGCGTCGTCTTTACCTTAACTATGTGTAAAGAAGTACTATAGAGTCATTAACACACCAGCCAAAACTGGAGTTGTAAGAAGTGTTGAAAAACCGGTATAAATCAATAACTTTTCTTCACATCACGTTCGTGGCAAGCAGGGTTCGAAAAGATAATTATCATGATAATTATCGTGATAATAACAGATGGATAGTTGTAGTAGTAGATTGGGTATTTACCCGGTCTTCATCGGGTATTTACCCATGAGCGCCCATCTCTAGTTCGGATTGTGCAAAGTTGAGAGAACTCGTGTCATTGGTTTGTTAAGTTAAATATTGAATTAATTTACTTGTTTTTATTTATTTTTTGTTAGATTTTGTTATATAATATAACAAATTAATTACTTATGAAACAATATAACAAATTAATTTCCTACACTGGTGATAATTATTTGATAACTATTCGATAATTATCTAATAATTATCCGATTATTATCAAAAGCGGAATTATGATGATAATTTCGAACCCTGGCACGGCCTGATTCTAAGCTGTAAGAAGGAAGACGAATTATTAGCTACCAAAACTATCCACTCACCTAACTTTCCCTTTCCTCTTCTCCCTCTTGACCCTCTTCCTCTTGACCCCGCGCTCCTTCTTCACCCCCATGTCTACCTTGATCTCCGCCAGCTTCTCGTCGAGCTCCACCATCTCTCCCACCACGGGCAGCTCTATGTAATCGTCGTCTTTGACGTCTGGTAGATCGGCGCGCGCGCAAAGGGTGGAGAGGAGTTGTGAGCTGATAAATAGAAAATGTGTATAGTACGGCTCTTCCCAGGTGAATTTTTCGCTCGAGCCCTAAACTTTCAAACAATGGCCATTGTCTCTATTATCGCAAAGCCGCTAGCTAACGAGTTAGCACGTGCCACTCCAACATTCATATTGAAAAACAAATGATATCGTCAAAATAATATGAGTGCCAAATTCCTTGCGGGTGCCCTACACTACCAAAACACAATATCAGTGACATTAAATTTTAACCTTTGATACTATGACGATACCGTTTGTTTTTCAATATGAATGTTGGAGTGGCACTTGCTAACTCGGTATCTAGCGGCTTTGCGATAATAGAGACAATGGCCATTGTTTGAAAGTTTAGGGCTCGAGCGAAAAATTCACCTGGGAAGAGCCGTACTATACGACTGTACATTAAAACCTGCCAATGTCAGCTGTAATGTGTATTGATAACTTTATAATAAGTTAGTCGCATATTAATCGCGAGCGCCTTAGCATTAATATTGAACCTTTAAATTCATGTAAATAAATACAGTGAAATTACTATTATTTACTTATGTTTTATTACCGTCTATAACAAAGAGTCGATCAATCTTCTATCTCCGTGGCGCCACCTATGGTCTCACTCATCATGCTGAGGTGGGACCTTTTCGTGGCAGTGTCTCTATTCTATGTTAGAACGAATGCAGACCATGGCGCCACTATAGCAGAAGGAACGCTATGATCCGCCCTTCGCTTCCCATCTCCTTCTCTCACTCTCGCATAGCGACCGCTAACGTGTGTGACTTGAATATGTTTTTCTTAAGGCGACGGGTAATGCGAAACTAGCGCCACTTTCGATTTTTTCTTATACCTTCATAATCTGATATATTTTTAGAAATAGCTGAAGTCTAGGAGCTAGCAAAACACCTTTAATATTTATTAAATCACTATATACAATTTGTTCATTGTAGTTTACCTTACAAAACTTGTTCACGTCAAAAGCGGCCACAATAGTTTTGGGCAAGTTTTTAGAGACAACTAAAGAACTAGAAATTGTGTATAATGATTTAATAAACACTAAAGGTGTTTTTCCAACTCCTAATATCTTGCAATTACTGAAAATTGATCTGGTTTGGAAGATATAATAAAAATTCGTAAGTGGCGCTAGTTTCGCATTACCCGTCGCCTTAAGAAAAACATATTCAAGTCACACACGTTAGCGGTCGCTATGCGAGAGTGAGAGAAGGAGATGGGAAGCGAAGGGCGGATCATAGCGTTCCTTCTGCTATAGTGGCGCCATGGTCTGCATTCGAGAGTATTTGTTGTTATAGCGGCAATAGAAATACATCATCTGTGAAAATTTCAACTGTCTAGCTATCACCGTTCTTGAGATACAGCCTGGTGACAGACGGACGGACGGACGGACAGCGAAGTCTCAGTAATAGGGTCCCGTTTTTACCCTTTGGGTATGGAACCCTAAAAATGAGACATTACATGCTTCATAAAATAACATAACCCTTCCTTTCGGCTTTGCCGTAGTCAGGTACGGAACCCTAAAAAGCAATCCTACCAAGCTTGGGCCCTTTAGAATCGTCTCAGTGAGCATTTGATGGATATCCAAAGAAAAGTACAGTCGGCTATAAAAGCTTGCCACAAAAATGACATTTTTGACAGAAACTTATTTGACAGTTCATTTGCTTGGAAGAGTTAGTGTAGTCTGACTATAAACCGACTTTACAGACAACTAAGTTTTTTTAAGACGTACCTGTCATTAGACATGTCGTTATTGTCATCCAGGTAATCGAACCCGGAGTCCAAGATACTAGGTGTGGGTGGATACTCTGCGGCATCGGGTTTGTTCCCGTCCCCGGGGAGCAGGCGGTGCGCGAGCCGGTCCAGGCCTCGCAGGAACTCTGTTGTGATCTGGTGAAGATATGCAGTTGATAAGATTCCATTATAGTACTGTGGGCGGGTCACGTGGTACGCTTCACTGACAACAGGTGTACGAAGATCGTGACCATGTGGGGCGGACCTCATGGGCACAGAAACAGAGGCCGTCCAAAACCAAGGTGGAAGGACGAAATAGAGACCAATGCATCAAGAAATTGGTTAAACCTGGCAAAAAATCGTGACGAGTGGAAATCTTTGGAGGAGGCCTTCACCCAAAGAGGGGTCCAGGTGGCAGGCATATCTGACTAAAATTACATATATCACAACTGTTTCTAGTTTAAATTTGCCAATGGAATAATATAAGGCTTTATTATTTATTTATTTATACATTACTGCAGACGCCGGGAAAGAAGTGGTTAACGCGCTGGACCGGCAATCCAGAGGTACCGGGTTCGGTTCCCGGTCTCTTCCACCAAGTGACTAATTTTTCAATTTTTCTTTAAGCTTTGATCTTTGTACCAATAAATAAATATAGGCCAAGTGTGAGTGGGACTCGCGCACGAAGGGTTCCGTACCATTATCTTTAAGTTTGTTGTATGGGAGTCCCCCTTAAATATTTATCTTATTTAATTTTTAGTATTTGTTGTTATATCTGCAATAGAAATACATCATCTATGAAAATTTCAACTGTCTAGCTATCATCGTTCTTGAGATACAGCCTGGTGATAGACGGACGGACGGACAGCGAAGTCTCAGTAATAGAGTCCCGTTTTTACCCTTTGGGTATGGAACCCTAAAAATGAGACATTACATGCTTCATAAAATAACATAACCCTTCCTTTCGGCTTTGCCGTAGTCAGGTAAAAAAGTTCTTACGGTATGCTGGTGCAGTAGCGACTGCTTGAGGAACTCGTGCGCACGGCGGCTGCGCGCGCGCAGATCACAGCTCTGCTGCAGCAGGCCGTGGCAATGCTCACACAGGTGCTGGGGAAACCCATCCTGGACCGCTAGCTGTGGGAGTTAAGGTTATAAATACAATTAAATAAAACGATTGAAACACGGTCGGCGCGGTGGTAAAGCAGCTGCCTACTGAGCCAACGGTCTTGGGTTCAAATCCCGGCAAGGGCAATTTGTGTGATGAACCTGAATATTTGTGCCTGGGTCATGGATGTTATTTGTATTTAAGTATGTTTATTGTCGTCTAGTGTCCATAGCACAAGCCTACTAGAGCTTACTGTGGGACTAGATCGATTTGTGTGAGGTTGTCACATATTTATGTATTATTTTGAGCCTCAGCTTCAGAAGCTTTCAAGTTACCGTTCAAAGATTGACTGAGAAAAACACAATTTGGGTATAATTATAATAATATATATTTTGTTATTAACTGAATAATAGTATGTAAGTTGACATAATTAGTATTGTACAAATAATTAGTTCACATAAATAATGTAATTAAATTTGTAACAATTAGCACGTAAAGTTTAACTGTCAGTGTTAAATTGTAATAAATAAATAAATAAAAAAAAATCTCTGTCCAAGTTACATTTGCGCAAACTACCCATTATATAAATATGAATTAAAAATAAAGGTACATACATGCTAGGGGGCCTAATTTATAAAGACAGTTACACATGTGCCAGAAGGGCATTAATTATTTTATTTAAAAAAGACCTACCAGCGGTTCACTATAAGGCTTACTGAGGAGAGACGTCAGGGAGGCTCAAATAATTAAGATACGCAATAAAATCCGTTTGAATTGTTTTAGTTAAATAAGTAACAGTCGCAGAAATCAAAGAATCTATTAAATAAATACAATGTCAATAGAATGGTTTAGTGCAATCAAGGAAAAATTTAAATAACAGTTGGAACTTGCAAAGTACTATAATGATCTTAATTAACCTATACATACCTAGATTTATCACACTAATATCAGGCGGGGCGCACTCCGCGATTAACGTTTCCCGCTACAAGTACATGCCGGTGGCCTCATGCATGGGGACTATTCAGTGGCTGCCACGCACTGTCTCGGAACGCACGTACACGAAATTCGCGCGCACGCTCTTCCGATTTATGTACGTCGCAAGTGAACGTTCCTCATTCATCTGTTGATACCAGTGTTATATTATAATAAATGAGTAAAAAGACAGCGAAAAGATATTGTATCGCAGCGGGTTGTAGGAACAATGATCGAAATTGGAATGACGCGTTTTTCGTTCTCCCAACACGTCCGAAGGATGCCGATAGGTAAGAAAATTAACATAATATATAATAAGTAGTTACTGAATAATAATAAAAAACATATTGCAGGTGTATCTACTTCCATATTTAACTCTGGTTACTCAGATCAATTTTAATTGTTAAGTACTTATGTAACTTTGAATTGATTATTTGCTGATATTTGTCAATTTAAATTCTAGTAAAATAAGTATGTCTACTACTAAATCAACAATCATAGAGGTTCTTATAATAATATTTGATATCAAGTTTGTAAAATTACTTGTAAGTAATGAATAAACGATTGAGTGATAGTTTGATAGGTAAGTATATAAAATATATAAATAAAGAGTTAAAAGAAATGTATTGGAAGAGATCCCTAATAGGGATAAGTTCGCCTTTATACATGTTTTATTTGTAACTAGCGACCCGTCCCGGCTTCGCACGGTGCGTCCGTGCGTATTTTTAAAGATCTAAGCATACCTACATAGGGGCAGACAGACAGACAGCAGGAAACGACTTTGTTTTATACTAGGTGTATAGTGATGAATATATATGAACAAATAAATAAATATCGGACAACTAAGCAAAAACAAAATGAAGCTCAAGAATTTAATTGCATGTTAAGGTAACGCATTCGTTGCATTATTTTATTATATTATACGTATTAAAATGTTTAAAAATAAAGCTAAAATGTTTTGCGGCCTGGTGGTGGATTCAATTCGTCCAAATTCTGTGATTGATTATTTTATAGTTAAATAATGAAATAATAAATATGTATAATGTATGAAGAATATAAACATATTACTCTCTATATTGAATGCAAGAAATAAATGGGAAATACATTTTTATTTTTAGTCGTTGACAGCCCTCGCTCTCGGCGACGCGGCAAGCGAGCTAATTCATTTTTACCGTTGGCACGCAGCTTTAACGTTCCGTTTGGCTTGCGCTGGGGACGACGACTTCAGAAGGGCCATAAATCATATTTTTTCGGCTAAAAAAAGCGGCTTTTGTAAAGATCAAAGTAGTGTGCCTTCTGTACTTGTACTATTATCTATTCTGTGCTAATATTAAGACACCCACATGCACTAACACACTAATATAATTGAAAAAGATTGTGAGTGTGTTTGTATGTTTGTTACTTCTTCACACTCTAACAGCTAGAGCACTTGCTGAAATTTGGTATGAAGGTAGCTGACACTCTAAATTATCACAAAGGCCTTTTTATCCCGAATGTAGTGTTCTTGTGGGATGAGAGGGCAATACCATTGGCGGAAGCTAGTACTTAATCCCATTTGCAAAAATTTTGTATAAAATATGCATCATTTTGTTACAGTTTGGGCTATCTTATACTTTATTATCGTTTAAAAAAACTATCATGTCTGAGATCCTGGTACAGTACAGTAGCAAAATTATGTATAAGTATTATAATTATGTTTGTTACTTATGTGAAAGTTAGTTGCACCGCCTACAATTTTTCCGCTTTGCCCTAAGGTTGACTGGTAGAGAATGCCTCATGGCATTAAGTCCGCCTTTTGTACGATAAGTTTTCTTTTGTGCAATAAAGATTAAATAAATAAATAAATAAATAAGAGAAATAACAAAATACCAATAAGAAAAATATATAAAAACTTTTTATCTAATAAGTAAAACACTTCATCAATCATAAGTTCGTCGAAAGGGTCTGAACAGTTGTTTTGGAGATATAAATCAAAGATAATAACTGAAAAGAGACGCGCTTACTACCGGATAACATAATCAATAACAACAAACTATGTCCGAAATTGACAAAAACTGACTAGATTATAGCCAAATTTGGGATTTCGATCATAGTTGACAAGAAAATGTTTAATTATATGCTAAAATAATTTACCGTAGTGCCTAATATCCACAAAAGCTTCCTCTAAGCGATGTTCGAATATCCCCAACAACTTGGTGTCAGTCGCAAGACAAACACGGCACGCCAGCGGCTCCTCCAAGTCTAACTCTACCTTAATCGTAGCCATATTTTTCTTATAGATAAGTTTATTTACTAATAATTGTGCCTAATACATTCTAATCATAATAAATAGATAATAATCATATTGGAATATCTTGGAGTACGCTACTGGTACTAATTTGACAGCTACGATCAGGATGCTGCCAATAAACTTATGTATATTTAAATTTGTAAAACATTATTTCATTTTGAGTCATATGCCAACAATATACAGTTACATTTAGTATAAACAAATTAAACACAAAATGTATTTTTGCGATATTAGCATTATGTCCATTGTCCATTATGTAATATTGCCACCCCTAAAATTCTACTATTATGGTAGAAAATACATAGCGAAACTTTTATGCCGTCTTCGAAGAAAGGGAAGGGAATACCCCGTGCCGGGTAATTTCTAATACAAACGCTGTATATGGCGATATAGCGTAGAAAAATGCGAGCGTTGTAGGCATATTTGAACCGGAAACAGCAGGGTATTTTATGAACTCTTGTTACTTTTATTATATAAATATATATATTTTTACATATAAAAATATTTTTTATAATATAAAAATAAATTTTATAATTAAAAATATTTTTTTCATATAAAAATATTGTTTTTCGATTAAAAATAGTGCATAATTTATTTGTACTAATGATAATTAATAGCTATACGTGGTTGTCTGGGTTTGTAGTGAAGCTGCCTACTGAGCCGGCGTTCCTGGGTTCGAATCTGTTGGAATACAAACTCCAGCCTTATTTAGTCTATGAATGTTCTGTCAGTTGTTAATCTTATTCATGTTTGACCCATAGATATAGTATAGGGTCCGGTACACTTAGCGGTACACATATGATAAGGACAAAACCACATTTGCCGTCTTTTTCTTATATACACCGTGCGAAGAGTACGGTATGAATCATGCAGAGTGTCAACCGGCCTTACTTTACCGGTTTTACTGAATCGTAAACAAAAAGTCGTTGGCCCATCCCTACATTTTCACTCTAT
Source organism: Apotomis betuletana (assembly GCA_932273695.1). Classification (NCBI taxonomy): domain Eukaryota; kingdom Metazoa; phylum Arthropoda; class Insecta; order Lepidoptera; family Tortricidae; genus Apotomis; species Apotomis betuletana. The sequence continues at coordinate 7,893,466 of OW026322.1, forward strand.
TCTATATGTCAAATATTCAAAATTCAAACAATACTAGAATACTAGTATCTTTGGGTAGCCATTTATTTATAAAAATTGAATTGAATTAGTATCTTTGGCTTCTTCAATTTTATTTGGCTTTTTCATAAATTTCATAATGGATTCAATATCGAGTGAGTGGTTTTTATTAGTCATATTTTAGGACTTTACCGAGATATTGGGTTTTGGGTCAAAACTTTTTCTCAGTAATTATTTTTCAATAGCTAATAAAAAGTGCAAAACATGCTTATTTTAGTTTAATCTTCACGATTCAATCTAATGTAAGCCTAAAAACAGCAAATAAAAAAAAAAGTGTAAAAATTTTCTAAGTCCTAAAATGGGGCCCCCTTTGCTATACCCCAACCTGCTTCGTTCCATGGCTAGTTGGCAATATTGCAGTTTATTTCTCTGTTGTTGTGTCAGTGCCCATGTTTCACAACCATATGATATGCAAGGTAGAATACAAGTGTTAAATACTCTTATGATGACCATGTATTTTAATTTGTTCACAGCCGTGAATTGCAAAATTCTAAAAGAGGGTGCGGCGCAGACCCAAGACCCAAGGTAATAAAATAATTATAAAAAACAACACTGTATTCTAATAATATATAAAATAGTTAGTTATAGTAGTTTATGTGACTGTACATAATGAAGGCTGCCGGGCTCAGGGCGGGCGGCGGCTCTGAAGTTACTCCGCCCAGGGGTTTGGGCGGGAGTCCCGTTTCCGGGATGATGGGCGGCGTCCATTGTTGCTGTTGGTGGGCTGTTGGGTGCGTGCCCGGTTGTTGGGTGCGCAGCCGTAGCCTGGGGTCGGTGGGCGGTGATACTAGGCGGCACTGCCGCTTGTCCTCCGCCGGTTGGTTGGGCGGGCTCCTGTCGTCCGCCTTCCTCTTCTGTGGGTAGACGGCGGGGTTAACCTTCAAGTAGCTGATTAAAGCCCTGTCGGCTGGTGTTAGCTCCGCGTCGTCGCCGTCCAGCATGTATTCCTGGAGGCGTATAAACGTCCTGGACCAAGCGACCAGGCTGTCCGACACAGTTCCCGAGGCGATCATGTTGGCAACCGCGATACGATCAAGATCGAGCTGCCTATTATGAGCCGCGGGCTCTCTGTCGGGCGGGAAGATCGCCTCTGACAAGCCGGACGACGGAGCGGGGCCTTCTTCGGACTGCGGTGGTGGCGCAGTTTGTAGTGGTATCGTCTCGTTTTGTGTCATAATTGGGGACACTGTTCCCCTTGGGGGTTGTGTCTCACTTGCCGTGGGGGGCGCCTCTCCTTCGTCGCTTTGGGCTTGCTGGTATACGTCGTCTAATGTGGGTAGATCCATTTCACGATAACTCGGGCTACCCTCCGGCGTCAACTCACGCTGCGTCTCAGTTGGTGTCGTCGCAAGCGTCTCGACTAATCTCAGTAATCCATGACTGATGCAATGGTACTTTACCCTTCTTATCTGATTGTAGCCGCCGCGACGCTAAAGGTTCTTATTCACTATTGAACATTCGCAAGTAATGAACATTCTCACATTATTGTTTTTTTTTTTCCAGCGTCTCAACGCAGACGAGGCCGGAGCAGCCAACGCGGGCCGAAAAGGAGGCTCTCCGTCGAAAGGCGGAGAGCCGTCCACAACAGAAAAAACGCCTGCGGAAGGTCCGGCATCGGACCCGCTATAGGCGAAAACTCTTAAAAGAGTCCGATGGTAAGTATTAGCCGCTATAACAACAAATACTAAAAATAAAATAAAATAAATATAAACTATATTAGTAACAACAATTCACAATAATTATAACATTAAATTCAAATCTAGAAATAAAATTAAATCAATATCAAAATGTCAAAAGTCAATAAAAATAATTAATCATATAAATAAATCAAATTAAATTATAGTCAGTCTGCCATAATAACATGAATGCTATTCCATTTTTTCATAAAAGGACAGTCAAATTTGGAGGATAGTGCATTCAGGATCGTGCCGGGGCCGCCTGACAGCCTGCGCATGATAGACGCCACCCTCTTACGGATGATGGCATGGAAACCGTCGGTCTGTGCTTCCGCGAACATGCCCGAGGCACTGCAGTGCCGCGGCAGCCTCAGCAGGATCCTGAACGCATTATTATATTGTACGCGTAGGGCATTGTAGGACCGCTGTGTATAATTTGTCCATAGGCTACAGGTGTAAAATGACTGGCAGAATGCTTTAAAAAGGGTTATTTTAACCTCCCTAGTGCATTTGGCAAATCGGCGAGCCAGCATGTTACACCTGACAGCTAATGCCCTACGCTCTCTCTCCATGTCCACATCGTCAGTAAGGTCCTCCGTCACCCAGTGTCCAAGATATTTAAAGGACTGGTCTGTGTTTCTAATACAAACGCTGTATATGGCGATATAGCGTAGAAAAATGCGAGCGTTGTAGGCATATTTGAACCGGAAACAGCAGGGTATTTTATGAACTCTTGTTACTTTTATTATATAAATATATATATTTTTAAATATAAAAATATTTTTTATAATATAAAAATAAATTTTATAATTAAAAATATTTTTTTCATATAAAAATATTGTTTTTCGATTAAAAATAGTGCATAATTTATTTGTACTAATGATAATTAATAGCTATACGTGGTTGGCTCGGTTTGTAGTGAAGCTGCCTACTGAGCCGGCGTTCCTGGGTTCGAATCTGTTGGAATACAAACTCCAGCCTTATTTAGTCTATGAATGTTCTGTCAGTTGTTAATCTTATCCATGTTTGACCTTACAAGCGGTCCGGTACACTTAGCGGTACACATATGATAAGGACAAAACCACATTTGCCGTCTTTTTCTTATATACACCGTGCGAAGAGTACGGTATGAATCATGCAGAGTGTCAACCGGCCTTACTTTACCGGTTTTACTGAATCGTAAACAAAAAATCGTCAGCCCATCCCTACATTTTCACTCTATTCTATATGTCAAATATTCAAAATTCAAACAATACAGTAGCCATTTTTATATAAAATTGAACTAAAGCTGCAAAAATGGATTCAAAATCTAGTGAGTGGTTTTTATTAGTAATATTTTAGGACTTTACCGAGATATTGGGTTTTGGGTCAAAATATACATGTTTTATTCTTTAAACTTTTTCTCTCAGTAATTATTTTTCAATAGCTAATAAAAAGTTGGCGATTCGGTTCTGGCAAAACATGCTTATTTTAGTTTAATCTTCACGATTCAATCTAATGTAAGCCTAAAAACAGCAAATAAAAAAAAAAGTGTAAAAATTTTCTAAGTCCTAAAATGGGGCCCCCTTTGCTATACCCCAACCTGCTTCGTTCCATGGCTAGTTGGCAATATTGCAGTTTATTTCTCTGTTGTTGTGTCAGTGCCCATGTTTCACAACCATATGATATGCAAGGTAGAATACAAGTGTTAAATACTCTTATGATGACCATGTATTTTAATTTGTTCACAGCCGTGAATTTAAAAATATGCAAAGAGGGCACGGCGCAGACCGAAAACCCAAGGTAATAAAATAAAAACAAAACACTGTATTCTAATAATATATAAAATAGTTAGTTATAGTAGTTTATGTGACTGTACATAATGAAGGCTGCCGGGCTCAGGGCGGGCGGCGGCTCTGAAGTTACTCCGCCCAGGGGTTTGGGCGGGAGTCCCGTTTCCGGGATGATGGGCGGCGTCCATTGTTGCTGTTGGTGGGCTGTTGGGTGCGTGCCCGGTTGTTGGGTGCGCAGCCGTAGCCTGGGGTCGGTGGGCGGTGATACTAGGCGGCACTGCCGCTTGTCCTCCGCCGGTTGGTTGGGCGGGCTCCTGTCGTCCGCCTTCCTCTTCTGTGGGTAGACGGCGGGGTTAACCTTCAAGTAGCTGATTAAAGCCCTGTCGGCTGGTGTTAGCTCCGCGTCGTCGCCGTCCAGCATGTATTCCTGGAGGCGTATAAACGTCCTGGACCAAGCGACCAGGCTGTCCGACACAGTTCCCGAGGCGATCATGTTGGCAACCGCGATACGGTCAAGATCGAGCTGCCTATTATGAGCCGCGGGCTCTCTGTCGGGCGGGAACATCGCCTCTGACAAGCCGGACGACGGAGCGGGGCCTTCTTCGGACTGCGGTGGTGGCGCAGTTTGTAGTGGTATCGTCTCGTTTTGTGTCATAATTGGGGACACTGTTCCCCTTCGGGGTTGTGTCTCACTTGCCGTGGGCGGCGGTGAGGGCGCGGGGCGTGGGGGGCGCCTCTCCTTCGTCGCTTTGGGCTTGCTGGTATACGTCGTCTAATGTGGGTAGATCCATTTCACGATAACTCGGGCTACCCTCCGGCGTCAACTCACGCTGCGTCTCAGTTGGTGTTGTCGCAAGCGTCTCGACTAATCTCAGTAATCCATGACTGATGCAATGGTACTTTACCCTTCTTATCTGATTGTAGCCGCCGCGACGCTAAAGGTTCTTATTCACTATTGAACATTCGCAAGTAATGAACACTCACATTATTGTTTTTTTTTTCCAGCGTCACTACGCAGACGCGGCGGGAGCCGCCATCAAAGGAACAAAAGGCGGAGAAGGAGGCCATACGGCGGAAGAAAGAGTCCTGCCCCAAGAAACGAAAGCGCTTGCGGGCAGTAAGGCGCCAAACCAGAAAGAGGCGGAACCCGAGCTATGAAGGTAAGTCTTTTTGCTTTTTAAACTTATTAATTTTTTTAGCCCGCTTCGCTACAGGAGCGATTCGTTTTTTAGCCGAAGTTTTTAGGGTTCCGTACCCAAAGGGTAAAAACGGGACCCTATTACTGAGACTTCGCCGTCCGTCCGTCCGTCTGTCACCAGGCTGTATCTCAACAACGGTGATAGCTAGACAGTTGAAATTTTCACAGATGATGTATTTCTATTGCCGCTATAACAACAAATACTAAAAATAAAATAAAATAAATATTTAAGGGGGGCTCCCATACAACAAACTTGTTATAGATTATATATATATGTATAGGTACGGAACCCTTCATGCGCGAGTCGGGGTCGCACTTGCCCATTTTTTTTTATATTATGATGGTGTAGCTCGAGTAGTGATGGGCCGTTCCCGAGAATATTCTCCAGGCGAGAATATTCCCGGGAATATTCTCGGAAACATTCCCGATGAGGGGAATATAGGGGAATTTAGGATTTGTATATGAATAACATTTATTTTATGACATTCTCTATATAAGTAGATGCTTATCTATTTAATAGGTTATCAATTCAATAGAAAAAAATATAAAAAGTCAGCTGTAAATGTAAATTTCCTATGCTCTCGAGAATATTCCCATTGTTCTCCGGGAATATTCTCAATGTTCCCGGGAATATTCTCATTGTTCCCGAGGAATATTCCGCAAGTTTTTAAATTGCTCTCAGGAATAACATGGTAAAATAAATATCAGTGAGACAAGCAAGTTTATTTCTGATAGAGAAGGAATAGAGAAAACACGTGTGTTGTCAACGCAATTAGCAAAATAATTGTATTTTATTTAGATTTTATCGTTTTTATGTATCTATTTACGGTACGCTCTGAGATACGCAATGCGCTCTAAGCCACATCCATTCAACCTTAATCTGTGTACACCGTTATCGCCATACGTCGTTATCGTGTGCGTGTGGATTGAGTGAGCACCCTTCAAAAATGAAAAAAAATGTGCTGATCATTTAGTAAAAGTTCTAAAACAATTGTAAAACTAATAGATGAATTTGTAAAACGATAAATAAAAAGAATAAATTCATTAACGTATGCTCACTCAGTTCTCACAAGCAACCACCGAAATCTGTGAATGTGTTTATTTAACATATAATATTTATATCCTAATTTTTAGTAAAAATTATGCTTCAGGTAGGTAATAATTTGTAGATCACCTGGTTACGTATTTAAAGTTTTACAAATTATTTCGTATGCTCACTCAATCCGCACACTTTTGAAAACCCAATTTCTGATAGAAAAACTGCAGATTGAAACTTCTATATATGTGTATAATTTAGTAAAACTCATAAGGGAATTTGTAAAATACAAAACAAACCGCTAACGTGACAGATTTTTGGATAATACTCTAAGAAAATTAATAAAATCAGGGGAAATAATTCGTGTAGTTTTGAAAATTGGTACAGTTATACCCTATGGTGTCTAGATGAACATACTAAAAGTCCTCGAGGGTGGGGGCTGTGCTAAGGGAGTAGGGGGGGGGTTAAAGGTACCCTTTTCCTGATTTTCGCTCATATCTCAAATATTTGTAGAAATAGTATTATGATTACTTCGGACAAAAGTTTTTACATAAAATTCCCTGCAAATTTGGATATATTCATTTTTACTCTACGATCAATACTTTGGGAGCTACAGGCTGTGTAAGTTAACAAAAATATTAAAAGTAGTTGTTCAAGAAAACGTAGTTTTTTCGTAGTTGCTCATCATAACACTTGTATTGTGCAGTTGAGAAATTCCCGTTACCGACTAATTCTCATTTGGGCATATTCCAAGAAAATTCCCATTGTTCCCGGGAATATACGAGCTTGGTGGATCCATTCCTTTGATATTTAGTTTTAAGCTAATTAGTTGAATACAAGCAAACCGTTTTCGCTTTTCGACTCATCCTGAATCACCACTTAAAGTGAATATCATAAAATTTACCCGATGATGGACCCTGGAAGCCCGTAATGGATCGGATCTCAAGATACGTTCAACGTAGACATGTGCGGTTTTCGAATTTGAACTTATCTTGATGAGCAATTAGAGCCGGTATCATAAAATAAACCTGATGATAAATCCTGGAAGCCCGTAATGGATCTCAGGTTTACGTTCAACGTAGACATGTGCGGTTTTCGTATTTCAACTCATCTTGATGAGCAGTTAGAGCCGGTATTATAAAATTTACCTGATGATGGACCCTGGAAGCCCGTAATGGATCGGATCTCAAGATACATACGTTCAACGTAGACATGTGCGGTTTTCGAATTTCAACTTATCTTGATAAGCAATTAGAGCCGGTATCATAAAATAAACCTGATGATGGATACTGGAAGCCCGTAATGGATCTCAGGATACGTTCAACGCACACATGTGCGGTTTTCGCATTTCAACTCATCTTGATGAGCAGTTAGAGCCGGTATCATAAAATAAATCTGATGATGGGCCTTAGAAGCCCGTAAGTAATGGATCTCAGGATACGTTCAACGTAGACATGTCTGGTCTTCGCATTTCAATTCACCTTGATGAGCAATTAGAGCCAGTATCATAAAATAAACCTGATTTTGGATCCTGGAAGCCCGTAATGGATCTCAGGATACGTTCAACTTACACATGTGCGGTTTTCCCATTTCAACTCATCTTGATGAGCAGTTAGAACCGGTATCAAAAATAAAGCTGATGATCATACTAACACAGATGAAATAAACCTGGTGGTGTCTAGATGAACATACTAAAAGTCCTCGAGGGTGAGGGCTGTGCTGAGTGAGTAGGGAGAGTTGAAGGTACTTTATTCAGGTTTTAATAGCATTATAATTACTTCGAACAAAAGTTTCTACATAAAATTTCCTACAAATTTGACTTATATATGTTTACGCTACGATCTATACTTTAGGAGCTACACGGTGTTAAAGATAACAAAAGCTTAGAAAATTGGTGAATTAAGAAATAAAACTCAAAATAAAGGTTATAAAATTTTACTTAAAAATTAAATAACACAGCAGATCGCCTTTATTATTTTAGTCATCATCTTCGACATCGACATCTTCGTCTTCTATTTCTAGTAAATATACAGGTACACCGTTTGTATATGAACCCGAAGTCGAAGTCGTGGCAGCTCCGTTACGGTAATTTCGCACGCTCGGACCGATATGGGGATTATATGTTCGATCAGCAGGTGACTAAGCGTGCTTATTCTAAACTAAAAAAAAAAAACGTTATGATGGCGACGTATCCCTAAAAAAACTATTTTTCTTTTACGTTGAATGTATCCTGAGATTTATTACGGGCTACCAGGATCCATCATTAGGTTTATTTTATGATACTGGCTCTAATTGCTCATCAAGAAGAGTTGAAATACGAAAACCGCACAAGTCTACGTTGAACGTATCCTGAGATCCATTACGGGCTTCCAGGATTTCATCATCAGGTTTATTTTATGCCACCGGCTCTTATTGCTCATCAAGGTGAATTGAAATGCGAAGACCAGACATGTCTACGTTGAACGTATCCTCAGATCCATTACCTACGGGGTTCCAGGATTCCATCATCAGGTTTATTTTATGATACCGGCTCTAATTGTTCATCAAGGTGAATTGAAATACGAAAACCGCACATGTCTACGTTGAACGTATCCTGAGATCCATTACGGGCTTCTAAGGTCCATCATCAGGTTTTTTTAATGATACCGGCTCTAACTGCTCATCAAAATGAATTGAAATACGAAAACCGCACATGTCTATGTTGAACGTATCTTGAGATCCGATCCATCACGAGCTTCCAGGGTCCATCATCAGGTAAATTTTACGATACTCGCTCTAAGTGGTGATTCAGGATGAGTCAAAAAGTGAAAACGGTTTGCTTGTATTCAATTAATTAGCTCAAAACGTAATATCAAAGGAATGGGTCCACCAAGCTCGTATATTCACGGGAACAATGGGAATTTACTTGGAATATTCCCAAATGGGAAATTACCGGTAACAGGAATTTCTCAACTACACAACGTTGCAACACGTTCGCGTGTTATGATGAGCAACTATGAAAAAACTACGTTTTCTTGAACGACCATTTTTTGATATTTCGGTTAACTTAAACATCCTGTAGCTCCCAAAGTATTGATTGTAGAGTAAAAATGAATATATTCAAATTTGTAGGGAATTTTATGTAAAAACTTTTGTCCTAAGTAATCATAATGCTATTTCTACAAATATTTGAGATATGAGCGAACATCAGAAAAAAGTTACCTTCAACCCCCCCCTACTCCCTTAGCACAGCCCCCACCCTCGAGGACTTTTAGTATGTTCATCTAGACACCATAAGGTATAACTATACCAATTTTCAAAACTACACGAATTATTTCCCCTGATTGCCCATATTCGGTTTAATTTGCTTGAGCTATAATAAATGTTTGTAAGTGCTCACTCAGTCCACACATTATTCGTAAGTTAAAAATGTAAATATCTTAAGATTTTTAGTATCTAGGAAAGTACAAAGTAGTTCATCTTTTAGTAAAAAATTTTACTAAATATCCACCATCTAAAATGTCATATTCGTTGTCTGCTTTTAAAGATATTCAAATTTCATTTTAAAATACAATCTAAGATACAGTCCACATTTTAGATCACACTCCACTTCTTAAAATACAATCTAAAATGTGGACTGTATCTTAGATTGTATTTTAAAATGAAATTTGAATATCTTTAAAAGCAGACAACGAATATGACATTTTAGATGGTGGATATTTAGTAAAAAAAATTACTAAAAGTTGAACTACTTTGTACTTTCCTAGATACTAAAAATCTTAAGATATTTACATTTTTAACTTACGAATAATGTGTGGACTGAGTGAGCACTTACAAACATTTATTATCCAAAAATCTGTCACGTTAGCGGTTTGTTTTGTATTTTACAAATTCCCTTATGAGTTTTACTAAATTATACACATATATAGAAGTTTCAATCTGCAGTTTTTCTATCAGAAATTGGGTTTTCAAAAGTGTGCGGATTGAGTGAGCATACGAAATAATTTGTAAAACTTTAAATACGTAACCAGGTGATCTACAAATTATTACCTACCTTAAGCATAATTTTTACTAAAAATTAGGATATAAATATTATATGTTAAATAAACACATTCACAGATTTCGGTGGTTGCTTGTGAGAACTGAGTGAGCATACGTTAATGAATGTATTCTTTTTATTTATCGTTTTACAAATTCATCAATTAGTTTTACAATTGTTTTAGAACTTTTACTAAATGATCAGCACATTTTTTTTCATTTTTGAAGGGTGCTCACTCAATCCACACGCACACTCGTTATCGCGGGTACAAAAACGATTTGACAGTACAGAAAGATTATGAAAAACAAGCAATAACAGACGCGAAACTCATTTTGAGGAACATCTATGCCTACTCCTACGAGTTTAAAATGTATCACACATTAGGTATTTTTAATACCCAACCTCCATACTTGACTTGAGTACCAATACAACTTAATAGATTAGCTATGCAGTCGCAATGCAAACTCTTTAATAATTTTTCCTATTTGACATTGTCATTTGTTAGTAAGTACATAATCAATTATCCGTACTGATAACTGTGTGTAATATATTTATTGCCGAGTGCTTTTAAAATGCCGCGAAGGAAAAAACGTGCGATGAATTTGTGGAGTTGTGGACAAAGGATTATCCTGAATTACAGGCTCGCGATACAAAATTATATTGCACTAAGTGCAATGTTAGTTTCCCCCAGAGAAAAGCTTCTATGGAACGACATTTCAACTCGGAAAAGCACACATCCATCAAAAAAGATTTTAGGGTGGAATTGACCAAATTTATGGTAAGCTGTAATATACCATGGTCTCAGTGATAGTCGGTGCATTGCTTGAAGATGCAGTCGGAACTCCACATGTATTGTCAAGCAAAAAATTGGAACAAACTAACAATACAAGTATAACGCATACCGTCAAAAATGCACTGGATAATTTGTGGGGTCCCGACCACAATAAACATGAGAAAGTGTTGTTATTATTAACTGATGGTGTAGGGTACATGCAAAAAGCGGGTAGAACATTGAAAAAAAATTACCCAAACCTTCTCCATGTTACATGTTTGGCTCATGGTCTTAACAGTTGCTGATCAAGTTCGCGTTCTTTTTCCAGAAGTGAATAAATTAATATCAAATGTAAAAACAGTTTTTCGAAAATCGCCAAAGAGAATAAAAACATTTAAAGAAATGGTTAATGGAATACCCTTACCTCCAAATCCAACGATTATTCGTTGGGGAACGTGGATTGAGGGTGCGACATACTATAACAAGTATTTCGAGGAAATAAAAGGCGTTGTGGACACATTTCGTGATTCTGACGCAGCATGTATCACAAAGGCAAAAAAAGCATTTCGCAGTGCGAAAATTCGGAATGATTTAAATTTTATAGCGAAATATCTTCAGGTACTTCCAGACGCTATAAACAAATTGCAGTGCCCGAATCTATCTCTCAGTGAAAGTTTAGCAATCGTTCAAAAAACATACAAGCATATATCGAAATTAAATTTGAGTGCAAATGGAAAAAAAATATTTAAAAAGCTGAAAAATGTCTTGAAGAAAAATACTGGATTTGACATAATAAAAAAAATTAATGAGTTGATACAAGGGAAGGAGATAATACTTGAATCATCATTTCGGGTATGTCACACTACTCTAGATTATTTCCATCGTTTCAAGTATGCACCTACAACAACAGTTGATGTTGAAAGATCATTTAGTCAATTAAAATGGATATTTACTGCTAGACGCCGCAAATTGACTGTAGATAATTTAGAAAAAATCTTTGTAATCTATTACGAAAACCAAATAATACATGTGAAAATTACACGTTAGTAAAAATTACACACGTTGTTTTCTTATTTTTTAAATAGACTTTCTTCTAAGTAGGTAAGCATTTAATTAGTAGACGATAACAGTTATCTTCACACAAGTACGTATATATTGTTAAAATTGTTAAAAAAAAGATGTTAAAAGATAATTAAATCTACTTATTTCCTATGTATAAACTTGTTAACTAAACAGATGGAAACATATGACAACAGTTTAACCCATACCCTATTACGGCTGTATTTTTTATTGATCTTTTCTAGAGAAAACTCTCCTGTAAAGAGCTTCTTAGATGTTTAGTAGCTGTAGGCAGAATACGTCCGTTTCTACCAAATAGACATTCTGTTTTATCTGCTCTTTATCTGATTGGTAATTGTACCCGCGATAACGACGTATGGTTATCGCATGCAATGCAACTATGCAGAGTTCAGAACGCAAACACAAATCCCGGGTACTTATGCATTTTGTTCTGCGTTTTTCGTCTACCTACAAATTTGAAGTCAACCCAATATAATATATATTAAATATGTTTTTATTCGTGTAAGTTATTGTAAAGTGATTATTTTTAGTGCTATAATATTTAAGTTGGTGTAGTAAATTTAAGGTACGTACTATATATCTTTGTGAATGCAAATATGTACGCAATGTACGCATACATGCGCTCACCATACAATTGTCAAATTAGATAGATAATTTCTCATGTAAGTGAATTGTAGATATTCTTATGAGAAAATAAATTTCTTTAAACCTAAACCTAAACCTATTTATTTCATTATTTCAATAGTATTTTAAATAGGTAGTGTATAGTAGTACCAAAGACAGGCATGCCATAATTCATTACTTAATTACCCTGCCAGAAACATAAAATAAAAAAAAAACCGGCCAAGAGCATGTCGGGCCACGCTCAGTGTAGGGTTCCGTAGTTGCTCATCCTTCACAAGATACGGTCACAGACGGAAAGACGGAAAAAGGTCGTTAACGCCAAAGTAACTGTAATTACTTATTACCTTCTGGAAGTCAACTTACATCCTTTTAAAGAAAATTATGAAATTTTGCGATAACTCAAAAACGGATGAACCGATTTTGTTCAATATAGTTTTCATTGAAAGTACTTCTAAGGCTTCATTTTCATGAATTTTTCCACATTTTTTTGACCCGTGGTTGAAAAGTTAGAGGGAGGGGGACACTATTTTTTTTATTTTCGGAGCGAATATTTACAAAAGTACTGACTTTATCAAAAAGTAATGTTTGGAGACCCCTATTATTTTTAACAGACCTATTTAACGACACCCCACACACTAGGGTTGGAACGAAAAAATAATTCACCCCCACTTTATGTGTACGAGAGGTACCCGAAAAAAACATTTTTTTTTAGTTTTTATTTTACCCTTTTGTCGGCGTGATACATATACATACTCATACCAAATTTCAACTTTCTAGTACTAATGATCACGGAGCTAAGCCGCGGACGGACGGACAGACGGACAGACGGACATGGCGAAACTATAAGTTGACTACGGAACCCTAAAAAGTGAATATCATGAATTTAGGATTTGTATATGAATAACATTTACGGCTACCCTCCGGCGTCAACTCACGCTGCGTCTCAGTTGGTGTTGTCGCAAGCGTCTCGACTAATCTCAGTAATCCATGACTGATGCAATGGTACTTTACCCTTCTTATCTGATTGTAGCCGCCGCGACGCTAAAGGTTCTTATTCACTATTGAACATTCGCAAGTAATGAACATTCTCACATTATTGTTTTTTTTTTCCAGCGTCCCTGTGCAGACGCGGCCGCAGCCGCTGACGAGAGCGGAGAAGGAGGCCCAACGGCGGGACAGGGAGAGCCGGCCCCATCAGTTTTTCCAGCGTCCCTGTGCAGACGCGGCCGCAGCCGCTGACGAGAGCGGAGAAGGAGGCCAACCGGAGGAACTCGGAGAGCCGGCCCCAGCAGCGGAAACGCCTGCGGGGGGTCCGGCGTCAAACTAGGAAGAGGCGGCGGGCCCTAAAGATCTCTGACGGTAAGTCTCAAAAACTCGAATATTCTAGAGATTTGGTATGCATATGGCATACCATTAGAATTGTCATGAACTGTAGACGTTTTCAGGAAATTGGAAGAACTCTGGTATTTTTTTTTATTTTTTATTTCAGTGTAAAGTTGAGGTTGAAAGATTTTTGTACTCGTTCCTGAAACTTTTGTATAATAGTGTTTTTTTTTTTTTCCAGCGTCACTGTACAGACGCCGCGTGCGCGGACTAAAGAAGAAAGAGCGGAGACGGAGGCCGAGCGGCGGGCGCGGGAGACCGTCCCGAAAAAAAGAAAGCGCCGACGCACCGTCCGGCGTCAGATCCGCAAAAAGCGGAACTTACTGCGGATCGATGACGGTAAGTATTTAATGAGCAAATGAGTATTATGCGTGACCGAAAAAAATTAAAAAGAAAAGTATTGTCACAGATTAGAAAATACGTATTAAGCGTGACCCACGCGCTGCTTTATAAATTCATAATAATTATGAATAATCGCTATTTTTGTGTATTAAATAATATATTTATTTACAATTATATGAAGTGTAAAGAACTAAAAACAGATTGTTTGGAATCAATTAAATTACTGTGTAACATTATCATATCTCTTCTGAAATATTAAAACTATTTCTTTTGATTTGGCTGAATGATGACAGCCGACGCCATCTTGAAAAAAAATATTACAATTAAAAGTAAAACTTTCTTTTTCATTCAATTCAAGATTGTTTTAATTATGTGTAAATGACACGTAAGATTTATAAAATAAGAGTTTTTGATAGAAAATGATGGATTCTGATGTTACCAGAATAGATTTAACACCGCCCTATATACGAGCCAAGGCAAAAATTGCAAGTGAGAGTATTTTACCCGCAAAATCGAAAGAAAAATTACATTGCCGTCTATGAACATTTATTGGCTGGAAACGAGAAAAAGAGAATTATTAACAACTTGAATAAAACTTTAAACTTACCAGCAAAGGCCTTAAATGCGACCCTTGACAATTGCTCTAAAAATTGTAGGTACTCTTAATTTTTATCAGACAGAAATAAATATAATTGCCCCTTTCAATTACTGTTTTAAATTTGTATTATTGCAATTTTTCGCAAATGTTTTAAAAAACGTTGTTTGGTACACGTGTGGAAGTGTCATTTTAACTCGTCCCGAGTCTTGACCCTCGCCTTGCGGCTCAGGCCAAGACTCCTCGGGACTCGTTCAAAATGACATACTTTCCACACTTGTATCAAAAACTACTATTGTCTCCAGCCGGATCCTCCGCCGCCCTCCCCGACGTGGCCGCCCCTCGCCCGCCCAACCGAAAATACCGCCGAAGATAAAGCCTAGAGAAAACTCAATAGATTTTTTTTTTATTCTTTTTTTCAGAAGTTTGTAAATATTTTTTTTTAATTTTATAAATACGTATTCGTATTTTACGGTTTGTTTAATTTAACCTTTTGAGCGCCACAGTCGGCTGTGGCCGTCAACAAAAAATCGTGCCCCTGACGCCACGTCGGCCACAGCCGTCCAAATTTCAATGATCAAAAACTTTGAAATGAAATGAAATGAAATGAAATGAAATGAAATGAAATGAAATAATTTATTCAGTAAGTAGGCCACAAGGGCACTTTTACAAGTCAGATTGTGAGTCTACCGGCATTTCGCAAGAGGAGACCGCTGTTGAGAAGAAAGCCGAAAGAAACTCAACAGTAAGTCATTTTTTCGTAAATTATACTTAAAAACTAATACAATCATATTATAACTAGGTAATTGAAACATATATGTTAGAGGAGATGTACAAGTTTCTCCAAATCAATGTTTACACTAAAAATTATATAAAATAAAGTGATTTTTTCAGAGATGTAGAAGGTCTCTAGGCGTCACGACACGCAATATAGATAATTAATTAATGAAATAATTCAATTCCGTTGAGATGTATAAGGTCTCAAGGGGTCAAAATCAATAACTGATGCAACAAAATAATTAAGTACTTAATTTAAATTTCTTAGAGATGTACATGGTCTCTAGGCGTCACAACATGCAAAACAAAATAAATTAATTTTAATCCTTAGAAAAGTTAAGGACTGAATAAGAAACTAACTATACAAAAGAAAAAATAATAAATAAATAAATAATTAAACTAAATTTCTTAGAGATGTATATGGTCTCTAGGCGTCACAGTTTACAAAATTAAAAATATAAATAATAAATATATGATGATAGTTAAATTCCTCAGAGATGTATAAGGTCTCTGAGCGTCATTGTATACAGTACACTAAGTTTATAGAGATGTATACAGTCTCTAAGTCTCTAAGTAAAAAAAATAACTTCAATCGAGTACAGGATGAAGTCTCTCACGTCAGTTCATTAAACACTGGAAAGCAGTTACTACACAACTAATTTGGCCCTTGCTAGTATGAACAGACCGGACCCCACAAACGGCACCCGTTCACGAGCATGACGCATATCTCAGCCATCGCCTCCCTCAACCATATTATAGGGAAGGTTGCGACCCGATCAACGACGCCACCGTAAGCAAAGACCTTTAAGCGAGCATGACATGCTCACACTGCCGGGCATTCATCACTAATTCTATTTGCCCGGTGAGAAACAACATAATGTGCTCTCATGTTACATTACAAAACAAATTAATATTACCGACTAAAATAATGCTTACTTTACATTCACATTTGTAATTCTAAGTAATTCTAACCGCTACAAGTATTTTTCAATCCCTGTTGATTTTGGGGCACATCTTTTTTTTTTTACTCTGGCGTCAGTGGCACGGTAAATTGCTAGACCGCTTGGCGGTCAATAGGTTAACCTTTTGATAACCGTCGCTCGTCCCGTCGTCCGGCAAACGACCAAATTGCCCAGTGTACCTAATGGCTCAGTTTCATTGGTCGATGACTCTGTCGACATACGGCATGCGGGACTTCCCGTAGATGGTATAACGACCAGTGAAGTGAAACTCATAATGGCATACGTATGGAAATCTCCCGCACCCCGCATGCGGGCCCTATCGACCAATGAAACTGAGCCATTATGGCCGCATGCCGTATGTCGACCGAGTTATTGACCAATGAAACTGAGCCATTTTACTTACCTAAACATGGAGTCGTCGATTTTATGGTACTTAATCAATAACCAAAACGTCTGCGTCGATGTCACATTTTTTAAGCCTGATAAAATATATCCAACGCATTTTTTCGTATAAAAATTTCCCATTCAGGCAAATATAGGGTAAATCGCCAATTACTGGCCACCTCATTCTAATAATTAACTCTGTCCACTTACAAACAGAATACATTATAGTATAACGTGGCCAGTTATTGAAGGGTGGCCAGTAATTAGCACCTTATACTAAAATGAAATCTGTTTGTAGGTGAATATACACAAATTATCTGTGAGAGACAGAATGGCGGGTGTACCATCACGGATTTGTAAAACAATTATACCAAAAAAATGTACTCAAAATGTACTAATTTGTACCTACTTTAAAAAAAATTGTACCTCCGTACAAAAAGTTATTACAATGTTTAGGTACACCCGCCATTCTGACTGTCAGGATGGCGGGTGTATCGCAGTTTACCATGAAACCCTTGATTATTGAGAAATGTTATTACTCTAAAAAAATGTACCAAAATTGTACTCCAACATACAGTTAAAATATTCGCAATCCGATGTGTAGTTTGCGAATTATAAACATATTAAGTTTTGTTCGTAGTAAGTGAAGGGCGAAGGGGAGAACAGGGTAAGTCACAATTGCAAAATTTTACAGTACAGAAAATTGAGGTTCCTAGTCCTTTGATGGCTGTATGCCTTAAGTAATAATGTAGCAAAAAACCGGCCAATTGCGAGTCTGACTCGCGCACCGAGGGTTCCGTAGAAGCACTCATCTTAACTGGCCGGGTTAAGTTTGCACTTAGTATGTATGGCGCCGGATACAAATGAGGTGCAAAGTTAACGAAACCAATCACGTATGTGGTAGCCCCACTTAAATATTTATTTTATTCTGTTTTTAGTATTTGTTGTTATAGCGGCAATAGAAAAAAATCAACTGTGAAATTTTAACTGTCTGTCAACTGTGTCACTGTTCATGAGATACAGCCTGGTGACAGACGGACAGATGGACAGCGGAGTCTTAGTAATAGAATAGGGTCCCGTATTTTACCCTTTGGGTACGGAGCCCTAAAAACGAACGAATGAAACGAACCTATACTCACAAAATTTCATGCGAATCGGTTGAGAAATGCGACCTTTAGGAGAGAACGACTGGAAATCCGGACACCCGGATACGAAAGAATTTTAGGCCAAGTTTTTTATATTCGTAGTTATGTCATATTTTAAAATTTACGGTTACTTCAAATATACATTATGAACGTCAACATCTTTTCTAATTTTATAAGTGCATGTAAATTGACTTAGTGTTACATGAACATGACATTATTATTCAAGTAATGCTCAAGGGCTGAGAAAATAATAAAATTTTTGTTTATTCTAATTTCTTCTCGATACACTACTAATAAAGTTTGTTTTGTTTTTTCTCACATTGATTCGCGATTCGCATAATGCATTTTGGCGCTGAGTTACAAATTTGATTTCGCGGAATTATTTCTAAAGTAAAAATGCTTCACGTAAGCTATGCTTTGAAGTAAAAGCGAGCGACGTGTTGCTAAATCTATATATATATTACGCGAGGCCGATTTTTGTACATCCCATCAGATCTACAGTTATGGTCCGATTTTGATAAATGATATGTCATTAGATTCGTCTCATGCTGGAGAGGTGCATAAAACTCTTGGAATTTTGATTTTTTCCTGAAAAGGTACTGAAAAATAGATTTGAAAAAACTACTGTGCGCTAACCACGTGACTTTGACCACGTGACCTGTGATCCCTATTTTGACATAAGATGACCAAATAATAATAAGCATGATTTGCTCACAAACCTGTAGTAAGTTGAACAGCTTGATGAAATATTTTTTTTGAGTCGGTAACATAATATCCGCAACACTTAAAACATGTACAAATATGCAAAAATAATTTTACAGTTTGTTGACAATGAATGACAGTAACCATATTCTGACAACTTTTAATGTCTTTTTTATTGGGGGCTATTATGTCAATGCTCTAAATTGCCAGGTTGTTTTTCGGTTTAAAATGTTGATATGGAAACTTCTTTCGCATACCTGTTAAAAATGTGGAGAAAAAAGGCGGTTAAGTGCGAGTTGGACTGGTGCTCGAAAGATTAGAAAAACTGACCGTCATTCAAGAATAATTTAGATTATTTTTATAGGCGAGTTTTACAATAAATCAAAGCAGAAAAAAATTAGTAACACTAATGTAAACGTCATTCAAATAAGTAAATTTATGATAGATTATTATAAATATGATTATATAAGTCCATCAAAAAAATAATTCCAAGGAAAATGGCATGAGTTATGGTAAATTAAATGGTATTTTACAAGAAAAAACTTAGTCCTTCCGCTTGCACGTCGACGGGATGGGAAATGTGGTCGAGTTGAGAATATGGACGACTTGAAAATGTAGCTAAGTTGGGAATGTATCTACTTACATTGGTAATATGGATGAGTTGGTAAAATGGACGAGTTCGAAATGTGGACGAGTTGGGAATGTGGATGTGTAGGTAAAATTGACAAGTTGGTAATATAGACGAGTTGGGAATATGGAAGAGTTGTTAATATGGGCGAGTTGTTAATTGGACGAGTTGTCAATGTAGATGTGTTGGGAATATGGACGAGTTGGGAATGTGGATGAGTTGGCAAAATGAACAAGTTGGGAACACGGACGAGTGGGCAATGTGGACGAGTAGTTAATATGGGCGAGTTGTTAATTGGACGAGTTGTCAATGTAGATGTGTTGGGAATATGGACGAGTTGGGAATGTGGATGAGTTGGTAAAATGAACAAGTTGGGAACGCGGACGAGTGGGCAATGTGGACGAGTTGAGAATATGGACGAGTTGGCAATGAAGACGACTTGGTAATACGGACGAGTTGGTGATATGGAAGATTTGGCAATAAAGACGAGCTGATAATAAGGACAAGTTGGTATTGTAGACGAGTTGGGTGTATCGTTGAGTTGGAAATATGGACGAGTTGGAAATGTGGATGAGTTGGCAATGTGAATGAGTTGGTAAAATTGACAAGTTGGGAACATGGACAAGTGGGCAATATGGGCGAATTCGCATTATGGACGAGTTGGCAGTGAAGACGAGTTGGTAATATGGACAAGTTGGCAATGAAGACGACTTGGTAATACGGACGAGTTGGTGATATGGAAGATTTGGCAATAAAGACGAACTGATAATAAGGACAAGTTGGTATTGTGGACGAGTTGGGTGTATCGTCGAGTTGGGAATATGGACGAGTTGGAAATGTGGATGAGTTGGCAATGTGAATGAGTAGGTAAAATTGACAAGTTGGGGACATGGACAAGGGGGCAATGTGGACGAGTTCGTATTATGGACGAGTTGGCAATGAAGACGAGTTGATAATACGGACAAGTTGGTAATATGGACGAGTTGTCATTGTGGACGAGTTGGGAATATGGACGAGTTGGGAATGTGGATGAGTTGGCAAAATGAACAAGTTGGGAACGCGGACGAGTGGGCAATGAAGACGACTTGGTAATACGGACGAGTTGTCAACGTGGACGAGTTGAGAATATGGACGAGTTGGAAATGTAGATGAGTTGGCAAAATTAACAAGTTGGGAATATGGACAAGTTGGCAAGAAAGACGAGCTGATAATAAGGAAGAGTTTGTATTGTAGACGAGTTGGGTGTATCGTCGAGTTGGGAATATGGACGAGTTAGAAATGTGGATGAGTTGGCAATGTGGACGACTTGGAATTGTGGACGAGTTGGGCATATGGACAAGTTGTAAATGCGGACGAGTTGTATTTGTGGACGAGTTAGCAATATGGGTGAATTGGCATTGTTGATGAGTTGAAAATGAAGACGTGTTGGCAATGTAGATGAGTTTGGTGTATGGACGAGTTGGTAATGTGGACGACTTGGCATTGTGGACGAGGTGGGAATATGGACGAGTTTGAAATGTGGACGAGTTGTATTTGTGGACGAGTTGGCATTGTGGACGAGCAAGTAATATGGACGCGTTGGCATTGTGGATGAGTTGGGAATATAAACGAGTTGGCAATGAAGACGAATTGGTAACACGGACGAGTTGATAATATGGACGAGATTGGCAATAAAGACAAGTTAATAATAAGGACGAGTTGGTATTGTAGACGAGTTGGGTGTATGGACGAATTGGAAATGTGGACGAGTTAGCAATATGGATGAGTTGGCATTGTGGACGAGTTGGGAATATGGATGAGTTGACAATAAAGACGAGTTGGTAATATGAACGAGTTGGCAATGTAGATGAGTTGGGTGTATGGACGAGTGGGCAATGTGGACGAGTTGGGAATATGGACGAGTTGGAAATGTGGACGAGTTGTATTTGTCGACGAGTTGGCATTGTGGACGAGTAAGCAATATGGACGCGTTGGAATTGTGGACGAGTTGGGAATATGAACGAGTTAGCAATATGGTCGAGTTGGCATTGTGGACGAATTGGGAATATGGACGAGTTGCCAATGGAGACGAATTGGTAATATAGACGAGTTGGCAATGCAGATGAGTTGGGTGTATGAACGAGTTGGCAATGTGGACGTATTGGGTGTGTGGACAAGTTGGCATTATGACCCAGATGGGAATATAGACAAGCTGACCCTACATTTTACCCTAACATGCGAAACTTGATGGTAGAAATAACCTACATATGATGAAAATTTCAAAAAATCGACGCGCTCGAAAATAAATCATATTTGAATTAATGACGTCTGGCTGATCATTCTTATTCTCATTCAAAAAAAAAATTGTCAAATTCTGCTGTCAACAAAACAAATTGATTTTAAAAGGCTTCCGTTTTTACCGACTATGGTAAGAAACCCTAAAATTAGGTTTATATTATGGACTTGAGAGTATAGATAGCATCTCCCTCACTCTTCTGTCAGACACGATTTCAATGAGAGGAAAGACACGAAAGTTTGAACTTGGAATTCGGGTATTAAGCCTTCAGCTCTAAATTTTTTGAAAAATATATATCTTTTATTCTTTTTTCATACATGTTTAGGTGTTTTATATATTGGATTTTTTTTATTACACATATTTGACACATTCCATTTTTTATGGTGGAGTATGGTGTTGGTCAGTAATTTATTTAGATTAGTAAGTAGGGTTTGATTAAGTATAACTAGCGTCAGAATTTCAAACACAATGTGTAATTGTTATTGAATAAATGATTGATGATGACGACATGGCAGCAGCCATATTAAGAAAATTTGCACGATCTATTTAATTTCATAAAAAAAAAAACAAGCATTGATAATAGTGGTTTTTCGTGTAGGTATCTATAAACGTTTTTTACTCTCTATTTCATACAATTGAGTTTATGTATAATTTTTTATTATCAATATTTTGAAGTATTTACGATTATAAATGAATACATAAACAGTTACGCTCTCCATGATTTCCTTTTTAAAACCTGCGTAGTGAGTGACCAAATCTGCCGTTTCGATTCATGTGCTATTTCTGGGAATTGATAGAAATCGATCAAATCGATAAATTTATGTCCTGAAGAAAGAACAACAAATTAAAATTCTACCAATCTTATGTTCGGTCCGATGAAAATATGTCAATTTTTTTTTAAAGATATGGGACTATTGTCATGAATCATATTTTTCCATTAAATCGAATAATATGCATTTTATTTGTGAAACAGATTAGCAGATCACATGTCATTAATGCACAAGTTATTTTTACAAAAGAGGTGCAAAAGTTGTCACGATCACGTCACGATGAAGCTGGCAGTTGGCTATCAGGCCTGGCTCTAGCCTGGCATGTTTTAACGTTTTTAAAACATCATTTTAACGTGTTTTTTTACAGTATTTATTCTTCGTTCCCCAAAAACGTCTTATCGATAAAGTAGTTATTTTCTGTAACACTACCGGATTTCCATATTCTAGCGGCGGTTCGACGCCGCAACGGGTCTCTAGTAACTTAAATTGCGTTTAAGTTAAGAGTATGTGTATGTTTTATACTGATAATATAATGTGTAAATAGTGTGTGTATAAATAAGTACAGTAGGTAAAAATAGTTTAGAAATTTTAGAATAGAACAAATCCAATTAATTACGCCTACCTTTTTGTTTTTTTAAGTCGGTTAAAAATGCCTCACAAGAAAAAAGATCGTTCATTTTCATGGAAAACTGACCATTCAGATATAGAAGACTAGCTTTTGCCCGCGACTACGTACGCGTGGAACTTGATAAAAGGGATGGAATAAATATGGTGGCTTAGGTTAGCTTAATAAGCTTTAGGTCCCAGACCACGACGAAGAGCCGCCGCCGCACCGCGCAAAATAAAAAGCCCGTATCCCAGCAAGCGCGGCAAAAGCGGCAGTGGCGGCGGCGGCAGTGCGCTTCAAAACGTAAAAGAGACAAAGACGCAAACGCGCGTTCAATGAGAAAGCGGCGGAAACTTTTAAAATAAACGATGCGGTATCCAGAGGTTCGTCCAGAGGGTGGAACCACTAGATATCTATCCGATAACTGGCTGGAACCGCTACGGGTACGCGACCCCGGACTGCTCTAGCTACTAGTGTCACACCTCCTCCCCTCCCTGTACTCCGTGGCACTAGTATCCCTAACCCTCAGATCCTACATCCATCTTCCCGATAATCCTTTCCACCTATCCTTCTTCTCAGCCAAGAATTCCCAAGGAGGGTTGATGTCAGGCAGGCGGCAGGCCAAATGTCGCGACTTACGTCCCATTTTCAAAATCGAGATTTTGGGCGTAAATGGTACAGCTTTAATTGATACTGCCGCGAAACACTGTATTGCCGGCCACACGCTATATGCTCTCCTTCTACGTAAAGGCCACCCGCTCACGCCTACGAAGAGGCATATTAAACTTGCCGATGGCCACGTACGTGAGATGAACGTTCTCACTACCACGTTACAGGTGCGGTTGGAACAAATTATCATTACGATACCATTTTTAATTTTCCCCGAGTCCGGCAACAACGAGACGTTACTCGGTATAGATTTCCTTAGGGCTATGGGTGTTGTTATTAATTTCTCCAAGGAAGTATGGTATTTCGACAAAAATCATCAGGTGAAATATCAGCTGTTTTTCGAACCAACGTCGCGAGGCACTACTTGTGCCTACACAGACGTTCTCCGGGACGACGAGAGTACTCAACTGGAGTTTGCGGAGCGAGATGAACTCGCCCAGATCCTCGTCAGGCACGCACACATTTTTCATCCAGGGGGAGCTCCTACGCTAAGCACCGTATAGATACGGGTGAGTACCCACCTGTAGCAGTGCCTCCATACTGTCTGAATCCTGCGAAAATAGAGGTGATGCAGAAAGAATACGCCGACCAGTCGCACCGACAAGTTGATTTCCAGGTGAGTTAAGGTGCTACTCAAATCGCACCTGTTGAGCAACAGCTCAAAGGCGCTCACTTCAAAGTCTATGCCGAGACGCGACGGCCCGTACGTCATCGCCAAGAAGGTAAGCCCTACGACATACAACATTGCTCGCATGGAGATGACTCATGAGATTATAGGGAAGTACCATGTTCAAGATTTGACTCGGTTCAGTGGTAACGATGATACTCTGCCTAAACCGGTTAACCCCGTCAAGAAACGCGGACGACCGAAGAAGAAGAAGAAAGAGAAGCTAGTCCAGGAACGAGGGCGTATACCTGAACTAGAGGGGGAGTATATAGTAAACCGTCATGTTTTAACCGTGGTACCATGGCTTTTGTACCACGAGGGACTACGGGTAATTTTTTTTTCCCGTAGACCCACAACACCAATATGGGACTACGGGTAATTGAAAATAACTGTATTTTACCCGTTGACCACCGCTGTCATATTTTGCAGATTAGAAGATTATGGGTTGTTATATTAGATATACAATCTCTTAGCACTTTATGATTTATGCCGTTCGTCACTACCTATGTCATGTCAAAGTCATTAGCCTAGATTTTTCCTTTTTTTCCCTTTTTTCCTTTTTTTTTCTATCCTAACCTAACCTAACCTACGTTTCTCTTGAACTTTCGGTTTAAGTTTTTTTTTAATGCGGGGGGCTTCGCCCCCCGAGCCCCCCTATTGCAGCGTGGAACTACGGGGATTTTTTTTTTCGAGGAATGACCAGTGGGCCCACGGAAAGCTTCGTGTTCAAAAAGATAACTTAAAACTGGAGCAGAGGGGTCTACGGGGAAAATTCGGAGAAAAAAATAACCCGTGGTCCCCCGTGGTACAAAAGCCGTGGTACCACGGTTAAAACCCTTAAACCCGTATACCAAATATTCCTATAACTAGTCGTGTCTTGCCCCAGCGGGACTCTCGGAGTGTGAAGCCAGCGTAACACGCGTCTTCTCTTTCCCGCGCCCCACTCTAACGGCCGGCGCGCCTCACGCGCCGCCCGCCAGTCGAGCTCGAACCGTACCACCGTATAGCCACCGCGCGCGCATCTCGCGCGCCGATACCTACCACGCTCTCGCCACAAAGCGTCTCGTCCAAGTTAGTCTGTTCAGTGTTAGTTATAAACTATTGTCCACTAATCCATAACTTTTCATATTAAAGTTAAGTCCCGAAAACACCCCTGAGTTCTCATTTTCTGCCAGCCGGCAGTGGCGCATCCCCATTCTAAGAAGTTCCCAGTAGTTCCAGTAGTCCCAGTACAATATCTGGCGACTAACGTGACTATAAGCTCTATATATTCCACGTGAAATCAAAACAAAACAACAATAAAGTATTTAGTTCTAAATTCTAATTCTGATGAACGATTAATCCAATAATTGATGTACATGGAAATTAGCATTCGTTTGTATTCGGAAATGCGATGATCCGATGTGCATTCTTTATCGCCGTTTACTGTACTTATGTAGGTATGACAATCAAAAGCGACTCCAAGGTTTATTTATATTGTTCCTGTTTTAAGACAAAAGCATTTGATGAACATTTTACCGTTTATAGTTGAAGAAGGAAATGGATAAAAAAAAAAAAAAAAAAACGCCTTTGAGCTTTCAACTCGCAACACCTATATTTGTTTACTTCGTATTTAAAAATTAAAAATCAATGTTATATCAAGTTGTTTACTACATCAAGTACCAACGTTCACAAGATGGAAACAATAGTGCTAAATAAGTGCTAAGAGACGTTTAAAAAACCTGCAGAACCGTGAGTTACAACCAAAAATCTTCTTGAAATTCACAAAACCAGTTTGATTTTGAACTTGAATAGACCGAGTATTGTTTGACACCCGCCAATCAGCGCAGTACATTTTACGCGCACAACCAAACACCTGAGGCATTTTTAAGAGGCGGTCTACAACATACGCGCTTGAGATTGCTTGGCAATTTACGGTTCGTATTGGGCTTACAAAATACGGTCCGTATTGGACTTGAGATATTAGGGGTGCGTTCCAAAAAGTGTGAAATACATTTATATATTTTTTCATTTATACTTCTGGAGGAAAATTGCCACAATTTACTTTAAAGATGGATAGCAGCCAGAGATTTGTTTCTGATCGAAAACACAGAAAGAAAGTGAGGCAAAATCGTTCGCTATCGTTATCAAGTGCATCAGACGGCACTGGCAGTGACTCTGAACTATCAACAAAAACATTATTGAGCCTGCCCGATACTTTTGGAGATTGTACGCAAAAAGCTGAAATGGAAGAAAAAATTAATGGTTTACAGATAGAATTAAGCATAGCACATGCAGAAATAGAAAAATTAAATCAAGAAATAATAAAACTCAAGAAACAACTAATAGCTTCTGAAAATAAAATTAGACTTTATAAAACAGTCGGTGTAGAAGATCTTACCATGCATAGTGACCCAATCGGGTCAACCACTAAGTAGCCATCGTCGGAAGCAGCGAACGAATAAAACATAGAAGCCTAACTAGCGTCGGAAAATGGCCCCACGGATTTTGTGTCAGTTAAGGCGGGGCGTAAATTTTGTGTCAAACAGCTGTCTAGTTTGCAAATGGCGACGCAGCCGAACAGATGAATTACGTGACATATATGAAGTCTCAAAGTAACAAAATATGCCATAATGTTCAGTGAAATGGTGTATTAATCACTCAGAAAAACACAAAAAAAAGATGGTATCAGTTTTCATACGTAAATAAAGCCGTACACATATTAATTTAATTTTTTTTACGGAACAGATTTTGTATAGGGATGGTGTTATGCCATATGACTAATTTATATACGATGTTTGAAAAAAGTAATGCAATCAGTGGCGTGCCTAGGCTTATGGGTAAATCCATTTTATTGCCGCATTACTGTTCAAAGTACAATTTCAATAATACACAGGTTGGGCGTGGGTTTTGGGGAAAATATGAGCTGTTTTTTCTGAGCGAAAGTTAGAGTGCCTACCTTTCCTTCGCCTATTAAAAGACCTGCACACTTTAACTCATCACAATCGCACGGAACAACTCCTTCCATTGTTTAAGGCCACAGTAATCACAACAACAAACAAAATCAAAACACGATCACTATCTATAATATTACCTACTTCTACTTATTACTACGCTCAAACAAACACTACACTAACTAATATCTAACTTTACTTCACTTGAAGCAACGTATTATGTTGATATATATTATACATAGGTTACTTCCATGTGTGAGAGTAGGCGGTATGAAGCCCGATTGCAAGCCAAAGCGTGCGAGGGAGATGACTAGCAGTGACATAGAAATTTGAAATTATGAAACACGTCACGGCGCGCAATTTTATATTGTTCAAGTAAATAATTTTTTATCGTTTTTTAATATTACTAGGGCAAGCCGGGCTTTTGTTCTTGTATAAGACCGTCCCTAAAAGGCTATGCGTTTTCCGTCAGTCCGGTATGAAAACGTATAAGTTCCTACCTAATTATGTTTGATATTTTTTCACTACAAAGATTGTATCGACTTTACATGTAAAATATTAGTTATTACAAAGAAGGAGAAATAATAATATATACAGCAGTTACAGCACGCATTAATAATAATCATTCAAAGTATTAGTAACAACAAGGAACAAACAAGGATTCCTTAAAAGATCTAATTTTTTTTTGAAATTCGTATGTAAGTAATAACCTTAACATTCAAGATTTATAATGAAGGAAACAAAAATGGCTCTTTACTGCATTAACGATTCACCAATTATGAGTTTTCACTGTCACCGCCATATTACCATAGACAAATGTCATGCGTTTTGTCGAATCACAGCTGGCCATTCGGAAATTGACGAATCATATTTATTTGTTATGCGTAATTGAAAACATTTGAGTGGCTGTGATTGGTACACCGGTGAGCATGCGCATTTCGACTGTTGGGCCGGTTTTTGATTGTAATTTTGTATGAAGCTCGTGTTCTATGTTTTATTCGTTCGCTGGTCGGAAGAAGAAGAAACGCCATTCGCTGCGCACTAGGGAACTGTTACTGGGAAGATTTGAAACAAGACACACTAGCTGTGTAACTCCAGAATCGGGTCCAATTTATACACCTGAAGAATCAAACGAGAAGGAACCGACTACCTATACAAGGGATATAAAAGAAACGGAAAATGATGCTGGCTTAAGAAGTAAACGTCATATTTACATACTTGCTAATGAACAGTTAACCGGACTTGCAGCAGCTATATCAGAATCCAGAAAAGGAAAATGGAACGACGTATATAACCCTAACGCACTCATCAGAACAAATGCTACCTGTTAAGAAGAAGGTTGATAACGTGAGCATGGACTCATTGTCTATGCTATACTTCTTTTTATATCTCTGCTATTTGTTTCCTAGCAACTGTTGTTTTTATAATCTTTACACTAATATATATTGTCGTGAACGAATCACACGTTTTTCCTTGCTAATTTAATAATACGGTGAATAGAGACTAAAGTACTATGTGTGACCTTACAAACGGTCCGGTAGTTTTGAATTTTTGATATGTTGTCTAGGATAGTTAGTCAGTGCTTAAAATGCAAAATGCACAATTTCCCCCCCTCCGCGCCCGCCGCCATATTGAAAAAACCGGCACTTTCTTCATATTTTTGCTCATATCTTCCTTTAGAAGCATTTTAGCTAGAAGAAAGCTTAGACAATGTTATAGAGAGTTAAATTTACTACATTCTCCATTTTATATTTTTTTTCTAGGACAGATAGTTACGGAGATATCCACATTTAAAAAAACGTAAAAAATCGCAATTTCCTATTGAAAAACAAACTTCTGGATTATATCTTCGTTTAGGAGCATTTTAGCTACAACAAAGCTTGGGCAATGTTGTAGAGAACTAAATTTACTATAATTTACACTTAAAATTTTGTTTCAAGGACGGTTAGTTACGGAGATATGCACATTTAAAAAACAGGAAAAGCCGAATTTTCCGAAAATTTCTCAAAATTCTTCATTTAGAACGCTGTCATTCAGTTACGGACTAGTCTAGGACAAATTAAAACAAGTAGGAAATATAATTGCTTATAAAACTCATGTCCATTTTTACATACATTTTCAGAAAATGTGACTTTATTTTTTACATATCTCCGTAATTGTCTGTCCTAGAAACAAAATTTGAAATGTAAATTATAGTAAATTTAATTCTCTACAAAATTGCCCAAGCACTGTTCTAGCTAAAATGCTCCTAAACGAAGATATAATCCAGAAGTTTGTTTTTGAATTGGAAATTGCAATTTCCTAAGTTTTTTTAAATGTTCATATCTCCGTAACTATCTGTCCTAGAAACAAAATATAAAATGGAAAATGTAGTAAATTTAACTCTCTATAACATTGTCGAAGCATTCTTCTAGCTAAAATGCTCCTAAAGGAAGATATGAGCAAAAATATGGAGAGAGTGCCGGTTTTTTCAATATGGCGGCGGGCGCGGAGGGGGGGGGGAATTGTGCATTTTGCATTTTAAACACTGACTAACCATCCTAGACAACATATCAAAAATTCAAAACTACCGGACCGTTTGTAAGGTCAAAATCCTTTATTCACTGAATTATAAAGTGGTAGCAGAGATATAATGGATTTATGCGTGATAAATGCGTGCAAAGTTCAAATTGGGAATTTAGACCCCAAAAATTACAAAACATGGAGGTACAAAATTCAATTAGTGCTGAAGGCAATGCCGGGCAGTTTGGATATCCTTGAGGGAAGGAAGACAAAACCAGCCTTAGCGCCAACTGCAACTGCCGAAGAAAAGGCTAAGTTTGAAAAGGATCTTCAAAGCTTTGTAACTATGAACAGTGCAATTTTAATTTTGTTCACGACAAACATGTCCGATGACGTCTTGCAAAAAGTCGTTCGATTTGATTGTGCTAAAGACATGTGGGACGAGCTAGAGCGCATCTATGGAGGCACCTGTGTGGATAAAACATACGACTATTGCCTGAAATTCTTCAGTTACAAAAAAGACAAGGATCATGACATCATTACACATGTGTCAATGTTAAAGAATATCTGGAGCGATTTGTGTACCGAGTTGCAGAGTGAGGCGAAATTACCAGAAGTTCTCCTCGTGTGCAAAATCCTAGACACCCTACCTTCAGAATATTTAGGATTCAAGTCTAGTTGGCTGTTAATTTCGAAAAAGGAACGCTCAGTCGAAAATCTGACAAGTCAGTTATGCGCACACGAAAGGGTTTTACGTCAGAATGACACTCAAGTCACAGAAGACGAAACCGCTGCAGAAGCTTTGATTGCAAGAACGAGTAAGGGTAAGGAGAAAACATTTTCCAAGGAGCTTATATGCAACTATTGCAAAGAAAAGGGCCACAGAGTTAGAAGTTGCAAGAAGTGGATCCATGACGGAAGACCGCCTAAGGAATCCAAAATTGTTGACATGAATCTGACAGTGATGACAGTACATTCGGAAAAAGTATTTGGAGAAACAAAAGATGGAGAAAATTGGTACGTGGACAATGGAGCAACCAGTCATGTCACCAATAGAGGAGATCTGTTTCAAAGCTTTACATACTTCAAAAGCCAGCACACAGTGACCGGCGCGAATGGCCAATGTATTGAAGCCCTGGGCATTGGAAATATTCTAGCAGAGGCTGATGTAAACGGCAAACAAGAGCCGATACTGCTGAAAGATGTCTGGTATGTGCCCAGTATCAGCAGAAATTTATTCTCAGTCCTCGCTACCCATGACAAATCGGATAATAGTGTTTTTGAGTCCACTACTCTAAAATGTACTCTAAAAATGGATGGACAGATCAAAGTCATTGGTACTCGCAGCAAGTTTGGCGGACTATTCAAATTAAAGCTCAGATGTCTCAAGCCAACTGTACGAGTGAACCAGCTGTCCACAACATCAAATCTGTTACAGCTGTATCATGAAAGATTTGGACATCAAAATAAAAGCCATGTGAAGAAATTGATTGAAAGAGAGTTCGACATTAAAGCAGAAGCCACCAAGGAACTCTGTGAAGGATGTATCTATGGGAAATCACACAGGCTGAAGTTTGGGACAAGACAGAAAGCTACACGACCTGGTGAACTGGTATACGCTGATGTCTGTGGACCCTTTCCTTACTAATTTCGAAGCGAAGATATTTCGTCCTCTTCAAAGATGATTATACAAGATACAGATTTGTATACTTTATGAGAGAAAAAGTTGAAGTACACGCGAAGCTATTACTCATGCTGGCTGAAGTGAAAGCTGCTGGAGTTGTCATAAAAGAATTGCTAAGCGATAATGGCGGCGAATTCGTCAATAGTAAAGTAGAAGCTACTCTCAACAAAGAAGGCATAAAACAGAGATTGACAATGCCCTATACTCCTCAACAGAACCCAACAGAGAGAGACAACAGGACTGTTGTGGAAATGGCACGAAGTCTCATGTATGCACACGCCAAGATTCCTACGGGACTGTGGGCTGAAATGGTACTAGCTGCGGTGTACATCCTGAATAGAACAGGCCCTACCTGCATCGATGGAAAATCACCGTATGAGCTATGGCATCATAAGAAACCCAGACTGAGTCACCTGAGAATAATTGGATCTCAATGTTATCCACATGTTCCTAAGCAACGAAGAAGAAAATTAGATAAAAAGGCACAAAAGGGAATACTTGTCGGCTATGACTGTGATGATGGCTACCGCATATGGGATAGCGAGTCATTCAATTTGATACGGTCTAGAGACGTAACCTTCGATGAAAATCCCTTGCTGGGTCATCTTGAAGAGAGTAAAGAAGCTGATACCCAACAGAGCAAACGCGATGCTAAGCCTAATAGCCTATTTGACTTCGTTGTTCCCGAATATGGAAGCCTGCACGACAATAGCGACAATCAGCAGCCAATGATTAGTCATGATGGAGATAGAGCTAATGCTTCACCACGCCAGCAAGATGGTCAAGATGAAGTAGCTGGGCCATCATGTATAGTTCATGAGCCAGTGATTGAAGTACAAATGCCCTGAGGCTGATTCATATTTCGAAGCAGAACAATCCATTGAAGAGCCTGAAGAAGAGGTCAATGACATGATCGAAACAGATTATGAAGTCGATGATGCTAATGAAACAGAGACAGAAAGTAGAAATTTTTCATCACTGACAGCATCCGAGATAGAGGAGGAAGGCAGGATGACGTTACGAGGGCGCTCAAACCTTAAGCCACCAGCCAGATACAAGGACTACATCTGCAACGTTTGCTTCAACGTCAACTCGATTGGTGATGAACCTCGGACAGAACCAAGCACGTTCCAAGAAGCAACGACATGCAAGGATTCTGATGAATGGCGAAAAGCGATGGACAATGAGATCAATTCTCTCAAAGAAAATGAGACGTGGGAAATGGTACACTTACCCAAAGGAAGAAAAGCTATCTCCTGTAAGTGGCTATTCAAAATTAAGACGAACCTAGATGGTTCTGTTGATAAATACAAGGCCCGTCTTGTGATACGAGGATTTTCGCAGAAGAAGGGACTAGACTACGACCTAACGTTTAGTCCAGTTGCGAAGACAAGCACGATACGAGCTTTATTAAGTATTGCTGCACAAGAAAAACTTTCGCTCTGTCAGTTTGACGTATCGACGGCCTTCCTGTATGGAACACTGAAAGAAGAAATTTATATGAAACCGCCAGAGGGATACTCGAATAGTGACGGAAAAGTTTGCAAACTGAAACGAAGCCTTTACGGCCTTAAACAAGCTCCGCGCTGCTGGAACTCTACGATAACAGAGTACATCAAAGAACTAGGTTTTGAACAGAGTGACAGTGATCCCTGCTTGTTCAAAAGAGGAGAGGGGAACCATAAGCTGTTAATAGCTTTATACGTCGACGACGGACTTATTGCTTCTGCAAGCTCCGCCGAAACTGAAAAGTTCTTAAATGAAATGCGGCAACGTTTCAAATTAACAAAGAAATGCGGTTCCTACTTTCTCGGCGTTGAAATAGAACGGAAAGCTGATGGGAGTATCAAAATTTGCCAAAAAGCATATGCAAAACGGTTACTTGAACGATTCGAAATGCAGGATTGTAAAGCAGCTGTGACACCGATAGTAAAGGATACCGTGCTTTCCACGAAGGATGCTCAAACCCAGAACTTTCCATATCGTCAAGCTGTTGGTGCACTATCTTACTTAATGGTTGGCACCAGACCTGACATTTCGTACGCTGTTGGAGTTGTATCACGTAAACTCGACAGTCCAACACCTGAAGACGTAGCGAGGGTGAAAAGAATCTTGCGGTATGTCAAGGGTACACTGACGTACGGAATAACGTTTAAGACTTCCACTGCACTTAAAGGTCTGAGGTGCTACAGTGACGCAGATCATGGAGGTGACGGTCCTACTGGACGCTCCACAAGCGGCATGATATGCATTTACGCGAATGGCGCAATAGCATGGCAGAGTAAGCGACAGTGTTCTGTTGCTATATCCTCTACGGAAGCGGAAATTATTGCTGCT
Organism: Apotomis betuletana; assembly: GCA_932273695.1. Lineage (NCBI taxonomy): Eukaryota > Metazoa > Arthropoda > Insecta > Lepidoptera > Tortricidae > Apotomis > Apotomis betuletana. Next base: position 7,927,061 of record OW026322.1, read on the forward strand.
AGCGAGGCTGCCAGAGAAATCATATGGCTCACTCGGATCATTAATTTTATGAAGAGTGATTTACAGAAAATGATCACCCCATTATACGTGGACAGTGAATCGGCTATAAGATTGGCTCATGATCCACCTTACGAAACACACCAGCGAACAAAGCACATAAAGCTGAGGCACTTTTTTGTAAGGCAGTGTGTCCTAGAAAAGGACTTAACAGTTAATAAGATCTCCACTAAGGATCAGCTGGCCGACTTCCTTACCAAGCCTTTATTTAAACCTCGGCTAGAGGACTTACTGAAAGTAGCAGGAGTCTCATAAAACTAACAGTCGCTTCAGAGGAGACGGGATGTTAAGAAGAAGGTTGATAACGTGAGCATGGACTCATTGTCTATGCTATACTTCTTTTTATATCTCTGCTATTTGTTTCCTAGCAACTGTTGTTTTTATAATCTTTACACTAATATATATTGTCGTGAACGAATCACACGTTTTTCCTTGCTAATTTAAAGCTACCTCAGACCAAGTTTTATCATACTGCGATAGAATTAAGGAACTAGCATGTAAGGATGATATTGTAGTTTTGTGCACAGGAAGCCATGACGTAAACCCAGTTAAATTAAACACACATTTAGGTATTGCACTAGACAAATTATCAAATGTAAATAATGTTTTTGTTTTACCTGTCTTGTTCAATCCTCATCTAAATGAGAAACTGTTGAATAACAATATAAAATTGGTTACTCAAAACTTTCAACATTGTAAATTCATCGATACCCCTACTTATTTTAAGTCAAGAGCTGCGTATTTAAGTTTTATACGTTCTAAGATTAATTCAGCGATCGACTACATTCAGTACACAACTCAGTTCTTGCAATTCAAAATTATAGACCAAAAAAACGTCAAACTCCCAGGTTCGTCTATCGAGATACCAGTAAGAGGAACTATTCCATTCTACTTTAAGAGGAAAATACAAGAACAGGAAAAACAAGTTAAAGTAAACGAACCAAAACCGATGAGGGAAAAAAGAACAATTACTGACTATTTTCCAAAATTACACAAAAAACCACTTTTTTTCGTCCATAAAGGGGAAAAACCATTTGTGATACTTCATCAAAATATTGCTGGTGTACTCAATAAAACTGAGGAATTAGAAGTCGCAATTCTGGAACTAGGTGAAAATTATACGGATGTGAATGTTGTTTGTCTTAGCGAAACGTTTATCAAGAAAGGTGATGAAATCTATTTGTCTATAAACGACTTCAAACTAGCAGCCTCTTACTGTAGGGAAAACAAAAGAGGCGGTACTTGTATATCAATAAGAGAGAGTTTAGATTTCGACATATTGACTTCAATTACCCACCTCACAAAAGAAAGGGTATTTGAGGTAAGTGGTATTGAAATAAAGACTTTAAATATCATAGTGGTGTGCTTATACCGTACTCCAAACTCTGATATACATAGCTTCTTTAAACTTCTTGACGAACTATTTTTAATCGTAAGCCGTCACAATGGAAAGATTGTAGTAGCAGGGGACTTCAACATAGACTTTTTGAGTAAGAGCAAAGAGAGGACTCAACTGGAAGAACTTCTTGCTAATTATAATTTTACCTACCATATTACTCAGCCCACACGTCAAAAAACATGTATTGACAACATCTTAAGCAATATCAATGAGGTCACTGGGAAAACGCATCGTCTCGGTTTGTCTGACCACGATACTGCGCAAACCATAGAAATCACACAAGATGTCCCATCCATAGATAAAACTACAGATTTTTTTTATAAGAGAGACTATTGTGAAGATAATATGAGAAAGTTTCAACAATGTATTAGCAACTTATCTTTCAGCGATGTATTGGCATCATCAAATGCGGAAGATTCGTTCCAGTTGTTACATGACACAATTTTGTTATTTTTTAATCTGTTTCCCAGTTATAAAAATACGTAAAACGAAAAATAAAATAAATATGCCATGGGTTACGACAGGGTTAAGGAATAGTTGTAAAACAAAACGTTTGCTGAGGTTCAGATATTACAAGAATAAAAACATATCTGGGCAATACAAGATTCAATTTAGGATATATTTTAGACATTTAAGGAGCTGTTTTAGCACTGCTAAAAAAATACATTACAGAAATATTTTGTGCAACGCGGACAACAAAGGAAAAGCTACTTGGGACATTATTAAAACTAACACCGGGAAAACTAGAAACTTAGTAAATATCCATACCATTAAACATGAGAATAGGTTGTTGACTGAACCACATGAAATCGCCAATGCCTTTAATGATTTTTTCATCGATATAACCCAAAATGGTGCGGATAGTCTAAACCACGTGAGTTCCTTAGATAGTCTAAACAAAACAATATTTCTTGAACCTGTAGACCCATATGAAATTGAGAAAATCATAAAATCTCTCCGGAACACAAATTCAGCTGGGTTTGACAATTTAAATAGCAAGATACTTAAATCTGTTGCTAAAAATATAGTCACACCATTAGCTCATGTTATAAACTTATCACTAGAACAGGGGCATTTCCCAAGTGTGTTGAAGTTATCAGTTATTAAGCCGTTATTCAAAAAAGGTAATAGGTTCGACAAAAATAACTACAGGCCTGTAGCACTTTTGCCTGTTATATCAAAAGTCTTCGAAAAAGCTATGTTTTCGAGAATCCTAAAATTTTTAAACAAGAATAACATTCCGTCGCCTCGCGAAAATAGGGTTCTATCTGACAATTTTTAAGAAACCTGTGTTTTTGTATTGAACGAACTTCCTTCACATTACGGGTATTTTGCTATATTTAATTTTCGAATATCAATAATGGGCTATGAGAAATCTAGAGGTATACTAAGTTCTATCTGCAAATGTTGAATTTTCGGAGCATGAAACAAGGTTCCATCTGGAATTCTGTATTGATGATATATCTAATACAGAACGCTTCAACATGTTAATCAGCAATTCGTCATCCACTATCAAAACTTAATGACTTTTAATAATATGATAATCCTAATTTAAATATTAAAATGATCATTCAGACATTAAGGTTAAAATGTTTAAATAATGTAATGTTTAGTTTATTGTGCTATATGGAACGAAACATTTGCAGGCAAATCTGGATGTGATTTTGCAAGAGGATTTAATTAAAATATTGAAGACAATCCTCAGTAAATATTAGTATCAAAAAACTCATCCTGTGGAGTGATTCTCGCGTGCCTCAGAATCGTAATTCGTTGATGTCATTTGCGATATTAATTTTTTTGAAGGAACATGACTACATTGAATCTATAGAGCTAAAATATTCAACCCCCGGACATTCTGCTGTGCAGGAAGTAGATGCTGCTCATTCATGCATTGACAGAACTATGTCTGCTGCTGAATTTTATTCACCGCTTCTTCTTTGCTTGCTAACGAAAGTTGATTTGAAAAAGCCCTCCAATGTTAACCAAATGCAGAGGGATGACATTTTTGATTACAGTAACTGCACAAAAGAACTGTATTATGGTACAATTCTTTACACAAACGTAGTTGCATTGAATTTCGCACAGTGTTATTTCACTGTGTCTTACAAAACGAGTTGGCATGAAACAGAACATGCTAGCATTTTGAAAATTCTTAGTCGCCCTCGCCGACATACATGCACATTCTGATGAGTAAAAATATTAATATAATTATTACCCAAAGAAGGGTTCCAAGGTTCCAGCTCACATAGCACCTTGTTGTTTTACAAGCCCGCAGCAGTACTTACTAATTTCAGATAGAACCTTATAAATACGAATTTAACAAATAAACTTATTTGGCGTTTGCTACAAACACATTTTTGTATTTTAATCGATAAAGTTACATATCATTGTCTTTCTTCAATCACTGTTGATTACAAAAAAGTAAAAATAAGTATATATTTAAAATGCAAAATTTCATTTCTCTGTTCTTGAAAACCTGTGTAAGTATCACATGGAACCCTGTTTTCGCGAGGCGACGAATTTCTATGCCCGGAACAAAATGGTTTTCGTAAAGGAAAGTCTACTACACATGCTGCTTTTCATCTGGTTAGAAACATACTTGACGCATTAGATGCTAAAAATATGGTAGTAGGCTTGTTTTTGGATCTAAGCAAGGCATTCGATTTTGTAAATCACTCTATACTGCTAAAAAAATTAGATAAATATGGTATAAGAGGCCCGGCATACAGTTGGCTAGTAAGCTATCTATCTGGTCGCAAGCAAGTAACGAGAATTAGCAGTACATCTATATCAAATAACACTGCGCAAATTGTTGACTCTACTCCAAGGATAAACCAAAGTGGGGTACCACAAGGCAGTATCTTAGGACCTCTTTTATTTCTGCTGTATGTCAATGACCTTCCCATGTCCATTAAGCATCGTTGTCTGCTATTTGCGGCCGATACAACCGTTGTCATCAAAGGTAAAAGTGAGAATGAGCTCATAGAAAATATTTATACAACGTTGAGTGACATTTCAAACTGGCTTAAGAGTAATGGTTTACACATGAATGCGTCAAAAACGAAACTGGTTCAATTCGTTGCACAAAATAGTAATAAAAACATTACATTAAATATAATTCTGGGTGAAGAACGAATTGAGCAAGTGCCACATACCAATTTCTTAGGAATTGTTATTGACGAAAATTTAAATTGGAAGCAACAAGTAGATGTAGTCTCATTAAAAATCAATCAATTTATCTATGCTCTCAAAAAACTGAGATTCATCGCTTCTGAGGAAGCCGCGCTGCTAGTTTATCATAGTTATGTTTCTTCTGTTCTACGCTATGGGTTGATATTGTGGGGAAATTCAACTAGTATACAGCGGATATTTGTCGCGCAGAAAAAGTGTATCAGGGCGTTAGGGGGAAAAAAACCATCAGAAACATGTAAGCCATTATTCAAAAAGTATAACATCCTGACAGTACCAAGCTTATATATTTTAGAAGTTTGCAAATTTGTAAAAAAAAATCCGGTTGTTCATTAAGAAATGCAATGCCGGAAAACGTAAAATTACGCATAAGTGTTTAATTGTACCTGAAAACCGATTACAGCTCGGAAAGAAAAACTGTTATCATATGGCAATAAAGATTTATAATCTGCTTCCTATCGCTTGGACTGAACTCCTTATAATAAATTTATATCTAAGCTGAAAAAGTTTTTGCTTTATGAATGGTTTTATTCCTTGAATGATTATTTCTTTAAAATGACATGTAATGACAGTGTTTTATTGTAATTTAATTCTAAATATTTGTTTTATTTCAATTCTAGTGTATAATTTCAATCGTTTGTACTTATTATTCTGTATCTTTTATTTTGATTTTGACATTTCCTTATTTATTATTAAATTTTAATTAAGTGTAACTATAATTGTATTGTAATATGTTTTAATCTGCGATGGTACATTGAATGGATTTATTTATGTGTTATTTAATTTGTGCTAAACATGTAGCTATATAATGTTAATAATATACTTAATGTAAATATTGTATGCCGTAAGACGGTAGATTGTGACACTCTCCAACTGTTTTGTTCCAACTGCTTTGTATCGCACAATCAAGCAATAAATGATTTCTGATTTCTGATATGACTAACATTTTCGAAGACTAGTTCGACTATTTCATTCATTTTCACAGAAAATTTTACAATGTTTTTCCTCTCCTTAAATTGTAATTTATCTATATAAATAGCAACACCTACATGGTTGAATAGCTTTCTGTTAATACTATTTATTGAAATAAATAGCGATTAACTCACTTTTTTTGTTATACTTTCATAAACAAAACTTTGAATTTCGCACTCGTGATATTTGTTGAGAACATCGGATTTTCCATTTGCTTCATGATTCAGTATCAATCGATTTTCGTGTGCGTGTGGATTGAGGGAGCACCCTTCAAAAATGAAAAAAAATGTGCTGATTATTTAGTAAAAGTTCTAAAACAATTGTAAAACTAATTGATGAATTTGTAAAACGATAAATAAAAAGAATACATTCATTAACGTATGCTCACTCAGTTCTCACAAAAAACCAACAAAATCTGTGAATGTGTTTATTTAACATATAATATTTATATCCTTATTTTTAGTAAAAATTATGCTTAAGGTAGGTAATAATTTGTAGATCACCTGGTTACGTATTTAAAGTTTTACAAATAATTTCGTATGCTCACTCAATCCGCACACTTTCGAAAACCCGATTTCTGATGAAAATACTGCAGATTGAAACTTCTATATATGTATATAGTTTAGTAAAACTCATATGGGAATTCGTAAAATACAAAACAAACGGCTAACGTGGCAGATTTTTGGATAATACATGTTTGTAAGTGCTCACTCAGTCCACACATTATTCGTAAGTTAAAAATGTAAATATCTTAAGATTTTTAGTATCTAGGAAACTACAAAGTAGTTCAACTTTTAGTATTCTTTTTTACTAAATATCCACCATCTAAAATGTCATATTCGTTGTCTGCTTTTAAAGATATTCAAATTTCATTTTAAAATACAATCTAAGATACAGTCCACATTTTAGATCACACTCCACTTCTTAAAATACAATCTAAAATGTGGACTGTATCTTAGATTGTATTTTAAAATGAAATTTGAATATCTTTAAAAGCAGACAACGAATATGACATTTTAGATGGTGGATATTAAGTAAAAAAAATTACTAAAAGTTGAACTACTTTGTAGTTATACTCCAAATCTTAAGATATTTACATTTTTAACTTACGAATAATGTGTGGACTGAGTGAGCACTTACAAACATGTATTATCCAAAAGTCTGCCACGTTAGCGGTTTGTTTTGTATTTTACAAATTCCCATATGAGTTTTACTAAACTATATACATATATAGAAGTTTAAATCTGCAGTATTTTCATCAGAAATCGGGTTTTCGAAAGTGTGCGGATTGAGTGAGCATACGAAATTATTTGTAAAACTTTAAATACGTAACCAGGTGATCTACAAATTATTACCTACCTTAAGCATAATTTTTACTAAAAATTAGGATATAAATATTATATATGTTAAATAAACACATTCACAGATTTTGTTGGTTGTTTGTGAGAACTGAGTGAGCATACGTTAATGAATGTATTCTTTATATTTATCGTTTTACAAAGTCATCAATTAGTTTTACAATTGTTTTAGAACTTTTACTAAATGATCAGCACATTTTTTTTCATTTTTGAAGGGTGCTCACTCAATCCACACGCACACTATTTACACGTGGACAGCGCATGAGACATCGCAGCACAAACCTACGGCGACCGCGGGGAATGGAGAGGTGCGGCGGGGGAGACGGAGAGCCGTGGCGCCAACGGCATCGGGCTGACACCATCGGCTCTCCCACACAACCGAATCGACCGGCACGCTCGCGCATATTTTTCACCATACTTGTATGTTAACAATAAACATTTTTTTATGTCCAGGGTTGCCTTTTCTTCATCATTTTTGGACAATCGATGTATACTTAAGACAGAAAAAACGCAAAACCTTAGGCAGTAGACTAGAACTACGGAAACGATCCTCGATCCTCATTTTCCTTATCAGAAAATCTTTGCCAAGCATAAATAAACGAAGTAAACATGTATATACATAAACTGTAAAACAGGGTTGTTATTTATGTTTCCATTGATTGTAATAACGGGTTTAATGTTTCAAATACATAATATTTCAGGATCATTAATGATACACTTGATGCAGTTATTGATTTGAAGTTTGTAGGACATTCTTAAATGATATAAAAAAACAGCCAATAAATGATTGAGACAGAACTCGAGCTATTCAATTTCTCAATTCAAGCATTTAAGCAATTCAACCAACCTAAACAATACCCAAAGCAATTTTTTTTGGAACAGTTAAACAAATTTAGAATTTTTTGGGCATACCTAGTATCAAAAGATGGAATATTTTAAGTGAGTCTTCAACTTCAATAACATTAAAAACATTAAACCCTACTAGATGGGCAGGACGTTATGTTACGATGCCGTTCGGTTTGTTGAAGTCCAAAAAGCGCTACTAATACGAAAACAGTTCTGTTAAATTGCAAATCAGATGAAAGAAATGAAGCTGTTTCACTCAAAAAGAACATCGAAAACTACAATTTTATTATGTTATTGGTTTTCTGTTGCAAGATCCTACTTACTATCGATGCAGCCTCTATAGGTCTTCAGTCTAAAGCCACCAATCTTTCAAATGCCTTAAAACGTTTGAAAATTTATCTAGAAGAATTGGAAAGATATCGACATGAATTTGAAAATTTTAAAATGGAAGCAAATAGTGTAGCAGAAAAATGGTCCATTACCCCTGAATTTTCAAAAACTCGTCAGAGGAAGGTAAAACGCCATTTTGATGAGCTTTGCGAAGATGAGCGTCTCCAAGATCCGGAAAGTTTGTTTAAAGTGAACATATTTTATCGAGTATTGGACATCATAAACCAACTGAAGCGTTTCCTTCCAATGTATGAAATTGTTTCAAATTAAGTGTTTTGCAGCCTTCCACTTTAAAAGTATTAAATGATACTGATCTATTAAAAAAAGCTCTAGAATTTGTTGAGATATATAAAAGAGACATATCTGAATCATTTGCCAGAGAAATTCTCAGTTTTAATTCCACTTTTAGAGACGAAATAGAAAAATCTTCGTGTATTAGAGACCTTGCTGATTTATTAATAATATAAAATCATTTTATGTCCTGCAGCTTTCCTGAAGTATGCGCTGCATTAATGTTATTTTTATTACAATTCCTGTGACTACAGCTAGTGCTGAACGATCATTTTCAAAACTAAAATTGATAAAACCTATTTAAGAAACTCGAGACAAGACAGGTTATGAAACTTGGCTATTCTGTCTATTGAAAATTGTATGGCCCGATCTTTAAACTTTGATGATGTGACAGACACTTTTGCCCAACAGAAAGCTTGAGAAAAAGATTTTTTTAGTAAATATCTTAATGAAATTAAATTGTTATTTCTATTTCATTGCAAATGTATGCAGGCCTCACGATGTTGTTCCTTCATCGAAAAGCTAGCGAATAGATGATGAATGCATTTAGATATTATGTGGATGAATGTGAAGTTTGAAATTGGGCTAGCGTGGGGACTACAGTGGTCATTAGTGGGACATATACAACGTGTAATTGAGTACGCTGAAAATTTCGAAGTTTATTAAAACTAGACTGAGTACAACGGGACGATTTTACTGATAGGGCCCCATCAAAAGAATTTGCCACGGGCCCCAGATGGTATAGTTACGCCACTGCGCCAGTAGCTAAATTATCAACAATGAGATTAATGATGAGCATAGCAGTTCAAGAAGATAAAATAATAAAACAGCTGGATGTTCCCACAGCTTTCTTAAACGGATTTTTAGACCAGGATGTATATAAAAAATGTCCACAATCGAGTTCTCCGAGAAGGGAATCAAACTCTAAGAAAAAATCTTGTAATTTCTCCGTTGCACCGCATTTCAGCATAATAAGTTGTCGTTTTAGTCTTAACTTGTTGCAAATACTTTTCCTTTCGAAAATGTCTTCTAATTTAGACAACATGTCCGCCGCAGTTTTCGATTGTTTCACTATTTCGATATATTTATCACTTAAACATTGCACAATTATGGATCTTGCTTTCGCATCACTGATGAATGATATCTGCTGGCTTTGTACTATCGAAAGACTCTTCTTATAATATTTTATGTACGCCTTTTTCTTCTAATATAAGTTTCACTCTAAATTTCCAATTCCCAAAGTTACACTTTTCACTCAATCGTATTACATTATATTCTGTTGCCATTTTGCGCTAATTACTCATTTATTTTATTATTTCATCTGTTGTTTTACAAATAGCGCAGTGGAAGCGTATTAATTAAGATTGGACAAAAATAAAAACGTATCGTTGTCCGTCATCTTTATTCCACAAACTCTTTATTATTCGCAGAGCACTTTCATAGATAAGAAACACAGGAATGTTGGATTGCATTCTAACTTCAAACTTTTATAGAATACTCTGGTGGAAGCACTGGCCGCTCAAACCAAAGGCTCTTTGTCAAACCCGTTCTAGACCTTCCGATCCGATCCGATTTATCGGATGAAATTGGATTATGCTTAAACCCGCTCCAGACCTTCCGATCCGATCCGATTTATCGGAAGAAATCGGATAATGTGTAGTGTTTTAGGTCCTAGCTATTGCACTACACATTATCCGATTTCCTAACAATTACGCTACACATTATCCGATAAGTAGGATCGGATCGGGTAGGATCGGAAGGACTGGAACGGGTTTTAGTGTAATTGTTAGGAAATCGGATAATGTGTAGTGTAAAACCCGCTCCAGACCTTCCGATCCGATCCGATTTATCGGAAGAAATCGGATAATGTGTAGTGTTTTAGGTCCTAACTATTGCACTACACATTATACGATTTCCTAACAATTACGCTACACATTATCCGATAAGTAGGATCGGATCGGGTAGGATCGGAAGGTCTGGAACGGGTTTTAAACCCGTTGCAGACCTTCCGATCCGATCCGACTTATCGGAAGAAATTTCCTAACAACTGCACTACACATTATCCGATTTCTTCCGATAAATCGGACAACTGTACCACACATTATCCGATTGCTTCCGATCGGTCGGATCGGATCGGAAGGTCTGGAGCGGGTTTTAGGAATTTCTTCCAATAAATCGGATCGGATCGGAAGGTCTGGAACGGGGTTCATGACGACAGCAGCGACGGTGACGGTTCAGCTCCACGGTGTTGCCAATGCCAACGCATCCTTCTTATGTCCTTCCACACGTGCCCAATTTCATTAGCCCTGAACTGAACTGCAGGGCGAAAATCTGCTTACATTCCATAGATAACAATCTAATTGCCCATTGGCTGAATAATCAACAAAATTTGAACGATTCGGTCGTCCCGCTTAGTCAAAGTTGTTTAACTGAACTGGAAGCTGGAACTGGAGAGAAAGGCGAAAGAGATAGCACGATACAAATTTCGATTTAGGAAGTAGCCTTGAAGCCTCTCAGATTTTACTTGTAATAATTATTTAAAAATATGTGTCTAGTGTACAGTGCAACATAAAAGAGTAGAAAATAAATGAGGGCGCCACTTCCTTCGCAACTGCCACATTTTTGACGTAAAGTGCTTGAATATGGTAACAATGTTGTATGAAAAATTGTAGTTCCTTTATCATCCGTTTTCTACTCTTTTGTGTCGCACTGTAGTAGTCAAAGAGAATAAACACTACGTTTGTAGAGTAGTTGGGCTTTATTATTTTTTTCTGTACCTTGGCTTTTTGAGTTGTTCGGTGACTTTGTCACCCTATAAAATACTGTATAGGTATATTAAGAGCAATAAGGTTCATTTTTACACGAACAAATATTTCAATTCAAGTCCCGCACATCCGCGTCAATTCTTACTATTTCCACCGAAGATGCGCGAGGCGGGGATTGAAAATTTACCATACTAATTTCAATTCTCGCCCCACCACGCCCCACCTCGCCCCGCCAGTGGAAAACCACCTTTACACTTTGTATTCAGGTCTTTTTTACAAATTTTCCTTAAGAAAAAATCCTTTTGACTTTAAGTAAGGAATATGTCCCAATGGACGACACCGACCGAGTGGATGACATGTTCGTCGTTTATTTGAAATAATAAGGAAACTGATATCAATATAACCCATAAATCATACTTAGCATACTACATATTTCATCTGTAATTTATGTTTAAAAGTTTTCTTCAATACATTTTAAGTTTTTAAATACGGCGACAGTTTTTACCAATAGGTGATCCGCATTAGTGGTGTGTCCTTAAGTATTTGCATTATAACCGCGGCATTATGATTTCGTTACCATCTTTTTCGTTATGTCGTTATGTCTGATTTTATAATACAATGTAATATTTTATTTTTTATCTCAACACAAATTAAGAAATGTTCTTATTTTATTTGTGTAGTACTTAATTTATTAGTTAGGGTTAATGGGTAAAAAAAAATATGCTAATAAACTTCGTAGTTTTAACTTAGTAGAGAAAATTGTGACGTTTTTGCCCTATGGTAACGCGATGGATCAAATATACATCTGTTCTTGAAAATTGGTAAATATTGTCATATAAATGTCAATAATTATGATAATTTACTATATCTGTAAGAAAACATTATATTAATTTATTTCTCTTATACCTTCGTAACATTTAATATCAAGAAAAGTTTAAGGTAACGAAAGGGAGCTTAGTTCGAGGCCACCCTATATTACAATATTTATCAAATTCCTGCATATTTGACAAAACCATTGCTCAGTACAGGTACAGTGCAACATAAAAGAGTAGAAAATAAATGAGGGCGCCACTTCCTTCGCAACTGCCACATTTTTGACGTAAAGTGCTTGAATATGGTAACAATGTTGTATGAAAAATTGTAGTTCCTTTATCATCCGTTTTCTACTCTTTTGTGTCGCACTGTACGTAAGACTACTAAAAATAGTTTACCTCCCTAAAAGTCACTGATTATTTAAAAATAAAAAAAACTTTTTTTTTTTTGAAAAAATGCCCATTTACGAAACGTTCCTATGGAATAAAAAGGTTTCCTTACTCTCAGTAAAAAGGGAATAAATGAATATTGGTTCAGCCTCCAATGGAATCGGCTCATCACGATAAAATTGGCCGATCGAATCGAACTAGGTTGGATTCGCTTTGGAATTGGCCGACTAAATTGCTGCGTCTGATTCACATTGTAACCCTCCCGACTCCCGATCCCCTTCGGTCCCAATAAAGCGATTATTACACTGGCAAAGACTAATAAGGGTGCGTCCACACTTGTATCATTTCGCCGATCCGATCCCCGTCGCGTATCCTCACCGCGTATCATGAACGGTAAGTGTGGACGTCGCGCCGTCGCGATCATGCAACGCTCGCGCGAAATCCATGTTGATACGCGTATCTTCAGTACCCCGCACACTCGCGATCACGAAAGCATTGCATGATCGCGACGGCGTGACGTCCACACTTTCGTTCATGATACGCGGTGAGGATACGGGGTGAGGATCGGCCGTGATCCATCTCGAGTGGGTTTTTGCCCGATCATCAAAGGCGCTATTTGAGTCATCGATCCACGCTGCGGTCATTGGTTCTTAATCCTTAATCTTTACGATAATTAAAAAATTGGGCAAGTGCGAGTCCGACTCGCGCATGAAGGGTTCCGTACCTATATATATGTATATATAGGTATAACAAGTTTGTTGTATCGGAGCCCCCCTTAAATATTTATTCTATTTCATTTTTAGTATTTGTTGTTATAGCGGCAATAGAAATACATCATCTGTGAAAATTTCAAGTGTCTAGCTATCACCGTTCTTGAGATACAGCCTGGTGACAGACGGACGGACGGACGGATGGACGGACGGATGGACGGACGGACGGACGGACGGACAGCGAAGTCTCAGTAATAGGGTCCCGTTTTTACCCTTTGGGTACGGAACCCTAAAAATACCATACCACTGATGGACTGTCTACTTTGTTAGGCCTTTCCATGCGGCGTCTTCCGGCACGCGGTTTCCACTCGAGAACCTTTCTGCCGCATGCCATAAAACAAACACAGTCATACAAAGGCCATGTCTCCGTGAGCGGGTGCCTTAATCGAAGGCCACCCACGCGGCGTCTTCCAGCACGCGGTTTCCACTCGAGAATCTTTCTGCCGCATTATGTATTATAAAACGAGCACAGTCATATGCTAAATCTCCATGAGCAGATGACAAAAATGAAGGCCTTCCTCGCTGCGACTTCCGGTACACGGCCCCCACTCAAGAATATTTCTGTGAATGTTCAAGAATATTTTTAAATGGGACGCAACTCCGCACAGAACAACGATCACAACACAACGAAATAAAATGTTCGGCGAAAACGAAATGCCAAAATGATCGGGGCGGTGATACGGTGCTACGATACGGATAGCGTCCAAACTGCTGCACGCCGAAATGATAGGTGCGGCGATACGCAACGAGGATACGATACGGCAAGTGTGGACGCGTTAATTCGCGCGACGGCGCAAATGATACGGAGTGCCCGCAGTGAGCGTCCAAACAGCACGATACGCGGTGGAGATACGCAACGGGGATCGGATCGGCGAAATGATACAAGTGTGGACGCACCCTTAATCTTGGCAACAAAAAAAAAAAAAAGATTTGTCTATGTTTGATTAATGTTGTTTGTTTTGACAGTTCCTCTTCTTGCCGTTAATACTTGGACGTTTAAAAATTTCATTTCGCTATCTTATTTTGATAAATAATAGTTCACCAAAATGCCGACTGAACCTAAATCTAGTAAGTACTACACGAATTAAATTGAAACTATTCATTAAATGCTGTCTCTTGCGTCAATAAAACAGTTTTTTGCTATAGGTGTTGTTGATCGTAAGAAACTAGCTTTTTACCACTTTCAACGTGTTTCCACCACTTCATATGTGATCCTCTTGTTTTTATAACAATATTTACGTATATTAAATGTGTAATAATGTATTTTGAACACCGTTTTAGAGCTATCGGAGCTGCAAGCAACGATATCCAAAATGACACTAGAAGCGTGTTGCGTAGCGGTTCTACCGGAGCTAGGGCTGCGCTGGGGCGACGTGTCCCGCGCCATCCGCAGCTCCCGGCTCGCCATGACGCAGGCCAGCGCCGCCAGGGTGCTCTGTAGACATATAGCCAGATCCCTGCCTGCTGAGGAGTATGATGATTTACTCAGTCGATTGAGGCTTAAATGTGAGTATGCATCATCCTATAATATTATTAAAACTATCGTGAGACATCACATCTTCAATAATTATAAAAATTGGGCAAGTGCGAGCCCGACTCGCGCATGAAGGGTTCCGTACCTATACATATATATATATTATATAATCTATAACAAGTTTGTTGTATGGGAGCCCCCCTTAAATATTTATTTTATTTTATTTTTAGTATTTGTTGTTGTAGCGGCAATAGAAATACATCATCTGTGAAAATTTCAACTGTCTAGCTATCACCGTTGTTGAGATACAGCCTGGTGACAGACGGACGGACGGACGGACGGACGGACGCACAGCGAAGTCTCAGTAATAGGGTCCCGTTTTTACCCTTTGGGTACGGAACCCTAAAAACGGTTTAAACTCACGTAAAAATTGTCAGGAGCGGCCTGACATGTTTGAACTTATTTGGAGCTCCTCATCAGGGGCAGCTATCCGTGCTGCTACGCGTCTCACAGCCCACTGTCAAACATGTCGGGCCGTTACTGACAATTTTTACGTGAGTTTAAACCGTTTTTATAATTATTGAAGATGTCGTTATTAATGCATCATCCTCGTTTATTAATAATATATAGGAGATTGCCCACAAGCGGTTTTACTACATATAACACTGTATCCTGGTCAGCGTATGATGATACCTGGGACATGATACATTAGACATTAAAAAAAAAAACATTATAATGTTGTTTATGTCACACCCCTTGTAGGCAAGTAATTTAAAAAAAAAAAAACCCATTTTGTGAAGTATCCCAGGGTGGGAGTAAACCACAAGTGAGTTCAATTATTTCTTGTACAAAAATTGTTAGTTGTAGAACCATAAAAAAGATGAAAAGAGGAAGGTATAAAGTTGTTGGCCTCCAAAAATTTGCTACATTAGTTATTGTTATTCATCAAATAATAACATTGTTATCGATTTCTAACTTCATTCATTTCATTTACTAACTTGTTCGTTTGTCTATCTTCTTGGATATCCCATTATATTCTCATTTGCTCAAAGGTTAACTGTAAGAGATCCCTTATAGGGATAAGTTCCCCTTTGTGCATGTTTTTTTTTTTTTTTGAAGTTTTATGAATTGTTTTTGTGTACAATAAAGTGTTTACATACATACATACATTTCGCTACCTAAAGATTGTGTAGAAGAGATCACACTTTAGCTATAATACTACCTGTTGTTTCCCTCTATTGAATGTTACATGTAATCTGTGTCTTTATTCATTTCCCGTTGAGGTGTGTAATAAAGAATATTCTATTCTTTGCTACATATTAAAATTTAGTCATTTTGTAAAAGCAGACAGGCAAGTCTGCAAGAACGATATAACCAAATATGACACTGCTATTTATACGGAGTCAGAGTCATTAATGAGGCCAGTAAAGAGTAGGGAATGCAAAAACCGACCAAATTTCATAACCGATTATTGTAGCGGTTATAACAGAAAATAACCGATTAATCGGTTATAACCGATTATTATTGACGACGCGTTTGGCTCGGTTGGTAGACACCTGCCTACTGAGCCGGCGGTCCCGGGTTCGAATCCCGGCCGGGGCAAATATTTGTGCAAATATTTGTTCTTGGGTCATGGATGTTATCTATGTATGTATTTATATATTATGTATATCGTCGTCTAGTACCCATAGTACAAGCTTTGCTTAGTTTGGGACTAGGTCGATTTGTGTAAGATTGTCCCTTAATATTTATTTATTTATTTATTTATTACAAACTTTGAAGAAAAATCGAAGAAATATGGTCTAAACGTGGAAAGCTATGCTGCGTACGACATAAATGAAACAGAAACGATGTTTGGTACTTATCTATTTCTTTAATCAAAAAAAATACGATCATTTCTAATTTCAATATTTTCAATCAACAATCAAGTTTAATCAACTTCGGGATAAAGACACCCCTCCTTTATCCATTACTCTACCTGCGCATTAGTAAGAAAGAGATGGGAGATGTTTATCTCCAAAGAAGGGAAAAATGAACCGTGGTATATATTTGCTATAATACTACAAACGCAAAAAAGTAATAATTTGCATTTATGTATTATTATTTTCATGTTCCGAGGTTCCGACCATTCCGAGAGTTTCCTTGGAACTCGGCTCCGGGCTCGGCAGTTTCGGTAGTCGTAAATGTGTTTTAAGTACAATACCTAAGTTACTTAGCTTATAATGATGTTTGGTTTCGCGGTATACTACGAAAATGACGAAAATGTAATGATTTAAACAAATATTAAATAACCGATTATAACCGATTACGAAATAGAAATAATCGGTTATTGATATGACTGAAATAACCGATTATAACCGATTTTTTCGGTTTCGGTTAAAACCGATTTGCATTCCCTAGTAAAGAGGCATTTCAATTGCATTTACCAATAGGGGATGCAACTGATGTGGAATTTATACAACATAGTGTAGTTATATGAACAAAAAATAGCTCAATATGTGATGAATGAAAAAAAAAATCAACCAAAAAAACATTTTACTTAATACAAATGAAATTTTGAAATTGTTATCAGAATCCGCATAATTTAACAAATGAATAATTGTAGGACAACCATGAACTTAAACACACTCTTTCGCTGTGAAAATGGGAAATTACTTATTCTCCATACAAATAATGATACCCAATCCACAGATGAAGTCATATGTAGCTAGGCCATTTGTATGGAGCGTTTTTAGTGCTCTGTAGGAATGTTGAACTTTGACGGTCATTTCTGACTTTTAGAGCAATGTAGGTAGTCCCATATGGACATTTGTTGCCAATAAAAAACAGAATCAATTGACATCCTCAAAAAAAAAAGAGTCCACACGCCTATTATTAACTTTTATAATGAGGAATGTGTTTATTTAAACCATGAATACAAAGATCAAAGCTTAAAGAAAAATTGAAAAAGGAGCTACCTGGTGGAAGGGACCGGGAATCGAACCCGGTACCTCTGGATTACCGGTCCAGCACGTTAGCCACTTCGCTACCCTCGCTCCACGTAGACCTGATGAATTTTTTCCTTATGCTTTGTGTGTCGATCTCTGCATTGTTTATTTGAAATGAGTGAAATGTGTTTATTGTCAACATTAGGTATGAGAAAAAAATTCTACTTGTGATAACTAATATAATCCTATTTGTGAAAGAAATATGTTTACTCACTGCAAATAATTAAAATGTTGTCCTAAATCTATTGTAATTTATGCTTTGTCTGCAGTGGTTGCTACACAGCAGAGGACATGGCACCTCATCTCCCTGTCGGAGCCGGTGGGAGAGGAGCCGGCGGGGACTGCGGTGCGCGCGCTGGCCTCTCGCGTGAAGCTCGCGCTGCGAAACGCCAAGAAACCTAAGGACATGACTGCTGTGGTATGAACTCTAAAGGCAGATTTAGACGAAGACAATTTTGAGACGCCTAAATGACGGCGTTAGTGATTACCGCACAGCACACCTCCGACCGTTTAGACAATGACTATTTTCAGCCGCCTAAATCTCGCCGCCAGTGACCAGCAAGCCGTGTTTACACAGTGCTTTTTTTTCAGTACCAGTCATTAGTGGCAGCGAGAGACGCGGAGGGGGGGTCACTGGCGCCAAAAAATAGGCCCCTGTTCTATTCCGCGCCAGCGCTGGCATGCCGCGAAAAAATGGCGCGGAAAGTGTTTATACGGTGTCTTTTCGAGGCGCCGTAATTTAGGCGTCTCAAAATTGTCTTCGTCTAAATCTGCCTTTAGTCACATTGCACTGCTTGCCGTCGGCAGGGTGTTCATCCTAACACACTGGAGCCTACATGGTCGGGAACTGTGCGGTTCCAGAGGAATTTTCTACCGTGAACGGTCCGCATGTGGAATGAGGGTCTGAGGGAGCTCTCTCTTGAGGTTTCCCCAGATTCTTAAAGGGTCAGCCACGCGCGTGATGCTCCTGGTGTCATAGGCGGCGGTAACAGCTTAACATCAAGCCGCATGCTTGTATGTCACCTAGCCTAAAAAACAAACTATAATTTGAGTGTTTTTTTTTAATCGAATGACTTGTCCGTCGAGATGGTTCTAAGCTATGTTTGGTGGAAACAGGACCAGTAGGTTCCAAGATTCAGCTTTAATTGGAACAAGTGACAAGATCTCAGCCAATATTGAAACTAAGAAATCCAAATTTTATAGTTATGTTCAGTTTTAGTAGCATTTTCTATATCACGCATTGGATGAGGGTCTCATGATGACCAGCCACTTGTGTCGGGGGTGTATTAATAGTACATTACGTAACAAGGGTGGTAAACGA
Source organism: Apotomis betuletana (assembly GCA_932273695.1). Classification (NCBI taxonomy): domain Eukaryota; kingdom Metazoa; phylum Arthropoda; class Insecta; order Lepidoptera; family Tortricidae; genus Apotomis; species Apotomis betuletana. The sequence goes on from OW026322.1 coordinate 7,946,082, forward strand.
GCAATTACAAACGAGTGTCTATTAGAAGCCCGAAGCCGAAGGCGAGGGCTTTAATGACACGAGTTAGGAATTCCTTTACCACCAGAGTCACGTACGACGTTTTTCATCACACTTTGGAGGAAATAAAACAAAAGTAGTAGTAGTCAATACCAAAATTACTTACCGCTCTAGGGCGTAATATACGAATTACCGCCCTAGGGCGGTATATACGATTCACCGCCCGGTTTTCTAGCATGTAATCACTTAAAGTGTGATAAAAATTACTTACCGCCCTAGGGCGTAATTTACGACTTACCGCCCGCTTTTCTAGCATGTAAGCCCTTGTTTACGAGCAAAGTGTGATGAAAATTATGTAATATATTATCTGTTCCCGCTTGTCACAGGTGGAGTCGGTGAACATAGGGGACCTGGTGTACTTGAGCGTGCAGCTGGTGTCGGCCAGTCGGGCGGGCGCCGCGCTGTTCTGCGCCGCGCCGCCGGGCCGCCCCGTGGCGCTGCTGAGCTCGCTCGGCGCCAAGAGCCTGCTGAAGGCTGTGGTTGAAGGTACTTGTACAGGTGGAGGTGAACATAGGGGACCTGGTGTACTTGAGCGTGCAGCTGGTGTCGGCCAGTCGGGCGGGCGCCGCGCTGTTCTGCGCCGCGCCGCCGGGCCGCCCCGTGGCGCTGCTGAGCTCGCTCGGCGCCAAGAGCCTGCTGAAGGCTGTGGTTGAAGGTACTTGTACAGGTGGAGGTGAACATAGGGGACCTGGTGTACTTGAGCGTGCAGCTGGTGTCGGCCAGTCGGGCGGGCGCCGCGCTGTTCTGCGCCGCGCCGCCGGGCCGCCCCGTGGCGCTGCTGAGCTCGCTCGGCGCCAAGAGCCTGCTGAAGGCTGTGGTTGAAGGTACTTGTACAGGTGGAGGTGAACATAGGGGACCTGGTGTACTTGAGCGTGCAGCTGGTGTCGGCCAGTCGGGCGGGCGCCGCGCTGTTCTGCGCCGCGCCGCCGGGCCGCCCCGTGGCGCTGCTGAGCTCGCTCGGCGCCAAGAGCCTGCTGAAGGCTGTGGTTGAAGGTACTTGTACAGGTGGAGGTGAACATAGGGGACCTGGTGTACTTGAGCGTGCAGCTGGTGTCGGCCAGTCGGGCGGGCGCCGCGCTGTTCTGCGCCGCGCCGCCGGGCCGCCCCGTGGCGCTGCTGAGCTCGCTCGGCGCCAAGAGCCTGCTGAAGGCTGTGGTTGAAGGTACTTGCTCGCATTTATTTAGTTTATTTAGTCATAAGGGCCAAACGAGCAAGCGGATCGCCTGATGGAAAGCGATTACCATCGCCCTTACTTACTAGTCTCATGATTCATGAATCCTGCGCCAAATCAGACGACGCAACGGAGCCACGCTGTTACGTCGCCTAAATCTAACTAGATTTAAGTTTATTTTATGTATGATTTTGTTTTGTCTGATTTTGTAGTTCACAGTGACTTAGTTTAATTACTGTAATGCTGTGTAACTAATTTGAATAAATAAATAAATTAATAATGTTTATTTATTTAATTTATTTGTAAACTAACTGCGCCCCGCGGTCCCCGCTCATCCCCCGGAACACTAAATTTTTTCAGGATAAAAAATAGCCTGTTTGTTAATCCAAGGCGAAGCTATAGCCTAATAGTCGGTCAGGCCCAGAGATAGTGGCGCTACAAACAGCGTATTTGGCAATAATGAGCATACGTCATGTATTGTGTGTGTTTCTATTCGATTTTGAATGATGCTATAACTGAATACGTCCCTTTAAAAAAAGAAAAATGTGTAAATAACAGGCATGATCACCAGTACCCCTTATGGTTCTCTTCCGATTTAATCCATTTAAACCAAATAAAAAACTCCTATCATAAACTTTTTAAGCAAACCGGTGACCAGCTATACTACGCCTTCTTTTCTTACTACAGAAGAATGGTAAATGCTCGATCTGAGTCAGACCTTCAATCCTACATCCATAAACTGGAAACGAATATCGTAAGTGACCCTTCATCATTCTGGTCCCATGTTAAGCGTCACCGTAGATCTAATCAGCCTGCCACGTTTGGCACTATGTCCCCACAAGAGGTCGCAGACTCTTTCGCAAACTTCTTTCAGAGTGTTTTCCTCCAAAACACTCCTAAACTTGACGCAAAGGCTGCTTCTGCGGCTGCTTCAGCGGAATCCTCGAGTTCAAATAACCGGCATATTACAATCGACTATATCAGCGAAGAGGATATTCGTACAGCAATCAATCGCCTGAGGCCCAAGCCCTCTCAAGGTCCGGATGGAATTCCTCAATACCTGGTCAGGGACTGCCGGGAGGCATTTGTGCAACCACTCAAATACCTGTTCAACATGGCACTAAAAGATAAAACGTATCCGTCAGTCTGGAAAACAACTAAAGTCCTGCCAATACATAAATCGGGAGCCAAATCGGACATTCATAACTATAGACCTATTGCAGTTCTGTCAGTATTCGGAAAAGTGTTTGAATCGATAGTCTACGCCCAGGTATATAAACAACTTAACGGTTGGTTTTGCGACGAACAACACGGTTTCCTGCCAAAGCGTTCAACAACATCAAATTTACTGAATATTGTTTCGCTAATTTCTAATAACCTGGATCTAAAAAAGCAAACCGACGTAGCCTATTTCGACTTTCAGAAGGCATTTGATAGAGTTGATAATGACGTTTTACTCAAAAAGCTATCTATGGCCGGTTTCTCCCCTGACTTACTAGAATTTCTGTCAAATTACCTGTCACTTAGACATCAATTCGTTCAATACGAAGGCTCTCGGTCAGCTCCTTTCTTAGTAACGTCAGGGATAGGGCAGGGTAGCAATTTAGGGCCGTTATTTTTTCTGATCCTCATAAATGACCTACCGGCAGTACTCAGCTACTCAACGTGCCTCTTGTTCGCTGATGATTTAAAGCTAGCACTGTCCATTGAAACGTCTAATGATTGTTTTTTACTTCAGTCGGACATTGACAGTGTTTGTGCCTGGGCCAATAACAATAGCCTTACCCTTAACGAGCAGAAATGTTCCCTGGTGACCTACGCGCGCGTTCGGCACCCAATTAGCTCTAATTACTCAATCGAGGGCAAACTATTGAAACGCACCGATACAGTTAAAGACCTCGGTACGTGGTTTGATACCCAACTCACATTCAACCCCCACATAACCGAGATCTGTAACGAAGCCAGGAGGTGTCTGGGGTTTGTCATCCGCCAATCCAAATTACTCACATGCCGCAACGCCATTAGTGTCTTGTACAATGCTTTTGTCCGCAGTAAGCTGGAGACTAATGCCATCATCTGGAGTCCCCACGAGCAGGAATATACCCTCCTTGTCGAAAGGGTCCAAAAGACGTTCGTCCGATTCCTGTACAAGAAACTATACGGCTACTACCCTCACATGTATCCTACTTTATTTGTGCTTGGTATGGTTGAGTACACATCACTGGAGACCCGGAGGAAGATGTATTTACTAAAATATTTTTATCAAGTAATACGAGGCCAGGTGACCAACCCCCAACTGCTGGCTCTTATAGGACTCCGGGTCCCACGTCTCTCTGCTAAGCAACTGCGGCCGCGTCGCCGTGTCCTCTTCGCTGTCCCACCATCTAGGACCCGCGCACTAGCCTCATCCCCCCTGTATCAAGCTCTTACGCTGCTAAATGATATACTGGACAGTGACAGTCATCTGGACATATTCTTTAGCCCAGAATCAAAGTTTTTGACCGCTTCGTATCGATACGTGGAAAATATTGTTACGACTAGCTCCATAACAGTCTAAGTTTAGTGTTAGCTCCATAAGTATCTAAGTGTTCTGTGATTGTTATTTTCTTTTTGTGCCGACATCTCTATTATAATTATTGATATTATTAAATTTTGACTAAGTTCTATGTTACCTGCAATAATTTTGTAATAGTTTGACATTCCAATAATAATTATTAGGTATTAATATTATCCAATGTATACATTCATTCATCGCACGTTAAGATTAATTTGCCAGTTAGCATGTAAGGTATAGCTGTTAGTGCTAACATTAATGGTATTAAATAAACATTAATGGTATTAAACATTAATGGTATTAATGGTATTTGCATTATTAAACGTCAGTAGCGATTTGTCACTAAACAAATTCAAAACATTGTTTACCGGAATGCTGCTCAATCCTTCGTTCTTCTTACGAAATAAGTGCTGAATCCTATTGAAAAAAACTTTCATCACTTGATAGTTTTGACTTTATTATGCTAATTACTTGAAATTTGCGGAATATTTAGTCCTGTTTCAGTCAGCGACATTGTAAAACATATCCGTTCCGCTGCACTTCTATATTTATTAAAAGGTTTGCTAACAGATATGAAATAGACGTAGCCTATACATTTCTATCTCCACAGGTCTCGGCTACAAGTCGTACGAGGACGAGAACCTCCACGGTCGCGACATCCCCTCCCTCCTCCGCATCCACGACCGGCGCTGGAGCGAGGACCACGCGCACCGCGTGCCGGAGTACCGGCCCGCGCCCGTGCTCACCGACAACGGGATTGACTTCACCAACAAGTGAGTTGGCAAAATTGCAAATGTCAAGATCGCAAATAGTCAAAACAGGTATAATTTTTTTTTTTTTAGCCTGTTAGACTGTCCCACTGCTGGGCAAAGGCCTCTCTATTTGATCTCCACAAACAGGTATAATATCAAAAAATATTGCCAATGTCGCAAAATGACAAAATTGGAAAATATCAAGATCGTAGATTGTCAAGAAAAAACAAATAGTCAATCTCGTAAAAAGTCAAAAATGCTAAATGTCAATAAGGAGGCCATCAGGACAACTTTGTAAAGCCTGATCAGAAATATTATGAGGATTGTCAAGAGGGCGCTATTTATAAGATTTATATGGCAACAATTTTGCAACAAATCGCAACCCACTATAATGACATTAGTTTGAATACCTGTCAGTTCCTATGGTAACCTCATAATATCATTTAAAGGGAACGCACTCGTTTCCTGACTGTTTTTCGTGTAGTGAACACGTGTATACTTTATTTATAATATTTCGTTGACGACTTCTTCTTTGGATATTTTTTAATAATTGTATTTTAAAGAAACCACCATGAATGACATTGACATTATTGACAAACCATCATAAAATCATTGCCAGTGTAAGAAATTAGTTCCAGTGAAATTCCGCAATATGGCGCTGATCAGGCTTTAGTTACTTAATCTAGCAGATGCTATGAACTAGCGAGAGATGGCGCTGTGATCAACTCGACCGGCGCTGATCTACGTGGTGTATTCTATTCTAATTATTCATTGTTTCCAAGCCGTAAATAAAATAAAACACTAACTAACACCTAACTGTTAAATCTATTATTAACTGTGAAATTGGACACCAGCCATCTTTCCCAAAGACACACCTCGGGGTTTTCGGTGCTCGAATGATTTGACGCCTGGTGTTGTAACGTGTTGCGTTACAACTCGTTCTAGATAACTTTTTGGACTGTCTGGTTACACACTCTATCTTAAAAATTGACATTAAAATTCAAAATTCATTCTAAATTCCACACTTGTCAGTTTCATGTGAAAAAGCATTCATTCTATTCAGAGCTTTTGAGCTGATCAGATACCTACAAGATGATTGAAATCCTGCTCATCCTCAATACTTAAGCATCAGTCTTTCTATATATCCAAAAGTTTAACTGTGATATTGTGCTGTGATATCTGAAGAATTGAATTGCTGGATTCTGTCGGATACAAATATATATATAATTAAATTAAAGACTAGGCACGTAAACGTAAGTTTCCCATGTATTTCATAACCGTTATAATGTCTATCTCTTAATTTAAATCTAGAACTTAAGTCTGAATCTGCTTGTTCGCAGGTGCCTTTATTAATTATTATAAATAAATACCTTCTTCTGCCCTGTCTCCTGTCTCTTCTTCCGTTCCTGCTTTCCTACTTACCTACCTCCCGGTCCTCAACGTGACAGTGTCATATCATCCGTGCCCCTAATACCCCGGGCTACATGAATGTCTTCTCACAGGGGTTACGACGAGGAGTACATGGAAAAGGTGTTGGGCCCGCGGCCGCCGCTGCTCACCGACCTGAAGATACAGACCTCCAAGCCTTTCTTCGAACCCCGGTTAGTAGCCTTTCACTTCGCGTACTTTATACACGTCCCTTATAGGGATACTAGGTGCCTGCAACTTCGTCCGCTTTTTTTTTCTTTACTGTAGACGGGAAAAAAGTATCGTATAACCATCTTTGGATGTCCACCTATCCCTGTACCAGAATTGGTTAAAATTTGTCTAAAGGTTAATCAATTAATTAGTTAATTTGTTTTTTAGGGTTCCGTACCCAAAGGGTAAAAACGGGACCCTGTTCTATATACTGAGACTTCGCTGTCCGTCCGTCCATCCGTCCGTCCATCCGTCCGTCCGTCCGTCTGTCACCAGGCTGTATCTCAAGAACGGTGATAGCTAGACACTTGAAATTTTCACAGATGATGTATTTCTATTGCCGCTATAACAACAAATACCAAAAATGAAATAAAATAAATATTTTAGGGGGGCTCCCATACAACAAACTTGTTATACCTATATATACATATATATAGGTACGGAACCCTTCATGCGCGAGTCGGACTCGCACTTGCCCAATTTTTTTTTCTTACGCCTTGAGGCTCGCTTACGGATTAGAGTAGGGTAACGTAAATAATATTTATGTACACCCATCTTTTTAAATTACTATAACAAGTTCAGATACTATAGGGAAGGACCTACATTACTTGGCAGCAACCAAAATCAGAGATGTTATTTCATAACAGTACCATAGCCCCCACGAGTCAGACGAGTCTGTAATGGTGACCTCCCCCCGCCGCGCGAGTCACCTCATGTGAGGGTGTTTCATATTTTCATAAAAGAAAATCTATGATAATGATGATGATGATGAATATGTATGGGAAAACATGGGTGTGATCTTATTATAATACTCGCCTACGGCTCGTTTCATAAAACCACACTCATATTTTAGGACCTCTCATCAGTTGCATAAACTACTATTCCCTTCTGTTGTAGGTTAAAGAAGAACATAAACCTAACGATCGAGCTGAAGAGCCTCGACGTGGCGGCGACGCTGAAGGAGTGGGTGAGGAAGGGCGCGCTCGCCCCCACCTCGCCGCTCGTGCAGATCTTCCACCAGATGCAGAGCAACAGCATCTCCTACCAGGATGACGACTGACCTGTTATTTTATGAGCATTTAACCTTTTGAACGCTACAGTCGGCTGTGGCCGTCAGCAAAAAATCGTGCCCCTGACGCCACGTCGGCCACAGCCGTCCAAATTTCAATGATCAAAAACTTTGTAATTCTAACCGCTACAAGTAAAAATCAACAAAATTAACCCCCAAAATCAACAGGGATTGAAAAATCAATCCCTGTTGATTTTGGGGCACATCTTTTTTTTTTACTCTGGCGTCAGTGGCACGGTACATTGCTAGACCGCTTAGCGGTCAATAGGTTAAAGTAAAGTTTGTGCAACAGTCAGCGGGCTAATGTTGCTTTCATCACGCGATAAATAGTGACAAAGCATCCGTCACGTTTTGGCGAGATGCGAGTGTGAGTGACAGATGCTTTGTCACTTGTTTATCACGGCATAGGCATAGTACTATACATTTTATAAGGCGCGTCGTGAATATTCATTTTGCGCGGACAAAGACAAACTATTCCGATGATGGCCGAAGTTATAATCCAAACTTAAAATCAGACGTTACCTCGTTATTATAAGGTCAAAAGTACAATCTATTAGCCATCTCACTCACGCGAGGTATATGTACACTGTCAGAGATATGGCGGCTCACATACCGCGTGGTGCGCTCTCACATGGTCAACAGCTGACGACCAATTGTATGTTTTTTCATATTATTACAGATATATTGATAATTTCGACCAACTTTTTGAAGGGAATAATACTTTTCCCTCAGTTCTAGATAGTAACATAGGCTAGTTCATGCTCACATTGCGTGCAGTCGAAAATAAGTTGAAAAAACTAATTTTCTCCGTGAATTTTGTCAATTTCGAGTAGTTTTTGTAACAAAAATCTTTATTATCAATGTAAAATTGAAACTGTAGGTTTCAAATATATACCAATAAATCCCAATAGCACTGTTCTAGGTATTAACATCAATGTGTTAAGAAACATGTTTCATCATAGGGAAAAATGTCTAAAACAATCAGCATTTTAAAGAATAAGGCCTCTAAGTATCAAGTTATTATTACAATGTAATGCCGAGTTGTTGCAATAAAAAGTACATAATAGCACGGTTGTATTTATTTTTAACCCCCGATATTGTAAGTTTGGACCTATATCTAGATGTGTATGTATGTCTCACCTTGTGAACGCCATGCGGGGAGCAACTCACAATAAATTTATTCGTGAACAACTTCGCGGACACATAATTATAAGCGGGTGAAAATATGAGAACCTCTAAGTGTAACAAATACTTTTCTGAAAACCGAATCAAAATCGGTTCAGCCAAACACGAGAAAATCGCGGTCAAACAGAACCTTTTTTTTTTTTGAACTCTGTTAAAAACGGTATGCTGCATATTGACATCTTACGATTTGATTAACGAGTAAAAACTTACCTTAAACAGCTTTATACTTATTGACAGTGACTGTCAATGTCATTATAATTTTGTTTACCTATTGGTTTGCCGATATTGAAATTATCAAACGAATCTTTGTAAATGTACTTATTTACGTCTTTATCATGACTGAACTAAAACCATTAGTTACTTTAAAATGCAAGCAACAGGTAATACGCGCGGTGCGCTTCAATGTCGACGGTACATACTGTCTCACTTGCGGCGCTGACAAGAAAATCAAACTATGGAACCCACATCGTCAACTCCTGCTCAAAACTTACGGAGGTCACGCGAACGAGGTCCTAGATGCCGCTGGCAGCTGCGATAGCAGCCAGATTATATCCTGCAGTGCTGATAAGTCTGTAATTTTATGGGATGTGACAACAGGTCAACCACTGCGGAGGTACCGTGGCCATGCCAGCTCTGTGACGCGCGTCAAGTACAATGAAGAGTCAACTATGGCTATATCTGGCTCAGTTGATAACACAGTTGCTTTCTGGGATGTTCTAAGCCGCCGCCAGGAGCCAGTGCAAGTTTTAAAAGATGCCAAGGACACTATAACTTCTATTCAAGTAACTGACTATGAAGTAGTTACTTGTTCTGTGGACTCTCACATTAGACGATACGATATACGGGTAGGAAAGATGTTTTCAGACTACATTGGGCATATAATAACTTATGGAAGTCTCACGCATGATAGTCAGTGTTATATTTTAAGTTGCGCAGACAGCACTATTAAGCTATTTGATAAAGATTCCGGAGAGTTGCTTAATACTTTCACTGGACATGAAAGTAAAGACTTTTTGCTAGAAAATGCTGTAAATGCTAAAGATACTCATATTATCTCTGGTTCGGCCACTGGTGAGATATTTTTTTGGGACTTAATAAGTAGTAATGTCACTTGTAAGTTAGTTCATAGTAAAAATAAGCCAGTTGTGTCTTTGAGTCACCATCCAACACAGGACTATTTGTTGTCAGCTTCTGAAGATGAAATTATATTATGGGGTGATGTATTACTTCCATGAAATTAATAAAGACAATGAAAAGTTTTATTTTATTGATTAATTTTATTTCATGCTTTTGATCTAACTTTAAAGACACTAAAATTTCAAATAGTAGATCTGAAATTAAAAAAAATACACTCTTCCTTCAAATGAATTTAAATCATAATATAATCAACACAATATTATTATATTAACACTTTCATGACCAGTAAAAAAAATTAAAACTACGACCATAGCCCAGGTGCTGACAGCCCACCAGGTCGCTTTTATAGTACAATCAGTCGGTGAGCTGGGCCGGCAACTGGGTAGAAGTAACGAATGCCCACCAGGCGGGTTGTTGGTTGTGAAAGTGTTATTCATTTATAATCATAATCAACTTATTATCCAACCATTTTCACAAATTATGCCAAAGGCAAAAAATTCCGATCACTTTTGAGAGGCTCAACTAAAGACCAACTTTTGACATAGTAGGTCCAGCCAACTCAACGGCTATGGCCGATGGATTCATATGCAATTTAATGTGCCTTGTTAAAGCGTACTTTCGATTAAAACTTTTGTTGCATATCTTGCATAAGTGTGGTTTTCCCTCATTGTGAACCACCAAGTGATTTTTTAGAAGCTTATTAGTTTTAAATCTGCACCCACAAATTTTGCATGCAAAAAGTCTATCGGCTGCATGCATCTTGGAATGGATCGTCAATTTATTTGTGTCATTAAACCTTAAACCACATATTTTGCATGCAATTTTTGGTGCAGATTTGTTATGTCTATCGACATGCTTCTTAAAATCCCTGCCACTCACAGTTTTATAATCACATTGCGAACATTCTATGCATTGTATTTTAGAATCATGTATTTGAATCTCATGATTGATAAGTTGAGATTTATTTACAAATCTACAGTTACAAATTAGGCATAAATGAATTGTACTTTTCTTAATTTCATTTCTAACAGAACTGTGTGCTATATATTCAGTTATAGCAGCTTTTTCTTTAAAAGTTTCCTCACAACCATTAAAGACAAAACTATCACATTCTACTTTGTTCTGATCTTCGATTTCTGGAACATTTTCATTCAAGGATTCCAATTCTATATTTGAATTAGACTCTGAATATACCTTAGTATCTAAAATAGACTCATTTGTATATTCTTGTGTAATAGAATTTAAGGAACCTTCTTTTACATCAACTATAGAGGTATCTTCATTATCTCTATTGTGCGACTTGGTCTTCTGCGCGCCGTGTTCAGCGTTAACTATTGAAAACATAAAGTCTGATTATGTACAAGAAAGGCACTACTTACTGTACTTTATAATATTACTAGAAGCCTTCGCGTTTTTTTTTTGCCATAATCGGGTAATAACTTGGTAAAAAGTATCCTTTAACCATCCTGTAATCGGTGGAGAAATATGACCTGTAGGCGAGAACAGTCGGTCGGACAACTGGACATCCGAACAGCGAAATAAGTATAGGCCAAGCTGAAACGGAGACCATTCGCTCGCTTTCAATAATAGGCAAGCCAGTGGGAATCGGGTTCTGTATCCGCCTCGCTACAGATGGATATTGGTATAGCTGAGTTGCTCAGTATATATCTGCATAGACCGGTGTTTGGCATCGGCCTAGGCCGATATTTTTTTTATAATAAAATATCTGATAGAGTGATCAATCCAAATGGTTCAGGAGGGAAAAGACACAAACTATAACTATAACAGATAGGGAAATCTGTTCATAGGAACCATGGCTTCGATTTTAGATTTAATAAAAACTGCATTATGATTTTTTTATAAATCTTATACTTATTATTTCATTCATGACCGGGTGGTCAAAACCGCTGTTAACAATGTTACAATATTACGATTACTATGGTACCTATCTTACCCAGGTTCAATTCCCGGTTTCACTATCTCTTATAGTTTTCGTTTTCGCCCTACTGATCCGTTTGGATTGATCATCCTGTGTATCAGGTAGATAGATGGAGATAATAGTAAGGTTTAGATGGATGTAGATAATATAGGTAGGTATAGATGGGTTACCCAGTATGTCTGCATAGACCGGCGCATGGTATCGTCTGATGTCGATACCCAATTCGTTCGCGAACTCGCTGCCGTAGAACACCAGCAGCTCCGTGAAGCGGGGTATAATCTTTATTGTCCTATGACAAACGAATCCTCATATCAAACAACGAAATTTTAATGTTTTTTACTAGAGCGAAAATGTATAAAACTTAAATGCATCGTCTCAAATTACGTTAAGCTTACCAACGCTCTTTTTTAGGGTTCCGTACCCATAGAGTAAAAAACGGGACCCTGTTACTAAGACTCCGCAGTCCGTCCGTCTGTCTGTGTGTCTGCCCGTCTGTCACCAGGCGCCAGGCGGTGTTGTATCTCATGAACCGTCACAGTCAGACAGTTGAAATTTTCACAGATAATGTATTTCTGTTGCCGCCATAACAACAAAAACTAAAAAACGGAAATAAAATAACTATTTAAGGGGCCTCCCATACAACAAACGTGATCGGATGCGTTAACTTTGCACCTCATTTGCATCCGTCGCCATACATACCAGGTGCAAACTTAACTTAACCCGACCCGACCAGTTAAGACGGGATATGTGTTTGTACGGAACCCTCAGTGCGCGAGTCAGACTCGCACTTGGCAGTTTTTTTCACTTCAATATAAACATATTATATTACCATGTAATTTTCGAGTTTGCGCCATAGTTGTGTAGCCTGGACTATAGTTAGACAGTTTTACTGTATATTATGTATTATGCTAACCTATAGTACAGTTGGCCGCGGTACTGGTAGGCGACGAGGTTCTGCTCGGTGTGGTGTCTCGAGCAGTTCACGTATCGCATACAGTTGGACTTGTTATACTAGAGTAGTGCCAGAGAGCGCACCTATAGTACAGTTGGCTGCGGTACTGGTAGGCGACGAGGTTCTGCTCGGTGTGGTGTCTCGAGCAGTTGACGTATCGCATCCAGTTGGACTTGTTATACTAGAGTAGTGCCAGAGAGCTCACCTATAGTACAGTTGGCTGCGGTACTGGTAGGCGACGAGGTTCTGCTCGGTGTGGTGTCTCGAGCAGTTGACGTATCGCATCCAGTTGGAATTGTTATACTAGAGTAGTGCCAGAGAGCTCACCTATAGTACAGTTGGCTGCGGTACTGGTAGGCGACGAGGTTCTACTCGGTGTGGTGTCTCGAGCAGTTGACGTATCGCATCCAGTTGGACTTGTTATACTAGAGTAGTGCCAGAGAGCTCACCTATAGTACAGTTGGCCGCGGTACTGGTAGGCGATGAGGCTCTGCTCGGTGTGGTGTCTCGAGCAGTTGACGTATCGCATCCAGTTGGACTTGTTATACTAGAGTAGTGCCAAAGAGCTCACCTATAGTACAGTTGGCCGCGGTACTGGTAGGCGATGAGGTTCTGCTCGGTATGGTGTCTCGAGCAGTTGACGTATCGCATCCAGTTGGACTTGTTATACTAAAGTAGTGCCAGAGAGCTCACCTATTGTACAGTTGGCCGCGGTACTGGTAGGCGATGAGGTTCTGCTCGGTGTGGTGTCTCGAGCAGTTGACGTATCGCATCAAGTTGGACTTGTTATACCAGAGTAGTGCCAGAGGGCGCACCTATAGTACAGTTGGCCGCGGTACTGGTAGGCGACGAGGTTCTGCTCGGTGTGATGTCTCGAGCAGTTGACGTATCGCATCCAGTTGGACTTGTTCGGGTCCCGAGCGTCTAATACGTGCGCGGGTTTGTGGTCGCGGTCGAAGATCTGAGCACAAAAGAAAACAATACTTCGAATAACCAGTTCACTTTGTGGTGTGGTTTTTTTAATAGCCGACGGAAGCCCAAGTCGCAACGGCAACTGACAACCAACGGTACCATGTCAGTTGACACTGATGCTGGCCCGAGAGATGCTTCTTCACGCTTTTTATGTATTTAGCTTGTGTACCTATCCGTGTATCTGTGTGTCTGTCTGTTGCATCATAGCTTTCAAACGGATGGATCAATTTGAGTGCGGTTTACTTAAATCGTAAGACGTGTCCGTCGAAATGGTTCTTAGCTATGTTTGGTGGAAATAGGCCGAGTAGTTTCCAAGATATTCAGCTTTAATTGGAATAAGTGGCAAGATCTCAAGAATATTTAAGAATTTTGTAGTTATGTTCAGTTTTAGTAGCATCTTCTATGATGGAGAGTTTTAAATTTTTAATGTACTTAGTTTAATATTATTACGTAAATTATTTTATTGATTACTTTACGAGTAATATAGTATGTTAGATTGTAAGGTACTTATTTATCTATACCTTTCAGGCATGAAATAAATAATTTGAATTTGAATTATCCCCCGCCGAAAAATGAGAGTTGTTTTAGTTAAGTTTAACATGTGTGTCTATCTGTGTGTGTGTGTGTGTCTCGTAGCTCGAGGGTAAAAAGAGCAGTTTTAATTCGGATAAAGCAGTTTTAATTGAAAGTCTTGTCTCTCGACACTTTCAGTTGCTTTCTAGATATAAATTAGATAAAGTACGAAGGATATATATATAGAGGGTACCTTACCTGCCAACAGTACGTGGAGGTTGATTCTTCAGTCTTGAGCCCGCGGTACGGTCCGAACCGGACTCCCGGCGGCAGAGTCATCGTGCTGAACACTCCTATACCAGCACCTGTACCAGATTTTTTTGTGTAAAACTACGACCAGACAAAAACAAATATATTAAGGGACAATCTTACACAAATCCACCTAATAGTCTTAATCTAAGCAATGGTTAGGTATCTACTAGACGACGGTATAGGTACATGTTTTGACGACGCGTTTGGCGCAGGTTGTAGACACCTGCCTACTGAGCCGGCGGTCCCGGGTTCGAATCCCGGCCAGGGCAAATATTTGTGTGGTGAACTCGAATATTTGTGCTTGGGTCATGGTTGTTCCATGTATTTAAGTATATATTTATATATATAAGTACGTATATCGTCGTCTAGTACCCATAACACAAGCTTTCTTAAGCTTAATTTGGGACTAGATCGATTTTTGAGAGGTTGTCCGATATTTATTTATTTATTTATGTGGGACTGGGACTGATCGCTGGCTGGTGATGAATGACAGAGGTTTGTATTTTGAATGAGATAATAGTACATTACATACTAAGGGTGGTGAATTCGAGAATGTCCCAGATCGGAGGTGTTTGTATTTATAAATTTGGGGGGATCAACTTTTCTTGCTGTTATTCTGTCCCGTGACCCAGGGGACAATAGTGATTAAACTTCTAAAAAAGTGTTGATAATTTATATTACTGGTATTGTCAGGAGATAGTATACATAAGAATGGGCTTATATAAGTGCTTAAATTACCTACAGAGATTTTGCAGAAAATCGTAGTTTTAAAAAGTGACCCAGGGGACATCACCATGGCAACGAGTGGCAGAAAATAGTTGATTGACCCAAATGCGACCTGGGGCTTCACATTACCGCCCGCGCTTTTTCTACATTTTTACGTCCTATACCTTGGCCAGGAAGTGAGATTTTCTCCGCTAATTCTCACTTACGGCTTAGGGTGACATAATATTTACCTGGTATGGTGGAGGGAGCCAGATGCAGGAAAATCCGTGGAATGGTGAGAGCTGAGCGCGGGACGAGCGCGGGATAGCCCGTGGGCGTGGACACCTATAAATTACCCAAAGTAAAAATTTAGAGAACCTATAGGTTCTATTCATATTTTTTTTATAACGTCATCCACTGCAATGTACTTACCTAAATCTAAAACCACAGCATTGTATATTACACGGAATAGAAAAAACTTTTTCTGTTCTGCGGTATATTTACTAGCATCACTAAGCATTAAATCTAAAAGTCCTACCATTCTATATTACTCACATCACTAGCATTTGCCCTGTAAGTTCTCATGTAAGTGACAAGGTTCCTTAAACCGAAGTAGGAATTTTTAAAAAAGACAAACGTGAACCCGATGGATGGCTAATGTGCTTAAGCATTTGACAAACATATGAAAGAGAGGACGCCCTAGCAGCGTAGAATTGTGGTCTCAAAGATTTGGTGTGATTTATGTAGTAATGATGTTATAGCTCGTTGGGAGAGAAACGCCGGAAAATTAGGGTCGCAGGTTTGAGTCTTGCATGCATTGCAGTGGATCATATTAGTTTTCTTTCGTTATTTGCCTTTGTGTCGATATAAATACAAAAATATGGTATCGATAAAAATATTATATCAAACAATGAGGCACAAAATAAATTATCCGTAGATTACGGCCCAGCCAGACGCAGACGGCAGCGTCGAACGGCGGCCATGCGAGTGAGCGAGACACCGCACTTGGACCTTCCGCTCCCACCTACTACCGCTGCTCAAGTCGTGGCACTGCCGTAAGGATTTAAACAGTACAGGATCTTACCCCGTCGTCGGGTATGATGAGAAGGGGTCCGTGGATGGAGCAGTATTCATACACGTAGTCGCCACAGCTCGAACAAACTATAAAATAATACCTGCTTGGTTAAGTGCCATAAAACTCGTTAACGAAAGCTCTGTTAACAAGTAGAGGTAAAAAAAATGTTAAAATGCTATCATGTTTACGAAACTTTCGCAATCATACTTTCTATCCTCGCTTTAGTCGCTTTTAAAAATGACAAGGCTGCGAAAAATATAATATTTACTTTACTAAAATTAACTGATACCTACTATAAATTGTTGGACCAATATTTAGGTTTAGGTTTAACGATCTTTATTACTCATTAAGAACAAAAGTTCACTTACAATGAGCTTAAACTATTATTGTTCATATGCATAAAAGATACACCCGACTTATCGATATTATTTAACATATGTTATCACTAATGAATTGTTTTAGTTTGGTTTTTAACATTTTTAATGAATGACACTCTTTCACTTCACTAGGTAAGTTGTTGTACCTACAACTGTGCTCCCTCTGACATGATGTTTCTTTTGCCGTATCCAGTTCTGTGTTTATAAAGTTTGATTTTATCTGTGTTTCTCAAGCAGTGTCTAAAGTGTCGTTTTGTTAATGTAATGTTTGTATGTATTTTGTGTGTAAGGATTTCCTAGCTATACCCGTGTTATTGAAAATTAAAATATGAATGTTTAATTCATTCACCTAATTTATACGAGTATCAGCGATTTACACGTTTATAAAATAACAAACAAGTAAACATCCTATCATTTATATTTGTTTTACTTATACCCATTCTAGATTTAGAGTTTATTTATGTAGGTACTTACAAACATATTCGTCAAAACCAGGTTCCTCCGGTTCGTAATAAGACACTCGAACACGGTTACGCGACACACGTTTCATTTTTATACGACCATTAATTTTTTAATTTCAAATATTGATTTCACTTCACTCTTTTCTTTATGGCTACTGTGCATCTAGCACAATTCTGCCAATGACAAGTGTTGAGCTTAAAAATATCAAAACTTATTTAAGTTTCAGGGGCGTCAATTTCCCGCCAAATCTACTTTTTTTAACGTCACAGGCTGCGTTCGGAAATATTACAATCTTGAAACTTTTTTTAGGGTACGTTCATAAACATGTTAATATACGACAAACACCAAACCAAGTGCACAAAAAGTACTTGATATTGTAGTTACCTAATTTAGTAAAATGCTGTAGTAAATGGACACTTAGCTTTTGTTTTAGTGATATATCAATATTTTCTTAGAATAATGTACTTCTATAATTTAGCAAGAATGTATCATATGAATGTGAATTGATTTACCTACCTATTTAGAAATATACCCGTAATAATTCTTAATAATGGTATTTATTTACATTAAATAGTTAAATTATATTAAATAGTCGTTAGCTTTGTGATCATAATTTCATTCTACATTATAACAGTAAAGCTCATCTTATGAGCGCCCTAACTTGTTTCTGAACACACCCTAAAAAGTTGAGAAAGCGGGAAGTAAAGGGTTGCTCCAAAGTTGGAATTTAAAAGTTCATGTTATCAAAGCAGCTAGAATTGAAACTATTGAAAGCCATAAAAAAATCTCCATTAAAATTACGTCCCATTCACATGACATCTTCTTTGCAAACGGTCTCTTATGTAAATCAATCCAATCGCAAGGTCCCTTCTGTAAAAGTCCCTTTCGCTGAACGTCCCTAGAGTGAACTAGTTTAGTAGGCTAAGGCTGCACGATTGGAGCGCAGCGAAGTTGTTTAAAAGAGACCAATCACATTCCTCAGATTTAACTTCTTTTGGTTGGTTCTGATTGGTTTATTTTCTCCGATGGAAATGCAATACTAGGTCGATGCAGAGTCAGCCACCGGCCCGGCTAAGCTTGCACCATAGATGGGAGCAGAGTTTTTTTTTTTTGTTTTTTTTTCGAAATTTTCTCTTCGTCACTACCTAGCGAAATTTAATTTGTGCATTTTAAAACAAAAATTTCTAAAATCGGTTGAGAACTCGCTGAGATCTGCGCATTGTTACAAAGTCCATTCGAGTCGATCCATGGGAGCTTCGCTCGCTCCGCTCCAAAAACTATACTTCGCGGCTAATGTCGCGCGACATAACGTCATGCGTCACTTTCTCACAGCACTGTACAGAAAGAGACAGGTAACGTACCTCGCACGACAGTCATGTGTCACAGTAAAGGTGTAGCTCATTTCAATGTTACTTTACTAACGGAGAGCGTGGGCGACTACTTGGTGGTAACAAATTCGGAATAGCCCGCCTCCCTGTTTTTAGGGTTCCATACCCAAAGGGTAAAAACGGGACCCTATAACTCTCCACTGTCTGTCTATTACCAGGCTCTCTCATGAACCGTGATAGCGAGACAGTTGAAATTTTCACAGATGATGTATTTCTGTTGCCGCTATCGCTATAACAACAAATACTAAAAACAGAATTAAATAAATATTTAATACAATGATCGGTTGCGTTAAATTTGCCAGGTGCAAACTTAACTTAACCCGGCCAGTTAAGATAGGAAGTGTTTTTTACGGAACCCACGGTCCGCGAGTCCAACTCGCACTTGACCGTTTTTAAAGTAACTTATAAACAGACGTCAAATCTGTCAAAAAGTAAAAAATAAAACAATGAGTAGTTAACAGTATTTATTTCTTTTTGTAAAGCTTAGTTTTCTCTTTCGCCTTCTGTCGTTTCTGCATGTGGATCTCGATGTGCCGGATCAGATGTTCCCGACTCTGAAAATATAAGATAAGATATTTGAGTAATTTTCAAAACACATGCACATAGTTAAGGGCTTTAATTAAAACAAAACTTAATTGATTCCTTCGTGTAACGATAGTTAACCAAATCTTTTGTATGAGGAACTTTCCTAACACAAAAGAAACGATCGTAATTTTGTTTTTATTAAGCCTTTAACTATGTACATGTTTTTTGAAAATGATAATAAAATAAGTTATCATTTATTAAATAATAACTTATTTTACAGTAGTAATAATGATAATAAGAGCTAAAGCTAAGCTTTAATAAGCTTTAAAATAAATAAAGGAGATATTAATAAAAAAAGAATGCAATAATTTAGTTTTTATTAAATAGCTCGATAAATTAAAAATTATATATCGGATACAATAATATTAAATCTGAATGAATACATAAAAATCAACTTAAAACAATCAGTAACATCCAAATAAAATATTATAGTTTTAATTACCAACAGCACAAATTTTATGTTGCAAGCAAATTTATTAACTTGTTATAAGTAGTTTTTGTCTTTCGAAATGGCTATTAAAGTTTTTACGTTTTCAACCGCCAGATCGTCTCAGAAAAAAATCGAAAAATAGTTTCCACATAAAATTCTATATACCTATCGAACTTAGTCATAAAATTTCACGAGAATCAGTTGAGAAATGCGACCTCTAGTCATTAGCAGCCGGAAAGCGCCTTGACATATGTTTTTTTTTGGCCTAACATAAAACGAAGACGACTCGCTCGCCCGGATAATTTCAAGTATACTTTCCGTACTTTTTTAGCCCTTGGGGAAAAACGCTACTTAGCCTCGCTAAGCAAAAAAATTGCAACATCCTAATTACTCACAGTATAGACCCGGCCGCAGTAGTCGCATATCCTGTCGGTGGACTTTAGCCGCTGTTTTTTGTGGATGTTGCGGTGCTGTTTCATTTCTGCTTCCACTGCGAATTGCTGCAATAATGTAACAAGAGTATGAAGGATTTGATAAACCGTAAAACTAACCAACTATAAGTCCAATACTCCAACTATGGTCCAAAACAAAACTCGTTTATTTTTACCAAAATCCATATTCCATCAGTGATTTCATGCGTTTTTATTTAAGTTCAATTTTGCTGTTCACCTTAGAGTTTCTTTGTAATAATTGCCATAATATTAACGAGTAATTTTCGGATTAAAATGGACCATAGTTCGTAGACTGGACTATAGTTAGGTAGTTTAACGGAAATTAAGATTTGGAGTATGAAATTAGTATATTGGCCTCGTGAAATACGCAAGAGAACCAAGGTTGTAGATGTAGCTGAGACAGTCGCCAAACTTAAGTCAGTGGGCGGGGCACATTGCTTGTTGAACCGATGGCCGTTGGGGCAGAAAGGTTCTTGAGTGGTGACCGCGAGCGGAAGACGCAGCGTGGGGAGGCCTCCGACAAGGAGGCCCAGGGCGCCGGATATAAAGGGGCGCTGGATATAAAGGGGCGCTGGATATAAAGGGGCGCCTGATATAAAGGGGCGCCTGCGAGCCCCTTTATTATCGTCTCGCTCATTGAGCGAGGCCTTCTTACTCGCGAATTTCCGAAAATATTGCGAAAATCTCGCTGTTTAGGGGGCGCCGTAGAAATTTCGCCGAGCGCTGGTAGTGCTAAAACCGGCACTGCACGCTTACCTATGAGGCGCCCGCAACATTGCGTATTTTTAAAATAAAAGGATAAAAAGTATCCCATAAACATCTTCGGATGTCCAGCTATCCCTGTACCACAGACAACCCCCACTAGACGGAGCATGTAAGGCGACCCGCGCGCACCAACGATATGGTACGGCAGAACATTAAAGTATCAACACGGCAACCACCGTTTAGTTGCGTCCTTGTTTATGATCCATGCGTACGTCAACGAAAAAAGAAATTAAATAAATAACATGGTAAATTGTAGTGTTAAGTGGTGTAGATAGACCTCATAAACATGGACGCAACTAAACGGTGGCCGCCGTGTTGATACCTTAATGTTCTGCCGTACCATATCGTTGGTGCGCGCGGGTCGCCTTACATGCTCCGTCTAGTGGGGGTTCTCTGTGCCCTGTACCAAAATTGGTTAATCGTCCAGTCGTTTCGGCGTGATGAGAGAAGAAAGAAATTATGTCCAACAGATGGCAGAAGTCCTATTGAAGTTCTAGGTCAGTCACTGGTTGTCACACGTCACTTCAATAGATTTTGCTCGCATTTTACGATCTCTGATGATATTTTATCCCCTTCCCCAGTAAGTTATAATGAACAGTAATTTGGTTTCCAGTGTGTTATTAGGGTTCCGTACCCAAAAGGTAAAAACGGGACCCTATTACTGAGACTTCGCTGTCCGTCCGTCTGTCACTAGGCTGTATCTCAAGAACGGCGATAGCTAGACAGTTGAAATTTTCACAGATAATGTGTTTCTATTGCCGCTATAACAACATATACTAAAAATAAAATAAAATAAGCATTTAAGGGGGGCTCCCATACAACAAACTTACAGATAATGGTACGGAACCCTTCGTGCGCGAGTCCCACTCGCACTTGGCGTATTTTTATTTTTATTTCATCTACATTCTCATCTAGGCATGGAGCGTGCCCTTACAAAATAAAAGGCGATCCTGCATCGCGCTGATAAAATTTTCCTGGCATTTGAAGTGTCAAACGCTTACCTTAGGACAGTCAGGACACTGGAAGCTCTGTTTGGGGTGGTCGCTGAACTGCACGTGCATCCGGAGATGCGTGGCCGTCGCGAACTTCATGCCGCAATGGTTACACGATATCCTGCAACAAACAGACAGTTATACCTAGTAGACGACGCGATTAGTGCATTTTGTAGAGCACCTGCCTACTGAGCCGGCGGTACCGGGTTCGAATCCCGGCCGAAACTCAAATATTTGTTCCTGGTTCATCGATTTTATCTATATATGTATTTATAATGGAAGTCCGTAGAAACACTTATATTGTTAGATACTTTCTTCAACTATTACGAGGCGAAACCTATAATCCATTCCTCTTGTCGCGAATTTCTTTCTGGGTACCCGCGGTTCCCACCATCGTCCTCCGCCCCCGGGCGCGCCCGCTGCTCGCGGTCCCGGCAACGCGTACACGGAGCCACTCTCACTCTCCACTTCATCACGCGCTAACGTTACTCAACGACATCTTGCTTAGTGACAGCGATCTGGATATATTTTTTAGCTCCGAGTCTAGGCTCATGTCCTCAATCACTGGCTACTTGGAGTCTATTGTTAGGCCTAGCTCAATTACAGCCTAACCTTATTATTATTGTTATTTTCTCTTTCTATAAATACCCATGTATACTAAGTTAATCAGCATGCTTGGTTATATACTGTAAGTGTTGATTGTAAACTTATAAATAAAATAAATAAATAAATATATTATATATGAGTCATTTTCAAAAAATGTACTATTGTGTAATGTACATAGTTAAAGGCTTAATAAAAACAAAATTACGATCGCGTCTTTTGTGTAACGAAAGTTACTCATACAAAAGATATCGGTAACTATCGTTACACAAAGGGATCAGATCAATTATGTTTTGTTTTAATTCAAGAATTTAACTATGTACATATTTTTTGAAAACGACTCGCATATCGTCGTCTAGTACCCATAGTACACGTTATGTTTAGTTTGCCACTAAGTTGAAATGTAAAATTAGTTATTTATTTACTTATAAATGTATGTAACACTAGGAGGTGCCCGCATCATCATCTGAGTATTTCTTTACCGTAGACAGATGAAAAGTATTCTATAACCATCTTTGGATGTCCAACTATCCCTGTACCAAAATGGGCTAAAATTTATCCAGCAGTTTTGGCGAGATGCGAGGGAAAAGGAAATTAATGACTGGCATGGCGCCGCGCGCCCATACAAAACAAATGACGATCCTGCATCACGGCATTAGGATTTTTCCTGAAATCATGACTTCTCTCCATAGAAAAATGATTTTATGATAGAAAAATGATTATACAGATGAGACGCCCGATAAGAAAACAGTGTTTTTATGAAACGAGCTAAAAGCGAATGTGATAATAAGATCACACAAGTGTTATAAGGCATTCCGGTTTCGTTGGCCACTATTAGAATGGTATGATTTTGACTTGAGTATTATCTCGGCCGGGTTCAGTATGCCAAGCGGATCAAATATCCTAAGAGTTTTCTATGCCGAACCGTTTTAACACTAGACTAGTAAAATTGATTTCTACCGTAAATTATAAGCAATTCGACAACCAATGCTAATAATGTAAGGCAGACGCAGTCCGTAGCATCGCTCAAGGGGAAGTTAAAGGAATTGTGGCTGTCGAACGAATGATTAGGTTGCCGTTTTTGTTATAATTATAATTTTATTTATGTTGAATATTATGTATATGTATTTATATAGATATTATGTAATATGTATTATATTGACTGTTACCTATCTCTCTCTCTGTTGGTTTTTGCTTTTTCATGTGTATTATTGTATAGTTATAGTTACTCCTTTGTATTGTACATGTAACATGTTGCTTGGTTTGCCTACCATTTACATTTGTTTAGCACTCATTTGCTCAAAGGTTAACTGGAAGAGATCCCTTAAAGGGATAAGTTCGCCTTTGTACATGCTTATTCTTTCGTAATGTGTTTTTCTTGTTTTTATGTACAATACAGTGTTTACATACAAGTGTTTACATACAATGTGTATTTTCTTATATTTCTTTTTTTAGGGTGTACATGACGCAAAGCTCTCCCCATCTCTATATTAATTTCCACCTGTTAGAAATATGAACAGTCGTCAATTGTAAGCATATTATTCTAGCTACTCACTTGCGCTAGTTCTGATACGCGGTGCTAATAATACTATTATTATTATGTATGTATGGGATTATGTTTGTACTGTATGTACTCTATGTATGAGAGGGGTAGTGTATATACTACTGAACTAGATTTTAAGGATTACGCCGCACCTCCACCATATGTGGGGTGGAGACTCGGGGAAACACTTTACTTGTTAATCCATACTAATATTATAAATGCGAAAGTGTGTCTGTCTCTCTGTCTGTCTGTTACCTCTTCACGCTTAAACCGCTGAACCGACTTAGATGAAATTTGGTATGGAGATAGTTTGAGACCCGGGAAAGGACGTAGGATACTTTTCATCCCGAATAAATTTAGTGTTCCCGTTGGATGAGCGGGTAACACCGCGGGGCACAGCTAGTTTAGAATATATTTTGGACCGAAATACAATAAATATGGCTGTTTAGTGGCGACTCTTAGAGGAATCCAAGTGTGACGAGGGTATAGCTCGGTGGATGTGCAAAATAAAGAATAGGATTTGGTATTATTTTTATATTGGACTTCAACTCAGATATAGGGTTTAAACACGAATACTTCTTTCCTAATGGGCCTACATCCCTACAGCACGCTACTCACTTGCGCTGGTTCTGATGCGCGGTGCTGTAGAGCACGTGCGCGTTGTACGCGTGCCACGCCTTGAACTGTGTAGATGTAAATGAACTCGACTGAACACGCCGCAAAGCTATCTCGACCTGTATATTAGTCTGGCTACTCACTTGCGCTGGTTCTGATGCGCGGTGCTGTAGAGCACGTGCGCGTTGTACGCGTGCCACGCCTTGAACTGTGTAGATGTAAATGAACTCGACTGAACACGCCGCAAAGCTATCTCGACCTGTATATTAGTCTGGCTACTCACTTGCGCTGGTTCTGATGCGCGGTGCTGTAGAGCACGTGCGCGTTGTACGCGTGCCACGCCTTGAACTGTGTAGATGTAAATGAACTCGACTGAACACGCCGCAAAGCTATCTCGACCTGTATATTAGTCTGGCTACTCACTTGCGCTGGTTCTGATGCGCGGTGCTGTACAGCACGTGCGCGTTGTACGCGTGCCACGCCTTGAACTGTGTAGATGTAAATGAACTCGACTGAACACGCCGCAAAGCTATCTCGACCTGTATATTAGTCTGGCTACTCACTTGCGCTGGTTCTGATGCGCGGTGCTGTACAGCACGTGCGCGTTGTACGCGTGCCACGCCTTGAACTGTGTAGATGTAAATGAACTCGACTGAACACGCCGCAAAGCTATCTCGACCTGTATATTAGTCTGGCTACTCACTTGCGCTGGTTCTGATGCGCGGTGCTGTACAGCACGTGCGCGTTGTACGCGTGCCACGCCTTGAACTGTGTAGATGTAAATGAACTCGACTGAACACGCCGCAAAGCTATCTCGACCTGTATATTAGTCTGGCTACTCACTTGCGCTGGTTCTGATGCGCGGTGCTGTACAGCACGTGCGCGTTGTACGCGTGCCACGCCTTGAACTGTGTAGATGTAAATGAACTCGACTGAACACGCCGCAAAGCTATCTCGACCTGTATATTAGTCTGGCTACTCACTTGCGCTGGTTCTGATGCGCGGTGCTGTAGAGCACGTGCGCGTTGTACGCGTGCCACGCCTTGAACTGTGTAGATGTAAATGAACTCGACTGAACACGCCGCAAAGCTATCTCGACCTGTATATTAGTCTGGCTACTCACTTGCGCTGGTTCTGATGCGCGGTGCTGTAGAGCACGTGCGCGTTGTACGCGTGCCACGCCTTGAACTGTGTAGATGTAAATGAACTCGACTGAACACGCCGCAAAGCTATCTCGACCTGTATATTAGTCTGGCTACTCACTTGCGCTGGTTCTGATGCGCGGTGCTGTACAGCACGTGCGCGTTGTACGCGTGCCACGCCTTGAACTGTGTAGATGTAAATGAACTCGACTGAACACGCCGCAAAGCTATCTCGACCTGTATATTAGTCTGGCTACTCACTTGCGCTGGTTCTGATGCGCGGTGCTGTACAGCACGTGCGCGTTGTACGCGTGCCACGCCTTGAACTGTGTAGATGTAAATGAACTCGACTGAACACGCCGCAAAGCTATCTCGACCTGTATATTAGTCTGGCTACTCACTTGCGCTGGTTCTGATGCGCGGTGCTGTACAGCACGTGCGCGTTGTACGCGTGCCACGCCTTGAACTGTGTAGATGTAAATGAACTCGACTGAACACGCCGCAAAGCTATCTCGACCTGTATATTAGTCTGGCTACTCACTTGCGCTGGTTCTGATGCGCGGTGCTGTAGAGCACGTGCGCGTTGTACGCGTGCCACGCCTTGAACTGTGTAGATGTAAATGAACTCGACTGAACACGCCGCAAAGCTATCTCGACCTGTATATTAGTCTGGCTACTCACTTGCGCTGGTTCTGATGCGCGGTGCTGTAGAGCACGTGCGCGTTGTACGCGTGCCACGCCTTGAACTGTGTAGATGTAAATGAACTCGACTGAACACGCCGCAAAGCTATCTCGACCTGTATATTAGTCTGGCTACTCACTTGCGCTGGTTCTGATGCGCGGTGCTGTAGAGCACGTGCGCGTTGTACGCGTGCCACGCCTTGAACTGTGTAGATGTAAATGAACTCGACTGAACACGCCGCAAAGCTATCTCGACCTGTATATTAGTCTGGCTACTCACTTGCGCTGGTTCTGATGCGCGGTGCTGTACAGCACGTGCGCGTTGTACGCGTGCCACGCCTTGAACTGTGTAGATGTAAATGAACTCGACTGAACACGCCGCAAAGCTATCTCGACCTGTATATTAGTCTGGCTACTCACTTGCGCTGGTTCTGATGCGCGGTGCTGTACAGCACGTGCGCGTTGTACGCGTGCCACGCCTTGAACTGTGTAGATGTAAATGAACTCGACTGAACACGCCGCAAAGCTATCTCGACCTGTATATTAGTCTGGCTACTCACTTGCGCTGGTTCTGATGCGCGGTGCTGTACAGCACGTGCGCGTTGTACGCGTGCCACGCCTTGAACTGTGTAGATGTAAATGAACTCGACTGAACACGCCGCAAAGCTATCTCGACCTGTATATTAGTCTGGCTACTCACTTGCGCTGGTTCTGATGCGCGGTGCTGTACAGCACGTGCGCGTTGTACGCGTGCCACGCCTTGAACTGTGTAGATGTAAATGAACTCGACTGAACACGCCGCAAAGCTATCTCGACCTGTATATTAGTCTGGCTACTCACTTGCGCTGGTTCTGATGCGCGGTGCTGTACAGCACGTGCGCGTTGTACGCGTGCCACGCCTTGAACTGTGTAGATGTAAATGAACTCGACTGAACACGCCGCAAAGCTATCTCGACCTGTATATTAGTCTGGCTACTCACTTGCGCTGGTTCTGATGCGCGGTGCTGTAGAGCACGTGCGCGTTGTACGCGTGCCACGCCTTGAACTGTGTAGATGTAAATGAACTCGACTGAACACGCCGCAAAGCTATCTCGACCTGTATATTAGTCTGGCTACTCACTTGCGCTGGTTCTGATGCGCGGTGCTGTAGAGCACGTGCGCGTTGTACGCGTGCCACGCTTGGAACTGTGTAAATGTAAATGAACTCGACTGAACACGCCGCAAAGCTATCTCGACCTGTATATTAGTCTGGCTACTCACTTGCGCTGGTTCTGATGCGCGGTGCTGTAGAGCACGTGCGCGTTGTACGCGTGCCACGCCTTGAACTGCACGCCGCACGGCGCGCAGGCCGCGCGCGCCGCCGCCGGCCCGTGCGCGCGCATGTGCGCCGCGAACTGCGCGCCGTCCGTGTACGTCAGCGAGCAGTGCACGCAGCGGTGCAAGCGCTTGTTGTGCAGCACGCTAACGGAACATTTATTTATTTTCATCACACTTGCTCCTAATCAAGGGTTTACATGCTAGGAAAACGGGTGGTAAGTCGTAAATTACACCCTAGGGCGGTAATTTTTCTCACACTTTAAGGGTTTACATGCTAGAAAACCGGGCGGTAAGTCGTATATTACGCCCTAGGGCGGTAAGTAATTTTGGTATTGACTACTAAGTAATAATACGTTTGCTTTATTTCCTCCAAAGTGTGATGAAAAACGTCGTACGTGACTCTGGTGGGTGGTAAAGGAATTCCAAACTCGTGTCATTAATAGAGAGCGGATTTGAAGTAGCGATCTCAATATTAATATGGATATGACTACTTAGTGCAATTTGTTAAATACATGTCATGATATTAATATTAGGTCTTACAGTCTATTATTATTACACCGCACACCGCAAACTTAGCTAAATAAATAATTAGATCAAATGAATGTTATTTTTGCAACAGACCACATTTAAAGAAAAAGTATTTTACTCTAAATAAAGGACTTTTTGTACAACTCAAATATAGTAAGTTCCTATTTATTACGAATTTCACTTGAATGACTCATTTTTTAACGCTGTTTTTATTTATTATAATCATAATTTTTGCCCAATATTTACAAAAGCTTCCAAAAACATTTTTACTTTTTTGTTCTAATAAGTTACATTATTTTTGTTTGTAGAAAAAATAATAAATTATACCAGTCATATCCATATTAATATTGAGATCGCTACTTCAAATCCGCTCTCTAGTCATTAAAGCTCTCGCCTTCGGCTTCGAGCTTCTAATAGACACTCGTTTGTAATTCTTCGTTTACCGCTGACGTACAGGAACTGCGCGCCGTCCGTGTACGTCAGCGAGCAGTGCACGCAGCGGTGCAAGCGCTTGTTGTGCAGCACGCTAACGGAACATACCTTTGTTTATTTGATTTACTAGAATGTGCCACTTCGGATGTGTAATTATTTTTTCATCACACTTTTGGTCGTAAACAAGGGTTTACATGCTAGGAAAGCGGGCGGTAAGTCATAAATTACGCCCTAAGGCAGTAAGTAATTTTTGTCACACTTTAAGGGTTTACATGCTAGAAAAACGGGCGGAAAATCGTATATTACGCCCTAGGGCTGTAAGTCGTATATTATCTCGAATTGTTCCGCCCGAGACGTGACACTTCGAAGCCTGTTTTAACGCACATTATGACAATATTTCATTGCATATTTCAGAGAATAATATAAACTCACGCCATGTGCCTGGTGAGGCTGGGCCTCGTGGCCAGCACCACGCCGCAGTCTTTGCACGTGAACCGCTTGTGGTGGAGTCGCTTGTGTTTGCGGAACTTTTGGGGAGAGCTGGAACAACATCTATACTGTTACAGAATAGGCGAGACGATTTTTTTTTGAGGATTTATAGGGTGGCCCATTTAGATCGGTCTGTATGGGAAAGTCTGAAACTATAAGACATACGAAGATCTTCTTAGGAACCATGTCATCGATTTTAATGAAAATAAAAACTGCATTCATATATTAAATAAAAAAAGCTGTACTGAGCTCGGGACTCGAACCCGGACGAAGTGAAAAATTAAACTAACATTCTCTTCTTCTTTGTCGTTTTCACTCTTGGCAGAGTGGTCGTAGTCATCATTTCAGATGTTGGTGGCAAGCTTCACAACACGCCGCCATTCTTCTGATAGCCGCCTGCCTCGCACATTCGTGTAGTAACGATGAGCAATTTAACTAACATTTGTATAGAATCTTTTTATCGATTTATATTTTTTATGTGGTAATACCACATTTTTATTTTTATAAATAATGACACAAAGGTAAATTAAGAAAGAAAAATTGAATGCGATCTACTACAGGGTCGATTGCAAAAAAATTGTACATAGTTAAGGGCTTTAATTAAAACAATGTTAATTGATTCCTTTGTGTGACGAAAGTTACCCATACATTTTGTATGACTAACTTTCGTCACACAAAGGAAGCGATCGTATTTTATGTTAACTAAGCTTTTAACTACGTACAATTTTTTTGCAATCGACCGTACAATCGAAACTAACATTATTTAACATTATTTATTTAACATTATTTATTTTACATTATTTATTTAACTAACATTATTTCTTAGAAATTAAACGAACTTACCTGAAGTGAAGTTCTATTTTAATTGTATGAGCTGCACAGTCTCGAAATGATAATAACTCAAGTAGTAACGCAGTTATACAGCCTTTTGACCACAAAGTTCAGAGCCCAAGAGTTTAAGCTTTCAATTCAAAAAAACGCGCCAAACTTCCGAACGCAGCCATGATTCCCGCGCCCTGACTTGTCAACTTCATTTAGTTTAGAGTTTAGTAGCTTACAGCAACTTCCCCTTCCTGGCGTGACGCCTGAGAAAACAGAAACTTTGGAAATGACCTGGAAAATAAACTTTGAAATGGGTATAGGGTGGGGGGGATTATCATTTCGAGACTGTGCAGCTCATACAATTAAAATAGAACTTCACTTCAGGTAAGTTCGTTTAATTTCTAATTGTATTTCGCTGCACAGTCTCTTTATGATAATAACTCAAGTAGATGTTCAGAGTCAAATCAAAGTTTATTTTTAGCTTTGCAAGTAACTCGTAAGTGTTACTCGTCATAATATTACCTAATTGACTAATTTATAATATCTTCGAGAGGTATTAGCAAAACTTTAGGCGGCACTAGAAGCCTCTCATAAAACAGAGAAATTATTCTTAAGTTTCATATAAACCTGCAGGTGCCTGCCGTCTACCCTATAACATCAATATTAACCCATAGCAGAGCCACAGCAAAGACCCGGACAGGCCGGGTGGAGTGGGCGGCGAATATTAGAGTATCTATAGGTACTACCGCTCTTGTTTATGTGACTTGTGTTGTAAATTATCTTGTCAATGCGCCAGTTAAGCATTTGAGAAGTTCTCTCTTTTTAAGTTATTATTTAAACAATAATAAAAATAAAATGACATAATGATGTTCATGCATATCCTTATTCATATGACAACAGGGCTTTTATTAGACCAACTTCCGGTTTGTATCTAAAGAAAAGGCAGCGAGAGTAGAGGCTTGTTCGAAACCTGCCTAGATGTCTTAATTAAATCCAGAATTTAATTCAAAACTTAATCCATTTATTGGAAAATATTAGATAATTAAGATAAGAGACAGTTTTTGTACTCACTGTACAGTGGTACTTATTAGCAAGGTAATTATTTCTTGCTTAGTTCCTCTAAGGAGAAACTAGATACGATTTTGAAGACAATGATGGCAATTAATTTAACCACTAATCGTGGGTCCCAAGTTACACTATATTTTGGTTAATATATTATAATGGATAAAAGCAGCCTTCACAAGGCTTTTCTGTTATCACACTCGATTCTTGTACCTAATGAAGAGAGAGAGCAGATTTATAGCAGTTGCCACTTCTATATCAACTCGCTTTAAACAAAAAATATTAATAATAATAGTAAATTTCTCCAAGGGGCCTTCTCTACATGTAGGATCCATATCCCCACGCAAGTCTTCCAAACGACCGGGACGTATGAGCCCGAGACTCGATAGCGAGATACAAATAATAATAATAATAAAAATAGTTTTAAACATTTGTGCTGAAGGACTGATGCATCTAAATAATTATTAATGTTTTGAAATAAACAAAAAAGATACCAGCATTTTTCGGTATGTGTCTTACCGCGCAGCAAGCCAGCATCATGTCACCTGAGCTGAGACTGATGGACACTCCTCTTGGTTATAACACAGCACCACCATAACCAGGGTAAAGCGTTCCAAGAACTGCTACCGTCAACCAACAGTAACTTGATAAAATCTGAGTTACAAACAATTGTTATACATGTAGAGCTTACCAGGTAGCCTTAAAAACACCAGTAAGGTGCCACAAAAGAGCCTTCAGATTGCTATAAAAAAATATAATATACCTATGTGTATAATAAATACATATATTTATGTGAACGATGTCTGTATCAATAGTTCAACATGTGAAGGAGTCTGAGAAATCAATTATGGTTACTTTTTCCATGACATTTTTAATGCAAGTCAACTTAATATTTTAAAATATTGATTATGTAGCTTAACACATTCAATTTCTGACTGATTCCCTATTTTTGAATGATTACATTTTATATATAAAGAAAAATGTAGGTAACATTAGTTTTTCACACCCCTGCCAGATTTGTGTTACAATAGAATGTGGGTGTAGTATAAATTGAAACTGAATTCAGTTTATGTATGTATGAGATAATCTGAGGTTTAAGCAATCTTCTAAAAGATCTCACAGTTATTTTAAGTCGGAGCCAAGAGCCAAGACTTTCGGCTATAGGTAGAGTACTATAGTAAATCAATAATAACCACCAAAATAGTTCATTCTTTACCATTAAATAAATTGGCGTGGAGTTGACATAATTGTTTTGATATTTCTTTAGGAAATATGTATTTATGCCTTTTTAACTCTGTGAACCTCAAGCATCAAGCCAAAATCAGTGGCAGAACAGACTAGCACAAGCAACCCAGTCAAATAGGCAAAATGTCTGGTTTATTACATTGATAATTTAGTAAATCTGGATAAAAAAAATATAATCTAATTAAGCTAAAAAGCTTTAGAGGTTTTTAGTTCACAAGAAAGTTTATAATTGTCAGGATCTGACACACAACCCAAAAATTTGGACAAAAAATCTTATAGTTTACCATGAAACCTAGATTCTGTCACAGCTTTACATTTTTCTGTCTGCTATTACAGCATTCATTATTTTTATTGATTTATTTCCAAAATTACACTGAAAACCTAGATTCTCTAAAACTTTAGAGTTATCTGTATGCTATTAAAGCATTCATTTATTTTGATTTGTTTATTAGCTTTACTGCACAAAACAAGTCAGAGTGTGAGTACCTACTGGTACAGAACAAACATAATGTAGGTAGTACCTACTAACATTATATGTAGTTCCCCCAACCAAATAAAAACTACACATATCAATCACAAACCTAATATCAATCAGAGAACTGCATCACAGGTTTAAGCAACTCTGTGTAAACGTTAGATGACATGTGTTAATCCTAGAAAATATACCCTTTATATCTCTGATAGTTAGATTAAGAGTCTTCTATTAATAGACCCGGATAAAATATACCTCTCCGGGTAAAGTGTGCCCATAAATTTACTATTATATTGTGATGTAATTATAATTGTAATTTCATATTCATTATTGTTATTCAATGACATAGAATCAGACATGTAAAAATGCCCTCGGGGCCTATTTGCAGAATAAAGATTTTAATTTTAAATTTTAAGTACCAATATAGCAGTTGGGAGGCATAAGAATTACAGCTGTTCTAGACACCTCTTGCTTGTTGCTTTGCAATATGGTTATTTAATTCCCTTCAATTGTAATAAGACTCTAGATCTTATGACAGAAATGATCATAGGTAAATATTGGACTATGCAAGGTAAGCAATTAATAATAACTGCTTGCATAGTAATAGATCTTATCTCATTTACAATTTTTTCAATTGAAAAATATCTAATTCAGAATTAATTTTTTAATTACTCGCTGTTGCATCATTGCTGTAAAAGAGATTTTATAACTATCTAGTTATTAAGTGACAAATTGCTATTTTACTAAGCAGTACTTAAAGCACTATCGCTCAGCAGAGTGATCATGGGAATCAGAATTCCCAGGTGATTTACAAAGTGTATGTATATTTAGCCCTGGTCTCCATGCCTATAAGATACAGACATATGACCTAGTCATACTTGGCATTTATTTGCCTTACATTTTTCACTTTATATCAACTAGCCACTTCGGCTTCTATTTAATCTTGAGGCATCGTCCAATTTGTAATAGTCCAGAATGGTGTACCTTTTAATTTTTCCCCTCTTTCAATTACATTCTTGATTATAATGGGAATTATTCTTATTGTTCTCCGCAAGAGCAGATCTCACTCACTGGGTCCAGACCAACTGTCGACTTCTAGAGCTTCAACCAGTAAGGCCAGTCTCTGCGCTGATGTGTTCCTAATTCATCCGCTGGAGTAAGAACAAGTGATTATAAGCACTGATTAAAGAGCTTTCTGTAGTAAGACATATGTATATCAGACTGTTATGTGTGGCACAAAACAGTAGAATGTGAGCCCAATATGGTGCACCAGAATGCTGATCTTAACATGAACTGGACTAGTGTGACATGAGCACTCAAAAAACCATATGTAGTTTCTGCGCATAGAAAGCAACAAGTGAATCCAACTGATACACCATTCTGCTCAGCAGAGCCGGCAGGAAGTGAATCCAGAATAACTCACCACGTTTGCTAAGATAATAAGCATAGAGTGAACCCACAGTAGTACGAAATATAACTTGTTAAAAGCTACAAAAGTACCCACTAATGGCGCACCACAATACTAAATGAGCAAAGAGAGTACCCAACCAGACCAGCTCGTTAGTTAGCACTCCACATTGCTTCAAGATGCTAGTGACTAAAAATATATTTTAATGCGCCAGCAGCACACGCTGCTAAGATTATGCATGTTGCGGCATTCTGGAAAACCGGCGAGGTAACGATCCAAACTTGTACCATTCTCGTCTTACCTTGTTTGTTAGGATCGTCTTAGCATAATGTTTTTCCGTTTCTGTCATCTCTCATGCTATGTGTGGCATGAAGTGGCTTCGCCACCAGAATCGCGCTTCGAATGGCGCCTGCTCGATGATGACAATTGGTGATCGAGGACGTATTCAAGATGACCATTATGCCCGGGATATCGCTCGCC
The DNA here is from genome assembly GCA_932273695.1 of Apotomis betuletana. Lineage (NCBI taxonomy): Eukaryota > Metazoa > Arthropoda > Insecta > Lepidoptera > Tortricidae > Apotomis > Apotomis betuletana. Next base: position 7,980,403 of record OW026322.1, read on the forward strand.
GAGAATCCCTTTAGGGACTTTGGCTTGCCAACCGAGTCGAGGGCACCTACGCGTCGATATGGACCTCGCCCCGAGTCCCTCAAAAAGACGGAATTCCTGTCGCACTTTATCTATCAAACCACTTCGACGATGTCTCAACATCGTCTTTATAAAAACAAATAGTATTAAACACCTTACACAATACAATATTACATTATTATAATTAATACGAAAAATCGTAACATGGTCGTAGGCTGCACAAAAACGATTATGAAGTTGACAAGTCAGGGCGCGGGAATCATGGCTGCGTTCGGAAGTTTGGCGCGTTTTTTTGAATTGAAAGCTTAAACTCTTGGGCTCTGAACTTTGTGGTCAAAAGGCTGTATAACTGCGTTACTACTTGAGTTATTATCATAAAGAGACTGTGCAGCGAAATACAATACTTAGATATCAACTGTGTAGGTCTTAAGTAGTCAATTTTACTATGAAACATGATGTCTAAAATGAATAAATTGTTTTCATATTCTTTAATTTATTTTTCAAAACATCCGGGTTCGATTCCTGAGCTGAGTACAGGTTTTAATTTAAATGTATGAATGCAGTTTTTCTTTTTAAAATCGATGAAATGGTTCCTAAGAACAGATCTTCGTCGGTCTTAGGTTTCAGACTTTCCCATACAGACCGATCTAAATGGGCCACCCTGTATATGGGGGTTTTCCCTTGCTTTATAGCTAAACGTCTCATCGAATTTTCATTTCATATTTTGGAATGTTATAACACAAAGCTAACCTAACCTAATCTATATGTTGTTATTTCAAGATTTCTGAAAAATGTACGACATCCGAGGAAAAAAATTGTATACGAAATGAACCATTCGGTTAAATGTTTTTCTATAAAAGAAAAGTGTCCCATATATGGGACTAACTACACTTAGACTGCTTTAAAAGTCAGTAATTACCGTCAAAGTTCGACATTTCTACGGAGCGCTAAAAACGCTCCATACAAATGGCCACCTAATCGTGACGTCATTAAATTTTATGGGTACCAATATTTGTATGGAGACAATAAGTAATTTGACATTTTCACCGTGAAAAAGTGCGTTTAAGTTCATGGTTGTCATACAATTATTGTTATGCTAAATTATGAGGATTCTGACTCCGAAACAATTTCAAAAATGTTTTTAGGATATAAAATCGGTTGTCTGTAAAGTCGGTTTACTGACGATAGTTGAACGTAAGAAAATACTGATGAAATGGTTGCATTTTTCAAAAGAAGATTTGAATTTTATTTGTTTGATAGATATTTTGTATGGATATAGAGGAGGTAAATGGAAATCACAATTGAAATGATCAAATTACATTTATTTGTACGCATAAATACAATTATGTCAACAGATGTCGAACGCTGCCGAACGCGGAGGCCGATTGTGCCTGTTTGTCGCTCGTTCCGCGCTCTCGCTTGCACTTCAAGCCTTAAATGGAACGCCTCAGAGCGAGGTAACGCCGCATGAGTCGTGTTTGTTCGTGCATGCAGCCGCTTCATCGAATTATAAGACGTTGTCATCAAAAAAGTAGATTTGAATCTCATGATTGATGATGCCCATTTAGTGTTCCAAGTAGATTGTGCTTGAACTTCAATTTGATCTGAAGTACTTGGTTGTAATAGTTTCTGCTGGTTCTGTTGCTAAAGTTTAACGTTGTTGGTCGGTAAATTGTCGTTGAGTATCAATATGGACGTTAACCTTTGCCCTGAAGATGAGGATGTAGTTGTCGCTTTTAGGCCACTGGCAATAGCCAAGTTAGCAGCTTGGCGTCTGTTGCTTCGATCTCTTACATTACGTGCGTCTCTTGCGGCTGCTGTCTGTGCAGGAATTTTGGATGCAGCAATCCGCTGTCTGTACTCACGTTGTATTTGTGCCCTTGTTTTTGGAGCAGTTATTGGTTCTGCAAATGGCGTCGCAGAGGTAGATGCAACAGCTTCTTGAACCATGGGAACAGGAATTGGCGAAAAGAGTGGCTCATTTGTGAGTTTGATACGCTCATCAGGTTGGTTTGCAGTGGTGGTAGATTGTTGCGCGTGTTGTCGTTGACTTCTAGTTTGGACATTGTTCGACTCTTCAAGAGAACCACTGGCGATAGCCAAGTTAGCAGCTTGGCATAATCTGTTGTTGCGTTGTCTTTCGTTTTTTGATTTTCTCGCAGCAGCCGCCTGAGCAGGAGTTCTAGATGCTGCGATACGCTGTCTGTACTCACGTTGTTTTTGTGCTTTCGATTTAAAAGCAGCGATTAGCTGCGCGAATGGCGTAGCTGAAGTAGATGCTACAGCATCTTGAACCATGGGTTCACTCATCGAAGGTAGTGGCTCATTCGTGAAATCCTCTGGTACGTCAGGTTGTTTTTCCATGGTGCGATTGTAAGCGGTTCTGCAAAATGAATCGTCGTTCGAAACAATTCAGATTTTTTATTCATAAATTTTCTTCGTTCAGAAATTCATTTTAAATTTACAAAATACTTGAATAAAGTTTATTGTTTTTTCTATTCGACTGTTAAAATTAAATTTTGGATTTTATTATTTTATAACAATAAATTTTGTATTGACATTATTTCTTTCAGCAAGTAAACTGAATAAAAGTTGTTGTTCAATTTTAGTGCGTGCAGCCGGCTCCGTCAAATTATAAGACGTTGTCACGTCAAAAAAAAAAACCTACCTTTAAAAACATTATTTATTTTGTATTTTTTTCTTTGTTTCATGACATACTGAGCTTATTTTATTCGTATAGTATGCTGTAGAATTGAACATCAGTCGACATCCCTATTCTAATAAGTTTCTGTCAAAAATGTCATTTTAGTGGCAAGCTTTTATAGCCGACTGTACTTTTCTTTGGATATCCATCAAATGCTCACTGAGACGATTCTAAAGAGCCCAAGCTCGGTAGGATTGCTTTTTCTATTACAAAGTTCCTATGGCCACCTTCCGGCTCCATCATCAGATCAGCCCCATGGTACCATATTATTGTATTGTCATCAAATTTAAGTAAGTATGCAAAATTTCAGCTCAATCGGTTGACGATGTCTGCTTAAAAATTGGGTTGCAAGATTTCACCCGAACAAACATACATTAAGAGGCCTTATTCCTTTTAAATGCTGATTGTTTAGATAGTTTTCTCTATGATCAAACATGTTTCTTAACATAATATTGATGTTACTACCTAGCACAGGGCTATTGGGATTTATTTGTATATATTTGAAACCTACAGTTTGAATTTTTCATTGATAATTTTTGTTTTAAAAACTACTCGAAATTGACAAAATTCACGCGGAAATTTAGTTTTTTCAATTTATTTTCGACTGCACGCAATGAAAGCATGAAAAAGCTGTGTTACTACCTAGAACTCGGAGAAAAGTATTATTCACTTCAAAAAGTTGGTTAAAATTATCAATACATTTGTCATAATATGAAAAAAAAAAAAATTTTAAAAGGCATAAGGCCTCTTAAACATACAATGCAAGCTAAATAAAAGCTTGTAAAATAGTATTGTAAATAGCGTAAAGAGCAGGCGACTCACTCGGTGGTGTAGTGGCACTCCGAGCAGCGCAGGGCGCTCTCTCCATGCTCCTTCTTGTAGTGGTGCAACGTGTCTTCGTAGGTGTTGTAGCGTTTGTCACACTTCATGCATTCATATCTGTAACATCAGACATAAGGCTCCTTATTCCTTCAAAAATGCTGATTGTTTTAGACATTTTTCTCTATGATCACACATGTTGGTTAACATATTATCAACTAGCTTTTGCCCGCGACTACGTACGCGTGGAACTTGATAAAAGGGATTATTAAAAGCGCCAAAGCAAATGTAAGAGCAATTGTGCTTTTGGTCTAATAATTACATTTCCTACAGGGTCACCGCACCCCAACAGAAATGTTCACTCACTTTTCAATCTTTTTAGGTATAATTTACAGGATGAAAACTATCCTATGTCCTTCCTCGTATCTTGAACTATCTCGATGCCAAATTTCATCAAAATCGATTCAGCGGTTTAAGCGTGAAGAGGTAACAGACAGACAGACACACTTTCGCATTTATAATATTAGTATGGATGTTAGTACATAGAACAGGGCCATTGCGACTTATTGGTGTATATTTGAAAACTACAGTTTGAATTTTTCATTGATCATTTTTGTTTCAAAAACTACTAGAATTTCACAAAATTCACGCAGAAAACTGTTTTTTTTTTTCAACTTATTTTCAACTGCACGCAATGAAGGCATGAAATAACTATGTTTATTCCTGGAACTCAGGGAAAAGTATTATTCACTTCGAAAAGTTGTTTGTATTTATCAATATATTTGTCATAACATGAAATAAATTAATTTTAAAAGGTATAAGGCCTCATATTGATGTACATTACTGATCAGTGCCGTTTTTGTTGTGTGAAATTATACAAATTCAATATTATTTAGGTATTGCGTCAAAACATCCATACTAATATTATAAATGCGAAAGTGTGTCTGTCTGTCTGTCTGTTACCTCTTCACGCTTAAACCGCTGAACCGATTTAGATGAAATTTGGTATGGAGATAGTTTGAGACCCGGGAAAGGACATAGGATACTTTTCATCCCGAATAAATTTAGTGTTCCCGTGGGATGAGCGGAAAACACCGCGGGGCACAGCTAGTGTTTTATATGGTCTAAAACTAAAAAACAAAAACATCCCTCCTTAGGCAGCGTTTCCGCTAGATAATATGTGCGAGGAATATGTTTTTACTAATGGAATAACTTTATTTAGGTACTTATCCTCGCTCAGCGCAACTGATTCCATTGGTTAACAAAAACACATACCTCGCTCACGCTACGCATCCTCGCACTGGTGGAAACGCACACTTAAGGCAACATGAGATTTAAACAATTTATGACTCTTACAAATTACAGATATACCTACAATTATATTTTGAAGTGTATATTGTTAGTAGTATCGATTTTGTTAATTTTGACAATCCCGGAGATATCTGAATTATGATTCCGACATGTAAATATCTTTTGTTGCAATCAATTGTTATGTTTATTACTATAGTGTAAATGCATGTAAATAGGCTAGTTGACCCAGTTTCGAAATATATTGGAAATGGTTAATAATGATCTTACTAGCTCTAAAAAAAATGTCTTGTATTTTTCTGAAAGCTAGAAAGCTAAATTTTATCAATTGAAAATTAGAAATTTCATAAACAGTCAAAAACGCCGTCCGCCATTTTTCCCTTTCGCTAATCTGTGGCGTGTCGTAGTATTACCTGTAAATATTCGAAATTCGACCGTCGTATAATGCCATTCCGCTCACTCCAATATACTTTGACAGGAGATCGAGAGGGACGGCACTATTCGAAGTCGTCAAAGTAGACTTTCAGTTTTGTTTACATGACCAATGACGTCACTATCATAAGCGAAAATGGCGGACAGCGTTTTAAGCATTTCAAAATACAGATTAAAAACCATATTTTCAAATTAAATTTTTTCAGCCATCTTTCACTTTTATGAATTGAAAAATATATATTTAGGTTTCCTTTGCTAAATACTATACGGAATAAACATTAGTTTATTACAATTTGACATGAGTCAACTAGCCTATTGTCTTAGCGTAATTTATACTGACATTTTATATTATGAAATAAATAAATCTTATCTAATCTAATGTATAGAGATGTGCGTAAAATAGGTACCTCGTGAGATGTCTGAACATGTGTGCGTTGAGGCTGCCGGGGGGGTGCAGCACCGCCAGGCATATGTCGCACGTCACACTGCCCACCTTCTGTGAATACGATACTACGTGAATCGAAGGCCTCATACCTACCGAAATACATTTTTTTTTGTGAAAAACCCTTTTTTTTTAGGGTTCCGTACCCAAAGGGTAAAAATGGGACCCTATTACTGAGACTTCGCTGTCCGTCCGTCTGTCACCAGGCTGTATCTCAAGAACGGTGATAGCTAGACAGTTGGAATTTTCACAGATGATGTATTTCTATTGCCGCTATAACAACAAATACTAGCGCCAGTCCAGTTCGAAGACGTACAAATACCATTGGTATCGCAAGTAAAAAACCTGGGTCTGATCTTGGATAGTGGTCTCTCGTGGGAGCCTCAGGTCTCGGACGTTTGTCGCAGAGTCACCAACACGCTGAGGTCGCTTTACCGGTTTAAGCACTTTCTCCCCATCAGTACTAAGACTCTCCTTATACAGGCCCTCGTGTTACCTATAGTCGACTATGCTGATGTGTGTACCACTAATCTTACTCAGACTTCATTGAGCAGACTGGATCGTCTTCTTAACAACTGCATAAGATTTATTTTCGGACTTCGTAAATATGACCATATTTCTGCTTTTCGCCGTCAACTGAACTGGCTTCCAATTCGTGAACGTAGGTCATTACGAGTCTTGTCCACACTATATTCTATCTTCGCCTCGATCCAGCTGCGCCCGACTACCTAAGATCCAAATTTTCTTTTGTAATTGCCCGACCAGGCGGTAATCTTCGCACCTCACGGAATCTCAAACTCAATGTCCCCCTTAACCGCACTAGTTTCATGACGCACTCTTTCACAGCTGAAGCAGTTCGGCTTTGGAATGACCTACCGCTTCCCATCAGGCAAGCGCAAAGCAAGCTAACCTTCAAGCACATGTTGCGCAAGCATTTCTCCGATAAGCTATGTGACGAACTGTCAGCATAATGATTCACACAAGGTACATTTATTATATAAGTAAGTATATTGTATGTCATATTTATGTACGTTTATGTTATATATATATATATATAGATATATATTTGCATCTGAGGTATATTATTTATGTGTTATTTAATTGTTTCATTTAACAGATTACATAAAAGACCCTGCACCATACAAATGTTTCTGTTTAGTCCTATGGTTGACTGGTAGAGAATGCCTTATGGCATTAAGTCCGCCATTTGTACTTTTACCTGTGTATTGTGTGCAATAAAGTTTAAATAAATAAAAAAAATAAATAAAAAAAAAATACTAAAAATAAAATAAATATTTAAGGGGGGCTCCCATACAACAAACTTGTTATAGACGGTACGGAACCCTTCATGCGCGAGTCGGACTCGCACTTGTCCAATTTTTTCAAATCTGCTATCAGTTACACAGGTGAGGAATGAGGAACGGTATGTAAATTTAGAAGCAAGTGCGTCTGTCACAATTTAAATAATGCAACTTAATGGAAAACACCCGGAAACAAATGTTTTCCCAGCGCCAGTAAAGCACCCGTTCTTCCTTACACTCAACGATGGCTCCCATAAAATTGGGGCCATTGTCTAAAAAACAGTAAAAAAATATTTTGTAAAAATTATGGTGAAGAGAAATGCATTTTGTAATTATAGCATGGACTATCGGAATAAAATATAATTCAATTGTCTTGAATGAACTTTACCTACTTTGAAGAACGGACTGGGTCGTCCAGTACCAGATAACGATTGCGCGGACAGGACTAATATCAATCTGGGTAGGTTTCAGGTCGATGACTGCCAGAAAACTGCGCCGGATCGGGAGTTTCAGAGGCCTGGGCTCCCTAGCACAGACTACATGTAAAACAGGCCTAGTGCGAGTCTGACTCATACAAATGAGGGGCAAAGTTAACGCAACCTTTTTTGTATCCCATGCACATATTACCACAGTTAATTTTAATTTTATTAGTTTTTTAGTTCGTGTTAGTGGCAACACCAATACATCATCTGTGAAAATTTCATCAGTCTAACTATCGCGGTTCATGAGATACAGCCTGGTGACAGTAGTACAGCGGAGTCTACATAGGGTCCCGTTTTTTACCCTTTGGGTACGGAACCCCAAAAAAATGTTGTCGAAGACACAGACTAACAAAGAGTACTCACCGGTCCATGTTTCCGCTTGATATGGTCTCTGATGTTCTCTTCATAAGTGAACCCGACGACGCAGCTCTCGCAGCGGTATGGTAGCTTCAAGTAGGATGGTGACTGTGCCAGTTTTAGTCGCTCCAACACTAGCTCTTCTTTAGTTAGTGTCACCGTCCGGACTGCGGGGTTAGTCTTATCGGATGCTGAAAGTATTTGATTGATGAGAAAATAGACAATTTCTAACCTATTTGGACGGTGAGACATAAGAGTAGAAATTAATTGGCAATACTGTTGTGTTGTCCCTTTCTAATCAATCTAAGAAAATAGGACAACACTACCACTTCTTATCTAGTGGCTCTGTGAGCTGCGCCTTGCGATGATTTTTTCGAAATGGCTGAATATGACTTTATTGCATTTAACAATACTCAAATCTCAGCCAATTTTTTTTTTTCGTAAAAGTGACCTAACAAAAATATCTATATAATTATTGAACCTGGTCACAAAATTTCACGGGCGTTTGAGAAATCCGTCCAGTACGCGGGAACAGCCGGAAATCCGGACAAACGGACATACTAAGGAAATGATATTTTCTTCAGTTCTTGCGACACAAATAATTATATCATCATCAGAAATTTAAGAGCTTAGCTCTTGTCGGTGGCGCAACTTCCATGTTTCTCTATCTTCAACTTTCTTTTTGATGTCCTGATACGACACGCCTTCCACTTTCTCTTTGATTTGGTCTATATAAGATCTCCTAGGTCTTCCTCCTTCCTCAATCTTCCCTTCAATAATGGTTTTTATGTAATCGTCATGACGTAGCAGGTGTCCAAACAAGACACCATCTGGGGCACAGCTTTTCGCCAGCAGACTGGCTGGCTTAAACGTTAATAAGAATTTACAGTTACCTTTCTTTCCATCTGGCGACTCCACCGCTAATTCCTTTATAGGCGCAATTTCAATTTCAACTTTTTCTTTTTCACTTTCAATCGGTTCCGCCTTAATTTTCACCACTGGCAACCCCGGCTCCATAGACTCAACTTTTACGACCCCCTTGTTTATCTGTGGTACGCTGGTCGGCCATTTTTCAGGTATATATTTTACTGGGGGCAGGTAGATGTTCACAGTTTTTTTGTAGGTCAAATTGTACATGGTTATATGTTTGTCAGAGTTGTTTTGAGGTGTTGTACTTTCCTGAAAATTAGTTATGAGTATATTATGAGTAGTTTTTTTTTAAAGCAGCAAATATTTATATTGAAGTCAAACTTAACAGACCCCACGTCTCAAACGTCTTTTCGGACCAACACGGTCGTCTTACCTATTGGGCCACAAAACGTTTGCGCGAATCATTGGATTTTTCAACCAGTTGCTTAATTTCTTATATGCCTTAGGGTGGCATCTTCATGACATGCAAGCACAAAAAAAACACCATTGTCTCAAATTATGTTGAGAATCGAGAATAACGATGTGCTACACCTATAAGCAAGTGGTTGAAAAACAATGGTTCGGTGGTCTAATAGGTCAGACACCTGTGTTGGCCCGGAAAGTTGGGTTCGAACCCGGCTTGAACCATTCGATTTTTTGCTTCAACGTAAACATTTATAATTATATAAAGATCAAAATCTGTGATACATAAACATAATATTAATAGACAGACTTTTTGTACTGAACTGAAATAGGAAAAAGAAATACTTTTCTTAGTAAAATATTTGAAGGGAAAGTCACATTTGTTTATTTATTCACACAATTTATATATTCAACTGGATAATTTTGAATTTTGTATCCATAAACTAAAAAAACAAATCACTACATAGTATAAAACAAAGTCGCTTTCTCTGTCCCTATGTCCCTTTGTATGCTTAAATCTTTAAAACTACGCAACGGATTTTGATGCGGTTTTTTTTAATAGATAGATGATTCAAGAGGAAAGTTTATATGTATAATACATGCATAATTTATCAGCATTGCACCCGTGCGAAGCCGGGGCGGGTCGCTAGTTGAAAATAAATTGACTTAGCCAGTTTATCCCCTTAGCCCTTCATTTGGCTGTCAATGTTATTAGGCATGCCAGCAAAAGCGAAAGGCAGAGCCAAGGGTATTAGCGTAGCTCCAACACATAGAGTTCTCAGTCTTACCTCTTTCTCTAAGCTTTTGAAGCTTCGGAGTACCTGCTGCCGGAACGCTTCTATCCTTTTCAACATGTTGTGGCAATCGTAACATACTACCTTCTTACTAGGTTCCGTCTGTAATGGGCAGGAAAAAAATAGATGATGAAAATAATTTTGAAAAACATTTTAAAACAGGAATTGGTTTTCTGCATAATAATACTCAACTCAGTTTTCTAAAAGGAAGAATTCTTTCTCCATAGCCAACTCTTTGAAGCTCTTTAATTTTATTATTGCTAGTTCCCAGATAATAAAATCACTCCTTATTCTTACAGACTATCTCTTGGGGCTTAGCCTTGAGGCCTTTGAACTCGAAGAACATTAAATTAACCAAGCTTATGCATATGAGCCAGACTAGGAAAGCCATTATTAGAAAGGAATGGAAACAGCTGGGAGAGGCCTATGTGTCAGAAGACATGACAAACACTAATCCGGTTAATCCGATGTGTTCGTTTTTAAATAGATTGTGTATTTTAATTTCGGCAGTAAAGGCTATTATGAGTTATAAGTACAGATGAGCCGAATATGGACTTTGCCGATTAGTCAGCCAACTATTTGCCGAATATAAATGTCAAAGTTCCTGACTATTCAGCTCGCCTCTACTAGATATGAGCTTATTTTGGATTTTTTTAAATTGCCGACTTGTCGCCGAATATAAGTGTTGCCGAATAGTATATAACCTGATTTCTTCTATCAAGTCAAGCGATTTCTTAAATTAAATAGAGATCTTACGTTAAGATTACTATTTAGCTAGTGTACAGTGAAACCTGACCATCAACTTACCATAGATTTGTAGAAAAGTTCTAAATAATATTCGTGTTTACAAGTCGACAAGTTGATAAGAGGTACATTCGAGTCCAAACAACATATGCAGGCGAGAGTCTGAGACTGAATTGTCTGAGTTATATCTTGGCTTAGACCGAAGTCTTTAAAATTTAATAGTAAAAACCGCGACATTCTGTTTAATTATATTACTAATTTTAGAAATCCATATCCAATCACTCGCCAAACACATACAACAAACTAAACGTCAATCAGTCAATCGTATCCGTATCATCTCTTTTTTTTATAACACAGATTCTAATTTTTTTGCCAAAAAGAGTGATGCGACCCAAACTTGGCAAGTCATGTTTCGCCAAGTGTGCAATTGGAACACAGATTATTCAAAAACCACTCGTCTGCAGCGAACTGGAACGCATCCTAAAATAGCTGTCAAAAATTTCACCTACGTCGTGCTGTATTTTGTAAACTTTATCGTTGTTATTTATCACATTTTCTATTAATTGCTCTTCTATTTACACATTACGTTATCTTGCTCAATTTATGACCAATCAACTTTGGTGCTAATGTAATAAAACTCAATTCTATATAGTTCAGAACTTCGTTCCATTGTTTAATTGTCTGCACTGTAATAAAATGTGTTCAAATGCTCTATACAAGGCGTGTTGACTTGTCATTGTGTCCGAACGCCTATTTATAACATAAGCTGCTCCAATTTCTTCTAGAATGTAAGTGCAAACTACCTTAATTAGCTGTGAAGGTTACGACATAACACTTCAACATAAGCACACAATAAATCTGTTTTTATGAATAGCACGACTCACGCGTCGTATTTCACGGTCTTTCATGGTTCATTAGTAACATAACAGCGCTTTAGTAATATAAGAATATGTTTTTAGTATAACTCAATGAATTGTGTATCGAGTTATACTAAAAACGAGTTCTTTTATGAATGTAAGTTAATAACAAGTTATCTATGCAGTTGATTACTCGTACTGTCTATTTATCTTTCAATGTCAATGTTATTTGTATAAATTTTTATTCAAGTGCATATGTGTCGTCTGCATCATATCTTCTTTAACTGCCCTATAAGTCCAGTTTCTCTGTATGATTTGCTTCCCGACTTAATTCACCGTCCAGTTAACTTTAGTTACATCTCACGTCACGTTTGTTAATACCGCCTTTGTGTATGTCCTAGCAAAATTTATTAAGGATCTCGGTATCAAGCTCTAATTCCTCACACTTTTTGATTCTGTTTATTAGGTGATGTATACCCCAACTTTAAATGTTCAAAGAACTGTCCCAATGGCCAGTAGCCATTAAGTTAAATATTTAATTGAATTGCATATACTGATAGCTACTAATGGAGTCCAAAGAAGAATGAAGTTACATATCAACGGCAAAAAGCCGTAAACACTGTATAGCCAATTCATTCCCCCCTCTGGTTATTACTATTTCATTATCACATTTACAAAGATACCCATATAGCATTTACTGATGTGCCATATAATTTATAAAAAATACCTTTACTTTTAAATGAGAGTTTAATTAATAAATTTATCAAATTAATTTATTCAGACTTACTATACTAATTATGTTTTATTTATGACTAATTTAATTTTCAGATCACAATGGAAACACTGCACAAGCCAGATATTGTTAATGAAACAAGGCGCGACAACATGAACAACGAAGTCTCTTCTACATCCAGCGAAGACTGCAGTGCCGTAGCTACAGTAACAAAACTGACCAAATATTACAAAAATTATAACGAATCAGCAATTTCCGATAACGAGATGACTGACCGCAGACCAAACCGCATGCAAACTCGCAGCCACTTTAAAAGCATGGGCAATATTCATGACAACACATGCAAAGACAGAGACTTGAGCGTGGTACAAAATAGTTTAAGCAACGTAGATCTAAGTTTACATAGAGATGAGATAAAGAAGTTTGAGTCGCTACAAATACCCATAGTTGGGTATGAAGTAATGGAAGAAAGAGCTCGATTCACTATTTACAAGTTAAAAGTAGAAGACGACAAAAGGGACCAATCGTGGCTTGTTTTTCGACGGTACACTGACTTCGTTAGGTTATACTCTAGGATCAAAGCGGAGCAGCCTAATGTTATGCTGCCGTTACCAGGGAAGCGGTGGTTTAGAGACAATTTTGACTCAGCCTTTTTAGAAGAGCGAGTGAGGGGTTTACAAATATTTGTTAATGCTATATTGAAGAAACTGCCGAACCATCCGGTTGTGAGGGAGTTCTTTTGCCTCGATGAGCCTCCGCAAGTGTTCAGCTATCAGCCCGAAGTGCAGGCGGTGTACGGAGCTCTGGAAGATTCTATAATGATGTTAAAAATGCAGCTGAAGCAGAAGGATGCTACGATAATGCATTTGCAGAAGCGCGTGGCGCAGTTAGACGCTCAGGTAAACAGTTGTGCCAGTTGTAGTACAAATGTTAATAATAATTCTATGTAGTTATTAGGTTAAGCTTCGTTGAGGTATGAATCGTACCGTATTACCAGGTTTACACTAGGCTCGATTGGGCACTGAAATGTGCAGATATGAAACAGGTTTAGTATAGTCGAATATTGCTCTAAATGGTTCGAATCAGTTTGGGATTGATCATTAGGCGCTGATAAGTCGCGGCCCCCACACGACGGTGGGTTTCATATGTGTTTTAATATGTCTGAGACACAAGGTAGTTCTTTACGTAAAGCAAAGCAGAGAAGTTGGCAGTAGTATTGAATATCATTGTATGTGTTACCATTCAACGTTGCCCACTACTCTGCTCACTTCCCTGCCCAATCAAGCTGAGTGTAAACCTGGTATATATTTATTACACCGTAATATTGAAATATCAATACCGGTCACAATTGCCACGTTGTAACATATGGAGTGATATTTTGTCTCTATACTACAGTGGCGCGGTGTCCAACGTAAACTCAAAGCAAGCGGAGATAGATTTTGCTTAATTTTTCTTCAGGAGCAATAGAATATGTTGCTCACTCTTCTTGAAGTAGACAAGTTGGTGAGCAAGGCCTAAATAGACGCTCCACTGTCATACTATATTCTTCAAGCCTAGCACATTTTGCGCTTTCGCTTGTCGCGTGACTGAGCATCATCTGTCTTGCCCGCTCGGTATTGAATGGAATGTGATAGGTATCTGTCGCACGACAGAGTTGTGCTAGGGTTCCTATTACGCAGCTCCTGATTTTTTAAAATAAAACCCACCAATATTACGGTATAATTAATTATAAAATTCGAATGAGTCCGTAACGGTTTGGTTTTTCAGACTGTAATTGGTTATTGGTTGAACCATTCTTGGATATTAAAAGTGTTTCTCCTAGTTGGGGTAACATGATATAGATATTTATGAAAAGCAATACATTAAACTTGATGGTACAAAATTTTCTCAATCGTTATTATTTAGAAAAGGTACTAAATAATTTTCTTAATATTGTGAAGTCAGAAGGGTTATTAAAGTCAATTGTTACTTTAAGGTAATGAACCAGATATCTAAACATAGTATTGCTTTTTATTTAATAGTTTAGTGAAAAGATCTGCTTGTAGCTAACTTGTAAACAGGGTTATGAAATAAAAAAATAAAATATATATAAAAGTCAATTGATATTGGATCAGGACTCCATCATTAAGATTAAGTTGCACAACAAAGTTGTTAAAAAAGTTTAGTCGCTAATTTCATACGAAGATCAGTCGGTACAAATACGCTAGTAAGCCAAGCGAACCATATAGAAATATCGAAAACTGCAATTGTTATACTACTAGTACAAATTAACCGCATATTCTTTTGTTATTCCTAATTATTATTCAGTATTTTTGCCAATATATTAAGGCGATTATTTGCTGATGAAAAAAAAATGTTTCGTGGCATTGTCGTTGTGGTGTTGTTCTAGGCGACCACGAGCGAGCGTGGTTTTGCAATACCGTTTTTTTTGTCTAAAGTAAAGATGAGGTATTTAACCGGACATCTAAAAAAAAATGTCTATCCTAACCTAACCTACAAAAATGATAACTTGTCAGCTAAATTAATATGTTGGAATCTTTTCCAAGGGCATCGATGCCAAGTTATTGTTTTAGAGGCCCGGAAAATAACCCAAGACAACATAGCAGCTGGCTCTGCCTGTTTACAGTACAAATTAGAACATCGACTGCATTTTGTACTTTTGTACAGATATTTATCATTTGTAATATATGACATCACAATCGAGTGAGTATAAGCAAAGACAACACAAAATCAGAAACTGCAACCCCTGCATAATCCCATAGTGTACAAGGGATAGCGGGTCGGATATTGATTTTCACCATAAGGGCATAATAAATAATATCAGGGATAAACCATAGATTAAATTTTTACTCCGTTGGACCCTAAAAAACTCTTTGTCTATGGTAACGTCGGCCCCTCCTTAGCCTTATCAGTTTATCACTCGCGATTTGCGAGCGAATTTTGTATAAAGGCGCAGCGAGTTCGCCGCGACGGTTATTTGTATAGAGAACTCGCTCGCAAATCGCTAGTGATAAGGCCCTTAGAGATAAGCCGTTCTCGGGAACTTTTCACGATTCGTATGAAAAATGTTCTCAATGTCACATCTCTACCCGTACTTATTGAGTGTCTGAGGGCCATTAATAGTTGAGTGCCCGGCACTAATAATTGAGTGCCCAAATGCTCCTAATATTATAGTTGAATTCCTGAGGTCCCGTTTGCATATAGTTGAGTGGCCGAAGGCCCCTAGTCTTATAGTTGAGTGCCCAAAGGCCCCTAATAGATGAGTGCCCAAATGCTCCTAATCTTGTACCCCCGTCATAAGCGTCTTAGCACAATGGAGTGCCCGCTCGATTTTAATGTTATATATATCTAGATAATCAGATAACCGTTGTAATTTCCTAAGTTTGGTAGCTGTTTCACCATAGTTGTAAGATAACTAATATTGGTTGGATTGTCTGTATTTTGAAATCCATATCAACTAGTAGATTAATAATATTAATGTTGCACGTATTTTATCTAATAACTAACCAGCAATGTTAAACAGTCATATTTTGATTATCTTTTTTCTTAATATGGAAAACCACATAGGTTTTATAGTGAACTGTAAGAATGCGATTCACATTTTTGTTAATTATTTGTTTGTGATTAACCTTTGTACCAATATTCGAATAATTAACTGGCCCCAATATACAAATATGAATTAATTGTTATTATTCAATTATGAATTTGATACTGGTGCAAATTAAATAATGTTTTATATTATATTGAACCATTGATAGATACAAAGCTTAAAGCTGAAAGAAAAGAAAATCCGTAACCTGGCGGAAGTGACCGGGAATCGAACCCTGTACCTCTGGATAGATGGTCCAACGTGTTAACCTCAAATAAACGAGATCGACACACAAAGCATAAGGTTAAATTCGAAAGGTTATCTGGCGTTAGGGTGGTGGAGAGGTTGACACGTTGACCGGTAATCCAGATGTACCGGGTTCGCATACGCATTTAAAGTTTTCCTTGTGCTTTCACATGTGTATCAATGGTTCAATATAAATAAATGTGGTTTACCCACATTAATAATGAGACATTACATGTTTCATAAATTTAATGTATTATATTACCAAAAATACTGGAAATTTTGTGTTATTCTGTAAATATACATATGTTTATTACATGTTCAATAGGTGCTAAATGTCACTGATAGATATAGTAAGCATTTAAAATGTTGCATTTCATTTAGTTAGTAGTTAGTTAAGTTAGTGTGGCGGTAGGATGCCTTCTAACGGACACGCCACGACTCGGCGGCCAGCGGCGGGGCGAGCGGTTAAGCGGGAGATACGAGTGAGCGAGACACGTACCGCTCGCCGCTAAGTCGTCGCATGTAGGTAAGGTATATAAGAAATAAAGCAACTGGTTGAAGAATTCAATGTCTCTTGGGATGGGATTGGGTAGCGTAGTGGACGGAACGCCCGTGTTGGCCCGGAAAGCCGTTGGAAACGGGTTAGAATCCTGCACGAGGCATTGGATTTTTCAATTTTTCACTTATATATAAACATTTTAGTTGAACATTGGTAACTAAGCTATCATACTTGTCAAGAAACCTATTTCATTTAAACACATCAAACGGGACTCACGTCGAATATCTCTCTAAATGTTTCGAATCGGTTCGCGATTCATCATCACTCGCGCCGATCACTCGCGGCCAATCAAAAATATCCGCCATAGCTCTGTTCGCGCATAATATAGTAGTTTAGTTGCTAATGTTTAATAATTAGTTTAAAGGTGAACTGATATTACAGGTTTATTCCTATTGATTTTTTTATAAATGACTTACATTTTCATTCATGTATTTATTGTGTTTTGTGTATTCGGGAAATATTAGTTTAACAACCGAAAATTTTCGGTAGTAGACAATCGAGACATGTTCGTCATCCTACCACATCGAAATACCTAAATTTCGATGTAGGTAGGTGTGCTTGGAGCAATGGAGAGGGCTATGCTCGGGGTGTCTCTACGTGATCGAATCAGAAATGAGGAAATCCGTAGACGAACTAAAGTGACCGATATAGCTCACCGGATTAGCAAGTTAAAGTGGCAATGGGCAGGCCACATAGCACGCAGGGCAGATGGCCGAATGGGGCCGAAAAGTACTCGAGTGGAGACCTCGGACCAGCAAGCGCAGCGTAGGACGTCCACCTACAAGATGGCCTTATAAAGGTCGCCGGAAGGCGCTGGATGCAGGTCGCTTCCAACCGGTATATATGGAAGTCCAAAGGGGAGGCCTAGGTCAGAGTATAGCAAAGGGGGCCCGATTTTAGGACTTTTGAGGAATTTTTTTTTTCTTGTTTTGGGCTTAAATTAGATTGAGTCTTGTAGATTACGCTAAAATAAGCATATTTTATTCCTTAAACTTTTTCTCTCAGATCGATATTTACCAAGATATTGGGATTCAAATGCATAACATATTTTGATGTACCTAAGTACCTAATAGTAGACTATTTACGAGGGTCCATGTAAGCAAGCATTTTGACGCTCCGCTATAAATGGTCACAAAAAAAAAAACCCTAACCTAACCTACAGTTTTCGGTTTTTCAACCCATGTACCATATTTTCAGCAAGCATTTTTACCTTAAAAACCTCAATATCTCGGTAATGGTTATGTTTAGAGAAAACTTGCCGATACAAAACATGCTTAATTTAGCGTCCTCTATACGATAGCATCATAAAAAATAGGTGTATTAATGACACCACCCCCAATCAAAAAAGTCAGCCCTTCAAAATGTCTGAACTTTGAACCCCGATATCTCGGTAAATATTGATCGGAAAAAAAAAGTTTATAGAACAAAACACGCTTATTTTGATGTATTCTAGACGATACAATCATATAAAAAAGGTATCATTATGATACCACAAAAGTTTCATAATTTTTTTCTAAGTCCTAAAATCGGGCCCCCTTTGCTATACCCCAACCGAGGCCTATGTTCAGCAGTGGACGTCCTATGGCTGAGATGATGATGATGAGGTGTGCTTGTCTCGATGACGCAATTTTATTGTTCCAACTGAATATACTATAGTTTTCTTGTATTGACACTCTTGTGTTATAATGTCCTGTTTATATTAGCTTTGAAAAATAATATTGAGTAAGCAATACCTACGGTTTGCGATACATTACTGGTATTAGCAGTTTTTTTTTCGAAAATATCCGGAACCTTTCATTTTCCATGGGAAATGAGAATAGTCTCCGGAAAATTTCGTAAACGTTACATCTCTAGCCTATGCGTTTGTCTGTATTGATATTTTCTCTCATACTTTTAAGTATCCACTCTGCACTCGGTTGTGATTTGTACTATGTTATGTACAACATTTAGTATCAGTTGACCATAGTTATGCAGAAAGCGACCAACGATTTTTTCATAATGCAAAAAGCGACCAAACACCTTCATTGATTAAGACTTAAGTCACTTTGACAAAAGATGTACCCTGGTCGCTTTCTGCATAACTATGGTCAGTTTGTCACCTCCATAGTGATAAAATATAAAGACTACAATATGTTTATGTCGGACGATATACATAGTTCGCGGTTTACTTTTGTGTTATAGACAAACGTTTAATCGAATTTTCATTTCATAGAAAATAAATTTCATCGAGTTTTTTTTTTTCTGAAACCATAAAATATTTTTTTAAAGTAGTAATATACCATAGATTTTAAAAGATAGGGTGTTGATGACGTCAGACGTCTTTGATATCATCGTGTTGACAAATACACTGTCGTCTCGTTTTTTCTTGCGGAAACTTGACGTGCTTTACAGAGATAGCAATACAGTCGTAGGTTTCTACTAAGTAACACGAGCTCTATTGAATTTTCCTTATTCTATGGTCATAACATTAAATTATTTAATCTTTAAGTTGACATTTACAAGATTTCTGAAAAATTTAAGACTTCCGAGAAAAAAAGTCTATGAAATAAAGCATTCGGTGAAGCGTTTTGTATAAAAGAAGAAGATGCCATAGTTCGCACTTGAAATGTTTTAGTTATTTGATGCTGTATGTACTCTTGGCCCATAAGGAAAGTTATCGGCGATATTAGCGCCATCTAGGCATCTATTTTGAAGTTCCACACTCAAGATTGCGCTCAGCAGTCTATACTTGTTCAGATAATGATGATGACAAGGCAAAATTTTTGGAGACCGGAGCGAGTACCTATTTATTATTGGGGTGGATCAACTTTTATTATTTTTTATTTTATACCGGGACTACACGCTTGCCATGCCTCAGAAAGCGTACAGTGCAGGACATAATTATGTTAGAGTGAGCACGATGTAGTTCGGTCGGTCTCACTGTAACATAACTGCAAACGTAAGCATTTGTCCCGGCATCAACGTACGTTATAATCTGACTAGAAAGTAGAAATTAAAAGTGGCAATACTGAAGTGTCATCCCGTTTTCCTTAGATGGACTAGAAAGGGAAGACACTACAGTATTGCCACTTTTTAATTTCTACTCTTTTATGTCATATTTTAATGGAACTTCTGAAGTGAAGATTTTATGAGCGTTAATATTAATCTGTAGCTCGCTGTAGTTTAAATACGTCATGTATAAACGAAATGTACAAGCAATATTTATTATAAGTGCCTTAAAGACGGGCGTTTTAATGTTATGAAACGTTTTGTATCAATAAATAAGGTTTGATTTAAGTTTGGATTTTATTTAACACTAGGTATAAGGTGCCCGCAACTTTGTCTGCGTATTTTTGTCTTTACCGTAAACAGTATCCTATAACCATCTTTGGATCTCTAGCTATCCTTGTACCAAAATTGGTTAAAATTTGTTCAGCCGTTTCGCGTGATGAGAAGTCAAAGGAAATTATGACCAATAGATGGCGCCAGAACCTCAATGCGCCGCGCGCCCATACAAAACAACTGATTTTCTATCTAGAATTTCATATTCTACCTATAATTCATAATCTAGAATTTTATAATATTTATAGACTAGAAGATGTCTATGATTTCGTTCACGTAACCTTTTATTTGGTCTTAAGTTCAAAGTATTCGACCAGTGCGTCCTTCCGGTCCTTATTTATGGGGCCGAGACGTGGACACTAACAAAAGGCCTCGTCCACAAATTCCAAGTTGCTCAGCGAGCTATGGAGAGGGCTATGCTTGGAGTTTCTCTGAAGGACAAAATCCGGAACCAGGAGATCCGACGGAGAACCAAAGTGACCGACATAGTCCTAAAGATATGCAAGTTGAAATGGCAGTGGGCGGGGCACATTTGTCGTAGAGCCGATGGTCGATGGGGCAGAAGTTCTAGAGTGGAGACCACGAACGACACGCCCAGCCCGCCAGGTGGACCGACGACCTAAAAAGAGTGGCGGGAAGCGGTTGGATGCGGAAAGCTGAGGACGGGGTATGGTGGCGCGAACTGGGGAAGGCCTATGTCCAGCAGTGGACGACTCCGGGCTGATGATGATGATGATGAACCTTTTATTTTACTACGAACGGGTAAAAATTATCTTATAACCATTTTCGGATGTTCAAACATCCCTGTAATTGATCGAGCTTCGCCTCAGCTTGGACAAAAATGCTTTCGTATGTCCGGATATTCAGTTTGGATCTGTGAGCTTTCTAGCTAATATTACCTCGCGAGTTTTTTCCAACCCCCATATCTCTGCCATTTCGAAAAGCTGTAACGACAATCAAAAAAATACATAATTAACGAACCTACTCACAAAATTTCATAGGAATCAGATGAATTATTGCTACTGCTAGGCGAGAATAGCCGGGAATCCGAATTTTAGGCCAAGCTGTAACGGATACGTTTCGCTCGCTCGACCAATTTGGGCCGAATTGTAATCGTACGGACTGAAACAAGCTTTTTGCTGTAAAGGGGTTTCACCCAATAATGGCATGAGCTATAAAGGTGGATTCCGATAAACAACATTTTAATATTTAATATTATTGTCGAAATTAATAAAAAAAATGTTATACCCAAATTCATTTATTTGTAAATATAATGTATAATAATCCAATATACATTTATTATTACACAACTTCATCTCATAGATTACATCTTTTTAATCGAAACTTAATCTAAAATATGAGCGATTCGACATCGTAACAGTATTAATTAGGTACTAATTATAAATGAAATGAAATTATTTAAAGCATAACTTCTTGAACCGTTCAAAACATCAAGAATGAAACACTTTCTGCATCAGATATACAAATAATATCTTCTATCACTTTCTGCAGCAGGTATAAGAACTATAACAAAAGTTATGACACATCGGTTTTATTTATCCGATAATTATCAACGGATTTAGTTTGGAATATCAAGATATTTATCTAGATAATTATAGGCACAATTCTATTGACAATTATCACTTCTCAGTGTTTTAGACTACTACTACTATCTAATCATGATATTCTTACTTGGGTGTTCAACGTGATTTATCAATTTATTCGTTCGATAATAATTTAAATATCCTGGAAATTAATGTAATTATTACGATAATATATGTAATTCTCCTGATAATTCATACAAGTATCCTGATAATTGACGTAATTGTAGTGGTAATTAAATCAGTGTATTTTTGAAAGCAAAGTAGCCTGCAGTTGCGGTATTCAAATGATACATTTAATTGTATTCGTTGGTATTGTTTGTCCTTATGGTCAATTTCTTATGGACCTGCTTCTTGAGGCGACTATGTGGACTCGTTTGCGGTGGGTACATAAGATACTTTCTGCTTGCAGATGTCAGAGTGAATTAAATTACCAATATCTTTAGAGTGATCAATCAGTGAAATCATTATTGTCATTAGCTTGGTACTTACATATTAGAATTATTCCTGATAATTATTTGCGAACTTAGTTTAATATTAAGTCATGATTTTGATAAATGTAAGTTTGTAAGTGTAATCATCGTGATAATTATCAATATAATTAACTTGATAACTATCAGTGAAATTATCCTGATAAACACCGATGTATTTGATAATTGTCATTAACATCCAATGACAGGTTAAATTAAATTGTGATGGCTGGATGGCTGTTGCCTCTGTTGTCTATTGCTTGACGTCCATAAACTCTACCTGTTTCTTGGCGGGGAAGACTTTGTGGACCCGTTTGCGGTGGGTGTATAACGACGCTTTCTGCTTAAAGCTTTGCTGGCAGATGTCACAGGTCAAGGGCCTGGCGCCTGAATGGATTACTTCGTGTTGATTTAGTGCTTTCTTATCCTGAAATAAATCAAAATTATTAGTAAAAAAGCTGTACATCTTCATAAAAATGAGTTGTATTATTATTATTTGCTATAGTAGGCGAGAACTGGTCTGTAATGCAAGGTACAATGCTTACAGTAAATGCCTTCTTGCATAACTGACAGACGTGATTCCTAGGTTTCTCCTTCTTTTCGCCGTGAACTCTCATCATATGTTTCTCCACGTTAGCTCGTGACGCGATTGGCTGAAAAAAGAAAGCATTGTACAGTTAGCATCAGTTAGCCTTCAACATCCCACACTCTCATCATATTAACTACTCGATTAAAGTTTAGGGCCAAGAATACTCCCCTGGGGAACTCCGTCAGTTATTCGGAGTTAATCACTAACTAGTTCACCTATTTTCACAATTTCGATTCGATTAGTAACTTTAAATAATAAACAAAGTAATATGCCGCGCGTCTAAACCCCGTATATACTAGTTTTTTAACAGTATAGACACCTAGATGGAGTCAAAAGCTTTCGCATGATCTAGAATAGGGAACATTACGTTTTACAAAGGAATTCATATTCTTTTTTTAATAGTATACGTTATAAAACTTAAATGTTACCAATTATACAAATGCACTCATTGAAACTGTCTCTAGTAGTTGGATCGGAGATGAGAATGGTAAATAAAAGTACCTTATCACAGACGGGACACTTGTGAGAAGTCTTCCCGAGATGCTGGTAGTTGAAGTGGTCCTGCATCGCCTCCTTGCTCGGGTAGCCTTTATTGCACATTGGACACGGGAACCTGTTCAAGTGAAATATATCTGATTGTAGTCGCCACGTAATGTAAATCTTTACTTACATTATCTAAACTTGTTATAGTAAGTTAAAAGTATGGGTGCAGATGAAATCCTACCAAAAATGACATGTAATATTGGCGGCCAACACTCACATGCTCATAAGAGGCCTTATTCATTAAAAAAAAACATTTTTTTTTTCATACAATGACAAATATGAAAAAAAAAAAACTTACTTACTTCTAGAAAGTAACATAGCTATTTCATGCTTTCATTGCGTGAAAAATAAGTTAAAAACTAGTGATCTTTGTCAAATTAGAGTAGATTTTGAAACTAAAATTATCAATGAAAAATTTAGGTTTCAAATGTATACCATTAAATCGCAATGGCCCTGTTCTAGGTAGTAACATTTATAATATGTTAAGAAACATGTTTTATCATAGAGAAAAATGTCTAAAACAATCAGTATCAGATCCCAGGAAAGGCCCTAAGCCCCAACTTTACTAACCCTACAACTTGATACAAAAGTATGGTATGGCACAATATTGAAGACAAACTGATGTATGAAATGGCAGATGATAATTAGTGTCTAGTGTAGGTAACTTACTTGAAAACTTGGTCCGACGCGTGTGCTCTAGAATACTTTAGATGAGCCTGGTACGTTGCTAGATGCGAAAATACCTGCAAATAAAACATTATCTTCAAATTTAGAATCACGTTAACCCTGAATTGAAACCTATTAAATCACGTCTATTGCGATATTTTTGATTTACCGAACCGTGTCGAAACGTCAGACAATGAAGGTAAATCAAAAATTTCACGATATACCCGGTTTAACTACTACTTAATTTTATTTATTCAAAGATAACAAAAAAGGAAAAACAAAGTGACAGTAAATAAAAAACTAGAACACTACTATCTCTATCTACAAAAGAACTAAAATTAAAATTAAATTAAAACCAATTGCATTTGCCCCCATGACATAAAAAAATTACATCCTAGGGTGTAAATAAAGTCTTATACCTTTTTACAGTCCATACACTCGTACCGACTCTTATTCTCGTGCCTCTGTATGTGATACTTCAGCTGTATGACTCGCACCATCTTGTGGCAAATCGGACACTCATCCTTGGGCAGCGGGCCTTCGTGCAATCTGAAAAAAAAAACATTTATCTAGATAATATTTTTTAAGTATATTTTTAGAGGTGATAACGTCTCATAAATCGATAAACGCCGGCTGCACGCACGCACTGCATCACGTTCCGCCTGAGCCGAGCGTGCAAGCGAGAGCGCGGAACAAGCGATAGAGAGGCACGATCGGCCTAAACGTTCGGCTTGTGACGCATCTATCTCTCTCCCACTCCATCGGCCGGCATACGTTATCACGTAATATTATAAACAACCACTTTTTTTAAGAAGAGTAATTAACAAATTTCAGAGTTTTCGTAGGACGGTAGGACGTTAGAGAGCTATGTAGCCCAATTTAACACTGATTAGTACTCATAACTGTATTTAACTCACCTATTTGTAATTTAACAGTCAAGGACAAACCATATATACAAAGATCAAAGCTCAAAGAGAAATTGAAATGCGTAACCTGGTTGAAGAGACCGGGAATTGAACCAGGTACCTCTGGATTGCCGGTCCGGCGCGTTAGCCTTTGCGCCACCCTAACGCCCAGATAAACTTTCGATTTTTTTCCTTATGCATTGTTTATTTGAAAGGCTAAACCTTAGCACCATGCAACCTGACCTCGCTGGTCCGATAATCCAGAGGTGCCGGATTCGATTTCCGGTCTCTTTAACCATGTAACGCATTTAAAACTTTCTTTGAGCTTCAATCTTTATATCAATGGTTTAATATAAAAATAGTGGTGTGTGTACCCACATAAAAAAATGAGACATTGCATGTTTCATAAATTTAGTCAAGGACAAAGTTAGAAGAATATTTTAAGCCCTTGGAAAGCATCTTTGGATAGATTTTAGCATAATTTTAGCTATTTGAGCTGTAAGTTGACATTGACAGTTTTACCTTAAATGTGTTGCCAGTGTAGTACGGTTGACGAATCGTTTTTTACAGTGGTCACACTGCAAGCCCTCTCTATGATAGCGCGCCACGTGATTTTTCCGGGCGCGGGAATTTCTGAAAAAAATATTTTTTTTTCTTAGAGGTCCGATTTTATAAATTTTAACTAGTGGCTCTGCCTGTGAGCTGTATACCTCGCGAGCCTCTTTGGAAATGTCCGCCATTTTGAAAAACTGAATCGACGAAAACATCTATATACTTATCGAACCTACCCACAAAAATCAAGAAAGACTACAGCTGGAAAATATATCTGGACATCCAAACATCGGACATATGTACGAAAGAATTTCGAGCCAAGCTGTTATGGAGACGCATCGCTCATACCTTCAATTAATTTTAAATATGATCATTAAATGTTCCATAAATTACATATTA
Source organism: Apotomis betuletana (assembly GCA_932273695.1). NCBI lineage: Eukaryota > Metazoa > Arthropoda > Insecta > Lepidoptera > Tortricidae > Apotomis > Apotomis betuletana. Next base: position 8,006,166 of record OW026322.1, read on the forward strand.
ATCTTTTTTTAGGGTGAACCCAAAGGGTAAAAAATGGGACCCTATTACTAAGACTCCGCTGTCCGTCTGTCACCAGGCTGTATCTCATGAACCGTGATAGCTAGACAGTTGAAATTTTCATAGAAGATATATTTCTGTTGCCACTATAACAACAAATAGTAATAACTAGAGACCCGTTGCGGCGTCGAACCGCCGCTAGAATATGGAAATCCGGTAGTGTTACAGAAAATAACTACTTTATCGATAAGAAGTTTTTGGGGAACCAAGAATAAGTACTGTAAAAAAAACACGTTAAAATGATGTTTTAAAAACGTTAAAACATGCCAGGCTAGAGCCAGGCCTGATAGCCAACTGCCAGCTTAACAATTACACATTGTGTTTGAAATTCTTACGTTAGTTATACTTAATCAAACCCTACTTACTAATCTAAATAAATTACTGACCAACAATACTTCACCATAAAAAAAAAGAATATGTCAAATATGTACATGTAATAAAAAAAAACAATATATAAAACAGCTAAATATGTTTTAAAAATTGGGCAAGTGCGAGTCGAACTCGCGCACCGAGGGTTCCGTACAAACACTTTTCATCCTTAAGTGGTTAAGTTAAGTTTGCACCTGGTATGTATAGCGCCCCATACAAATGAGGTGCAAAGTTAACGCAACCAACCCGTTTGTTGTATGGGAGCCCCCCTTAAATATTTATTTTATTTTATTTTTAGTATTTGTTGTTATAGCGGCAATAGAAATACATCATCTGTGAAAATTTCAACTGTCTAGCTATCACCGTTCTTGAGATACAGCCTGGTGACAGACGGACGGACGGACGGACGGACAGCGAAGTCTCAGTCTCTCTCTCGTTTTTACTCTTTGGGTACGGAACCCTAAAAAAGAATATAAGATATATATTTTTCAATAAATTTAGAGCTGAAGGCTTAATACCCGAATTCCAAATTCAAACTTTCGTGTCTTTCCTCTCATTGAAATAGTGTCTGACAGAAGAGTGAGGGAGATGCTATCTATGTCTATAATATAAACCTAATTTTAGGGTTCCTTACCATAGTCGGTAAAAACAGAAGCCTTATAAAATCAATTTGTTTTGTTGACAGCAGAATTTGACAAATTTTATTTTGAATAAATAAGAATGATCAGCCAGACGTCATTAATTCAAATATAATTTATTCTTGAGTACGTCGATTTTTTGAAATTTGTATCATATGTAGGTTATTTCTACCATCAAGTTTCGCATGTTAGGGTAACATGTTAATTATTCCACATTGCCAACTCGTATATTCCCATCTGGGTCACAATGCCAACTTGTCCACACACCCAACACGTCCACATTGCCAACTCGTTCATTCACCCAACTCATCTGCATTGCCAACTCGTCTATATTTCCAATTCGTCTCCATTGGCAACTCGTCCATATTCCCAATTCGTCCACAATGCCAACTCGACCATATTGCTAACTCGTCCATATTCCCAACTCGTCCACAATTCCAACGCGTCCATATTGCTTACTCGACCACAATGCCAACTCGTCCACAAATACAACTCGTCCACATTTCCAACTCGTCCATATTCCCAACTTGTCCACATTCCCAACTCGTACACAATGCCAAATCGTCCACATTGCCCACTCGTCCATACACCTAACTCATCTACATTGCCAACTCGTTCATATTACCAACTCGTCTTTATTGCCAACTCGTCCATACATCCAACTCGTCTACAATACCAACTCATCCTTATTATTGACTCGTCTTTATTGCCAATCTCGTCCATATTATCAACTCGTCCGTATTACCAACGCGTCTTCATTGCCAACTCGTTTATATTCCCAACTCATCCACAATGCCAACGCGTCCATATTACTTGCTCGTCCACAATGCCAACTCATCCACAAATACAACTCGTCCACATTTCCAACTCGTCTATATTCCCACCTCGTCCACAATGCCAAGTCGTCCACATTACCAACTCGTCCATACACCCAACTCGTCCATACACCAAACTCATCTACATTGCCAACTCGTCTTCCTTTCCAACTCATCAACAATGCCAACTCGTCCATATTGCTAACACGTCCACAAATACAACTCGTCCACATTTCCAACTTGTCCATATGCCCAACTCGTCCACAATTCCAAGTCGTCCACATTGCCAACTCATCCACATTTCTAACTCGTCCATATTCCCAACTCGACGATACACCCAACTCGTCTACAATACAAACTCGTCCATATTACCAAATTGCCCCCTTGTCCATGTTCCCAACTTGTCAATTTTACCAACTCATTTACATTGCCAACTCATCCACATTTCCAACTCGTCCATACTCCCAACTCGACGATACACCCAACTCGTCTACAATACGAACTTATCCTTATTATCAGCTCGTCTTTATTGCCAAATCTTCCATATCACCAACTCGTCCGTATTACCAAGTCGTCTTCATAGCCAACTTGTCCGTATTACCGACTCGTCTTCACTGCCAACTCGTCCATAGTGCGAACTCGTCCAAATTGCCCACTTGTCCATGTTCTCAACTTGTCAATTTTACCAACTCATCCAGTTTGCCAACTCATCCACATTTCCAACTCGTCCATATTCCTAACTCGAAGATACACCCAACTTGTCTACAATACCAACTTGTCCTTATTATCAGCTCGTCTTTATTGCCAAATCTTCCATATCACCAACTCGTCCGTATTCTCAACACGTCCACATTGCCCACTCGTCCGTGTTCCTAACTTGTTCATTTTGCCAACTCATCCGCATTCCCAACTCGTCCATATTCCCAACACGTCTACATTGACAATTCGACCAATTAACAACTCGCCCATATTAATAACTCGTCCATATTCCCAACTCGTCTATATTACCAACTTGTCAATTTTACCAACTCATCCACATTCCCAACTCGTCCACATTTCCAACTCGTCCATTTTACCAACTCATCCATATTACCAATGTAGATACATTCCCAACTTAGCTACATTGTCAAGTCGTCCATATTCTCAACACGACCACATTTCCCATCCCGTCGACATGCAAGCGGAAGGACTAAGTTTTTTCTTGTAAAAAAACATTTAATTTACCATGACTCATGGCATTTTCCTTGAAATTATTGTTTTGATGGACTTATATAATCATATTTATAATAATCTATCATAAATTTACTTATTTGAATGACGTTTAAATTAGTTTTACAATTTTTTTTCTGCTTTGATTTATTGTAAAACTCACCTATTAAAATAATCTATTCTTGAATGACGGTCAGTTTTTCTTGTCTTTCGAGCACCAGTCTAACTCGCACTTAACCGGCTTTTTTCTCCACATTTTTAACCGGTATGCGAAAAAAGTTTCCATATCAACATTTTAAAAAGAAAAACAACCTGGCAATTTAGAGCATTGGACATTCTATTTTTATATAAATTGGACATAATAGCCCCCAATAAAAAAGACATTAAAAGTTGTCAGAATATGGTTACTGTCATTTATTGTCAACAAACTGTAAAATTATTTTTGCGTATTCGTACATGTTTTAAGTGTTGCGGATATTATGTTGCCGACTCAAAAATAATATTTCATCATGCTGAACAACTTACTACAGGTTTGTGAGCAAATCATGCTTATTATTATTTGGTCATCTTATGTCAAAATAGGGATCACAGGTCACGTGGTCAAAGTCACGTGGTTAGCGCACAGTAGTTTTTTCAAATCCATTTTTCAGTACTTTTTCAGGAAAAAATAAAAAAACCAAGAGTTTTATGCACCTCTCCAGCATGAGACGAATCTAATGACATATCATTTATAAAAATCGGACCATAACTGTAGATCTGATGGGATGTACAAAAATCGGCCTCGCGTAATATATATATAGATAATTTTTTTGTAATAATTTGAAAGTGGGCCCCATACAAAAAAGTGATCGGTTGCGTTAACTTTGCACCTCATTTGTATGCAGCACATACCAGGTGCACAGCCAGTTAAAAAGTTTTCGTACAGAACCCTCGATGCGCGAGCCTGACTCGCACTTAGCCGGTTTTTTTTAAACATGACCTAAACTGTATCAGGGCTGCTTAACCCACACTACCAGTGAATCGGAGTTTGTGTGGGTGTATCAATCATTTATTAAAGGTTCTATACTCACTTGAAGAACATATCACATTCCAGGCACTGGTATCCTTCTATAGTGGTCTTGGAGAGAAGTTTGCGGAGGTCGCCCGGTTTCGGCGGGTTCGACGGTGGTTCTTTTTTCTTTCGACTCTGTAATCAATTATTTACATCGTTAATTATGAAAAACCGGAAAAGTGCAAATCGGATTCGGGCACCGAGGGTTCCGTACAAACACTTTTCATCTTAACTGGCCGGGTTAAGTTAAGTTTGCACCTGGTATGTATCATGTCGCATACAAATGAGGTGCAGAAGGAGGTCCGTCCGTCTGTCACCAGGCTGTATCTCATGAACCGTGACAGCTATACAGTTGAAATTTTTACACATGATGTTTTTCTGTTGCCGCTATAATAACAAATCCTTAAAACAAAATAAAATAAATATTTAAACGGGGCTCCCATACAACAAACATGATTTATTTGCCGCTTCCTCTGTTTGTTGTCGTTGGGCACCGGCTTGGCCATGTGGCCGGCGACGTGGGCGGCGATGGCGGCCGACAGCCGCTCGGAGTGTCATGGCGCAGTCGGTAGGATACAGTCCACCACCCTCACCTTTCTCTGCTTGTTGTCTCCGATCTTGATGAGCGCGTGGGGCGCCGGCTTGGCCATGTGCCCGGCCACGTGGGCGGCGATGGCGGCCGACAGCCGCTCGGAGTGTCATGGCGCAGTCGGTAGGATACAGTCCACCACCCTCACCTTTCTCTGCTTGTTGTCTCCGATCTTGATGAGCGCGTGGGGCGCCGGCTTGGCCATGTGCCCGGCCACGTGGGCGGCGATGGCGGCCGACAGCCGCTCGGAGTGTCATGGCGCAGTCGGTAGGATACAGTCCACCACCCTCACCTTTCTCTGCTTGTTGTCTCCGATCTTGATGAGCGCGTGGGGCACCGGCTTGGCCATGTGCCCGGCCACGTGGGCGGCGATGGCGGCCGACAGCCGCTCGGAGTGTCATGGCGCAGTCGGTAGGATACAGTCCACCACCCTCACCTTTCTCTGCTTGTTGTCTCCGATCTTGATGAGCGCGTGGGGCGCCGGCTTGGCCATGTGCCCGGCCACGTGGGCGGCGATGGCGGCCGACAGCCGCTCGGAGTGTCCATGGCGCAGTCGGTAGGATACAGTCCACCCCCTCACCTTTCTCTGCTTGTTGTCTCCGATCTTGATGAGCGCGTGGGGCGCCGGCTTGGCCATGTGCCCGGCCACGTGGGCGGCGATGGCGGCCGACAGCCGCTCGGAGTGTCATGGCGCAGTCGGTAGGATACAGTCCACCACCCTCACCTTTCTCTGCTTGTTGTCTCCGATCTTGATGAGCGCGTGGGGCGCCGGCTTGGCCATGTGCCCGGCCACGTGGGCGGCGATGGCGGCCGACAGCCGCTCGGAGTGTCATGGCGCAGTCGGTAGGATACAGTCCACCACCCTCACCTTTCTCTGCTTGTTGTCTCCGATCTTGATGAGCGCGTGGGGCGCCGGCTTGGCCATGTGCCCGGCCACGTGGGCGGCGATGGCGGCCGACAGCCGCTCGGAGTGTCATGGCGCAGTCGGTAGGATACAGTCCACCACCCTCACCTTTCTCTGCTTGTTGTCTCCGATCTTGATGAGCGCGTGGGGCGCCGGCTTGGCCATGTGCCCGGCCACGTGGGCGGCGATGGCGGCCGACAGCCGCTCGGAGTGTCATGGCGCAGTCGGTAGGATACAGTCCACCACCCTCACCTTTCTCTGCTTGTTGTCTCCGATCTTGATGAGCGCGTGGGGCGCCGGCTTGGCCATGTGCCCGGCCACGTGGGCGGCGATGGCGGCCGACAGCCGCTCGGAGTGTCATGGCGCAGTCGGTAGGATACAGTCCACCACCCTCACCTTTCTCTGCTTGTTGTCTCCGATCTTGATGAGCGCGTGGGGCGCCGGCTTGGCCATGTGCCCGGCCACGTGGGCGGCGATGGCGGCCGACAGCCGCTCGGAGTGTCATGGCGCAGTCGGTAGGATACAGTCCACCACCCTCACCTTTCTCTGCTTGTTGTCTCCGATCTTGATGAGCGCGTGGGGCGCCGGCTTGGCCATGTGCCCGGCCACGTGGGCGGCGATGGCGGCCGACAGCCGCTCGGAGTGTCATGGCGCAGTCGGTAGGATACAGTCCACCACCCTCACCTTTCTCTGCTTGTTGTCTCCGATCTTGATGAGCGCGTGGGGCGCCGGCTTGGCCATGTGCCCGGCGACGTGGGCGGCGATGGCGGCCGACAGCCGCTCGGAGTGTCATGGCGCAGTCGGTAGGATACAGTCCACCACCCTCACCTTTCTCTGCTTGTTGTCTCCGATCTTGATGAGCGCGTGGGGCGCCGGCTTGGCCATGTGCCCGGCGACGTGGGCGGCGATGGCGGCCGACAGCCGCTCGGAGTGTCATGGCGCAGTCGGTAGGATACAGTCCACCACCCTCACCTTTCTCTGCTTGTTGTCTCCGATCTTGATGAGCGCGTGGGGCGCCGGCTTGGCCATGTGCCCGGCCACGTGGGCGGCGATGGCGGCCGACAGCCGCTCGGAGTGTCATGGCGCAGTCGGTAGGATACAGTCCACCACCCTCACCTTTCTCTGCTTGTTGTCTCCGATCTTGATGAGCGCGTGGGGCGCCGGCTTGGCCATGTGCCCGGCCACGTGGGCGGCGATGGCGGCCGACAGCCGCTCGGAGTGTCATGGCGCAGTCGGTAGGATACAGTCCACCACCCTCACCTTTCTCTGCTTGTTGTCTCCGATCTTGATGAGCGCGTGGGGCGCCGGCTTGGCCATGTGCCCGGCCACGTGGGCGGCGATGGCGGCCGACAGCCGCTCGGAGTGTCCATGGCGCAGTCGGTAGGATACAGTCCACCACCCTCACCTTTCTCTGCTTGTTGTCCCCGATCTTGATGAGCGCGTGGGGCGCCGGCTTGGCCATGTGCCCGGCCACGTGGGCGGCCATGGCGGCCGACAGCCGCTCGGAGTGTCCATGGCGCAGTCGGTAGGATACAGTCCACCACCCTCACCTTTCTCTGCTTGTTGTCTCCGATCTTGATGAGCGCGTGGGGCGCCGGCTTGGCCATGTGCCCGGCCACGTGGGCGGCGATGGCGGCCGACAGCCGCTCGGAGTGTCCATGGCGCAGTCGGTAGGATACAGTCCACCACCCTCACCTTTCTCTGCTTGTTGTCCCCGATCTTGATGAGCGCGTGGGGCGCCGGCTTGGCCATGTGCCCGGCCACGTGGGCGGCGATGGCGGCCGACAGCCGCTCGGAGTGTCCATGGCGCAGTCGGTAGGATACAGTCCACCACCCTCACCTTTCTCTGCTTGTTGTCCCCGATCTTGATGAGCGCGTGGGGCGCCGGCTTGGCCATGTGCCCGGCCACGTGGGCGGCCATGGCGGCCGACAGCCGCTCGGAGTGTCCATGGCGCAGTCGGTAGGATACAGTCCACCACCCTCACCTTTCTCTGCTTGTTGTCTCCGATCTTGATGAGCGCGTGGGGCGCCGGCTTGGCCATGTGCCCGGCCACGTGGGCGGCGATGGCGGCCGACAGCCGCTCGGAGTGTCCATGGCGCAGTCGGTAGGATACAGTCCACCACCCTCACCTTTCTCTGCTTGTTGTCTCCGATCTTGATGAGCGCGTGGGGCGCCGGCTTGGCCATGTGCCCGGCCACGTGGGCGGCGATGGCGGCCGACAGCCGCTCGGAGTGTCCGCACAGCTTGCAGATGTGGCGCGTGTAGTGCGCCTCTATGTGGGACTGCAGCTTGGATTCCTCGACGTACACGTAGCACACTTTGCAGGGGGAGTAGCCGGGTTTCTGTAAGAAACAATAGTACATTACATACCTGGGGCGGTGAATTCGTGAATCTCCCAAAACGCAGGTGTTTGGGGTGCCCTTCGATTCGGGTTAAAAATATACGATCTTAACGAATTACCTCCCGTGGCTTATTTAACAAAGAAAATCTTACTTACAGCCTACGGTGACGTCAATAAAATTAAGCTGTTTATTTCAGGAAAGCGGTCGTTTTCTGCTTAGTTTATCTTGAATTTAAAGAGTGTGTGCTAAGAAAATTAAACTAAAAATGTAAGTGCAAAAATAAAATTACTCATTACGTTTTAAGTTTATCCATAAAGGTTTTCTTGATGGTAATTTAAAGATTATTTAATTTTCATGCTTTAAAAGCTTCCGAAGCGAGGCCAAAGTGATCGTTTTATTCCCTAGGAGTTAAAAGGAAACCAATACTATATTTTCCATGAAAATGGAACTTGTTAGTGACCAGCTACATACGAATAATAATAATAAAAAAATCTGATCAGATTGCCAACATTTCCGATCTGATCCAATTCGGTTTTTAATCCTTAACTTAGTTTACAGCGAGCGAGAACGCGGTTTATTTATTTATTTTAGTCTCTTAAACAATACTATTTTATACTCACCGCTCTGTGATCGGACACAAAGTGATCTTCAACTTGTTGCTGCGTGTAAAACCCTATGATGCACAGTTCGCATTTATACACCGAACTGGCGTATTGCACTTTCTCCTTGGCTGCCTCTCTGAAGTGAATAAAAAATACATAATTCATAAGGCAAATTCAGCATTAACACTAAAAGCAAACGATTACACTTTATTGATAATAATTATAAATAGCAAAAACACCAACCTTAGGGTCACCCTATTACAAGACATGATTAGTACGGTCTGACGTAGCAATTAGGGTGACCATGAGTCTCGGTATTTTTATTTATTTATTCACGAATTAACAAACAAAGTTTACATATTTTAGCGTGTTGTCGCGTGGCATCCGTGAAGTAACCTTTAGGCGAGAACAGCCGGAAAGCGTCCGCACATCCAAAACATACGAAATAATATTTTTTATTTATTTTTTATTAAAGCAGTAACGTCTGCTAACGTAAACCAAATGTTTAAGATGAAGCGAAAAATTAAAAAATTTAATGGTTCGGACAAGATTCGAACCTGCGTTCCAACGGCTTTTCGGGCCAACACGGTCGTCCTACCAACTGGACCACGAACCAGATGTCAGAGCCATTGAATCTTTCAACCAGTTGCTTCAACATGCCTTAGGGTGACATCGTAGCGCCATCTACCGTAAAGGTTTAGATTTTATCGTCGGCACCATCGTCTCAAATTGGTTGAGAATCGATAGTAACGATGTGCTACACCCGAATTAATTATTTTTTATTAAAGCAGTAACGTCTGCTAACGTAACCAAATCCTGTCCGAACCATTAAAATTTTCAATTTTCTGCTTCATTGTAAACATACGAAATAATCTTGAAAGCTGAAACGGACTCGTTTCGCTCGCTCGCCGAATTACCTGGAAGCAGTCATCTCAGCCTCGTTCATGAACTCCGTGAAGTAGCCCAGCTTGGCCGCCGGTTTCTCCTCCTTGGGCTTAACAGGCTGCGTAATGATTACGGTCTCTAGCTTTGTAGGCGATTGTAGTGGTCTGGAACGAGAAAGCGTGTTTATCAGTTCCTTGATAATAATAAATAAATAATATAATAAATATCAGACAACACAAATCGATCTAACTAGTCCCAAATTAAGCTCAAGCTGTTATGTTATGGGTACAAGACGTCGATATACGTACTTATAGAGATAAATATATAATTAAATAATCATAATCATAATCAATTTATTTGTAAATCCAATTTACATGTCAGATTTAATTGCATACACAGGTTGAAGATTTAACATTCAGTGAGAATAAATAATCCTTATATCTTAAGCATATTCAATTAGTTATTACAATAATAAATAAAAAACAATAGAAGTCCAATAGAAATAAATCAATTACCAGTCAGTTAGATAAAATACATAGAACAACTATGACTATGACCCAAGCACAAATATCCGAGTTTAGGACACAAATATTTGCCCCGACCGGGATTCGAACCCGGGACCGCCGGCTCAGTGGGCAGATGTGTGCAAACTGCGCCAAACGTGTTGGTTGATCAGAGCTAGAAATCTAATCCGGCATCAAAGTTGCGCAAGCCCGCGGGATTGATGTTTGAAGTCAAGATGGAATAACTGTTTGTACGGAACCCTCAGTGCGCAGGTCCGACTCACACTTACATATTCGATCTTCTATTGTGTGGGAATTAAATGTCTGAAATCACCGTTAAAATTCGACATTTTTAAGCGCTGAAAACGGTCGATACAAATAGCTAGCTAACCATGACGCCATCGTCAAATTAATGTAACATGTGTAATTCCGTACAAACGCTTCCCATCTTAACTGGCCGGGTTAAGTTTACACCTGGTATGTATGGCGCCGTATACAAATGAAGTACATATTTAACGCAATCAATCGCGTTTGCGGTATGTGAGCCCCTTTAGATATGTGTTTTATTCTGTTTTTAGTATTTGTTGTTATAGCGGCAACAGAAATACATCTGTGAAAATTTCAACTGTTCAGCTATCACGGTTCATGAGATACAGCGTGCTGAGAGACGGATGGACAGTGGAGTCTGAGTAGTAAGGTCCCGTTTTTATCCTTTGGGTACGGAACCCTAACAAATGCAATTCTGTCTGTTTTATTGAGAAACGTTTCATCGAATTTTCATTTTATACAAATTTAATTTCATTGAAAGCGTTATGTTTTGAAACCACAAAATATTTTGGAATGTTATAACACAAACCTAACCTAATAATGTAATCCATCCATATTAATATTATAAATGCGAAAGTGTGTCTGTCTGTCTGTTACCTCTTCACGCTTAAACCGCTGAATCGATTTAGATGAAATTTGGCATGGAGATAGTTTAAGATCCGAGGAAGGACATAGGATAGTTTTCATCCTGGAAATTATCCCTAAAAAGATTGAAAAGTAAGTAAGTAATTCATGATGACATTGATTGCCCTGTAGGAAATGTAATTATTAGACCAAAAGCACAATTACTCTTACATTTGCTTAGGCGCTTTTAATAATCCCTTTTATTAATTAAGGTGATTAGGTGGATATCTATCGTGTTGTACGAGGTTGCTTCCATACTTCCAAGTTCCACGCGGACGTAGTCGCGGGCAAAAGCTAGTAAAGTAATAATGTAATGTTTGGTAGATATTTTTAAGATTTCTGAAAAATGTATGGCTTCCGAGGAAAAAACTGTCCATGGAATGAAAATTCTATAAAGTGAAGGTGCGGTTCTTCGGTGAAGTGTTTTTCTATACAAGTAGTGGACACCATAGTTACCCGATGCTGAGCTCCCCGAGCTCCCCCTTGAGCTCGCTGACGCGGTAGGTCTCCACGCGGCCCAGCGACTCCGCGCCCACCACGATGTGCGACATCACCCCCGTCACTGGGTTCTCGAGCACTATCTCTGGCACTGAAACAACAAAGTCAAAACGTTTATTCTGTAAGGCCACAGAGGCGCTTTCACATGTTTGAATCTACCAGCATTTCATGAAAGGAGACCGCTGCTGAGAAGAAAGCCGGAGGAAACTGAACAGTAAATCATTTTTCATATTCGTGAAAAAAAAACAATTTTTGTCACAACCTTTTATAGCTGATTGTACTTTTAGGACATCTATCAAATTGCTCACTGAGATCCTAAAACACCAAACTCAGTAGGATTGCTTTAATGTACAGAGTTCCTAGGGCCACCTTCCGGTTCCATCATCAGACCGGCCCCATGGTACCATATTATTGTATTGCTATCAAAGTTGAGTAGATGCTTGAAGATGTCTGCTTCAAAATCAAGATTCCACGTGAACATAGTTACATACATTGCAATAAAAAAATAAAATATTAATTCTGTAAGTAGGCCACAAGGGCACTCTTACATGTCTGAAAAGATAATCAATAATTACCTTCTAACATATGCCCGTCCATTTCCAAATTAATATTGTCTCTGACCGCCTGAGCTACATCATACTGCTCATTTTTGACGTTCTGCGCAGAGCTGATGGAGATGTACTGCGGCCATTCATCTCTGGTGGTGTAGTCGAAGAATATGCTGTCGTATTCACTCTTCGTGGTGACTTCCAGGCTGGAGAGAGATTGGGACATGTAGGTGTGGTCCATAGTCTGAAATAGAGTGGCTTTATTTTTAATTTTCTGCTTATAGATTACTTCGATGATTAGGTTGTTGTTTGTACAACAAAAAGATTTAATAAATAAATATCAAGGATAAATTTTACACACATCAACCTATTTCCAAACTAAGCAAAGCTTGTAAAATGGGTACTAGATAACAATTGTCGGAATATCAGATTTTAGAGGCATAAATGGCCATATCTTTTTTTACATTATGTTTGATTTTTTAACAGCTTCAAGGGCCTGTAGACATGAGTATGTGTATGTAATTTTAACTCAATACCTCCACGCAGTTCTGAGATAAAAGGACCTGACAGATGAAGGAATGGACAACAAAGTGATCTTATAAAGGTTCCGTTTTGCCCTTTTGAGGTACCGGAACCCTAAAACGTGATGTGATGTGATTCCTAATAATTAATATACTTAAATATGTTATACGTACCTCCTGCGAGCCGCTCAAAGCCAGGACCCTGATGTGCTCCTGAGCACTATGTACCTGACGCTTGAACCGGATGAACTTCTTCATCATCGCCAGGCACTCCCAGCAGATTATCTGCTCCATTTCTGATAAGGAGTTTGCAAACTGAAACATTAAATACAAGAATATTTTCATTAAATAAAACAATTTAAACAGATGATGGTACGAGGTCTCTAGAATCCCGTGGTATATGAGTAAAACTTAATTGCCACAGCAAACATGTTAAAATAGTTACATATAACATAACCATTAAAAATTCCAAAATTTTGAAATAGAAATGGGATGCATAATTTAATAGATGGAAATTATGTTAGCTTCGGAAATATTCTATGTCAAGGTCAATTTAATGTGGTTCAGATAAATACAATAATATTGAACGAGGACTTAAGCAACTTCCTGTGCTTCATACTATAACTGCATAAGTCTTTACATATCTACTTTTTTAAGAACATGATATGCATACAGAACCCTTTACGTATAATATAAAAACCAATAAACTTTATCAAACTTTTGAAAACTCACCCTGTCACCCGCGAAATCGTACATAAGTAGCCGAAATATTTGATACACTGGAGCTAGGCCATTTATGGAAATCAAATTACGATCGCTACTCAGGCAGGTACAGCAAACCACCCTGTAGCCAGTATCAACCTCTTGTTCCATCACGGACATCGTTATATTTTGTAAACAAACTTTTCAAATTAAATATACAAGATTAGATTTCAAATCATAACAAAAAGTAATGCTTCCATGTAAAATAGACGAAAATTAAGAAGACCACGCAACTATACTGGGACACCACAAAATGGCTGCTTTACACGATGTTGCCATACCGATTATTGTTTTAATCAGCTGTGTGGCGCTGTTTTGAAATTAATTTAAAATTTGAATGATTTACTTATATAAAGAAACAAGATATGCTGGATATTGAATTTAGTAATTGTAAAACCTTACTGAAACTTAATTAAACAAATTGCAATTAATTATCTAAACGTCAAAATTTAATTTATGTGTCTTGGCAATACTAAATATAAAGCTATATACACATTGAAGTTTTGTGTTGCCATCTATTCTGGTATCATGTTTATTGATAAACCGATATTCAGACTTATCGATGTGATGTCGTTGTCGTACAACACTATTTTAATAATGGCGGCGGTTTGTTTTGTTGTATGTTTTTGACTTAAAAATGTTTTCGTATTTTATTACTTAAAATCTAGTGATAAGCATGATATTATTAATTAAAACTGTGTTAATTTAAGGAAAAGTGTATATGCCTTTAAGTCTTAGTCATGAAGTTCCTCAGTTGTCGTGTTATAAATAATATAACATTCATCAACTTTCTATTCTGTGAATTGCTTTTTTTGTAATATCAAACTCATTATCATGGAAAACAAAAATACTATTGTAGATAAATTGCTATGTATGGCGTGTCTATGTGTAGGCAGGACCCTTCAGAAAGTTACAGATGAAAGAATGATGCAATATTACTTGGATACCCTTAATGAAATACCAGTAAGTAATTGGACAAAAATATTAAAAATCCACTATCATATTAACATTTTGAGCTCCAAAAACGGCTGTGGCCGACAGCGGAAAATTGCTCCACAGACGCCAAAGTCGGCCACAGACGTCCAAATATAAATTATCAAAAACGAATTCAAACTGTTTCAAGTACCTATTTTTCATTCCCTGTTGATTTTGGAGCAGTTTTGTTTTTCTTTCGCTGTGGCACGTTGAATTTGAATTTAAATTTGAATTGCGCTTGGCGTTTAAAAAGTAAAAGGTTTATGAAAACTTTGCTAAGCATCGACAATGCAAAACATAGTAACAAACAGTTGATCATATTTCCAAAAATGCCTGGTCCTCAAGCAGTTTTTCATTTCTGTGAAAAGTATCTACTTTTATTATAACATAATATAACAAAAAATTAAAAATTTAAACACCTCCAACTTTAAATAGCTAGTCATCATGAGACCCTCATTCAATGAGTGATATAGAAAATGCTACTAAAACTGAACAAAACTACAAAATTTGGAATTCCTAGCTTCAATATTGGTTGAGATCTTGTCGTTTGTTCCAATTAAAGTCAATATCATGGAAACAACAGGTCCTATTTCCACCAAACACAGCTAAGAACAATCTTGCGACAAGTCTTTTGAATAAAAAAAAACCGCACTCAAATTGGTCTATCCATTTGGGAAATATGATGCCACAGACAGACACACAGATACCTACACAAGTTAAACTTCTTACAACACTCTTTTTTTCATCTGAGGTTAAAAATTAATATTTTCTTTTTTTAATGACTATTTCATTTTATTCCTATTTGTTAATCACCATTTTACATTAAACCTTTGAGCGCCAAAGATGGCTAGTCACGTCTACTGAACGCTGTGCCCCAGGCACAACAACATTTGCTGCTACACAATGCCATACTATCTGCTCTCAGATTGGCACCTGGGGCACAGTTTTCCATCAACAAGCCAGTCATGAGGTTAATTACTAAATTAGCAGTAATTTTCAGCTCTGCAATGTGCCACAAGTGTGTCCAAACATTTGTTGGGAATGTGAGGCGCTGCTTCGAAAAGTTGTGACCTTTAGAGAGCAAGTCAAGGACTCTTTCAGAATTCTGCAGACTTATACCAATGAGGTAACACATTCAATTCCATTTTACACTAGTCTAGATAAATAATTAAATAAATATCAGACAACCTCACATAAATCAACCTAGTACACAAAGTAAGCAAGTAGATTTGTGTTATGGGTAATACATGATGATATATATACTTATAATAGATTAACCCCTTCGTATGTGATATCAGTGATATCAAGAATTTACTAATCAAAATGAAAACTAACTGATATTTTAACATAGCTTCAAATGTCGGTACATTTATTTACCCTTTCTGTTATTTACCCTTTGGGTACGGGATCCTAAAAAATCTTTTCATATTTCAGAACCTCTATGAGTGTCTGCTAACTGACGTAAGCAGGCCTCCGAGACTGAAAGTCCACGCGCTCGAGCCAGTCGACGTCCCCGCGCTGATTGAGGAGCCAAAGGACCTACAGCTGGTGTATGTCAAGGACGAGGTGAAGGTGGACTGGGATGATGATGACAGAGGTACTTTAAACCTTTTGAGCGCCAAAGACGGCATCTCACGTCGGAGAGCTATGCCGCTGTCGCCACGAGGTCATTTGCCGCTATACAATGCCATACTTCTGTTGTCATCTGTGTTCTAATCTGTTGTCAGATTGGGACACGGTTTTTCGTCGACGAGCTCAGCGGGCAAGGGGTTATCATTGATAAAAAGATCAAAGCTCAAAGACAAATTGAAATGCGTATCTGGTGGAAGGGACCGGGAATCGAACCCTTTGGACCTGTCCAGCGTGTTATCCTTTCCACCCTAACGTCCAGATAACCGGATTTTTCCTTATGCTTTGTGTGTCGATCTTTGCATTGTTTATTTGAAAGGCTTTACCTTAGTGACCTCTATGTGAATACGTTAATATTCACATCTTACCGCACTACTTTATATGAAACCTTTGATACAAAAGAGATGAAAAGAGAAAAAATACCGGCCAAGTGCGAGTGGGACTCGCGCACGAAGGGTTCCGTACCATTCTCTGTAAGTTTGTTGTATGGGAGCCTCCCTTAAATATTTATTTTATTTTATTTTTAGTATTTTTTGTTATAGCGGCAATAGAAATACATCATCTGTGAAAATTTCAACTGTCTAGCTATCACCGTTCTTGAGATACAGCCTGGTGACAGACGGACGGACGGACAGACAGTGAAGTCTCAGTAATAGGATCCCGTTTTTACCCTTTGGTTACGGAACCCTAAAAAACGAGGTACATTTTTTACGACCCGGCCTCGCGTGACCAGCGGCAGTGGCAGCGGTGAGCGGCAAAAACAAAATTAGGTGTTGCCACATGTCAAAAATCCAAGGGGTAATCTCACAAGTGGGTCAAGCGTAGCTCGGACTCCCAAATAAAAATATAATGATTTTTATATTTTATTTGTTTCAGACGAAGACTTGGACATAACGCCAGCAGAACTCGAGGACCCAGTGGTGGAAGAACCGGAGATAGACATTAAGATCCTGAAAGTGGAAAGCGAGAATCAGAAGAAGAGGAAGAAGGGGAAGGCGAAAGTGAAGAGGGCTGTCAGTTTGAAGGATAAAACTAAGGTCAGGCATAGAATATGATAGGGTTTCCCTTTTCATCCTTACAGAAACAGTCTCAGAACTATAAAAATAAGACATATAAAAAGGTTGACCTATAACTGCCTTTTTAGTTTCCTCAAATAGTTAATGACGGAAGAAAAATACACTTCTAGATACGTTTTATAAAAACAAGGCGGCAATGCATGAATTCAGTTTGAATTTTAACATATAGCCTTAGGTCCTCCGTTTAAAATGAATACTCAACCAGCAATAATGTACAATTACTTGTTGCAGAGCCAGAAAAAGTCACAATCAGATGGAAAGATTATAACCATAGAACTGTCCTACGAAGAGATGTTAGCAGAGCGAGAAAAGGACGCCACAAAAGAGGGGTATTTAAAGGCGCAGTACAAGTGTTCTAGCTGTTTAATACCCTTCAACTATGTCAAGTCGTACGAGGCACATATGACGAATAAGCATTCTTCTGTGAGTAAATTTCCATATTTATGGTAAGCGATAGAGACGAAGTAAAGATAAAGTAAACAATGTTTTACATATGAACTCTTTGGGATATGTTGATATTTATACCCTGTTGAACTGACCATGTGAATCTATATTAAGACCAATTGTACCATGATTTATGCAAATAAATATTCATTCATTTATTCATTCATACATACCCTAACTAGTGTCGGTCCGGCCCAGTCCGGCCCAGATATAGTAGCGCTACAAACAGCTTTCATATGGCAATAATGTGCATACGTCATATCATATATTTGCATTATTAAACGGCAGTAGCGATTTTGTCATGGTTTTGTCATTAACCAAATTCATATTCCAGAATGCTGCTCAACTCAATCCTTCGTTCTTCTTGCGAAATAAAAACAGAGTTTTTATATTTTTCCTAAGATTACTAATTATTTTATTATGAATTTATTAAAATTTACGAATTCTAAAATGTAATAGTAACTACTATAAAAAAAACGAATGACGTTGAGGTTGACTTATTGACAGCTTTTTTTTTCGCGGATATGTCTAAGACTGCAAATCTATGAAGGCATAGTTGTCGTAGATTTCGCTTATTTTATGTATTTTCTTTTATGTCTTTGCATACAGAAAAATAAGTTCAAATATTTTTTTAGGGTATACACGACGCAATGCTTTTTCGATTTCTATATTAATTACCATCTGTTAGAAATGGTTACCTATTTGAAACACAAATGTTTGTTTCCCACCTGCAACCTTTAGCCGAATTTTCATTTGTCCGAAAGCCATTTTTTCCAAAACTGCTGTCGTAGCAGGCATAGTTGTCGTAGATCTCGTTTATTTTATGTATTTTTTATATTATTTTACGTACAGAATAATTTCCACCTGTTAGAAATATGAAATGTTGTTAATTATGCTTGTTTTCAGTATTTAGGAGAATACAGTTGCCCTATATGCAAGACTGTCATATCTTCGGTCGACTCCTTCACGGCGCACTATAAAAGACACATGCGAAGGTAAGCATTTTGTGAAGCTCTGACAGGTGATTTAGGGTGCGTCTCCACTAGCCCTTAATTTCACAAAAACTGACGAAGGTCAAAAATAGAGCAAAAAAATCTGGTTCGAAAAAAAAGATGGTCAAAGAATTTGTTCACTCTGCTATACACTGCCAAATTAAGAGGCCTTATTCCTTTTAAAATTCTGATTGTTTAGAATTTTTTCTCTATGATCAAACATGTTTCTTAACATATTATTGATGTTACTACCTAGAACAGGGTGGGATTTATTGGTATATATTTGAAACCTACAGTTTGAATTTTTCATTGATAATTTTTGTTTCAATAACTACTTACGAAAATGTCAAAATTCACGCGGAAAATTAGTTTTTTCAACTTATTTTCGACTGCACGCAATGAAAGCATGAAATAGTTATGTTACTACCTAGAACTCGGGGGAAAGTATTATTCACTTCAAAAAGTTGGTTGAAATTATCAATATATTTGTAATAATATGAAAAAAAAATTTTTTAAAAGTAATAAGGCCTCTTATCGACCAATCACAAAAGTGAACCGGAGGTGAGATACAGATTTCAACTCAGGTGATTGGTCTATTCCGCAAGTCTCCGCTCCGGTTCAGTGAAGGCGCACCCTTACAGAGATGCAACTACGTTGAGCGACCAGCGACGCGGTGAGCGGAGCGAGAGATCAGAGTGTAGCGGTTTAATGAGTGAGCGACACCACCGCTGCCGCTGTCGCGCAAAATCGTGGCGTCTCCGTTAGCTTATTGAGTTCGTCGGTTGACAACTAAAACTCACTTAATTTATGAAACATTTAATCTCTTTTTTTAATTCGGGTTGCCGGTCCAGCTCGTTAACCATTTCGCCACCCTAACTCCCAAGCAACCTATCGAATTTTTCCTTATGTTTTGTTTGTCGATCGTTGCATTGTCTATTTGGCTTTACACCCCAGCGACCTCTACGTGAATACGTTAATATTCAGATCTAATTTGTAGGAAAATCATGAACATGAATCTGCAAGAAAATACCTAAAATATCCAGAATCTAAATAAAAGTGGGGAGTGCAACAAAAATGGGACAGTTGAGAGTGATGGGCAAATTATCCATAATTTTTGTTGCAGGTACGAGTGCAGCATATGTCACAAACGCACCCTGGACATGAAAGTGATGCAACAGCATTACTATTCCACGCACGAGATCTCGCTGAAAACGTACAAGTGTAACATTTGCGGCAAAATTTCCAAGTAAGTACATAATGAGTGGTCTTAAAACACGAGTGTTGTTTTATAAAATGCTGAAACTTGTATGACGTTGAACGCATATAGGTATGCGTTGCTGACAGTGAATGAATTAAGCGGCTTTATTACTTTTTTTTTTTCATATAATGACAAATAAGTAGGTATATAGATAAAACAAAAAAAAAAAATTAAAGTGTACAATACTTTTCCCTGAGTTCTATATAGTAACATAGCTATTTCATGCTTTCATTGCGTGCAGTCGAAATCAAGTAGAAAAAAACAGTTTTCTGCGTGAATTTTGTAAATTTTTAGTAGTTTTTGAAACGATTATTATTAATGAAAAATTCAAACTGTAGGTTTCAAATATACCAATAAAACACTAGCCCTGTTCTAAGTAGGTAGTATAGTTGATAATTGTTAAGAAACATGTTTGATCATAATTTTATTAAAACTTTCGTGAGACATATTTAATTATTGTATTAAGCGGTTTACACTCACGTGAAATTGTCTGATCATACAGAAAAATTTCTAAAACAATCAGCATTTTTGAATAGATAACGAGCCATAAACCGTTTTTATAATTGGACGTAGTTATGCAAAAACGACCCTACCCACACGTGATTTAAAATTGAATTTTTAACTTATTGACATATGGGTAGTAAGTTTTTATTAAATTATCAGCGAATTGTGCTTTGGAACGTTTTTGCATAAGTACATCCAATTGTCAACTGTACCACAAAACAGATAGGTACAGAAATCAATCTACATAGAAGCGCGCTCGAGCAAACGCACACATAGACATTGCTCACGGACACGTCAAGCGGATGGCACTCGCGCTCGCACTGGTCCGAACTGGTCCGAGATATCGTGTCCGTGAACAATGTCTATGTGTGCGTTTGCTCGACCGCGCTGGTATGTAGATTGATTTCAGTACCTATCTGTTTTGTGACTGTACCACTATGATCAGTTCCATAGATTCCCACCGGTACCACAAAGATACTCACAAAGCGCGTGTGCAGTGTCCGGAGTGCGATAAAAACTTCAGCCATCGCGCCGGTCTGATGAACCATAGACTGTGAGTATATCGTATGTTGATTTAAAATTAATATATATATCGTCGGGGATAACGCAATACCACGTAACTAACAGCTGTCGATAAAGTTCTCAATTCAATAAAATACTTAGCATTTGTTTGAATATTGATTCGTATCTACACTTGTTACTTACGCGGTATTGCACTATCCCCGACGATATAACATTTTCAACCGAGGGTTACCCTCATCTGGCAGAAAATTGTTTTACCGAAAGTAATGTTTCGCATAATACTCATTTCGCAGAAATTTTCTGCCGCTTAAACGGGAAATATATTTTGAAATGTTTTTGTGTATCCTGGTAGATTTATTTTTTTATTTAATCGTATGGCATACATGTCGCATAAAACAAAAATGTGAAACTATAATTTAACATCTAGCTCCTTCACCCATCGGGCTGCGTTCACACTTGGAGAGAATAAATCCAGGGATACTCCATCGTATTTCCGGTATGGGCAGTTGTAGATGATGTGGTGGATAGTCTGCACAGGAGCTCCGCAATCACATGCCGGTGAATTTCGCCACCCACATTTAAACATGTAATCCCCACAGAGTCCGTGTTCAGTTCTAAGCCTGTTTAATTGGCACCACTCCCGTCTGGGAGCCGAGAAGCCACGTGGCTTCTGTGTGGGGTCGTAGTTTGACACGTCAGTTCTAGGGGGGTTAGATATCCATTCGTCTTTCCATCTTTCTCCTATCACGAATGGATTTCCTAGTAGATGTTGCGCTGTCTGGTAGGTTGGTTGACGAGACTTCAGGCGTTGGCGAGGTGGGCACAGAAATTCTTGGTGGACAGGCAGGTTTGGGTTGCTCACAATTTTCCTTGCTTCATTTAGCAGTGCTTGTTGTCTTCTGAGATGTGGAGGAGCTATGTGACTTAAAGCCGGTAACCATTGAATGGGCGTCGACTGTATTGTCCCGGATATGCATCGCATGGCTTTCCGCAGCTGAGTGTCCTGGTAGATTAGGATAGGTTAGGTTAGGTTTATTTTATAGCTTTTCAGCAAAATGTATGGTATCAGTAGAATAACAGTTATGCGAAACGAGCATTATGCGAAACGTTACTTTCGGTAAAACAAGTTTCTGCCAGATGAGGGTAAACCTTTGTAAAGACCCAGATCGCACATTTATGGCCCTCGCCTTCGGTTCGGGCCACAAATACCTGTGATCTCTGCCACGACGAAAAAAGAGGGGCGTTATAAGCTTAACATGTGTATCTGTGGGTTTGTGGCATCATCCCAAACGGATGGTCCGATTTGAATGCGTTTTTTAAATCGATAGAATTGTCCGTCGAGATAGTTCTTAGCTATATTTGATGGAAATAGGACCAGTAGAGTTTCCAAGATAAGCTTTAATTTGAACAAGTGACAAGATTGAAGCTAAGAATTCCAAAGGACATTGGGTACTTTACTATGGAAAAATTCCCCACGGCGGACAAAGCTGAAACATATCTCAATTGAAAGCTTTTAACTTCTAGTTTTGCTAAGTAAAGGGGCATTATTGTGGCGTATGGGAAAACCGAAATATAATAACATTAATAATTCAGGTACAGTAGCCGGCAAACAACTTGACCCAAAATGGCGGATCTGCGCATGCATATTTGTACGTAAATCGGCTACTGCGCAGTCAAGGTTATGCTCAAGAAGTTTGCCGGCTACTGTACGGTGATCGTATTATTTTAATATTGTACTGTATGTAAATGTTTAGTACTGTATGTAGGTAAATATATTTTGTGTTATTTGAGGACTAGCTTGGTGTAGATAGCAGTTGAAGTGCCAGACTCATAGAGATTGTGGTTTATAGTCTTGTCAAGTTAGAGTACGCGCACTTTTTGGGCGGGCTGCTACGGGCCGGCCCGCAGCGCAGAAATCGGTCTCGAGTATTTTATATGAACTATTGCACACTGAGGCGGGCCGCGTGAGGTGAACTCGTTGAAAAGTGTTCCCGAGCATCTCTCCTGAGGCGTACGTCCTGTCCTCATTTATGCCCTTCGTGAGTAGATTGCGTAGTGTAGTGTGACAAGGACACGGCGAGGACCGCGCAAGACGTCAATCCAGACTACGAGTTACGACATTGACTGTTAGTATTCTGTTTCCATCGTTTTCCCCATGGATCCCGTAACCCTTCTCCGCGAAGCGGCCTGTTCCGAGGACCACAAGGAAGCCATCGAATCTGTTGCTGGCTTAGTTTTACGCGTTTTTAAGCATGAAAAAGGGCTAAGCAAGAGGTTCTCTGACTTCTCGGTGGCTGATGCGTTCGGGTCCTAAGGCTCCCTCTCCCCCGGCGGCAGAGTAGAAGGCTCCTAAAAAGGCCAAGACTTCTAAGGCCTCCAAGGCCCCAGCGCCCCCTGCCTCTAAGGCAGCCCCGGCGCCGTTTAAGACGCGAAGCTCCCAGTCACGCTCTAGGCCCCTAAGGTCAAGACGGATTCTGACGTTCGGAAATCCCGTTCCCGCACCCCCAAAGGTGCAGGAAAGGTAATCCAGAGCCCGACCCTCAGTGTTAACCCCGCCTCCGGGACGTTAGCAGAGGTCCAAAGCCTCAAAGAGCCCCTAGTTATCCCCTTCGAGCAAATCCCCTTAGACCGCGTAACGCAGCCCAAGAGGCGCGAGGCAGCAATTGAGGATGAGCTCAAGACTGCGAAAGAACCCTCCGTAATACTAGCTATAAAGAGATAAACACTTTTTACAAAGAGCAGTGCCAACTTCTCTCAGCTCGCGGTGCTAATACTTGCTATTATGGATAGTACGCCCCTCACGCTTAAACCTCGTTCGTTAATTATTGGCATCTTCAATGACAACGGTCTGCGTGGGATGAAAGATAGGGTGATGGAATTCCTACGCGCTCATTCTATCGATATATTTCTAGTTCATGAAACTTTTTACAAACCGCATTTAAAATCATTGCGGATCCCCGGTTACGCTATGGTTGGGAATGATAGGTTGGATAGGCCCTTCGGAGGGACCGCGATCTTCTACCGCAGATGTCTGCACGTAGTTGCCCTCTTTCTCCCGCCTCTTATTCAGTTGGAGGCATCTGTCTGTCGTATTTCGTTAGAAGGTCACGACCCGATAACGATTGCGTCAGTCTATCTGTCTCCCTCTACCAAACTCTTACCAACAGACTTAAACCTACTTGCTCAACCAGATCCCAATGGAGTCGTCTTCGCAGCAGGTGACTTCAATTCTAAGCACACCGCGTGGAAGTGCGTAGCATCTAACCCAAACGGCGTTCAGTTTTTCAATTTCTTAGCCAGAGAAACAACCGAATTGTCAATCATTCCCCCTAGGGAACCGACTCATTTTTCGAACACTGACCTGACATAATTAGATGTGGCCCTTATGCAGAAAACCTTACAGTTGCGTTCTGTAGAAGTGGTTGTCGCGTTCGATTCCGACCATGCCCTGGAAGACAACGCGGAAGTATCGACGTCGATCTCCAGCAAGAAGTCCTCCAAAAACCACCAGAAAGCGACTTCAGTAGCTACAGCAGCAGCAAGCTTTCGATGTTTGTAAACAATGAAAACCTTATTGCTGCGCTTTAAAAATCTCATTTTTTCAGCTTTCCCATTAGTTATGGGAATAAAAAATACACAGTGGTAAAGCCCGTAACATTATCTAAAAACTTTAATTGGTTTCGTTCGTGTCCGCTAGTGGGGAAGAAAGTACCCAATGTCCTTTTGTAGTTATGTTCAGTTTTAGTAGCATTTTCTATATCACTTATTTATTGAGGGTCTCATGATGACTACTCGTGTCGGGGGCGTTTCAAATTTTAAATGTAGGTTATTTTATTTATTTTCCTACAATACAGTTATTTTTCAGTGCAGTACATGAACTCCAGAACGCGTTTCCTTGCACCGTTTGCGATAAGGTATTCAGGTGGAAGGCCAGTCTGAAGAGGCACATGGAGAAACACCATGTTAAGGTATTTGGAAGGAATAAATAATCTGTACCTGTCATCCAGGGTACAATGGTGATTAAACTTCTTAGAAAAGTGTTAATGATTTATAATATATGGGTATTTTCAAGAG
The DNA here is from genome assembly GCA_932273695.1 of Apotomis betuletana. NCBI lineage: Eukaryota > Metazoa > Arthropoda > Insecta > Lepidoptera > Tortricidae > Apotomis > Apotomis betuletana. The sequence goes on from OW026322.1 coordinate 8,030,885, forward strand.
ATAGTCTCAATAAGAATTCATACTAATATTATAAATGTGAAAGTGTGTCTGTCTGTCTGTTACCTCTTCACGCTTAAACTGCAGAACCGACTTAGATGAAATTTGGTATGGAGATAGTTTGAGACCCGGGAAAGGACACAGGATACTTTTCATCCCGAATGAATTTAGTGTTCCCGTGGGATGAGCGGGTAACACCGCGGGGCACAGCTAGTGGACTTATAACTGCTTCAATCACAAAGTTTTTGTGCAATATTGTTGCCGAAAATCGTAGTTTGATAGATTCACCCAGGGGACATCACCATGGCAACAAGCAACAGAGAAAATTTATTGACCTTCGAACGAAAACCAAAAGGTTTGATTCAGGAGGGCACTGATTTGCTCACGTCACGGGGAAAAATAGTTTAATTTCATCGAATTTTCATTTTATAGTTTCCCCGGAAGTCATACATTTTTCGAAAATCTTGTAAATTTCAATGTATTATTTTTTCCGCTTCATTGTAAACATTTGGTTTACGCTAGCAGAGATTACTGCTTTAATAATAATACATTACTGCACACGCCGGGAAAGAACGGCTAGCCGGGTGTGTAGAGTAGGTACAGACATATAGGTACATATAGGTATAGACGGATAGTGATACGAAGTCGGCAAGCCCTTTTCACGGCTAGGCATGTATAGTGCTTTTCTCAAACATATGCAATGAAATAAAAAAATACTCTACTAAAAAAATATGATTCAGCTGTTTAGCCTGTTCATGAACACAGACGCCATGTTTAAAAAAATTACTTTCCGGCTTGGCCTTAAATTTGGTATGAAATTCCTTTACAGTTTTCTCGAGTTGTTCCGCCCGAAACGTGATACTTCGAAGCCTGTTATAACGCACGTTAATAAATACCTGTATGTATATATAGGACAAAATGGCGTCGGCAGCATATTGTGCGGCGTGTGGTGTGAGCTTTTCCTCGGCGTGCTCTTACCAGAGACACATGAAGAACAGCCTCAAGCACGTCACTCAGGAGCAGCTACGGTGAGACTTGTGTTACTTATATGTATTACCCATAACCATAACGGTTATGGTTATGGGGGGTACACTACAATACTCCAAAGTTTCAGAATGCATCATCATTCCGAACTTTTATAATTCCAGATGCCATGATCTGATAAAATGTTTGGATTTTTTTGGGAAATCGTTCTCATAAAATATTTTTTTTTGGTATATCATATAACCCTAACCTAGCCAAATTATAGAATGTTTCTGTGTTGCCAGTGGTGTCTCATAATACTCCCCGATTCCCTTGTTACCTGTATGAATCTCATAAAATCGTTAGTTTTAAATCAATTATTACGACAAAATAAAACTTAGTCAAAGAACATGACAATCGTAATGCATAATTATAATTTTTTGTACGACTGGCGCCAAACGTGTTTTCCTTCCATCATCATCATCATCATTTGTGACCAGTTATTTGTCACAGGTTCATCTGCGACCATTGCAATCGTCGGTTCGCGGACAAGACGAAGCTACGCGATCACATTGAGGAGAAGCATTTGCACAGGACCTACCAATGCCACATCTGTCAAAAGGTAACGCTATTGAAATTACTATTTTTTATACCATACTAGCTTTTGCCCGCGGCTACGTCCGCGTGGAACTTGGAAGTATGGAAGCAACCTCGTACAACACGATAGATATCCACCTAATCACCTTAATTAATAAAAGGGATTATTAAAACCGCCTAAGCAAATGTAAGAGCAATGGTGCCTTTGGTCTAATCATTACATTTCCTACAGGGTCATCAATGTCATCATGAATTACTTACTCACTTGTCAATCTTTTTAGGGATAATTTCCAGGATGAAAGCTATCCTATGTCCTTCCTCGGATCTTAAACTATCTCCATGCCAAATTTCATCAAAATCGATTCAGCGGTTTAAGCGTGAAGAGGTAACAGACAGACAGACACACTTTCGCATTTATAATATTAGTATGGATCTATAGTAGGGCTTCTGATATCCGTGTTACACGCGGAACCGTAGCTCCGTGTTGTTAGCACCGGCGCTCCTAAGATCCCGTACTACACGGTCACGCCAAGATACGTAGCCGTGTCTGCGTTCGGCGTGTAACACGGAGCTACGTATTTTAATTACACGTGCCGAACGGTCCGGATTTCCGTTGCCGTGTAACACGATCCCTCATCTATAGCAGCCTCGTGACTAGAGATGGGCGCTCATGGGTAAATACCCGATAAATACCGGGTAAAAACCCAATCTACCGGGCAGTAGTAGTAGTAGATTGGGTATTTACCCGGCATTTATCGGGTATTTATCCATGAGCGCCCATCTCTACTCGTGACCTAAGTAAGGTACGAGATTTTAAGACCTGATTGTGTAACTATTGTATAATACAATACTTTTTATACGAGCAAAACGCAGAAAAACATTTTCATTCCCCTTTATGATTTTTTATTGTTGAACTCAAACTGGCCTATTAAAAAAAACATGATAGCGATGGTCATGGCGGGTGCCTTGTTTATTTTTTTGATAAGTATTTGAACTAATCTGGGAACAGTAGCGTGTTTTTTTTATCAAATATGATGATGTTCTCTTTTTGAAATTTATTTGAGATGAGTAGAGAGTTGTCCTATGCTACAGGGTGGTTTTTGATAAACTGTACATATTAAAAGGGGAGAAATTTCTGCCAATTTTATCGGTGAAACTGTTTTTAATTTTTGTTTTTAGCCATTGGTTTCTTTTTTACAGATATTTTAACTTTTTAGTAAATTTTTGGTTAGTACACCTGATTGAGATGGTATAACTTTTGATCTAATTGTTCAAAAATTAAAAAAAGATGTTGAACGATAGCCACAATGAACAGGTTATTGATTATCAATACATACATAACCAACCAAAATGAACTGTCACCAAAAAATATTTTTGTTGTTGAAAAATTACTAAAAAAAATCGTTTGTTCACAAAAAAACTAGATTATAAATAAATAAAATAAAAAATAAAATAAGTTTTTATTGGTTCAAAAGAATACAAATAATGAATACAAGTGTTGAGGACTCCTAGTAGGTGTTATACACCTGTGTCCCTAGTAGGTGTTATACACCTGTGTCAGGATTGTTATTATTATTATTCCTCTCTTAATTTTAATCCTAAAAACATTGTTGAATTATCTTAAACTTAAAAAGTACAACGAACTTTCGCATAAGGCAATCGATTTGACAGTAGTCGTTGACATAAATGGAACGATTTTCCCATATGTAAATAGTTTTTTGTTTCAGCCGTCGAAGAACCGCGTGGGTTTGGACCAGCACATTCGCAACGTGCACCGCGGCCGCCCCAACAACAAGATGTGCCACCATTGTGGGAAGGGCTTTCCGGTGAGTAACCACTAATAAATAAATAAATAAATAAATATCAGACAACCTCACACAAATCGATCTAGTCCCAAATGTAGCTCAAGAAGGCTTGTGTTATGGGTACTGACGACGATATACAACATACTTATATAAATAAATATATACTTAAATACATAGAACAACCATGACCCAAGCACAAATATTCGAGTTCATTACACAAATATTTGCCCCGGCCGGGATTCGAACCCGGGACCGCCGGCTCAGTAGGCAGGTGTCTACAAACCGAGCCAAACGCGTCGTCAAACCACTATTGTTGTCTATGCTGCATATAAGTATAGTCCTTTTCATCACACTTTCTCGTAAACAAGGGTTTACATGCTAAAAAAGTGGGCGGTAAGTAATTTTTGTCACACTTTAAGGGTTTACATGCTAGTAACCCGGGTAAGTCGTATATTACGCCGTAAGGCGGTAAGTCGTATATTACGCCCTAGGGTGGTAAGTAATTTTGGTATTGACTACTATTACTTTTGTTTTATTTCCTCCAAAGTGTGATGAAAAGCGTCGTACGTGACTCTGGTGGTAAAGGAATTCCAAACTCGTGTCATTAAAGCCCTCGCCCTCGGCTTCGGGCTTCTAATAGACACTCGTTTGTAATTCCTCGTTTACCACCCTTGTTACGTAATGCACTATTAGCTACACCCATCTTGTTCAATTCCTATAACAATTTCAGATGTTATAGGTAAGAACCTACATTACTTTGGCAGCGACCCAAATCAGAGATGTAATTTCATAGCAGTACCGCGGCGGGCGAGGTCACCAATACAGTATCAATCTTGATCAAAATTTATACTGTAATGGTGACCGTCGTACAATGGAATAATTGTCAAAAAATCTTATTTTTTCAAGTTCTCCACTACCCAAAGGTTATCCGGAAGAGATCGCTCTTTAGCGATAAGACCGCCTGTTGTTTACCTCTAATTGTAATATCTTGTATTGTATTTCTCCTGTATGTTTTATGAGGTGTGCAATAAAGAGTACTTGTATTGTATTGTATTGTATTGACACAAATTTGAGTTAAGGCAGCAAACTTTTTGGTCTTCACCCATGTGACTTCAACGGTACGCAAATTTTAAGTCCAAAAGTGATTTGAAATTGTTATTAGAATCCTAATAATTTAAGAAAACAATAATTGTATGACTACCATGTACTTAAACGCTTTCAATGTCATAATGGCAGTTTAGTTATTACGGCCCGCTCGCCATTTGTATGGAGCGTTTTCAGCGCTCCGTAAAAACTTCGAACTTTAACAGTATCTTTTGACTAGTGCTAGTGCAGGGACAGCAATCCAGTCGCGTAACAGCACGGATAGCTGCCCCTGTTGAAGAACTCCATATATGTTCGAAACGCCGTTTCTGACAATTTTTACATGAATTTAAACCGTTTTTTAGGGTTCCTTACCCAATGGGTAAAAACGGGACCCTATTAGTGAGACTCCGCTGTCCGTCTGTCTGTCTGCCCGTCTGTCACCAGGCTGTATCTCGCGAACTATATATTGCTATAGCTAGACAATTAAAATTATCACAGATGAAGCATTTCTGTTGCTGCTACAACAACAAACACTAAAAACGGAATAAAATAAATATTTAAGATACAACAAACGTGATTTTTTTGCCGTTTTTTGCTCGATATTGTCACAAAGCTGTGTTACCTGTGCTCATGAAGCGTGATAGCTGGACATTTGAAATTCTCACAGATGATGTATTTCCGTTGCCGCTATAAAACAACAAATAAAAACCTCAAAAAACCGGTCAAGTGCGAGTCGGACTCGCGCACCGAGGGTTCCGTACAAACACTTTTCATCCTTCAGTGGTTAAGTTAAGTTTGCACCTGGTATGTATAGCGCTCAATACAAATGAGGTGCAAAGTTAATGCAACCAATCCCGTTTGTTGTATGGGAGCCTCCCTTAAATATTAATTTTATTTTATTTTTAGTATTTGTTGTTATAGCGGCAATAGAAATACATCATCTGTGAAAATTTCAACTGTCTAGCTATCACCGTTCTTGAGATACAGCCTGGTGACAGACGGACGGACGGACAGCGAAGTCTCAGTAATAGGGTCCCGTTTTTACCCTTTGGGTACGGAACACTAAAAAAGGTTAAAAAATATTTACTTGTACGGGACTCTCGGTGCACGAGTCAGACTCGCTCTTGGCCGGTTTTTTTTTATTATATTGACTAGTGATTTGTTTTTACAGACCAAAGTGCAGTTGGAGTCCCACATAAGAACGCACACTGGAGAGCGACCTTTTATATGTGAATTCTGTCCCACCACCTTCTCGCAGCAGTCCAACCTGTACAAGCACAACCGACAGGTCAGTACTCATAGGGTACATTAAACAATCGTTTATTAAGAGGCCTTATTCCTTTTAAAAAAATTTTTTTTTCATATTATGACAAATATATTGATAATTTTAACCAACTTTTTGAAGTGAATAATACTGTTTCCCGAGTTCTAGGTAGTAGCATAGCTATTTCATGCTTTCATTGCGTACAGTCGAAAAAAAGTTGAAAAAACTAATTTTCCGCCCGAATTTTGTCAATTTTGAGTAGTTTTTGAAACAAAAATTATCAATGAAAAATTCAAACTGTAGGTTTCAAATATATACCAATAAATCCCAATAGCCCTGTTCTAGGTAGTAACATCAATAATATGTTAAGAAACATGTTTGATCATAGAGAAAAATGTCTATACACTCAGCATTTTATAAGGAATAAGGCCTCTTAAATCGTTTATCATTGTAGGTAGTAGGTATGCCCGAGCGTAAAGTATGTTTATGAATTGTTAGCTTTTGTGCATGAACTCTGCAGATTATAAATAACACACTGTAATTAATTAGGTACCTACTTATTGTGCAACTTCGTTCCAACTTCATAATTCAGTTTCTGTATTTTTTTTTGTATTACTTTGCTGTTATTATTGCATGTGTCTTTGTCAAACTGTGCGTGTTATTTAACTTAATGTTAAATATTATTACGTTGCTATATGTGAGATCCTATAATTGGCTCTGTATTACTAGTTATGTCACTATTAGCGTAAGTTAAGCTGTTGGTTCTCCATGTATAAATAAATGAATAAATTAAAAGGAAATAAATATAAATTGTACAATTAATCAGTGATTCCAAACTAGGCGGAGTTTGTTATATTGGTCATTAAACTCGGGGCAGCAATTAGAGATGGCAACTATTAAACATTTTAAAATATTGAAACGATGTAACGACGATTTTCAAGCCATGAGGAAATAACAAAAATAATCAAACTTACCTTACTTTCAACTTAATAACATTTAGTCTAGGTCACACTCAGGTAAACAACTCTAGGATATAACCACATTTTCGAGCAGTGTTGTGAAAAATCATTGTGAATCATTTTTTTTTTTTCCCTGTGGCTTTCACTTCTTGCTGGGTTAGCAAGATGTATTTTATCCGATAGTTTCATTTTGCTGAAGTGTCATTTTGTAGAAAGATTTTTTCACTAATACCGTCAACTCTTTAGGACTATTATAAAACACGCCCTAACCCTATCAATAGGTTGATATCTGCAAGAATTATGAAAAATCTATAACTTTACAGGGGAATAAAAATCTGCGAAGTGAAACAATCGACCAAAAATAATTCTAAATGTTTACAAATGAAGCGAAAATTGAAAAATTTTAATGATTCGGACAGGATTCGAACCTGCTTTTCCAACGGCTTTCCGGGCCAACACGGGCGTCCTCCCAATTGGACCACCGAATCAGATGTCAGAGCCATTGAATTTTTCAACCAGTTGCTTCGACATGCCTTAGGGTGGCATCGTAGCGCCATCTAATCTACCGTAAAGATTTAGAGCTTTATCGAAGCAACTCGTGAACACTGAATTTTCCATACAAATCTAGAACTTTGTAACAGTATAGGTTTGTTACAGGTCCATCTGAACATCAAGTCTAAACGCTACCCGCTCTGCAAGAAACGCAAGGAGGAAGACGCAACGCAGAAACCACAAGCCGTGGAGTTCCGGCCCGCGGCGCTGAGCTTCGAGCCCGAGCGGGCGTTCCTGTGAACAGCCACTGAGTAGTGCGACCTACTTATCTGTGAACTGCCACTGAGTAGTGCGACCTACTTATCTGTGAACTGCCACTGAGTAGTGCGACCTACTTATCTGGGAACTGCGACTGAGTAGTGTGACCTACTTATCTGGGAACTGCGACTGAGTAGTGTGACCTACTTATCTGGGAACTGCGACTGAGTAATGGCACCTACTTATCTGGAAACTGCGACTGAGTAATGGCACCTACTTATCTGGGAACTGCGACTGAGTAATGGCACCTGCTTATCTGGGAACTGCGACTGTGTAATGGCACCTGCTTATCTGGAAACTGCGACTGAGTAATGGCACCTGCTTATCTGTGAACTGCGACCGAGTAATGGCACCTACTTATCTGGGAACTGCGACTGTGTAATGGCACCTACTTATCTGGGAACTGCGACTGAGTTGTGCGACCTACTTACCTGTGAACTGCGACTGCGTAGTGCGACTTATCTGTGAACTGATGGATGTTGCATCATCGCTATATGACGACTGATACTAAATTATTAAAACTATCGTGAGTCATTTTTAATAATTACTATTACTTTAGGCACAGGCCCGCGGCTCCGCCCGCGTGGAAGTCGGTCTGTGTCAGTATGCTGCTACCTCACCGTTTAAACCTTTCCTAGACTACGACAAACATTTCAAAACCAAAATCAGCTAAATCTGCCCAGCCGTTCTAGAGTTTTAGCGAGACAAACGAACAGCTATTGATCTTTATTTATCTATATATATATAATATATATATGTCTATGTACAGATACAAACGGTTTAAGGCTCCTTATCCGTTGAAAAATGCTGAATGTTTAGAGCATTTTTCTTTATGATCAAACATGTTTCTTAACATATTATTAATGTTACTACTTAGAACTTATTGAGATTTATTGGTATATGTTTGAAACGTACAGTTTGAATTTTTCATTCAATTGACAGAATTCGCGCAGAAAATTAGATTTTCAACTTATTTACTGCACGCAATGAAATAGCTATGTTACTACCCAGAACTCGGGGAGAAGTATTTATCAGTATCACATCAAAAATATGGTTGAAATTATAAATATATTTGTCATAATGTGTTTTTTTTTAACAGGGATAGAGCCTAATTCCACATTGTAAACAATTCAGAATCGAGTGAATCAGAAGAATTAAGTAGCGCAAAACCTATGGCACGTGGCTTTAAATTCCAAAACTCTTGTGGAGTTTCAATTTTTCTGTATGCATCTTTGTACCAATATTTTCATGTTCAATAAAAAATACTATATTGTGGAGTCGGGGCTTCCACTACACAATATAGTAATTTTTATTGAACATGAATTTTTATTACTAAGTGTTTTTATCAGTAATATAAAATACAGTTGTTCGCGCAATATTGCCAAATGTATGCAGTATTTGGAATAAGTGTATTCGCTTGTTTTGCAGGTAACTTTTAGTAATTTTACGATGTCGCCTCATCTTATAAGATTTGCTAACGGTTTTGAAGAACGCCAAACAATGAAACAATAGGCTAGTACTTACGTTAAATTTAAATAAAGCAATTTAAACGGATTATATCGCGTATATTAATTACTAGTGACCCGCTGATTAATTATGCATGTATTATACATATAAACCTTTCTCTTGAATCACTCTATCTATTAAAAAAACCGCATCATAATCCGTTGCGTAGTTTTAAAGATCTAAGCATACATAGGGACAGACAGACAGAAGCGACTTTGTTTTATACTATGCAGTGATTTGAGCCTCCCTGACGTTTCGGTAGCTTTACAGTTACCGTTGTCAAAGGTTGACCTTCATCCAATACGCGATATAATCTATTTAAATGGTTTTATTTAAATGTGTGACGACAGTCGTGGAAACCGAAGAAAATATATTGTTAAATTGTAATAAACTAATGTTTATTTCATAACTAGCTGCGCTGCGCGGTGTTACCCGCTCATTCCACGGGAACACTAAATTTTTTTGGGATAAAAAGTAGCCTATGTGTTGATCCAGGGTGCCAGAGTGTTTCCATTTTTCTATGTGAACATGCTAAACAGTCAAGAAGATTGAGATTCGTACCTTTTTCGCTTTTGTCACAATGACAAATGACAATAAAGGCCGAGTTTCATTGCATCTATCATCCATTTATCTGCTTTTTTTTCAATGTCATTTAAATTTAAAAGTAGCTTCCTAATTTTACTACAAAAATGTATATAAAATTCTTATTTAGGTTATATAATATAAAAACTGCTATGAGAATCACTTATTCAATGTATCATAATTATTTATAAAGTATTATATAAAATAAAATAATGTAAGTCCGTAATTTATGCTAAAATTAAATTAAAAAGCAAATTTGAGAAATGTAGACGTTTTTTCATTCAACTGTTAAAATATCACTCGTACACTTCCCTTTTTCCGAAAAGTTGAATTTTTAAATAGTGAATATTTAATTCAATGTACTATTCTTAAATTCTACTTATCTACGCATTTATATTTGTATTATTGTAAGATATAGGATTATTTGTTTTCTCGAAATTTAAAGCAAGTAATTGGACTTTAAAATCACTGTCGCTGACATATTATTGTATACCGTTCAACGGTTTATTGTGACACTCCCATATTTTTATTTAACAGCTTTTATATATGCACAATTGAACAATAAATGATTTCTTTCTTTCTTCTTTCTTTCTTTAGTTTAAAAGTAACTACATATTCAAAATATCCTAAACACCATTTGTAATAAACACAGATCTACGAAATGTCATTTTAGTATGCAGACTATAAAAATCTGTAAATTTCTTGTTTTTTTTTTCATATTTTTTTTATTGACCTATGATTGCCCTCAGTATGAGGATCAAAGCTCAAAGAAAAATTTAAATGAGTTACCTGGAGGAAGAGACCGGGAATCGAACCCGGTACCTCTGGATTGCCGGCCCAGCGCGTTAACCACTCCGCCATACTAATTTTAATTTTAATATCTAATTTTAATTTTAATTGATCCGTTTTCAATAGCTTCAAAACTATGAAAAGGCACAATGTTTTCTTTGTTGCCATTTAAATTTTCACATGCCAATGCTCATTGGCTGAATATATTGGGAAGCTTTTGTTTGATTACTTTTATGGAACACCTGTAATATGTTTGTACCATATATTCAAGTGAATAAACTACATTCATTCATTCATTCAAACTACATTCATTCATTCATACGCCGCATTCCTATTGGGAGTTAGGGTGGGAAAGGTCAATTTTTCTTTGAGCTTTGTATCAACGGTTTAATTTTTCTAGGAAGTTCAATCACTATTGTCACTAGTGTCATTGTATCCCCTTGCTCACAGAATAACAACGAGTAAAAGTCGATCCACCCACAATTTAATGTCAAATCTGCACCGTAGTGAAAACCGTACAAGGAATCAGATTTTGTAAAATTTTGGTTTCAGCGTCTATCTTAGCCATCGCACCCAACAGCGTTAACATACTCCTCGATACCTACATACGATTTGGAACTAATGAAGCCAACGAAACATGGAAGCAGATCAACGATATCAACAAATTTCTAGAAAAAATAAAAGAAGAAATAAAATCAAAAAGATTCTACGACAAACCTTATGATCCAACACACCACGGTATAAAAAGCAGATATCGAAAAGACTTCCAACACAAAACCGATTTATCAAGAGATGTTATTGGAGACTTTGATAATAAGAAAAAGTATTTGACAAATTTTCTTAATGACACAGCTCATGTGATTTCAAACTTTGAATTGTACAAAATAAAGTGGTTTTTCCAAGCGCTCTATGATGAGATCAAATCCTTTTTTTATAAAGGCTCCGCTTTCTCTGAAATTGTCCGTGATTATAACTTTCGGATGTATTTATATGGAATGTTAAAAGCATGGTCTGAAACTTGGCCGTTGCATATGAAAAGGAAAATATACACCTACGTAAAATATGGTCAGACACAAAACAATATTGTTAATAGATTACTCAATTACTTAAATAATTTTTATGAACAAAATGACGAAGAGAAAATGAAGAAATATGTTCAGAAATTAAGCGAATGTAGGAGAAAGCGCGAGTTTGATAAATTAATCAGATCAGCATTAAACTCATTGGTATTTCAACATTACGATAAACTGAATTCTACTGAAAGAAACAGAATATCTGAAGTTATCAGCAAAGTAGGCGACAATATATACAATAACGGAAGTTATAAAGGTTATGGAGAAGCAATAAAGTTCACTTCTAAAAGGATGGGAGGTGATGACCCAAATATTTCCAATAATACATTAATGAATAGAGAAAACATGAAAAAAATACTTTACAAAATTAATGATATTGCATCACTTGTTAATACCACGCATCATAAAAAAAGAAATAATATTACAAGAGACGAAATCAAGAATTATATAGATCGAAAAGAAAACTCTGACATAGTCATAGACAATGATCATGGCAATTCCGAAAATAATGTTTCACATGATATGGAGATATTAAAAAAAATGTATATAAACGATAATGATAATGTACAAGGCACAAAATTAAAAAAAAATCTAGTTATTAAAGATGGCGCACCACACGATGGTGTTAAAACAGATGTTCCGAATCAAGTCTCACATGATATTGAAAGAATAAAAAATAAATATAAGACCTTTGGTAACACTCTAAATCAATTTCAAATGGGTATCAATAACAAAAATTTGGAATTTAAAAATATTATCCCACAAAATAAAATCAATGACTCTCTGTCAACATTCTCTAAAACTAACAATTATCTTAATAATGACATTGTTTCTCATGATATCTTAAGAATGCAGAGTAAATATAACAAGCTTTCTCAGTCTAACAGTAAGTCTGTTGTTCAGGAAAATGTTAATATTTCTCCACAAAATAATAATATAGAGGGCTTACAATCTCACCATAAATCTACTTTACAAGAATATATTGAATCAAAATTATCTGAAATCAGAAATGATTTAACTCGCGATAAGTTTAAAGTTTCTAATATCACAAATCAAATTCCTCAAGAGATTGAGAGAATAAAAAATAAATATAACAAAGCACTCCAAAAGAGTAATCATTCTCAACTTCCTCAAAATATGATGAGAGCTTCTGAAAATAATAGAATTTCCCCACAAAATAATAATATCGAGAATTTTAAATCCTACAGCAAACCTTCTATACAAGAATATATTCTTGAAAAAATATCTGAAATCGAAGATGATTCAAATCTTGATAAATTAAAAAATTCTAATATCTCAAATTACGTTCTACATGATTTTGAGAGAATAATAAATAAATACAACAAACCATTCGATAAAAGTAAGAAATATCAACTTTCTCAAGATATCAAGTTCAGAACTTCTGGAAATAAAAATATTTCTCAACAAAATAATGAAATAGAGGTTGATAAGTCTAAATCTGCAATGCAAGAATATGTTGAATCAAAATTATCAAAAATAAATAATTTTTTAACTCGTGAAAAGGCTAAAGTTTCTCATATCACAAAACGAGTAACTGGAAATATTGAAAGAATAAAAAGTAAATATAACAATACTTCTGACGATAATGAACAACATCAGAAATCAATTGAAAACAGGCCTTTAGAAAACCTTTCGCCACATTATGAACAGTATCCTAACACATCTGGTCTTCTAGAATATATTGAAACTAAAATATCTAAAGGTAAAATACCTAAAGCCAAAATATCTAAAGCCAAGATTGGTGATCCTGTTGTTATAAAAAAAGCGTTTCTTTCTCAAAACATTGACAAAATTGCCGATCATATTCATAAATATAATGAAAACCGAATTCCCAAAACTGAAAATCTTGCACAAAATATTGAAATCAAGAAACCTATTTCCGAGGGCACAACTGGTGTATCAGAAAATATTGAACTAACAACAACTGCATCCATACCAAATACTAGTGTTATTATTAAATCTAAAGCTAAAATAAATAAACTACTTGCACATGATATTGAAAAATTAAATAATCAAATTCGCAATCTAGTAAAGAACGACAATAAATTTGATAAGCTTACAAAAACTACCCACAATACTATTGTTATTACAACGGCAACTGACAATTCTATTTCTATAACCAAAAAGAAATTCAAACTTAGAAATCGTCTAGGTAAAACGGCTCCCACTCTTATTCCTCAAACAACTGTAACCAAGTCTCGTGCTAAAGATAAGGTACTACCACAAGTGATTGGTAGAGTGCCACAAAATAAATCTCCACCAAATATTATATCCAGAACTCCTACAGGTAAAAATCTTGCTCAAAATGAAATAATCAAGAACTCACCAAAAAATAATATAGGTCTTAATCTCAATCAAGGTATTAAACATATAAATCTTGTACCACGAGCCGATGAAAGGAAAAAGAGAATACAGAAAAGGAAGCGAAAGATCTACCGAGTGAAAAACAATGCGAGAATGATTCCTCAACGAGTTAAAAATAGAACTACATATTTTTTGTCTAGTGAAATGGTTGATGAGGAGTTTCCCGATATCCATCAGAGATTAAACGCTATGCATATTGACGGGAAGTAATCTGTGCAAAAACCATTTGAGGAATACATGAATTCACGACACCAAACATAAATCGAGAAATGTAATTATAATCTTTTATGCAACTGTTGCATAATGATAGCTATCAAAACACGTGAGGTTTCGCCTTCGGCTCGTTTCATAAAAAGATCACTGGAGTGTTTAAAGACTTAATAATGTACTGTCAAGGATTGGAACGCTTACCTTTTACGCTCCTGTCACAATTACAAATTGGGTAAAAAAGTTTCAGTTTACTGTACAGTTGCATAATATAGCCCTACAAGTAGCTTCCAAGCCCACGCCATATTGCTACTAATGGTACTAATTAGAGATGCACCAAATATCCGGATACTATCCGGTATCCGGCATAGCCGGCCGGATGCCGGATAGTAACGTAATATCCGGACGGATACCGGATAGTAAACTTGCTTGATTTGGGTTAAAAATGGATTTATTGTTCTATAACTACTATCTGCACGTGTACCTACTATTGAACGAAGTCACTCCCTAATGATAATGACATGATAAAACCCCTTCGTCATCATCCTCCTAGCCTTTGTCCCATATCTTTGTAGAGAATGAATTCTCAATCGGGGTCGGCTACCTAAATCCCAAGATGTGGCGTGGCACTAGTTTTTACGAAAGCGACTGCCATCTGACCTTCCAACCCAGAGGGGAAACTAGGCCTTATTGGGCTTAGGTGGTGTCCTCACGATGTTTTCCTTCACCGAAAAGCGAGTGGTAAATATCAAATGACATTCCGTACATAAGTTCCGAAAAACTCATTGGTACGGGCCGGGTTCGAACCCGCGACCTCCGGATTGAAAGTCGCATGCCCTAACCACTAGGCTACCACCGCGTCTTGATAAAACCCCTTCGTCCGCGTACGTAACTAAGTTTTGTAACTATAGCTACGAACTAGGATTTAACTCGTTTCGAACCTAGAAAAGGGTCCGCGCGAACGTTCACTACGAAACAGGACATAACCTGCACGAGGCGCACCTGCAAAACTCAAAATGTAGTTGTTCCGCCGGCCGAATATTCAACAGCCGGATACCGAATAATCGGCCGGTGGTCAGGCCGAATATCGGATATCCGGCCTAACAACTATCCGTTGCATCTCTAGTACTAATTAGTACATTACATATCTAGGACGGGTAATTCGTAAATGTTGTCCCAGAAGGCAGGTGTTTGTATTATACATAAATATGCGAACTAAGGCATAACGAATTACCGCCCGTGGTCTTTCTAAAGTTTAACGTCTTGCCTTGGCCACGAACTTACGGCCTACGGGGTTATGTATCGCTAGGGCAGCCATCTCTAAATTCGCCGAACCCGGCCAGACTTGACAAAACCCGGACATTTGGTGTAAATCGCACTTTCCCCCGGACGTGTCCGAAAATCTTTATTTTTCATCCATATAAAAGTACCCCCCCCCGGAGATAGGAGTGGGTTTTCCCCGGACCCTTTGAAAACCGCCCCCGACCTCAAAACTAGGACAAATCCGGGGAAACCCGGACAGATGGCAGCCCTATGTATCACCAGCACCTCTAGCATAACTGTCATACAGTACTTTTATCTCACGAGCGCGGGTGAGCCATGTTTGTGTGAGTAGATGTACATGCACATTGGCTCTGTGTGGGTGAGCCTGCACTGAGCGCTCCCGAGCTACAAACATGGCTCACCCGCGCTCGTGAGATAAAAGTACTGTACACGACTATATTTCTTGTGCGAGGTAATTACCCGTCTCTTTCTGTGCAGTAATGTGAGAGAGTGACGGGTAGCGCGACTAGAGTCGCGAAACATAGTTGTGCTAGACGGGTTGGTGACGACCAAAACTTAAAATTTCTGTCATTGCTCTTCGAAACCTCGTATCTAGTAAGTAGATTAACACTGAGATACGAGCTTTGTTTGTTTTAAGTAGGTATTTGTTACTTATGACCATACATCGGGGTTTCCGGAGCACGAATGATATAACACTACGCCGTCAGTAGGCGTCAAACCATTCGTGCTCCGAAAACCCCGATGTACCTATGCTTATGACTCAGTTTCATTGGTCGATAACTCGGTCGATATACCGCGTGCGGGACTCCCCGCATACGGTATAACGACCCGTGAAACTCATAATGGCATACTCACTATGGCAATATACCGCACCCCGCATGCGGGCCCTATGGCATGCGTTCTGGAAATCTACCGCATCCCGCATGCGGACCGCGGACCCTATCGACCAATGAAACTGAGCCATAAGTGACATGGTTGTTAAGACTATGATGTACCTATACGGTAAAATGTAATAAATTAAACAAAAATTCAATCACACACTGTTTTATTTTAGCGTTGTAAGAAAATATTATAACTTTTGATACAATTCACACTGTTACTTATTCTCATAAATGCATTAGTTGCTGCTTCAGTAACGATTGATATGTTCGCTTCTGATACAGCAAGAAAGGACAGATTTTCTCATATTAAATAGAATACAAGAAAACAATTTCATTATTTATCAATAAAACTATGTTTATGCAACGTTTCATGATAATTAATGGGTATTATTATGACATCAACTGTAGGTGAAGTTGGCAATGTATATGTATACAACCTTATTTATGTACACAGATACTCATAGTTATACCTTCCATAGGTAGGTTCCATAGGTTTTAGGGAGCTATGGAGTCGATATTAACATTAAAATACAATTCATACTCATACTCGTCAGTGTATTTAATTGGCAATTTAAATATTATAGTCAAGGACAAAGTCAGAATGAATATACAACGAACTCATTTGTGTAAGCATTGTTTTTTTCGTCATCATAAAATACTGAAATATTTGCGACTTTTCCATGTCTCCTGGAGTAAATTGGGGTTTATATTGATCGAATATCCAGTTATGACTAGAAAATGCATGATATTGACAATTATTATAGTTAAACCTAGGAGTTTGCAATATTTAACGTTTTTTTTAAATAATTAAAGTCTTAGGAAGGTTACCGACAATAACCATAAAGGCAGTTTGGAATGAAATATATGAATGAGTATGAGTATGAATTGTATTTTTATGTTAATAATAATACTCCATAGCTCTCTAAAGTTCTACCGTGCTATCAGAAATCCGCTGCCAAATCATAAGCATATGATGAATTCAGGAACAGTGAGTAGGAAACTGCATCTCAATCATTCTATAAATAACTTACTCGCTAACCAGATCTTAAACTTATTTTTTTTTTACCTCGTCAGGTTCAAGTGTACTAATAGCCTCGATCAAATTATTTGGACGAGCGAACGAAGCGAGCGAGAACAAATATATCTGAATGTCACAATGGCGTTCAGCGAGCCAGCTGTTTACAGGCGTGTGTGTAGTGACGTCACTTCCGCTTGTGCACCCTCCGGACGTGGCGGGAGAGGCAGGAGTGCCAGCTGAACCGCGCGGCGCAGGCGCTGCTCTTGTAGGGAGACTTTGTCGTATACAGTGATAATGGGGCTAACTTCCTGAGTGATTCAAATTAAGTATTATCTTTTCATTCATGTTAACTCACTCACTGACTGAAGGATAAACCAACTCACTATTGCGACACGGAGTGATTATTTGGATGAGCGAAAGAAGCGAGCGAGAACAAATATATCCGCGTATCATAATGGCATTTAGTGACTCAGATTTTTACAGGCGTGTGTGTAGTGACGTCACTTCCGCTTGTGTACTCTCCGGACGTGGCGGGAGAGGCAGGAGTGCCAGCTGAACCGCGCGGCGCAGGAGGTACACTTGTAGGGAGATTCTGACGTGTGCAACGCTATGATGTGGCTGCGTAGCTTTGCGTGGTTCTGAAAGAAATATACAAGGTTACGACTTCGGTCTTAGCAGCCACGACTTGCGTGGCCAGCGGCCGCGGTGAGCGAGAACTACGGAAGTACATAAGATTCCCGACCCGGTACATGAGGTACATATCATTAATGCAATTATAGCCTAATCAGGCTGCGGGGTCCAGCCAGGTATCCAGTAGTCCCAGTACATTTGGCGCCCAACGTGGGGCTCGAAACCACGACCCTGAGAACCTGAGATTAAGCGAGCGGTGCGGCGTGGAAACAAATAGAGGAGAAACCGCGCGCGGCGGCTTGTGACGTGCTTCATAATATCGGCTTGATTTTGTTATTTCCCAGGTTTTATACCACTAGTCCTGTTCTAAGTAGTAACATTGATAATATGTTAAGAAACATGTTTGATCATAGAGAAAATGTCTAAAACAATCATAATTTTTAAACAGATAAGGACTTAAGAAAGCAAAGAAGTCGTTCTTGGGAAATTGTATAAAATTCTACAATAAAATTCCAAAACAGATTACCGAACTTACCGATCGTCAATTTAAATTAGTGGTGAAACAAAAACTCAAATCAAAAGCTTATTATAAGGTAAGTGATTATATCATGGATAGGGATGTTTGGCAGTGATAACATCCTTCACGAGTAATCTATCGCATCCAGAAAACACAAAATATACGTAGCTAACTGTAAAAAATAATGTAATTTTATGTATAAAATATACTTACTGTTTTGCAAAACAGCTGACATTCATAAGTGTATTGTAATTATGCCTAAATTGAAGAATAAACTACTTTGACTTTGACTTTGACTTAAAATGCTGATTGTTTTAGAAAACTCACACAGAAAACTGGGTTTTTTAACTTATTTTCGACTGCAAGCAATGAAAGCACGAAATAGTTATATTACCTTCTACAACTCGGGGAAAAGTACTATTCACCTCAAAAACTTGGTTGAAATTGTCAATATATTTGTAATAATATGAAAAAAATACATTTTAAAAGGAATAACGAGCCTCAAAGTGGTGTCTTACCGGGAACGGTTTGCCGCAGTGGTCGCACAGGTGTTCGGCGTTTTCCTTCTTGTGGACCACCTGTTTGTGTAGGTACAGGGACGTGTGGCTCTTGAACACCTGACGACAACAATAGGTACAGCCTTTTGAATAATAATAGTACATTACTGCAGACGCCGGGTAAGGGCTTGCCGGGTGCATTGTGGAATGAATTTAGGCTTGCGGTATTTCTGGACCGATACGACCTTCAAACCTTCATGAAAAGAGCGTATTCCCAAGTGAAAGGCCGGCAACGCACTTGTGACCCCTTTGGTGTTGTAGGTGTCTATGTGTGTGTGTCTATGGGCGACGGTCATCCGTTTGCTCGTTTTGCCCCCTATATACATACAACGTACTAAAAAAAAGTCGGGTCTTGTTGGCGAAGCGGCGGCCAATAGCGATATTGTCCAACCTATTGGTACCTTAGTATTAACAAAACAAAAAAAAACCGCTATATGGCGTGGGTTGAAAAGAACCCTGTTGGGCTATGCCTTTTTTGTCACTGACTACAATGATGCGCAAAGAGCCTCCTTGACCCGGGTCTTGTTGGCGAAGCAGCTCGCTGATAGCGATCTCTCCCAGACGACCTATAGGTAATTTACAAAAAAATATGGCTTATACCTTCTGGCATAGAGTGCAGTGATGCGCAAAGTGCCTCCTGTGGTCCCAGTCGACGTGGTCCCGCAGCCGCGTCTTGTTGGCGAAGCGGCGGCCGCACTCGGCGCACTGGTGCTGCCACTCCTGCTCGGACACGTGCGCGCGCGACAGCCGCATGTGCTGCTTGTATACCTACATGTACCTTAGTAAAAAAAAATGCTTGACCCGGGTCTTGTTGGCGAAGCAGCGGGCTGATAGCGATCACTCCCAGACGACCTATGGGTACCTTAAGTAACTTAGTAGCAACGCCAAAGAAAAGGAAAAAAAAAAAGGAAAAAAAAAGGAAAAAAAAAAAAAAAAAAGTCTATACCTTCTGGCATTGAGTGCAGTGATGCGCAAAGTGCCTCCTGTGGTCCCAGTCGACGTGGTCCCGCAGCCGCGTCTTGTTGGCGAAGCGGCGGCCGCACTCGGCGCACTGGTGCTGCCACTCCTGCTCGGACACGTGCGCGCGCGACAGCCGCATGTGCTGCTTGTATACCTAGATGTACCTTAGTAAAAAAAAATGCTTGACCCGGGTCTTGTTGGCGAAGCAGCGGGCTGATAGCGATCTCTCCCAGACGACCTATGGGTACCTTAGGTAACTTCGTAGCAAGGCCAAAAAAAAAAAAAAAAAAAAAAAAAAAAAAAAAAAAAAAAAAAAAAAAAAAAAAAAAAAAAAAAAAAAAAAAAAAGGCCTGTACCTTCTGGCATTGACTGCAATGGTGCGCAAAATGCCTCCTGTGGTCCCAGTCGACGTGGTCCCGCAGCCGCGTCTTGTTGGCGAAGCGGCGGCCGCACTCGGCGCACTGGTGCTGCCACTCCTGCTCGGACACGTGCGCGCGCGACAGCCGCATGTGCTGCTTGTATACCTAGATGTACCTTAGTAAAAAAAAAATGCTTGACCCGGGTCTTGTTGGCGAAGCAGCGGGCTGATAGCGATCTCTCCCAGACGACCTATGGGTACCTTAGGTAACTTAGTAGCAAAAAAAAAAAAAAAAAAAAAAAAAAAAAAAAAAAAAAAAAAAAAAAAAAAAATGTACCTTCTGGCATTGAGTGCAATGATGCGCAAAGTGCCTCCTGTGGTCCCAGTCGACGTGGTCCCGGAGCCGCGTCTTGTTGGCGAAGCGGCGGCCGCACTCGGCGCACTGGTGCTGCCACTCCTGCTCGGACACGTGCGCGCGCGACAGCCGCATGTGCTGCTTGTATACCTAGATGTACCTTAGTAAAAAAAAATGCTTGACCCGGGTCTTGTTGGCGAAGCAGCGGGCTGATAGCGATCTCTCCCAGACGACCTATGGGTACCTTAGGTAACTTAGTAGCAACGCAAAAGAAAAAAAAAAAAAAAAAAAAAAAAAAAAAAAGAAAAAAAAAAAAAAAAGATAAAAAAAAGTGTACCTTCTGGTGTGGCGCATCACTAGAAACGTCGCCCATCACTACACAAAACCTGCTCAGGCGACGGCGGGGCGCGACGCGCGGCGCGAGGCGGGCAGCCGCAGGAGCTCATTCGCATCGCCGGCAGCGCGGAGCCTCTCCGATCGCTATCCACGCCGGACCTGTGCCACTCTTGCCTGCTATCGCCTTCGCACTGCTTACGCGCTTATTCGCAATTTAATTGTTTGCACCGAATTGTTGGCTGATTGTAATTTTATGTTATTATACCTGTTAAATGTGGAGTTTAACTTTTATTTAGTTACGCAGAAGAACCCACATCTGGTGACCCGCGATTTAGAACGCGTTTTAAGATTTTAACGGCCAGGCGTTGCGTAGATAGCGAAATGACGGACTCGCCACCATTGCAGGGCGCTAGTAACGCTAATAGTGTTCCAGAATTTTCGGACGCGCAAGATGGCGGCGCACCCGTTTCCGTGGACCGCGTGGCGTTGAGGTTACCACCGTTTTGGCCGGACGATCCCGAGGTTTGGTTTGGGCAGGCAGAGGCGCATTTTCTAGTTTCGGGAATTAAGGACGATTCCACGAAATTTTATTCCATCATCGCTCAGCTGGACCACAGGTATGCAAAAGAAATTAAATCTTTAATCAAGAATCCACCGAAGACTGATAAATACCTCAGATTAAAAACTGAATTAACGAAGTGTTTGTCCATTTCTCGGCAGCAGCAAATTAAAGAAGTGTTGACTAATCAGGAGCTAGGAGATCGTAAGCCGTCTCAATTTTTACGACATTTAACGACAATGGCTGACGGCGGCGTATCAGACGAATTTTTGCGTTCCATGTGGATGAACCGATTACCTGCTCATGTCCAACCATATTTAATTTCACAGTCCTCCTCCACGCTCGAGGACCTCGCGGACCTGGCCGATAAGATTTGTGAAGCGACCACGCCCGCGGTGCCATTTCAAGTAGCATCTACCTCCAACTACGACGGTTTGTTGCAACGCATTGATGAACTTATTACTACTCGGATTCAAACTGAGCTTAATAATCAGATATCGCAGTTGTCATTACATCAGGACAGGGGACGCTCGAAATTTCGCCGTGGTCACTCAGCCGGCAGATCTCGGAGCAGGGGTCGGAGCCGCAGCAAGACACCAGGTATGTGTTGGTATCACTCTGTTTTTGCTGACAAGGCCAGAAAGTGCACGTCACCCTGCAACTACGTCACGGGAAATGCCAGAGGCAGTCAATAGACGCGGCGAGTGACTGTCACGCTACCAGCCGCCTTTTCATTACAGACAGGAAATCCAAAATGCAGTTTTTGATTGATACCGGTTCCGACCTCTGCGTGCTGCCACGCATGCATTTGCCTAACGGTAAACCGACTGAGTACCGTCTCACCGCTGCCAACGGCACTTCAATTCAAACGTTCGGGACCATCAAGCTGCATCTTGACCTGGGGCTACGCCGGGATTTTGTATGGAATTTTGTTGTGGCCAACGTGGACAAGCCGATTATTGGAGCTGACTTCATATCTCATTACGGATTACTCGTCGATTGCAGGAACCACAAACTACTAGACAGCCTAACTACCTTATCTTCTGCAGCAACGCTGGTGAACTGCAATACTCCTAGCGTCAAGACGATAGCAGGCAAGAGTGAGTACCACACCTTATTGTCAAACTACCCTCAATTGACGAAGCCATCGGGTACAACGCGCGAAGTCAAGCACAGCACCGTCCATTATATACGTACCACAGCAGGACCTCCGGTGTTTACCAGACCACGTCGGCTCGCTCCTGATCGGTTGAAGGTGGCCAAGCAACAATTTGAGGAGATGGTCAGTGACGGCACAGCGCGGCGTTCCGACTCACCATGGGCATCTGCCTTGCATCTAGCTCCCAAGAAGGATGGTTGGAGACCGTGTGGGGACTACCGTGCGCTAAACGCTCGCACCATTCCAGACAGGTATCCCATAAGGCACATTGAAGACTACGCTCACAGGCTCGCAGGTTGCAAGATTTTTTCAAAGATAGACTTAGTAAAGGCCTACAACCAGATACCGGTTTATGGAGACGACATACCTAAAACTGCAATCACGACGCCGTTCGGATTATTTGAATTTCCTTTTATGTCCTTTGGTCTCAGGAACGCAGCTCAGACGTTTCAGCGGTTCCTCGACGAGGTCCTACGAGGCATGGATTACTGCTACTCATACATAGATGACATATTGGTGTTTTCGAGGGACCGCACAGAACACTTAGAGCACTTGGAGCAAGTGTTCCAGCGCCTGCAGGATTATGGCCTCCTTATCAACGAAGGAAAGTGCGCATTCGGCTTAGATGAGGTGACGTTCCTGGGTTTCACCATATCCAAACACGGCACGCGTCCAGTCGACACGAAAGTTGAGGTAATCAAAGAATATCCCCCTCCCAAAACCGTCAACGGCCTGCGACGTTTCCTGGGGATGCTCAATTTTTATAGGCGTTTTATTCCTCACGCAGCAGAGGAACAAGCTCCTTTGCACGACCTGCTCGGGGGGCCGAAGCAGAAGGGCTCTCAACCACTTGACTGGACACCAGAACTGATAAACGTTTTTGAGAACTGTAAGTCAAGCATTGTCAGATCTACTCTTCTAGCACACCCCGAGATGAACGCACCACTCGCTCTCGTTACGGATGCCTCAAATTCATCGCTGGGCGCAGTATTGCAGCAACTGATAGACCGTGAGTGGCAACCCTTAGCTTTCTTTTCCAAAAAAATGAATAAGACGCAGCAGATGTACAGCGCGTACGACAGGGAGCTGTTAGCGGTCTACGAGGGCATCAAGCATTTCCGTTTCATGGTAGAAGGTAGACACTTCACCATATACACTGACCACAAGCCCATAGTGTTCGCGTTCCAGCAAAAGGATCGGCACTGCTCTCCTCGGCAATTCAATCAGCTGGACTACATTGCACAGTTTACGACTGATATAAGACATATCTCCGGTAAGGAAAATATCGCTGCAGATACTCTCTCACGCATCGAAGCTATTACGAAACCACCTGATTTGGAATCACTAGCTCGTGCCCAAGAAGCAGATGAGGAGATGCAGCAGATGGTGGCCAGTCGCGAGACATCACTGGACCTTAAGAGCGTGCCAGTGCCAGGAACCCAGCTCACTTTATATTGTGACGTTTCTCAAGTTAGGCCTCGCCCGTTCGTACCTGTGGCCCTGCGGCGCCAGATATTTGACGCTGTGCACTCATTATGCCATCCTGGCGTGAGGACTACAACAAAACTAGTGACAGAGAGGTATATTTGGCCCAACGCCCGGAAAGACTGCCGCGCCTGGACCCAAGCCTGCCACGCCTGTCAAGCATCTAAAGTACATCGCCATACGTCCTCGCCATTGGGACAGTTCCAGTTGCCAGGGGCACGATTTAGCCACGTACACATTGACCTGGTGGGACCGCTACCATCATCGCACGACTACAAGTACTGCTTTACAGCCATCGATAGATTCACTCGTTGGCCGGAAGTTCAACCCATCATGGACATCACAGCTGAGACAGTTGCAAAGACATTTTGTGATTGTTGGATTTCACGCTTCGGTTGTCCACAGATCGTCACCACCGACCAGGGCCGCCAGTTCACCTCGCAGCTTTTCAAGGAGCTGGCTCGGCTTTGCGGAGTGCAGTTGCGGCAAACTACCGCATACCACCCCGCAGCCAACGGATTGGTCGAGCGCCTACATCGCACCCTGAAGGCGTCCATCATGGCCCACGACGAGCGCAGCTGGACCGACGCACTGCCCGTCGTGCTGCTGGGGCTGAGGACAGCGTGGAAGGCAAATCTTCGCTGCTCGGCTGCTGAAATGGTTTATGGTGAGCCGCTACGGTTACCGGGTGAGTTTTTCCAATCCACACCACACACTCACACCAACACGCTGCAGCCACTTGATTTTGTGACAAGGCTGAGAAAGCATATCGCTCACCTTAAACCACAGCCTGCATCAAACCACTCTGTAAAGCCAGTATTTGTACACGAGAACCTGAGAACGGCACAACACGTATTTATACGCAAAGACACTCTGCGCCGAGCTCTAGAACGACCTTATACAGGACCACACAGGGTTCTAAAAAGAACTGATAAGACGGTCACAGTAGAACTAGACAGAGGACCTGTGACCATCTCAATAGATCGAGTTAAACCAGCGTTCGCTATATTTGAACACACTGACATACAGCAGCACCGAAGTATCGGAAATCCATCTGTTGAGTCACCAACGCCAGCTTCAAAACCTGACCGAGTGACAAGTTCAGGCCGAATTGTAAAATTTCCTAATTGTTTCTCTGCAGGACTTTGAATCTTCGAAGGGGGTGTGTGGCGCATCACTAGAAACGTCGCCCATCACTACACAAAACCTGCTCAGGCGACGGCGGGGCGCGACGCGCGGCGCGAGGCGGGCAGCCGCAGGAGCTCATTCGCATCGCCGGCAGCGCGGAGCCTCTCCGATCGCTATCCACGCCGGACCTGTGCCACTCTTGCCTGCTATCGCCTTCGCACTGCTTACGCGCTTATTCGCAATTTAATTGTTTGCACCGAATTGTTGCTGATTGTAATTTTATGTTATTATACCTGTTAAATGTGGAGTTTAACTTTTATTTAGTTACGCAGAAGAACCCACATCTGGCATTGAGTGCAGTGATGCGCAAAGTGCCTCCTGTGGTCCCAGTCGACGTGGTCCCGGAGCCGCGTCTTGTTGGCGAAGCGGCGGCCGCACTCGGCGCGCTGGTGCTGCCACTCCTGCTCGGACACGTGCGCGCGCGACAGCCGCATGTGCTGCTTGTATACCTAGATGTACCTTAGTAAAAAAAAAAATGCTTTACCCGGGTCTTGTTGGCGAAGCAGTGGGCTGATAGCGATCTCTCCCATACGACCTATGGGTACCTTAGTAGCAAGGCAAAAGAAAGAAAAAAAAAAAAAAAAAAAAAAAACTGTACCTTCTGGCATTGAGTACAGTGATGCGCAAAGTGCCTCCTGTGGTCCCAGTCGACGTGGTCCCGGAGCCGCGTCTTGTTGGCGAAGCGGCGGCCGCACTCGGCGCACTGGTGCTGCCACTCCTGCTCGGACACGTGCGCGCGCGACAGCCGCATGTGCTGCTTGTATACCTAGATGTACCTTAGTAAAAAAAAAATGCTTTACCCGGGTCTTGTTGGCGAAGCAGCGGGCTGATAGCGATCTCTCCCAGACGACCTATGGGTACCTTAGGTAACTTAGTAAGAAAAAAAAAAAAAAAAAAAAAAAAAAAAAAAAAAAAAAAAAAAAAAAAAAAAGTACCTTCTGGCATTGAGTGCAGTGATGCGCAAAATGCCTCCTGTGGTCCCAGTCGACGTGGTCCGGAGCCGCGTCTTGTTGGCGAAGCGGCGGCCGCACTCGGCGCACTGGTGCTGCCACTCCTGCTCGGACACGTGCGCGCGCGACAGCCGCATGTGCTGCTTGTATACCTAGATGTACCTTAGTAAAAAAAATGCTTGACCCGGGTCTTGTTGGCGAAGCAGCGGGCTGATAGCGATCTCTCCCAGACGTCCTATGGGTACCTTAGGTAACTTAGTAGCAACGCAAAAAAAAAAAAAAAAAAAAAAAAAAAAAAAAAAAAAAAAAAAAAAAAAAAAAAAAAAAAAAAAAAAAAAAAAAACCCCGTACCTTCTGGCATTGACTGCAATGGTGCGCAAAATGCCTCCTGTGGTCCCAGTCGACGTGGTCCCGGAGCCGCGTCTTGTTGGCGAAGCGGCGGCCGCACTCCGCGCACTGGTGCTGCCACTCCTGCTCGGACACGTGCGCGCGCGACAGCCGCATGTGCTGCTTGTATACCTAGATGTACCTTAGTAAAAAAAAAATGCTTTACCCGGGTCTTGTTGGCGAAGCAGCGGGCTGATAGCGATCTCTCCCAGACGACCTATGGGTACCTTAGGTAACTTAGTAAGAAAAAAAAAAAAAAAAAAAAAAACAAAAAAAAAAAAAAAAAAAAAAAAAGTACCTTCTGGCATTGAGTGCAGTGATGCGCAAAATGCCTCCTGTGGTCCCAGTCGACGTGGTCCGGAGCCGCGTCTTGTTGGCGAAGCGGCGGCCGCACTCGGCGCACTGGTGCTGCCACTCCTGCTCGGACACGTGCGCGCGCGACAGCCGCATGTGCTGCTTGTATACCTAGATGTACCTTAGTAAAAAAAATGCTTGACCCGGGTCTTGTTGGCGAAGCAGCGGGCTGATAGCGATCTCTCCCAGACGTCCTATGGGTACCTTAGGTAACTTAGTAGCAACGCAAAAAAAAAAAAAAAAAAAAAAAAAAAAAAAAAAAAAAAAACCCGTACCTTCTGGCATTGACTGCAATGGTGCGCAAAATGCCTCCTGTGGTCCCAGTCGACGTGGTCCCGGAGCCGCGTCTTGTTGGCGAAGCGGCGGCCGCACTCCGCGCACTGGTGCTGCCACTCCTGCTCGGACACGTGCGCGCGCGACAGCCGCATGTGCTGCTTGTATGTCGCCAGCGAAGAGAAGGTGCGGTTGCACGGGGCGCACACTAGCTCGCCGTTCGCTCTGAAAGGGTTACACATGCATAACTAACATACGGTTCTCTGCCTTTTCGCCGAATTACGTTTCGTCAAACGTTTCATTTCGCCAAAAGCATTTTTCACTGAAACTGTAAACTATTTCGAATTGTTATCAAACAAACCTAACCTAACCTAATCTAAAGGATGATATTTACAACAATCTGAAATAGTTAACAGTTTCAGAGAAAAATGCTTTTGGCGAAATGAAACGTTTGCGAAACATAATTCGGCGAAAAGGAAGTACACCCTAACATACATTTCATTAAAACAAATGGGTACTTTGCACAAATGTAACTTTAAGCCTTTAATAATGTAGAATACATTAATATTCACATAGAGGTCGCTAAGGTGTAAAACCTTTCAAATAAAACAATGCAAAGATCGACACACAAAGCATTAGGAAAAATTCGTCAGGTCTTCCTGGAGCTAGGGTAGCAAAATGGTTAACGCGCTGGACCCGGCAATCCAGACGTACCGGGTTCAATTCCGGTCTCTTCCACCAGGTAGCTCCTTTTTCAATTTTTCTTTATCTTTGATCTTTGTACTAAGGGCTTAAAAAAAAAATTGTGGTGTACCCGCATTATGAGACATTCCATGTTTCATAAATTTATAAATGTAACTTTGACAGGGAAAAATTGCTCGACTGTCACACGTTTCGATAAAACAAATGGCTAGTTTGCCTCATTGCAACTTTGACAGAAAAGGTTCACTAAATCGCGATGGTTCAACTTTTCTACCGAAATCAAAAAGAATTTCGCTCATTGAAGTCGGTTATTTTTGTTATTTTTTTTTTATTAAAACTGTGTTTTTTTACAAGTTTTTATTTAAGACGCAATGTATGTAACTATGTTTGTTCGGGTGGAATCTTGCAACTCAATTTTGAGGCAGATATTTTCAACCGATTGAGCTGAAATTTTTAAAGCAATCGTACCGTGTTTGGGTTCTTTAGAATCGTCTCAGTGAGCAATTTAAGAATGTTCAAAGAAAAGTACAGTCAGCGACAAAAGCTTGTCACAAAAAATATTTTTTTGACAGAAAAGATATTTTACCTTACTCTAGACAATAAGTGGGATTTTATGAAAATCCTATAATTTGATGCGCTGGCCGCTTGTCTGGGCTTGTCGCGTGTTCGCTCACCTCGCCGCGTGGCTGTGCAGGTGCCGCAGCAGGTTCCCGCGCCACTGGAACCGCTTCCCGCAGTGCGCGCACGGGAACTGCTGGCGCGCGCTGTTCACGGAACACTTGACCTCCTCTATGTGCGCTGGCCGCTTGTCTGGGCTTGTCGCGTGTTCGCTCACCTCGCCGCGTGGCTGTGCAGGTGCCGCAGCAGGTTCCCGCGCCACTGGAACCGCTTCCCGCAGTGCGCGCACGGGAACTGCTGGCGCGCGCTGTTCACGGAACACTTGACCTCCTCTATGTGCGCTGGCCGCTTGTCTGGGCTTGTCGCGTGTTCGCTCACCTCGCCGCGTGGCTGTGCAGGTGCCGCAGCAGGTTCCCGCGCCACTGGAACCGCTTCCCGCAGTGCGCGCACGGGAACTGCTGGCGCGCGCTGTTCACGGAACACTTGATCTCCTCTATGTGCGCTGGCCGCTTGTCTGGGCTTGTCGCGTGTTCGCTCACCTCGCCGCGTGGCTGTGCAGGTGCCGCAGCAGGTTCCCGCGCCACTGGAACCGCTTCCCGCAGTGCGCGCACGGGAACTGCTGGCGCGCGCTGTTCACGGAACACTTGACCTCCTCTATGTGCGCTGGCCGCTTGTCTGGGCTTGTCGCGTGTTCGCTCACCTCGCCGCGTGGCTGTGCAGGTGCCGCAGCAGGTTCCCGCGCCACT
Organism: Apotomis betuletana; assembly: GCA_932273695.1. Classification (NCBI taxonomy): domain Eukaryota; kingdom Metazoa; phylum Arthropoda; class Insecta; order Lepidoptera; family Tortricidae; genus Apotomis; species Apotomis betuletana. The sequence goes on from OW026322.1 coordinate 8,060,225, forward strand.
GGAACCGCTTCCCGCAGTGCGCGCACGGGAACTGCTGGCGCGCGCTGTTCACGGAACACTTGACCTCCTCTATGTGCGCTGGCCGCTTGTCTGGGCTTGTCGCGTGTTCGCTCACCTCGCCGCGTGGCTGTGCAGGTGCCGCAGCAGGTTCCCGCGCCACTGGAACCGCTTCCCGCAGTGCGCGCACGGGAACTGCTGGCGCGCGCTGTTCACGGAACACTTGACCTCCTCTATGTGCGCTGGCCGCTTGTCTGGGCTTGTCGCGTGTTCGCTCACCTCGCCGCGTGGCTGTGCAGGTGCCGCAGCAGGTTCCCGCGCCACTGGAACCGCTTCCCGCAGTGCGCGCACGGGAACTGCTGGCGCGCGCTGTTCACGGAACACTTGATCTCCTCTATGTGCGCTGGCCGCTTGTCTGGGCTTGTCGCGTGTTCGCTCACCTCGCCGCGTGGCTGTGCAGGTGCCGCAGCAGGTTCCCGCGCCACTGGAACCGCTTCCCGCAGTGCGCGCACGGGAACTGCTGGCGCGCGCTGTTCACGGAACACTTGACCTCCTCTATGTGCGCTGGCCGCTTGTCTGGGCTTGTCGCGTGTTCGCTCACCTCGCCGCGTGGCTGTGCAGGTGCCGCAGCAGGTTCCCGCGCCACTGGAACCGCTTCCCGCAGTGCGCGCACGGGAACTGCTGGCGCGCGCTGTTCACGGAACACTTGACCTCCTCTATGTGCGCTGGCCGCTTGTCTGGGCTTGTCGCGTGTTCGCTCACCTCGCCGCGTGGCTGTGCAGGTGCCGCAGCAGGTTCCCGCGCCACTGGAACCGCTTCCCGCAGTGCGCGCACGGGAACTGCTGGCGCGCGCTGTTCACGGAACACTTTATCTCCTCGATATGCGCTTGCTGCTTCTCTGGGGCTGCGTCTTCGGGCAGCGTGTCTTTTAGCTTTCTGCGGGATATTGATACAAAGATCAAAGCACAAAAAAAATGCGTAATGTGGCGGAATTGACTAATCGTACCCGGTCAGTAGCACACTATTGATGGCGTACATATAGTGTGCAGAAAAATTTTCGAATTGTCTGTGGCATCATAGCTCTCAAACGGGTGGTCCAATTTGAGTGCAGTTTTTTTATCGAAAGACTTGTCCATCGAGATGGTTCTTAGCTACCTATGTTTGGTAATAGGACCAGTAGTTTCCAAGATATTCAGTTTTAATTGGAACGAGTGACAATATTGGATCTAAGAATTCCAAATTTTATAGTTATGTTCAGTTTTAGTAGCATTTTCTATATCACTCATTGAATGAGGGTCTCATGATGACCAGCTACTTTTGCCGGGGGTGTATTTTTACAATTTAGGTCTATAACATCTATTCTTAAGCTCACCTAAGTTTTAACTGGATCTGATGTTTAGAGCTCGTCTTGACGTGCTTCTGAAGGTTCGAAGTTGTTGTGAACGATAATCTGGAACAAGGAAATAGTTAACAAATGGAAACTTAGTACTATGAGCTAACTAACTAACTATTTTGGCTCAGTGACCCAAACAGGATCTTAGCCTCCGAAACGAGAGTACGCCACTTGTCCCGATCCTGCGCAGTTTCTCGCCAGTTTTCGGCTTGAAGCTTACGCAGATCCACCTCCATCACGTCTCCCCAGCGGTACCTGGGACGACCAACTTGTCGTCGACCGGTTGGTCGCCCCAAGTATGCTCTTTTTACCGCACGACCCTCTTCCATTCTTTGTAGGTGACCGAGCCAACGAAGTCTAAGTACTATGAGCTGCAGAATTTAAATTCATAAATCTCTGAAATCAATTATTTTGCAAGTAGGCCACAAGGGCATTTTTACAAGAGGAGACAACACTGTTTCCCATCTCTAACGTTTCGCCAAATTTTCATTTGTACCAAAGTTTTTTTTTCCTGAAACCCGTAATATTTTCAGGATTTTATAAACAAAATTTTAAAGAAACCATTAGGTTAGGTTTGTTTAATAATTATACTCTAAAAAAAATGACTCGGACAAATGAAAATTTGGCGAAACAAAAATTGGTGTTTCAGATAGGTAACCGAGGAGACCGCTGAGAGGAAAGCTGAAAGAAACTAGAATAGAGAATTGGATCATACTTGCAAGGTTCGCAGTAGGGTCTCCGCTTCTGGCCAGAGTCGATCCGATGCTTCTCCAAGTGCTTCCGCAGCGAGGTCTTCCATCTGAACGTCTTTGCGCACTGCTCGCAGGGAAAAGTGCCTTCCGACTTCACTCTGTAATATTTATTACATTACTGCAGACGCCGGGAAAAAAAATTTAAATATTTAATCTGTTTTTGTTGGCTTCCTACGAGACAGGCTGCGCCTAGTGTAGGGGCCAGTGTAACCTCAAATTGTTAAGTTTTAGGTGCATGTTATTGTCATTTAGTTGTTATGTGGAAATTAGTTTTTTGTATAACGTTAATATGATAGTCGTGTACAATAAAGAAATTTGAATTTTTGAATTTGTTTATTTCAATATAAGTCTACTACACACTTCTGCTTAGACTCTAATCTTATCTTAGAGACTCTAATCTTAGAAAGAAGGGCTTGTCGTGTGAGTAGGTATAGATAGACGGATAGTGACACGAAGCCGGCGAGCCCTTTTCACGGCTAAGGCCGTAGCACAGACAAGATACCCCTAGACCGCTATTCTCATACAAGAAAACGTAACTCTGAAAAAGCTCAAAATTCGGTATAAAAACTAGATGGCGCTGCTTCGTAGCCTGGAAGTGACAAAAATTGTATTTTTCACCAATATTTTAAAGTGATTTTTGATTTTTGAAGATCAAACGCGTTACTGCTTCATTTTAATACGATAATATAACTTAAATACACAATTTTTAAGGATTATATTTTTTAGTCTTCAACAACGTGGTTTGATCGTATTAAAATAGATGGCACTACCTCTGGATAGCTCAAGGTTGCTTGCGGGCTCGCCAATTTTTGCTACACAAAATAGCTAGATGGCGTTGGTGAACTGGTGTAATGTGGACAAAATAAATTACGCCCGAATTGACAAGCGACATTTCCCACTAACAAACAGTAACGTAATATTTGTTAGATAAGTTTTGTACAGTCAAGGAATTTCATTTCCTACCCATTTCGTTAAAATGTCGTTAGACATTCGCAATGCATTAAGGCCGAAAATTATATTTCAATAATAGTATTGAAATGTCAATATTATTATTTGTCACTTAATTTTACAAAAAACCTCCTCGCGAAAGGTTATCATTTGCTTTTAATTTCTAATTAGGAACATATGTCAGTGTCAATCGAGAAAATCGTTAAATAATTTTCAGCAACGTTATTAATTTGAAAAATAAAATGCTTGCCGCTAACCGTGAACTATTAAAAGATAATGATAATGACTGAAAACAATGAAGAGCTCAAAGAGTGGAGTTACACCAGGAAGGAATACGGATTTATGAGATCACACGTCGGTTAAATGCTAGCAGGGACACAGTTTGACGTTGGGTACGGCGATATAATGCTGAAGGAAACCTTATTGATCTACTGCAAAGCAAAGTAACCATTGCATCGTCCGCTTGCCATGGCCCAAGACCAACGCCGACGACAAAATGGCTTTACGCCAACGGGACGATTTGCGGAAATGTTTGACATTTACCCTAGAACAATTAGGAATTGCCTACATGCAGGCGGCCTGCGAATATATATTCGTTCGTTTTGTTTTTGTTAAAAGTAATATAAAGAAAACGTTTATAAAATTGTGGTTTTATTGAATGATCACTGTCGTTAGTTCTGTTAGTTTTTGTATAGATAAATTTCGGGTGCCTGTCGTATCGCATAACGTTTTTTGTCCTAAAAATGTTTGGCATACTGTTGAATGGCATACTACTCGTTTGTCCTAATAATTTCTGCGCATACTCTCTTAAAGTCCTAAATCAAGTTTGTCCTAATATTGATAACTCTAAAATCTAATTACCTAAAGCATAAGTGCCTATTTCCCGAATTAGGTGCATAATTGACAGACAATTCGGGCATTGTCGTGTATCCGAGTCTAAGATCCGAGTAATACAAAAACTTTATGCTCTAATACTGTACTCGGCGGTAAATAATTATTGCCCATCGGTCTTTAGAAAGAGACAATTCAACAATTGGCTGTTTACGACGATTTCCTAACACTGGTGACCGTCCATCAATCATCGTTTAAAATTAAGAGGAACGAACGTATTTCACGTTTATAATATTATTAGGATTATTTATATAATGTTGATTATACTATCTTTGCATACTCAGTTATTACTTTATTTTTATTCACTTACCAAGCGGGGGTACATAGTTCAAGCTCGTACTATTTTCAGATGATGTGCGTATCGAAATGTGATACCTACCTGAAGGGCTACTCCGATGTTGGAAATTTTACTGTCGTATAGTGCTATTCCATTCACTAAAATATTCTTTGACAGATGATCGAGAAGGATGGCGCTATTCGACAGTCAAATTTTGAACATCGGGGTAGCCCTTCTGGCATCACTGGTTTGACATGTCTTGCCAGATGGGTGTGTGATGTCGTCAAATCAAATGTCATTGTTTCAAATTTGTAAAATTGTATGTATTTTATTCTTGAAATTACGCGATTAATCAAATTTTGCGGTTACGTGTTTCCATATCAGAATTTATTGTTTTTTTACAAAGAATAGTTTGGTATGCGTTTCGTGAAGGTCTATCGTAGGCCCAGACAAAAATATTATTATATTGATTAGTTTACGTCAAAACGATGACATGTAGGGAATTGTTGCAACTACAATGATTTGCTCTCCATACAAATTTTAATCCCGTTTTTCGTCCCTAAAAGGGATAAAACTTGATATAAATGATAGCCTATGTCCTATTCTGATATATAAGGTACATAACTGGAAAGTTTCATCATAATACGTCCAGTAGTTTTTGAGATTAAGTGAAACGTACATACATACATCCATCCAAACTTTCACATTTATAATATTATTAGGATTAGGATTAGGATGTAAGTAATTTTTATGTTTAAATAAAACATACACAAATAGTGAAATGAGACGAATCGGAACGTAGTAAACAAACATCGCACCTAACGTCATCTATTCACTTTTTACTGTATCACTTGGAAGTTGGAATGTCGTTGAACGCTTGACGACTGTGTTACTTCACGCTTGCGCGTACCGTACGGTAGGGATTGAAAAATGACGACTTTTGAATGAATTGAGACCCTTAGCGGCATCTAGCGACGTAGAACGATAGTAACTAACGGAGTACGGTGCGTAGTATGAAGAATAGCGGTCTAGGGGTATCTTGTCTGTGGCCGTAGTGATTTTCTGCGTAGTGCGTTATATAGTGCTTTTCTCAAACATATGCAATGAAAAAAAAAATACACACCCGTTAAAAAATTAACCCGGCCTAGGCCTTCAATTTTGTATGAAATTCCTTTACAGTTCTCTCGAGTTGTTCCGACCGAAACATGATACTAACGCAACGTGCGTTTTATTATATGTTTGAGAAAATTATATTATTATTTTCGACAATTCTGTCATCCTGTGTGTGTGCGTGCGTGTGTGTGTGTGTGTGTGTGTGTGTGCGTGTGTGTGTGTGTGTGTGTGTGTGTGTGTGTGTGTGTGCGTGTGTGTGTGTGTGTGTGTGTGTGTGTGTGTGCGTGCGTGCGTGCGTGCGTGCGTGCGTGCGTGCGTGCGTGCGTGTGCGTGCGTATAGACGACGCGTTTGGCTCGGTTTGTAGACACCTGCCTACTGAGCCGGCGGTCACGGGTTCGAATCCCGGCCAGGGCAAATATTTGTGTGATGAACTCGAATATTTGTGCTTGGGTCATGGTTGTTCTATGTATTTAAGTATTTATCTATCTATATTAGTACGTATATCGTTGTCTAGTAACCCATAACACAAGCCTTCTTGAGCTTAATTTGGGACTAGATCGATTTGTGTGAGGTTGTCCGATATTTATATTTATATAGACACACTCGACGGTAATCGCATTAAATCGAAAGACCTGTCCGTATAGATGGTTCTTAGCTATGTTTGGTCGACATAGGACTAATAGTTTCTAAGCTATTCAGCTTTAATTGGAACAAGTGACGAGATCTCAGCCAATATTGAAGCTAAGAATTCCAAATTTTGTAGTTATGTTCAGTTTTAGTAGCATTATCTATATCACTCATTGAATGAGGGTCTCATTATGACCAGCCACTTGTGTCATGGGTGTTTTATATTTTTAATTTAGGTTATTATCGTTTAGTGTCTACACCATAAAAAAATTGGGCAAGTGCGAGCCCGACTCGCGCATGAAGGGTTCCGTACCTATACATATATATAATCTATAACAAGTTTGTTGTATGGGAGCCCCCTTAAATATTTATTTTATTTTATTTTTAGTATTTGTTGTTATAGCGGCAATAGAAATACATCATCTGTGAAAATTTCAACTGTCTAGGTATCACCGTTGTTGAGATACAGCCTGGTGACAGACGGACGGACGGACGGACGGACGGACGGACGGACGGACGGACGGACGGACGGCGAAGTCTCAGTAATAGGGTCCCGTTTTTACCCTTTGGGTACGGAACCCTAAAAAAATATCGGACAACCTCACTCAAATCAATCTAGTCCCACAGTAAGCTCTAGTAGGCTTGTGTTATGGACACTAGACGACGATAAACATACTTATATAAATAAATACATACTTAAATACAAATAACATCTTCTATGTTGGATGTTCTATGTATTTAAGTATTTATTTATCTATATAAGTATGTATATTGTCGCCTTGTACCCATAACACAAGCCTTCTTGAGCTTAATTTGGGACTAGGTTGATTTGTGTGAGGTTGTCTGATATTTATTTATTTACTTATTATCCACGACCCAGGCACAAATATTCGAGTTCATCATACAAATATTTGCCCTTGCCGCGAACCCAGGGCTGTCGGCTCAGTAGGCAGTTGCTTAACCACTGCGCCAACCGTGTCGTCAACCATACCATACTTACTCATTTGTACTAGCAGCATCCTCAGTCTGATTACTTTCCACGTGGTTCTCGTATGTCGGATCTATCCTGTAAATGACAAGAAATTGGTGACTAATATTATAAAGGCGAAAGTTTGTGAGTGTGTGTGTATGTTTGTTTCTTCTTCACGCTCAAACGGCTGTACCAATTTTACAAGCTTTTATTTAGCTTGCATTGCATGTTTAAAGTATGTTTGTTCGGGTGAAATCTTGCAACTCAATTTTGAAGCAGATATCGTCAACCGATTGAGCTGAAATGTTGCATACTTACTTAACTTTGATGACAATACAATAATATGGTACCATGGGCTGATCTGATGATGGAGCCGGAAGGTGGCCATAGGAACTCTATAATAGAAAAAGCAATCCTACCGAGCTTGGGCTCTTTAGAATCGTCTCAGTGAGCATTTGATGGATATTCAAAGAAAAGTACAGTCGGCTATAAAAGCTTGCCACTAAAATGTCATTTTTGACAGAAACTTTTAGTATAAAGGTATCCGACAACCTGCCTGACATGCCTAATAATGAACTATTACTGCAGACGCCGGGAAAGAAGGGCCTTGCCGGGTGAGTACGTAAAGACGGCTGACCGTAGAGAGGCCGGATAGTGATACGAAGCCGGCAAGCCGTTTACACGGCTAGGCATGTATAGTGCTTAACTAAAACATATGCAATGAAATAAAAAAAATACACCATCAAAAAATAACATGTTTAAAAAAGTTACTACCCGGCCTAGGCCTTAAATTTTGTATGAAGTTCCTTTACAGTTCTCTCGAGTTGTTCCGCCCGAAACGTGATACTTCGAAGCCTGTTACTACGCACGTTATGACGACATTTGATTGCATGTTTGAGAAATTACTCTATTTAATTTCATCGTAAAAAGAAGAAGAAGATACGTTTATTTTGCAAACCAATTACATACAACATTATAAAAAACAGATTACATTTAGTTAGTGATTTTTTACTTATCCATCTAGTATTGTAAAGCCTGACCAGAAATATATGAGGATTGTCAAGAGGGCGCAATTTACAAGATTTATATGGCAACAATTTTGCAACCAATCGCACCACACTATAATGACCTCAGTTTAAATACCTGTCAGTTCCTATGGTAACCTCGTAATATTATTTTAATGGAATGCACTCTTTTGCCGACTGTTTTTTGTGTAGTAGACACGTGTACACTTTATTTATAATATCATGTTCACGACTGTGAATGGTTTTCGGCATTTTATTTGGGTATTTTTAAATATTTGTGTTTTAAAGAAACCACCATGAATGACATTGACATTGTTGACAACCATCATAAAATCATTGCCAGTGTAAGAAATTAGTTCCAGTGAAATTCCGCAATATGGCGCATCCTCATATATTTCTGGTCAGGCTTTAAAAAGCCTCATTATAAATGAACTACACTAACCCATGTGTAGTCTCATAGTGTTTCTGCGCAGCGCGTTTGCTCCTCGCCCGCGAATCGCAGACGCAGCAGTGATACCGCTTTTTATGTTTATTTCTGTGGTAGTTGTACGAGATCTCTGAGACGAAGGAACAGGTGCATATCGGGCACACGTGGTGGGAGGCGTTCTGTAAACAAAATGTACGATAATCTATACAATACTAGCGACCCGCCCCGGCTTCGCACGGGTGAAATGCTGATAAATAATGCATGTATATAATATACATATAAACCTTCCTCTTGAATCACTCTATCTATAAAAAAATTGGGCAAGTGCGAGTCCGACTCGCGCATGAAGGGTTCCGTACCATAATCTATAGCAAGTTTGTTGTATGGGAGTCCCCCTTAAATATTTATTTTATTTTATTTATAGTATTTGTTGTTATAGCGGCAATAGAAAGACATCATCTGTGAAAATTTCAACTGTCTAGCTATCACCATTCTTGAGATACAGCCTGGTGACAGACGGACGGACGGACAGCAAAGTCTCAGTAATAGGGTCCCGTTTTTACCCTTTGGGTACGGAACCCTAAAAACGCATCAACATCCGTTGCGTAGTTTTAAAGACCTAAGCATACATAGGGACAGACTGCCGGAAGCGACTTTGTTTTATACTATGTAGTGACAATACAATGCGTTTGGACAATCCCGTGGACACCAATAGTCAAGTGTGCCTAACGTCTATGGATGACAAAAGTGACGTTGGAGTGCCGGACGGTACAAGTTGTAGACTTGCAAGCACACTATTTGATAATTAAAATTTCCAAAAATTCAAAATTCAAAAATTCAAAATCGTTGTTTTGCATGAATACAGTTTTCACATAACAGATCTTAATATTAAGTACGTACAGTAAACGGCGATAAAGAATGCACATCGGCAATCATCGCATTTCCGAATACAAACGAATGCTAATTTCCATGTACATCAATTATTAGATTAATCGTTCATCAGAATTTGAATTTAGAACTAAGTACTTTATTGTTGTTTTGTTTTGATTTCACGTGGAATATATAGAGCTGTAAAACTCGATGTAATTATATTTAATTATTGCTATGGTCTTGTTGGGGAAAAATAATATACATACATATATATGTTCAAAGTTCTTCTTGAAATTCCAGTGGCATCTGCAACTCTCTGTTGAACCTTCTTAAAATAATTACTTACATTAACATCCTCATGTTTTTGAAATTGGTCGGCTTCAGTTGCAAAATATTTATAAACATTGTAGATAATTTCGCGTGACTGGCAAAGTAACGGCTTACTTTTTTTTCCTATAGATGCCATAGTACAAATTTAATTTTGTAAAAGTTTTAGCAACTCTATATATATATTGACTTGGATATGCGACTGCACTCTCTCGCATTTGAACCACGACTGACAAAACAAACGTCATGATGTGTGCGACACAGATATCGCTATACGAAGTCGAAATTAGCCGATTGCCTCTTTCCAAAGATCGATGTGCATTCTTTATCGCCGTTTACTGTATAAACGTTTGGAAGTCATTTGATGACGTCTGGGTCTGGGCGCAGCTTTCTGTCGATATGGTGCTCAAAAGGAAAAACACAGTAAATTCAACATGACACTATTAATTTTGTTTTTTAGAAATCTTACCAGCTCATGTTTGACAGCAATGTGATCCTTCAAATCATCAGCATTAGGAAAAGACACGATACACTTCTCACACCGAAACATAGCGTTCACATACTCATCCCTCGTCCCCATCTCCCGTCTCTCTTCCTCTATCTCACTCTCCGTCAACTCAATCTCTTTAAACTTTTCAGTTTCCTTGATCAAATCTATTTCCTTACATGGCTCCGGTGGCTTTTTCTTCCGTTTAACAGCCTTTTTCTTTTTTGTTACATAACTTATAAGTAAATCATCTTCGTTATCATGGTCCGAAACTGATTCTATTTCTGATTTGACTTTGTTTTTTGATGTTTCTACTTTTATTTCTATATTTAGTGGTACGGAGAGCTGGACTATATCGGTATTTGTCTGTGCGTCTGATTCTTCAATGTCCGGGTAGTTAATATTGTACTGATTGTGGACTTTTAGTTTCGGTGTTCTGTTCAGTTTGATGTCTGGTTTCTGAAAATTAAGTATAGACAGCATATAACAACATAAGAAAACAAATGTAAGTTTTTTAGGGTTCTGTACCAAAAGTGTAAAAAACAGGACCTTATTACTAAGACTCCGCTGTCCGTCCGTCTGTCTGTCTGTCTGTCCTGTCACCAGGCTGTATCTCATGAACTGTGATCTAGACAGTTGCATGAAAGTTGCTTTCAAAATTTTCCCAAAGGCTATTTGCAAGGTCTGTTGCTCGATAGCATGTCAATTGACACAAAAGGGATCCATTATCATTTATAATTATTATGGCTCAGAGCAAATTCTCCTTCAAACGCATGCTGTGCTAACATCTCTCTAATTCATCTTAGGATTGATGGTCTGTATGTGATACGGGGTACATGTGTTTTATATTTATGTATGTGTATTATAACATACTAGTGACCCACCCCAGCTTCGCATGGGTGCATTGCTGATACTAAATGAAAAGTGTTTCTTAAACCTTCCTCTTGAATCACTCTATCTATTAAAAAAATCGCATCAAAATCCATTATATAGTTTTAAAGATCTATAAGCATACATAAGGACAGACAGACATCAGGAAGAGACTTTGTTTTATGCTATGTAGTGATAATATGTGTGTACGTATATTGCCTATAAATATATTTCACTTATTGATTCTTGTCTGATTTATATTTTCCTGTATGTAATAATCCTGCACCAACTGCTAGTTTGGCACTATGGTTGAGTGGTAGAAATGCCTTATGGCATTAAGTCCGCCATTTGTACCATTAAATGTTCTGTATTGTACAATAAAGTCTAAATAAATAGAATTTATAAAATAAATCATTTACCCATTCTCTGCACTCCTGAAAGGTAACGTAGGAGTATTTGACTTGTTGCTTAAACTCAGCGAAGCGCCGCACCAGCGCCTCGCATTCCCAGCACAAATCTATGGGAACATTTTCCGGTTGGCATGTCTAAAACGAAACACATATCGGTTTATAGAGACTATATACATTTTATATCGTTATTTTTTTAACTGAATGTTATCTGTTTAGTGTCTCAATAAAGAAAAATATAAAAGCGTGAGAATATTATCAAATTGAATACAAGAGAATCTTACAGGAATTTCGCTTATAATTTGCAAGAAACACTGCTTTAACCAAAACTCGTCAACTGGTATCAATTTTCGGCCTTCAAGAAGGCAGCCGCAGCAGAAATTGTGCCGCTGAGCTGCCATTGTGCTGTTTATTCCATCAGTGTTCACTTAAATATTTAAGTGCAATAATATGTAAACAAATCGAGAAATAAAAGCTACATTTTGTAGCCGCAGTCAAATGCAAATGCATACACGACACAAATGTCAAAGCGTTTTGTTGTTCATGTTAAAATTATTTATTATTCCAACTACTAAGCTACGTAGTGCGGTTTTGCTTCACTAAAATAATCTATTATTTTTATATTTAATTTTGTATTTCAACATAATGTAAACATGAATAAACTACGATATATATGCGTTATTTGTTATGTTGTAATTATAACAACAATGCATATACAAAACGTTTCAGAGACAGCATTTCATTTTACGCAACCTTCATCGAATTGTGACTTCTCTTCTTCTACGAAAGTGACATTTCTGAAATACTATGAAAAGTTCATATCACGTGAATTGGAGTATAATAATAACAAAATCGTTGACATTCTCGTGACCGACAATACAAAAATATTGTTAATTGTTAAAATTTAAGATATTTCTCATTCAGATATGGCTGGATGCAGTGCGACAAAAGATTCTTCTATTGTCAGAACAGATTTAAGTCTCTGTATGTGCTGCTTAGCTGGAAATGTTCCGTTTGTGAGGCTTTCAAATTGTAAACATGTCGAATTTTTCGATAGTAACTTTGAATTTAAGGTAAAACATAAGCTAAAACATACATTAGTTTTATTTTTTGACAAAATCAAACAGTATCTCGTAGTAATTCCATTTCGGATACTGACTTTGTGCTATTATAATAATGTTGTTGTAAATTGGCACCTGGTAAAATCAAGATGGCTGCCTATTCCGATAGTTACTATATAATCTGGCATTGGTTATAATGTGACTTTTTGTGCTGGACACTAAATTCATACATACATTAGTAAAGATTATTCTAAATTGTAATTAACTGATAATACATCTTATGATTTCAGATTGAATATTCGGAAATGTTAGTCTGCTTTGCATGTCATGGCATGCTTAAAAATATACACGAGTTTAAGCAGCAAGTGAAAGTAAATGTAAACAAGCTGACTAATCGGGTAATGATGAATGAATTTTTATTCTAATTATGTACAAAAAATAATGTATTTTATGAATACCCCTTGTACTCTTTATCTTTTGGAAAGACAGCTAGTAGTTATAATTTTTTTATTGAGGTGCCTCTGATATTTTTTGTATCGAGCCGTAGTCAGGTGTTTATTGAACCCGATTTCCACTGGCATGCCCATTTAGAGCATATTAGCACCCTCTGCACTGCTCTTATATAATAAGTAATGCCCAGGGAGTTCCTTTGAGGCTACACCGCAGGTATCAACTGGCTCCTTCTTACTTACATTCTCTCTCTCTCTCTGCTTTTTTTTACCTTGGAATTTGATTGAATATATTGATGACCTAATTTTTGACATAGTTAAAAAGAAAGCAATGATTCACTAGTGTCAGTTTCTTATTTCCTTTTCCAGGTCCGATATATTCCACCGAACAACACAAAGATGAAAAAATTAGAATGTTCTGACATAGAGCTATTCCACACACAAAACTCTGAGCCTATAGAGAAAGAGACCATTAAACGAAAACCACAGTTTGATATAAAAACAGAAATTAAAATAGAGTATGATTACTCTGATCCTGAAAATAATGTTCCGTTGTCAGAGATTAAAGAAAAAAAAGGAAATATTAAAAGTGTTCCGTCCCTGGCTAATAAATATAAAGGAAAAATTAAAACTATTTTACTGAGTGAAGCTGAAATGTGGGAGGATAGAAGGAATGAAGCCGGAAAAGACAGATATTTAAAGTTATTATATAAATGTGAACATTGTATAATAGGATATGACCATGAGTTGACCTTAAAAGAACATATGGAGAAGAGACATGGTTCGGTAAGAGTAAATTGATTCTAAATCACCTAAATAAAAAATTTAAAACACCCCCACACAAGTAGCTGGTCATCATGAGACCCTCATTCAATGAGTGATATAGAAAATGCTACTAAAACTGAACATAACTACAAAATTTGGAACTTTCTATATTGGTTGAGATCTTGTCAGTTGCTTTGTCATCGCATGCTTTGTCACAGGGTGACATGCAAAATATATGTGTACTACAATTTTAATTATTAATCTTTATATTCATGACCGTTTAGCTTTATTCAGTTTATTATGTATACCTACTAGTTTTATTTAAATCACTACATAGCCACTAGATTGCTTTTGGTAACTACGGCTACCTGTCACCGCTCTTATTTCATTATATAAATAGAGTCCAACTCAAAATTCGAAGCAATTGAGTGGATAGTATAAAACAAATCTTCCTGTCTGTCTGTTCCTATGTATGCTTAGGTCTTTAAAACTACGCAACGGATTTTAATGCGATTTTTTTTAATAGATAGAGTGATTCAAGGGGAAGGTTTATATGTATAATTTATCAGCATTGCACCAGTGCGAACACGGGGCGGGTCGCTAGTATTTAAATATGTCAATAGCTTCGGCCCATTTCGTTAGTCTTGTATCGGCGCGTTCCGAAGTAATGGTAAAAAACTAAAATATTTTCAGGAAATCGAAGGATTCACCTGTGCTATTTGCAAGTCGGTGCTGACCTCTCAAGGATCTTTTAGGGAACACATGCGACGGCACTACAGACGGTGAGTGAGACAGTAGTGCAAGAGCGGTTTTAAAAAAGTGGATTTTTTAGGGTTCCTTACCCAACGTGTTGGTAAATACCCTATTACTAAGACTCTACTGTCCATCCGTCTGTTGGCCTGTCACTAGGCTGTATCTCATGAACCGTGATAGCTAGAAAGTTGAAATTTTCACAGATGATGTGTTTCTGTTGCCGCTTGTACCTTATTTTGCGGCGCCATACATTTACACAAACTTAACCCGGACAGTTAAGATGGGAAGTGTTTGTACGGAACGGCGTCCGATTCGCACTTGGCCGTTTTTTTTTTAATATTTTCAAAACTATTAATAATATATTTGGGTTATGTGATAATAAAATAATGCCATTAGTTTAAACTTAACTATTTGAAAATTTGAAATGCTGTCATTTTCTTTACCACTTGGCGTTTAAAAGGTTGAGTTGGTTCATATATTTATAATAGTATTGAAGTATGTATATCGTCGTCTAGTGCCCATTTATTTAATCGTATGGCAGGGTACGTCGCATGTACGTCGAATACAGCTTAGCTTGTATATTAAGTTTGAGACTTATTAGTCATTTGATGGCATCGTCGTTGAGGTAGATCAGGTCTTCGGCTGGGCCTCCAGTCTAGAGTTCTACACAAGCCTACTAGAGCTTACTGTGAATCGATTAGTGTGAATATTCGATATTTATTTATTATTATTATTTATTAATCTCTGCAGGATAGAATGTGTGGCATGCGGCGCTCGCTACAGCACAGTGGTGTCAGCGCTGACCCACTACAGCAAGATGCACGCGCCCATACCTACCAAGTACAAGTGCGCCGAGTGCGAGTTCACCACGCCGTAAGTATGCTGGTTGTGAACGCGCGCCGAATTTGACAAATAATGGAAGGTGGAGCGGAGGCAGTGTGTGCCCATAGTATGCTCCGAAATAACTGGCGAGACTACCATAAAGCGGCAACTACTGTGTGGTTATTATTTTAACAAACATTTGACAGGTCTCCGTTGATATTTGTAGTGATGTGGCAAAGACATTTTGTTTGCCAAATGTAACGATTATGAATGGTTGGTCGAATCGACTTTATCAACGAACTTTTTTCCGTACCTGCATATATTTTTCTTTATTTTGTGTAAATCAATATTTTTTTGAGCTACGAGCGTCGGTCTCACTGGAGCTTTCTATGTACCTAATATAGTAATTTGTTTTATTGTTCCTTCTTCAGGTTATCAATTTATCGATTTAATTGATTTCTACCAATTTACATAAATAGCACATGAATCGAATTGCAAGATTTGGTCAAAATACAGCTTTCAAAAAAGAAGCACGTGGTACCCACGTAACTGTTTATGTAATGATTTATTGTCATTAAATACCATGATACGAAAAAATATAACATGAACTCAATTGTATCAAATAGAAAGTAAAAAACGTTTATAACGTAGTTACCTATTACGTAAAAAAAATCATACTATAATCATTGACGTAGCGCCATACCTTATTCTCTTATACCAAGTCCCATACCATAGTTGGGATCACCCACGTGGACCAGGTTGACATTATGTGGTACATGACCAGGTCATACCGCCGCTTCCGCTACCACCGCGACTCGCACAAGGAGAAGGTGACCTGCGGGGTGTGCGGGAACAGCTTCGTCAACAACTCTGGGCTCAAGGTGCACATGTAGTGAGTATTTATAACATTTTATCTATCTATTTAAAAAAACCGGCAAAGCGCGAGTCTGACTCGCGCGAGAGTTCCGTACAAAACTTTCACTTATCCCATCTTAACTGGCCTGGTTAAGTTTGCACCTGAAATGTATGGCGCCGCATACAAACTTAACGCAACCGAGTTCTCCAAATATGATGTTTGAAAATGACTATATTATTTATGATTTTATCACAAATGTATAGTTTCAGATTTTTATAAGTATTTGTAGTATGTGACGATATTACTTGCCAAATTTCATAGTTCTAGGTCATCGGGAGTACCCTATCATTTTGATTCCCTTGAGAGTGTCGAAATGTACGTTTTTTGCGACATAAACTGCCCTATCTTTTTTTCCTTTATCTCGGGAATGCGTGGAGGTACCGAATCGAAATTAAAACCATATTCAAGTCTACAGTCACTTGAAGCTGTGAAAAAAAAAATCGCATGACATATTCTTCCTATCTGTATAATTTTGCGGCGAATTAATTTCCTTGTCCTTGCTAATTAGCTTTTGTGATAGATAAATATACGATTAAATAAAATAAGACTCATGATTGATTATTGAGTGATTTAATTTCATTAGAAAATGTTTAAAATAGAAGAAAAATTTAAAAAACGTGCTGAACGATTCCAGCGTTTAGGCTTTCATAAAAAGTTGCTGATTTGATCTGTCAGGAACAGGAAACTAAGTGTAGCTCTCTTGCAACAATAGCGCCACCAATATGACACCTTTCAGCGGAGACTTTTGGATATATGTAGACTAGCCACCCGCCCCGGCGTCGCACGGGTGCAATGCTGATAAATTATTCTGTACCTATTACCTATTATACATATCCTTCCTCCATAACCTTCCTCTTAATCATCCTATCACTCTATCTATTTAGAAAAACAGCATCAAAATCCGTTGTGTAGTTTTAACGATATAAGCATACATAGGGACAGACAGACAGCAGAAAGCGACTTTCTTTTATACTTTGTAGTGATGCTCTCCTCCCCTTCTATACTCCATAGTTATTACTTTTCCAGCACAGTCCACAAAGTCTCGGACCGCGTGTACTCCTGCGCAGAGTGCTCGAAGACGTACCGCGCACGCTCGGGCCTGCTCGCGCACGCGGCGTCCGCGCACGGCGCGCCCGGCGCCTTCTGCGCGCCGTGCCGCACGCACTTCCGGAGCGAACATAACCTCAAGCACCATCTGAACACGCACAGCAAACACACCAGCGTGATGGATAAGAAGTAAGTCGTCCCTTTCTTTAACTGTATAGACAGTGTCGTGACATGATCATGAAAGGAGACACAGTATTTCGTGACTTGTAAATACAAAGTCAAGACTGATAGACATTTCTGCGTGTCGTGTGCCGCACGCACTTCCGCAGCGAACATAACCTCAAGCACCATCTGAACACGCACAGCAAACACACCAGCGTGATGGATAAGAAGTAAGTCGTCCCTTTCTTTAACTGTATAGACAGTGTCGTGACATGATCATGAAAGGAGACACAGTATTTCGTGACTTGTAAATACAAAGTCAAGACTGATAGACATTTCTGCGTGTCGTGTGCCGCACGCACTTCCGCAGCGAACATAACCTCAAGCACCATCTGAACACGCACAGCAAACACACCAGCGTGATGGATAAGAAGTAAGTCGTCTCTTTCTTTAACTGTATAGACAGTGTCGTGACATGATCATGAAAGGAGACACAGTATTTCGTGACTTGTAAATACAAAGTCAAGACTGATAGACATTTCTGCGTGTCGTGTGCCGCACGCACTTCCGCAGCGAACATAACCTCAAGCACCATCTGAACACGCACAGCAAACACACCAGTGATGTGGATAAGAAGTAAGTCGTGCTTTTCTTTAACTGTATAGACAGTGTCGTGACATGATCATGAAAGGAGACACAGTATTTCGTGACTTGTAAATTCAAAGTCAAGACTGATAGACATTTCTGCGTGTCGTGTGCCGCACGCACTTCCGCAGCGAACATAACCTCAAGCACCATCTGAACACGCACAGCAAACACACCAGCGTGATGGATAAGAAGTAAGTCGTCCCTTTCTTTAACTGTATAGACAGTGTCGTGACATGATCATGAAAGGAGACACAGTATTTCGTGACTTGTAAATACAAAGTCAAGACTGATAGACATTTCTGCGTGTCGTGTGCCGCACGCACTTCCGCAGCGAACATAACCTCAAGCACCATCTGAACACGCACAGCAAACACACCAGCGTGATGGATAAGAAGTAAGTCGTCCCTTTCTTTAACTGTATAGACAGTGTCGTGACATGATCATGAAAGGAGACACAGTATTTCGTGACTTGTAAATACAAAGTCAAGACTGATAGACATTTCTGCGTGTCGTGTGCCGCACGCACTTCCGTAGCGAACATAACCTCAAGCCCATCTGAACACGCACAGCAAACACACCAGTGTGATGGATAAGAAGTAAGTCGTCCTTTTCTTTAACTGTATAATGGTCTGAGGTATATACAGTAAAGTAAAGCGCACATCCTAGTGTATGGCTAATGCGCATAAGCATTTCAAACACATATGTATGACGCAGAGAGCGCTCCAGTAGCGTAGATTTATGGAATGGAAGATTTGGTGTGATCGACATAACGATCTAATAGCTCAGTTGGGAAAGCACTACGCCGGAAACGTAGAGGTTGCAGGTTCGAATCCTGCTTTGATTGTAGAAGATCACATTACATTTTCCTTTCATAATTTACCTTTGTGTCAATATGTATAGACAGTGTCATGACATCAAAGAAAGAAGACACAGTATTTCGTGACTTGTAAATCAAGTCAAGATTGATAGAGAAGATTAAGAGTGCACGGCGCGCATGCGTGTTCTGTGCGCCGTGCCGCACGCACTTCCGTAGCGAACATAACCTCAAGCACCATCTGAACACGCACAGCAAACACACCAGTGTGATGGATAAGAAGTAAGTCGTCCATTTCTTTAACCTCTTGACCGCCCAGCTCGTGATGACAGGCGTAAGGTACGGGACTCCGGAATGACAGGCGAGACTAGATGTCATGACGCTATGATTGGCTGGTTGCTTCTGTCAATCCGTTTCTGTGTTGCCAGGGGTGTATCATAATACTCCCCGATTCCCTAGTTACCGGTATGAAGAATCTCATAAAATCGTGAATGTTTAAAATCAATTATTAGACAAAATAACATTTGTTCAAAGAACATGACAATTGTAATGCAATATTTTATTTGCACGACTGGCTTTTTTTTCCTTATGATTATTTTGTTACCATACCAACTAATCAGTGACGTAGAAAGACTCACTAGACGGAATGCCAAACCTTATTTTCTTATACCATACTCATACTCATTTATTAATAAAATGTCAACATTTTACAAGTCTATACATTATAAAGATTCTATTAAATTTCAAAATACAAATTATTATAAAAAACATTAAGTAATTATTAAATACAAATTAGAATAGGTAGTTACACTATTAGTTTTTTTTTTTTTTTTTTAATCTCTAATATATATATTACGTAATTCTATTAGTATTATTATATTATTTAATTATTAAATTCGTAAAATTCGTCGATGTTGTAAAAAGCATTGGTTGTAATGTTAGCCATTTCTTTAATACATTGAAGAACGTTGCATTATTTCAAATACCTTATTATAAATTCAAGTATGTTCCCAGGTTCGTGTGCAACTTGTGCGACGCGCGATACATATCTAAGGCTCAGCTGCGCGAACACATCGACTGGGAGCATTTGAAAAACACTAAGAATAAATGCAACGAGTGCGATAAGGTACGTACACCAATCATGCGAAAGAACTTTGACGAGCATAAATCGTCCTGCATGAAGGCTAGTTGACCCATGTTCAATTGTATGAAACCAATGTTTATTGCGTATAGTATTTGGCAAAGGAAACTTAAATATATATTTTTCAGTTCATAAAAGTAGATAGCTGAACATATTTACATTGAAAATATGATTTTTATTCTGTACTAGCGGCCGCCCGCGACTTCGTCCGCGTAGATTTTTGTCATCACAAAATCAAAGATATTAAAGATATTAAAATAGGTAAATGAATTTTATTCTTAGTTAAAATGGTCTAGACATATTACATTTCAAACAGTGGCAGACACTGATATGCAATTGTTAAAGAATTTTAGAAGATTTTCCAATTAGATTACGGGAATTGTTTGCAGGATGCTTAATATTTATTCCGTCAGTTACCTGATGCTTTTAATCTTTGGCAAAAATGACTCTGCAAGATATAGAGCGACGCATGGAGTTGGAGTAAAAAAATGGGGATCTTAAATATTATGAGTGAGATTAAAAAAAAAAATTAAATATCGTAAGGCTGTTAAAACAATCTTAAACTCAGCACGGAAATCGAGAGATAGAGGCAGTTTAATGAAGAGTATCTCTTTCAACCATAATAAATAATAGACTTTATTTCAAAACAATAATAAATAATGACCTCTTTTCATAAGAAGGCAGCACTGGTATTAGTACACGCCGGCCTGGCTATTAAACGAAAAGAGTGGTGTGGCGGAATTCCCGAGGCTGGCCAAAATGTTTCTAAATGGTCTAGCAGGTACCCCAGTTATTAAAAGGCTAGTGTTTAAAGAAAATGCTGAAATGTGACCATTAAAAACTAAATGCAAATAAGCGAATTTAATGATGCAATTACTATTTTGGTCTACAGGCTAGTAGTATTGTTTGAAGAGTGATTAAATATATTCTGATGCTACAGTTCTCTATATTTCTCAAGAAGCTAAATAAAGTAAGAATAGGTATATAAAGTATAGATTATTCATGTGCTGATAGACAACTCACTAAATATAGGAACACATAAAGTTTGGAACACAATTAATAAGAGACAGCACTAAGAAAATATTGTAGACAGTCAACCATAGAAAAGGGGGTGCATGTTCGTTTTAAAAAAATTACGTAGTCACTGGGTAGAAGAAGAAAAAAAATATAAACTGATAACCTTAGCGTAACACTTCTTTATAAACAACATTAGCGGTGTTCCCCATACAAACTTTGCACCCCTTTTTAACCCCCTTAGAGGTGAAATTTTCCAAAACGCTGAAATTACTTTTTGTGTTTTTGAATAAGTAATCTTTCTACAAAGTTTCAAGTCTCTAGCTCCAAAAAAAAAGTTTCCCCCATAATAACTTTGCACCCCTATTTAACCCTCTTAGGGGAGGTATTTCCAAAAATCCCTTCTTATCCCTAGCCCACGTTATAAAAGTAACCTAATGTGCAAAAATCAACTCTCTAACATTAGTAGTTTCGGCTGTGCGTTGATGAGTCAGTCAGGACTTCTTCTTTTATATATATAGATTATAATTATTGATTATAAAAAGACCGATTACAGTACGTGAGTATAAAAATAGATGTCAAGTCGCAATTGTTTTTATTATGAACTTATCCTTGGGTGGGGTGTTTCCGAATATCCGATAACGCCCGGGAATATACGCCCATAATCAAACAAGGAGGTCAAGGGGTTAGTGCGTATCTAACGTGTACAACGTGTACGTTTGACCGTAATTCATCCTATTGACCGAGCGAGCGAAGCGTCTCCGTTTCAGCTTGGTCTAAAATTATTTCGTACGTCCGGATGTCCGGCTGTTCTCGCCTAAAGGCATTTATCAACCGATTCTAATTTTATCGATTCGACTAGTATCTATATTGTATTTTTTTGTTGATTCAGTTTTTCGAAAAATAAAAACTATAAGGGGAAATACTACTATACTAATATACTAGTCTTTATTCTGTGGAAATACTAAGGTTTATAGTAAAGGTACCAACAATCTACAATACACAATCATTTAAGTAACTGACGTGACGTGTTTTAGACTTATTTTATTTATTTAACCTTTCTTGCACAATAGAAAACTTATCGTACAAAAGGCAGACTTTTTTAATGCCATGAGGCATTCTCTACCAATCAACCTTAAGACAAAGCAGTAAAAATGCAGGCGGTGCTACTAACTTGCACGTACCGTGGGCTCGTATTTTATATAAAATTGTTTTATTTAAATGTGCGACAGTCGCGGAAACCGAAGAAAATATCACATAATCTATTTAAATCATAAATCATTTATTTGCTTGAATAGGGTCATATTACAGGTGTTTAGTATATTATATCGTATCTCCTAATTCAGCTGTCCACAAGACAGCATGCAAATATTAATACACTTATTAAAACATTTTTAACAGTAGTAAGTACTAATTTACAATTATTAAAATGTTACAATTATGAATTTATATTGATCATACACTAGAATGTCATTAACTACCTACATTAAAATAACAAAGTAAAAGTATTATTACATTAAAGCTTTACAATTTTATTGTTATTACTTATCAATTTGATTATATTAGTCCAGTCCAATAAAATTACAATTGATATTATAATAAATTATTATGAATGAAGTACGCAAAATTTATATTTATTTTATTTAATACTTTTATTCATTATTATGTTGCAAATAATCCTTAATCGAGTAAAACATTGTAGATAATAGCCATTCATTCAGGTTCTTTTTTAATTGTTGTAGTGGTAAGTTTTTCATTCCCTTTGGCAATTTATTATAGATTTTAACACACATTACACTACATTTCTTTTAAACAGAGCTGTTTGAATTTCTTGTGTTTCTGGGATATAATTCCCCTGCAGTCGTAAATAGGTGCATATTTTGCTTTACAAATTTGACAACTTCGAGTATATATAAGCAAGGTAACGGGAGTATTTTTAATTTGCTAAACATTGGTTTACAGGATTTATGAGGTGCAATCCCGCAAATTGCACGAATACATTTTTTTTGAGTTCTGAAGACTAATAATGTCCACTCCATTGCCCCATGTGATTAGTCCATACCGTAAAATTGATTCCACGTAACCATAGTAAGCCGCGATCGCAGTTTTCTGGTCTGTCACTCTACGCAATTTATTGAGCATGAACGCAAATCTGCGTATTAACATACTTAACATACGTTTTGGATATGCTCGTTCCAATTTAATTTATTATCTATATTCCTAAAAATTTTGTTGTACTACATTCTTCCAAAGTATGTCTATTATAACTTATATTGTATGGTTGACTATAGTTCTGTTAAAGCGTAAATAGTTAGTTTTTTCTAAGTTTGCCTGTAAATTATTTTTTTCAAGCCACTTTACAACAGAGACTAGGTACAACTTATAGAGCAATACATCGACGTCCTATAAAGCCCTAACTATACGTGTTGCACAATGCACACGCATCTAGTTCGGCTCGGTCTTTATGCTTGGCTTTACCCATTCGTGTTCATCACTTGACGAATCCAATCCAAGGATACACTGACAGCAGTAAAATACTGATCTAAAATGGTACGCGCCGAAAGAACACCGACAATGCGACCATTATACGTGAGCGGGCCTCCAGAGTCCCCCCCTAACACTCCCTGCTTTCTCTTCGAGCATTTGGAACTGACACAAACAAATACTCTACCCTGAATAATAGGTGCTTTTGGTCCATAATCGATAAATTTATGTTCATTCCAAACACAGGGTATTACGACACCTTCACCAACTTGCAGAGGCGTGGTTTGCATTTCTAGTATCTGTTTGATCTGTTTCATATGTGATACGGGGCTGACCAATCCAAATCCGGCATATTTAACAGGTAATCCAGTCAAGGTCTTATAATCGAGCGCCGACAGTTTTGCATATCTCTTATTTACCTTTTCGACTAAAACTAATGCAATATCGTATATATCTAAAGTTGATGATGCTCCCTTTGTAAAAATCAGCGTACCAGGATTTTTGAACGTTTTAATAACATTGACATATTTGTTGGTTTGATTCGCCGGTAGAGTGAAATCGTCGTATTTAATGACGAAAGGTTTATATGTATTTGTTAGGCAGTGGGCCGCGGTCAAAACCCAAGTCGGGGCGATGAGACTTCCGCTGCAGAATTTAAGGTAGGGTGTGCTTGCTTGTTGTAGCAGCACTGTGAACGCGAATTCGCCGGTCGAGTCTATCTCCCCGTGGTGCACGCGCAAGCCTCGGCGCGCGGCGTCGCTCGGCGATAATAACAGAATTCCCAAAGCAACTGTGATGGACATCTTGAGACTCAGCAACGCTGCTACAACTGAATTGTACTAGTGAATTTTATGTGCAGTTCAGTCGATTTCCTCTTTATATAGAATTTCGTAATAAGAACGAATATTTCGAAATATAGGCGGAGATTGGATATAAATAAGTACTTAAGTTTTATTGCGCGGTGCGTGTATTTCGTAACACTTAGCTGCCTGTTCACTGAAGCTGAGAAGAGAACATGAACCAATCAGGCTGCGTCTTTGTAAGAATCCTAAGTGAATTTAAATCTGAGATAAAATGAAAATACATTGATTTTTAGTAATAAAAAAACGGAAGTTTTTAACCACAAACGGAACTTTTTCAGGTATAGCTACGTAATTTTTGAGGGACGTAACCTGGCAACACTGTTCAGAATAAGCCGCCTCAGCTTAAGCTCACAGGCACAGAGTTCCACAAACAGACAGCATTATTTAAAGTAAACGAATTATTATATTATTTTGAGATAGAAGAAGGTACGGCAAGGAGCAAATTGTAAGCAAGGTGCTACATGCCCTTATTCAGCTTATTACAGCTGTGTAAGTATAAGTATAAGCTGCATAAGTATAAGTTAAGGCTGCATAAGTATAGGTTAAGTTAGGGCTGTATAAGTTGTTATTGAGCATGTGTGCTACGTGGGCAGTCTCCTGGAAACCCACATATAGGAGTAGAAGTTTTCGTGTCAAATCATATCTTATCATGATCATTTATTCACACAATTTTACAGATTAGCCATTAGGTACCTCTTTTTAAGTAGGCATACTATTATATTATACCTCTGTTAAGAGCCACCGCTCTTCCACGAAGTGTATCAATTAATTAGTATAAAGTCAACAAATAATACTAACTGAACTGAAATGCAAAAAAAAAACCGGCCAAGAGCATATCGGGCCACGCTCAGTGTAGAGTTTAAAAAAAATCACCCCCACTTTAGGTGTACGAGAGGTACCCGAAAAAAAAGTTTCTTTTTAGTTTTAATTTTACTGTTTTGTCGGCGTGATTTATTTATTTATTTAAACTTTATTGCACACAATACACAGGTAAAAGTACAAATGGCGGACTTAATGCCATAAGGCATTCTCTACCAGTCAACCATAGGACTAAACAGAAACATTTGTATGGTGCAGGGTCTTTTATGTAATCTGTTACAAGAAACAATTAAATAACACATAAGTAATATACCTCATATGCAAATATATATATATATATATATATAACATAAACGTACATAAATATGACATACAATATACTTACTTATATAATAAATGTACCTTGTGTGAATCATTATGCTGACAGTTCGTCACATAGCTTATCCGAGAAATGCTTGCGCAACATGTGCTTGAAGGTTAGCTTGCTTTGCGCTTGCCTGATGGGAAGCGGTAGATCATTCCAAAGCCGAACTGCTTCAGCTGTGAAAGAGTGCGTCATGAAACTAGTGCGGTGAAGGGGGACATTGAGTTTGAGATTCCGTGAGGTGCGAAGATTACCGCCTGGTCGGGCAATTACAAAAGAAAATTTGGATCTTAGGTAGTCGGGCGCAGCTGGATCGAATAAGATAGAATATAGTGTGGACAAGACTCGTAATGACCTACGTTCACGAATTGGAAGCCAGTTCAGTTGACGGCGAAAAGCAGAAATATGGTCACTCGTACTTACGAAGTCCGAAAATAAATCTTATGCAGTTGTTAAGAAGACGATCCAGTCTCGTGATACATGTACTCATACCAAATTTCAGCTTTCTAGTACTAATGATCACGGAGCTAAGCCGTGGACGGACAGACAGACGGAAGACGGACATAGCGAAACTATAAGTACAGTCGGCAATAAAGGTGTGTTACAAATGAAACGTTATTGATGTTTAATATTTTATTTATACAAATATATTACATTTTTATTTAACCATCGGCTTAGAGACGGTCGTCCAGAAACTGCAATACAACGTCGTTGTCGTTGGGAAGAGCTAAGCGTTTTTTCGGGCGCGGCGATTCGCCCAAAAATGGCGCCGAAGCCACACATGGCTGGTGAGCCACTAACTCCAACCCTGGCACAGATACGAAAAACGTAAAAAAAGGTTTACTGGAAGATATCCCTAATAGGGATAAGTTCGCCTTCTACATGTTTTATTCGTTATGAATGTATTTTTATCCAGTTGTTGTGTACATACAATAAAGTGTTTACATACATACATACAAATAAGTTAAGGGTGACGGGTAATGCGAAACTAGAAACTGCAATATCCTTCTGATTTTTTTCCTATATTTTCTAAATCAGATAAATTTTCAGTAATCGCAGGAGTCTAGGAGCTGGAGAAACACCTTTAATATTTATTAAATCATTAAACACGATTTTCGTTCAGTCCCCAAAAACGTGTCCAAAACTATTGTGGCCGCTTTTGACGTGAACAAGTTTCGTGGGGTAAACTACAGTGAACAAATTGTGTACAGTGATTTAATAAATATAAAAGGTGTTGTGCTAGCTCCTAGACTCCAGCTATTTCTGAAAAATTATCTGATTATGAAGGCATAAGAAAAAAATCAGAAGTGGCGCTAGTGTCGCTTTACCCGCCTTTAAGAGCCTTTCTTATACATTTTAAAATGTATCTTTTTCATATTAGGGCTTGTGCACTTTTTTCGGCTACTTTGCCACACCTGGTGATGTTTGGTGAGGTTTATTATGCCCTAATATTTAGTGATATAATACTCATTATTCCTAACGATTACATATCCTAATTTTATATGACATAAGTATCAAATGTCCTAACTCCATTTCCCCAATATTTCATGCACCACGATGAACGTAGAATATTTTAACGCGAGGGATAAAAAAGCTCGGTTCTGGCGCGCAGGGGTCGCAGTTCTTCCTATCCTGACACTTCTCCTCGCTTCGCTCATCGTCGTACCTAACGAAGACCTAAAGTACGTATATCATACTTAGGACTTATAAGTTGTATGTCGAACAATCATTAGGTCTTCCAATATTAGGATCAAATAGATTAGGGCATATGGATATTAGGTAATTCTATAGTATGGATTTTGACTTTTAGGATAAAAAAGCGTTTAGGACACAAGACCATTATGGGAAATGAACATTAGGTCAAAAGTGTTTAGGACAACCTCGCGAGGTCTACAGCTTCTAGTATTTGACATGTACAATATTCATAAAGATGAATACTCACTGTCTTCAGGCTCGTTACACTGATACATCCGCATATGGCAGCCGCTCATGAAAGTGCGGTGCACGCCGTGCTGGCAGCGCGCGCACACCGTTATGTCACGCACGGGGCACTTCGTGGGGCACGAGTCTTGATACTGCCGCCAGTCGCCTGAGAAGAGAGCGAGACAGGTATAAAACGAATGCGATACGAATGCGAGCTCACGTTTTGTATATACTTTGATGGCGAACAGCCGCGCGCACAGCGCCTGCAGTGGCATGTGGGTGCCGCAATCCAAGCAGCATCTCTCAAGAAGAGATACATTCTTACCCGCTACATACGTTCGATGCTGCTCCATACCATAAACCACAGCTAAGAGTTCGCGTTCAGTTGTCGAATAGTTGGTCTCAAGCTGATTTACGAATAGAAGATGCAACAGGGATGGTCTTCACCGCCATCGTTACACTTTTGGGTTAATACCGCGCCTATAGCGTAAGAAGAGGCGCCAGTGTGTATAAAAAATATTTTAACACTTTCACTGTCCTAGTTTCAGATGTGAAACTTATGTCCTTGTTATAAAAGTTTGTCGTGACCCTACATATGGGACACGGGACAGCGAACGTGTTAAATTTAGGGCATTTTATGGTGCTGATGCTGATACTAAAGAAGATATAAGTAAGTCAAAATAAATACACCACAGCCAATAAATAAAACTATCAGTGTTCTTCATCAAGTTAGTTATTATTGTTTCCCTGATAAATAAATAAATAAAGACTCACTGACCTGTTTTCTCTGAATTTTTCTCTGTAATAATAATTTATTTTATTTATCTACACCACTATTGTTAAATTAACTTGGCAGAGTTTGGGTTGGGGCATGAAAGCATGAATTACCAAAATCAGGGATGTTGTCTTAATAGTACTATATCTCCGGCGGGGTCGCCCCCTTTCATTCCTCCGCTCCGCGTGACTTACTGGTAGTACTGAGCACTTCATATCTACATAAAAGAAAATCTATGATATGATGATGAATATTGTGTGTAGATAAAGTAGAACTGTGATCCTATATTGTGAAATGAGCTGAAGGCGACGTTTTTACCGCGATTCAGACGCGATGCAGTCGCGATTCAACATATCAATACAGTCGCAATGCAGTATTCATTCAGACACGAATCCCTCCACTCTTGACTCACCTGATGTAGTAAAACAACCGCGCGTTAGTTAGTAGCAAATTAGTAATGCTGAGTCAATAGCAATGTGTGTAGGATTAGGGAGTGCAAATTCCCGAGACTTCGAAACGGGAGCCCTTTGATTCGTAGAAATTTTTGTCGTCGAATGTATCATTTCGCCGAAAAATCGTTTGAAACGTAATATGAATTAATCCCGGGATTATAATCGTAAAGCTAAAATAAAATATGTTTTTCGTTTCACAATATTAGTCAGTTATAAAGGTTTACTTATATTATTACTAGCGGCCGCCCGCGACTTCGTCCGCGTAGATTTTTGATGATGACAAAGATATAAAAATAGGTAAGTGAATTTTATTCTTAGTTAAAATGGTCTAGACATACCTATTACATTTCAAACAGTGGCAGACACTGATATGCAATTGTTAAAGAATTTTAGAAGATTTTCCAATTAGATTACGGGAATTGTTTGCAGGATGCTTAATATTTATTCCGTCAGTTACCTGATGCTTTTAATCTTTGGCAAAAATGACTCTGCAAGATATAGAGCGACGCATGGATTTGGAGTTAGAAAATGGGGATCTTAGTTATTATGAGAGAGATTTAAAAAAAATGTTAAATATCGTAAGGCTGTTAAAACAATCTTAAAATCAGCACTGGAAATCGAGAGATGGAGGCAGTTTAATGAAGAGTATCTCTTTCAACAATAATAAATAATAAAACTTAATTTCAAAACAATAATAAATACCTAATGACCTCTTTTCATAAGAAGGCAGCACTGGTATTTGTACACGCCGGCTTGGCTATTAAACGAAAAGAGTGGTGTGGCGGAGTTCCCGAGGCTGGCCAAAATGTTTCTAAATGGTCTAGCAGGTACCCCAGTTATTAAAAAGGCTAATGTTTAAAGAAAATGCTGAAATGTGACCATTAAAAACTAAATGCACATAAGCGAATTTAATGATGCGATTACTATTTTGGTCTACAGGCTAGTAGTATTGTTTGAAGAGTGATTCAATATATTCTGGTGCTACAGTTCTCTATATTTCTCAAGAAGCTAAATAAAGTAAGAATAGGTATAAAAAGTATAGATTATTCATGTGCTGATAGACAACTCACTAAATATAGGAACACATCATAAAGTTTGGAACACAATTAATAAGAGACAGCACTAAGAAAATATTGTTGACAGTCAACCATAGAAAAGGGGGTGCAAGTTCGTTTAAAAAAAATTACGTAGTCACTGGGTAGAAGACAGGAAATAAAAAAAATATAAACTGATAACCTTAGCGTAACACTTCTTTATAAACAACATTAGCGGTGTTCCCCATACAAACTTTGCACCCCTTTTTAACCCCCTTAGAGGTGAAATTTTCCAAAACGCTGAAATGACTTTTTTTTATTTGATTAAGTAAGCTTTCTACAAAGTTTCAAGTCTCTAGTTCAAAAAAAAAGATTCTCTCATATAAACATTGCACCCCTTTTTAACCCCCTTAGGGGTGAAATTTTCTAAAACGCTGAAAGTACTTTTTGTGTTTTTGAATAAGTAATCTTTCTACAAAGTTTCAAGTCTCTAGCTCCAAAAATTGTCTGTTAGTGAAATTACTATTAATAAAATTTTGCTTTCTAGCTCGATAAAAAATATATATTTTTTTGTGCTAGTAAGATAATTATCAACCATTTCAAATATATTTAAAAAATGGGTCAAGTAGTCAATGAGCAGGAATCCATCCTGCCATCATGTCATGATCATGACTTCCACGCTTGATTTTAGTGACCTGTCCACAACACAGAAAAGCGTAGTAAATAAAAAAAACCTTATTAACATAACAGTAACACAATGGCTTCGTTTCGAAATATAGGTTGGCTCGGTTTGGAGAGCCGCCTGCGACGCCTGCGGCGAGCCTGCCTTCTGAGCCGGCGGTCCCGGGTTCGAATCCCGGCCAGGGCAAATGTTTGTGTGATGAACTCGAATATTTGTGCTTGGTTCATGGTTGTTCTATGTATTTAAGTATATATTTATCTATATAAGTATGTATATCGTCGTCTAGTACCCATAACACAAACACAAGCCTTGAGCTTAATTTGGGACTAGATCGATTTGTGTGAGTTGTCTGATATTTATTATTATTTATTTATTATTATAGGGCAATACGTACGAATAATGCAATAAAAAAAATCAAAGCAGAAAACTCATGTAACTTTGTGGCGAGTAATGGGGGAGGCCTATGTTCAGCACGACGTAGACATCTGTGGCTTATAGATAAATAGATAGATAGAACTCATATAACGCATTTATACATTTCAATGCTCTGATGTTAATGTTTTATTCTGTGTATAACATTGACATTAATAGTACATTACTGCAGAGGCCGCGAAATAGGGAATTGTTGGCCGAGTAGTAATAGATGGCCGAGTGATAACGAGGCCATCTAGAGATACGAGGCCGACAATCCCTGTTCGCGCCGAGGCTTGTATAGTGCTTTTCTCAAATAAATCCAAGGAAATAATACAAATGTTCAACTTATATTTTCATATATTTTTAACCGACTTCAAAAAAGGAGGAGGTTCTCAATTCGAACTATTTTTTTTTTTGTATGTATGTTACTCGATATCTCCGAGAACCGTGAACCAATTTTCAATTTTTTTTTTTATGGAAAGGGTATAACTCCGAGTTGGTCCGGTTGGCACTAAGTCGGGATCTGATGATGGAATCTTGGAGAAATCGAGGGAACTCTTCAAATGTTATAGGGACATGTGCGGTGCTTTCGGTAATTTATTGATAAAGTCAAGAATTTACATTCAGTAAATAGGATTTGGTGTAAGGAAACAGATGGCCACTAGAACTTTTATATGAATCACTAAACAGCAAAAAAAAAATATTTTTAACTAAAAAAAGAACCGACTTCAGTAAAACTAAAAAGCCAAAAATAACCCGTTCAAGTACAGATTACATTTGACTATAATATATATATATAAGAATGGTTTGGGATCGACTTCGAAGGGTGAGTCAAATGTAATCTGTACTTGAACGGGTTATTTTTGGCTTTTTAGTTTTACTGAAGTCGGTTCTTTTTTTTGTTAAAAAATATTTCTTACTATTCCCGCCAACTTTTTACTTTTTTCAAAATTTAATTTTTTAAGCTGTTCGGGGTAATGTATTCGCCACCAAATGTTAAGATGATTCTATTTATTAAAAAATTATTAATTAGATATTGTTATATTTTTTAACAGTAGGTAAACGTGATTCCTTATTTATTTTATCGAATATCTGTTTTAATCTAATCGAATAATCTAGTTAGGCCCTTATCACACTTGCGATTTGCGAGCGAATTTTGTATGAAGGCGATCACGCAGCGAGTTCGCCGCGACGCTCATTTGTATAGAAAACTCGCTCGCAAATCGCAAGTGTGATAAGGCCCTCAAATATAAGAAATAAAACGTAAATATACATGCACAAACTACGTTTTTTTTTATTGGCAGTATGCCATAGATTATCATTAAAATAAATAAACCCCACTGAAACAAAAGACAATCTCTTTGTTGGCCAAGGCCAATAATGTTGTATGAAATTCCATTGACCTCTAATTTGAAATTAGAACGAATCTTCAACAATTGCTATACAAAGACGTATTTCGCGTTCTATTACCACGATCATTAGAACGACATTTCCTTGGATGTTTGAGAAAAGTAATAAACCTGCTCATTATTTTTCGTTTTTAACCCTCGTCGTAAAAATAGTGTATCTGTGTGTCTGTCTGTGGCATCACAGCTCCCAAACGGATGGACCAATTTGAGTGCGTTTTTTTTTATCAGAACGCTTTTCCGTCGAGATGGTTCTTAGCTATGTTTAAATGAAGTAGGACCAGCAGTTTCCAAGATATTTAGCTTTAATTGGAACAAGTGAAGACCTCAGCCAATAATGATGCTAAGAATTCCAAATTTTGTAGATTTGCTCAGTTATAGCAGCATTTTCTATATCACTCATTTAATGAGTGTCTCATGATGGCCAGCTACTTCTGTCGGGGGTGTTTTAAATGTTTAATTTAGGTTTTCAAATTTTATTGTTGTATGCAGAAACCTAAGTATTTTGTGATTTTAGGCCTTCAAAAGCAACGCGGCGTTAAAGAGGCACATCAGCTACGTGCACGAGAAGAAGAGGCCGCCGCGGAACAAGATGTGTGACCACTGCGGCCGCGGGTTCACGGTGAGGCTTACATGTTTATCCTGCGGTTCTAGCTTATCGCTGAATAGGCTAGGAGACCCAGTTTTGAAATATGTTTGAAACTAGCTTTTGCCCGCGACTACGTACGCGTGGAACTTGATAAAAGGGATTATTAAAAGCGCCTAAGCGAATGTAAGAGCAATTTTGCTTTCGGTCTAATAATTACATTTCCCACAGGGTCACCGCACCCCAACAGAAATGTTCACTCACTTTTTAATCTTTTTAGGTATAATTTCCAGGATGAAACTATCCTATGTCCTTCCTCGGATTTTAAACTATCTCTATGCCAAATTTCATCAAAATCGATTCAGCGGTTTAAGCGTGAAGAGGTAACAGACAGACAGACACACTTTCGCATTTATAATATTAGTATGGATGGTTAATAATGATCTTACTAGCTCTAAAAAAAACTTGTATTTTTGTGAAAGCTAGAAAGATAAATTTTATCAATTGAAAATTAGAAATTTCATGAACAGTCAAAAACGCCGTCCGCCATTTTTGCCTTTTGGCTTTTCTGCGTGATGTAGAATTACCTGTAAATATTCGAAATTCGACTGTTGTATAGTGCCATTCCGCTCACTCCAACATACTTTGACAGGAGATCGAGAGGGACGGCACTATTCTAAGTCGTCAAAGTAGATTTTCAGATTTCTTTACAGGATCGATGACGTCACTATCATAAGCGAAAATGGCGGACAGCGTTTTAAGCATTTCAAAATACAGATAAAAAAACATATTTTCAAATTCAATTTTTTCAGCCATCTTTTACTTTTATGAATTTAAAAATATATATTTAGGTTTCCGTTGCTAAATACAATACGGAATAAACATTAGTTTATTACAATTTGACATGAGTCAACTAGCCTATTATTTTTCGTCGAATATTTCTTTTAATCGAATTTCCACTTTGACGAATTTTTCCCCTGAAGTCAAATTATTAAAAATGTAGGTCTACATTTTTAATAATTATTGAAGTTTTCATCCTATTGATTAGGATTGTTTATTTAGTCCTATTATTATTATTATGCACCACCTACTAATTTTTAACATTAATTTTCAACTACTCCGCTACCTAAAGGTTGTCTGTATCTCATGCTGTCTTTAATGTATCGCATGTTGTGTTGTATATTCCTTGATGTTGGAGGTGTGCAATAAAGAGTATTTGTATTGTATTGTATTGTTGTATTACAACCCTAAATTAGTTTACGGTTTCAGAGAAAAATGTAGCATTCGATGAAAAATTATTCGGCAAAAAAAGCATCGAATCGTTTTTCCTATCTATAAACAAAAATTGTATATTACTTATTATTTTCCTACTTGTAAAAAAAAACTGTATAGTATAAAAAAACATCCATTCCCTATTAAAGTACCTGTACTCTATATTTCCCTGTTTCTTCAAGCAACTTCCATTTGTGTCCAGACGATGTCCATCCTGCGCGAGCACTTATTGTTTTAGTACGACTGGCGGCAATAAATGTTTTCCTTATAATTATTTCCTTATCCTAAAGCGGTAACAAGTCAGTGACGTAGAAAGTCTCACTGGTCGGAGTGCCGTACCTTATTTTCTTATACTTGTAAGGTTTAATTACATTTGGCAGAAACCGAAGTAGTTTCATCGTCAATTTTTATGACGTCTGAGAGGTTGGCAACACAAAATGGCGGGAAAACGGGCGGGAAACCTGACACTTGGTCAGGACATGAAATATCGGATCTGGATGGGATATTAATTTAATTTGTTAACATATTGGCAGCTGATTATTTTAGTATTTGAACTGTTTATACTGTTAGAGCATTGTTATAAAAATATACGTTGAAGGAATGATCCTGCGTTACTATTTCAGAGGTTACTTACATAATTACCATGTTATATTACTCTGTTTCTCCAACCAACATCCATTTGTGTGCAGACGATGTCGATCCTGCGCGCGCACATCCGCACGCACACGGGCGAGCGGCCGCACGCGTGCGCGCGCTGCTCGGCCGCCTTCGCGCACTCCGCCGCGCTCTACACGCACAACAAGCTGCTGCACAGCGGGAAACCATAAATATACCGTGTTTAAGTCAATAAGGAGTTTCATTTAAATTACCGACATTAATTTTAAAGCCGGAAAGCATTAATAATAATATCAGACCACCTCCCACACATCGATCTAGTCCGAAATTAAGCTCAAGGCTTGTTATTTATCTCAGTAGGTGCACTACAAACTGCGCCAACCACGACGTCCAATTAAAATGAAAAAAAACGCATTATTTAAATTCTTAGCGTCTAAAGCTTATTACTCGATTCAAGAAAATTTAAATGACATTGCTATAGCCTATTTGTCGTTGACAGTAAAATTAGTACCACTAAAATCCGCAATACGGCGTGGCGTAGGTTGGAAAACCCCCTGTCGAGCTATACTATTACGTATTCTGTGACTATACCACAGAATAAAGACACTACAGAAGCCGCACTCTTTTGTTATTTGCCGCTTTTGCAAAAGCATTAGCCTACTCGTATCTGATTGGCCATTTTTAATGACGTACGACGCTGTTGGTTCTTGCTTCTTTGGGGCGTGTCATACTCCTAGGGTTGCCTACATTAGCAAAACGGAAACTACTTCTCTGTGTTTGTAATTATTTTAAAGCTACTTTTAACAAAATACGTTCAAAATAAGAGGGACCTAGCGCGATCTTTATAATGATGGGCTCTAAGAGTGCCTACTGGATCTTTGGATTGGTTTAACGTAAACATGTGCGGTTTTTTGCTTTTCGAACCATTTTGATTAGCATTAAAATCCAGTATTATAAAATTGACCGGATTTTGTATCCTGGAAGTGCTAACTAGATCTCAGGACTGGTTCAACGCAGTCACGTGCAGTTTTCGTATTCTGATTCACTTTGATGAGCAAGTAGAGAATGTGTTTATATTATGTAAATGCATTTTTAAATTTTTAATTTAGTCTTTGGAAGTTTGTAGACAGAAACATTTTTATTTATTTTATTATTGGTTTTACACCCGTTTACATAACATTTAATTTTTATGCACACTTGACATCAATGATTGATGCAATCGACGACGATCAATGACAATATGGTTTATATTTGTATACATAGAAATAAGCCCGTTTCTAGTGGCCCTTTATGTTCTGGGATTATTACATTTTGTTTGTTCGATATTTTCCGAAGTTGAGTGAATTTTGAAAATCCAATTTCATATTCTGACTTGGATGACCCAAAACCCTCCCGATACCGAGTTTTAACCCCCTAGGACTAACTTAAAATTAAAAAAAAAAAGTCCCCATTTTGTTTTTTTTTTCACGACTGTACTCGGGTGGGGGTCCCCTATGACATTCGTTCGAGCACCCCCTACCCATTTCCAGCAGTTTACGAGATACGGGACCCTTAAAAAAAATCTCCATACAAATCTTGTTGTTTCGATATTTTCCGACTTTGACTGAATTTTTTTGGACACCAATTTCAGATTCATATTTGTGAGCCCCAAATGCCCCCTGATACCGAGTTTCAGCCCCCTAGCACCAATTTGAAATTTTGAAAATAAAAGCCATTCGCCATTTTGAATTTAATTTGGTTCGCTAATTTTCACATTCATAAGCGAAGTCGAACAAGACACGGCGCGCACCTCGTGCGCTAAACGCAGCAATGCGGTCTAAATCTGTTTGTTCGTGTACACGTTAGTTTGTGGACACGTCCACACGCGCATTGCGTTTGTAGTAGTGTACCTATCGCAGCGCGGTTGTATGAAGCTTAGTCTCTATTCCGTTTCTTTACTCATGTGGAACCAGTCCTGAGATCCAGTAGGTACTTCCATGATCCATCATCAGGTCAATTTTATGATACTGAGTCCAAATATTCATTGTGGTGAATCGAAATGTAAAAACCGCACATGTCTGCGTTGAAACAATCTTGAGATCCAGTCCCTATTTCCAGGGTCCATCATCAGGTCAATTTTATGATACTGCCACATAATATAAATTTTCAGTAGTGAGCAGAAAAACCACACTTGTCTACGTTGAACTACTCCCGAGATCTAGTAAATAAGTTCCATCATCAGATCATGATTTAATGGCTATGGGAAAACCGTAGCAGTAACCGTATTCTCTTACTAATAAAAAATATATATATTTACACTTTATGGAGATAATCGGTGAACTTACGTTCAAAACGATTCAATGTAGCGAACACTGAATCTCTTCCTTTTTAAAGTCGGTTAAAAATATTTAATAAAAAATCACAATAATATATGTAAATAATAAAAATGTAATCGATGCGTTGTCTTCGCTTTGAACGTGCCGACCCTAGCCGAATAAAGGCGGGACGATGGGCGGGCTGGGGCACAATTGTGACCCGAAATTAGTAGGTATAGTTTTTGACACTTCAGCGAAGTGAAACCCCCTTGACTATACATTTGATAGTCTGTCAGTGTCAGTGAGCTGAGCACTTAGAGGATTGGAGGGATAAATTACTTAAAAAAGCATTAGAAGATCACAACATTTAATTCAATAAAAATCTACACATTATCTACTTATTTGTCTATTCTTATTTTTGTCTTCATCCAGCGAAAGAAGTGCGGCCATCGCAGACTGTTCCCGTTATCAAATCATTCACATTTCCGCTGAAACATAAAACAATTGAGGTCAACAGCCAGGACATCCAAAGATGGTTAAGGGAACTTTTTACTCGACTAGGTACGCGGACAAAGTGCGGACTGTGCGTTTTCTAGAAATTTCCTGCCTCGCGCGACTAAACGGTCATTCTCCAGACGTGCATTTTTGCTTGTCTTCACTCTTTAAAAATATAAAATCATTGATTTCATTATATCTTATATTTTTTGATCGTAGCAGGTATTCGTATTGAGCTGTACATGAATTTTCAAGAAAATATTTAAAACCCTTCGGGTAGAAAAAAAAACTTTTAGTCCTATTCTCCTAATTGACACGTCGCGTCCCACTACCCAAATTACTTACATACCATTTTCTCCTGATCATATACATGAAGAAAAATCAATGTAAGCAAGTTTATTAAACAAAAGAACACATATTTTAATTGCAAAAAAAAAACCTAGTCAATACAAATAATATATCACAAAGATATCAATTATAATAACTTTGTCTCGAAACGTATAATAATTCACGCGTCGCGGTCGGTTGTGATCACACAAGCCCTTTGAAAGTAGGTACGGATCTCACTAACGCATTTCGGTGAAGCGGTCAGTCGTGCCCAGAGCCCCGTGTGGGACGGTTGTGTCAGCTGTGTACGGGTCGCGGACTATGACTGTAAGTATCTAATTCACACGTTTTGGCTCACGAAATTTCTAATTAACACGTTCACGTTTTAAAAATCAACCAGTAACTCTATTGCGCTGAGAATTTTAGTGTACATAAAAAGCCGCATGATTTAATACATACTAGATTCTGTAGATTATTACATGTACCTATAAAAAGTTATTTTGTATTTTTCAAGAGTCCCTAATTCACAAGTCTAATTCACGCATCAAAAATGAACGTGTTAATTAGAATTTAACCATCCATGCGATTCTAATCATCAGTTTGGTTTTTTCTTTTCTAGAATATTTGTACATATAATAGTAATGGTACCTATAATATATAGTCACATCTTCTCTCTAGACAGCATACCAAGCCGGCAAATCGCAATGGTAATGGGAGACTGGAATGCTAAAACAGGAAGCTCAGAAATAGTCCATGAAATCCGAGACACCATTGGAAAATATGGTCTAGACTCTAGGAACGAACGAGGTCAGAGACTTGCAGAGTTCTGTGTTCTGTTTCTGACCATTACTTTAGCACTCTCTTTCCCCATCACAAAAGATGACTCTACACTTGAAAGTCTCCTGGAACCTGGGTCCTTTTAGGAATGAGATAGACTATATACTGGTAGACAAGCGCTGGAAGTCATTTGTCAAAAATTTGAAAACCTTCCCTTGAGCTGAATGCGGTTACTGGTTGCCTCCTTCTCCATTCGTTTCAAAGCCATTTACCATAACGCGTGACCTAAAACCAGAACTTAGAATCCAATAGAGCGATCCCATTTCCAGAATCTGAAGGACGCTCATGAATTTAGACCCACCGCTGACAGGTGATGCTGAGTCCAGGCAATAAATGAAGATTTTGAGGATATCGTATCTAAGAGAGGAAGGGACTGTAGAAGATCCACATGGATCGCTGAGGAAACGTGGAACCTAATTCAGCGCCGAAAAGAAATTAAAATTAATGCCTTTCAACACTGCAAGGTGAAAAGGGAATACTCGAAACTATGTAAAGCAATTCAAAGGGAATGCCGCAGAGACAAGAACGAGCATATGCCAAGAAGTTGAGTCGTATCCACTTAAATTACAATCCTCGGATCTGTTCAAGAAAGTTCGGCTGCTGAGTCGAAAGTTCAAACCCAAGTTCTGGGTCATTGAACATCACGATGAGGAACCGCTGCATGAGTTTGATAAAATTGCAGAACGCTGGCGTGGCTACTATGAGCTGTACAAAAGACCCTGTACAGGCAAGGTAGAACTCAGTGGAACATTAACTTCGAAATCACGGAGAACCTGAGTTCTAACATTAGCAATAATGGTTCATGTAAGACGGAAGTTGTCCGAAACATGGTGTTCTCCATATTTTCATACGGCTCAGAAACATGGACCCTGAAGAAAGCGGACCGTGATCGAATTGATGCTTTCTGCTGGAGAAGAATGCTGCGCATACCATAGACAACACGCCGCGCCAACGCACCAATCTTAGCCCAACTCAAGATCCGAACTAAATCGTCGAAGACCTGTCTTCATAGGGTTCTGGAGTACTTTGGTCGCATTGCCAGGAAAGACAGTGATAACCTGGAGAAACTGACGATTACTGGAAAAGTTGAAGGCAAGCGACCAAGAGGCAGGAGTACGACACGCTGGATATACCAGATTCTCACAACCCTTGGCACTACAGTACACAATGCTGTACACATGGCTTCTGACAGCAACAGATGGCGCCGCATCATCCGGGAATGACCACGACCCTCAGCAATGAGGCAACTGACGCAAGGAGGAGGAGTTAATATAGTAAGCGTAGCGAGGGCGGGTACATGTATAAATTATTTATTATAACTTATTATAATAATTCAATTTACATACATAATTACATACCTAACCTACCTAGTAACTCTAACGGCCGGTGTGCTTGTTTCTTGAGTACTTAAATACAGCTTTCATATTATTTAAAACATAGCTTATATCATATAACTGTCACCATATCAGTCATATATACAAAACGTTTTTATTTTAATTAAAAAATATATAATTGAATTTGGATAATTAACGCGTCGTTTTTCTAATTCACGCGTTATACAAAAGTAAAATATTCTAATTAACACGTCGTTTTTCTAATTCACGCGTCATATAAATTTTAATTTGCTTCTAACTAATGAACCTTTAATAATTAAAAGGTGCCCTATCCACATTTAAGTTTCAATGATCGATATGTTTCTATAATTGTGATAAAAATTATTGAAAAGTAAGTAGAAAAAAAGCGACGCGTTAATTAGAATTAGAACACAAATCTGGAGAATGACCGTAAATATAATCGTATCGGGAAATATCTTCCATCCGATCCAAACCAGTTTGTCGCGCACCAGCGCCAATAGCCCTGATGAAGAACTCAATACGAGTTCAAAACGTGTCGGACAGTTCCTTACGCGAGTTTAAAAATGTACAGTCTGACAGACAGTAGAAATTAAAAAGTACGGGGACACTACAGTATTGCCACTTTTTAATTTCTACTCTTTTTGTCACACTGTAGCTGTTAACTACAAACCTATAAATGAAGAAGTTGTACTGTTCCGTGTCCAGTCGCGAGTACCCGAATCTCGGCAGCGTGTTCGCCATCACCCACACCTCGTCTTCGGTCACGTGCAGATCTGGTAACAATACGTCATCCACTTCAATACCATCTCGTCATTCCCATGGTCTGGACACAGTCTGGATATCTTTAAGGTGTTATACCTAAGTTTATTTATTTATTTATTATCTATTTATTTATTTGTTTGTGATGTGGCATCGTCACTCCCAAACGAATGGACCAACTTGAGTGCGTTTTGTTGACGTGATAATCATAAATATGTGAACACGACTCTTATTGACTGGGCGTTACAGTAGGTACATGTTCAGATATTTATGGACGCCTTATATGCTGCGATATATCTGATGGCGCTTGTACATGAAAAATCTTAAATTAAACAATGGTAGACGATAGGCGGTCTTATTGCTAAAGCTATTGCGTGAGTTTCAACCGTCTTTATAATTAACTAGCTTGCCCGCGACTACGTCCGCGTGGAACTTAGAAGTATGGAAGCAATCTCGTACAACACGATAGATATCCACCTAATCACCTTAATTAATAAAAGGGATTATTTAAAGCGCCTAAGCAAATGTAAGAGCAATTGTGCTTTTGATCTAACCATTACATTTCCGACAGGGTCATCAATGTCATCATGAATTACTTACTCACTTTTCAATCTTTTTAGGGATAATTTCCAGGATGAAAACTATCCTATGTCCTTCCTCGGATCTTAAACTATCTCCATGCCAAAGTTCATCAAAATCGATTCAGCGGATTAAGCGTGAAGAGGTAACAGACAGACAGACAGACAGACACACTTTCGCATTTATAATATTAGTATGGATACCTAGTTTTAATTATATTAATGCTGACCTGCTGTCTGTTTCTATGTACGAGTATGCTTAGATCTTTAACCACGCAACGGATTTTGATGCGGTTTTTTTTAATAGATAGAGTGATTCAAGAGGAAGTTTTATATTTATGATACATGCATAATTTGTCAGCATTGCACCCGTGCGAAGCCGGGGCGGGTCACTAGTAATAAATAAATAAATTGTCAACTACAATTACTTACCAGAAGGATAGCTCATCCGGACGCTGTCTTGCGCCAATACAGCCACGTTCGCAGGATTGAGCGCGTTGGAAGTCTTCCAGCAAGACACGGCGTTCCGACCGATGTCAGCGAAGAAGATGACGCTGGTGCCAGGATGGTAGCCATGCATTGTGCTTTGGGAGTTCTCGCCGCGGTTGCCGACCACCTGCAACACAATAGGGATAACAAAAAAAATTGGGGCGAATCGATTCTATTTTTTATTGGGATCAAAATTAAAAACATCGACAATCCTGAATGCATTATTGATAAGTTACCACCTCAACGTCATAGAGGAAAACCACAAACCTACATTAGTACAGTAGCCGGCAAACTTCTTGAGCATAACCTTGACTGCGCAGTAGCCGATTTACGTACAAATATGCATGCGCAGATCCGCCATTTTGGGTCAAGTTGTTTGCCGGCTACTGTAGACGCCGTAAACACACCCACTTCGGCGAAGTGACTTCGCGTGCCACCGATCATGTACAATACAATACAAGTACTCTTTATTGCACACCTCATAAAACATACAGGAAAAATACAATGCAATAAATTACAATTAGAGGTAAACAACAGGCGGTCTTATCGCTAAAGAGCGATCTCTTCCAGACAACCTTTGGGTAGTGGAGAAACTGAAAAAGCATGTAGAAATATTCTCTTGTTTTTTTAGGGTTCCGTACCCAAAGGGTAAAAACGGGACCCTATTACTGAGACTTCGCTGTCCGTCCGTCCGTCCGTCCGTCCGTCTGTCACCAGGCTGTATCTCAACAACGGTGATAGCTAGACAGTTGAAATTTTCACAGATGATGTATTTCTATTGCCGCTATAACAACAAATACTAAAAATAAAATAAAATAAATATTTAAGGGGGGCTCCCATACAACAAACTTGTTATAGATTATATATATGTATAGGTACGGAACCCTTCATGCGCGAGTCGGGCTCGCACTTGCCCAATTTTTTATCTAACTTGGGATAAATAGTATTTGTTACATGGAGCATTCTAAATGAAAATTTCAGTGCGTATTGTCTATATATTGTGTATTCCTTTATAACGTTGTTATGGTGGTTATCGATAGTAGGTTTGTCGATATTATTATGCAACTAAGCACTAATCGCCTGTCGTTGCTCCTAGAAAAATATCTAGGTATATAGTGTTTTCCAATAGCTAGACTTACAGAATACATCTGCCAATAGTTGCTGTCGCTACTGGCGGTTCTGTTCCTCAGCAGGCATGTGTCGACCGAAAACTCCTGGAAATAGGATAAGTACAATTAATTGGACGTAGTTTTGTAAAAACGATCTTACCCACACGTCACTTAAAATTGAATTGTGAACTTATTGACATATGGGTATTAAGTTCTTATTAAATTTTCACCGGCTTGTGGTTTGGAAGGTTTTTGCAAAACTACGTCCAATGGACCGAGCGAGCGGTTTCCGTTTCAGCTTGTCCGAAAATCCTTTCGTATGTCATTTTGTCCGGATTTCCGGCTGTTCTCGCCTAGAGGTCGCATTTCTCAACAGATTATAGATTACAGCAATTTGGAAACGAACTCGTGAGGGTCACAGTTCACAGAGCCAGTAGTCAAAACACGTCTTCTTTTTAGTTTTTGTACAATTAAAAATAATATAATGTCCGAAAGTTAGTGGTAGTTTATTTATTTAAATTAAGCAATCCTTTTAAATTGTTTTATTTAAATGTGTGCCAGTCGCAGAAATCGGATAAAATATTAGGTAAGTAGTTTATTTAGTACAGCGTATTTTTTAATGTGTGTTTAGTGGTTTCAATGACACAATAAAATGTATGTTGACTAATAGTCAAATACCGTTATAAGTATGTATGGCAAATTGAATGAAAGTACTTGAGTTTGTACCTCAGTGCTGATGAGGGGATGGAAGTAAGCAGTCCTACAGCCGCTTGTCTCCGGCTCCTTTAGGGTGATGCTGAAGATGCCGTCGCTCCATTGGA
This sequence comes from Apotomis betuletana, assembly GCA_932273695.1. Taxonomy (NCBI): domain Eukaryota; kingdom Metazoa; phylum Arthropoda; class Insecta; order Lepidoptera; family Tortricidae; genus Apotomis; species Apotomis betuletana. Next base: position 8,103,952 of record OW026322.1, read on the forward strand.
AGCGGTGGCCTTTGGACATGAAACAGTTTCGAAAGTCGTAGGAGTGCTAGTGGTAATGTTATTAAAACTATCGTGAGACATCTTTATTAATTATAAAAAACGGTTTAAACTCACGTAAAAATTGTCAGGAACGGCCCGAAATTAGTGCTAGTGGTGGTAAGTGTAGCTAAGTTATAACATCGGATTTTCAGTGCTAATTATAAGTAAATAATAAATAAAAACATTTATTGTACATGAATGCATTAAGTACATCAAAAGACTTACAAATTCTTATAGGTTTGTACAAGATATGCGTCATACTCGTGAACGGGTGCCGTTTGTGGGGTCCGGTCTGTTCATGCTAGCAAGGGCCAAATTAAATATGTAGCAACCGCATACGTGAGAAACTTCATCCTGTACTCGATTGAAGTTATTCTATGTTGATTTTTACCTTTTGAACTCTTAGAGACTATACATCTCTAAGAAACAGCTTAGTGTAGTATGACACTCAGAGACTTTATACATCTCTGAGGAAATTTAATAATTTTAAAATATTTTATTGCATGTTATGACGCCTAGAGACCATATACATCTCTAAGAAATTTAGGTTTAATAATTATTTTCTATCGTAAATTATTCACGTTGACGCCTAGAGACCTTATACATCTCTGTGGAATTAAATTAATTAAGTAATTATATTTTATTGCATGTTGTGACACCCAGAGACTTTATACATCTCTGGGTATATTTAATATTATGAATTTATATTTTAGTGTTCTTACTTAACATTGATTTGGAGTATCTATACATCTCCTTTACGTGTACCAGTGTAATTAGTTATAACACAAATGTAATTGTTTTAATTATTATTTACGAAAAAATGACTTACTGTTGAGTTTCTTTCGGCTTTCTTCTCAACAGCGGTCTCCTCTTGCGAAATGCCGGTAGATTCACAATCTGACTTGTAAAAGTGCCCCTGTGGCCTACTTACTGAATAAATTATTTCATTTCATTTCATTTCAAAGACAAAGTAAGGTGATCGAGCTTCGACCCTAAAATAAACCTGTGCCTTACGCTTGAGTTCGTGCGGATACAGTGAAATATTTAATAAACACTTTAAGACTTTGTAACAGCATGTATGTAGATATTAAAACGGATATGTCTAACTGTAAAGCATTACAGTCAAGATAGCGTTAGCAAAAGTTTTTCAGCGTCATGGTAAGATTGAGTTTGTAGCCATTGTTGTAATTTTGTTTTTGCTTCATATCTAGACATGGAGTGGATGGAGATTTATAATAAAGGTACAGTACATTAAATTAGTACAGTATTTAGTATTAGTATGTAAGTGAGAAAAGGGACGGCCTGAAAGCCAGCGCTGCGCAGGCGCCTAGCTGTCGCAGCACATGCTGAGTCCACTCTTGCTTATTCCATGTACAGTCGAGTTCATTTACAACACGATTTTATGCTCCTGACAATAGGGTCGTGTTCAGATATTTTTGTTCTCGTCAGTGTGTAGATGTAAATGAACTGGACTGTACCTATACTACCTATTTAATTTTTTGGTGTGGCAATAAATTCTTTTTTCTTTACCAGCGATATTCAAGTTGCCGGCGGTGGGGTTGAAGCTGAAGTAGTTGTGCGACAAACGCCAGCTGTCTCGCTCGCGCAGGGAGAACACGATGACCCCGAACGTGGTCAAATCGGGCACGTACGCGAATGTGTTCGAGCAGTCGCCGTTCACCACGTCTACTGTGATCGAGGCTAGGCCTGAAATGTGATTAGATTAGATTAGGGGTTACCCTCATCTGGCAGAAACTTGATTTACCGATTACATCCTTATATTTATACTACGAGGTGCAACTCAACTCGTCATCCAATGACTACCCCGCATTTTTAATGACGTAATTTCTGACCAAGTCCTAATAATGCCCGAAGCACTTATTTATTTTATGTGCCGCATCGGCCATTATTGATTAATGTGGCAGCCCTATCTTAAAGTTCACTGCTGAGACCCGTTGAGTTCAGGAATTCCCAGATTTTTAGGGCAGTGAGTTGTTGTATCTCCTCTGAGGGCACAAAATGTTGCCCTAAGTGGATATTTCTTTTGTGCATAAGTCACAGGAGCAAAGGATATGCACTAAAGAACTTACCAGTAGGAGTATTGGCTGCCGGTATGTCCGCGCTCTTGAACGGGTATCTGAAGATCTGGGTGTCCGTGCTGAGGTCGAACACGACGATCGCTGGCGGCTGTATCTGCTGAGGGTTCACTGAAAATAAGGAGTTCGGTTAACGAATAAATAATTGATAACTAGTGCACCTATCGTTCGTGCACGTTCTAGGCGATATTAATGTATCATCAGTTAGTTCCGTCACCTTCAGAGTCTGCCGCACTGAGCGCGAGTCCGTTACACGGATGTCTAGTTGCGTCCTTGTCTGACGTTCGGGTAAGGAGTGAGAGCGGGTGAGTGTGACGACAAAGAAAAAGATATTGATGTCTCACCAAGTAGCTCCATCAGTCCAATGTCCACCGCACTGATCAGCTCCTATCTGGTACACGGATGTCAAGCTGCGTCCTCGTCTGAACTTCGTGTTTTTTTATGTCATGAGTGGCGAACGAGCAAACGGATCGCCTGATGGAAACCACTACCGTCACCCATATACACTTGCAAGGAGTCACAAGTGCGTTGCGGTCTTTCAGGTGGGAGTACGCGTTCTTGAACGTTTGAAGGTCGTATCGGTCCGGAAATACCAGCGACAATTCATTCCACAATGCAGTCGTGCGAGGAAATGTAGGGTGTAGGAGTGAGAGCGGGGGATTGTGACGATAAAGAAGAAGATATTGATGTATCACCAGGTAGTTTCATCAGCCCGCGTGTCCACCATCCAGAGCCTGCCGAGCTTAGCTCGAGTCTGAAGTTCGTGTTTTTTTTATTTTATATCATAGGGGAAAACGAGCAAACGGATCGCCTGATGGTGCGCGGCGATTACCGTCGCCCATAGCCACATGCAACACCAGAGGAGCTACATACAAGCGCGTTGCCGGCCTTTCAGGTGGGAGTCCGCTATTTTCTTGAAGGTTTGAAGGTCGTATCGGTCCGGCAATACCAGCGACAATTCATTCCACAATGCAGTCGTGCGAGGACATGTTAGGGAGTGCGGGGGAGTGTGACGACAAAGAAGCAGATATTGATGTCTCACCAGGTAGCTCCATCAGCCCGGTGTCCACCATCCAGAGCCTGCCGCACTGATCAGTGCGAGTCTGGTGCCCAGACGCCATGTAGCCAGGCATGGACTTAGAGTGCAGGGGCCCTAGTCATTTGGCATTTGGGACCCCTCCTCTATATCCTCTATATCGAAACGGTTTTCAGCAAATTAAATACTAATTTTAAGTGATAAATAAGGAGAAAATAGGTATGGTGCAAGTCCCGCTTCTGGGACTGGGGCCTAGCTGAGCCCCTAGGCCCGGGTCTTTTGGGCCGACGGGTAAATACGGCACTGCATGAGGCGTCCTTGTCTGATGTTCGAGTAAGGAGTGAGAGCGAAAGAATGTGACGACAAAGAAGAAGCTATTGATGTCTCACCAGGAAGCTCCATCAGGCCGGTGTCCACCATCCAGAGCCTGCCGCACTGGTCAGCGCGAGTCCGGTACACGGACGTCAAGTTGCGTCCTTGTCTGAGGTTCGGGTACGGAGTCAGAGCGGGAGAGCGTGAGTTTGATTCCCGACCGAGGTCGATGTAGTTGAGTGTGGTGGGAATTCCTGAAAAATACATTTACACTGGATGATTTGTAGAATGTGTGGCGCGGAGGCAGAGATAGTGAAACACACACTGTGTGGATGTCATGCCCTCGCCAGACTTAGAATGAAAGAATCCGATATTGGTTACCCAGAACCGAAGGAATTCCAGGCACTACCAAGTGGTTCCATCATCCGATATCATGGAGGTGGTGGAACAATCCGTTGAGTAGGTGCAACAAGGGGTGACTACACAAAAATCCCATTGGATCGAATTGTATCCGTAAGGACCCCTGTAATAAGATAAGATAAGACCGGGCGAACGAAGCGAGCGAAGTCTTCGTTTCACCTTGGCCTAAAATTCTTTCGTATCTTCGGATGTTTGAATGTCCATGATGATTTACGGCTGTTCGCGCTTAGAGGTCGCATTTCTCAACCGATTCTCATGATAAGTGTATAGAGTTTTTTTGTGAGTTCGGTTTTTCGACAATTTTCAAAACGTCGGAGGAATTGAAAACGTAATAATGTCATATTTCAGCAATTTCTAAAATAAATATTCTGAGGTCTACAACTCAAAGAGTTACTAGTTATAAATGTACTTAAATATACAACACATCCATTACAAATATTTGGTCTTGCCGCGGGATTCGAACTCAGGGCCGTTGGCTCAGTAGGCAGCATTACCACTGCGCCAACCGAGACGTCAAAAATTGTGCGTACCGTATCTTCTTCTAGGCAGAGATACGAAGAGTCTGTTCCCCACTCTTTCCATTCCCATCGGCACGTTATTGTACTGGATGAAGAACCGACCCGCTTCGTCTGAAAATACAATATCAGTGTAGACAAGGCACTAAAACAATCCACACCTAATAATAATAATAATAAGGCGTAGGGATGTAATAAGGCGTAGGGATGTGACGACCCCATCGCCCGCTGGTTTTACCAGCGCAGTCAGTCACCGCAGGGCAGCTTATGGCGAGCTGTTGGGGGGTAGCGACCCCACGGACCTGAGTGCTCCTGGGGGTCCTGACGGGGGGTGCTGGGTCGGGGCCTCCGCCTCTGTCTTGCCTTAACCGGCCGGCCAGAGTGGAGTCGCGAGAGTTGCGGCTCGGGGGCGGATGTGGAAACGTAAGGGGTTAGTTGGCTTCGGTTTAAAGCCCAGTATTACACCTCTCCACCCTTAGCCTTCCGCACCGGTGTTGCCCTTAGGCCACTCTATGTGTCGCTATTTATGGGGGCCCATCTAGCGGGAGGCGAGTCATCGTCTACCAGTTTTTTTGCTATGAGACACTTTTCTTGGTAGACGTCCGGTTGTCTCAAACAATAGCCCAGTAGTTAATCCATCGCATTACATGTAATAGCCTAGTACCATGTTTAGACTCCATACAATCACAATAGTTCTTACATCTTGCGGGTGCTGTCTCTGTGTGCGTCCCATGACACAAGCAGAGGGAGCATCCGCATGGTGTACCCCTTACATTTCATTAAATTGTCGAAAGGGCCTCTGCTCGTTGGCTTCGGCTCCGTGCACGCCTCCCAAAGGTCCGGGACACCATTGTCCCGTGAAAGGGTGCGACATACATAATAATAATAATAAAAAGAAAAAAAAAATTGTTTCAAAACTACCCGAAATTGACGAAATTCACGCAGCAAACTGTATTTTTTAACTTATTTTTGACTGCACGCAACGAAAGCATGAAATAGCTATGTTCTATGTAGAACTCAGGGAAAAGTATTTATTCACTTTAAATAGCTACTTTGTTGTTTGAAATTATCAATAGATTTAATATCAATAGAGAAATAAATAAATAAAAAATTGTCATAATATGAAAAAAATACATTTTTAGGGTTCCGTACCCAAAGGGTAAAAACGGGACCCTATTACTGAGACTTCGCTGTCCGTCCGTCCGTCCGTCCGTCTGTCACCAGGCTGTATCTCAACAACGGTGATAGCTAGACAGTTGAAATTTTCACAGGTGATGTATTTCTATTGCCGCTATAACAACAAATACTAAAAATAAAATAAAATAAATATTTAAGGGGGGCTCCCATACAACAAACTTGTTATAGATTATATATATGTATAGGTACGGAACCCTTCATGCGCGAGTCGGGCTCGCACTTGCCCAATTTTTAAAATGTCTTGCCGCTTAAGTTTGTGCCTGACATCTATGGCGTCGCATATAAATGCGGCGCAAATTTAACGCGACCGGGTTGGCGAAGTGGCGATATATTCGCTATATCGCCACTTTGGATATATCTCCGCGATATCAGGAAGATATGGAATTAGGGCCCTTGTTTCATAAGGTAAAGTTAAGTTGATGAGATAAGTAATTGTTGGACCTTCTTACCATTCGGTCTGGCAGTTGTGGTGGAAGGTTGGTTGAAGTTCTGCCCTGAAGGTAGAAAATACTATATGAAACACATAACAAATAAGGTTCTCCCTACTAAAAAAAGAAAAAAACTAAATTGAATAATGCTTAAAGCTTAAACTACAGTCAAGGAAATTTAAACACGTACCTTTTTCGCTCTTGTCAATGACAGTAAAGGTCAAGACGGTACGCGTTTCAGTTTTGTTTACTGTACAATTTACTGATTTTGATTTATTGAATTTTTTGCTGTATGAAAGTGATTTGATTGCAACAATCTGAAAGGGACATTTAATTAACTTGATCAGTAATTTGAAGATCATTAGCTAATTTATAAATTATTATTGTTACAACGATTAAGTGTTTATTTATAGAGATCGCTAATAGCCCTAAGGCCGGACACGACATTACGTCACGTTGACGTCGAACGTTAGGGTACCTTCTCACCAAGAACAGGCACCTGATAACAAAAAAAATATTTGAAAACTTCATTTGATTTTTGGTGATTTATCTTGCATTATATAAATGTTATATCTATTGAATATCTTTTGAAATAAAAAATCAAAATTATGATTACCCGTGTTGTTATATCAAACAAAACATTATTTCAAATGTTGTCATATCTAGTGAAATTTAATCCATCACTACACGCCCGTGAATTGACAACATATCATATTTTAATACTACTATTTTATTACTTTTCTGTATTCCGCTTAAAAAGAGGACTTAATCACTGTTTTTATGTTTTTCCTGAGGTTACTTTTACTAATTATCTTATATTAATAATAATTAATTTATTAAAATTATAAAAAAAAAACTCCAAAAACTATGACACAATGTACCTATAGGTTACTTAGTCTGATGACTAATAAAAAAAAAAACTAGTGACGTTGAGCTTTACATTATTGAAAGCTTTTTTTTTTACAGATATGCCGAAGACTCATATAACTCTATGCAGGCATAGTTGTCGTAGATTTCTGTTGTATTATGTATTTTCTTTATGAACAGAAAAATAATTTAAAATATTTTTTCAGGTTTACACGACGCAAAGCTCTCTCAATCTCTATATTTATTTCCACCTGTTAGATATATCATAGATCAAACAGTATTCCTTTCTCTATGGATATATTAAATGTTGTCAATTATAGGCAAAGGCTCGCAGTGAAGGAAAACTTTTGAACGCCTGTTTCATTATCACCGGGTGACAACATAATACGGTGAATAGAGACTAAAGTACTATGTGTGACCTTACAAACGGTCCGGTAGTTTTGAATTTTTGATATGTTGTCTAGGATGGTTAGTCAGTGCTTAAAATGCAAAATGCACAATTCCCCCCCCTCCGCGCCCGCCGCCATATTGAAAAAACCAGCACTTTCTTCATATTTTTGCTCATATCTTCCCTTAGGAGCATTTCAGCTAGAAGAAAGCTTCGACAATGTTATAGAGAGTTAAATTTACTACATTTTCCATTTTATATTATTTTTCTAGGACAGATAGTTACGGAGATATCCACATTTAAAAAAACGTAAAAAAACGCAATTTCCTACTGAAAAACAAACTTCTGGATTATATCTTCGTTTAGGAGCATTTTAGCTACAACTAAGCTTGGGCAATGTTGTAGAGAATTAAATTTACTATAATTTACACTTCAAATTTTGTTTCAAGGACGGTTAGTTACGGAGATATGCACATTTAAAAAACAGGAAAAGTCGAATTTTCCGAAAAATTCTCAAAATTCTTGGTTTAGAACGCTGTCATTCAGTTACGGACTAGTCTAGGACAAATTAAAACATGTAGGAAATATAATTGCTTATAAAACTCATGTCCATTTTTACATACATTTTCGGAAAATGTGACTTTATTTTTTATATATCTCCGTATTTTATCTGACCTAGAAACAAAATTTGAAATGTAAATTATAGTAAATTTAATTCTCTACAAAATTGCCCAAGCACTGTTCTAGCTAAAATGCTCCTAAACGAAGATATAATCCAGAAGTTTGTTTTTGAGTTGGAAATTGCAATTTCTTAAGTTTTTTTAAATGTGCATATCTCCGTAACTATCTGTCCTAGAAACAAAATATAAAATGGAAAATGTAGTAAATTTAACTCTCTATAACATTGTCGAAGCTTTCTTCTAGCGAAAATGCTCCTAAAGGAAGATATGAGCAAAAATATGAAGAGAGTGCCGGTTTTTTCAATATGGCGGCGGGCGCGGAGGGGGGGGGATTGTGCATTTTGCATTTTAAACACTGACTAACCATCCTAGACAACATATCAAAAATTCAAAACTACCGGACCGTTTGTAAGGTCAAAATCCTTTATTCACTGAATTAACAAAAACTCACTAAAATTTCCGTCACTACTCTTCAAAACGTCGCATCTAGTTTTTAGATTGACATTGAAGGCTTGTTCGGACTAGGCTAGTAGCGAGTAATTTAGTAGCTAAACTATTCGCTACTGCCTAAAAATCGTTCGCATTACAGTCGAGTAAAGTTCACAAGTCAGTGGTATTCTGCAATTTTGAAGTGGTTGCCTCGCTCCAGCGAAACGACATTTTCACGCCAACTAATGAACTCGACTAAATAGACAGGTTCGGACTTGTTTAGCCGGTGGCCAAGTAAGCACGGCCGCGTGGAGGGGGGTGCTACTTACTACTAAACTACTAATAAAAATAGCATAAAATGGTTTGACTCGACTAAATTACTTACCTACTAATCTACTCGACAATTTTGGTGTTCAGACACGTTTAGCTACTAAATTACTCGGTACTAGACTAAAATACTAGCCTAGTCCGAACAAGCCTTGAGATACGAGCTTTGTTTTAAGTATTTTCGGGGATAGTGCAATACCGCGTAAGTAACAAGTGTAGATATGAATCAATATTCAAACAAATGCTAAGTATTTTATTGAAATGAGAACTTTATCAACAGCTGTTATTTACGCGGTATTGCACTATCCCCGTCGGTATGTATTTGTTACTTAGTGAGTTTTGTTTATCAACATACGATATCTACTTCTCTGGACTTACTTGATGGAATACCATTCATGCCGGTAGGCCTCGGCGGTCGGTTCCAAGTTGGACCAGAATCTAAAGCAGAAGAGAGGAAAAAATGAAGAAGAAAATAGAGTAGGAAGGATTAAGAGTTTGAAGAGAAAAGATTCGATAGAAAAGTAAAGCGGAATAAAGACGAGTATTTCAAATTAGTAGTTTATGCAACTGTTATATAATGGGAGGCCTTAAAGTACGAGTGTTTTTGATGAAATGAGCAGAAGGCGAGTTTCATAATAGAATTGGCAAAAACACGAGTGTTTTAATTATGTATAGTTGCATACACTACTATTCTACCCATATTGTTAAATGACTATAATAATACTGAACACAAATTGTAACGAGTCTATCGCAATATTTCTTATTTACCTTCATAATCTAACGTTTCGGCTAAGTTGCACACGCCGTGGCCTCAGAGGTACCGGTGAACCCGTTATAATTTGTGTTAATTATGCGTATAAACAATACTCTTATAGAAATATACGAGTGTGAATTACATTTTGATGTTATATTTATATGTGTTCAGGCTTTCGTCTTTAAAGCATGTTAAAACGAATGATTCGATTGCAGTTTTTTTATCCGAAGTTTTGTCTGTTTAGGTTGTTATGTTTGGACGAAATGAAAGCAGTGGTGGTCTCCAAGATAAACTGCTTAGTGACGGGGGTTTACTAAAGACAATACAATTCTTATGATAAGCTTACTCTGATTCCAGTTCTTCTGAGGCTCATCATCGTTGTTGAAGAACACCTGGTCGGCCTGTCTCTTGACCCTGTCGTCTTCCAAGCCCTCGCTGCCAAACCGGTCGCGGAGAACTGAAATAAAAATCAATCTTTAAATAATTAATTACATAATTACTTACACATTATGCGAAAATTTCAATTTTCTACCTATTATGGTTGAAAAGATACAGTTGACAGACAGACGAGCGGAGGCTTAGTAATAGTTTTAGCAATCAGGGTTACCTAGTTATAATAGGGTTAGGTTAGGGATACGGATACCCTTTGGGTATGGAACCCGAATTTGCGTAACTTGAAATAGGGCGAAGACCGACACGGAACATTTCCTAAAATCCATTCAGTTCCTAAAATTTTGTAAAGTTTGGTTAAAGTTTTGGAGGAAACAAACGAGCACAAACCTCGATTTGTATGAAAAAAGTTGGGCAAGTGCGAGTCCGACTCGCGCATGAAGGGTTCCGTGCCTATACATATATATAATCTATAACAAGTTTGTTGTATGGGAGCCCCTCTTAAATATTTATTTTATTTTATTTTTGGTATTTGTTGTTATAGCGGCAATAGAAATACATCATCTGTGAAAATTTCAACTGTCTAGCTATCACCGTTGTTGAGATACAGCCTGGTGACAGACGGGCGGACGGACGGACGGACAGCGAAGTCTCAGTAATAGGGTCCCGTTTTTACCCTTTGGGTACGGAACCCTAAAAATGAGGCGTGATGTTAACACCGCTTACGATACTGTATAACGCGGAAAAAAATATTATCGTCTTATTTTTAGGGTTCCGTGCCCAAAGGGTAAAAAACGGGACCATATTACTAAGTCACTGTTGTTTGTCTGACGTCTGTCTGTCTGTCCGTTGTCACCAGGCAGTCTCATTAACTGTTATATAAGCTAGACAGATGAAATTTTCACAGATGATGTAATTCTGTTGCTGCTATAACAACAAATACTAAAAACGAAATAAAATAAATAAGTGGGGCCCCTATACAACAAACGTAATCGGTTGCGTTAACTTAGCACCTCATTTGTATGAGGCGCCATACATATCAGGTGCAAACTCAACTTAACCCGGCCAGTGAAGGTGGGACGTGTCTACAGTCTAATCAATCTAAGAAAAAGGGGACGACACTACAGTATTGCCACTTTTTAATTTCTACTCTTTTTGGTCAGACTGTAAACCTTACAAAAATACCGGGTGATCAATCCAAATGGGTCAGTAGGGAGAAAACGAAAACTATAAGAGATAGGGAAATCTGTTCTTAGGAACCATGGCTTTGATTTTAGATTTATTAAAAACTGCATTCAATTTTTTTTCGTATATCTCATGCATAACCCGGAATCGAACCCAGTCGAAATTCAGTAGAGAAAAAAATAAAAAAGTTAAGATGTCAATCGATCCTATTTTTTATTGAGAACAAATGTCTGTATGGGACTACATACATTTAGAGTGCTCTAAGAATCAGAAATCGCTGTTAAAGAGTGACATTCCTTTAAGGTAAGAACATTTTACGTTTTTTTTTTCCAAAAGCACATATGAAATTGTTTCCAATTTCCTCATAATTCAACAAAACAATAATTGTATGGCAACTATGAACCTAAACGGAAATTATCATGGTCAAATGGAAAAAGTTATTTTTCCATACACAGCACGTATATTTGTATGGAGCGTTTTCAGCTTTAACAGCAATTTCTGACTCTTAGAGCACTCTAAATGTATGTACTCTCATACAGAAATTTGTTGCCAATAAAAAATAGGATCGATTGACATCTTTATTTTTTTTCTCCTCTTTTTCAATTTTAACCGGGTTCGATTCCCAGTTATGAGATATACGAAAAAAAACTGAATGCGTTTTTTAATAAATCTAAAACCGAAGCCATGGTTCCTAAGAACAGATTTCCCTATCTCTTATAGTTTTCGTTTTCTCCCTTACTGACCCATTTGGATTGATCACCCTGTATACTTATAAATAATGACACAAAGGTAAATTAAGAATAAAAATATACTTAAAAAAAAGAAAAAAATACCCATTGCGAAAGACACGGCTATAATAGAAGTTGTCCTAAAGCTGTTCACCTTAACGATACAAATAAGGAAAACGTTCATAAATCTGCGAACATATTCTTACGTCAGACAATTCTAAGATGCAACCGTCGTGACCCAATGTCTGACCTTGGTCATGATTATGGTAAGTATCATTATGTGATAGACCACTGGGCGACCTTGGTATCAGGCTTGCATGGTACAATTTTTGGATAAGAATGGAGTAAAATTAATATATTAAGGAACAATCATACACAAATCGATCTAGTCCCATACTAAGCAAAGCTACTAGACGATGATATACATCACTATCATTACACAGTATAAAAGAAAGTCGCTGTATGTATGTATGTCCTGTCTGTATGTCCCTATGTGTGCTTAGATCGTTAAAACTTCGCAACGGTTTTTGATGCGGTTTTTTTTTAATAGATAGAGTGATTCAAGAGGAAGGTTTATATGTATAATAAATTCATGCTTTCATTGCGTGCAGTCGAAAATAAGGTGAAAAAAAAAACAGACTTCTTCGTGAATTTTGTCAATTTCGAGTTGTTTTTGAAACAAAAATTATCAATGAAAAAGTCAAACTGTAGGTGTCAAATATGTACCTATCAATAAATCACAATAGCCCTGTTATAAGTAGTAACATAGATTATATATATTTTTTTAATTTGATTATGGAGAAAAATGTCTAAAATAATCAGCATTTTAAAAGCAATAAGGCCTATAAATGGTCTTCCAAAAATTGTACCAAACCTTTTGCGGAAAATGCTTATAAGTCTATAACGATGTGCATTTTTTGTCATATGCGGTAAAATAAATAATAACGCACTGTGTTGACACAACGGGACCTCTTATCAACAGATTTCAAAAAAGAGGAGTTTCTCAATGCGGTGTTTTTCACCCTGATCGAAAAAGAGGGGTGATTGTGTGTGGGTGTCGGTCTGTGGCATGTAGCTCCCAAACGGATAGACCAATTTGAGTGTGTTTTTTAAATCGAAAAACGTGTCCTTCGCGATGGTTCTTAGCTATATGTTTGGTGGAAATAGGACGAGTAGTTTCCAAGATTTAGCTTTGATTGCAACAAGTGACAAAGTCTCAGCCAATATTGAAGATAAAAATTCCAAATATTGTACTTATTTATGTTCAGTTTTAGTAGAATTTTCTATATCACTCATTGAATGAGGGTCTCATGATGACCAGCTAATACTTGTGTAGTGGTGTTTTAAATTTATATTATTCTATTAGTTAAAGCCTGACCAGAAATATATGAGGATTGTCAAGATGGCGCTATTTATAAAATTTATTGCATAAATTTTGCAACCAATCGCAACCGCACTATAATGACATTAGTTTAATACCTGTCAGTTCGTATGTACCTCTTAATATCATTTAATGGAATGCACTCTTTTCCTGACCGTTTTTCGTGTAGTAGACACGTGTACACTTTATTTATAACTAGCTGTGCCCCGCGGTGTAACACGCACATCCCACGGGAACACTAAATTTATTCGGGATGAAAAGTATCTTATGTCCTTCCCCGGGACTGAAACTATCTATATACCAAATTTCATCTAAATTGGTTCAGCGGTTTAAGCGTGAAGAGGTAACAGACAGACAGACACACTTTCGCATTTATAATATTAGTATGGATATTACGTTCACGACTGTGATAGATTTCGGCATTTTCTTTGGATTATTTTAAATATTTGTCTTTAAAAGAAATCGCCACGAGCCAGTGTAAGAAATTAGTTCCAGTGAAATTCCGCAATATGGCGCATCCTCATATATTTCTGGTCAGGCTTTAATCTCTAAAATCAATGTATGTTTATCACAGTTCAATAACCTTAAAGCAGTTAAAAGGATAAATATATCGGCCCAATCCGGTTTCGCTTATGTCTACGTTTGCTTAGTGTTGTTATGTGTAGATACAATCCTCTTAAAAATAACTACAACTATTTGACATTAAGATAGTTAACCCGTTCACGAACAGTACGTTGAGAGACGTAAGTTAGGACCCTCGTGACACGGCACCACGTCTGTGGACGGAAACTTTTATCTTCGCAATTGCCTTTCCGTGTACAACCCTCATGATACGGCATCACGTCTGTGGACGGAGACTTTTATCTTCGCAATTGCCTTTCCGTGTACAGCTGAACATTTCTGAGAGTTTTTATATAAAGGCAAATGCCTTGTGGCGTGTTTGGCTAGAACTTTTTTTTGGGTTCCGTACCCAAAGGGAAAAAACGGGACTCTATTCTGAGGTCTGTCTGTCTGTCCGTCTGTCACCAGGCTGTATCTTATGAACCGTGATAGTTAGACAGTTGAAATTTTCAGAGATGTATTTCTTAATTCTTAATTTAACCCGGCCAGTTCAGATAGGACCAGGACGTGTTTGCGCGGAACCCTCGGTGCGTGTGTCCGACTCGCACTTGGCCGGTTTCATTACCCTTTGGGTACGGAATCCTAAGAAATGAAAAATATAATCCAATGATCAACTTACGGGTCTGCCCGTTGATGTTGAAAGATAGTTGCTTCCACGCGAACACTTCTCGGAAGTTGCCGAGGCGTCGCTCCGCACGCTGCGCATACGCCGCGCACAACAAAAGCGCGCACGCGCACAGGACACGCATGGCTTATGAACTGAAAAAAAAAACAATGGTATGGTTGAAGAGAACCGTCTTTTACTAATTGCTATTAGTTAGCATTTTAACACGTTAAATAAATATAACATTTACGTATGTACCTAGTATTTTATAAAACCGACCAAGTGCGAGTCTGACTCGCGCACTGAGGGTTTCGTACAAATCCCATCTTAACTGGCCGGGTTAAGTTAAGTTTGCACCCGGTATATATGAGGTGCAAAGTTAACGCAACCTATCACGTTTGTTGAATGGGAACCCCTTAAATATTTATTTTATTCTTTAGTATTTGTCTTTTTTTTAGTATTTGTTGTTATAGCGGCAACAACAATACATCATCTGTGAAATTTTCTACTGTCTAACTGTTCAACGATTCATGATGTATACAGCCTGGTGGCAGACTGTCAGACGGACGGACAGTCGAGTCTAAGTCTCAGTAATAGGGTCCCGTTTTTTATCCTTGGGGTACGGAATCACAAAAAGAAACCTGGACGTTTTAAACGTGATGTTATTTCGTTCATGGTCTCAAAGGAACTGATACTACAGATAGCGTAAGTGTTGTGTATAGGTCAAATGGTTATAATATGTAAAGTCGTGTATGTTTACCTATCGTACATATACCTATAACTATGTTTGTTCGGGTGGAATCTTGAACCTCAATTTTGAAGCAGATGTCTTCCTCCGATTGAGCTGAAATTTTGCATAGGTACCTCCTTAACTTTGATGACAGTACAATAATATCATGATGGAGCCGGAGGGTAGCCCTAGAAACACTGTGATAGATAATGATAAAGCGATCCTACTGAATTTGAGGTCTGAATCGTCTCAGTTAGCGATTGATGGATGTTCAAAGAAAAGTACAGCCGGCTATAAAAGCTTGTCACAAAAATGAAATTTATTTACACTCCTTTTACACAATAAGTTTTCTAAACAAAATTTTCCTACAATAAACTACCTAAGAATGTCTTAAAAACACTGTTTCTCAACTTGTTAAATACGCCACTACATAGTATAAAAAAACCGCTTCCTGCTGTCTGTCCCTATGTATGCTTAGATCAACTACGCAACGGATTTTGATACGGTTATTTTTTTTACAATATATGAGCAATGCACCCGAGCCGGGGCGGGTCGCTAGTCTGGAATAATTCCTAAATTAAAAACGTGTATGTCAGGAAAACTTACATTCACCCGTCTCCTAACTAAAACCTCACTTCACTTTACACTGCAATCTTTTTTATAATTTTTTTACACAACAAGCAATGACTAAACATAAACCAGTTAAGAATGTCATAAGAACACCTTAAATCTATAATAAACTAGCTAAGCATCTCATAACGTCATAAGAACACTGTTATACAACTGATTAGATACGACTGTTGTCGGGTAGCGAGCGGTAGCAACTGATTCTGCGTCTGACCCTCAGTATGGTATAAGCACAGACAACTCCCACTAGACGGAGCATGTAAGGCGACCCGCGCGCACCAACGATATGGTACGGCAGAACATTAAAGTATCAACACGGCGGCCACCGTTTAGTTGCGTCCATGTTTATGAGGTCTCTCTACACCACTTAACACTACAATTTACCATGTTATCTATTTAATTTCATTTTTCGTTGACGTACGCATGGATCATAAACAAGGACGCAACTAAACGGTGGCCGCCGTGTTGATACTAAATAATAATAATAAATAAAAATAAAAATCGTTTATTTGCTTTTACACAGGTTTGCATTAATACAGTGAGATACCTGGCGGACCCCAAACTAGGCTGAGCCTGTATCTTGGGACCCTGGAGTGCGAAACAGTTTGCAAATGATTTAAAACTAAACGATACGACGTTACACTTACAATATGCGTCAGATGCGAAAGCGTCAGATGCGCGGGTGCGTGTGTGTGTGTGTGTGTGCGCGTGTGTGTGTGTGTGTGTGTGTGTGTGTGTGTGTGTGTGTGTGTGTGTGTGTGTGTGTGTGTGTGTGTGTGTGTGTGTGTGTGTGTGTGTGTGTGTGTGTGTGTGTGTGTGTGTGTGTGTGTGTGTGTGTGTGCGCGCGCGCGTGTGTGTGTGTGTGTGTGTGTGTGTGTGTGTGTGTGTGTGTTGGCGTGTGTGTGTGTGTGTGTGAGATTTGCCACTAGCCAGCGAGAAGTATGGCCTCAGTTTCGTGATACGATATTGACAGTAGCCACTTCTTCACAATCACTTGCATCTTACCACTGGTACAATGTTGAATTTTATGCACTTTGCATATATTGTTATAAATAAGGAAATGCATATAGTCAGGGGAGCGCCTGGCAAAAACTGTTCTGTAATTAGGTAGGGGGATTCTAAATACACGTTTGGTCAAAAGTTGCGCGAAATTAGGTGACTTTAAGGCTATTAAATGTGCTCGAGCTGCTGCTTTAAGGATATATAATTGCCTCACGCTTAGAAGTTTTGCTTCCCGGTAAAGAGCATCTGTTGGAGAAATAATAGGTTTCTGAAGCATCACCTTTATCACTGCACGCTGGGCTCTCTCCAGCAAAAGCAGAGTGGTTTTGGGGGTGCTACCCCAAACCGATATACCATATTGGAGAATGGATTGACAGAGTGCATAGTATACCACACGAAGTAAATGTTGCGAGGCACAGTGGCGAAGTCGCTTCATAACGTATATGCATTTCCTGACCCTGTTTGATAGTGCTAGGATGTGTGGTTTAAAGGATAGTCGATCATCAATTACCAATCCCAGGTATTTGACTTTATCGGATCTCACAATTGAACTACTACTTTAATGTTCTACCCACGTTCTACCGTACCATATCGTCGGTGCGCGCGGGGCGCCTTACATGCTCCGTCTAGTGGGGGTTGTCTGTGGTTTGCTACCTGGGCAGCGATAAACGAGTGGAAGTTCCCATTCTACCTCTCAATTACTGTTGCTTTAAAAAAAATTACATTTGTGATGTTTAGAAGTGACCTTTGACTTATTATCACATGAGTCTGTACTTATCTAAGTAATATATTATTTGTATGGCAGATAAACAGTACTATTAATAATTGTTATCAGCTCGACCTATATCCACAATACGGTGTAAAGTAAATCATAAGTTGTATCCCTATTTGAACCATTTTGGTACCCTTACCATGATTTTTTTTGTGACAGTCAGTACGCGCATTGCCGACCCTTTAAGAACCTATTTACTTCCCTCTAGAAAAATAAGCCATACACAACTTCGCCTGATTGAAAGAAAAAAGCGGAGCCCAAGTCGCGATGGGAACTGATAAGAACCAACGGTGTATTTTCAGTTGACACTGCCATATTGGCACGAGAGATGTTCCTACACGCTCCGTTTGAATGGCCCCATGTTGTAACACAAGAGCCGATTGCCATCAATACACGTAATAGGTCTACTCGCTTCCAGTAACTAGCGCTATCGGATTCACGCGATAATGGATGGACAGAGCACGATTTAAATTACATTTGAATAGTTTATGTGCGTGCTGTGCTGTTGTGTAAATATTATAAAACTTTGATACCATTTCGCCGCATAAAGCGTTTCGATTCCACATTCATCTTGCTAAGGTTGTAGATATAGCTCAGACAGTCGCCAAACTTAAGTGGCAGTGGGCGGGGCACATTGCTTGTTGAACCGATGGCAGTTTAGGCAGAACGGTTCTTGAGTGGTGACCGCGGACCGGAAGACGCAGCGTGGGTAGGCTCCTATCAAGGTGGACCGACGATCGCGGGCAGAAATTGGATGAGAGCGGTTCAAGATCGATCGTTGTCGAAAACCTGGGGGAGACCTTCGTCCAACAACTTGTACCAATTTTAGCTTTCAAGAATCAGAGTCATCATCACCATTTCAGCCATAAAACGTCTGCAGGACAAAGACCTCTTAATAGACTTCCATACGGACCAGATAGAAGCGACCAGTAATCGTAACCAGGTCATCCAACCATCTTCTGGGTGGCCATCCAGCTACACTTCGATTGCCAAAACGTGGTCTCAATTCAAGAACCATTCCCCAACGGCGGTTCTTCGAGCTATGTCCCCTGTGTTTTGCCACTTCAATTTGCTTACCCAGTTTGCTATGTCGGTGACCTTTGGTTCGTCTATGAACCTCCTCACTTCTGATTCGATTTCGTAGAGAGATCCCGAGCATAGCCATTTCCATAGCTATGGGACTCTCAGATTCCTTAAGAGCCATAGTTAGAGACCGCGTCTCGGCTCCGTAGGTCATCATCAGAGCAAACTAGTACCAGAGTGCATAGGATAAACTCAGCAAGTACATTGATTCGAGAGATGGCAGTCATGTGGATTCGACGACAACGACTGTTTGACACAGGCTAACAAAAAAAAAATGCATAACACGCGACGACGCGTCGCGGTTGGCTCAGTTTGTAGAGACCTGCCTACTGAGCCGGTGGTCCCGGGTTCGAATCCCGGCCAGGGCAAATATTTGTGTCATGAACTCGAATGTTTGTGCTTGGGTCATGGTTGTTCTATATATGTATTTATCTATATAAGTATGTTATATCGTCGTCTAGTACCCATAACACAAGCCTTCTTGAGCTTAATTTGGGACTAGATCGATTTGTGTGGGGTTGTCTGATATATATTTATTTATTTTATTTTATAACACAATGTTAAATAAAATCACTAGTTTCCCCTTCACTAACTATAAATTGTTTCATGATGTTTATCATGATGTTGGTAAATTCGATATCTAAACGAAATCGCATCGATACTGTAAAGTCGACCGCTAATGAGACCATAAATTCTGTATCGGTTCGTGATGATCGCGTAAATACCACATTGATCGAAATACAATATCCACTGACGCCGCGGGACAAGTCATAGGCGGAAAGCGGATCAAATAAGTGAGCTTTATATAAGATATAAGTACATATTTGACAACGCGGTTGGCTCGGTTTGTAGTGCAGCTGCCTACTGAGCCGTCGGTCCGGGTTCGAATCCCGGTTAGGGCAAATATTTGTGTGATGAACTAGAATATTTTTTCGAATAGTTTAGGTAGCTGCAATTGATAAGAATCTTCATTCAAACAAAGACTAAAAAGGAGTTGAAAATGTGTTCATTATTTTCATCCTTCTGTGTAAGCGATGCCACCAGGAAAAACTAGTGAGAACGTAAATTCTGTATCGGTTTGTAAGTGATCACCCGCCCGCAATAGACTCTTGTCGTTTTTATTAGTTTAGCTAATCAACTTATTATACTTAGTCCCGTCCCTCGGCTGGCTAGCGTGCGACATCGGCTCTGATTCTAAATTTATTAATTTATTTTTTTAGGAAAACGAACAGCTAATACACTAAACATAGAAACTTAAAAAGAAGCATAGACCTAATTACAGAAACTCGCAAATATTTGTTACACATGAAACATACACTTAACTAACAACGCACATCGATGTACCGACACTACCGACATTGCTTTAATGCACAGATATCGCTTCCGCTCCCGCTCCCTCTCATCCCCCGACCACGCCTCATACGTGCCCGCGACAGAGTCACGTCGCCATTATCAGTAAGTTTAGTTAATCAACTTATTGAAGTTGCGTCCCTCGGCCGCTTGGCGGCGCTGGCGACATCGGGTAATTGGGTTAGTGTGTGAATAAGTGCAAATTAGGGTTAATTGTTTACGGCATTAAGGAAAAAATCGTATAAGGCTGCTTGCGTACTGAAGCAGGTCCGAGAAAATTTACCAATCAGACTGCATCTTTGTGAGGGTCAAAAGAAGTGTATTTAAATCTGAGGAATGTGTTTGGTCCATTTTAGACATCTCCGCTCCGCTTCGATTCAATGGCCAGGCAGCCTTAATCTGATTTCAAGTGTAATGTTTTTTTTTTTTTTTTTCAATTCCTTCTGGCCTAGAATCTGTGAGCAAGTTTAATAAGCAGAGCACGGCCCGCGCAACATCGCGGGCTTCGTATAGAAAATTTAATACGAAAATTATAATCCCGCGATCTTGATTGAAAAAAATATGTTCTATTCAGTATAAAATTAAAACCTTGGTCTTGGTATCTTTATGACATTGAAATACAAATGAGCATACAGATCACCTGATGGCAAGCGATTACAATCGCATATGAATACCTACAACATTAGGGATATTACAAAAAATGTGTTCCTGAATTACGTGGACTGATTGCATTTTTAGGAGACGAGCCGGTTCCTCTGAAACACGCGCAATATTGGCATCATCATCATCATTATCAGCCTGTTTCAGTCCACTGCTGGACATAAGCCTCCCCCATGGCACGCCACTGAGCTCGATTTTCAGCTCTCGTCCTCCAGTTACTACCCGCTGTCCTACGAATGTCGTCGCTCCACCTTGTTACAGGGCGCCCTACACTACGTTTACCGATTCGTGGTCTCCACTCCAGAACTCGTTTGCCCCAGTGGTCATCAGCTCTACGGCAGATATGATATGAATATAGGCATTTTCCTACCAAATCCAACACCTGAGATGTTGGAACAACGGGGCCACGCCGTTTCGCCGTCGAAATAAACATTGTTCGGTTCATGACGCATTGGTGTAAACTGTATTTAATTATTGCCTTATTTGACTTTGTAATTTTCAATGTTATTTTTACCGTGTTATTTTTTGTATTTTGACACTACATTTAGGAGCTTCTTTGACATCTTTATCTGTTTGTTTAAAATGTGGAAATGTAATTATTTCTTCTGTTTTATTATTATTTCCACTGTTTTTACTATCAATATCATGATATTTTATCTCTTACTATTAATATATGTGACGATCATAGAATAAGTGCATGTAAATGTTAATTGACTTAGTGTAATTTAAATTGACATTTTATTTTATGAAATAAATAAATCTAAAATCGATTCTAAATCAAAATCTGTAATGATATGTAACCTGTTTTTTCAATAAATAAATAAATCTTTATCGCACTTACCTTGTCATCATATCGCCCTCGGGCCGGTTGATGGCTGAGCTCTTCGACGCTGAGAACACGTATATCCGGACATCGTCCTTGTACCACTTGACGCTGTGCATCTCGCCGCAGGCGGCGCTGTCGATGCGGCATTTGATGTGCGCCGTCTCGCCCACTAGTGCCGAGCCTGGCTCTGAGGACAAGAGTAAGCTGGTTAGTAGGAAGCGCTTCATCATCAGGGATTCGAAATTCAGATGGTCAGCTGACATGAAATGAGTCCAGCAAAATGTCGATTGTTTTAGACATTTTTGTTTATGATCAAAGTACATGTTTCTTAACGTATTCTTAATGTTACTACTTATTAGAACAGGGCTATTGAAAATTGGTATAATATATTTGAAACCTACAGTTTGAATTTTTCATTGATAGTGTTTGTTTCAAAAACTACTCGTAATTGACAAAATTCACGCAGAAAACTGTTTTTTTTCTACTTATTTTCGACTGCACGCAATGAAAGCATGAAATAGCTACAATGTTACTATCTACTACTCAGGGAAAAGTGTTATTCACTTTAAAAAGTTGGTTGAAACTTTCAATATATTAGTCATGATATGAAAAAAATACATTCTAAAATGTATAAGGCCTCCTAAAGAAAAGGCTCTTATTATGCTGAGTCAAAACCTTTTATTTAACGCACACATTGCCGGTGTGATTATGCCAGCAATGTCCCGTCTGTGTGTGCTTTTATGGAATAAACATTTTTCCTTATTTCTTTTCTTTTCAAACATGATTTATAGTTACAGGGGACAATAGTTATTAAATTTCCAAGAAAAATGTTGATGAATTTATATTACTGGTATGGTCAGCATAGTTCACTTAAGAATAGGATTTTAACTGTTTGCAATTACAACGTTTTTGGTAAATACAACCGCCGGAAATATTAGCTTTTAAGAGTACGTCATCATGACAACGAGCAACAGAAAAATTGATAAACCTACGTGATAAGTAAATAAATAAAAATCCATCACTCTCGGGTACATACTTGACAAAACATGACAGGTCTTTTGTCATTTTGTTTCTTAATAGATAATAGTAACGCTAGAAAATTTACAAAATAGATATTTCATCGTCATCATCCTACGCTGTTCTTTCCGATAGGTTTTCACCATTTCAGGACTTAGCTGCCAAGAAGGCTATATAAGATTAGCCAAAAAGTACAATAATTAAAGCTATGCTAGTTTTCATGTGAGTGTTTCATGTAGAGAGGAAATTTTATAAAACTGTGCACGTACGAAACTACACGTAGAATTTTATAAAAAAGTACAAAATTTAATTTTAATCCCGCTCTCGGCACTAAAATGTAAACCCATTTCATTCCTCCCCATCAAAACTCAACCTTATATTCATAGAAAAAGGTACAAATTTGAACAAAAACGAAAGTGACTAACGGAATTCCTTCTAAGCAATTGTATTAAAAAGTTTTCTTGGAAATTTTCATCAAAGTATTTTATTACAAAGCTTTGTACAATACGATTGTGTGTGTCACGAGAAATTATTTGGAATACACTGAAAAAAAAAATGATTTGTTAACAGTAGCCCAAATGTTAGCTGCTAGTTAATGCATCGGAGGACTGACAAACAGGGCTACTAGTAACCAAAATAGGTTGGATAAAATTAGCTTAATTTTGGTTACTACTGAGCACAATTTGACTATTTCTCAAGTAGTTAAACTAGTTGAGATACTTTTTTCGGTGTATGCACTATGGAAACATTCACTCCGAATAACGATAAACCAATTGACATAATATTTTGATGTAGACATTCATTTAGTGATAAATACGTTTTCATCTATAATTATAAATAAAACACATTTTTTTATATACAGGCGAAACAAAGAAGTGGGTTTGACATGATACCTATAGGAACAAATACTCGAGTTCATTACACAAATATTTGTCTTTACCGTGTAGATCAAATAATTGACATAGATTTAACAATAACGAAAACAAACGATATCAGCATATATATAATCAAAAGTATTTAAATAATGTCCGTACGTATGTATAGGTAAACGCTTTAGGCATATTAATGAAATAATAGCGGATAATGTTACAGAATCTAGTCCCGCATTCAGCTCTAGTTAAGTAGGCTTATGTTTTAGGTGCTAGACGACGGTATACAAACATACAAAGGTTAAGTACCTAAACTACGTAGTATGTAGTTTATCTAAACAAGCTTTTACCTAGGAACATTTAATAGAAACAATTATATCTCAAACACAATTGAAACTCTGTAAATATTCAGTAATTATAAACTGTCTTCAAATTAAACCCTTTTCTTTGTAATCGTGAAATGGTGCGCGGAACAATTAACTGAATTGATTAATTACGTGTAGGTAGTTGCCTGAGGATTAATTATCCAAGGCTCGTGGATGGTTGATCAAGAAAAGGTTAATTAATGTGTTCACAGAATCCCGCGAGTCTGACCTATTAGAACTAACCTAACTTCACAAACTATACGTTAGTCACAATATATGGCCTGGCCGTTTCGTTACTACAACAACTATTGTATAACAGAAAAGCAATGAACAGTGAATACATTTTTCAACTTACGCTCTAATACGGTGAATAGAGACTAAAGTACTATGTGTGACCTTACAAACGGTCCGGTAGTTTTGAATTTTTGATATGTTGTCTAGGATGGTTAGTCAGTGCTTAAAATGCAAAATGCACAATTCCCCCCCCCCCTCCGCGCCCGCCGCCATTTTGAAAAAACCGGCACTCTCTTTGTATTTTTGCTCATATCTTCCTTTAGGAGCATTTTAGCTAGAAGAAAGCTTCGACAATGTTATAGAGAGTTAAATTTACTACATTCTCCATTTTATATTTTTTTTCTAGGACAGATAGTTACGGAGATATCCACATCTAAAAAAACGTAAAAAATCTCAATTTCCTACTGAAAAACAAACTTCTGGATTATATCTTCGTTTAGGAGCATTTTAGCTACAACAAAGCTTGAGCAATGTTGTAGAGAATTAAATTTACTATAATTTACACTTCAATTTTTGTTTCAAGGACGGTTAGTTACGGAGATATGCACATTTAAAAACAGGAAAAGTCGAATTTTCCGAAAATTTCTCAAAATTCTTGGTTTAGAACGCTGTCATTCAGTTATGGACTAGTCTAGGACAAATTAAAACATGTAGGAAATATAATTGCTTATAAAACTCATGTCCATTTTTACATACATTTTCGGAAAACGTGACTTTATTTTTTACATATCTCCGTAATTATCTGTCCTAGAAACAAAATTTGATATGTAAATTATAGTAAATTTAATTTTCTACAAAATTGCCCGAGCACTGTTCTAACTAAAATGCTCCTAAACGAAGATATAATCCAGAAGTTTGTTTTTGAGTTGGAAATTGCAATTTCTTAAGTTTTTTTAAATGTGCATATCTCCGTAACTATCTGTCCTAGAAACAAAATATAAAATGGAAAATGTAGTAAATTTAACTCTCTATAATATTGTCGAAGCTTTCTTCTAGCTAAAATGCTCTTAAAGGAAGATATGAGCAAAAATATGAAGAGAGTGCCGGTTTTTTCAATATGGCGGCGGGCGCGGAGGGGGAGGAATTGTGCATTTTGCATTTTAAGCACTGACTAACCATCCTAGACAATATATCAAAAATTCAAAAGTACCGGACCGTTTGTAAGGTCAAAATCCTTTATTCACTGAATTACTCATGTGAATGTAAAAAATTGTCCTCTCATCATGCCGGCTGAACGGGTTTACCCATTTTGGTATTTAAGGAATAGCTGAACATTGAATGATGGTTATACATAAGATACGTTTTAGCTGCTGTAAAGAAATCAGTTGTACGCGGACAGAGTTGAAAATAAATATGATGAATTTAGCTTTCTAGTTTTCTACATTCGTAAATCTTGCGGAAACATAACAGCAACACGGGTATACCTCAGAATCTTAGACAACGAAGAATAAGTCACTTACCTAGATATTAACGTTTTATCAATCTTCAAAATTAACTAAACGTCCAACTAATGAGATAATAACCTTATTTCGTCTCAAAAAAGCAAAAGTCGCTAAGCCGCTTGTAGCCAAATCGCTTTCCGCTGGCCTCAGCGCAGCACCTCCATCACTTTGTATAAAATGTCACAACTCAGTATAAAATGCTCGTCTCTTACGACCTTTGGTATGCAAAAGAATGTTTATACAAGCTAGGAATCAAAGGAATTTTGATAGGAGCAACTCTCTTTTGTAAACGACGTTTTGGTTCTGATGTTGTTAACAGGCAAATGCGACAGTAATCCTCAGAAACGCTTATTATCTCACTTCTAAATAAACGCTTAGTGTAATTCCAGTCTGATATTTGAGGTTTTTACATAACATTTTTGCGTAAAAAAGCGGAAAATGTAAGTTTTAAGATTGTGTTAGTGCAGGCCGTAGCGTTTATCGCGCAGACAATTTCAATTACTTGTAAAACCTTCGCAAGAGTGTGCAAGTTATTATTTTTATTCTTTATACTATAAAGTAGGAGTCGAATTCACGACACCATCGGCGCTCTAGGCCAATACGGATGCTTAATAAACTACTACTAAGTCACCGAAAATTACCACTAAGTCAGCGAAAAACTACCACTAAGTCAGCGAAAAACTACCACTAAGTCACCGAAAAACTATCACTAAGTCACCGAAAAACTACCACTAAGTCACCGAAACTACTCCCGAACCATCGTTACATTCATGTTTTTTAAGGTGTAAAAAATTTACTTGGAAGTTTCGCAGGAAACCGTTCGTTGAGATCAGAGTACGACCAGTTGTGGCAGAAATGCTTGGGATTATCTTCCACGATTGCCAGCTATGCTATCTGACAAGTGATTTCCTGAGACCATCATAATCAGATAACAGTCTACCTCCTCATGGACCTACTTCCACGATCATCGCTAATAATATTCTCATGGTTCCATGAGTTACGATTAACTATTCAAGTTAAATTCGATAGTTTAAAATAAATACTCGAAGAATAACCATTAAGGAAACCATTTTCTTTTTTCTGCTGACGTTGACAGGTTTTCCAATTAGACTCGGAATGCGACAAACGGACGGAATTAAACGTCCAAATGAGATGAGGAGGTTTTTTGTCTAGCTTGTCCTTCGGGTTTTTAATGTATAAAATTATTTTTTCAATGTCCACAGAAAAAACAATTCTTGTCTCATAGGCTAGTTTCTGTTTGGACCCATAATCAACTAGGTAAGGAAGGTATTATCGTCTATTATTGACTCCTTGAATTATTTTTCGTCGAAAGTTTTATTTCGCCGAAAAATTATTTCGTAGAATGCATTTTTCTTCGCAACCGTAAACTATTTGAGATTGTTATAAAACAAACCTAGCTTAATCTAACCTAATCAATAGGATGATATTTGCAAAAAATACGAAAAAATATAACAACAGAAGAATACAAATTCTGCAAAAAAAAATCGGCTAAATAAGTTTCTAGGAAATAAAGGGCTCCCTTTGTATAATCTTGTATTGTGCAATACAGTTAAAATAAATAAACCATATGTTTGTACTGTGGCAGAAATAAACAAGAAAATAAATGTTAAATTGGTATAAAATTCGACGCAACTTTTGAACTTCTAACAGCCTTTGACTGAATCAATAGTACTCTATGTCTCACGATAACTTGAGGTACCTATTTCAAGAAGAATGCGCTCACTTCTGTCGAACATGTGAAGCGAAAAACTAGTTCACAAACTCTGTACAAAACGAACGACGTAGATGAAAATTGACAGTACATTACGATAGTAAGCACCAATAGGTAAGTTTGAAAAACTTAAGAGAAATCATCTTAAATTTTCCTTTAAAAAGTATGGACGGTAGACAGGTGTGGCCAATAAGTACAGAAAACTTACTGATGAATTTCAAGCAGTATTAATGCTACTTTTATAAACAGTTCACCATACGGTTATATTTTCTTCTCGTATATGTGACCTTTGATATCATTTCCAATGTAATTTTACGTTCGCTGCTTTGTCAAGAGGTTCCTCTTCAGGATTAAGCGATTTAAACCGTTTAAGTCTTTACCAATCGCTTAAACTAAAGAAAATATTATGATTATATGTAACGAGTATCCTATGTCATATTGATGACCGGCCTTGCTTTCTCTGAGTAATATAGTCTAAGAAATTTGATAACGCGGTTGGCACAGTGGCCTAATGAGCCAGCGGTCCTGGATTCGCATCCCGGCAAGGGTAAACATTTGTGCGGTAAAGTCGAATATTTTGTTCTTGGGTCATGGATGTTTTCTATGGGTTCGTCTCCATACCCTGGAACCAAAATGGTCGCGTACGGTTCGGTTCCGACGATTTTTTTCCTGCGAATGCTTAGGTTATGGAATGAGCTCCCTACCGAGGTTTTCCCGGAGGACTGCAGTATAGAGTTCTTCAAAAAAGGAGTCTGGAGTTGCAAGCGTCTATAGGCTATGGTAACCGGTTACTATCACTTATGTGCCACCTCAGTATAAAAACATATATCTTCGTCTAAGTGCCCATAACACAAGCCTTAATGAAGCTTTCTTTGGGACTAGGTCGATTTGAGTGAGGTTGTGCGATATATACTTAAAAAGACACACTATCTGCATCTACTGCGTCCACTGTTTCCACTAGTCTGTATCCGAACGTCTTTCCAAGCTCCAAAGACTACAACTTCACTTATTAGGCGGGAACTTCGCAGGAATGCCGACCGCCCCGCGTTCTTGGTTCACCGCCGCTTTCATGTGTCCTGGTAATGTGCGGTTTCTTAGGAAATCAGACTTCAAGAAATCATTGAAAAAACCTTGCAACTTTTGAAACTTGCAATCGTGCAACTTTTTGATGATTTTCGCATATAACGTTGGAAACTACGCATCATTGATGAAATGAAATAATATATTTATAATTATTTTTATTAAAGAAGTAACGTCTGCTATTGTAAACCAAATGTTTACAAAGAAGGTGTGGTGTATGACGTAGCCTCAACGTCACAAGACATTTAATAGAATAATATTGTATCAAGTTGAATACCAAATTACGTAGCATATACTAATGTCAACCTTTTGTCCATACCACATCCATACTAACCTTATAATTTATTATTGTGTGATGAATGTTTGAAGTTCTGTGAGAGGATGGATGTCAGTCTGTCTTCAGTTTGAATTTGTAATGTATAATTGATTTCGTTAATGTATGTTTTTCAAATGTTTGTATATCATTGCTATATTATTATTATTATTATTCATAATTTCACAGTGCCTTGGTTATCTGTTATGCTGTGTAATTAATAAATAAATAAATAAATAATAATACTGTAAATGTCACGGACCTACTAAAGGTTAGGGGAAGACCGGGTAATGGGAGTCAGCGGGCAATGATGGTCACCCACAAATCTCAAAAACTACAACTACTAGAAACGCGTTTACGGCCGTCCCCGCCCCGCTTTGACCCCCCACAATCGCAGCGAGCGCGCCGCGCCGGTATGGCAACGGCCTTTGAAACGAGAGGTGTGTTTTGTTTTTGCGGCACGCCGATGTAAATTTTCACAGACGCACAATAAACGGTAAGTATTATAATTATTGATCTACTTGTATCACATTTTTTTACGCGTTTACTCATGCATTCAGTGTAACGATTTTATACTAAAATCACGAGTATTGTTAGTATTTGTTTTGTGTTAAATTTTTTTTCTTCAGAAAGTGCTTGTGGGTAATGAGGGTCGAACCTAACCTAACCTGACCCCCATTGCCCGCTGGTGACCAAGATTTCCCGCAATGTAAAAGGCACAAGATAATTTTGTTATTTTGCTTTTAGATGCCGAAAGTACGACAAAGAACTACCACAAAAGCTTCCTGGTCAACTGATACTTGAGATTTGTGTTAGATTTTTTGATGATTCTTATTGCCCACAAGGTGACCACAATTACCCTTACCTCAGTGCAATGGGAGTCAAAAACAGTTTTTGTTTTAACTTTCATATTTCCCAAAGATGATTATTAATGTGATAATTACTGATTTCAAATGATAGGCAATTAAGTATATTATGTTATAAGGCGGTTGCAATAAAGATTTTGTTTATTTTAATTTTTTTATTTTAATTCTTGCTTAAGTGATCCCCATTACCCCATTCTACCCTACGTGACGCCAAGAAACTAGTATAAAAATTGGGCAGTGCGAGTCCGACTCGCGCATGAAGGGTTCCATACCATAATCTATAACAAGTTTGTTGTCTGGGAGCCCCCCTTAAATATTAATTTTATTTTATTTTTAGTATTTGTTGTTATAGCGGCAATAGAAATACATCATCTGTGAAAATTTCAACTGTCTAGCTATCACCGTTCTTGAGATATAGCCTGGTGACAGACGGACGGACGGACGGACGGACGGACGGACAGCGAAGTCTCAGTAATAGGGCCCCGTTT
Organism: Apotomis betuletana; assembly: GCA_932273695.1. NCBI lineage: Eukaryota > Metazoa > Arthropoda > Insecta > Lepidoptera > Tortricidae > Apotomis > Apotomis betuletana. Next base: position 8,133,865 of record OW026322.1, read on the forward strand.
TTACCCTTTGGGTACGGAACCCTAAAAACCCTATGTTTCTAACCAAAAACCTTCAATACTCCACCGACTCTCTTGGTATCATTTAATACCTACTCCGCACATTACAGAGGGAAAAATAAAAAAAAAATTAACGGTTCAAATATAGCAGACGTTACTGCGTTAATAAAAAATATTAATTTGGGTGTAGCACATCGTTAAAATCGATTTTCAACATAATTTGAGACGATGGTGCCGATTATTAAGTCTGAATCTTTACGGTAGATGGCACTACGATGCCACCCTAAGGCATGCAGAAGGAACCGGTTGAAAATTTAAATGGCTCTGGCATCAGGTTTGGTGGTCCAGTTGGTAGGACGCCCGTGTTGGCCCGGAAAGCCGTCGGAGACGCAGGTTCGAATCCTGCCTGAACCATAAAATTTTTAAAATTTTCGCTTCTTTGTAAATATATTGAAAGTATTGAAACTAAAACTATAAAACATTATGGGATATTCAGCGGGCCTCAAACTAGGCTGAGCCCTGTATTACAAAACAGATAGGTACAGAAATCAATCTAAGTACAAGCGTGCTCGAGCAAAAGCACACATAGACATTGGTCACGGACACTATATCTCAAACCAGTTCAGATCAGTGCCAGTGCGAGTGCCATCCGCTTGACGTGTCCGTGAGCAGTGTCTATGTGTGCGTTTGCTCGAGCGCGCTTGTATGTAGATTGACTTCTGTACCTACCTGTTTTGTGCCTTTATCTTGGGACCCTATGAGGCGGTTATTGAGAATTGTTGAATGTTGCTACAGATATTGAAACTTACGGAAGAGTAATATTAGATGTTATTTTAATACAATGGCAGGACTGCACGTGTATGTTATGATTTTCCTGATTGGTCGAAATTCCGCTGACCTGACCTAAAAAAGCTTATTTCAATTCAATGCAATTCAATTCAATTCAATTTTAATTTTATAAATGCTTACTATAATGAAGCACCGGAGTCACAGATCGATAGACAATATAATACTAAGTACTCTTTATTGCACACCTTATAAAAGAATACAGAAGAAATACAACCTAGTTGTTTCGATCTTGGATCTTTAAAATTTTTACAAAAAATTGATCATTAGAAGCTAAGCTTACAGAAAAAAAAACTGTTAATGAAACATAAATTAAAGTTCATAAAACTTAAAGTAACGCGTTGACTTCATATCCTTAAAAAAAAGTAAAATACGTACAAAAAAACGTACATTTACGCAAATACGCAAGAAAGCTGCAAGAAAACGTCAGAATATATATTTGTTATACTCTTAATGTTTCAGACACTACACTGCATGCCATCGGAAATGGTTCATCCGCGCTGAGGTGAGCCAAGAGCAGCATTCCTGTGAAGTTTCCTTTAATAAGTGAAGTTGTTCCGGACTGAGTGCTTGTAAAGTTCGAGACTAGATACTTAGAATAGAATAGATATGATATGATAGTACAAGTATAGAGTTGGTTCAGCTTTTATTTTGTACAATTTCATGAGATTTTTACAGGTAACAAGGGAATTGGAGAGTATTACGATACGCCATTGGCAGAAACGGATTGACAGAATCAACCCAATCATAGCGTGATACGTCAAAAGTCTCGCGTGCCATTCCGTAGTGGCATGGCATAGCTTGTTTTCTTCTACAATGCGTCTCATCTGAATCCACGACCACTCTGTCAAAGAGTTAACGTCTGAGGGAAGATATGTCGCAGTCATCTGGTTGAATCTGCTATTTGATTGAATGACTAGCGCGTTCATTGAATGGCAACATTCAACTGAATGACTAGGCCGAACGTTGATTGAACAAGCGTCACTCAACGTCCAACTAGTTAGCGGATTGTAACGCCCTTTGAACAGAGCAGACGTAAAATCAGTCAGGTGATTGAAAGTCTAAATGACGTTCAGTCAAGACGTTGAACGTTATATTAAACAACTTGACGAGTTGTCCTTTAGTCATCCAATTGAATGTTGTCATTCAATGAACGCGCTAGTCATTCAATCAAATAGCAGATTCAACCAGATGACTACGACAAATATTATATTGGATGTACCTCTACCAGTTTAGATTTGAAGAATTATTATAATTGAATACTATATTAAAGCACTTTTACCTAATAGGTATTAGGCATCCAAAACTCATTTGCTTCAACCGTAAACAATATTATTCTCCCATCACACCACACGCCAATCCAATCCCCATCAGCATGCATACCGTAAAACGTTACGAGTTATGTCATAACATCTAACTCATTCCAAAAGATCATAAACGCCATTCTAAACGACATACACATACTCCCTTTTAAAATTCAGAAGAACGTTGTCCAGTTCGCGATGCTAAAATGACGTAAGTGGGGGCGAAATGTGTATGTGTTTAGGCCTTTTTGGATTGGGGTGGTTGCAATGCGTTTGACCCGTTCCGTCGCGAATTATTCGCCAGTTGACCTGAGTAATTGTCCCGTCGATTCCGTGTGTAGATTAGGTTTGGGAAGATAAGTCACTAGAGCGAAAAAACGATGCAATATTAAGGCATTTAGTTCATTGTGTTACTCATTTGATATCGAAGAACATAATGCGTTAAATGGGAAAATTGGATGACTCTCCAAATCTTCGTATTTTTTTATAGATTTTTTACACAGTAAATATGTAAATACCACAAAAAAACATTAAAAATTAACATAGGGTGCCATCGACAGCGGGCAGAGCCCAAACTACTATATTTTTTCAGAGTTACGTTAAGTTAAAATTGTAAAAATGATCACAAAAATTACCTCGAGGTATCATCGAGAATAGAAATAATATTGTCTTCGGCTGAATTAGACTTTGTTATATAATTGGCCTGATCGTAAAACGCGACTAGGGATAATGTCGTTGTTTTTTGTAACTGCGACATTAAACATTCATTACATTTCTTATCGGCAATATTAACGGTATACAAGCCGAAAACCAAGCAAGGTTATTTAAAACATCACAATCTAATATCTTAACCACCCTAATAAAACAAGGCACGTACAATAACACTTAAGATCATAAATTCGTTATTTTATTAAAGCGGTTTAGTGCTGCAATAAAAGAAACGAATAAAAGCAAGTTATTTTTAATCAGATATGGCTACTTGATGGCAGTCGAGGAAAATAAGTCAAGTATTTTCGTGATTATGTCATATAACCTTCATTTCTAACTTTACCTATTGTAGTATTTACAATAGTAAACTATTTTTGAAAAGGGTGGGTTTAAGGCTGTAAATTTTGAGAAGACTTGAAATACTTTTAAAGATATAGAAGCATGGTTTTTGAATAAAATAAATAGGTTTTGTGAAAATTAAATAAAGGTAATAATAGATTTTTCTCCGCAATAAATGAAAACACAATTGCACGTCATAGATACATTGCTATTGTGTATTAGATAGATAGATATATATAAATGCAATTGGTTTTTATACAGACTTTAATTTATGTTTTACAGACTTGAACTGATTACCAGTCGACAATCGGAAATTTCTTTCCAACATGAAAGAAAACGGCAATTCGGGCAATGCATTTTTTTTTTTGTTGTCTTCTGAAATTATCAAGCGTTTTAATAACAAAGTGTATTCTCTGCATGCCTCTGTGCCCTCGGGACTTGCAGATTACGGTTGTAATTTTGTTAAACGTCCTTTTACAATTAGGACCGGCTTTATAACTTTTTTCGCAGCGGATCAAGGGTTTTAGGGACCCTTCAATATTTTATTAAAATTGTTACGGGGCAGGTACCTACTCGTGTACAGTTCATAGGACGTCGAAGTATTTTGATATTCACAAAAACTGCTTAAAACTGAGCGCTGTTCTTGTGTTCGAATCCCGGCAAGGGTACATTGTGCCATGAACTCGAATATTTGTTCATCATGAATGTCGTCTAGTGTCCATAACACACGCCTATTAGAGCTTATTATGGGACTACATAGACTTTTGTGAGGTTGTCCCATATTTATTTATTTATTGGTCGTGGGGCAAGACCGATCAATGCGTATTATACGTAAGCATGAGATTGCGAAAATCACAAACGAAGTTGAATCTAGTATTCTGAATTTATAAGGCAATTGGCCGAAAACTTCCACATAATCTTTCACCGTCCTATCGGCCTTTTTTGCCCTGCCCGTGAGTCCCATCTAGGGTTGCCAACCTTAGCGCACAGATTTGCGATACATTTGCTATCAATATGCGGGAATTGGCTTGAAAATGCTCGTCCACAGAATTAGGCCTGTGTGAGGAATCTTGGCCGTCAACGTATTGAAAGGAATGAAAAGAAGAAAGAAAAGGAAAGAAGAGCTGAAGAGAAGAGCGCAGTATAGTGACGAGCGAACTAGTGAGCATATGGCACGCGTTAGTCACGTCACAGTAAAGTTATAACAGCATTGTAGTGCTTAATAATCTAGTCTACTTAGCTTGAATACGATACAGGACAATCAGCGGCCTGCGTGGTCTCTTTGCGGGACTCATACTCTATCTACCTATCTATCAGCCACAGACTGCTGAACATAGGCCTCTCCCATGACTCGCCACAAAGTACGATTCCGTGCAGACCGCAGCCATTGATTCCGCGCTACCCTCACGCTGCACTTTCCTATACGTGGTCGCCACTCCAGGAATTTGCTGCCCCAAGGATCGTCCATTCTCCGGGCTACATGGCCTCCCCATTGCCACTTCAACCGGGCAATCCTGTGAGCTGTCAGTTACCTTGATTCTTCTGCGGATATCCTCATTTCTGATTCTACCGCACAAAGAAACTCCGAGCATAGCTCTTTCCATTGCACAATGCGTGACACATGAGTTACCCTCATTTAGCAGAAAATTGTTTAACCGAACGTAATGTTTGGCATAATGTTCATTTGGCAGAAATTTTCCTTACCTGAAACGAGAAATATGATTAAAAATGTTTTGGTGTAGATGTTTAGTAGATAAGGGTAGGTTAGGTAAGGTTTATATTATAAATTTTCAGAAAATGGTGTCAGTAGAACAACAATTATGCGAAATGAGCATTATGCGAAACATAACGTTCGGTAAAGTTATTTTCTGCGAAACATTAGTAAACCGTGATTCATACTCTAGAGCTCCAGGAATGGGACTTGCAGGACTGCTGGCAACCCTAAGCCCATCCCCCGTATCTCCCAAACATCGGCCATAAAGCCCGTGGGTAACGAGGACCCGATCCGTTGATTGAGCTCGCCTCAGGATGCGGTTGGTTCGAACGGGCGAGTTACTTGCGCTAGTCACTGGGATATTCAATAACGCAACACAGTACCATCTATACAGGTGCAAGTACCTTTTACTGAACACGTCACAAAACTAACAGGAAATATACAAAACAAGACATTGAAATATATATATTATTAAATTTATTCTTTCTTTTTCAGCTTCAGATTTCAGATTCTTTTTTGGTAAATGTGCATATCAATTACAAGTCAATTTCATAATATATCTATAATAACAGCTATTATAACTTTACATAGGTTTAATTTCATTCTTACCTTTCTTTAGTATGATAAAATATGTAAATTACAATACAGCTTCATGTTTTTCCAGTTTAATTTTGTAGTAACTAAATTGTGTCAAGACTATGATAAAAAATGAAAATAACTTTCCAAAGCTAAATTCATTTTCCATAAAAGAAAAAAAAAAGTTTTATTTCCATAATAGTAAGTAGAAAAGATAAATTTCATTGAAACGATTGCTACACGGGGATAACTGGACACAAGAGTGTTTATACTATGATACATTCTACCCTACCACGGAAAACAAAAAGCGTTATAGCTTCTTCTTGCACGAACGAAGCGCCTTTTCCAGGAAAAGGGCTTTCTAGCTGAAACATTAATATGCAAGCTTTACTCTACTCGAAAAGTTGACCGGGGATGGGCGACTCTGGTATTGTGGATAGGCACTTGAAGGAAGAAGTACCTTAATTTTATACTTCGGTGAACGGAACTCAGCCAAGTTCATGAGTAGTGTACAGCCAACATTACGTATCGGTCCAATAGCTCAGTGGCGCGTGAGCACAGGAAAGGTGGTATTACCACATAAAAAAATAGGGTCAACATTGGCACTGCCGAGCCGGTTGGTTCTGGTCTTCGGATTGCGACACCAAGTAAGGCACTCAATGTGTCGCTCTTGCATCACTCCGCCGTGGCTGACGATGTGGTGGAGTACGTCCGCCGGAAGACTGGCTTCTCGCTGAGGGTGCACCAGCTGCAGTCCCGCCACTACGTGCACTTCAGCTCGTTTGTAGTGCGCTTGCCGCGGCCACTGCAGGACACCATCGCAAGTGCAGACTTCTGGCCGAAGGGTGTTGTGTTTCGGCAGTTCCGGGGCAATCTGCCAAATCCTGCGCCAGATCAGACGACGCAACGGAGCGCCGCTGTTACGCCTAAAACAGACTAGATTTAAGTTTTTTTATTATTTAATTTTGTAGTTCACAGTGCTTGGTTTAATTACTGTAATGCTGTGTAACTAATTTAAATAAATAAATAAATTAATTGGTTCTGTTCAATATTAGAACCAAAATTTTAACACCAGTACTCGCGCCAGTAACTCGCCAATGCAAACAAGCCTTCACCTCCGCTACATAAATTGTAGGCCAATTACAGAACTGCACATTTATCGCCTAACTTCCAAGGAATATTTCTTTTTTATTGCCATAGTTTTAAAAGGTTAAAACTGGTTATTTATGAAGCTAGTCACATCCGGTAGTTCGCTGTCGAAAATAATGTTACGTATTAGTAGCGAATCTTTATGAAAAGTTGGGAAATATTACTGCCTACTTACAACTTCAGTTTAGTTGCTTTAGAATTAAACTTAACGTTACAATACGTCACTTTACGTCAGTTCCTCGCGTAACTATAGGAAATATTGTTTTTTGGTGCGTGCTGGTAAAAGTCTTAATAAATTAGAGAAAGAGCTGGATATCGACATCTTCAACAGTAATATCCCAGCTGTAAGGCGTGAGATGACGAACGAATTCTTTAAGTGAGCGTGCTTTAACCGAATCAGCTGTTTGGTACATTGATTAAGTTCGTTCTGGGTCTATTACACTTACTCGTAGTTTGTAATCACAGGTAGTTGCGATGTTGTGCATTGTGCGATTTTGTATAAAATGTCACTACCGGTGGAAGCCTGTAATTGGCTTTCCATTAACTATTTCTAAGACCAAATTATTTGTAGCTGTTGGTTCTCCTAATCATCACTATCACTACATAGTATAAAACAAAGTGTCTGAATCAGATGAAGATAATTTTTTGTCGTCGTCAGCCAATGTTTGTGAGCAAAACACACAACCGTCAACTTCATCTTCTGCAGTGTCAGTTGATGGTCCATCAACATTGAGTGGAGTACCTTCATATCCTAACACTTCTGAGGCCAAGTCCATAACCTCGTCATAAGACGTAGCTCTGGAAGCTTGTTCGGTTCTGCATTCTGGGCTGGCGGGGCAAAGTGTGATTAGAGAAATTTGATTGGTCTTTAATTATGAACATGTATTTTGCTCAATAATTAAGTTGATTTGGCACTTTTGGCAGATAAAAATATTTTTTTGTTGATTTATAACTTATTATAAATTTTTTTTGAAACAGTGGCTTACTGATTTTTTGTACAATATTAGTTGATCAAATGCTTGTTTTTTTTTTTTATAATAGCATTAATATGATAAGTTATTAGAAGTAAAAATTCACGATTTTAGTAAAATTACAAAAAAACACTAGATGGGAGATCCAAATTGAAAGCAAAACTTTTTGGTCTTAATCATATAATTAAACGTTAAGATTTCCAATAAAAAAATACTTACCTAAGCTAATTATGACTTAGGGCGTAATTATGGCTTGCCGGCCGGTCTTCTAGCATGTATAAACCTAAGTTTCGATTTCGTCCTAAAAATCATGTTTCACCAAAAAATAGCTGAACGCCGAATCGTACAGCATTCGGTTAACGTTGGGGCAATTATGGTGTCGCTGGCGTGCTGTGCTCGCCTGACTCCGCCGGCCACTGAATCACTCTGATCAGTGAAGTAACGCTTGTATTTTGTTCCCCGTATAATTGTAAGTAACAGATCGAGGGAACGAAGCGTTTCAGTTTCAGCTTGGTCCAAAATTCTTTTGTATATCCAAATGTTTGGGTGTTGCATTAATAAACCGATTCTCATGAACTTTTCTGAGTAGAATAGGTTCGATAAAGGACAATGGGCAAATTGGACCAAGAACCAACAGAGATGAGAGTTAAATCATTAGATAGATATTTGAATATACTTCATTTTTTATTATGGGCACCAAGCTGGATTCCATTGCAGAGCTGAGATATTCCTGTTTGAAATAGGGACATGTGGCGGAAATTGGTACTAACTAACTCATACTGGACAGTGACCAGTGCGTAGATAGTGGCGCCAGAATTATATTACAACGCTAAATGGGCTTAAAGTAGACGCAAATCAGTTAGTTAATTATATTAATACATTAATATTATATTATGCTATCCAAATCAAAGTTTTAATCCCTTTAAAAGCTATTTTTATATTAGTACTTATGCCCTCTAGTATGGAATAGCAAAACTCGTTATTGTCATTTTTTTTGACAGTTTTTTCTTGAAATGGTGAGTAGCGGAACTAATTACATGTCAATAATGCTGTGTCCATACCGTCGCTGATACACGCTTGGAAATACCAAAAAAAAGTAAAATATAGGTAGGTGTCAAAAGAAAAGTGGAAGATAAGTGTGTACTCGTTTATTATTTTATATCTTGCTTATACAATATGGGTAAGAGCGAAAAGTGAATATAGTGTTGATATCTACTTTTGGTGCGACGTGTATTCATTTCCATTGTACCAAATAAATAATAAATGCATTTTTATTATTTCTCATGTGTATTCTAAATCAATTGTTCAGCGAGGGAACAGCTTGCTTCTTACAACGCTCGTAATGATCAGTGCCTATCTTCATGATAATTGATCAGTAATCAATTACCATTTACCCACTAGATTGCTTTTGGTAACTACGGCTACCTGTCACCGCTCTTATTTTATTATATAAATATAATTTCCATGCAATTAGCATTTATAATTTCCATGCAAAGTAAGCAAGCATTTTACCTAGACTTCACCTGACGAAAAGTTACTATGAAGTCAAAGAAAGAGCATGTTTCCTAAGAAAATGCATATTGTCTTTCAACTGGAAGGTCCAAGTTTTGATTTTCGGGGAAGAGGTTCAGCGCAAGATGATTCCATTATTTTGGGAAGAGTTTTAATTAATTTTCCTTTATAAAACGTCTCTTTAAGTGTTGAACCATTTGCGTAACTGTTTTCAGCTGATGCTCTAGCATAGACAAACTAAAGGGACAACTTTTTACTGCGTCGCGATATAATGGAAACTATATTACCTCTCGATTTGTTCAGTATTTTTTGTATAATATTTCAAACTCAACGCACACCTATTAATCTGTAATGGCACGGCCTCAACTCAACTCACCACACACGCTAGGCTCGTTGGACAACATGCCGTCACCGCATATATTTTTTTCATAACCTTATTTCCTACATGTATGTTATATTATATACTTCGCTATTAATAGGTAAGTATAATATGGGTCTGAGGAACAAATACTGCTGCATATTTATACAAAGCGGGATTTTAAACAAATTACCAGGCAGACCATATCGCAGTTTGCTTTTTAGACCCCTTGCTGTTTCGGCCAGCTGGTTTGTAGACGAAATTATACTAACCCTTTTTAATTAATTACCAAGTAGCTTTGAAGTCCTAAACTGAAACATATACCAGACTCTTTCGTAGAGTAGGTATAGTTAGAAATTCTCATGTTGCAACCACTGCACCAGATAACCTACTTGTTACTTATGGAAATAAAAAGAAAAGAGCAGATTCCGAGATACTGGTATATTTACATATGCGTTAAATCAAAAGCAAAAAAAGGTATAAAGAAAAATTAAAAAAGTATAAAAAGGTAAAAATATTATTTTCTAAACCGACCACTTCCCAAGATATCCACTTCCTAAACCGACCTATTCCCAGAAAGCCACTTCCCGGAATGACCACTTCTCATATTGACATTGAAGCCAAGTTTCCGGAACGACTACTTTACCCACGAAAGAACGGGTGTAGGATAGAAGAATAAGGGGTTAATAAAAATGTGTTTTTACGGAATAAACTAGTTTATTGCTAACTATTTGTGTCGTATACCCACTCGTATATAATTGATCTTATATTTTCTAAACAGGTAAACAAATATGGTGTTATTTGAGTAAAAAAATGTATTTATTACCAAACTAAATACAAAAAAAAAGTTTCTTGTACACAAAAAATAACGAATGCTTACTTGAAAACAGTACTAAGCTTAATAGGTACTTTAGTAAATGTGCATAACGGTGTACGGCCCCGCTCACTGTCGTGGTGCCTACTAAATTCGGCAGCACGTAATGTTTAGCTGTTATTCCGAGCAGTGGTCATTATGGTAGTGGTTATTCCAGAAATGGTCGTTTTATCAAGTTGTCGTCTTGAAAATTGGTCTTCATGGTAGTGGACAATCGGGGAAATGGTCGCTTTGGGAAGGGGAACTGGTCATTATAATCATACATAATTATACAGGTAATACGTGTTGTAACTATACAGCATAATTAAGATTTTTTTACTTCTGTTACGGTAATAATAACAAGTCATTAAAATGATTATATTTTTGGATTTATTGTACTCTAATACTTTTGTCGTTCTGGTACAGTCGGTATAGTTTCTTGCTGGCACTCACTTCCTAGCACGACCACGCGATTTGTAATCTGAGAAGATGTCAATGATAAAATCATAAATGTCAAAAATAATAAGTAAACATTCTAAAGAACTTGTACTCACAACAAAAGACGTCGAAAAATCTACTATTACAAGTAGTGTTATTGCAGTAAAATCTATGTTACCTAGAGTACAATTATTTTTTTGCATTTTCAATTGACATTTTCCCTTTGATTGACATTTAAATATTCTTGGCTTTCAAATTATTCGTGAACGTGCTAGGTCATACCTACGACTGTTGGCACAGTCGTTGTGGTGAATGACGAAACTATAAGGGTATAATCTGTTTATGCAAAAAAATTAATAAAAAAGAACTGACTTCAAAAAAACTGAAAAGCCAAAAATAACCCCTTCATGTACAGATTACATTTGAATCACCTTTTTTTAAGTCGGTGTCAAACCACTCAATTATTACAATGAAAACAGATGCCGCGCATGAAGCCCAAGAAGTATATTTGTTCGTTAAAGAAGTATACGTGAGGTTTGGCACCGACTTCAAAAGATGATTCAAATGTAATCTGTACATGAAAGGGTTATTTTTGGATTTTCAGTATTTTTTGATGTTGGTTCTTTTTTTGTTCAGGATTTTTATTTTTTTTATTTTTAGATTCGATTCAATTATAATCAGAATCACTTTTACACAAAAAATAACCGACATCGATGAGCGCAATGGAACATACAATAGGACTTACATGATTTTCTCATAGATGCTTTTATCAGAACTGGACCAAATTGATATGGGACCTCACGGGAAGCAAAAGCTTTCAAATAAAAAAAAGAATCATCAAAATCGGTTCACCCATTCGAAAATTCTGGGGTAGTAAATATAAAGAAATGCAGTCGAATTGACAACCTCCTCGTTTTTTTTTTAAGTCGGCTAAAGGGTACATGTACCTCAAACTATTTTAAACCCTAATATATGCCCAGTGGGTCGTTTTGGTCCCGAATTGAGGTACCAAATAACGTGCGAGCTTGTAAGCGTAAGCGCTCATTTACGTCGTCTAGAGCCATCTGTGAGATTGTGATAGTGTTTGCTTTCAAAATTAATGGTAAATGTAGGTTAGCCGGCAATTTTATAACCTCTAGTGTCACTGCAAGTTATGATTTGATTTGAGTTGAGACGGCAAAAAAGTGCATCTTTCCTGAGCGCAATGGAAGTAATATTTTGTTCTTCGTAAATATAACTGTTATGTTATTGTTACCATAAAGTTAGATAGATAGTTTATTTATCTCGTAATACAAAAAGTAGTTGAAAGTAATAGTTTTTGGGAAAGTAGTGGTCAGTAACGACCCAGTGGGCAGAAGTGTATTTAAATACTATTTTTAGGGTTCCGTAGCCAAATATGTATTCTGTGAACCGCATTAAGATTTTGATGCAAAAATAAAAAAATAATAATAAATATTGGGGGCTCCCCATACTTAGAACTGAAACTCATATATTTTTTTTCATCAAACACATATTATTACGTGTGGGGTATCTATGGATAGGTCTTCAAAAATGATATAGGGGTTTCTAAAATATCTTTTTTCTAAACCGAATAGTTTGCGTGACAGTTTTTGAGATTAAGTGGAACATACATATACATAAATCCATCCATCCATCCAAACTTTCACGTTTATAATTATTAGGATTATTAGGAGACGCTTCCAAAGTGGAAAAAAGTTGGTCCCCCCCCTCTAACTTCGAAAAAAAGAAAATAAAAAATCTAAAAAAAACATGATGTACATTACTATAAAAACTACCAACGAAAATTGTTTTGAACGAGATCTAGTAAGTAGTTTTTTTTTTTATATTTGAATACCTAACTTTGCACCTAATTTATATGGGGCGCTATACATACCAGGTGCAAACTTAACTTAACCACTTAGGGATGGAAAGTGTTTGTACGGAACCCTCGGTGCGCGAGTCCGACTCACACTTGGCTGGTTTTTATATTTAGGATCGGACGACTACTTACAACGAATTATATAATAGATCTGTTGGAAAATTAAAACTTTGATGATAAGATATGGTACTGATATTTATATTGATCATCCTGGCGATGGTATCTGATGGTACAGTGTGCAACACTCTAATTGAAAACTGCCAACTGAAGGACTTCAAATAATTAACAAATAAGGAGAGGGGATACTGCGGCTACCAATTGGATGGGACAATGGGATATGCATTGTTAGGTGGCATGGTAATATCATTGTGACTGTTTATCGACTGAACACTATGTCTATGCAAACGGCGAGAAGATTTTCTGCTGCGCTAAAATAGACACAGCGGAATGTCACTTCCCAATATGGATTGTAGGGTAGTGTATCGACTGGACTCTGTAACGTCGGCATATGCAGAATCGAAATGAGAGCAATAAATTATATAATACCTTTTGAGTCCTTTTTTCGCTCATTGACGTCGCAGTTCATATTCATAATAGTAATAGGTACTACACTCCTAACTCGCGAGTTTAGGAGTGACATATGTACAGTCGCCATCAGATATATCGCAGCATATAAGGCGTTCATAAATATGTGAACATGTACTGTAACGCCCAGTCAATAAGAGTCGTGTTCAGATATTTATGAATACCGTACATGCTACGATATGTCTGATGGCGACTGTACACTGAAGTTACGCCGAAGCACTGATCGTGTTTTGCTGCAAAATAATAACGCAAGAAATGAACCCGGGCTCAGTAGAAAAATCCAAACCAGCGTCTCTTATTCGATGCGGCAACATAATTCTAAACATAATAATATGATTGAAAAATTTATTTCACAACTACGGCGTGCTTTGTGTAAAAATAACCTTTAAAGGAGTGCAAGAGATTAGGTGTTAATTTGCACGTAAAAGGCTTCTTCTGGTTCATTCTTCAATTTTGTCTCGAAATAAACAGTGTAAACAGTGTTGTACGCTTATGTCAATTTTATCCAACATTGACTTACACAGCACACGGTGGGTCGAAAACGACCCAAAAGAACAGATTTGGCCTAGGGGTAGTTTTCGACCCAATAAAAAAAACACCCCGACAGAGCCCCCCTCTCTAATCTCAAATCATTAAATGCAGGTTTTATAAGAACCCTTTAGAATCCCACATATCCAAAAATGAAAGAAATCGGAGACCAAAAATAGTTCTGGGCATATATGGGTTAATTAAGTGGTAACGTAATTATCACCTGAGTTCCGGTGATCTGTGGCATTCCGCATGATCTAACAAACGAATTACCTCAACACAATTGCGAACGCGACTGGCAAATACAGCAAGATTTCTATCTTCTTCGCTGACGAGCAGTAGCACCTTGCGCATCACGACCAGATCGGGACTACCGAAATGCATCCAGTCGATGGAGTGCATTTAAATCCTAAAGGCTAAAAGCTATCACATTAGCACCGCTTCGCGAACCTAAAATAACCTTCTTTTTAAGCAGGGATAGGGTAACGTTATTAATTGCGAGGTTATAGTCTTTATTTAAAATTATCAATCAACGCTTGAAGAGAATCAAGAAGTTGAACCTTCCCTTCTTCTGTGGCCAGCTGCGGGCGCGTGCGCGTCACCGCGTTCTTGGGGCGTTGGCCGCCGACGGCCCAAAAGACATGCGCTTCAGGGTCAGGGTCTGAACTTCTGAAAGTATTCTCAAAATTAATGTGTCACGATTATGGCCTGCTTTTATCGTAATTATTTTCTTATTTCTAGCAGGTAATACATTTCTGCAATGAACTTCTTCCGTCCGAAAGAAAAAATCATAATTATAACCTTCTTTTCATATATTATGTTTATTTGTAGTTCGGTAAAATATGTCCATTAACCATCCGTAGATACCCTACCTACCTATCCAAAAATTGCTAAAATTGATTCAGCTGTTTAGGCGTGATGAATGGGCAATGATACAAATAGACAAATATAAAAAAATACCTTTTCGGATCGCTGACCTCCAAATGGCCTTACCTATAGCAACAACCAAGATGAAAAACCGCCCAAGTGCGAGTCGGACTCGCGCACCGAGGGTTCCGTGCAAACATTTCCCATCTTAACTGGCCTGGTTAGTTAAGTTTGGCGCCGCATACAAGTGAGGTGCAAAGTCAACGCAACTGTTCACGTTTTTTGCATGGGAGCCCCACTTTGATATTTATTTTCTACTGTTTTTAGTATTTGTTTATATAGCGGCAACACAAATACATCTCTGGAGACAGGCGGACGGACGGACGGACGGACAGACGGACGGACGGACGGACAGACAGACGGAAGGACAGACGGACAGACGGACATACGGACAGACAGTCAGACAGACAGACGGACATACGGACAGACGGACATACGGACATACGGACAGACGGACATACGGACAGACGGACAGACGGACAGACGGACGGACGGACAGGCGGATAGATGGACAGACGGACAGGCGGACAGGGAGACAGACGGACGGACGGATAGACGGACAGTCTACAAAATCAATACTGATGTTATATTATCACTGTAAAAAACCAACTACCCTTATAGTGGATCGTAGTTTCGACTACCAAGCAAGAGGTTGGAGTTTCGAGCCCAGGACTCCCGATATTAAATAATACAGATTACGGATTCGTTATCGTACAGTACACGTAGAATTGGTCTACACTTTTTTAAACAACTGAAGATCATTTGTCGCTATCGCTAGTCGGTGTAGTGGAGGCCGCTTGGATAAGAAGGGTCCCGAAGAATTATGAAAAGTCCCTCCTGGCACCTATCATTAGTTCATGAGTTAGTCATAAATAAAATAGTAACATTAGGGTAAGCATTTAGTCTAATAAACGTAGTGTTAATTTTAATTTCATATTTTTATATGGATAAGTAGTAAAGTCATAATATGGAACTAGAACTCAAACCTGAGCCAACTGATTTCACAGGCAAAGTTTCTTATGAGTATTATACCACCAGGAATCGAACCGGGGCTCAATTTCTTTACAGACAAGGCTTCATCCAAGTATTATACCACCAGGAATCGAACCTGGGGCTCACTGTCTTCACAGGGAGAGCTTCATATGAGTATTATTTCACCAGGGATCGAATCTGGACTCCCTGTTCACAGGGAGAGCTTCATATGAGTATTATTTCACCAGGGATCGAACCTGGACTCACTGTGTTCACAGGGAGAGCGTCATATGAGTATTATTTCACCAGGGATCGAACCTGGACTCACTGAGTTCACAGGGAGAGCTTTATCTGAGTATTATTTCACCAGGGATCGAACTTAGGCTCAATGTCTTCACATGGAGAGCTTCATCTGAGTATTATTTCACCACGGATTGAACCTGGGCTCTCTGTCTTCACAGGGAGAGCTTCATTCGAGGACTATACCATCAGGAATTGAACCTGAGCTCACCATCTTCACAGGCAGAGTTTCATCCGAGTACTAAACCACCAGGGATTGAACCTGAGCTCACTGAATTCACAGCCGAAGGTTCATCCGAGTACCATACAACTAGAAACACAACACAGTTCACAAGCAGAACTTCATTCAAGGGCAGAACTTCATATAAATCTCGTACCACAGAAATCGAATCCGAGATGATGATGTTGCTCCGTAGACGTATTTCCATCAACTTACCATGCTTTACCGTGAATGATTGGCTCAGTCAGTCGGAAGAATTATTATTTTTTTACTTTCAAAGAATTAAATGCCAGTTGATTTTTCAACGGTGTCAAAATGTCAATGACGTTTGTTTTTTAAATGTAGTTTACAGACTATGGTTTCCGATGTGTTTTTTAATGCTATAGCTAGACTGACGTGTTAAAACCACATTTTGAAAGAAGGTAGCGTGATCTACTCTGCACCAGATGTCACTGCGCCAGCGATATCTGCAGAATATTCTGCGCATCATGGTCTTTTCTGTATTATATTTTTTGTTGATGTGTCATAAAGAATTGTTGCATTACAATTTACACATAACAGTACTAATGCCATCTAGTGGGCAATAGATGAACTACAATTTGAGTAAACTTGAAAAATAACTATAATTACACACTTCTACACGCATAATATGAGGATTATTCTTTGTAATAAAAAGGTACCATTAATACTACAAGCTTAACATACGATATCGTCCATTTAAAATAATTTTAGCGTTGTATTACTACTTACGCTATCCCTGGCGTGGGTAGCGGCCAAGGTAATGGCGGAGCAGGGGGTGCTAAGAATCCCCGGACGAAATCCGGCTACCCATCCCCACGACGACTGGCCCTGGTAACACACAACATACGCACAATGAGGACTGATGAAAAGATTTGCGAGTTGGAAGAGGAACTGAGCAGGTTACACTGGGACATTGTAGGATTATGCGAAGTCCGTAGAGAGGGGGAGGACACCGTAACCCTCAAGTCTGGTAACCTGCTCTACTACCGGGAGGGCGCCCAACAGTCCCAAGGCGGTGTCGGGTTTCTCGTTCACAGGTCCCTCGTTAACAACATAACTACCATCGACAGTGTGTCGAGCAGGGTGGCATACCTAATACTCAGAATATCCAAAAGATATTCGTTGAAGGTCATTCAGGTATACGCACCGACCTCGTCACATTCTGATGAGGAAGTAGAGGCTATGTATGAGGACGTAAGTAGGGCCATACATACTTCCAAAACCTACTTCACTGTTGTTATGGGGGACTTCAATGCAAAGTTGGGCAAGAACAGCGGTGATGAGTTGAGAGTGGGGCAATTTGGATACGGGCAACGGAACCCTAGGGGACAGAGGCTGGCCGACTTTCTGGAGAAAGAGGAACTCTTCATGATGAACTCTTTCTTCCAGAAGCCGCCTCACAGGAAATGGACCTGGATAAGTCCCGATGGTTCCACGAGAAACGAGATTGACTTCATCATGACCGACAAGAAACGGATTTTCAGTGATGTGTCTGTGATCAATAGGGTAAAGACCGGCAGTGATCATCGAATCGTAAGAGGCACACTGAATATCAATGTTAAACTGGAAAGGTCCAGTCTGATGAAGTCTACGCTCCGACCTACTCGGGCCCATATTCAAAACCCCGAGAGCTTTCAACTCGAGCTCTCCAACCGCTTCGCTTGTCTGGAGAACTTTGTCTCAGTGGACGAGATCAACGACGGGCTAGTGGAAACTGTCCACACGGTAGGGTCTAAGTTTTTCAGACCCCGCCGTAAAGATAGACCTCAGAAATTGTCTGATCGAACCTTAAACCTCATGGCTGAACGACGCTCGCTACAGTTGCAGTCTCCCGATGACGCGAGGTCATATAGGCAGCTTAATAGACGTATATCGAAGTCCTTGCGACATGATCTGCGGCTCTTTAATACGAACCGTGTTAAAGAGACCATTGAGCAGAACAAAGGCTCCAAAGTGTTCGCAAAGGACAAGTCTATTGGACAAAGCCAGCTGACCAAGCTGAAACGGGAAGATGGCAGCATAGCGTCGACCAAAGCAGAGGTTCTAGGCGAGATCGAGAGGTTTTATGGTCAGTTATACACTTCAGTCGCAAAGCCCGTTGACAGCTTGGTAGGCGATCCAAGAGCCAAGCTGTCCCGACATTATACCGAAGACATCCCGGACATCAGTCTGTACGAGATTAGGATGGCCCTGAAGCACCTTAAGAACAACAAGGCGCCGGGCGAAGACGGAATCACCTCAGAGCTTCTGAGAGCGGGTGGAACACCGGTACTTAAGGTCCTCCAGAAGCTCTTTAATTCCGTCTTGTCCGAGGGCAAAACGCCTGAAGCATGGAATAGAGGCGAGTAGGTACTGTTCTTCAAGAAAGGTGATAAAACCCTATTGAAGAACTACAGGCCCATCACGCTTCTAAGCCATGTTTATAAGTTGTTTTCAAGGGTCATCACGAACCGTCTCGAACATAGACTTGATGACTTCCAGCCTCCCGAACAAGCCGGTTTCCGAAGAAGCTATAGTACCATAGACCACATACATACGCTGCGGCAAGTTATACAGAAGACTGAAGAGTATAACTTGCCATTATGCTTAGCGTTTGTGGACTATGAGAAAGCCTTCGATTCGGTGGAAACATGGGCGGTGCTCGAGTCTCTTCAGCGATGCCATATTGACTATCGGTACATTGAAGTGTTGAAGTGTTTGTATAGTAACGCCACCATGTCGGTCCGAGTTCAGGAGCAGAGCACAAAGGCCATTCCATTGAGAAGAGGCGTAAGACAGGGGGACGTTGTGTCCCCGAAACTGTTTACGGCCGTTATGGAAGACGCCTTCAAGCTCCTGGAATGGCAAGGACTTGGCATCAACATCAATGGCGAATACATCACTCACCTTCGGTTTGCCGACGACATCGTAGTCATGGCAAAGTCGATGGAGGAACTCAGCATGATGCTCGATGACCTCAATCGAGTTTCTCAACGGGTGGGCTTAAAAATGAACATGGACAAGACGAAACTCATGTCAAATGCCAAGGCTGTGCCCATCCCAGTCTCTGTTGAAAACTCGGTACTCGAAGTTGTTGACTCATACATCTACCTAGGACAAGTGGTCCAATTAGGTAGGTCCAACTTCGAGAAAGAGGTCAACCGCCGAATCCAACTCGGCTGGGCAGCGTTCGGGAAACTACGCAATGTCTTTTCATCCGACATACCTCAGTGCCTCAAGACGAAAGTCTTCAACCAATGTGTGTTACCAGTGATGACTTACGGCACCGAAACGTGGTCTTTCACTATCGGCCTCATCTCAAAGCTCAAAGTCGCTCAACGAGCAATGGAGAGGGCTATGCTCGGAGGGCTATGCTCTCTACGTGATCGAATCAGAAATGAGGAAATCCGTAGACGAACTAAAGTGACCGATATAGCTCACCGGATTAGCAAGTTGAAGTGGCAATGGGCAGGCCACATAGCACGCAGAGCAGATGGCCGATGGGGCCGTAAAGTGCTCGAGTGGAGACCTCGGACCAGCAAGCGCAGCGTAGGACGTCCACCTACAAGATGGACAGATGACCTTATAAAGGTCGCCGGAAGGCGCTGGATGCAGGTCGCTCACAACCGGTATATATGGAAGTCCAAAGGGGAGGCCTATGTTCAGCAGTGGACGTCCTATGGCTGAGATGATGATGATGATGATTACTACACTGTCGCTACTATCTATGTGGAACTGGTTATAATGTATGCATTTTTTAGTTCCAATTTTTGCCACATCTTAACTACAAACACGAATATCTCAGATCTGCAATGGAATCCAGCTTAATGCCCATAGTAAAAAATTAAGCCCATGTTAATACCTATCTAATAACCTAACTCTCATCTCTGTTGGTTCTTGGTCCAGCCTCCATACAAATTTGCCCATGGTCCAAATAGTATTGTTACGTTGATTTAGTTTTTCGATTTTACTCAAAATATTGTAGTTTAGTTCCTAATATTTTAATTATTTTTGGGTATTTTCATTTAGACCTAGTGTCACTTATGGGCTGAAATAATAATAAATAAATAAATCATTTATTTTCAGACAGAGAAGTCCATAGTTTGTTAGGGCTTGTGTTTAAACGCCTACCAAATATGTTAGGTACATAGTATAAAACAAAGTCGCTTTCTCTGTCCCTATGTCCCTTTGTATGCTTAAATCTTTAAAACTACGCAACGGATTTTGATGCGGTTTTTTTTTAATAGATAGAGTGATTCAAGAGGAAGGTTTATAATATATGTATAATTTATCAGCATTGCACCCGTGCGAAGCCGGGGCGGGTCTCTAGTATGTTAATAAATTACTTCCAATAAATTCTTAATACTTGCCAAAACGGATGAATATGCTCACCAAATAGTGTATCACAAACTATTGTATAAAAATAAAGCTAATATTTCTTTTTCTTACATGCTATAAAAATATAATATAATCTATATTATTGTTAAATAGATGTCACCAATATTTTATATTATTACTTCCATTCCATTTTAGTCATTTTTGCTGAGGCAAAAAACTAACTGTTGGCCGTGAATTTTTTTGTTATACCAAACATATTACTACTTGCCCCAAACACAAGTAACGTGTTTATCGCTTTATGTATTCAATTAATATATGATAATAGTAGTTTATGCAACTGATACATAATGAGAGGCATTAAAACACGAGTGTGGTTTTATGAAACGAGCGTCAGCGAGTTTCATAATAGGATCACACGAGTGTTTTAAGGCCTAATTATGTACAGTTGTATACACTACTTTATCTACACACATATCATAAGTACTCTAAGATGGGTTCAGAAGCCATAAGGAAATGACCGGCACCACTAGTGCTACCTGTAAAATATCTAAAAACGACATATACTAATGCAGTAAGAAATAAATCTGAACAAATACATAAACAGATTATTTATTGTCATAGTTGTAATTTACATTTACATTGAAACAATATTTTCAACTAAAATGTGAATTACAATAAACTTATCACAATTATACTTTCGTAACAGCAAAGAACCAACAAACAAATGACAACAATAATGGCGGCAATTCGAACCTCCGTCAAGACGAATGTTTTTTTTTCTAAATGATATACAAACGAATGTATCCATATTCTCATGTCACTCGAGATTAAATGTCGTGCGGTTTTTATAAAAAAAACATACTGAATTGACGTTTCGTATCGATAACAATATTAATATCTATGGATACTAGAATAGAGACCTACTTTAGTTTTGACAGCTGTTCCAAATTTAAACTCATAACCTTACAAAAATTGATACTGTTATAATATTACAGTACAGATTTTACCTACTGCCACAGATAAGAAAGTTCTCATAGTAAAATTGGTTGTAGTAATGCTGGTCATTTCCTACGGTTTCTGAACGCATTTTAGAGCACTAATGATATGTGCGTAGATAAAGTACTTAAATAAACATTCACTTCACTCGGCACATATTTTATGGCCTTATAATCTTTGGTCTATTGTTTTTTATGTCGAAAATTGTTTGGCTGATATTGTTTTACATATATTTTTATGGCCGGAAATGGTTTAGTCTAACTTTTGTATGGAATAACATTGTTTAGTCGAATGTATTTTAGGCATAAAATTGGTATTCCAAATATTGGGGTCACTTATAATCGCATCCAAACTGTCGCATTTATTTAATTAATTCTAACCTAACCTACTGTTCTGGGAGCACCTTATTTTTGTCGAGGACGCAGTTTGACGCAGTTCTTCTAACCTATCCTACTGTTCTGGGAACGTCTCGAGCTATAGACTGAACGTAAAATTATTCTGATGTCTGTATATTGATTTTGGAATACAAAATTATTTAGTTTAGGGAGCTCTGTATAGAGTGGGTTTATTTTATATGGAGGCAATTAATTTTACTTTGAATTTAGTTTTAGGGTAGAAAAGCTTTTAAATAGTAGCGGTTTGTTAGTATTTACAACTATATTCTCTGTTAGTAATATACGCGATATAATCCGTTTTAATTGTTTTATTTAAACAATATGATATTATTAACATTTCTTTGAATTAAAGAACCCTGTAATACAAGTGCCTCCCTGAGATGTAGATCTGGCGAGTTAGTTTTGGAATTGCTGACATTTGTTTTCTTTTTACGTTTTACGTTTTCAACTCGCATATCCTTTAACTTTTGGAAAACTGACTCAACAAAAAAATGGTTGCCTGTAAAGTCGGTTTTACGGGCGAAGGAAGATTTTACGTGACAACGTCTTTCTCGGTAGAATATTTATTGATATGAATATTATTAAATTGCACAATAGGAAAATGTACCTTTAGATTTTTTTTTGGTTCGGATACCTTTGTATCCGACCGTTCCCTCTTTCCTCTTCCCTCTTCCCTCTTCCCTCTTCCCTCTTCCCTCTTCCCTCTTCCCTCTTCCCTCTTCCCTCTTCCCTCTTCCCTCTTCCCTCTTCCCTCTTCCCTCTTCCCTCTTCCCTCTTCCCTCTTCCCTCTTCCCTCTTCCCTCTTCCCTCTTCCCTCTTCCCTCTTCCCTCTTCCCTCTTCCCTCTTCCCTCTTCCCTCTTCCCTCTTCCCTCTTCCCTCTTCCCTCTTCCCTCTTCCCTCTTCCCTCTTCCCTCTTCCCTCTTCCCTCTTCCCTCTTCCCTCTTCCCTCTTCCCTCTTCCCTCTTCCCTCTTCCCTCTTCCCTCTTCCCTCTTCCCTCTTCCCTCTTCCCTCTTCCCTCTTCCCTCTTCCCTCTTCCCTCTTCCCTCTTCCCTCTTCCCTCTTCCCTCTTCCCTCTTCCCTCTTCCCTCTTCCCTCTTCCCTCTTCTCTCTTCTCTCTTCCCTCTTCCCTCTTCTTCCCGGAGAACGGATGGCCGTTGGGGCAGCAAAGTCCTAGAGTGGCGACCACGTATAGGAAAGCGCAGCGTGGGTCGGCCCCCAACTAGATGGACGGATGACCTCGTGAGGGTAGCGGGAAATCATTGGATGCGGTCTGCACAGGATCGCACTTTGTGGCGAATCATGGGGGAGGCCTATGTTCAGCAGTGGACGTCTGTGGCTGATAGATAGATAGTCTTTGTATCCGTTCGTTCCCTCTTCCCTCCTCCCTCCTCCCTCCTCCCTCCTCCATCCTCCCTCCTCCCTCCTCCCTCCTCCCTTCTCCCTCTTCCCTCTTCCTACATTTTAAAGTTTGAGAATCTGTGAACAGCATGATGACGTAGGCTTGTGTCAGTCACGTGGTTCCCCTTCCCTTCCACGGCGCTACAAAGTATTGCTACAATGACGTCATCTTAAAGTATTACTACAATGACGTCATGTTTTTCGTATGTGCGGCCGGCGTTCATCAATTTATTAGACGTTGTCACGTCAAAAATATATGTATATTTATATTTACCAAACTTACTCCCAAAATTGGTTGAGAATCAATTAAGAAATACGACCTTTAGGGGAGAGCAGCCAGAAAGCATTTTGACATCCAAATATCTTTACATACGAAGTAATTGTAGGCCAAGCTGAAACGGAGACTTCGCTCGCGCCGTCAATTAAGCCAGCGAGATATTTATTTCATTTTTCAATAATTTGTAGAAAAAATCATATTTCGGTTTCGGCAAATAAAATCATATTTCGGTAGGACACAAATGTAAAAACCCTTGATTTACGAGCAAGTATGTTGAAAAGTAATGTACGATTGTACGCGATATAATCATGATCCGTTTTAATTGTGCGACAATAATGTAAACAGAATAAAATACTATTTTTTAGTTAAGTAGTGTAAATATGACATGTGATGATTATTAAGAAATAAATCAGACGATGATCCTGTACCTATTTGTTTTTATTTAATATTAAAAGCAGTGGGGGGTCATTCTTATTGTCAAATTTAACTTTATCTTTACCGGTCCCAAACATTATTGTGCATTATAAAGTTTTTACAAGGTCCCTGAAGGTTTAAACATAAACCCGAAAATAAGGCTTAAGATCTTAACAGTTATGGCCCGGTAAGGATAAATTAGAAAAAAGTTACATTTATTGATTATCATCATTATTATCATCATCATGACTCATCATCATGACTCACTGCACAGAAAAATACAGTCAATTATCTCGCCCGAGAAATAGTAGTTTGTTTGTGACTGCTGTGCTTACGAAAAAAGGTATAGATACTATAATATAGATAGGTACGGCCCGTTTGAAAGAGATGACGATACGATTCAAGGTCAGTGCGCATAAAACATTGAGATGCTAGGTACTCGTACGATGCCTACAAATCGTTTTCTGCATTGACTTGCGTCCGCGCGTAACAGAAAAAGGCGCCATCTATCGATCATGTGATGTTCTAGTTAGGCTATAGAACACGACAACACGCACATCATGTTCCCATTTCTTCATTAGATGGCGTGACCGGGACGCATAAATCGCAGTCTCACTACTACCATCTGTTGGATAATCGAGGGAAAGAAAATAGCCAGTTGAATAGCCAGAGTTAGGGTCGTTCGATTTCCTTGTACCGCTTCGTCAATCTGTACTAGTATAGTATTATATAATCTGTGATATAGCTCACAGAGTATCTAGTTTTATTGACACTTTTTGGCGGCAGGTATTATTGTACATAACAACCAGAGTCTTTTGTACCAAAGTGTTAAGCTACCATTAAGGTCAACTGTACTTAATAACTCTCTATAAGTATTTGATAAGCTGACAGACAGACCGCTTTTGCGTTATTGGGGTGACAGGCGCGAGGGGTTATTATGAAACCCGTAGACATGGTGTAGTGTGAGTGACGTTTTCATTCAGCGCTGTGTTCACTGAAATTATTACATTTTAACCGACTTCAAAGGAGGCAGGTTCAATGTTCGATTTGTATGTAGGTATTTTTATTATAACCTCGCAACGCAGTTTTCGTGTTACTAAAATTAGATCATTACTGTCATTTTAAGAATGATTAAAATGACTTTGGCTTTGGAATTTGTACATTGTAGTGTACAGGTGCCATCAAATATATCGTAGCATATAATGCGTTCATAAATATCAGAGCACGACTCTTATGGACTGGGCGCTACAGTCCATGTTCAGATATTTATGAACGCCTTATATGCAGCGATATATCTGATGGCGACTGTACACTACATACTGTACAGACTGTACCCTAATCGGGTAAAAAATATATCTGTCATCTTTCAATGTCCCACCATCCTACCACAATGAAGAATTTTTTTTTAAATATTTCAAGTCTATTTATAGGCAGGAATAGGCCCCATTATGGACTGCATAGCCATGAAAAGTGTTGTTTCCCTACATAACCTTTGTATATTCTGTAAAAAACTGAAAATAGCTTTTAATAAGGACAACACTGACATAGATCTAGTGATGAGTAGCAAAAATAATAATCTGCTAATTTCTATACTTTTTATTGACTTATTAAAAACTCTTCTGTCTTATAAATAAATAAATAAATATCGGACAACTTCACACAAATCGATCTAGACCCAAATTAGGCTCACGAGGGCTTGTATTATGGGTATTAGACGACGATATACTGTATAGTATACAACACTTTTCATTGCTATGCACATGAAAAGTGTTGTTACCCTACATAACCTTTGTATATTCTGTAAAAAACTGAAAATACCTTTTAATAAGGACAACACTGACATCTAGTGACGAGTAGCAAAAATAATAATCTGCTTATTTCTATACTTTTTATTGACTTATTAAAAACTCTTCCGTCTTATAAATAAATAAATATCGGACAACTTCACACAAATCGATCTAGACCCAAATTAGGCTCAGGAAGGCTTGTGTTATGGGTATTAGACGACGATATACTGTATAGTATACAACACTTTTCATGGCTATGCACATGAAAAGTGTTTTTTCCCTACATAACCTTTATATATTCTGTAAAAAACTGAAAATACCTTTTAATAAAGACAACACTGACATCTAGTGACGAGTAGCAAAAATAATAATCAGCTAATTTCTATACTTTTTATTGACTTATTAAAAACTCTTCTGTCTTATAAATAAATAAATAAATATCGGACAACTTCACACAAATCGATCTAGACCCAAATTAGGCTCACGAAGGCTTGTGTTATGGGTACTAGACGACGATATACTGTATAATATATACTTATTAAATACATAGAACCTCATGACCCACACACAAATATTCGAGTTCATCACACAAATATTTGCCCTGGCCGGGATTCGAACGCGGGACCGCCGGCTCAGTAGGCAGGTGTGTCTACAAACCGAGCCAAACGCATCGTCAAAACTTCGTCAACTTCGACATCTTACAAATATATTTATTTAAAATTACTGGTAATTTAGACCTTTATTACATGAGATTTACCGTTTTTGATAAGATTTTTTTTGTAAAAGAAAAAATAACATCTAGTTTTTTGGGCAATTAACCATATTATTATTATAACATTGCCTTTCATTATCCTTGCGTATTTTTTCTTTTTCATCATATTTTGCCACCATGTCATATGAAAGTCAAAATAATTGTAAATTCATAATGCGCTACACCTCCGGACTTTTTTATTAGAAAAGTTTGTTGTCAGTTCATTTGCTCGCAACTCCTAAACAAGCAGATACAATGTTTTACCGGAGTTTTACATGGAACGTTGGATTACGTTCTATAATTCTAGAGAAACAAATCGTGGACCTGTTTAGTTGATTCCAAGAAGCACAATGTAGCAGCTACGGTTCAGTCCTTATATTTATTATAAAGATAAAGATGTGTAATATTAATACAGGCATACATGGTAATATGATTTTAGTAGTATTGTTTATTTCAACACAAGAAAAAGGGAAAAACAAAGAAACAGTAAATAAAAAACTTAAACACTTCTGACAACTATGTAAAAAAAAGCTAATATAAAAATAAACTAAAACAAATTCAAAAAATTGCTCCCCTCCGGCATGGTACCGAAAATGGTGGCAGCATTTCCTCGCTGAACAGCTTTGCTGATTCGTTGTGCGAGGAAGCAGCCAGCTCTTCGGTCCCCACTGGTATCTTTAAGCCTTTTGGAGAGCCCTTTGTGAAGTTTGTGGGCGCTGGGACCCCATGGACCTAGGGTCTCGACCACAAACGGTACAAAATTTTATTCGTGGCCGAGATCCTATATTGTTGTTAAAATAGTTAAGTAATTCGGTGAACATGTATAAATACGCCCCCCTGTATTTATACATGTTCACCGAATTACTTCGACAGGTACTGAATAAATTATCTGACTTGGTTTTATATTGTCGTTCACAACTTTTTGCGATAGAAGGAAGGTTGCGAGACTTGCAATTTTTTACATGTTACATTTTAGAGCTGTGTGTGCCGGATTGGTACGTGTGGCCGAGCCGCGCGCGCGCACCGGCCTGCTGCGCGCGGCGCCCTGGACCAGAGCCTTGCGTACGCTCAACCTGATTGCCACTAGAATTGATGTGTTCCATTGTTCAGTTAATGAATTCACAAAGATAACTTTATTTGTATTATGTTATTGCTCGTAAATATAATAATTGTAAATAATAATCTTATAATATTGTTGTGTTGCTACTCTATCGCATTGGGAAACTGTCATGATAGATGTAATGGTGATGTAAATAAATAAATAAATAAATTTTTGATGGGTAACTTTTATAAAATTGAAAATTAAAATTGTAAAAGTTTTATACAGTGGGGTTATGATTTCAAGTATCCGGGAGGGGTCACAGGACTCACATGGGACATGCAACACACCTCCGCACTTCATGATCACTTGGGATTTTTTCCACCTCCGGTATACTTGTTGAACAAGGTTTTAGTTTTAATATTCGCCACTAGGTGGCGCCAGTTGCACGCTGAATCGCGCTATCGTTACATCAACGTACACTGTATAAATGCTGTAGGTACACGACAACAGTTGCTCTATTTTTCAAAGTGTTTTTGTAACTAATTTTTGTAAAGCATTGTCGTGAATTCCAGCGATGATGCTTCTGTTTAACCTGTGACGGAAAAAGGGCCGTTAAAAAGTAAGGAGGGCAATCTCTGTATCCAAACTAAAGTGTCCTTTAAAATTGGTGGCGCTACTGTGCGAAAGAAGTTATAAGACTAATTAGTTTATTTATTTATGTCTAAGTATTTATGTAAGTAAATCTATATATTTTTTAACCGCCCACAAAAAAGAGGGGTGTTATAAGTTTAACATGTGTATCTGTGTATCTGTCTGTGGCATTGTAGCTCCCAAACGGATGGACCAATTTGTGTGCGGCTTTTTTTAATCGAAAGACTTTTCCGTCGAGATAGTGCTTAGCTATGTTTGGTGGAAATCGAACTAGTAGTTTCCAAGATATTCAGCTTTAATTGGAACAAGTGGCAAGATCTCAGCCAATATTGAAGCCAAGAATCCCAAATTTTGGTTAAAATGTTAAATTTTAGTAGCATTTTCTATAACATTCACAAAATGGAGGTCTCATGGCGGCCAGTTAGTTGTGAATGGATCTCAGCCAATATTGAAGGCGAGAATTTTGATTAGCATTATCCAGATCACTCACGAACTGAGGGTCTCATGATAACCAGCTACTTAGATTGCAACCAACAATTTAATAAAATGTTGACAGTAGGTACAATAATTTCGTATCTTGGAGCTGAAGATGACCGTTGGAACTCTTAAACAATACAAGATGAACTCATGGTGTTCGGGCTCGTCTGATTGGTCTTGATAAGCAGAACGGGTCTGAAATTATTTTTATTTCTATTTATTAATAGGGGTAGGGTAGATATAGTTATTTGTTATGCAAGGCTGCAAAGTTGTTATTTGGCGCGAGTGTTGAAATTGAAAGCTGAACGTAGCGAGGCTTTCAAGACACGAGAAGCTAAATAATTTTGCAGCCATGCGGAACATACAACATTTCACCTCACTACAGCGAGGAAAATGCAAGATTCAAGAAAAACAATTAAAACATAAAAATAATCATAATTAATATTGCCTTCTATTTAACACATCAAATTTAAAACATAACACACTCAAATCCAAACCAAATAAATACGAGAGAAGCACATGTCATGATTTGTAGGATTTAAACTGGAAATGTAGTGAATATTTTATGAACGCAGCTATATTTTGAAAATATTAACCGTCAAACCTGGTAACACAGGTGTTCTAATTAATATGATATCTGAACGCAGCGACAAGCTGCCTAAATATTATTTTAGAATAGCAACACTGATCACTTGTCTATGATTAATAATCTATCAACCAATAAAAATGTCCTGTTGATGGTAAGTGAACTTCCTGATTGGTTCGCTTCGGACCAATCACTGATCAACATTTTCCCGCGTTTTGACATGACGGGTGGTGCCGAAGTTATCGTCAGGACAGGCATTCTGGTGGAAGAACTGACAGAGAGAGGAAGCCGAGAAAACCTCTACAATTCAGAAGTACTAAATGAACAAACTCCCACATGGTGGACGAACTGATACTGAACAGTGCACGTAAGTACTATTGAAGTGTTGCAATATAATTATACACTATTTTAATTAACGAATTTCTATGTTTTTTATAAAGTAAACCTTATCCGTTATATGTTGAGTTAAATGCCGATAGCGTTTAATAATTTTTCTTCTGTTCCTGTGTCATGAAAAAAAAAACTAAGAAAGTTTAAAGGACAAAACAATTTTCTTTGGTTAAATCCATAACGAGTTTTTTTTTACTTGAATGCGTAAGTCGGTACTCTTACCCGCATATAAAAAAAATATATATTTGTAGTATTTTTTCCGCTGGAAATGTATTCGTTATATTATAGATATTGAAGAGTTAGTATATTTATTAGTTAGTACATTAAAGTAGTCAAATATTATGATGAAAGTAATTTAAATATGATCTAAAATCTACCTTGTGTTAAGACAAAATTCTCCATATCATCAAATTATAAGGATTCAAGTAGTGTTAATTTTTTTTGGGTTCGAATGATAAGATAAATTATGTTGTTTGTTCAGATTTTCATTGTAGTCATTAGTAAATTAGCATGACTTCTTCGGATATATTATATTTGAGATATATATCTTATAAATAAATACAAATTATATTGGAATTGAGATGCAACATGTTTCTAAATAACCCTAGTAAGCGTCATAAAAGTAACTTGGTATGTATTGTTCTATTTACTTATTACATGGTGATAGTTTTTAAAGGACGTGACATGAGCATCGATTTTGTGATACACATCACATATGTGAGAGTGCATCTGGATTTTGGTTTGTCTGGCGTGAGCGTGCGTCTGGATTTTGGTTTGCTTGACGTGAGAGTGCGTCTTGATTCTGGTTTGTTTGACGTGAGAGTGCGTCTGGATTTTGGTTTGTTTGGCGTGAGCGTGCGTCTGGATTTTGGTTTGCTTGACGTGAGAGTGCGTCTTGATTCTGGTTTGTTTGACGTGAGAGTGCGTCTGGATTTTGGTTTGTTTGGCGTGAGCGTGCGTCTGGATTTTGATTTGTTTGGCGTGAGCGTGCGTCTGGATTTTGATTTGTTTGGCGTGAGCGTGCGTCTGGATTTTGATTTGTTTGGCGTGAGCGTGCGTCTGGATTTTGATTTGTTTGGCGTGAGCGTGCGTCTGGATTCTGGTTTGTTTGACGTAAGAGTGCGTCTGAATTTCGGTTTGTCTGACGTCGCGTAAACGTGCATTTAGTGATTATTTGCATTGTACGCGTTAGCTTGCGTCCTAGTTTAGTATGGTCATGTGAGCTGAATGCTCTAGATTTTTTTTAACGACGAAAGATTAAGTTTATAATTTTAACACGAACATAAGTTTGAATAATATTAAAAGTATGAACATGTATTTGGATATTGTAAAAATACGAGTCTTTGTTGAATTAAGAAAAGAGAGTTAAAGTTTACGAATTAATTCACAATAAAACTTAAATGTGCGCTCAAAGTTAAGGAAAATAATGAAAAGAATAGTATAGAATAGAATAGAAGTAAAAGTTATTAACAGCTATCGTCATAGATCGGAATACAGATTTTTTTTAGATGATGTTAGACTCAACTACCTCCAGTGGCGAGCGCCTGCGTTTAGTCCTGAGAAAAAACCGGATAGTCAGTATGTCTAGTGAGAGTTCCGATGACGATATACCTCCTGTTATTACAAGAAGGAGACACCTATAAAAATCTACTGATGAAGCAATTACTGATAGTGACAGACAGTTGAGTGGCAAGAAACGGAGACATGAAACTTCAAACAGTGATGAAAGGCAAGACAACTCTAAACGTCGTCGATCAGGTGGTTCAAGTAACAACGTAAATGCTGCTGATTTAATAGAAGCATTAAAAAAAAAAAAAAAACCTTCTATTAGTTCACACCAGATGTTAAACGCTTTACCTGAGTTTGATCCAGATAGTAAAAATCAGAATATTGATATAATGTGATGATGTGCAACCATGCACAAGGTGAATGAGTACGCACGCATATATAATGGGATGACATTCAAATATGTAGTATAATATAAGTAATTCTTAGTTAAGTTTTATTTTAGGTAAGTTTTCATCTTCACAATAATTTGCATGCGGTGTTTACCTTTAAGTAATTGTTACACTACAGAATATTTTGCCTGGATAGAATTTAATACATTGTATTGGTGTAAACAATTGTTGGTGAACCTTAATAAAAAAAAAAAAAAAAAATATCTCATTTTGCGACGCAGAAACTGACTGGCACAGCCAAGAAGTGGTTTTACTCCTTGCCAAGCTTACTTCACATGGCTTGACTGAGAAGTGAAATTACGCCGAGCTTTTCCGATTGATGAAAATTTTGCTATTATGTTAGAAGATATGTTCGCTAGGAAGAATAAAGCAAACGAGAACCTGCGTACATATTTTTATGATAAATTAATGCTTTTAAACCGTTGCGAAATCACCGGGAAAAAGCTGGTAGATTGCTTTATTCATGGCATGTCTGATGTATCGATGAGAAATAGTGCACAAGCACTTAAATGTTTAGAACCTGAGGATTTACTGCAGTACTTCGTAATTCAGCAACCAGAAGCCAAAGTATTTTCTGTCACGCAGAAGAAACGAGGATATACTGAAGGAATGGAACATAAGGTGTTTCATAAATAAGTGCTTCCAGAAGAAAGAAAAACGAAATAATTCATCTGTGTTGTGTTTTAATTGTAATGAGGAGAGACATCGATTTGGTAACTCTCCAAAGGTTGTAATAAAATGCACCATTTGCAAGAAAGTTGATCACAAAGACCAAAACTGTCGATTTTCCTCTTCAAATAACAAAGAGAATATGAAAAAAGTTCTGAATATTGATAGTTCTAGTACGAATCAGAAATTTATTAAAAAAAATTGATGTTAACAATAAATCATTACAAGCTTATATTGACTTTGGTAGTGACTGCTCCCTTATCAAGCTTAGTGAAGCAGAAAAACTGAATCTAGACAAAATTCTATCTGATTTACCTTTGATTAGAGGATTTGGCAATTTTCATATAACACCTATTTGTAAATCTAAAGTAACTGTTCGCATTGATGAAATACAAGCTGATGTTTTAGTACATGTTGTCCCTGATAAATATTTACACGTACCTATATTAATAGGGCAAAATTTTACAGAGATGCGTAATGTCACAGTCTTCAAGGACAGTAATAGCTTGATATTTTTTTAAATAATCCCCTAGCTACGATGGATTCTGAGCTCGAAATGGAATCTGGAATTGTCAAACTGGTAGTAATGATATTGTTTTTACTGGAGTGCACTTTGTACCAGTCTATATTAATAATGAACCCTACAATGGAGATGTATATGTTGAAGCACAAATGCGACCAGTTAATGGTAAAGAGTATCGTATGCTACAAGGAGTGTATAATTTTAAGGATGGCAAAGGAAACATATTGGTATCCAGTCTGTCAGACACGCCTGTTACTTTAAAGAAGGACATTTTATTAAGTCGAGCTTTTCCGTTTAAGGAAGTCAATGTGGTCGACGTGAGACGAATAAGTACAGGAGTAGATACAACTCTATCACCTATAAATATAAACGAAATACAGATAGGTGCCAATATATCTAACGAGGTATTGATAAAATTACACGAATTATTACAAAAATACCGTGAATGTTTTGCTTGTTCGTTAGATGAAATAGGATGTGCCCCTAAAGAATTCGAAATGAAAATTTAATTAAAAGACAACAAACCGATTGTCTATCGACCATATAGACTTTCTCTTTCGGAAAGAACTAAGGTTAGAGAGATGATTTCTGACCTCTTAAATAATGAAATCTTCAGAGAATCAAGTTCGCATTATGCCAGCCCAATCTTGATGGTTAAAAAGAAAACAGGTGACCAACGATTATGCGTCGATTTTAGAGCTTTAAATAAAAATACTGTTAAGGGTAGATTCCCACTTCCGATCATTGAAGATCAAGTAGCGAACCTCAGTGGAAACAAGTTTTTCACCACATTGGATATGGCATCAGGCTATTATCAAGTTCCACTAGCTGAAGAGAGCAAACACTTAACGGCCTTTGTTACTCCGGACGGCCATTACGAATTTAATTGCATGCCGTTCGGACTAGCCGCCGTGTTTCAGAAATTAGTAAGATGTTAGGTACCAGTCGATTTGAATCGGTACTTGCGTATATGGACGATCTGCTTATTCCGACTGTCCTTGGATGAGGGTCTTATAAAGCTTAAAAATGTGTTAAAGTTAGTGAAGGAATATGGCCTTACTCTGAAACTTTCAAAGTGTTGCTTCTTTTGCACGACAATTGATTATCTTGGATACGAAGTCTCAGAAGCAGGCAGGTAATTTTTTACTTACAGTCTTACAGTAAGTAAAGGATACTTACTTAATTTTTTTTTCAGTTGGCAATTTTAAATGGCAACAATTTTTTTTTTTTAATTTTTAAATTGGAATTGAATAGTCGGCGAAATAAAATTATGCAAAACATTAGTTGGGAAGCGATCGAATCGGCCATACGATTTTCAGCAATAAATTAGAGAACCGTATATTGGACATTTTAGGGGTAAGTAATTAGTAAATTACAAACCTGGGGCGGTGAATTCGTGAATGTCCCAGATCGCAGGCGTTTGTTAACATAAATATGCGATGTGGGACTTAACGAATTACCGCCCGTGGTTTATCAAAAGTTTACGTCTTGTCTTGACCAGGAAGCGAGATTTTCTCCCAGCAGGAAATCCCATTTTAGGTCTACGGTGACGTATATAGTACATTATGTATCAAGGGTGGTAAACGAGGAATTAAAAACGAGTGTCTATTAGAAGCCTGGAGCCGAAGGCGAGGGCTTTAATGACACTAGTTTGGAATTCCTTTACCACCAGAGTCACGTACGACGTTTTTCATCACACTTTGGAGGAAATAAAACAAAAGTAGTAGTTATTGTATTAAGCAGTTTCCACTCACGTGAAATTGTCAGGAACCATCGGCGCGCGCGCTCAGAGCGGAACGTCGATCAAAGTATCAGCAGTGACGAGTTTACCG
This sequence comes from Apotomis betuletana, assembly GCA_932273695.1. Classification (NCBI taxonomy): domain Eukaryota; kingdom Metazoa; phylum Arthropoda; class Insecta; order Lepidoptera; family Tortricidae; genus Apotomis; species Apotomis betuletana. The sequence continues at coordinate 8,168,527 of OW026322.1, forward strand.
CGGCGGTGTACGGGCAGCCGTCCCTGATGAAGAGCTCCAAACGAGTTCGAAACATGTCGGGCCGTTCCTGACAATTTCACGTGAGTGGAAACCGCTTAATACAATAATTAAATATGTCTCACGAAAGTTTTAATAAAATTAAAAGTAGTAGTAGTCAATACCAAAATTACATACCGCCCTAGGGTGTAATATACTATTTACCGCCCGGCTTTCTAGCCCGTAAACGCTTAAAGTGTGATAAAAATTACTTACCACCCTAGGGCGTTATTTAAGACTTACCGCTCGCTTTTCTAGCATGTAAACCCTTGTTTACGAGCAAGTGTGATAAGATGAAAATAGAAAAACCGCTATATTAGGAAAGCATTTATTTTATTTATGTTATGAAAGTCAGTAGTCACAGAAAACGATGCAGTGCGTAACAGCTACGTTATTGCTTCGGCCAGCAGTTCATCCACCCGTACCGGCAGTCCGCATGATTCGGGTACCCATGGGCACGGCAACACTCGTCCTTTTCAGGAAAACTCCTGTTGCATACCTCGTTACACGCGTCCACGCGCACAGCAACTGCCACAGATAGCATCAGAGCGAAGACGACGAAAAGCAAGATGGCCGTTTTGGCTGTCATGTTGTTTATTTTTTTCTGGCTTTACAATGATGAGCTGTCAAAGTTGATGTTGGCTCAGTAACAGTTGGAAATGGTATGAAGTTGAAATGTTGAGTCTGTTTTTATAGTCAGGGTCTAAATTCGATGAAGCATTGCGATTGCTCTATGTTCCATATTTCACACATTTCTGAGGTCACGTTGCCAACATCAAGGGCTAGGCTTTCAGTACGTTTAGCACAACTGTGACGCGACAAATACTGTATGTCACTACTACTATCAAGGATTGAATTCGCGGTATTCATGCATTTTTGGGTTTTTCACTTATTGACCGACCGAGCGAAGCGTCTCCGTTACAGCTTGGCCCATAATTTCCTATGTCCGGATATTTGGATGTCCAAACGCATTCCGGCTGTTCTCGCCCAGAGGTCGCACTCGTATTTCTCATACGATTCTCATCAAATTTTGTATGTGTGTTCGATAAGTACCTACACTACGTACTGTGTTTTTTGTCGATTCAGTTCTTCAATTTTTTTCAAAAGGGTTTGTTATTCAATATCAGCTAGTCACTTACCATCAGTGCCCTTACCTTACCAAGAGTTTACAGTGACCGTACACGCCAGCGACAGCGTAAACGGTTTGTATGGAGAATTGTAGTTCTACAAAGTAACCGCTAGGGGCGCTGTACTCCATACAAATTATTGCTGTCGCTAGCGAGTACGGTCACTTTAACTTATGGTATGCATACAGTTAGTTGGGCATTTTCCGCAAGTCCACATCCAACGTGCCTATTTTGCGTGAAAAGGGGGTAGCGCTACTCCAACCACCCAACTCATCGATGAACCTCAGCAAAGCTTTTATGTTGCTTGTGACTTGTACGGTACTCGGAGATCCTAGGTACTTCATCGTGTATGCTTTTACCTGTTTGCAGTCTAGTGGAATGTGTATGGTGGTTTCTTCTGCCTCCATGCTCTGCATGGAGCAAGCAAGGGCAGTCTGCTATAAAACGGAAAGGTGTTTGTTCAGAGTATTATCTCCCATTATTAAGGCTCCTGATCCGTTCAATAATGCTAATTGTTTTAGACATTTTCCTCTATGATCAAACATGTTTCTTAACATATTGTCAATGTTAATACTTAGAACAGGGCCATTGCAATTTATTGGTATATATTTGAAACCTACAGTTTGAATTTTTCATTGATAATTTTTGTTTCAAAAACTACTCGAAATTGATAAAATTCAAACAGGAAACTGGTTTTTTCAACAAATTTTCGACTGCACGTAGTGAAAGCATGAAATAGCTATGTTTACGATCTGGATGCTGGAACTCAGGGAAAAATATTATTCACTTCAAAAAGTTTGTAAGTTGTTTGAATTTATCAATATATTTGTCATACGATTAAAAAAATATTTAAAAAAAGAATAAGGCCTCTTAACGAAGTTGGTTCCTGTGGATTCTCAGTGATAGGTGGCGAGCGCCGACGGTGGCGCGGTGTACGTGGCATGCCTGCCCCGCCGCTTACCGCTAAGAGAGCGTCTCCATTGAACTATATTGTTAGTAATAATTAAATAATGAATTTTGGAATATGAATTTGTGTAAATTAATATTATTTTAAATTGAGTATTAATTTTAATGTATTGTTTGACATTATTTCCGAAATAGTAATAATAATAATTCATTGAAACCGTAATTTTTTGTAAATGTAATCGTAATTTTAATCTTGTAATTGTGTATATAACTATAATGACCTGTGATCTGCTTCACCAATAAAATGAGTTTGAAGTGAGGAAAAGCGGAGACGTCCGGAATAGACCAATCACCGCAGTTGAAATCTGTATCTCAGCTCCGCCACTTGATTGGTCGATTCCGCACGTCTCCGGTCCGCTCCGCTCCTAAGAATAAGGTGGAAAGAAAGAAGTCTGGGCATCTCCGTTAGGACAATAACAATAGGTAGTGTAAATGTGCGTATGTATGCAAATAAATATTTATTTCTTTTTTCTTTCGTTCTAGGTATATTGTAATGTCACTGCTGTAACTACGAACATCGTTCTACATGCATGGTGTGTTCTTTATCAGGTCTTGAACTCTTCCCCTGTAAAATAAATAGAAACACGTTAAAGATATAAAATATTAATCGGTACAAGTTTAAATAAAAAAAAATTTAACACCCCGACACAATTAACTGATCATCATGAGACCCTCATTCAAAGTGATATATAAAATGCTACTGAAACTGAACATAACTACAAAATTTGGAATTCTTAGCTTCAATATTGGATGAGATCTTGTCACTTGTTCCAATTAAAGCTGAATAAATTGGAAACTACGGGTCCTATTTTAACCAACCATAGCTAAGAATCATCTCGAGGGACAAGTCTTAAAAAGTCTTTCGATTAAAAAACCGCATAAAAAACAGAAAGGCCGTGACAAGATCACAGCCATTATTGAAGCTAAGTATTCCGAATTTAGTAGTTACTAGCTTTTGCCCGCGACTACGCCCGCGTGGAACTTGGAAGTATGGAAGCAATCTCGTACAACACGATAGATATCCACCTAATCACCTTAATTAATAAAAGTGATTATTAAAAGCGCCTAAGCAAATGTAAGAGCAATTGTACTTTTGGTCTAATCATTAAATTTCCTACAGGGTCATCAAGGTCATCTTGAATTACTTACTCACTTTTCACTCTTTTTAGGGATAATTTCCAGGATGAAAACTATCCTATGTCCTTCCTCGGATCTTAAACTATCTCCATGCCAAATTCCATCAAAATTGATTCAGCAGTTTAAGCGTGAAGAGGTAACAGACAGACAGACACACTTTCGCATTTATAATATTAGTATGGATGTTCAGTTTTAGTAGCATTTTCGATATCACTCATTGAATGAATATCTCATGATGATCAGTTACTTGTGCCGGTGGAGTTTTTAAAGGTTTCATTTAGATTATTATTATTAATAAGTTCTTACTTTAGTATATAGAAGTTCTGCTGCCCGGGGTCTAGGGTGGAGTACACGAAGCGAGGTATTTGGTTCACCAGGACCCACACATCATCTGATTTCACCTTCAGATCTGTAACGAATTCAACTGGATTGAGCTGCTGCAAGCTTTTATCCCTAGATCTGACTAAGTCGGGTCTAGGGATACTGCTGGACACAGCGTGCATCGTCAGGAGGTTCCTCTCTCTGCATTCCTTACCACCGGTAGCCTCTATGGGTAGGATCTGACTAAGTCAGGTCTAGGGATAAAAGCGTCAAGCGTCAGGGCCTAGGCTGCCGGTGGTTAGGGCTGCAGAGAGAGGAACCTCCTGACGATGCGCGCCGTGTCCAGGAGTACCGCATTCTGCATCTGACCCTTGATCCAGCCATCTAGCGAGAGTCTCTGAAGGTGTTTGTCGAGACTTCGCTATGAGATCGTTCGCCGAAACGACTATCGGGGCAATGATCGTCGAATCAACATCCTATACATAGCGGTCACCTCGTGAGCCAAGTCAAGGTACTTGCTAAGTTTGTCCTTCTCGGACTTCAAGACAACCTACTTTTTTTTTGTAAATAAATATCAGACAACCTAACACAAATCGATCTAGTCTCAAATGAAGCTCAAGAAGGCTTGTGTTATGGGTACTAGACGACGATTATACATAGTTAATATAAAGATAAATATATATACTTAAATACGTAGAAAGACCATGACCCAAGCACCAATATCGAGTTCATTCGAACCCGGGACCGCCGGCTCAGAAGGCAGGTCTCTACAAACTGCGCCAACCGCGTCGTCCTCACTATAGTCCTTACTACATTGGTATCAATCTTCTTCTGGGGGTCCTAATAATTTAAGACCCCCGGATTTACCTGATATGTACACCAGTTTCTCATGATCCTGAGCCACAAGCCTCACGTTCTCCGTCGTCAGGGGTTTATTAGTCTTCCAACAGAGGATGCCATCTTGAGCCACGTTGCCGAAAAAGAGGACGCCGCTGCGGTGAAGGTCGTGGCTCCCGCTCTGGGTCTTTGATCCTCTTGAGCCTAGAAGCTGATGAAAATAATCACTTTTTTACAAAAATAACCGACGGATTATTACAATGACACGAAAAAATTACATTTATAGGCTCTCGCATCAGGGTCAGTGGTCCAATAGGTAGGAAACAAATGTTTAAGTAAGCTCCCAAACAACAAACGTGATCGGTTGCGTTAACTTTGCACCTCATTTGTATGCGGCGCCATACGCACCAGGTACAAACTAAATTTTACCCGGCCAGTTAGATGGGTTTGTACGGAACTCTCGGTCCGACTCGCACTTGTAATCGAGTAAAAATAATAGTTTGTAGTGAAAAATAATATAAAGAAATGAAATTATTTTAAACTGAACACTATTTGAAAGTATTGAGATGTTGACAATAGCGGCGATTTTTTTTTAAACCTTTTGTCTGTGTTTGATAAGGAGCCTGACGAACAATTCGAACCTATTGTTTTACTTTCTAAAGTTGTCGTGGTATTAATCAACTCTTATCCAACTCACTTGAACATGTTTTGCAATATTTCCGTTCTTCGCAGATTTTAAAACTGTTGTGTCAACAGCAAACTCCTGGGTGGAGACCAGGGGATGAAAGAAGGCTTTCCTGCTCCCTGCAGCGTCACGCTGAGACAACGCGATGCTGAATAAGCCATCACGCCAGTTTATCACGTGCCCTGGAACCATGTTTAAACCAGGGTATTTAAATAGTTTAAGCCGTGATATCGTCTTATAAATCGATGAACGCCAGCTGCACGCACGAAAAAGCATGACTCATTTTCACGTTCCGCCTGAGCCGAGCGTGCAAGATAGATAGATAGTTAATAGATAGCCTTCCCGATTAGTAAGTATATAATTGAATATTGCAAATTTGTCAACATACTATATTTTCCTCTACTTAGGTTCGATATAATCTTAAAAAATTAAGATTAGAGTCTAAGCTGTAATTTAATGTCCGTTTTTTGAAATAAACAGTTCAAATTTTAAATTTTTTTTTTTTTTTATAGAGAGGCACGATCGGCCTAAGCGTTCGGCTTGTGACGCATCTATCTCTCTTCCACGGCATACGTTATCATTATCACGTAAAATTAATGTCCGTAAACTGACTTGACAGACAATCAATTTTTTATGAACTTACTAGTTGCGCCGCGCTGTGTTACCCACTTATCCCACGGGAACACTAAATTTTTTGGGATAAACAGTATTATTGACGATCATTGCATTGTTTATTTGAAAGGCTTACCTTAGCAATTAAAAGAAACAATGCAAAGATCGACACCCGAAGCATAAGGAAAAAATCGAAAGGCTTCTTCGGTTCGGGGGGGGGGGGGAGAGGTTAACACCTAGGACCGCTAATCTAGAGGTACTGCGTTCGATTCCCGGTCATTACCGCCAGGTAACGCATTGAAATATTTCTTTGTGCTTTCATCATCTTTGTATCAATAGTTCAATATAGAAAATTGTGGTGTGTACCCACATTCAAAATAATGAGACATTACAAATGTTTCACATATCGTTGTTGAGTTTTTGGCAATTTTATATGCCAGTTCGACTAATATATTGGGACCTACGGTTGCGTTTATCAATTGATAAATAAGTGACAAAGCATCTGTCACTCACACTCGCATTTAGTCAAAACGGGACGGGTGCTTTGCCACATATTTATCGCATGATAAAAGCAAGCATCATAATAGGCTAGTTGACTCATGTCAAATTGTAATAAACTAATGTTTATTCCGTATAGTATTTTGCAAACGAAACCTAAATATATATTTTTCAATTCACAACACTGAAAGATGGCTGAAAAAATTGAATTTGAAAATATGGTTCTTAATATGTATTTTGAAATGCTTAAAACGCTGTCCGCCATTTTCGCTTATAATAGTGACGTCATGGGTCCTGTAAAGAAAACTGAAAGTCTACTTTGACGACTTCAAATAGTGTCGTCCCTCTCGATCTCCTGTAAAGTATATTGGAGTGAGTGGAAAGGCGACGTCGACGTCGACGGCGTACGACGGTCGAAATTCGAATTCTACGTCACGCCACAGATTAGCAAAAGGCAAAAATGGTGGACGGCGTTTTTGACTGTTCATGAAATTTCTAATTTTCAATTGATAAAATTTAGCTTTCTAGCTTTCACAAAAATACAAGACATTTTTTTAGAGCTAGTAAAATAATTATTAACCATTTTAAATATAAATAAATAAATATTAAGGGACAATCATACACAAATCGACCTAGTCCCAAACTAAGCAAAGCTTGTACTATGGGTACTAGACGACGATATACATAATATGTAAATACATATATAGATAACATCCATGACCCAAGAACAAATATTTTGCACAGATATTTGCCCTGGCCGGGATTCGAACCCGGGACCGCCGACTCAGTAGGCAGGTGTCTACAAACCGAGCCAAACGCGTCGTATAAATAAATTTCAAAACTGGGTCTACTAGCCTATTATGGGACCTAGGCTTACCAGCGACAGTAAAGTTCATCGCCCCCTCGTCCAGCCTGAAGCTGTCATCTTGGATCCTCCAGCTGTCCTGGTGTCTGAGCGAGAAGACGATCAGTCCGTTGGTGGCCAGGTCCGTGATGTACGCGTGCGTGTCTTCACAGGAGCTGCCGACGTCCACCGTGATGGACGTGAGACCTGTAAGAAGTCATTAGAATTATTTAAAGATAAACCGGCCAAGTGCGAGTCGGATTCTTTGTTTTTACAAGCTTTTGTTTAACTTGCATTGTATGTATGTAAGTATGCTTGTTCGGGTGGAATCTTGCAACTCAATTTTGAAGCAGATATCGTCAACCGATTGAGCTGAAATTTTGCATACTTACTTAACTTTGACGACAATACAATAATATGGTATCATGGGGCTGATCTGATGATGGAGCCGGAAGGTGGCCATAGGAACTCTATAATAGAAAAAGCAATCCTATCGAGCTTGGGCTCTTTAGAATCGTCTCAGTGAGCATTTGATTGATATCCAAAGAAAAGTACAGTCGGCTATAAAAGCTAGTCACTAAAATGAAATTTTTGACAGAAACTTATTTACGTTTTCGATACCATACCTATCTGCGCCATTTTGATTGAAAATTTCGAAATACTGAATCGTCAATTAAATATTATAATTATCGAACCTACTTAATACTTATAAAATTTAATGTGAATCGGTTGAAAAATGAGACCTGCAGGCGAGAACCGCCGGAAATCGCGACATACGAAAGAATTTAAGGCCAAGCTGGAACGGAGACGCTTCGCTCGCTAGGTCAATACATATCTCAAACCATTGATATCAATTGTAAAAGCACAAATAGGGTAAATAAATATTGAAATAAATAAAATATTAGTATGATCACAGTAGAGTCAACTAAGGGATAAAATCGTGAAATAAACAATACAAATATCAACATACAAGGCCAAAATAAAATTTTGAGAAGCCTCCTGGCGATGGGGTGGTGCAGTGGTTGTCATGTTGAACCCCGTCTCTTCATCCAGACTGATTGCTTTGCTTATAATGCCATAAGATTACATATATATAACCAACCTGCCGCCGTCCTTTCATCAATCAGGTCAGTTGGCTTGAGCTGGTACCTCAGAATCTGCTCGTTTGTATTGAGATTGTACACGATTATTGCTGGAGGTTGAATCTGCTTTCTCTCTCCTGAAATACAGAAGATAAGTATACATTTTTTTCTTTAATTGCGACTCCACACTGCTCGCGAAGTATGAGTTTCCGCAGCGAAGTGCCTCTCCACACTATCATAATCCATACTTAATATTATAAATGCGAAAGTGTGTCTGTCTGTCTGTCTGTTACCTCTTCACGCTTAAACCGCTGAACCGATTTAGATGAAATTTGGTATATACATAGTTTCAGTCCCGGGGAAGGACATAGGATAGGTACTTTTCATCCCGAATAAATTTAGTGTTCCCGTGGGATGAGCGGGTAACACCGCGGGGCACAGCTAGTAATAAATAAATAATAAATAAATATAGGACAACCTCACACAAATCGATCTAGTCCCAAATTAAGCTCAAGAAGGCTTGTGTTATGGGTAATAGACGTCGATATACGCACTTATATAGATAAATATATACTTAAATACATAGAATAACCATGACCCAAGCACAAATATTCGAGTTCATCACACCAATATTTGCCCCGGCCGGGATTCGATCCCGGGGCCGCCGGCTCAGTAGGCAGGTGTCTACAAACCGAGCCAAACGCGTCGTCAAATCATATTGCCCAACTTCGGTCAACTTCGCGAGGATGTGTAGCACTAGGTAAGAGTTAAGAATACTTACTTTATATGTTTATTTATACGATTAAAAGATAGACATTGATGTGACTAAGACTCTCACGCAAGAGAGAGAGAGAGAGAGAGAGACTGTGACTGTGATAAATAGAGACAGAAAGACATAGTAACAGACAAATGTGGAACGAGATAGATAGTCTCTATTATAGATAGGTTCAATTAGTGACAAACCGTGGTAAGTGAAAACATTGGTCCTTCGAGCCGGATTATCGTGAAGCATTGAGAAAATGTGGTCTCACCAGGAACCTCCAGCAGCCCGGTGTCCACCGCCCACAGCCGTCCGCACTCATCGGTCCTGGGTCTGTACACGGACACCAGCGAGCTTCTGCTTCAGTTCAGGGTTGAAAGAAGACTATCTGACATACTTTTAATGTCATGGTAACAGATGTCAAATAACGATGGATGAAGACAGATAGAGAGAAAGAGAGAGAGGGGGAATGAAAGAGAAAGATAAGTATAGAAACAGATTAAAAAATCTGCAAAAGATTCAGTGACAAATAGAGATAGATAGAGAAAAATAGAGATTGAAAGAGACATATAAAATGGGGTACTAAAATTTGATAGAGACTAGGTAAAGAGGACGAGAAAGTGGCATAAAGAGATATAAATAGACTGTGACAGATAGAGATAGAAAGAGATAAACTAAGAGAGAAACAAGTTCAATTCAGTAAGTTGTAGTGTACGAACATACCATAGACACATTTGTACCTACTTATTCTAAGCAAATAAATACTTATTCTATTGGTCCTTCGAACCGGATTATTGTGAGTGGGATAATGTGGTTCTCACCAGGAACCTCCAGCAGCCCGGTGTCCACCGCCCACAGCCGTCCGCACTCATCGATCCTGGGTCTGTACACGGACACCAGCGAGCTTCTGCTGGCCACGTCAGGATACGGACGCAGCGCGGGAGTTGGGTCTGACAGATCCACGTAGTTCAGGGTTGAGGGTATGCCTGGTGTGAGATGGATTTTATTACTTACTAGTAGGTGCCCCCAACTTCGTCAGTGTATTTTTTCTTTGCCGTAATAGTATCGTATAACCATCTTTGAATGTCCAGCTACCCCTGTACCAAAAATAGTTAAAATTTGTCCGGCCGTTTCGGCGTGATTATTTATTTTATTTATTTATTTCATAAGTAAGTACAAACAAAATTACATTTTATTATAACGGCATCGTTAAACCAATTTGGTTTGTCTCGATGCTACATTCCGCAATAAATAATAATACATTATAAACTAATTCCTTAAACACATCTTATAGTACCTAAACAGAATTGCACTGAGCGTTATCAGCCAGCGCGCTGCAATAACCGGTCCGCGCGCCCACTGATGCGAGGACAAAGGAAATTATGAAAACAGATGGCGCCAATAATAATATAGATGTATTTCAGTTTGTCAGAGATTAAAGGAGGCAGCTATTCAGAATAGGGTATAATTGATATTATACAGACAGATCAAATTATCACTTTGTTATGAACTGTCCAAACACTCGGACAGTATGAAATCTACGTAATTACAATAATATTATATGGTGAATTATTATAGCCTCTTAATTTTAACTATTTTGTCATTTTAAAATCACCAAAAGCATGAGACTATGATAATATAAATAAGAACGGATTATTTTTTGAAATAGCATTGAATGTGACAATTTTCATAGTGATTACAGGAAAGTAGTAGGGTGGTGGAAAGGTTAACATGCTGGACCGGTAATCCAGAGGTACCGGGTTCGATTCCCGGTCTCTTCCACCAGGTTACGCATTTAAATTTTTCTTTGTGCTTTGTTCTTTGTATCAATAGTAAATAATAAAAAATATCTCTAAAGTCGGTTTACGGACGATAATTTTACGTGATAACGTATGCCGGCCTATGGAGTGGAAGAGAGATAGATGCCTCAGAAGCCGAACGCTTGGGCCGATCGTACCTCTCTTTCGCTTGTTCCGCGCTCTCGCTTGCACGCTCGGCTCAGGCAGAACGTGACTACGAATCATGCTTTTTCGTCCGTGCAGCCGGCGTTCATCGGTTTATAAGACGTTATCACTTCAAAAAAAGTGGTGTACCCACATTAAAAATAATGAGACATTACATATTTCATTTTATACCATATCTTCTCCTCGGCACAGTGACGAAGACAGTGTTCCTGTGGACTTCGAACCCGATGGGCACGTTATTGTACTGTACGAAGAACTTCTCTGGATCGTCCACTTCGTCCGTGAAGTCGCCTGCGCGCTCGAAGTCGGAGCTCTCCGTGTCTGAAATAAGTTCTAATGAAACTAGCTACCCGCCTCGGATGCAAGGCTGATAAATTATTATATTATACATATAGGGGAGGGTGCCCAAAGCGAGCACTACTGCTCACCTTGAAAATATAACAGCAATAGCGGTGTAACTGCGTGGAGAAAATTGTTTGTAGCGCCACTAACCCTGGGCCGGACCGACACTTGCTAGGCTATGCTTTCTATGTATCCTTCATATTTGTTTCGAAAACATATGTACTATGGTACTTATTCACTAATATTATCAATAACTATGTATCTAAAAATCTCTTTAAAAATGTCAAAAACAACACTCCGCAACGATAAGTAAACTAAAACCATAAAAAAAAATAATTAAACATTTAAAAAACCCCCGACATGACAACCAATAAAAAGAAAGAAATAAAATCTACGAAATGTGCCTATACAATGCAGTGCCTCCAGTGAATAAGGGAATAACTCAAAAACGGCACTTTTCAGGAGAGACAAAAAACTATTTTTCAATAGCAGATATTTAGAAATTTAACTTTTTAAGCATTTTTATACAAGCTATGGAGTTAGGCTTTCGTTTCATAAATACAGAACTAATATTTTGACCCTGTAAATATGGTTTTTTCGCGTTTTTTTGTAGTTATACCTTTTGTTCACTAGTATTTAAAGACATAACTCAACTTATTTGAACCAATTTTACCGATTTTTTAGCAATTAAACGACTTATGCCCTTATGGACGACGTGCATAAAAGATGAACACGACTTATACCATTGTGAACGACGTGAATAAACGAAATAATACGACTTATACCTGTGTGATCTACGTGCATAAATGAAGCGAAACGACTAATGCCATTATTTATTATGGTATTTTAGGAATTATACGACTTATCAAGTTTGAAATTTGTTACCTAAGGAGTCAAATGAGGCTGTATAATAAAATAATCATAAGAATTACTAGACAAACTTTAATAAAACAGGTAGTTATTGTTTAAAATAATACAAAAGTATTTTAAAATTAAATATTTTAACTGAAATTATCAGTTTTTTCTTGATTGGGCAACTTATAGTCAATTTGACTTTATTTTTCATAAATAAACTTTTGATTCATACAATTTTACAAGAGTAGGTACCTATAGATAAAATATCTAAAGAATAATGTTAGTTCCAAATTCAATGTACTTTGAACATTCTAAGAAGTCTTTGGACATTTAATCTGACGATTCATGACTGTAAAGATAAAAAATTGGGCAAGTGCGAGTCCGACTCGCGCATGAAGGGTTCCGTACCATAATCTATAACAAGTTTGTTGTCTTTATAAATAATGACACAAAGGTAAATTAAGAAAGAAAAATTGAATGCGATCTACTACAATCGAAGTTTGTTGTCCCTTAAATATTTATTTTATTTTATTTTTAGTATTTGTTGTTATAGCGGCAATAGAAATACATCATCTGTGAAAATTTCAACTGTCTAGCTATCACCGTTGTTGAGATACAGCCTGGTCACAGACGGACGGACGGACGGACGGACGGACAGCGAAGTCTCAGTAATAGGGTCTCGTTTTTACCCTTTGGGTACGGAACCCTAAAAACGAACATACAATGTGACAATCTCTTACTGTTGACTGTAGGTACTTTTCTTTAAACATCCATTACGTGGACCAAGACGATTTTAAAACGCCCAAACTCGGTAGGATTGCTTTCTATAGTTACAAAGTTACTATGTCTACTATCCGTTCCCATCATCAGATTAGGTCCAGGGTACCATATTATTATTATATTAACGTTAAAGTTACGTAGGTATACCAAATTTCAACTCAACTCGGAATATGGCTCAGATTCTCCTTGCAATATTTTTAAACATACAAAATGTGAAGGTAAATAAAAAGTTTTAATATCGACCGCGTTTATACCTTCCTCATTTGTTATTGTTTTTTTGCCAAACTCAGTCTACTTACCTACTTTTAACCTATTGACCGCCAAGCGGTCTAGCAATTTACCGTGCTACTAACGCCAGAGTAAAAAAAAAAGATGTGCCCCAAAATCAACAGGGATTGAAAAATACTTGTAGCGGTTAGAATTACAAAGTTTTTGATCATTGAAATTTGGACGGCTGTGGCCGACTTGGCGTCAGGGGCACGATTTTTTGTTGACGGCCACAGCCGACTGTGGCGGTCAAAGGGACTATCCACTTAGCAAAACACTTTACGGACAGAATAACAATCACGAGCAGTCAACAAAAAGTTCAATAATGTCGTTGAGAGGCCGAACTAATAGTTTTAATAAAATACAATAGATACTTACTTTTTTCTGTGGATTAATCACCAAATTAGTAATTTTCCGTCCGCGATACATTTTTAAGTTTACAAACACAACAGAACTGTCACCTCGTCGCACTATTCACGTTGCTCAGAGAATGCAGTGAATTCTAAAAGTCAGTTTAGTATTTATTCATAATTTAAGCCGCACATTTAACAATTATATTCAAAATTTACTTTTAAATTATGTGTTTTTAAATAAATAACGTTTAATTACTACAGAATTGTCAATATAAATCAATTCAAAAAGAATATACAGTTAAAAGTAATACAATTAGTTGTTTCCTTACAGCACGCAAATATACCAATAGCGAGACGGTATGGACGCGAAACTGTCCAATGGCGTTACTTAGCCCATTGACACTAAACGAGTTATGCCTTTATGCTCGTGTTAGAATAATGGCATAGATGTGTTTAAGTCAAAATACTATGTCAGAGCTAATGGAACAAAATGAATTAAGTCTTTAATCATAAATATAACTGTGAATATGTCTTTGGGTTCGTGAGTAATTTTGGCTCGAGAGAATTTATTCCCTTAAAACCGTCTGCAATGCCGGATAACTATTACTTATACCTTTATTCCACCCAACTGGGCCAACGAAAAAACTGCGTTAGGAGACAGCTAGAGATACGTCCTTTTGATATGTTATGTAGCTTGACGAGCTGAATCCAAGGGTGCAATAAAATCCAAAGGGAATAACTCGACTTAGTCCGTTCTTCACTGGAGGCACTGAATGAACAGTTGAAAAAGAATCCTCGCTTCGTTGCGTCGGGGGACCGCTAAGTAAATAAAATGCAATGTACTGAAAATCGTAAAGTGGGAAGCATACATGCAATTTTGGGTTGAAAAATACAGGTATTTCATTTCATTTAGGTACTTAGCGGTCCCCCGAACGCAACGAAGCTTTGATTCTTTTTCTACTGTTCATTGTATTATAGGCACATTTCATAGATTTTATTTCTTTCTTTTTATTGGTTGTCATGTCGGGGGTTTTTGAATTTTAAATTTAATTTTATATAAAATTGTTGATTTTATTTAAATGTGTGACAGTCGCAGAAACTGAAGAAAATATAACATAATCTATTTCCCCCGTGCACAAATTAGGCAACATGGGATTGCGGTGACTTGGCGTATCGTAGGTATTTATCACCAGGTAATGCAAGACCAGGAATTCGCCGTTCTTCCAATTTACTTAGCCTCCATGAAGATCTCACAACGAGAATCTCCCAAATTACTTCGGAACTTGGACGAAGAGGATAAAAAAAAATAAAAGAAATAAATAAACAACCTACCAATAATAAATGCCCTTCTGGCACATGTGTAACTGTCTTTACACATTAGGCCCATCTGGCATGTATGAACACTATTAGTTTAAATTAATATTTATAAAAAAAAATTTAACAAAAAAAAGAACCGACTTCAGTAAAACTAAAAAGCCGAAAATAACCCGTTCAAGTACAGATTACATTTGACTCACCCTTTGAAATCGATCCCAAACCACTCAGTTATTATATTTATATATTAAAGTTTACGTGAGGTTTGGCACCGACTTCAAAGGGTGAGTCAAATGTAATCTGTACTTGAACGGGTTATTTTCGGCTTTTTAGTTTTACTGAAGTCGGTTCTTTTTTTTGTTAAAAATTTTTTTTTTTCGCTTTTTAGTGATTCATATAAAATACTTATGGCGGGGTGATCAGGGAGGTCTTGAAGGCATGCATTTCGTTTGAATTATCTCCTAACTACTAACTGTTAAGGAGTTGTACCTTCCATCATCAATTCAGCATGAGAAGATGATGACTACCATATGCAAATACTTAAATAGTTTTAGAAAATACATGAAAAATATTATAAGTGCTTATAAAATTTCAGGAATTCCTTCGATTCCTCATGGATCTCGTCAACCGATCTTCACCATAATTTTATGGGACTAACCTTGAGATGTCTATTCATGAACCTAAAAAGAATTTTCCAAATCGACTCATAAATGACGGAGTTATGAGGTAACAAACATAAAAAAAAAAAAAAAACATACAACCGAACTGAGAACCCCCTCCTTTTTTTGAAGTCGGTTAAAAATGGGTAGTTTGCACAAATGTAACTTTGACAGAGAAAAATTGTGTTTTTCTCAGTCAACCTTTGACAACGGTATCTGTAAAGGTACCGAAACGTCAGGGAGGCTCAAATAATTAATATACGCGATATAATCCGTTTAAATTGTTTTATTTAAATGCGGAAACCGAAGAAAATATTATGATCCATAGATTGTTAGTAACAAAATAAACTTATATAACTATGTTAGTACGAAAACTTAAATGTAGGGTAGTGTAGTGTTTCAGCAGGCCACTGTCCCACCTATCAGCTACGGCGGCCAGGAGACTGGCGACTGGCGCGTACTCTGCGCTGCGTCGCGGCGCACCGCCTGCGCAGGCCGCCGCTTCTAGCGAAAACGTCGCAAAAAAACCGTCTACGTGCGATAGTCCTCAATGCTATGCGGTTCTGTCGCTCTAATTCGGTCAGCTTGACTAATAATTGGAAAGAACCGATTCACCTTTGCGACTGGTCGATTCGCTCCGTTCCGTTTTGCTGAAACTCCAGGCTTTGTGTGTGATGCGCTACTAATTAAGGCTTTATAGGACAACACCAATATTTTTGTCATTAAAGCATGAGCCTTGGCGCACTTGTTACATAGGTGGACTACAGTTGAAACGCCCGGGAGACAAGGGCGGACGCCCCGCTGGTGGGGAGAGGGAGTTACGTTCCGCCGCGCGTTCTTTCGGTCCTCCTATCATCTTATTTATAGAGCAATACATCGACGTCCTATAAAGCCCTAGCTATACGTGTTGCACACGCATCTAGTTCGGCTCGGTCTTTATGCTTGGCTTTACCCACTCGTGTTCATCACTTGACGAATCCAATCCAAGGATACACTGACAGCAGTAAAATACTGATCTAACTTAGTACGCGCCGAAAGAACACCGACAATGCGACCATTATACGTGAGCGGGCCTCCAGAGTCCCCCCCTAACACTCCCTGCTTTCTCTTCGAGCATTTGATGATTGATGATGATTTGGTGTAGGGACGCCCGGCCGGAAACAGGCGGGCTGTCGATCGCTTGACTGCGTTCATTCAGCCCAATTCCCAATTGGAGCCAACGGTTACTGTCCCGGCGGCGCTCCCATACAGCCTTCTTCCTCGAATCTTCTTGTTCTCCTGCAGAAGGAAAGGACATCTTTAAGGTTAATGTCCCTCAGCTCCTCCTCTTCTAGTTTATCTTTTCTGAAGATGCTATATCGTGCTATCGCATACATGCCACACTCTGCTATAACATGCTTGCTCGTCTCCTCCTGTCCACAGTGCGAGCAGTATGGATCACTTGCTACACCCATAATGTGTAGGTGCCTGTTAAGGCTGTTGTGTCCCGTGATTATACCTGTTAATAATCTGAGAGTTCTCTTACCTAGTTCCAGTAAGTACCTGGTCCTTTTTCTGTTGATACCTCCTAGGATCATCTTCGATTGCCGACAGTCCGTTGTCTCTTGCCATTGCCTATTGGCCTCTTCCTCCATTAACCTAGCTATAACTCCTTTCGTGACTTCTGCCGATATTGGCAGTGCAGGTTCGGGACCTATGAGTTCCCTCTCTGCTCCTAGCCTTGCCATCTCATCTGCCCTTTCATTCCCTGTCACACCCTGATGTCCAGGTACCCATGCCACCGTAATCCTGGTGTGTCCTCCAAGTTTGTTCAGGGCTTCTCTGCATTCCTTTACCAAGGACGAGCTTACCGTCTGTTTGTCTAGCGCTTTTAGTGCAGCCTGGCTGTCTGTGTATATAACGACAGATCCCACTTCCTGTGAACATTCATCTATTATTTGTGCACATCTCATTATGCCGCATACCTCTGCCTGAAATACGCTAGCGTACCTCCCCAGAGGTATGTGTACCTTCTTATCCAGCTTTGGTATCACTATGCCGGCTCCTGCGAGTTTTGTCGATTCCCGCCGAGAACCATCTGTAAAGCATATAGTCACGGGGTGTTCAACCTCTATTTTCCAGTTGTCCCTTTCTCCTATGTGTATCCTATATTTCTTGTCGAACATCTCCTGTCTCTTTATGAGGTCGTTGTTTTGGGTAAGCATCCCCATCCTCGAGCCTGCTTCCCTCTGAATAAGTGCGTGTCCCTTGTCCACCACGCTTCCTCTCCATTCCTTACATGCTTTCATTCTGTACCATTGTTCCATGGCCTTCTTCTCCGCTTCTATTTTCAGTGACTTGAGACCGAGCATGATCTCCATCGCCTGCGTAGGCGTTGTTCTCATTGCCCCCGTGATCATAAGACATGCCAATCTTTGTACTTTTGATAGTTCTTTATGGTATTCCTTGAGCATTTGGAACTGACACAAACAAATACTCTACCCTGAATAATAGGTGCTTTTGGTCCATGATCGATAAATTTATGTTCATTCCAAACACAGGGTATTACGACACCTTCACCAACTTGCAGAGGCGTGGTTTGCATTTGTAGAAACTGTTTCATATGTGATACGGGGCGGACCGCTCCAAATCCGGCATATTTAACAGGTAATCCAGTCAAGGTCTTATAATCGAGCGCCGACAGTTTTGCATATCTCTTATTTACCTTTTCGACTAAAACTAATGCAATATCGTTTATAATAATATCTGAAATTGATACTCCCTTTATAAAAATCAGCGTAGCAGGATTTTTGAACGTTTTAATAACATTGACATATTTGTTGGTTTGATTCGCCGGTAGAGTGAAATCGTCGTATTTAATGACGAAAGGTTTATTTGTTAAGCAGTGGGCCGCGGTCAAAACCCAAGTCGGGGCGATGAGACTGCCGCTGCAGAATTTAATGTAGGGTGTGCTTGCTTCTTCTAGCAGCACTGTGAACGCGAATTCGCCGGTCGAGTCTATCTCCCCGTGGCGCACGCGCAAGCTTCGGCGCGAGGCACTGCTCGCCGATAATAACAGAATTCCCAATGCAACTATGATGGACATCTTGAGACTCAGCAACGCTGCTACAACTGAATTTTACTAGTGAATTTTAGGTGCAGTTCGGTCGATTTCCTCTTTATATAGAATTTCGTAATAAGAACGAATATTTCGAAATATAGGCGGAGATTGGATATAAATAAGTACTTAAGTTTTATTGCGCGGTGCGTGTATTTCGTAACACTTAGCTGCCTGTTCACTGAAGCTGAGAAGAGAACATGAACCAATCGGGCTGCGTCTTTGTAAGAATTCTAAGTGAATTGAAATCTGAGGAATGTAATTGGTGCATTTTATGCAGCACGTCACCGTTCCGCTCCAGAATCAGCGTTATCATTTGTTCCGTGTCCCGACATTATTGTTATTGTGTAAATAAACATGTTTCTATCGCGAAAATACAGCTGATATAAACGACCCATCGGAGCACGCCCGACTCCCATGGTTTGTCTAAAGTGTTACGTCTTGCCTTGACCAGAAAGTACCTTCCTAATGTCAAAGGGTGACGTAAATTTAGTAGTCCCCCGACGCAACGAAGCTTGGATTCTTTTTCTACTGTTCAACATTTCGTAGATTTTATTTCTTTCTTTTTATTGGTTGTCATGTCGGGGGTTTATTAAATTTTTAATTTTATTTTTATTTTATATTTTTTAAACTAACAGAAGTTTAGTCCCGGAATTTTCGTCTTTTGACACTATTTTTTTTTACACCGTTTAAGGTCCAGGGTTTCCAATCTTTCGTCGAGCTTGATCCTTGACTATATGTAGGTACAACAGGATCCCAAGCCAGTGGTAATGAATGCCGTCTTCTCTAAGATTGAAGTTAGGATATATTTTGATTTCAGTAGCCTTTTTAAGCAACATTCTGGGAAAAAATCGTTAAAGTCAGACTATAGTTAATGCTTATAATGGCAAAATGGCGAAGTTGACGAACCTGTTCAATAGTCCTAATAACAATTCAGCTTTAGCAGAATTCCGAAACTTAAAAATAGTGACCCAGTACTGTGACAGATATTATAATGAGTTTTTTTTTGTCAAGAAAGTTTTTTTGAGACTCGTTTTTATTATTGACTGTACTTTCTTACACAAATGTTAATTGCTCATCAAGAGCAATCAAACGAGCCCAAACACCATGGGTTTATCTTGTGCTGTTTAGGAGTTCCTACGGCCATCTTCAGCTCCAAGGTACCAAATTATTGTACTGTTAAAAATTTATTAATCTGTTGATTACGCTAATAAAACTTAACATTTAACCAACATTAGAAATTCTTGGCTTAGATCCTTTCACAACTAGCTGGTCATCATGAGACCTTCATTTATTGAGTGATATAGAAAATGCTAATAATAACCAAAATTTGGAATCCTTGGCTTCAATATTAGCTGAAATCCATTAACAACTAGCTGGTCATCATGAGACCTTCATTTAGTAAGTCATATAGAAAACGCTAATGATACTTAACATTTAACCAAAATTTGAAATCCTTGGTTTCAATATTAGCTGAAATCCATTAACAACTAGCTGGTCATCATGAGACCTTCATTTATTGAGTGATATAGAAAATGCTAATAAAACTTATCATCATCATCATCATCATCAGCCTATTCTTGTCCACTGCTGGACATAGGCCTCTCCAACTGCACGCCATTGTAAGCGATCCTCGGCTACTCTCATCCAGCTTTTGCCAGCCACTCTGCACAGATCATCGCTCCACCTAGTCTGAGGGCGTCCCACACTACGCTTGCCGATCCGCGGTCTCCACTCAAGAACACGTTTACCCCACCGGTTATCGGTTCTTCGGATAATATGGCCAGCCCACTGCCACTTCAAATTGCTAATACGGTGAGCTATGTCGGTAACTTTGGTTCTCTGACGGATCACTTCGTTCCGAATTCGATCCTTCAAAGAAACTCCGAGCATTGCCCTTTCCATAGCTCTCTGAGCGACTTTAAATTTGTGGACCAGCCCAACCGTGAGTGTCCACGTCTCGGCACCGTATGTCATTACGGGTAGGACGCACTGGTTGAAAACTTTCGTCTTCAGACATTGTGGAATTGGCGATGTGAAGACCCGACGAAGTTTGCCATATGCTGCCCAGCCCAGCTGTATTCTTCTATTAGCCTCTCTCTCGAAGTTGTTTTTACCCAACTGCAATATTTGCCCAAGGTAGACGTACTCTTTAACAACCTCGAGAAAGCTGCCCTGTACCGCAATTGGTTCCGGACTAACATGTTCATTGAACATAACCTTGGTTTTGTCCAAGTTCATCCGGAGGCCAATGCGTTTTGAAGACTCAGCTAGGCCGTTCAGCATAAATTGCAAGTCTTGCAGCGTTTCCGCCAGGATGACAATGTCGTCTGCAAATCGCAAGTGTGAAAGGTACTCACCGTTTATGTTAATGCCTTGTCCTTTCCAGTCCAACGTCTTGAACATATCCTCCAATGCATTTGTGAACAATTTGGGGGATATAACATCCCCTTGTCTCACACCACGATGCATGGGGATAGGTTCAGACTGCCGGTTCTGTATTTGGACGGCCATGCTAGCGGCATTGTAAAGACCTTTCAACACTTGGATGTATCGCCAATCGACTTGGCATCGCTGCAGAGATTCCAAAACCGACCAGGTTTCGATGGAGTCAAAAGCCTTCTCGTAGTCCACGAACGCTAAGCACAGGGGCCGATTATACTCTTCCGTCTTCTGTATAATCTGCCTCACTGTATGAATGTGGTCTACGGTGCTGTATCCTGATCGAAACCCCGCCTGTTCCGGGGGCTGAAACTCGTCGAGTCTTCGTGCAAGACGGTTCGTGATAACTCTCGAAAACAGCTTGTAGACGTGACTTAGGAGCGAAATGGGTCGGTAGTTTTTCAAAAGAGTTTTATCACCCTTTTTGAAAAACAGCACGACAATACTCCTACTCCACGCCTCCGGAGTTCTCCCATCAAAGAGGACAGTATTAAAGATGTTTTGGAGCTCCTTCATTACCGGTTTACCACCAGATTTCAGGAGCTCAGTCGTAATACCGTCCTCTCCAGGGGCTTTTCCATTTTTAAGCTGTTTTAGAGCTATCTCGATTTCGCCTACGCTGATTTCTGGCAAGTCTTCAGTAAAGTGGCGCGTAAGTGTGGCTCTGGAATCCTCATTTCCGGGATCAGGTTGAGTTGCGTGTGAAGCGTATAACAGGCTGTAGAAGTTCTCAACTTCCGCGAGAATCCCTGGCCTTGAAGCAACGACTACTCCATCCGCGGTGGTCAGCTTTGTCAGATGGCTTCTCCCAAGAGATTGGACAAACACTTTGGACCCCCGATTTTGCTCAATAGCTCTTTCAACAGACCGTGTGTTGGAGCATCGGAGGTCTCGTCGCACTAGTTTACCAATTTTCTTGTTTAGAGCATGCCTTTCTGACAAAGTGACTGGTGGGTGTTCACGTCGTTGCGTCATAAGCCCGAGTGTTTCTCCCGAAAACTTCGACTTCCTGCCTTTACGCTGTAATTCGCAAAATCTCACACCTTCCTCCCTGAGGAAAAAACTTATCATTTATCCAAAATTTTGAATTCTTGGCTTCAATATTGGCCGAAATCCATTAACAACTAGCTGGTCATCATGAGACCTTCATTTATTGAGTGATATAGAAAATGCTAATACAACTTAACGTTCAACCAAAATTTGGAATCCCTAGCTTCAATATTAGCTGAGATCCATTAACAACTACCTGGTCATCATGAGACCCTCAATTAGTGAGTCCTATAGAAAATGCTAATAAAACTTAACATTTAGCCAATATTTCGAATTATTGACTTCATTATTAGCTGAGATCTCGTCACTTGTTCCAATTAAAGCTGAATATCTTGGAAACTACTGGTCCTATTTCCACCAAACATAGCTAAGAACCAACTCGACGGAAAAGTCTTTCGATTAAAAAAAGCCGCACTTAAATTGGTCCATCCGCTTGGGCGCTACGATGCCACAGACAGATACAAAGATACACAGATACACATGTTATAGTATATTGTGTCATAAGGGTAGTAAGTAGGGAATTACTAACGAAGGACTATTAGAAGCCCGACGCCGAAGGCGGAGGGCTTTTAATGTCCTGAGTTTGTAATCCCCTTACTTCCCGCCTTACACACAATATTTTTCATCACATTTGGGAGTAAATAACAAATAAATAAGTAAAAAATAAACATTAAACGATTACAATTGACAACTAACTTTTTTCTGTACCTATATATTTTTTTTATTTACTATAAGCACTGGCAAAACGGCTATCAGCTTAAAAACGAAAACAAATGTACACAGAATCTTACTATTTATCATTAAACAAATAACAATTAACAATATTATGCAGCAATAAATTAACACCGTAATATTATAAAACTTAAATACGAACAGTATTTTTGTTACAAAACTAAATAGTATCTAACCAATAATATTTAACTTTTTTTCTTTTTTTTTGTGTCGTCTACCACAGATAATGCTAAGAACTGCGTTTAGTTTAGAAACTTGACAGGCTATACTGCCAGATTGTAACGATAATTCAAAATTAAATTTAATAAAACAATTGCAAAATACACTTAAATAATTGTAATACATAAATATTAATGCAGTTCATATACCATATTAATTCAATACACAATAAAATTTGCTGGTAGGCAAGTTTTGTTGATACAACAAAAAACCTTGGCTGGGTTGAAACCTCCTTAGTCTGAAGCAATCTACGAGTGCGTACTATATTTTTAAAACTAAAACCATAACTCCCTCGGGAGTTATAACAATTTATAACTCCCGCGGGAACTATATAGGCCTTTGTCCTTCAGTACACCTGCATGTAATACCATCTTTTACGAGCAAATGTGATGAAAAACTTATAACACCACTCTTTTTTCGTCGGGGGTTAATAACTAAATGCAAACTTACAGAAAGTTCCGTCAAAATTATAACTTATTTGCTTCCAAGACATCACTACACCCATACCATGACTTTTCACTTTCGAAATAATACATAATACCAAGAAAATTAAAGTAAATCGCCCCATATTCACCACAAACACACTCTTTGAGGTCATATTTATAACTGCACCAAAGAATATAAGTGAACTGCACCTTTTCCATTGAACACAAAATAAACAAAAAAGGTATTATAATAATCAATATAAAAACCAAATTATCATTCACAGTAAATTCAATCGTCTGTAAAATCCATAAAGCTCAATATAAATGGAGTTTGTGTATGAACTAAGTATTATATTCTAGACTTGTTTAAAACAAGTTTTTTAAGTTATTCTGATAATGGTGACCTTTTAATCGTGTAATTTGTCAATACGAGCTGTTCTTGTAATTATAACACTTGTTCATTAAGTAAACAAGATATAGGTATGCGAAGAATGGTTTTTGATTGTTTAGAGTTCGGTATTTGAATCGGGTAAAACCTAGGAACTAGGAACCTTTATAGGATCAATACAGTATCGTGAGACATCTTTAATAATTATAAAAATCTAGCCAAGTGCGATTCCTTACAAACAATCTTAACTGGCCTTGTTAAGTTAAGTTTGCACCTGGTATGTATGGCGCCGCATACAAATGAGATGCAAAGTTAACGCAACCGATCACGTTTGTTGTATGGGAGCCCCCTTAAATATATTTTTTAGTATTATTTGTTATAACGACAATAGAAATACATCATCTGTAAAGATTTCAACCGTCTAACTATCACAGTTCAGGAGATACACCCCGGTGACCCAAATTGAATCCCCATATCTCCGCATTTTTTTTAAATGACTCGTCAACAAAACAGCTATATGCTTAACGAACATACTCACAAAATTTCATAAGAATCGCTTGAGAAATGTGGCCTGTAGGCGAGAACAACCGGAAATACAAACATCTAATCATCCGGACATACGAAATAATTCTTGGCTTAACTGAAACGGAGACGCTTCGCTCGCTCGGTTAGTAAAAAACAATAGAAATAATTATAAATCATTTTATTTGAAGAGGTTATAAAAATGAGTTTACATTTGTTATTCTTAATTCACAGTTGTATAAGTTAAGTTTTATATCACATTAATTTGTGCTCTTAAGTTTAATCTACATTCTTAATCCATGTCAATGCTGTTGCTGATCTCCTCTTCAGAAGTTTTCTTTTTCTGGAACAATCATAGATGGATTTATTATGTTAATAAACAGTAAACAACATTAAACGTTAACGAAATAAAGTTATATATCGTGGGTACGGTCAGTATCAAAATTACTTAGCTGACAATTTTTCTACTGCTATACCTATGTCAAATTGCATACTTGATTTTGATGTTAGGTACGTTGTTTAGGTATGGAGGAAGATGACAAAGTAAGTTTATTTTTTATTTTAATCCAAGATGGCTAACGCCTGCACTGCATCCCACCAAGATCAAACACAAAGCAGAAATACCTACACAAAGGCTGAACTATGATGATGTGTACCACACGCTTGTCGAGGTTTGGTATGCGTGTGGTCTCGGCTTTAGGAATGAAGCAACATGTTGAAAGATTTGATGCTTGGCTAAAACTATTGAAAGTTCCTCCGTTTGGCTTGGAGAGATGGGATCTGTGAATCCCACTCCCCAAACGCCGTCCTGGACTGCCGGCTTGATCACTGCCACCAGTGACTCGCGGCCTGTCTGTCAAAGGTACGTTACATCTTACCACCCACACCTACGGATCCCACTCCTCAAACGCCGTCCTGTACAGCTCCAGATCATGCCTGATTATAATCACCAGAGCTTCGCGGCCTGTCTGTCGAAGGTATGCTATAGTCTTACTAGCCACAGCTGCGGATCCCACTCCTCAAACGCCGTCCTGAACAGCTTCAGATCATGCCTGATTACAATCAACAGAGCTTCGCGGCCTGTCTGTCAAAGGTATGTAACATCTTACCAGCCACATCTGCAGATCCCACTCCTCAAACGCCATCCTGTACAGTTCCAGATCATACCTGATTGTGATTACAATGACAAGAGCTTCGCGGCCTGTCTGTCGAAGGTATGTAACATCTTACCAGCCACATCTGCGGGTCCCACTCCCCAAATGCCACTTTGAACAGCTCGGGCTCCAGATTCTGCTTGATGACCACCACCAGAGCAGCCTCACGACCTGTGTGCTGCCGAAGGTATGCCTGAAAACAAAGAATGTTCAGTGGCGAGCTTGGTGACCAAGGACCCTGGATCAAAAGACAAATAAGGAATATCTTCGGGGATGTACAATACCGCGTAAATAACAGCTGTCAATAAAGTTGTCATTTCAATAAAATACTTAGCTTTTGTTTGAATATTGATTCGTATCTGCACTTGTTACGCGATATTGCACTATCCCCGACGATATACAACATTTTTACAACATCTATACTAATTAATATTTTCTAATATTGAATTGAAAATCAGTTTTCTATGGAGAATAATCATTATGTCAAGAAAAGTCTTAACAGCGTGATGTAGCACCGTGGCGCCAGCCGCACAGCGCCATCTATTGGTAAGATTTTCTATGTCCTCGCAACACGCCTTAACGGCTGGACGGATTTTAACCAATTTAGGTACAGGGATAGCTGGACATCCGAAGATGGTTATATGTATGATACTTTTTATTTGACTATGGTAAAGAAAAAAATACAACTTCTAGTCTATACTATTATAAAATTCTAGATTTTGATTGAAGGTTGGAGAGGGGTCAAGATTTCTTTATTAATAAATATGATGGATTATTAATGTATGTTTGTAATGCACGAAAATACCTACACTGAAAAGTTAATTAATTATGATGACTTGTTATACGAATAATTTTCAATTTCATTCAGGAATCTAAGTCAGAACCGTAAACCTACTACTTACTTACGTACTTTAGGAAAATTTGGGGATACTTTATACACAGTTATATAAATGCAAAAATTCATAGCTCGATTGAGCAAATGAATTAAAAAGTTAGGTCATTTATAAAGGTAGGTATTTCATTGCCATAGATGTTAAAAAAATAACGACATGGCGTAAAAACACTTTTCCAAAGTAGCCCCTGCATTTTAAAGTCACCCCGCTTTACAGAATATGAAGGAGTAGGCATGTACCTCAGCAATGTGGTGTCCAGCTTTCTTCATAGCAGAGCGGGCCTCCTTGCCGATCCAGACGTACAGCTCATCGCCAGAGTCCAGGACGTAAACATCGTCTTCGTGGAGCGCCTGCAAATAAAGACAAAATGAAGAGTTTGCCACTATTACTTAGTTTCGTTGGACATTTTCCGCTAATGCCTAGGGATATCGTAAAGTATTTGGCCTGCAATTTTAACAGCTAGCCGAAGAGAAGAAAGCGGAGACAAAGGGCAAGGCAACTAACATACCTAACCAGGCCTAATGCCAACAGTTCTTGCGCTGTGTTTTTTTTTGCGCTGTCTTTTTTTTCCCCTTCTGCCCAAAGTTGATTAAGGCTATCAGCGTTGTTGGCGTCAAAGAGCTGGGCTATATGCCAACAGGTTTTTGTGTTTTTTTGCTGTTTTATTTGTGCTTCTTTGATTACCTTCTGCTCAAAGTGTACTTCCTCGAACAACAGTTTCTTTTTGTTTTCTTTTTTTTTTTTCCTTCTGCTCATAATTGACTATTTCCTCGAACGTGTTCTGTGTGCGTCTGCGGGTCTGTGTTTTTTTGTTGCTATTTTGTCTATTACCTTCTGCTCAAAATTGACGATCTCCTCGAACGTGACAGCGTTGTTGGCGCCAGAGAGGTCAGCGTCGAAGAGCCGCGGCTCTGCTCCCACACGTTTGTTGACTCGCTCGCGCCACGCCTCCGTGCTGGCTACCTGGGAGACATCTCCCGCTGAAGAACGGAACCAATATTAGAGTTGATGCATCGTTGATTAAATTAGGCAGTCAATTAAATGGCTCAACGACCTACTCGTAGGCATACGTTTAAATAAAACAATTTAAACGGATTATATCGCGTCTCTAAACTAATCCGTAAAATAATCCGCTTAGATAAAAAATACAAAAGATGGTAAAAATATGTATATCTGGCTAAATTAAGGGTTAATTATTTAAGCCTCCCTGACGTTTCGGTAGCTTTCCAGTTACCGTTGTCACAGGTCTCAGTCAACACAATTTTACTCTGTCAAAGTTACATTTGTGTGAACTACCCATTTTATAAGTAGGTATGAATTGAAAATAAATGTGTTCATACATGCCAGACCTAGCTATAGTTTGGCAAGTCCCGCATTGAAAAGAGAAGAGTGGAAGAAAGAGAGAAGTCCTAGCAGTGGGACAGTCCAGGTTAAACAAAACATAAACTAGTGACGCCACACACCTGTCATTTTGAAAAAATACTGAATTGACAAATAAAACTACATATTTATAGAACCTACTCATAAAATTACATGAGAATCGGTTTATAAATGCGACTTCTAGGCGAGAATACTAGGAAAGGGTCTGTACATCCAAATATCCAATAAGATCATCTGGACATAAGATTTTTGGCCGAGCTAAAACGGAGACGCTTGGACAGTAATGTATATATATATACTTACACAAGAAGGACCAGAAGTCGTCAGGTTCGTTCCCTTGCGTGATGACCTCGAATTCCCGTTCAGCCCCCAGGATCTGCTGGACGAAATGCGCCGCTTCCTCTTGTTCTACTGAGCTTGACGTCTGAAGAAGAAAATATAATTATAAACAAGAGTGAATATATTCTTGGATGATGGATGATGATAACTTTACTCATCGTCACCATCATCATATCAGCCGATAGACACAAAGTTCTCAACGAAGATTGGTCTTGTGCCGCCCTCATCCAATTTCTGCCCGCGATCCTAACCAGGTTGTTGGTCCACTTTGCTGGGGACTTTCCACGCTGCGTCTTCCGGTCCGCGGTTGCCATTCAAGAACTTTTCTGTCCCAACGGCCATCGGTTGTACGAGCAATGTGCCCCGCCCACTGCCACTTAAGTTTGATGACTGTATGAGCTATATATGTATACAACTCGTTAGGTCGTAGAAAATTGTAACAATAAGTTGTACTTCTTGATACCCTGTTATTACGCCACTGATTAAATACCGTTTTTAACCTAACCACAAATCTAAAGGCAAGCCTTACCTGTCCATACCACACGTAGACCTTCGACGGAGTCTCCAGCAGGAACACATCTCCGGGCTGCAAGCTGGCGGTCACTTCTGGGACCTGTTCCGCTCTCATATCCTCAGCCGCTTTGGTTCCGTGGATCTAGAATTTGAGAAACGTTTAGAATATATTTTTGTAACGTACTCTCTCTCTCTGGAGTCGGTCCCTCATGTCTGAGGATCGTGGTCAGCTTCAGGATTGCATCTGGCGCGGATGATCTGCCTCCACCGGTTTCTGTCCAGCGCGTTGTAACGTACAATAGAGTTATAAATAAATCTTATCAGTCATGTATTCCTCACATACTCCTCTTCGATTGAAGGCATCATACGTCTGCAAATAATGGCAATTGCCGACGCCATGTTGAAACCTATGGCGTATAAAGTGCCGGAATCAAAAAATCACGTATAAAAACAGAGAACAGAAGACTTGGCTGCAAAGCTTACCCTGAACAGCCTGACACCATCATTGTCGTAGCTGTCTTTTTGGTTGGAGTTTCTGAACCCAGACGCTTTTCCACCCAGAAGAGTCACCAGGCGACCTGAAAGAATACCACGTCATGTCATCGAAGCATCAGTATAAATATTTATATCAATTGTCATTCGCTGCCAGAGCACAAGTTTGGCATGTTTCAAAAATATTTTTCTGGATTTTTGTCAAACAATAGAAATACTTATGACGTCATAACTCTCTCCTCCGAAAATCAACACAGCCCCTCATTGATGAAAGATTCAGAAGGTACGCCATGCCAAAAGGACGCCTCTCGATTATCAAATGCCATATATTTAACCGACGACCGACCACTATATCATTTCAAACTCCAGATTCGCACATACCTTTGAAAATCTTCAGGAAATGTTGTGGCTCCTCTCCCTGAGGTACTCTCACAATAGTAGCCTTTCCTGAGAGCTGCAACAAGATATTTGCCTTTTAATTCTTTGCCCAAGGATTAGATACTGAATCGGTCTCAGTGGTCCAGAGATCACCAAAGTGGGGGTCTCCATAACAAGATGTTAGCGACTTTAATATTTTGCCCAAGGTTTAGATACCGAATAGATCTCTATGGTCAAGTACAGAGATCACCTAAGTGAGGGTCCCCAGAAGAAAATATTAGCACCGTTGATATTTTATCCACTGATCAGATACCGAATCGGTCAGAGCTCTCAAAGCCCTCAACTCTACGGCCCATGGAAAAAATTGCAGCCCATTCGACTAGCCACCGACCCAGTTCCCCGCCAGTGGATCTGATGATGATGATGATGATAAAAAATATCTCCCATCTGCTAGCCAAACCAGACTTATTGTTTTATTCCAGTGTCCTAATAAGACGACTGATTGTAAGGCATTACCGTACATAATACATTGGTTTTACTGATTTTCAACGCTCGTTTGACCCACAAAATAACTAGCGAAGACCATTAGCTTACTTCTAGTATACGTCAGGAGTTTCAGCTATTAATTGTTAAACATAAGTATTGATTTGATGACTTACAGCATTGTCAAGACCGACAGACTGGATCGCCGCCGCAGCCTGCTCATCTTTCGTTGAATCCTTGCCCTGTAAAGAAACTTGTTTTTAACTTGATGCAACAACTTGTTTCCCAGCCTGAAAACAATGTGTTGAGCTGGTAGCGGACTTAAAAGCCTAAGTTTTTCATGAACTATTAGGAGGGAAGATAAGAACGCGTAGTGCCCATAAAAATAAGAATGTCTTTTAGTGGACGGTGATCAACTGATCACAACACACATTTTTTCTCAGTAAATCGTCCCTAAAAAGTAGCCAAATTTGCAGACGTTTAAAACGCAAGGCTGCATTATACTGGAAGTAACACGACTAAAATAGAAAGTCACAGGTTTAAAGTAGCAACACCTACCTTACGTGGTTTTTAACTTTGTCGGTTTGATATTCGCCATTACTACTTGCTGTCATCTGATCTGATACGCGTGGCATATTTGTGTTTTCGAGCTTCCGTTTATTGTTATTTTCCGTTAGTTTTATTTGTTTTTGTTTTATAATTTTTGTTAAATTAGTTTGTTTTTGTCGTTTTGTTACGGGATCGTGTTTTTAACCATTTACCACCACCACCACCACCACCACCACCACTATAATTTGTTCTGGCCTTAATAGGTTGACCACCACTGGATCTGTCAAATTTGACAGTTACGGTTTGTTAACTTTTTTAAATACCTAAAAGTACAGACTATAGTGTCAAATTATTCGAAAACTCCGGGCATGCTGATCAACCAGATTGTGGTGACAACTTACCAGCCAGAAGTAAATGATGTATCCTCGACCAGTCTCTCCCTGGTACTGGTACTGGACAACATAGGAGTCTCCCTGGAACAGCTCCCCATACCGCTTGCCTGGTTCAGTTCCGGGGGCTGAAGAGTCGTATGCCTTTGCCAGCTCCATGTCTTCGATCCTGGAGATATCAGTTAATTTATAACTGGACTCACACTCATGACGATGATATACAAGCTATAAATTCAGAAATTATAATTATGTTCGAGGTTATGAAACCTAAATATTTGGTCCTCTACCCACTACAACTGATTCTTTTATGGCGCACCATGGGGCAATGCTCCACCTTCCACGTTTGTTCGTACGATCGTTGTTAGACACACGTGTCGCCACTCTACGTTTATTACACAAACAATCAATAAAATACCATGTAGACTAACTACGCACGCGTTTTTAGCGAAAATTAAAATACTTAAACTGGTTCCATTATATGCCCATGCACGGATTCGAACCCACGATAGCTAACTTCGTATGCGGAACTGTACTACCACTGATTGTGATGATAATAAACCGAGCGAGCGTAGCATCTCCGTTACAGCTTGGTCTAAAATTCTTTCGAATGAAACATACGAAAAGGATGTTCGGATGTCCTGATTTCCGGCTGTTATTGTCTATAGGTCACCTTTCTCAACCTGAAATTCACGATATCTTGTGAGTAGTGTGGTTAATCACACTAATATTATAAGGGCCAAAAATTTTGCGAGTGTTTTTTATGTGTATGTTTGTTACTTCTTCACGCTCAAATGGCTTGACCAATTTTGGTATGAAGTTAGCTGACTCCCTGGATTTCGGCTACTTTTTATCTCGAAAAAATGTAGTGTTCCCCTGGCGGGTAACTCGGCGCAACTAGTTGATCACAACGGTACTTACGATGGCGATGATTTTAATGAGGAATAAAGAAGGTAGGATAACCTGTAGACGACGTATTCGCCATCTCCGTGGTCAGGCATGAAGCCACGCGCAGATCCAGTCTTACCGACCACGCGCGCACGCGCCTCGGATGTGGCTTCGTCACCATTGAAGTACTCCTCATCTGCAAAGGGATTTATAATTATATCAGATACTTCATTTAAATATTTTAGAATAGGTATATTTTATAAAATCTTATAAATGTAAGATCAAAAACTGGGCTGAAAAATTTCATTTACTTATACGAAGCCAATATATTTTTTAAATCTGCGTAATCTCTGAACCAAAAATTTGCTTTAATCCATCCAGCTGTTTTGATGTGATGCGGCTTCAAAGATATTCCGAACAATAGATGACGCTGTAATCAGCGCACATAAGCGGAATACATGACAACGAGTATCACTCTATTAATGCTTTCCAGCAATCACGACCTCTCCTCATAAAATAATTGGCAATCATTTTAAAGTTTTATGATTTGGCTCTGAATACAATTTTAGAGTAGTAAAGAGAGATATATTAAGAGACGTTTCTGTCCAAATCCTGTAGGATCCTGGTCACGGGTATCAATTGTAACACTCGCCACACAAAAGACCTGACGAGTGGGAAGTGTGACATGCGAACATCCCCCCAGTTGGAGAAGTACTACTTGAAGGCAGCTGGCTCTGTATCCAGAAGGATCCTGGTCACAGCACCAATTGTAACACTTACCACTAAGAGACCTGACGAGGCGGGAGTGTGACATGCCAACATCCCTCCAGGTAGAGAAGTACTGTTTAAAGGCAGCTGGCTCCGTGCCCTGAGGGATTCTGGTTACGTGCACCTGAGAAACAAAAGAGTTGGTGTGATTGCGGTAGACTCGGTTTCTGAGGGGTAACAGTCAAGTTAGAGAGACTGATATGTGAAATATCACCAATAAGTATTATGTATGTCTTTAGCGACGTTTTCTAGCTAACAATGCAGCTCGAACAACCGGAATATATCAGTCTGTATGTCCGTGATATTGCCAATGTATCGCTCAAATGCCTAGATATCAATGTCAATTGAATTAGACCGCAGACCTAGAATTTCATCAGCTACAATAGAATGCATATATTCTAGAATCTAGATCATGAACTCCCGTATAGTGACTTCTAACCCTGCTAATATTAAATGTGGGACTGTTGTTTTCCTAAGTTTTACTAACACATCGACATCACACATCGACTTTATAGTTGTCTGAGATTGAATAAATAAATAAAGGACAATTTACCCATGAAGGATAATTCTTGGCACTCAAATACTGTTGTGCTTTGTTCATAGCTTCCGACTTTTCCTGGAACATACAATAAAATAGTTTCAATTAATGTGTTAATATAAATACATATACCTATGTGTTAATATAAATATAAAAGTCCGTATGTATTTAAATATAAATTCATCTTACCCTCTCCGTAGACTGTTTGCCGACCCATACGTAAATGCTGCCACTGACAGTGTCCAAAATGTAGCATTCCTGTGCAAATAAAAGAAAATATAAGAGACAGTTGTCATAATTATCCTCCTAAGGCCCAAAGCAAAACTATGTTTATAGTCACTATAAATCATGGTCTTTCTAGTCTAAGGTATCAATAACAAAGTTAATTATTCCAATAGGTAGGACCTTGGGCGTTAAAAGCCGGCGTGGTGAGAGGACAATGCAAATTTCACCAACAGATCTATAATCTATTTGTCTGAATAAATGGCGAATAACAGCTGCCAGGTATAGTCAGCTTTTATTCAGATGTTACTAAGCTAAATGGGCCATTACTAAGCTGTTATCCAACTTTGCATCGCTGTTAAACAGACTATTAATGATGTGTCCAAATTGCTTGAGTAACAGCTGAATAGACGTTTAGTCGTTTACTCAGCATTAACCAGACAATAGTGTTAGCTTATAGTTTCGCAAATCACACGAACACTGAAAAATCCTGGTCACGGCACCAATTGCAACACTGAACTTTATCCATCATGACTGTGTTACTTGGGTGGTGATGGATGATGATGAAAAGCTGGACTTACAGCAGGTTTAAGCTGCTCTTGGCGGAAGGGTTTCTGCAGCGGAGTGATCTTCAGAGAGCCCGTGCTGTCAGAGATCTCAGACAGCGTGATGGTCTGTTCCTCGCTCCTCTCGAAGGTCTGTAAGAAATAAACAAATCGTATTGATTACATTATTGTGTATTAAATGCTGCAGCGATATATATAATAAAAAAATCACAAAAAAATACCGACTTCAAAATAAACTGAAAAGCCAAAAATAACCCGTTCATGTCCAGATTATATTTGAATTACCTTTTTAAGTCGGTGCCAAATCACTCAAATATTAGTATGAAAACAGACACATGAAGACTTTAATGATTACAATTTTGGTATTTATCTACGAGTATTTTTCTTCGATAAAGAAGTTTACGAGCGGTGGTAGCCTAGTGGTTAGGGCATGCGACTTTCAATCCGGAGGTCGCGGGTTCGAACCCGGCCCGTACCAATGAGTTTTTCGGAACTTATGTACGGAATGTCATTTGATATTTACCACTCGCTTTTCGGTGAAGGAAAACATCGTGAGGAAACCACCTAAGCCCAAATAAGGCCTAGTTTCCCCTCTGGGTTGGAAGGTCAGATGGCAGTCGCTTGCGTAAAAACTAGTGCCTACGCCACATCTTGGGATTTAGGTAGCCGACCCCGATTGAGAATTCATTCTCAAAAAATGGGACAAAGGCTAGGAGGATGATGATGAAAGAAGTTTACGTGAGGTTTGGCCCGACAAAAGGTGATTCTCAAACTCCTTTTTTTATGAATTCGGTTAAAACTAAAAAATATGAAAAAAAAGTTGATTGATAGACACTAACAAATAATATGAAAAACTATGTATCATTTGCAGCTGCAGTACAAATGTGCTGTACTTGTGACACTACCGTGACTATACCGTAAACGTTGGGTCGTAGGTTCGAGGCCTGCTTACTTTGCAGAGAATCGCATTTGTGTCAATATTATAAAGGCGAAAGTTTGTGAGTGTGTTTGTTTTATACTACGTTCTTTTTTATACTACGACGGTGGCAAGCAAGCATGCGGTCCGCCTAGTTTTCACCGCCTATGAACGTTTGCAACGCCAGGAGCATCACAAGTGCGATGCCCACCCTTTAAGGACTTATTTGAGTCTTTTTCAAAAAACATATAACTATGTAAAGGCTTAATAAAAACAAAATTACGATCACGTCTTTTGTGTAACGAAAGTTACTCATACAAAAAATATGGGTAACTATCGTACACAAAGGAATCAATTAAGTTTTGTTTTAATTAAAGCCTTAACTTAGTACATGTTTTTTGATCATTTTCTCCCCTCTGTATGAACCGCATACTAGTCTCCGATGAAAACCTCGGTCATTCCACATGCGGTATAACATATCAATTTTATGGTCAGTATTGTTACCTGGTCATCACCACCAGCGCTCTCTTCTGGCACGGTGTCTCTGGAGCCTGAGCCAAGAGCAGTGAAGAACTTCTGGATATCAGTCTCGCTGGAGTACTGGTCTGCAATATGAACAAATCTTTAGCTACAACTAAAGTCCAACAGAGGAATTAACAACCCACGCCATATTGCGGATTTTAGTGGTACTAATTTATCTAACTGACTGTTAGATTAATTTAGTGGTACTAATCTATCTAACTGACTGTGACTTTACAGAGATAACCTAGAAAAAGGATTTTACAGGTGTTCAACTTTCTTCTATTATACTTATGAGGTAGGTATTTAAAAATTGTATTAGACCGAAATAAAGAGCAAATACCGAGCTACATTGCGTTTCATTCTCACGGGTACTGCAGTAATAGAAACCAGTTTGAAAACACTTTGAATATTGTGAAATTTGCCGATGAAATTCAAATGACCACCCCTTCAAAACAAATTAAAATTCAAAGTAACTTACAAAAGCTATTAGCGGTAATAAAAAAACAAAGTAACAGAAAATAAAAACTTAACACTACTAACTACATAGTACAAAAAAGCTAAAATTAACTAAACTAAAACAAATTCAAAAAACTGCTCCCCTTTGGCATGGTACCGAAAATGCTGGCAGCATTTCCTCGCTGAACAGCTATGCTGATACGCTGTGCGAGGAAGCTGCCAGCTCTCCGGTCCCCAGTGGTCTCTTGAAGCCTTTTAGAGAGCTCCTTGTGAAGTTTTTGGGCGCTGGGACCCCATGGACCTAGTCAAAGCTAAAGCTATTTAAATACTATTCACAATTTAATTTATTACCTACTTTTTTACTCTTTGAAGTACATTTTAAAGATGCGAGATATGATGTCATCTTGGGGACCTCTTGTACGTCATGCTACCATCATACAATACAGACCCCCCCCCCCCCCTCTACCCCATTTCCAATTTGAAATGACGTCATATCTGAACAGGCCCTTATACGTAAAAAAGGGGAATACCCCCTCCCCTCTTCTACGTCATGCTACCACCATCCAACGTCCAAACCCTCCCCCCCAAATTTGAAATGAAGTAATTTCAGAACAGCTACGTACCAATAATCTCAACACGTCCCCTGCCATTATGGTCCTGGTCCCTGATCTGGTTGGCTACGGAGATGGCCTTCAGCTTCTCGACGTTCTTGGCCTTCTCGCCGACGTACACGTAGATGTCTTGGTCCTTGTCCAGGATGAAGACGTCGCCCTTGTTCATGGAGGAGATCAGGGGGTCCACCTGGAGACAAGATACATTACAATAGGTACAATACAATACAATACAACAATACTTTATTGCACACCAACAAGAAAAATACTACATGAGAAATCTTAAATTAAACAATGGTAGACAATAGGCGGTCTTATCACTAAAGAGCGATCTCCTCCAGACAAATTTTAGGTAGCGGAGAAAACAAAATTAAACAGAAAATAGTAGGTGGTGAGATAAGAACCTTAATAATATGAGAAGTAACAAATAAATGTCATAAAAAATATTAAAGATAGATTGGTCATACTCATACACAGATAAGTATCTATATATATATAAACATACATAAACGTACATACATACAAAAGGAAGAATGAAAAGACATAAGACTTAATAATGAAAAACGACAGCATAGAAGATACAATACCTAGGTATGACGAAATTTTGAGGATGTCAATCGATTCTATTTTTTATTGGCCTCAAAGGTCTACATGGAACTAACTACACTTAGACTGCTGTAAAAGTCAGAAATGACCGTCAAAGTTCAACATTCCTACGGATCGCTAAAAACGCACCATACAAAATGCCCATCTACTCGCGACGTCAATATGGGTAATTTTAATTTATTAATAATTATTAAAATGGAAAAATATTAAAACTATACATAATAAAACTTAA
The DNA here is from genome assembly GCA_932273695.1 of Apotomis betuletana. Taxonomy (NCBI): domain Eukaryota; kingdom Metazoa; phylum Arthropoda; class Insecta; order Lepidoptera; family Tortricidae; genus Apotomis; species Apotomis betuletana. The sequence continues at coordinate 8,205,733 of OW026322.1, forward strand.
TTAAAAAGAATCCCCCAGTACTGAGGCCGTCTGAGGCATCGTCCCCAGCACGCTCACCGCATGTCCCCTTTGAATGGCGAGGCTCAGTTTTTGAGCGAAAAAGGAGCTCGCTCTGATATTACTAGATATTCCGATTAGTTTTTGCGAAATTTCTTTTAGACTTTTATATTATGTCACCGTAAATAAGAGCGTTCAAGTTCTGGTTTGTGATACAATTAGGGCTAGTGCACAAATCACGTGAGGTTCTATAGGGGGTAGGGGGGTCACGAAAATATCACGATATATCACGTTGGGGGAGGGAGGGGTATAAGGAGACCTCACATGTATTTTTCTGCAGTGAACGAACTAAGAAAAAACGATATTTTTCTCGGTTTCGTTAAAAATAAATCTTCACTTCATACATACATCAAAATAGCGAGTCTATTTTACGAAATTTTGGCGGAAAAAAATACACGTGAGGTAGTGAGGGGGTGGGAGGGTTCGCAAAGAACCTCACCAAATATCACCAGGGGCGAGGGGGGGTCAAAAAATAGCCGGAAAAACCTCACGTGGTTTGTGCACAAGCGGTTATTGTTTTGTTAAATTATGAGGAATCTGATGGTTCATATCCCAAACACTATAAAAAACATCACACGGATAGAGCAATTTAATAAACATTTGAAAAATTATTTAATCGGCAAATTTTTTAAAGTCTGGACGAATTTTTTAAAGAGAAATAAATTACATATACTTCGATAGCTCTTGCCCTAAATATAATTTGTAACTTAAGATGTGTAGATGTAAATGTTTATAATATGAAATTTAAATTGTTTTGTATACTTATTTAAAAATTAAAAGAAAATAGTGTTAGTCCTCTTATGTTGCAGTGCCCTTGCAGGGTGTATGTATACCTTTCAATTATTCCATCAAAATTATGTAATGTGATATGCAATAAACGTTTGACTTTGACTTTGATGCGATGATGATTGTCTAGATATCATGGGCTTTCCCCCCTTGAATGAAAACAGTGTATTTTAAGGTAAGGATCATACCTGTCTGACGCGAACATTTCGTTTGCCCTTAATCTGGAAGAGTCGCTTCTCAGCCCCAGCGTTCGTAGTCACATGGTTGAAGCCTGATGCATGTCCTCCGTCTAAGTAGCGGATCGCTGAGAAGAAAGAAATTATATTTCTATTAACACGACGTCCATGGACAGATTTTTATTTATTTATTCAAACACAAACACAGTATTACAGTTTACACTAAGGCACTGAGAGTATCAAAAATAGGTAACAGACAAAAAAAAAGTAACTGAAACACATAACATAACAAACAAAATTAACGTTGGTGAAAACGTAAACAATTTATTTTAAAACAGAAGATTCTCGAACATCCATCGCCTCACAGAACTTCAAACACTCCGCACAAACAACCGCCCAGCTACACGCAAAAACATCGCAGTCAGGTGCTGATGCGAGGAGAGCATTGAGGCTCTGCAATGCTCGAACAAGCGGAGAGTTCCGGTACGACACGGTTTTGAAATTTGCATTTAGAGGTATGGTCATAGAAATTACATTTCATCGAAAGCATTTTCTTTCTGAGACCATAAAATATTGGAAAGTGATAACACAAAACTAACGTAACCTATTGGTTATTTTCAAAATTTCTGAAAAATGTATGACTTCCGAGGAAAATGTGTCTCTGAAATGAAGCATTCGGTGAAAGATTTTTCTATAATAGAAGAGGATATGGCTATGGGAAAAAGCGAGAAAGCTGCCAGCGCGTGGGTCCCTTGTTGCCTCCCTCAGGCGCTTACTGAGCTCTCTGTGGAGCCCACGCGCACCTTGGCCCCACGGACCAAGAGTCTCGAGTAAGTAAGGTACAGTTTAAGTAACACCCAGGTAGGTATAAAGTGCTTAGGCTGCCTGTGTGCTACTTAGGCGCCATCTTAAGTAGGTGACCGTACGAGCAAAGCGAGCGAAGTGTCTTCAGTTCAGCTTGGAAAAAAATACTTCGTATATCCGAATCTCTAGTTGTGCAGTTAAATAAATAAATAAATATCAGACAACCTCACACAAATCGATCTAGTCCCAAATTAAGCTCAAGAAGGCTTGTGTTATGGGTACTAGACGACGATATACGTACATATATATATAAATATATATTTAAATACATAGAACAACCATGACCCAGGCACAAATATTCGAGTTCATCACACAAATATTTGCCCCGGCCGGGATTCGAACCCGGGACCGCCGGCTCAGTAGGCAGGTGTCTACAAACCGAGCCAAACGCGTCGTCGGCGTTATCCAGATTCCCGGCTCGTGAAAGGAAGAAAGAAACATTTATTGCCACACCAAAAAAAAAAAGGTACATGGATTAAACAATAACAGCATTAATTGTCAGTACATTGTCCACCCAAATTATTCCGTGTGACAAAAGGAGCGGACTCAGCATGTGCTGCGAAAGCCAGGCGTCTGCGCAGCGCTCGCTGGTTTTCAGGCCGTCCCTTTTCTCACTCTGAACCACATTGTCATACTTGCGGGTGCGACCAAGGTATACATGCATGTATGTGCGTGGACAGGTCGCATTCCTTAACCGACTCTCGTGAAATTGTGTGATCAGGTTCGATATTTATAAGGGTTTCTTTTGTCGATTTAGTTTACCAAATTTTGATAATATTTCACAGATTTCAAAACAGTCCCGCCTAAATATCTGCTGGTTTACAAAAGTGGCATAACTATATTGACGACGCGTTTGGCTCAGTTTGTAGATAGGGGCAAGTGCTGTACCTGTGGACACTTTCCAGAATTTGACCTTTAATCAGTTGTTAGACCAAAACTACGCGTATTATCAATAAATTATTTATTTTGTTTTAATCACAGTTAAACAATCTTTAAAGTCCACATATGTTTTCTACGCTAGCTATCCGGAGATGGCGGATAAAAAATAAAATAAAAAAATACTCGTTTTGTCCATAGGTACATATCTCCTGTTTGTACCTATGGACACTAACAACGTACCTGTGGACGGTAACGTACCTATGGACAATAATCAACAACATTCTTTGAAACAAAATAAACTTCTAAAATAACGTAATTAACAACATACAATTAATCAACATGTAATTATAAGTTGTTCTGCATATCATAATTACTTTTTTTTCTTCTTGGACTGTAATATTCTGAGCAGAATCTCAAGTATAATTATGGGAATTTAAAAAGCCTCCATAGTCAGCAGATTTAGCATAATCATCGTTTGACACTTTACATTCTTAAGGAAAACCTCATTTTCTTTATGAAAAATAATCAACAATCAATAACAACATAATGTTAAGTAATCATGCAGCTGTTGCTCCTCAGTATTGCTAAAGATCCTCCTGATATCATTTTTGAGGAGTTCTAAGCCTTCTTCACCAATATTTCGACAGTAATTAATTTTTTGTATTTAAAAATTATCGAATTTGGGATTTTAAACGTCTCTATGGCTTTCCTTACTGAAGTCAGAATGTCCAGGCATATCTTGTCTCTTTTTTCCCAGTTTTACTACGAGGCACTAAATACAACAAAAATATTAATTTTACTGTCCACAGGAACATTCAGTATAATTGTACCTATGGACAGTCCACAGGTACATTTACGGAGGTGTCCACAGGTACAATTTCGGCGGTTTTTATTTTGAATTCATACCGGTCACTATTAATGCTACCTACGACTAACGAAATCTTGTAGAAATAACGTTTACACCACATAAATTAATATGCCACTGCAAAGACACCCGTAACATTTGTAGATTTTGCATTAAACATACTTAAAAATAAGGAAAAAAACTTACTTTTTGTCACAAAAACTTTCGGCAGCCATAAAACACTCAGTTTCTGCCATCCTTAAAGATGGCGACTACCTAGTGTTGCCATATGAAAAAAATGCTTTTCAAATAAGTGATTGCTATTGGTCTATGGTTATTCGTTTTCTTGCTATGAGCAGTGTCCACAGGTAAAACCGTCCACAGGTACAGCACTTGCCCCTACCTGCCTACTGAGCCGGCGGTCCCGGGTTCGAATCCCGGCCAGGGAAAATATTTGTGTGATGAACTCGAATATTTGTGCTTGGGTCATGGTTGTTCTATGTATTTAAGTATATATTTATGTATATAAGTACGTATATCGTCGTCTAGTATCCATAACACAAGCCTTCTCGAGCTTAATTTGGGACTAGATCGATTTGTGTGAGGTTGTCCGATATTTATTTATTATTATATTACGCATAGAATAGAATAGAATACTCTTTATTGCACACCTCGAGAAGAAAGAAATACAAATACAGATAACACTTAGACACAATAGAGGTAAACAATGGGCGAATAGGCGATCGCATAACTAAACGTAACACTTGATGTTTTGATAAAAGGAGTAAACACCAATTAGCTCTATTCGGTTGATTGTTCTGTTGTTAACTGATGAGTAACCGCACAATGGAATAATGGAAGGCAATTATCAGTTTCAGATAAAAATAGACTAGCTCTGTGACGTGTAGACCTCGCAAGTAAGGGCTGCCCCAATAGGCCCAAAGCAAACAATAATAATAGGAAGAAAATGAGGTTTTCAATGCTTTTGCGGACTCACCAGGTTGGAAGTACTGCATGAACTGCGCGCTCTCGTGCCCCAGGGTTTCTCGGTGCTGGATGGCGGCGCCTCCGAACTTGTCGTCCAGCCCCACTGTCAAGATGGCCGCTGCACCAGCCTCATCCTGGGTGGACGCGCTTCCGATCCAGTAGTGGATGTCCCAGGATAGGTTGTTGCGTTTGTCAGCTGAGGTCTGCAAATTTTGATATTAAATATGAATAGTACGATACAATATAATATACAGGATGTTTGTAATAACGATGTAGGAACTTTAAGAGGCGATACAAGGGACTATTTGGAACAGTTTTATGCCGCAGTTCAAACTGTGATTTTTTTTAAATCGAGATTTTCTCATATTTTTTATTCGTACCAAAAATTTACATGAAAAATAAAATTTAAACAAAACTATGCATTAAATCTTTCTTTCTTTCTGATTAACATCGCCATTAATTTATTAACCAATAAAAAAAGGAACCCTCCCACATAAGACACACACAACCCTAGCTGGTGGCAACGCCTCAAAAATGTTGCACTTATCTTATGATGATATTAAAAGCGTTTTTCAAAAAAGTGTATATGTAGAGTTCATAAATTTATCGGAGTGATCAAAAATATTTGAACACGCCTCTGTGCCGTTAAGAGGGTGAAATATCTTTAGATTCATCTGACGCGGAACAGTCGGAACCGTCTGTATATGTATAGGAAACTTGTACAAGAAAAAAGGTGACTATTTGGAATGGACAATTTGGGATACCATTCTTCTTGTATGAGGTTTGAATGTACAAACGATTCTAAGTAAGATCAGCCAATAAAAAAAATCTGAATCTTTGTCTCACAGTCACACTTTTTTGAGAAAAGGGGTTATAAAATAAAAACCCTTAATGAGCGTTTAGCGTCCTTTCACCTCCCCTAAGTTTTTAAACCCCTTCTCCGAAATGTGTCGGGGGTGTTTTACATTTTTAATTTAGGTTATTATCCTACGGATTCGGGATAACCAAAATGTTCTTCAAATTCAACAAACAAGAAAATGAACAACGATTTTATTTGTGAAAACGCTGATTTCGCGTACTTAATTATCGTGGAACAACATGGCGAAATGAAATAGGACAATTTTATTCAGTAAAAGTGTCTTAACATGTGTCCAGTGTACCAAAGTCGATAACTTAAATGTATGTAAATTGCCTTTTATTGTCCATTACTTATTAATTACGTTACGTCTAGAGTCACGTTTGTTTTGGACATGTTGTAACTATGTTTTATGCTCGTCATTATAATTACCTTAAGAATAATGTATGAGTCGCCTTTGTAGAATTTTCCAACATCCTTTTGGGGTACTGGCACTGGGTTGAAGTCCTAGAACACAAATACATTATCACTACATAGTATAAAACAAGTTGCTTCGCGCTCTCTGTCTGTCCCTATGTGTGCTTAGATCTCTAACTACACTACACTACTACTACATTGAACAGTATTTTTTTTTGTCTATGGTAATGTAAGCTATTTATTGATTGACCGTGGGCCTCTAATAGTTGAGGGCCCAAGGCATAGGCGTATTTAGGGGGGAGGCCAATGTGGTCTATTGCTATCCCAAGATGTTGCGTTACTCATAGAAATTCATGTCTTCACCTCGCATAGGGCATGGCCAGGCCCATCTGAAAAATAATCTTAAGATACGCCAGTGCCAAGGTTCCCGGCATACGCTAAGATAGTCTTGTTCTCCATATAGGTGGGCGAATGTTTATTTTGTTGTCGATTTCTTTTTTTCTCAGGTTTTGATAAAATTTGGTGAGTTGGTAAAGTAGCTTCTTCTGGCCATGGTAAGCCCAATTTCACGATATGTCCTACAAAATGTATTTCACAAATTGGCCCATGGACCAATTTTTATTTTGCTGTCGATTTATTTATTTTTCATTTCGAGCTCCTCATTTTATACTAAATTTTAGTACAAAATACGAAGTTAAGTTAAAAAAATCCATACATTTTTTGTAACTTAACTAAATTTTGTAGGACAGCGCTGGGACAGCGTGAAATTGGGCTTACCTTGTTCAGAATAAGCAAATTACCAACCAACCAAATTTTATTAAAATCTGAGAAAAAAAAATCGGTAACAAAATAAAAATTCGCCCAGGTGTATTTTTAACTAGTTTCCATACCTCTATCCTCCACACTTCAATGCCGGCCCGCTGACCTGCGTTGGCGAATGCTGGGTGCACCATTGCTTTATGCCTGGCGTCCTGAAAGAGAAAGAAATAACTATTAATTCAATAAATACGTTGTAATATTAATAAGTCGTAATATTAGTAATACGAAGGAACCGAGTCAGACTCGCACTTGGCCGGTTTTTCACGTTTGAACCCCCATTTTAGACAACTGCCTGCATATATTTTTGTTTATTTTGTGTAAATCTAAATTTTTTTAAGCCACGAGCCGGTGAACTGAGCTGACTCACTGGAACTTTCTATGAAAAATAGTAATTTGTTTTATTGCTCTTTCTACAGGTTATAAATTTATCGATTTACCTAATCGATTTCTATCAATTTACAGAAATAGCACATGAATCGAAACGACGTTTTCAATCGCCATAATATGACCGCCATTTTGAAGTAGGTAATATGTCGAGTAACTGAACCTACTCGCAAAATTTCATGAAAATCGGTTGAGAAATGCGATCTGTAGGCGAGAATTGCTGGAAATCTAGACAAACGGACACACGGAGAATTTTAGCCTAAGCTGAAGCGGACTCACTTCGCTCGCTCAGTCAATATACTTTAATCTAATACATTCCTAATATCCCACACGAGATTCGCTGTTTATTACAGTAATGGCTATTGAGTACCCTCCCATGACAAAACGACGCAAATCACAATAAATCCACACAAAATACTACATTTCGTAACGTCACGACTGCCAGACAGCCATGGCGACTATGACGTCATAAAGTTCACGCTGACCTTCCCATCCCTTATCGATCCCATAAAGTAATAGCCAGATGTTGACAACCTTTGCAAGACAATAAAAACACCAAGACTGGGTTAACCCTTAAAGTGCATTACTGTGCTGCATTTATCATAATCCCAATCTTACCTTTCAAGGTATTGTATAAGAATTCATAATATTATAGTTACCTTTGTTTTATATTTTTTATATTTTTATCATACCCTTGATGTTATTATGTTTCATGGTCACGTCACGAATAAATGAACTAGTTTCCTTATTTCTTTATTTTTGGAGCCCGAATCAACTTCCGCATCTTAAAAAAAAAACCGACTTATTCTAATCTTGTAATGCCTCATGATTCATGAATGCTCATGTCAGCCGTACAAAGTTTTGTGTGTACTCATGATGAATAGGTAAGTGAGTAGTGAGTGAGTTTTCTAGCCCATGAGCATATTGTCGTTACTGTTCTAGATAAACGATAAACCAAGCATAGTTCGGCTTATCCGTGAGGATAAGCCGAACTATGTTCTACTTCAGTGATGAAGTTTGACGCCACGACACTGCCAGTGAGTCATACCTAGGGCTGCCATCTCTAAAAACGCCGAACCCGGACAAAGACTTTAAAAACCCCGGACATTTGACTTTTAATCGCATGTTTTCCCCCGGAAGTGTTCGAAAATAATATTGATTAAAAAACCAACCGCTTTATTTTTCATTCACATAAAAAGTGTCCGGCTTTTCCCCGGATAGTTTTTGAAAACCCCCTCGGACGGCTTCCGGACGGCCTCCAAACTAGGACAAATCCGGACGGATGGCAGCACTAGTCATAACCGATATTTATCACAAAATCCCATGTTATAAGCACACTACACTGTTAACGGTGTCCTTAGGTCCATATAAGGTTTATATGAGAACGGCATTGGGACTATGAAGGTTGTCGATCGCCGACTGATGGGGTAGATAAAAATAATTTATTTGCTCAAGTTTGGCCCAAGGAGTACTCTTTATTATACTGTGCCCAAGGTGTATTTTGTTGTAAGACTTATTACTGTTTTACTAGTCATTTTGAATTTGATGCGTACTACCTAGCAGGGATCGGATATTCGGATGCGTTTATACCTACACTTCGAAGTCGGTAAGTTTTGAAATAGCACGTAGGTATTTATTGTCAATGATATATCACAGTGAAAAAAAAAGCTTAAAAACTAGTTTAACTACTACAAAAATAGCCAAATTGTGCTTAGAAGCAACCAAAATTAGGCTAGTTATCTTAAACTTATTTCGGTTAAGTACTAGTAGCTCTCAGTGTTTCAGTCCTACGTTGTATGTAACTAGCAGCTAACATTTGGGCTACTCTATTCATTTTTTTTTCAGTGCACGGTACAATGAAATATCACCATTCGTAAAATTCTATTTAAATAAAATAATGTCATGTAGGCTACTGATAAGAAAAGTTTAAAATGTTTTTTTTTTCAGTGCATCATTTAAATTATAATCACCATTCGTAAATGTCAATTTTAAACTAATTTTTGAATTCTTTAATTCAGCTAATCGCGTCCATAGTCCCTTCGAGGAGAAATAAACGCTAAGTCGCGTTTAGTTATAAATGTAAAAAACCGTGTAGGTACCTAAGTTTAAATACACTGTGATTTTATCACCATTACATTATTTACTCCCCCAATACTATACCGTCGGATCATGTAAAAAAAGACGACATATTTGTCCTTTTGGCGCACGGCCAAGACCAGAACTCCTGTTGTTTACTCTACCTGCAGGGCTACCATGTCTTGCCGTGGCTTAAGAAACGGGTAAAACATAGTGATACAAACAACTCATGTAATATTTTCCATGTTACTTACCTATGTTTAACAAAATAAATTTATTTTTATCTTTATTGTCGCTTGTCGCGTGACTCACAAGGAAAGGTAGGTACCCAACTGTCCGACTCCGATTTGATTCATTTGTGATATATGTTCATTCATTCATAATTTAAGAGCTTCGCTCTTGTCGGTGGAGTAATCGCCACTCTTCCCTATTTCTTGATAGTGTTTTGTTTTTTCTTGATATATGTTAGTAGTCTAAAATAGCAGACACGTATTTTTTTAGCTGCCCAAATTCAACCTGTTAGGACAAATTGTCCTTCAAAGTACTGAAAATTGACCAAACCCCTAACTTCTTTAGAGAGATTTGTTCAAGCAAATTGATGATTAGTTACTGGTAGCTAATGCACAAATGGACATAGCAACTTCGCTAGTATATTTAGGCATTTATTTATTTATTTAAACTATGTCACAATACAAAAAAAGTACAAATGGTGGAATTAATGCCTTAAATTCTCTATTTGTCAACCACTGGATTAAATGAAATATGAAGTCGGTGCAGGATCAGACAAACAAAGTAATTACAACACAAATCAATTACCTAAAGATATATATAAGAATGTTTATATAATTACCATAAACATACACGAATAATGTAGACATTCAAGCGTTTTAATGTAGTGCCGAAGAGATAAAACGATCGAATAACATCTGAGAAAAGGCATCTTTGTCCTTTTGGCGCAATGCCGAGACAAGCATTCATGTTGTTTACTCTACCTGGTGAATCCATGTGTCACTGGTATTTTGATACAGGAATTATTGATGTTTTATGATGACGACACGTCTTGGCGCAGCACTTGCCTACTGAGCCGGCGGTCCCGGGTTCGAATCCCGGCCAGGGCAAATATTTGTGTGATGAACTCGAATATTTGTGCTTGGGTGATGGTTGTTCTATGTATTTAAGTATATATTTATCTATATAAGTATGTATATCGTCATCTAGTACCCATAACACAAGCCTTCTCGAGCTTAATTTGGGACCAGATCGATTTGTGAGAGGTTGTCTGAGGTTTTTTTTTATTAAAACGTACATGCTTATAAAAAATGTGCATTCCTTGTAGTCGGGAGACTTTCTCAAAGCTGTTCCTCGCGCCGCTACCCTGGCGAGTCGTGACCCACACTTAGAAAAACATTCCGATACATGCACGGATTTTTGTGGCTTTTGAGGCTGTCAATCGATTGGGATCAAAAGTTGCGAAACGCGACCGCTAGGCAAGAACAGCCGGACAGCAACTGGACATCCAAACATCCGGACATACGAAAGCATCCGGACAGACGAAGACGCTTTGCCCCCTTTGCTTGCTGCCTCTACAACGTTTCGTATCCGGTTACGATATAAACGACTGAACAGATTTGAAACAACTTTGGTACGAAGATAGACATCTTAAGACGGTTATACGATACTTTTCACCACTTTTTGCCTATAGTTGAGTCCCATTGCTGGGCAAAGGCCTCCCTGTGATGCGCTACTCGTCTCTATTTGCTGCATGCTATCCACTCATTGCTGAATGCATCCAAAAGTCACCCCGCCATCTTCTTTTCGGTTTTCGGCAAAGAAAAAAGTTACGTGGATAAATAACATCTAGCCGATTCTAGTAACCTACAATACATAAATGACATAATAATGAAAATAATGAAATAAGAACTTTATTCTGCAAGTAGGCCACAAGGTCACTTTTACATGTCTGAGTCTGCCGGCATTTCACAAGAGAAGACCACTGTTGAGAAGAAACCCCGAAAGAAACTCAACAGTAAGTCATTTTTTCAGAAAGCATACCTAACATAAATAATAAATAAATAAATAAATATCAGAAAACCTCATACAAATCAACCTAGTCCCAAATTAAGCTCAAGAAGGCTTGTGTTATGGGTACTGGGCGACGATATACATACTTATATAGATAAATAAATACTTAAATACATAGAACATCCATGACCCAGGCACACATATTCGTGTTCATCACACAAATATTTGCCCTTGCCGGGATTCGAACCCGGGACCGTCGGCTCAGTAGGCAGTTGCTTACCCACTGCGCCAACCGCGTCGTCACATAGTAACTCTTGTAGTATATTTAGGCATTCAAGCGTTTTAATGTAGTGCAGAAGTGGTAAAACATCTGGCCCGCATGCGCACATTAACACTTAGTAAAAATACCAATTGGAAACACTTGAATGCTGTATTACTAGTATATTTTGCCGTGACTTCACTTGTCTAAAATCTCCTGTCTTGCTCGTTCGGTATCGAAAGGTAAGTGACAGGCTGACAGGTTTTTGTCGAGCGACAAAGTGTCGCGTGTACAAGTTATGCTGGACGTGCTGGTAGTTTTGTGAGCGGTAGACACGCCCATACAAAACAAAAGACGATTCTGCATAGCGCTATAATATTTTTTCTCAAACCTGGAATTAAATGTCGTCATAACGTGCGTTGTAACAGGCTTCGAAGTATCATGTTTCGGGCGGAACAACACGAGAGAATTGTAAAGGAATTTCATACAAAATTTAAGGCCTAAGCTGGGAAGTAATTTTTTTATACAGGGCATCTGTGTTCATGATCAGTGTATTTCTGATCTCATCTACTTATAGAAAATAGAAATAGAAAACTGATATTCAATATAAATCTATAATTATATAACAGTATAGATTGAGTCCTGATTCATCACTGGAATTGGTCCAAATAACGAATATCATTGTATCCCAATGTGAAACCCAATTTGAAATGCTATTGTTTATGGCCAGTGGAGAACCGATTTGGTTCGCAATGGTGGCAATGGTAGGATACCTACGATAATCAAACATTTATAACAAAAAACCGACTTCAAAGTTTGGAAGGCAAAATTTTATCAGATTTGGACGCCAACAAATTATTAAATAGACTATGAACGACGAACGTCACACATCACACCTTAAGCAAATTTAAAACTTATGTGGTTTTCTCATGGATGCCTTTTTCAGAACTGGACCAAATTCAAACGGGGAGCACCAGCTTTCAAATAAAAGAGGAATCATCAAAATCGGTTGACCCAGTCGATAGTTCTGAGGTAACAATAACAAACATTACAAAAAAGAACAGTTGAATTGAGAACCTCCTCCTTTTTTGAAGTTGTTTAAAAAGTGTTGTTGACCGCTCGAGCGAAGCGTCTTTATTTCAGCTTGGCCTAAATTTCTTTTGTTGCCCGGATGTTCAGATGTCCATTTGACCGTTTTTACCGCTTTTCTCGCCTACAGGTCGCATTTCTCAACAGATTCTCATGAAATATTGCGAGTAGCTTCGTTAATTATGTACCTAGATATAAATTGACATTACAGATATTCGTTTTTTTTTAAACGGCGGGGATACCGGGGTTCAAAACGAAAAATGTATCACATTTAACCACTCCAACTATTTTATGATGCGCGTCAAAGGCATTGAAAATGTAGGTAATTTAGAAATAAAACCCACGATTAAATTTGAGTTTGTTTTCCGACGTCGCGCGTAAGGGACCCACTACCGCCTAGGTGGGTACTTTTTTTGTCCACCGGCCTCCTAAGGTAGCTCAAACTGTAGCTTAGGCGACGGGTAATGCGAAACTAGCGCCACTTTCGATTTTTTCTTATACCTTCATAATCTGATATTTTTTTAGAAATAACTGAAGTCTAGGAGGTAGCAAAACACCTTTAATATTTATTAAATCACTATATACACTTTGTTCACTGTAGTTTACCTTACAAAACTTGTTCACGTCAAAAGCGGCCACAATAGTTTTGGGCAAGTTTTTAGAGACAACTAAAGAACAAGAAATTGTGTATAATGATTTAATAAACACTAAAGGTGTTTTTCCAGCTCCTAATATCCTGCAATTACTGAAAATTGGTCTGGTTTGGAAGATATAATAAAAATTCGTAAGTGTTAGCGATCAGAGAGGGAGCAGGTTAACATTCTTCAAACAACGGATAAATTATATATATTTATTATAAAACATAATATGAAACAAACAAGGGAACACACTAATAACTACAATTATGCACACACACGCACACCTCATGTTATCACTGCGAGTTACACCAGCCGAAAGAGGGCCTGGCGCTCTGGCGCAGCCCTTTTATTGATTCTCAATCCCCGCCGTTACACCGCCCGTGAAAAAAAATCATTTATACGTGGGTGTGAATTCAACCTATCCCACTACTGATGTTAGCGATCAGAGAGGGAGCAGGTTAACATTCTTCAAACAACGGATAAATTATATATATTTATTATAAAACATAATATGAAACAAACAAGGGAACACACTAATAACTACAATTATGCACACACACGCACACCTCATGTTATCACTGCGAGTTACACCAGCCGAAAGAGGGCCTGGCGCTCTGGCGCAGCCCTTTTATTGATTCTCAATCCCCGCCGTTACACCGCCCGTGGTGGGACCCCGACTTCATCCTTGACGAGTAGATGGCGCCACTGGCGGCGGTGCAATGCTGATGATGTACTTGCACCCGCCGCCAACATAAGTGGCTCTAGTTTCGCATTACCCGTCCCCTTACCTAATTAAATCGCGAGATTAACTATTTTCCGTTTCTTGAATAGCGAGCTGAAAAAAAGTTATTGGGACATTCTTAACCCGACAGCTTTATTTTTTTTACCAACCGATTTTGGGAACTAAAATTGCACTTTGTAGCCTTATGGCACGCGTACATTTTGACATATGGCCTATCCGCGTACCTCTCATATCTGCGAAACTACAGCCAAATCTCGATCATAAATAAGTGACAAAGCATCGTCACTCATACTTTCGCATTTTGTCAAACACGGATGCTTTGTCACTTATTTATCGCGTTATAAAACAACCATTATGCCCGCAAGACATAAACATTTATAAACAGCTCACATAACTAAAATTTTTTAAACTATAAATCTGTCATTTTATGTTTAACTGCTGGGCTATTTCTATAATTAAATGGATCCCTCTGGTTGGAAAGATCAAAGGTGTACGAAAACAGATCTGACCACAGTAAAACAGCGAAAATAAAAAAGCATCTAGAGATATGCCGTTCTCCAGAACGTATCCTGATTTGTTTGTATGGGAATAGAACGTTACCAAAGAACATACAGGGTGTATATTTGATATAACCGCAAACTTTACGGGGTCTTAGTACAGTCGAGTTCATTTACATCTACACACTTACGAGAACAAAAATATCTGAACACGATTTTATGCTCCTGACAATAGGGTCGTGTTCACATATTTTTGCTTTCGTAAGTGTGTAGATGTAAATGAACTCGACTGTACATATAGGCATTTATTAATATATTGCACCGTCAATTATAAAAAAAATCTAACTTTTTTTTTCCGTATAGAATAATTCAGCACGCAATGTATTTGTTTGTTGTTGTTCGTTGACACTTAAACATCGTGATGTGACAACTGTCACTAGTAATAACTACGCCACACATTGCTGCTCAGAAAATTTTCAAAAATTAATTACGCTATGGCAGTTAACGCAAAATTAATAATTGTTATAAATATCAGATTTTAGTACTAAAATCTCCGTCTGGCTTCATGTTGCGGTTATATCAAATATACATTTGTACGGGGAAAAGAACGTCCCCAAGATATCCCGATTTGTATGGTAAAGATCTTTCTTGAGAACTTTTCCTCATTTCTACCTATGGGGAAAAAACGTTCACGAGAATAATGATTAAATTAAGGTTTCAATTGTAATATTTTATTTGTTGGAGCGAGCGCCATTTTTTTTATAAACTTCATTATTTCATTTTATTTTTTCTCTTTCAAAGTTGGGACGAAGGCTTTAATATGTAGGTAATTATATTTTTTATCGTTTAATTTAGATGAATACCTCTTTAAGAACTATTTGCGAAACCTGTGTGAAACATTAAATCGTGTGTTTTACTTTTCTTGTTTTACTGTGTAAAGTGCTATTTCAGTTTGTTTGTTTACCTACGCGTTTTATGAAGACAAATGGACTGTGTTCCATTCAATTTACATGTTTTCTGGAAATTATTTATTAAGGTTAGATATAGTTTTACGATAGACGCGGCTCTCCATTCACTTGCTTCGAAATTCGCGTTGTGCTATGTGCATGTATTAAACCTATAAACCTTCCTCTTGAATAACTCGTCTTGAATGTCTCTGTCAAGTCACAATTTCATAAAGCTTTTTAGAATTACATATTTATTATCTCTAGTTGAATCCAACGTCATCAGGTCAGGATCTTATGGAGTCGTAAAGAAATTAAAGGAACTTTCACAAACTTAACGATGCCTTTCAATCGCTTGTGTTAGCTGTCAACGCTCTTATCTACATAGTATATATAAAACAAAGTCGCTTCCTGCCGTCTGTCTGTCTGTCTGTGCTTGTGTATCTTTAAAACTGTGCAACAGATTTGGATGCGGTTTCTTTTAAAAGATAGTGATTCAAAAGAAAGGTTTATATGTATAATACATGCATAATTTATCAGCATTGCACCCGTGCGAAGCCGGGGCGGGTCGCTAGTAAATAATATTCTTTTTGATAAGCTGAGTTCTTAAAGCAATTAGTCAACAAAAGATAAACATTATGGTTCTTATTCTCTATTCTCAAGTGGAATCCATAGCCATAACCGTCCCGGTTAGGTATAGTTCATTTAATATAGTATTGTGTAGACTGCCATTTTGATAAATTGAAAAACTGATTCGACAAAAAATCTGTTTAATTAATTAAAAATTAATCTACTCACAAAATTTCATGAAGTTCGGCTTAGAAATGCGGCCTCTAGGCGAAAACAGCCGGAAATTCGAACATCATGCGAAATTTGAGCTAAGCTAAAATGTAGACGCTTCGCTCGCTCAGTCAATAAAAAAAAATGTGCTGAGCAGTGGAGGTAACTTTTATAAATTCGGTTAAAACTACGGAAACTACCCTACAATTGACAACATTTCATATTTTCTAACTAGTGGAAGTTTATACAGCGTGCAGCGTGTATATTTGATATTACCGCAAACTTTACGGGGCCTCAGTATAGGCATTTCTTAATATATTGCACCGTACATTATTTAAAAAATCGAACTTTGTTTTCCATACAAAATAATTTAGCAAGCAATGTATCTGTTTGTAGTTGTTTGTTGACACTTAACACCGTAATGTGACAACTGGCACTAGTAATGACTACGCCATACATTTCTGCTCAGTTGCGTTAACTGCTAAATTAATAATTGTTATAAATATCAGATTATAGCACTAAAATCTCCGTCTGGCTTCAATTTGCAGTTATATCAAATATACACGCTGTGTAGAGATATGCATAGAGTTGTAGTCTTCGATCTATGCGCAAAAAAAACCTGTCAATTTCAAGCTCAACGTCATTCGTTTTTTTAATTAGGCACCAGACTAAAGTAACCTATACTTTGTGTCATAGTTTCTGAGTTATACTTTTTAGTCATAATTAGTAATCTTAGGAAAGACATAAAAACAGTGGTATGTCCTCTTTTTAAACAGAATTCAGAATTGTAATAAAACTATAGTATTAAAAATATGAAATCAATCAATTTGGGCTACGTTTTGAGACGATTACCTATTTACAACTCCGGGAAAACGGCCGTTAAATCGAAAATAGACATTTTATAGTTCCAGTGATGTAATGCCGAGAGTACTGCCCGTGTCCAATAGTCTTGTTTCTCAGTAGAAATATAGCTTTTTAAAATAACCACGTTAAAAAAAACGACGAATATTGATGACATCTAAAATCAGCTACTCTTTATGAAATGTCAAAAACGATTTGTTAGTTTGAAGTTTCTCTAAAGATACTGGCGTGTAGTTGTGACATCATAAAAATCAGTAGTCAAAACACATCATATTTTAAGTTTTTGTCTAATAAAAAATAGTAAAATGTCCAAAATATAGTGGTAGTTTATTTGGTTCCGTATATTTTTAATTTATATTTAATATTAATTTATTTATTTGGGGCATCAACAGCAATAAAATTCGAAATCAATTTGAATTTTTGTTTAGTGGTTTCAATTACATAGCTAATTTATTTTCACTGTACTTAAATAGCGTATTGTGTTATTTATTAGTGGAAATCAAGGTGGAAATATAGGAAATTGAATTTGAATTTGAATTATTGTCGTGTGACGGCCCGGCCACTTCGGCGGAAAGCGGTGAGCGGCGGGCATAGATGGATGGTTGTTTTTTTATTAGGGTTCCGTACCCAAAGGGTAAAAAACAGGACTATTACTAAGACTCTTTAGTCTTTCTGTCTGTCTGTCTGTCCGTTTGTCGCCATGAACCGTGGTCTGTATCTCATGAACCGTGATAGTTAGAGAGTGGAAATTTTCACCGATGATGTATTTCTGTTGCCGCTATAACAACAGAAGTGTACTATAATACTATTGTATATCGTAAAACGGTTTATTCTGATGCTCTCTGATGTTTTATTGTATCAACTTTTATGAATGCACGATATGACAATAAATGATTTATGATTTATAAGAAACAAAAAAAAAAAAAAACAATATTTAAGGGGGCTCCCAAACAACAAACGTGATCTGTTCCGTTAACTTTGCACCTCATTTGTAACCGTCGCCATACATACCAGTTGCAAACTTAACTTAACGTCCAGTTAAGATGGGATAAGTATTTGCACAGAACCCTCGGTGCGTGAGTCAGATTCGCACTTGGCCGGTTTTTTCAATATGGCGGATTCGTCAGTTATAATGCTGTGCAAAGATAGACTCGCGTCGCGAGGTCTACGCTCAGAGCCACTCGTTCTTATCTTGATACCAGCTGACATTACGTTACCGTAAGTATTACATTCTTATCAACAACTAGTACTTAATCGTAAACACGATCTTTATCAAAGAATCCACTTGAGAAGAAGAGTTCGAAGACAAGCTACACCATGTTTTCATTTTGATTAGCTTCGAACCGATACTTTGTCCGCGTATACTAGTTCAGGGCTATGATGGTTACGTTCATCCCTGTGATAAGTGAAAAAGCATCTGTCTCTCACACTCGCATTTTGTCAAAACGTGACGGTTGCTTTGTCACTTATTTATCGCGTGATAAAAGAGACCATCATGGTGATTATATTGTAAGGGGTTAATAAAACGCCTCATTAAAATTGAGTGGCAAATTAAATTATAGCACATACTATTAACAGGTAATCGCATTTTCATAGTAAATTCCACCCCTAGTTTCACCCCTTGCGGCATAATAACATGCTCACAATAACACGCTCTTGCACTCTCAGGCGATCGAACTTTCGTAGTAAATTCATCCCCTATTTTCACCCCTTGCGGCATTATAATAACATGCTCACAATAGCACGCTCTTGCACTCACAGGTGCTCGCACTATCATATTAAATTCAACCCCTATTATCACCCCCTTGCAGGTTGAATTTCCTAATAAAACGATCTCTAGCAAAAATAGCTAAGCATAACAACTCGCACACAATGATCAGAATACTCCTTATTCTACAGATAATACAGTTTGCAATGTTTGCAAGGTAGGAATAGTACATTACTCCAAACGCCGCGAAAGAAGGGCTTGCCGGGTGAGTAGGTATGTTTAGATATAAGAAGCCGGCAAGCCCTTTTCACTGCCGGTTAGACATGTATAGTGCTTTTCTCAAACACGTGCAATGAAATAAAAATATATATTATTCAGTTGTTTTCCCTGTTCATGAATACAGACGCCATCCTTCAATTTGGTATGAAATTCCTTTACAGTTCTCTCGAGTTGTTCCGCCCGAAACGTGATACTTCGAAGCCTGTTATAACGCACGTTATGACGATATATCATTGCATTTTTAAGAAACTTGATTTTATAGCACAGAAAGGCGGGGAACCGTTTACAAACAAAGTCGCGGGAAGTCTGCACCTTATTCATACCTATTTCCTCTTCTGATTAATTTACATTTCCCACCTGATTCCTCCTTGTTCCTTAAGGAATATATTACTCAGCATCTTCCTTGTTTGAGCAATTAAAAGTAATTCTACAAGTAATACTTTTTCCTGTTTTGGGCTTTGTTCACTCAGGAAAAAACTGCTATACACGATACATTAACCTTTTTAATGCCAAGTGGTGAAGCAATTTACCGTGCCATTTACGTCATAGAAAAAAAATGAATTAGCTTCAATATTGGCTGAGATCTTGTCACTTGTTCCAATTAAAACTGAATATCTTGGAAACTTGTACAGACCAAAGAACAAGGGTCTATATATTATTTAGTATAAAATATTTAGTTTATAAGTAAACTGACATCCTGTCAAATGTTGCAGTGCTCTACGGGGTTTTACAGCGGAAATAATGTATTATGTATGTACCATCTGTAAATGTACCTATGAAAGCAATAAAAAACTTGTAAACTACTGTTCCTATTTCCACCAAACATAGCTAAAAACTATCCTGACGAACAAGTTTTTCGATGCGGAAAAACGCACTCCAATTGGTCCATTCGTTCAAAATATATATCAAAAAACCTGTGGGTACTACAAAATCTTAACCACAAAATTAAAAAAATAAACAAAAGGCAAGACCGTTCAATTTTTTATGTCGTCACGTCACTAGAAGTAGTTCCTGTAATTTTTGACATACCTACCCATACCATGAAAAATAAATTTAGCTAACCGGCAAGTTAATAATAATATAGTTTAAACCATTAAAATAATAAACGGACGGACTTCATCATTCAATTTTAAAAATTCTATCAATAATCCATAGAGACAAACTGCATAATACTTACGAGAGTATATTATGTTTTTTTAATCACGTTTAGCGCGAGGCACAGGCGCTTGTATTCAGCCACGCGATTCGACTACACTGATAATAAAATACAATGTCAATGCCAGTGTGGCCAGCGTTAGAAGTATAAATTAACTAGAAATTCACCTTTCCTCCCATATGTAGTCGCAGATCCTTCAGCCACAGGATCCTTCGTTCCCTAGTTCAGGATACCTCAAAAGTAAAGTAATCTTTCAAACTGCCAGTCCTGGCGACGAACTTCGTTCCTCCCGAATTCTCAAACTCTTGATTGCACCATACTGGTTTCATGTCAAATTCTTTCGCCCTTCAGGCAAGTCGTGTTTGGAATACAATCCTTCTGTCTATTAGACAAGCCCCAAGCAAGGTAGTTTACAAGCGGAGCCAACGTAATCATCTGCTCGAACAAGAGCTCTAATACCGTTATTCATCTTACGCAGTAGACATTTTATCGTATATATGATGCATAATATTTGTACTGAATTTATAATATAAATTTTTGATAAAAAAGTTTAAAAAATAATATTGAAAACTGTCAGTTAACATTAAAATTAATATTTTTAAATATACAGACTTCTTAGGATATTCTAAAAGCTGGCAACACTAAACTAACAGCGTGTGACCGTTTCGCGTGTAGAGGAGACGGGCGAAAGACTATTAGAAACAGCTTTTCTATTTTCCTAACCATTCGAATCCCAACCTAAACCTCTATGCCAAAAAGTTATATTTGCAATCGCACGACGCTGAAAATATGCCTCTGCGTCTGTTAAAAGGCAGCCATTTTGGTAAATATTTAAATTGAACCTTCAAAATAGCTGCTTTAAGTCAGATTTTCAATGTAGTTATTTGAGTCACTACATAGTGAATTAAAATGAAGGTCGTGCATTGTTTTGGTCCAATATTAAGAGGAAACTACTGCTTATATGAAAAAGATCACAACAACTAAAGATATACATAAATACTTATTACTTTTTGGATGTGTACGATACATGAATACCTTAGTTTCATAATGTCGCATCAGCCAATGGTATTCATAGACACTTAGTACTTTTTATTGTAAATAGTTTTGTAAACAAGCCATTTAAAAGATGCTAACCGGCGTTATGTTTGTATATATAGCACCACAGGCTGTTTATCAACCCACGCTATATTGCGGATTTTAGTGTCACTGATGTAAACAAAGAGGAAACAGGGCTAAATATTCCATAAATTTCAAATATTTTTTGCATAATAAAGCCAAAATTATGTACAGTGATGAACGTTAAGTTTTCTTATCAATAGGATTCAGTATTTAATTCGCAAGAAGAACAAAGGATTGAGCAGCATTCCGGTAAACAACGTTTTGAATTTCGTTAATGACAGATCCATGTAAATTTGCTATGACGTTTAATAATGCAAATATAATGACATATGCTCACTATTGCCATATGAAAGCTGTTTTTAGCGCCACTATTCCTGGGCCGGACCGACGCTTGCTAGGCTATAATATAATATAATATATGAATGTTATGAATTAAGGGTTTTAACTTAAATCACGAGTGTGGTTTTATGAAACGAGCCGTAGGAGAGTTTCATATAACTAAGCTCCCCATTCAAAATCCTGATTGGAAGCCTCAAGTCGTACCTTATCGTTGAGGCCGGTGATGGCAGAAGAGACCGCGGGAGTGCGCGTCGCGGTGCGTGCGTGTGCGCAGACTGCGAGCAAGAGCAGCGCCGAGAGCGTACGGAGATGCGTCATGCTGTAACAAATATACAAACCATAAGAAAAAAAAAAATAAAAAAAAATAACAAATCAATCTAAAAAACATAGACTGACTGACTAAGTAAGAAATATACACATAAACACACTCACAAATTTTCGCCTTTATGATAATAGTGTGATATTATCACGCAATCTGTGATGCAATATACCACGCAAAAAAAAAACAAAAAGAGAAAACTGAACGGGTATATTACAACTATTAACTCTGTGAGCTGCAAACCTCACTAGTTTCCAACCTCCATATCGCCACCATTTACAAAAATTTCGAAAAAAAACAATTACAAAAAAAAATATTTTTTAATTACTTCTATATTCGATAACTTAAATCTATTATTACAGGCAGCCGGGTTCTTTAACATGTAATTAAAGAACCTACCTACAAAATATCATGCATTTATGAGACTTTTGAGAAATGCGACCTCTTGGCAAAAACAGCCGGAAATCCGGACATCCGAGCATCCAAACATAAGAAAGAATTTTAAGCCAAGCTGAAACGTAAACGCTTCGCTCGCTCGTTCAACGATGGCTGAATAAATAAATAAATATCAGACAACCTCACACAAATCGATCTAGTCCCAAATTAAGCTCAAGAAGGCTTGTGTTATGGGTACTAGACGACGATATACATACTTATACACAGTGCTCCTGAGGAATCCAAATGCTTTTAACAGCGGATTCCTGAGGTCGTATGGAGTAAAAAATGTTATATGAACCTATGTCGAAATATGATTTTTAACTTTTTTTATATTTTCATACATAATAAATAAATTACCTTTACTTCACCAGTAAAACAATGCTTTAGAACGAGCTGGCAACGTTTGTTATTGTTATCTCTTTTCAATAAAAGGGGAGTCAATGTCATAAAGAAATTTTCTTGTTAGGTAATCTGGGGGCACGGTAGTGCCCCCGCCAAGACGAAAAAAAAAGAGGCGGGGCACTACCTACCTTTTCTCGAACCGTTTCGTCTCATTTTCAAACCCTCATAGTTTCGTCCCAGTTAACACCAGAGCGCCCAAATTCACAGGTTAAGATGCAGTTAGGGAACATATGAAATGTACTAAATTTCATTGATCTAGCTTTTATACTTTAGGTTTTATTGGTACCTAAAATACGCCGATTTTGCCACTAACTCACTTATGTATCAAAACCTCTGGGGTACTTCCTGTTGACCTAGAAAGCTGAAATTTGGTATGTAAGCTAGGTTTAGTACACAAACAATAGAATAATTCTGAAACTTGGAACTTTTACCCCCCAACCCCTTAAACTAGGGGATGAAAGTTTGTATGAGACTTTCGCAAATTTTGATACTAGAGGTCTGAAAATTTATACCTATTGGGCTCATTGTTATAAATAAAATACACATTCTAGGATTTTAAGAAAATCACCCCCCACCCTTAAAATAAGGGGATGAAAGTTTGTATGGGCTTTCCATAATGGGGGATAAAAGTGTATATAATATATATATATATATATATGGGGCTAAACGTAAGTATTTCTTAAATACACAATTATTATACTATACTATAATTATATTATACTTACTTAGAAACACTTCAGAACAAAAAAAAACATATAAATTAAAAATTACCTTACAAAAAGAAATGAGATCCCACCAAAAACATTTCATGTAAAATTGGCTGCCAAGACTCACATGCTCATGACGCTTTCGCTGTAAAAAAGTGGTCAGATCCCTCGAAAAGCCAAGCCCCTAAGCCCTGAGTTTACTAATCCTACACCTTGGCTTCAAAAGTATGGCTTGGCCGTTTCATAAAGTACCGTAAATAAGTTTAACGGACTGTCCGGCCTATATGGTAAGGAATTAAGTTTAATATATTTTATCATGAAGACATAAACTTAATTTCTTGATACCGTATGGGCCAGACGGTTCTGTGGACTTATTTACGTTACTCTATGAAACGGCCAAGCCATACTTTTGAAGCCAAGGTGTAGGATTAGTAAACTCAGGGCTTAGGGGCTTGGCTTTTCGAGGGATCTGACCACTTTTTTACAGCGAAAGCGTCATGAGCATGTGAGTCTTGGCAGCCAATTTTACATGAAATGTTTTTGGTGGGATGTTTTTTTCAAAACAGGCTTTACTTAAATATGCGATCTAAACTCCTTACTCATGAATCTTATGATTTATCTAATGGCTGCTCTACACTCTCTTTTAATAACTTTGCTATTAAACTCCATGGATTATGATTATAATACAGACTGGCCACTAAGAAATACCCTTCGACTCGCTTCTATTATAACTACTTTTGACAATGACTCCAGTCATATGACAAGTCATTGTTGTGATTGATTTTAACGGTGTTACGTATTTAATCTCATTGTTACAAATAATAATTACATTAGCCATCGAAGAAATTGCGGTGTCAAGCTCACGCAGTCAACCTTTATAACAGCTGAAGAAAAATATGTTTTTGAGTACTCCACGGTGCAAAATATCACAAGGGTGGTGTAAAAACTGAAAAAGATTTTGCGGATTCTAGTTCAGCTGCCGTGGATTCCAATGAACTGCACGTATAGCTGATACAGTGAGAAGCAAACAGCAATTGTTGAGAATAATAATACTGCTTGTAGTGTAATAAATAAATAATTTGATTAATGATTGTGTTTGTTTATTAAGGGAATTAGTAACATGATATTTATTGTAAACTTTAATCAAATAAATTACGTAATAACAAAGTATTAAATAAATATTACATATGACCAGTAAAAAAACAATACGTTTATTATCACGAACCATTTAGTTTTCAAGGTTTTAACTAGATAACGCAGTTCTCACAACTTAAGCCATAGTTTTTCCACCATCAAAAGGAATATCAAAACCGGCTTCATAATGTGCAAATCTGTTGTACGAAGACTACGTTCTAGGCGTATTTATGCTAAGATGCTACATAATTAATTTCATAACTGAACTTTTGAAGGAAATTTGTAATGATTGACACATAAACAATGATCGTGACAGGAACGGTTTTCAATAGTCAACGTTTGTCAGATAAAGTGACGGTCTCGCAACATCGCAATGATAAAGATGATTTACACTGGAGATGTTTTAAAACAAAAAATGCTAATATCTCGAAAACTAAGCCGATTTCGGCTTACTTTATACGACATTTTATTTTCTACACATACTCAGGAATCCGCTGTTAAAAGCATTTGGATTCCTCACGAGCACTGTGTATAGATAAATATATGCTTAAATACGTAGAATAACCATGACCCAAGCACTAATATTCAAGTTCATCACACAAATATTTGCCCTGGCCGGGATTAGAACCCGGGACCGCCGGCTCAGTAGGCAGGTGCTTACAAACTCAGCTAACCGCGTCGTCAATGGATGTTGGTATACTTGCAGGTTTGACTACGCCAAGATCCTAAACTTTCAGTTGCCTATATTTCAAAACTAACTATATGTATAATGTATGTACAATATAAGCACAACGCGATAAAAAATGGTGTGAAACGGAAAACTTCATTCACAAGGAAAAATCAAACAATTAGTCATTCATAAAGCTTGTTAGTCACTGCTGACAAGGCTTTGCTCAGGTGTACTTTTGAGTGTCACTCACTAATGACTACACTAGACCTACCTAGCCTATCTAGTAGACTTTTATTTAGTGTTTGGGCGCCACAATACTTGTAGAATATTTTTTACTCAGAGAAGTAATTTGATTTCTCCTGCTCGAAAAGTGGTTTATCTACACTCATATTGTTAAATTACTATAATATTTTCAAATACGCGGGGCAGAAACATACATGAGGTGAGATCTACGATAATATGTCACAGACAGACACACAGATACACATCGCTGGCTCAATATTACAGGGTTCAATATTTGACTTTTGACGAGTTCAAATTTGAACATTGTCATAATGACATTAAACCTCATTTTAATTACCCTGTAAAATTAACATGAAACCCTGTAATATTGTACCAGCGACATTTTAAACTTATAACACCCCTCTTTTGTGTCGGGGGTTAAACGCCTAGAGACCTTATACATCTCTTTGGAATTAAATTAATTAAGTAATTGTATTTTATTGCATGTTGTGACACCTAGAGACCTTTTATACATCTCTTTGGAATTAAATTAATTAAGTAATTGTATTTTATTGCATGTTGTGACACCTAGAGACCTTATACATCTCTTTGGAATTAAATTAATTAAGTAATTGTATTTTATTGCATGTTGTGACACCTAGAGACCTTATACATCTCTTTGGAATGAAATTAATTAAGTAATTGTATTTTATTGCATGTTGTGACACCTAGAGACTTTATACATCTCTTTGGAATTAAATTAATTAAGTAATTGTATTTTATTGCATGTTCTGACACCTAGAGACTTTATACATCTCTGGGTATATTTAATATTTTAAATTGATAGTTAAAATGTTATTTTAATAATAGACGACGCGTTTGGCTCGGTTGGTAGACACCTGCCTACTGAGTCGGCGGTCCCGGGTTCGAATCCCGGCCGGGGCAAATATTTGTGCAAATATTTGTTCTTGGGTCATGGATGTTATCTATGTATGTATTTATATATTATGTATATCGTCGTCTAGTACCCATTGTACAAGCTTTGCTTAGTTTGGGACTAGGTCGATTTGTGTAAGATTGTCCCTTAATATTTATTTATTTATTTATTTATTATTCCTACCTAACATTGATTTGGAGTATCTATATATCTCCTATACGTGTACGCATGTAATAATTAGTTATAACACTAATGTAATGTAATTATTCTAAGTATTATTTACGAAAAAATGACTTAAGTTTAATTGAGTTTCTTTCGGCTTTCTTCTCAACAGCGGTGTCCTCTTGCGAAATGCCGGTAGATTCACAATCTGACTTGTAAAAGTGCCCTTGTGGCCTACTTACTGAATAAATTATTTCATTTCATTAAAAACAGCCCTATTCTAAAACTAAATACATCTTGAGGGTAGAATGTTGTTGCCATCATATGGCATAAGAAAACAAGGTATGGCACTCCGGAATGACAGGTGAGACTCACGCTATGATTGGTTGGTCGGTTCTGTCAATCCGTTTCTGTGTTGCCAGTGGTGTATCATAATACTCCCCGATTCCCTTGTTACCTGTATGAATCTCATAACATAAAATCGTGAGTGTTTAAAATCAATTATTACGACAAAATAACATTTGAACAGACAATTGTAATGCAATATTATTATTTTTTGTACGACTGGCGGCAAAATTGTTTTTCCTTATAATTATTTTGTTACCATAAGGCGGCAGCTAATCTAATTAGTGACGTAGAAAGGCTGACTTGCCGGAATGCCATACCTTGTTTTCTTAGACCATGCTATCATACAACTAAGGACAAAATAGCCTACAGTGTGACCATACCTTAGGTACCTATATGTAAGACGCAGCCGGCATCTAAACGAGTTATCCTTGATAATGTATCTCACTCAGCCATAGACGGAGGTTAAAGACATCCTATTACTATAGTTCGGTGAATAGAGACTAAACAACTGGGGGCACCTTGCAAACGGACCGGTAGTTCTGAATTTTTGATATGTTGTCTAGGATGGTTAAATAGTGCGTGTTTAAAACGCAAAATGCACAATTCCCCCTCCTCCGCGCCCGCTGCCATATTGAAAACACCGGTAATTTCTTGCGATGTTTGCTTATATCTTCGTTTAGATGCATTTTAACTAGAAAAAAAGCAAATGTTGTAGAAAATATAATTCCCTCATTTCCATTTTAAATTTTGCTTTTAGGACAGATAGTTACAATTCAGAACTGCCCTTTATTCACTGGATTACTATAGGTTCTGCGAACTGTGAGCGGTAGACCTCGAGATTGTGTTTCAAAATAGCTTAAACTTGTTATTCTACGTTTTCTACCCCCGTTTTGAAAAATTTCGAACAACTGGATCGACAAACTATATACTTATCGAATCTACTACAGGCCTATAAAGGTTGCTTTTATCATTTGATAAATAAGTGTCAAAGCAACCGTCACGTTTTGACAAGATGCGAGTGTGAGTGACAGATGGTTTGTCACTTATTTATCCCGTGATAAACGCAACCATCATAGGCCCCCTGATCCCTGATTGAATCTACTGTTGAGAATTTCGATATCTAGACGAGAAAAGCCGAGAAGCATCAGAAAATCCAAAAATCCGGACATATACAAAAGGATTTTGGGTCGAGCTGAAACGGAAACGATGCTCTCTCTCGGTCAATAACGTTATCTTATAAAAAATCGGGTTTTCTTTCCGCTATGACATGATATGCTTTTTTAAAGTAATCTAACTTAGCGTTATATATAACCTAACATTTTTTTAAACGTTGTGCCTAATGATTTGCATGTCTTTCATTCTATAATCATCAAGTTGATCAGTGGTGGTTTAATAATGATTATGACGTAACGGACTATAGCCATGAAAGGTTAAAGAAAAAAACAAAATTAAAATATATAATTACCTCAATTAATTGTATGATTAATTTAAAACAATAGGCGATTTCGTTGTAAGTTAATCAAAAGTAAATAAGTCATACATTGCCTACTTAAGTAACCTTTGACTTGTTTTATCATTGTAGGTGACTGGATTAAATAAATAAAAATAATTCTTTGTTATTTTATTTGTTTCAAGGCTATGACTAGTGGC
Source organism: Apotomis betuletana (assembly GCA_932273695.1). Lineage (NCBI taxonomy): Eukaryota > Metazoa > Arthropoda > Insecta > Lepidoptera > Tortricidae > Apotomis > Apotomis betuletana. The sequence continues at coordinate 8,234,300 of OW026322.1, forward strand.
TCTGTAAGGCTAAACCTCGCTTTTGGTTCAAAATGGCTGAAATATATATTTTTTTACATTCAAGCCATTTTGAAATAAAGCCGACAAAGTGCATGTCGGACTGGCTATTACTAATTACTAAAACTCCGCTGTCCGTCTGTCACCAGGCTCTATCTGAACCGTGATATAGCTAGACAGTTGAAATTTTTCACAGATGATGGTATTTCTGTTGCCACTATAACAACAAATACTAAAACAGAATAAAATTAATATTTAAGCGGGGCTCCCATACAACAAACGTGATCGGTTGCGTTCACTTTGCACCTTGTAGGTAAACTTAACTGAACCCGGCCTGTAACATGAGATATATTTTTGTACGAAACCTTCAGTGCGCGAGTCAGACTCGCACTTGGCCGGTTTTTGTAGCTAGCCTGGGTAAATAAGACGCGGGTTAATTTTAACTGTAATTTCTCAGCGCATTAAATGCTGTATTTCTATATTATATACCTATGGATTATATTTATATACCTACTTACTTACCTAAGTATAAATGCTGTATTTCTACTTACATAAAATAATATTATCACAATAGACTACCTTGTTAGTGAAAGTTGGTTTTTTATTGATGTGACATTTTAATGTGAAAGTAAGATAAATAAAGATTAATTCGGTCATCATTTCACCTCTTTTAGCCTTCTCTTGATTGAAATACTAATAGCGTTTGCCCGCGGCTTACGCTCGCGTTAAAACATAATAATATACACTATTCTATGAGGAGCATAATATTTATATATTTATTACTAGCGACCCGCCCCGGCTTCGCACGGGTGCAATGCTATATTATGTTATGTATTATACATATAAACCTTCTTCTTGAATCACTCTATCTATAAAAAAACGCATCAAAATCCGTTCCGTAGTTTTAAAGATCTAAGCATACATAGGGACTGACAGACAGCAGGAAGCGACTTTGTTTTGTACTCTCTCGGTAGGTACAGTCAACTAATTTGATTTCTAGGCCACATAGAACCTTGTCACAATGACAATGATATGAAATTTCAAGCGGCTTTTCATATTGACGTTCGCTGTGACAAGGTACGAAATGGCCTAGGAATCAAATTCGTTGACTGTACGTATCACGTCACGTCACTCGGTCACGTCAAACTCGGTACGTATGAAATTGGATGGATTTCAAATATTGTATACTTGTTGAAGATTCGTTTCATACCGTTAGAAATCAAACAATATGAAAATGAAAGCGTATCTGACGTTCTGTACTAAAATAAAGATCGAGATATGTTTGCCAAAGAATCATTAATTATACTCATTATAACATGATATTAGTTATAATTTAAATGAGTCTTATATCAGTAATCATAATCATACTATTACTAATATTGTAAATGCGAAACTTTGTGAGTGTGTTTGTATGTTTGTTACTTCTTCACGCACGCGCATACAGCTGGGACAATTTTGATAAAATTTAGTATGAAGGTAGCTGACACTCTGGATTAACACATAGAGTACATTTATCCCGAAAAAAATTAGTTTTCCCTTGGGATGAGCGGGTAAAAAAATCACATATCAACATAAACTTATATGTTTATTTGCGTATTTATTTTTTCGCAGCATGGGAGGGTGGGAACATTAATACCTTCAGGTGCATGAAAAAATACGCAAGGGTTGGCATTCATTACTGGCACGTTCTTATATCTTTGTGTTAAATTAGGAAGACACGTGAAACAGTAATAATTCTTTTAAAATGTCTCGTATTAACAAATACATCGTTACACAACGAAATTACACACGATACACCTAAAGTCAGTACATATATTCCATTGGATTTAAATGGGTTAACCCCTACACTTTAACAAAATAAACATACCATCGGATTTAAATGGGTTAACCCTTACACTTACAAAATAAATACTCACATTGTAATACGTTATTCCAACTGGGTTTGAATTCGCGCATGCGCTGTGGCGGTCAGCGCGCTACTGATCTTATATAAGTGGGGCTGGTGGCAGTTGACTTCTTGAACCGGTGTGGGGCCACCACGGGGCCACAGTAGGAAATAATAACAGTACATCAATGTTAAATACTATTCTGACCCGTGAAGGCTATTGGCGGTATCTTAAAAATTGGGCAAGTGCGAGTCCGACTCGCGCATGAAGGGTTCCGTACCATAATCTATAACAAGTTTGTTGTATGGGAGCCCCTCTTAAATATTTATTTTATTTTTATTATTTGTTGTTATAGCGGCAATAGAAATACATCATCTGTGAAAATTTCAACTGTCTAGCTATCACCGTTCTTGAGATACAGCCTGGTGACAGACGTACGGACAGCGAAGTCTCAGTAATAGGGTCCCGTTTTACCCTTTGGGTACGGAACCCTAAAAAGTAACTATTTGAAAGAAAGAGATAATTCTAGACGGGGTATCGGCGAGCTCATAGATTTTTTCATAATAATTGGTCCGGTCCAGCCGTTTGAGCGTGATGAATTGACAAATACTTTTTATCCCGAATAAATGGAGTGTTCCCATATGATGAGCGGGTAACACCGCGGGGATCATCTAGTATCTCAATAAAGATAAAAATAAATTCGTACGCGTATTTTTTTCTTTACCATAGTCGGGTAAAACCTGCTCTATACTATACGTTTGTAAAATGCGAGCAAGATTCATTGAAGTGGTAGGGCCATCTGTGCAGGGTGGCTGGGATCTGTGCAGGGTGGCTGGCAAAAGCTGGATGAGAGTTGCCGAGGATCGCTTACAATGGCGTGCAGTTTGAGAGGCCTATGTCCAGCAGTGGACAAAAATAGGCTGATGATGATGATGATGATGATGATGATGATGATGATGATGATGATGATGGTAGGGCCATCACTATGGTTGTCATAAGTCAATTCAATAGATTTTGCTCGCATTTTACGATGCCTGCCTAATCTGCCTATATTAACCATATATTATTTTATATATAAGGTTTAAGTCAGTTTATATATGAGTATATATTTAGTTATATGTTTATTTATGTATATATTCATGTATGTTATGTATCAATATATATTATTATAGGTTTTAGTAGATTTTAATAATTTTTCAGTAGTTTTCTTGATTACGTTTTGCATCGCCTACTCATCTCATTTCATTTATATTAATCCGCTACCCAAAGGTTGTCTGGAAGAGATCGTTTTTAGCGATAAGATCGCCTATTGTTTACCTCTATTGTAATGATAAGTTATCAGTAAGTATTTGTATTTCTTTCTTCTTGAGGTGTGCAATAAAGAGTATATTCTATTCTATTCTATTAACCATCTTTGGAGTTGAATTACTGATATTATAATTTACTGTACTGTTGATTGCAACAGGAATATGGCGATGTTTATTTCGTGTTATCATTTGACCCACGAAACTGATTGTGATTACTACGAACATGGTATCGTTATTAACTATAACTGCTCTGGGTTTAGTAGTTAGCTTGTAAATATGTTGACAGCTTGAAATAAGGTAAATAAAAATCATCATAAACCATTGATAAAAAAATCAAAGCTCAAAGAAAGATTGAAATGCGTTACCTACTGATGGTCGTTAACCATTCCGCCACCCTAAAGCCCAAGCAACCTTTCGATTTTTTCCTTATGCTTTGTGTGTCGATCTTAGTATTGTTGATTTTTTAAAAGCTTTACACTTTAGCGACCTCTATGTGAATAGGTTAATATTCACATTTTACCGCACTACTTTACAGCAGTGATCGAGCAAGCGAGAGACGGCGCTGTTATTTATAAATTTATGAAACATGTAAAATGTCTCTTTTTTATTGTGGGTACACCACAATTTTTTATATTAAACCATTGATACAAAGATCAAAGCTCAAAGAAAAATTTAAATGTGTAACCTGGTGGAAGATACCGGGAATCGAACCCGGTACCTCTGGATTAACGCGCTGCACCGGCAATCCAGAGGTACAGGGTTCGTTTCATTTTAAAAATCATCGTCATCTTTTCCATCATTACTACATCATTTGCCGGCGCGTTTGGCTCGGTTTGTAGACACCTGCCTACTGAGCCGGGGGTCCCGGGTTCGAATCCCGGCCGGGGCAAATATTTGTGTGATGAACTCGAATATTTGTGCTTGGGTCATGGTTGTTCTATGTATTTAAGTATATATTTATGCCTTCTTGAGCTTAATTTGGGACTAGATCGATTTGTGTGAGGTTGTCCGATATTTATTAGTTATTTATTATTATTAATACACGAATGCACGAGGAAGGCGGCTATCAGGCGTGTTGTGAAGCTTGTCCCCAATTCTGAAATGATGACCACGACCACTCTGCCGACGCAGAAACACAACATCACAATCCACTGAAAGATGTCCGCTGATGGAGAAAGGCCTCCCTAAAGTTCTCCATAAAGATCATTCGTGCGTCACCGTCATCCAACGATTTCTTGACCAGGTCGTCGGTTCACTTTGTAGAACTTCAGCGCTGTATCTTCCGGTACGCGGTCGACAACGTAATTATATTCGTGAAGAACGAGACGTTTTCTTGCGTAGGTAACATACACAACTTCAGGCCCGTTATCAGATCACATTAACATTACAAGAAAACGAAAAGTATCAAGCAAAATGTATAAGTACTTTTAGTATCGAAAAATATATGTTTTTTTTTTTTTTATAACGGCACAACATAGTGGCTCCACTTCGCCTGATGGTAAGCAAAAAGGGGAGCCCAATTCGCAATGGCAACTGACGAGAAACCAACGTTATAATATACTTACCTAGTGTTGTCTAAATTTATATGAGGTATCCTCAATTACTATTTTTCATTCAAAGGGGGAACGCGAGTAGCGTGCTGGGGACGATGCCTCAGACGGCCTCAGTATACTGTCAGTCGGTACTGGGACTGGGGGACTGATTTTAATTAAGTTTTTTTTGTAGGTATGTAGTTTTTATTAGTGCTCCGTACCCAAAGGATAAAAAACCGGCCAAGTGCGAGTCGGACTCGCGCACCGAGGGTTCCGTACAAACACTTTCCATCCCTAAGTGGTTAAGTTAAGTTTGCACCTGGTATGTATAGCGCCCCATATAAATTAGGTGCAAAGTTAGGTATTAAAAAAACTACTTACTAGATCTCGTTGAAAACAATTTTCGTTGGTAGTTTTTATAGTAATGTACATCATATGTTTTTTTTAGATTTTTCATTTTCTTATTTTAGAAGTTAGAGGGGGGGGGGACCAACTTTTTTCCACTTTGGAAGCGTTTGTCACGCAAACTATTCGGTTACGAAAAAAAATATTTTAGAAACCTCGATATCATTTTTGGAGACCTATCCATAGATAGGTCGTATGTGTTTGATGAAAAAAAAATTTTTGAGTGTCAATTCTAAGTATGGGTAAAATTAAACCCGGTAAAAAAGGGACCGGGAATCGAACCCGGTACCGCTGGATTACCGGTCCAGCGCGTTAACGCCCTTCCACCAGGTAGCTCCTTTTTCAATTTTTCTTTAAGCTTTGATCTTTGTATTCATGGTTTAAATAAAAATTGTGGTGTAGGTAACCACATTAAAAAAAAAAATGAGACATTACATGTTTCATAAAATTATAAACCCTTCTAGTTAAGAAGCGATAAGTATGTGTACGAAACCCTCGGTGCGCGAGTCATACTCGCATTTAGCCAGTTTTTAATCTATTGCATTTTCATAATTTATTTAGATAAATCTGATATAGTAATTGTATTAAGATTTAGTTATAAATTATTCTTGTTGCTTTCTTCTGCTGGCTAATTGACCGAACCAGCGAAGAGTCTTCGTTTCAGCTTGGCCACAAATTATTTCATATGTTTCCGCTTAGAAATGCAACCTTTCTCAACAGATTCTCATAAAATATTGTGAGTACCTACCATAATGTGGCTTTCTTTTTTATCGAAATCATAAAAATGAATGTTTCCCGAAAAAAGTCAAAATGGCGGAGATGTAATAGGGGTTGAAATCGTAAAAAAAATTAAATGCAGTCATTTAGAAACAATTATGTTGTGAAGTCTACAGCTCACAGAACCACTGAGAACCACCATGGATAATACCTATTAACAATTAGGTCCACTCTATTTTGACCTTGAAATTTTACGTATCATCTGTAATAAAAATAGGTATACAATACATGTGGTATTCTCAAGATATATGAAGAAGATATCGCTCCGTAGAAATCAAATTGACCTTAAAAAAAATATATCAATATACAGGTATTTTCCATCCCCTATTGTAATGAGTTGCTTCAGTTTTTTGCGGAATTATCAAAATTACAAGGAAAAAACAAAACAGTAATAAATAAACGAGAAATTCATTCAAATATCATCTTCTGAGAATACTCAATGAGATATACAATTATGTTTGCAAACATGTTGACAGCGCATACTTAATTATATTATCTACTGGTAAATAAAGATAAATTTATGAAACATGTAATGTCTCATTTTTTTAAATGTATACACCACATTTTTTTAACTAAACTCAATAGTTATCAATATACAAAGATCAAAGAAAAAAGCCAATAAAAAAAGGTTATATTAAATAATTTCATATAATCCCTATTGCCGTTTCTTTATAAAAACTTAAATAGGAAAATAATAAACAACAGAATAAAATTAATATGTTTTATTGACACATATATTATTTTTGACACATGTCTAATACATATATTTTCAATATTGAACAGATTCAATGCTGATACTATTTTTGTGTTGATACCACATTTCTTATTTTGTATAATATACAACATACATACCTATACACATCATCTATAGATACAAAAGATATACAGGGTGGAACATTTCTAAAGAATGGGCTGACAGGATAGTGTCATCTGAGTGATCTAAGATCGACCTATTATAACTGTAAAGCTAGATTTAAAATTAAAAGTCTTCAAAATATAATATTTTAATAACAGTCACAACCCTACTAATTTAATAGGTTTAATTTAAGTACATTTTATATTGACCTGTCTTTATCTTAGCGATGTTCAAAATATGCTAGGGTTGATTTTATTATGTGCAGATTTTTACACTAATGTTTGAGAAACTGTATCTCAAAAATGGATAGGAATATTTACATAGTTCATTAGTGAAAAATTAAGTACTCAGTCTGAATAATTCCCTGTTTGCTTAAAAGTCCCTCGATCCGTTCCACCCTGTATAGGAAGCCAACCAAAGTAGCAAACAAGCTGCAAAAGCGCTTTTACATCTCTTATATTGCTTATTTAAGCTGAATAAAGGTTGTATAAGGTTGTACTTGAGAATATTTTATGCGATCCATTGAAGTCCAACTGTGCCTCGAACACACGACCTCTGTTCAACCGAAACATTGCATTATCAACTGAGCCACAGAACCGATGAGAATAACATGAAATAATGCCTTCTTATTTCGCTTTACAGCGATATATATTTTTATATTTAAATGGTTTAATAGCATGGAATTATCAAATTATCTTTGGCATTAATCATAAAATAGCTAAGTGATTACTTTTTATTAAATTATACGCGTACATAAAACGAATAGACATGTCTATCCTGAGAGATTATGATCGTACAAAATGCACAGATAATATAGATTTTTGTCGCTACTGTGTGTGTGGGCTTAGGCCCATCCAGGGAAGAACAGCTTAAACGCCGCTGGTTCCCCACCCTCGGGTACTTTCGATACGTGGACCTGAAAAACACAATAAGTTTAGATTACTTTTCAAGCTGGACTTAAATAAAACACACTGGACAAATACTTTTCATGCCACAATTAAACGAATTAATGAATAAGTAAATGAATGAATGAATGAATGAATGAATGAACGATTGAATGAACGAATGAATGAATTAATGAATGATTGATGAATGATTGATGAATGATTGATGAATGATTGATGAATGATTGAATGAATGAATGTATGAATGAATGAGAATATGAATAAATGATTTATTCGATGTACAATTAAATAATAAATAAATATCAGACAACCTCACACAAATCAATCTAGTCCCAAATTAAGCTGAAGAAGGCTTGTGTTATGGGTACTAGACGACGATATACATACTTATATAGATAAATATATACTTAAATACATAGCAACAGCCATGACCCAAGCACAAATATTCGAGTTCATCACACAAATATTTGCCCTGGCCGGGATGCGAACCCGGGACCGCCGCTCAGTAGGCAGTTGCAAGCAAACAAACTGAGCCAACCGCGTAGTCAGAAAATTGACTGCATTGCGAGGCAGGAAAAAAAATTTATGAAAAGAAAATACTAGGGGGAGTAGGGGTACATTGATACGCGGGGCACATAGATACGGTAGTCATAAAACCTAAACGAATGGTTGTGTACAATTCATTCACGCACACATAGACGTCACTTACAAGGCGAATGAGGCGCCGGAGTTTCACCGCGGCTCAGTCGCTCAAACGCATTTGACAAGTACGGACACGTTTTTTAAGACCGCGAGTAAAAAATCGATCATTTTAGGAAGTGACTTATTAGGCAGTATTATAACGTTATCGGAGAGGAATCTACGACATGCAGTAATCAAATACGTTGAATTATTCTATACAATAGCCATTTTATCCTAGATACTTCTAGATTTTTTTCTATATTAATTTGTATTTAAAGAACTACCTCGGGGCACATAGATACAAACGTCTGTGGGGTAGATTGATACTGTATCAATGTATGTCAATACATAAATAATGTTTATATGTTACTGTTAGTGTTTCAAAACAACTGATTGTTAGCATGTGATCTTAAGTTTATAAGGAAAATAGGTGTAGGATATATATATTGACTATTTACCTATATATATCAAAGATAAATATAAGTACAAATTAAAGTTACTGATAAAACCTAGTTGATTTGCCATAAACATTCATGAGACTGATTATGCCATAAATAAATGATAATATAAATCAATATAATGCATTTTCTTTCATTTTTAAATAAGGTTATATATATTACATATGAATATATGTGGGAGTATCAAAGTACCCCAGGTGTGTATCAAACCGCCCCGTATACGGGGTAGTTTGATACAAATCCCAATTTTTAGAAAAAAATACATAAAAAAATCAATATGTTGTTTTGCGGATAAATGTACACTTACGTTTAAACTTATTTAAACACTCGAGCTATCAAAATATTGTTTGTTGAAATTACTCTTTCCCTGCCGTTTTTATCGTCTATGCAAAAAAATCGTATCAAGGTACCCCATCTCCCCCTAATCAATACAGAACAGCAAACATCACTTAGGCAGGTCTTAGTTTTAGAACTTACCCAGGCAGGTCCGTTACTGGACTTAAGATATTCTTCTGCTCGATTCATAGCTTCCAGCTTTTCCTGCAACCAAATAAAGAATATTAACCTAGTTAAGGGATAAGTCTGCCGTTGTTCTACTGTTTTTGGTAAACTGTTTTATGTGCTATAAAGAGTTTAAAGCCCTACAGGGTGTTTTCAGTGCGGGCCCACGCGCCATATTGCGGATTTTTAGTAATGTTTGTTAGTGATGTTGAAAATTATTTTAAGAACAAGCCTTTTCGCAGAATTATTTTTCGTCGAATGATTAATTTCGCCGAATTATCTTTCGCAGAATTTTTATTCCACTGTAGTCATACATTTTTCATAATTTTTTGCAAATATCATCCTATTGATTAGTGTAGGTTAGGTTAGGTTTGTTTTAGATTAGTTACCTTTGTGTTTGACTTCTGTCCCACCCACACATACACACCACTGGTATGCGCGTCCAGGATATAGCACTCCTGAAAGTAATACATAAGCTGTTAAAGTATATCTATGGTGCTAATGGGGACAACAGTTCGTACTTTCAGGAAACTATAGGTCTTTTTTAGGGCTCCGTACCCAAAGGGTAAAACCGGGACCCTATTACTGAGACTTCGCTGTCCGTCCGTCCGTCCGTCTGTCACCAGGCTGTATCTCAACATAGCACAACATAGCTAGACAGTAGAAATTTTCACAGATGATGTATTTCTATTGCCGCTATAACAACAAATACTAAAAATAAAATAAAATAAATATTTAAGGGGGGCTCCCATACAACAAACTTGTTATAGATTATATATATGTATAGGTACGGAACCCTTCATGCGCGAGTCGGGCTCGCACTTGCCCAATTTTTTTTTCTTTTCTTGTATTCCTATACAATTGTTTGTGTATGACTGTTTGTTTCTTAATAAAAAAAGAAACCGTTTTCCAACGGCAAAATGACTCCTGTGGCGCGGAGATAATCCCATTAGCGGGTTATAGTCTAGCACACAAAGTCCGACTACTGGTAGTGAGGGCTGACAGCCCTGATACAGTTTAATTTATATCTAAGAAAGGATCATTCAAAACCATACAATATTTTTAAAATTACATATAACAATTAATTCACATTATCTAGGAACTGCTTAGCAATAGGTAGGTACAAGCACAATTGAACAAACATGTCGGCATCGCCGTGCTGAGTGACCATCAGGTAGGTATATTTGCATTGTTTATTTGAAAGGCTTTACACTTACACCTATATAACACCTCTATGTGAATGAAACATATTCATATAGAGGTCGCTAAGGTGTAGGTACAGCCCTTATAATTACCTTAGTATTAAGCTGATGCTTCCCAATGATTGGTTTGATCTCCGTGATCTTCATGCTGCCGGACTCATCGGATATCTCAAACAGTTTCGCCTCCTTTGCGCCCCCGACCTCAAATATCTGCCAAAATGTAATTAACATCGTTACTTATATTTTTTATATTGTCTTGCATTCGAAGTACAAAGATATGTGTCTTAAACGTGGCTAAAAGACACTTAGGTGACACTTAGATATATTTGTTCGCGCTCACTTCGTTCGCTCGTTCAAATATAAACTCCGTATCATAACGACATTTTAGATCCTTGTGTATGACTGTTTCTATCTACTATTTTACTGTTGTATCTACTATTTTATCACGTAGTACCTCGTCATCGCCGCCTGAGGAGGCGGGAGGAACGGAACCCTTGTCGCCTGACCCCAGAGCTGAGAAGAAGAGGTCCAGGTCAGCATCGCTGGAGTATGCGTCTGGAAATAAATAAAGAAATAAATAAATACATTACTGCAGACGGAAAGACCGTAGGGCGACCGGATAGTGAGACGAAGCCGACAATAGTTTTTTTCTCAAACATATGCATGCAATGAAAAAAAATACACCACTAAAAATAATATAATTCAGCTGTTTACGTTCATGTCTGAGCTCATGAACACAGACGCCATGTTTAAAAAATTTACTTCCCGGCTGAGGCCTTAAATTTTGTGAAAACCTTTGTCATTGCTTGTTTTGTTTTTTTATTCAATAGGTCATGCAGATTTACATTATATGGGTCCTGACATGTGTGAAATGTGTGTGTTTAAAAAAATCCTACTATAATGGGCAATTCTCGATGCAACGCACCAATAATCTCTACATTCCCTCGTCCATTGTGGTCCTGGTCTCTGATGTGGTTGGCTGCGTGGATGGCTTTGATTCTTTCGGTGTTCTTGGCCTCCTCTCCGACGTACACGAAGATCTGATGCCCCTTGTCCAGGATGAAGCAGTCGCCTTTGTTCATTTTGGACACGTGGGCTTCAATCTGGAAAAGACACGTTATTGACGAGTGGGCGAAGCGAAAGAAGCGTCTGTTTCAGTGTTAAGCGGTTTGACAATCACGTGAAATTGTCAGGAGCGGCCCGAGGTGTTTCGAACTCGTATGGAGTTCTTCAGTAGGAACTAATACCCGTACACCGAACATGTCGGCCGCTCCTGACAGTTTTATTTCACGTGAGTGTAAACCGCTTATGCTCGGATGTCCGGATGTCCAGATGCTATTCCGGCCATGAAAACCGATTATTATGAAATTTTATGAGTAGTTTCGATAATTACACAGCTTTTGTTGGTTTCGAAATTTGCTAATATTTGTATATTACGTTTTCAACCCATAGGTATCTTCGCTATTTTTAAAAACTACTTCGATACGTAGTTCTATATACTTACGTAATTATTGGACCTGCTCAGAAAATTTCACGAGAATCGATTGAAAAATGCGGCCTATATGTGAGAATAGCTGAAAATCCAGACAAACGGATATCCGGAAATACGAAAGAATATAGGCCACACTCAAACAGAAACCCTTTGCTCGATCAACTATAGGACTCTGTAAGAAGCGCCTGATATAATGCAATACCTGCCAAACGCGAACGTTTCTTTTGCCCTTAATCTGAAATAGGCGTTTTTCTGCGCCTGCGTTCGTAGTGACGTGGTTGAAGCCTGATGAGTGACCTCCCTCCTGGTAGCGTATCACTGGGAACAAAGAAATATGTCCATTTTAAATGTTTTTATAAAATCTTTTTATCGATTCTAGTTTCAAAGTGGAGATAGGTACCACTTTTTTATTATAAATATTAACACAAAGGTGTATGAAAGAAAAATGCAGTCGGTTACGTTAAGTTTGCACCTTTGTATGCGGCTCAGGTGAAAACTTAACTAGATATTATAAGTGTTTGTACGGAACCCTTGGTGCGCGAGTCAGACTCGCACTTGGACAAGGAAGGGGCCCATCTTCGTCTGGGTATTTTTAGGGTTCCGTACCCAAAGGGTAAAAATGGGACCCTATTACTGAGACTTCGCTGTCCGTCCGTCCGTCTGTCACCAGGTTGTATCTCAAGAACGATGATAGCTAGACAGTTGAAATTTTCACAGATGATGTATTTTTATTGCCGCTATAACAACAAATACTAAAAATAAAATAAATATTTAAGCGGGGCTCCCATACAACAAACGGGATTGGTTGCGTTAACTTTGCACCTCATTTGTATGGAGCGCTATACATACCAGGTGCAAACCAGGTGTTAACCATTTAAGGATGGAAACTGTTTGTACGGAACCCTCGGTGCGCGAGTCCGACTCGCACTTGACCGGTTTTTTTCTTTACCTTTATTGGGGTGAAAGTGTCCTTGGATATCCAGCTATTATAACAAAATTTGTTCGTAGCAAAAGTGATCAGAGGACAGAGGACAAGGTAGCAGTTGGCGCTACTGTTCCATAAATAATGACTTGACCTTAGAGAATTTATTTCCAATATTTGAGCATATTTAATACTAATTATAGCGGGTTCAAAGCTCTTGGTTGGTCTCAGATAAACAACCGAGACCACGTCGCATGCAACTGCGTCGTCAGATGACAAATTTAAAGAAGAAATTACAAACCGCGAATATACATGAAATGTTATTATTATGTAACGTTTCAGAACTTCTGAATCAGAAGTCATTTGAAAGTGATAATGTTTGTTTCAGTTCAGAATAATATAAACACAAAAAGATAATGATTCCGGCCAGGATCGAACTGGCGGCCTTCTGCGTGTAAAGCAGATGTGATAACCACTACACCACGGAACCAGTTGGCAAGCTGACGAAATTGGCTTTCACCCAAGTACAAGTAAGTACATCAACTCTTTTGTTGCGGGCACTTTCTACTTCTAGTTTTGCATTATTATTTTACGTCACCACGGGGAGGAAATCTCAATTCCTGGCCAAGGCAAGACGGGAAACTTTAGACAAACCACGGGCGGTAATTCGTAAAGCCTCAGATCGCATTTTTATGGCACAAACACTTGCACAGTTAAGTGCACAAGGCGAGAACAATACAATACGATTGGAAGATCACTCAAAACATAAGTCGAATACATGCCCTGCGCCTTGGGACATTCATGAATTCACCGTAGTATGTAATGCAACTCTTTTATCGTATACGTACCTATAGTATACATAATATATAGATTTTTTCGACGGTGTAGTGTGTAGTGGCTCTGTAAAGTGTACCTAGACATCGCAAAATCGTCTCAAAATTGCTGAATTTTGTTTTTTTACGTTTTCAACCAACACAACAACGGGAAAAGGTCGTATCTTTACACGGATGCCATAGTAAAATACGCCCTTTTAACGTAGCACGGCAGAACATGTCCCCGCTATTTCACAAAAAAAAATGACTCAAAAAATATCTTTGCCATAGGGAAACCATGAAAATGGATAATAAACAGAAAAATCGGTAACTGTTTTGAGTAGGGCTTTGCCTACCTGTAAAAAAATCAAGTCTGTAGAAAATTTCATCCATTTCCAGTGAATTTAAAAATGTAAATTTTACTCACTCGGCTGAAAATATCCCAGGAACAAGTCACTCTCATACCCCTGTAGCTCTCTGTGCTGGACAGCGGCACCGAGAAACTTGGCCTCGTCCAAGTTCACAGACAAGATGGCCGCCGCTCCCTTCTCGTCTTGCGTACTTTGGCTCCCTAGCCAGAAGTGTATGTGATACGTGAAGTGCTGTGAGCCTGTTGTCTGTAATGATAATCACATCTATTACATACAGACAGGATGTAAGTGTTAACGACGATCTATCCGTAGGTATGTCGTATCCGACAACGGCGACTCTTACACTCTCCGTTCATGTGCGCGGATGTGACTTGCAAAGCCGAACTTGGTTTTGAATGTCCGGTCACACTGTGCGCAATAAAAGTTGTCCTTGTGTGGCAAAAGTGTAAGCGTAGGCAGGTTTGGGTTTTGTACGACGATCTAATATAGAAGATAATAGAGGGAAAAATTGAGGGAAGGAGAGGAAGAGGAAGGCCGATTAGTTATCGAGAGCGACTCGTATCGTCGGCTGCGAATTTCAGATTGTCTTGTTTCCTTGGCACTGCGTAGAGATGTATAATAAAGCCTCTCTCTCTGGATTTTTCATCGCTTACGTATATACCTAAGGGGGAGAGCTCTGAGGAATGGTTTGGATTGATCCCTGTCGCATCTTTCCGCCATCGTTCTACGCGACAATTCTTTCATCTTCACTCCAATGTGCATTTTTCTAGAATTTCCTGCCTCGCACGACTGCATTGTGGAATGAATTGTCGTTTGCGGTATTTCCGGAGCGATACGACCTTCAAACTTTCAAGAAACGAGCGTACTCCCACTGAAAGGCCGGCAACGCACTTGTGACTCCTTTGGTGTTGCAGGTGTCTATGGGCGACGGTAATCGCTTTCCATCAGGCGATCCGTTGGCTCGTTTGCCCCCTTTGGGCGATTGTGCACTACAATGAATTTTACTGTCCGTCAGCCCGATTTTTTACGGTCCGATATGGCACGCCATTAAATGTATTATAGTAGTTTGTGCACTATACGTAATTTTACTATCCGACATTTTACTTTTCCCCATTCCGGACCGTTTTTTGACCGTGTGGTTGTGATAATTTTCTATCTGAAGGTGGTAGTGGTGATGGTGGTGGTGATGGTAGTCCACCACGTCACCACCACCACCACCTTCATCACCACTACCTTCATCACCACCATCACTACCATCATCATAACCACCATCACCACCACCATGACCACCACCTTCATCATTTGGTGGTACACCCAGCCTGAATTTTGTATTTTTCCTCTTAAATAAATAATAAATAAATATCGGACAACCTCACACAAATCAATCTAGTCCCACAGTAAGCTCTAGTAGGCTTGTGTTATGGACACTAGACGACGATAAACATACTTATATAGATAAATACATACTTAAATACAAATAACATCCATGACCCAGGCACAAATATTCGAGCTCATCACACAAATATTTGCCCTTGCCGGGATTCGCCTCTTGATCCATGTGCTTAAGCGGCAAAAAAATCATAAGAAAAGCATCGTTCTTAGTGTAATTACGATTGCGTGGCGTGTAGTTTCAAAAAGAGAGGTAACCGAAAACTGCACCGCACCTGCGAGTAAAAAGACGGACAAGTGCACAAGCTAAAACCGTTTTTTTCATGCCATATCGGACCGTAAAAAATCGGACTGACGGACAGTAAAATTCATTGTAGTGCACAATCGCCCTTAGGCATAAAAAAATTTATTTGGACCAGATAAAGAAAAAGGTAAATGTTGCGTCGTATCGAAAAGTGAAAGAACTGGCGTTAAGAGGCGTTATTCCTTTTAAAAAAAAAATTTTTCATATCATGACGAATATATTGATAATTTCAACCAACTTTTTGAAGTGAATAATACTTTTTCCCGAGGTCTAGGTAGTAACGTAACTATTTCATGCTTTCATTGCGTGCAGTCGAAAATAAGTGGAAAAAACGAATTTTCCACGTGAATTTTGTCAATTTCGAGTAGTTTTTCGAACAAAAATTATCAATGAAAAGTTCAAACTGTAGGTTTCAAATATATACCAATAAATCCCAATAGCCCCGTTCTAGGTAGTAACATCAATAATATGTTAAGAAACATGTTTGATCATAGAGAAAAATGTCTAAACAATCAGCATTTTAAAAGGAATAAGGCCTCTTAAGTAGAACGGACCGGATAGAACTGCACCGACAAGATTAGAACTCTTAAATAATAATGATGATAACTGATTCCATTGTCTTGAAATAAATTAAAAATAAAAAACACTGTAAATTTTCATCCTAATATTGTTTTTACATATCAGTCTTGTCTTTGCTTAGAGTTTCTTATATAATGTCGTTTGCAATTCCAGCGATGCCGCCCTTGATACAGAATGTACTATTATGGCAATATTATTATACAAACATACCTTTAACACAATGTAAGAGTCACCTGTGAAGAATTTTCCATAATGACTGGTAGGCACGGGTACTGGTTGGAAATTCTGTAATAATTAATATAGAATAGAATAAAAAAAGATTTATTCTAGATAACACATCTATGAAGTGTAGAAGGGAGGAGCAGCATCTTCATATATCCAAAAGTGTCCGCTACTGTGGCTGAAAGCATCTGAAAGTAGTTCCGTTACTTAGCAACGGTTTTTTTATACATTTTTAATAAAACTTAGTTATGCGTTTTTTCCGTATTTAATGGAACTAAGTAGGAATTACTTTGTTGAACTAAAATATTTAAATGTTCAATTCGACAGTTCACTCCATCTAAAACTTGGCATTTTTTCATACTTTCTTGCTACTATTGCGGACGGCATTGGAACTATTATTTGCTGCTTACCGCTGGACACCTTTTCAATTACTCTCCTATTTTTTTAAATTTTAAGTAATAGACATTACTTACATAGATATGGTTTTTTTGGATATATAAATTCGACATTCATACTATTTAAGATGTTTATTTTTGCATGCCATGTTGGCTAAACATGTGATATTCATACTAATTATGTTCAGACAAACACATAATGTTACAACCATGCTTATGCAAATAAATCATTTTCATTTAATTATGAAAGATGTCGCTCCTCTTCTTCTACACTCCATGAATAAATTTATTTATTTATACTTTATTGCACAAAACGAAAGTCAGTACAAATGGCGGACTTAAAGCCAAATGGCATTCCCTACCAGTCAACCACAGGGCCAAACAGAGATACTAGAAGTGGGTGCAAATCAGAAATAAATTCCAGTGGGAAACATCTTTTATTACGAGTTTTTATTAGGGTTCTGTACCCAAAAATGCGAAAATAGTAGGTACAATACCATAATGCTACACTTAATACAATAATTAAATATGTCTTACAAAAGTTTTAATAAGATTAAAATAGTAGTACCTAGTTTATGCAACTGTTACATATTATTAAGGTCTTAAAAAAACTCGTTAAAAATATCAGGTTTACCACTGGGGTTTATCCACGGGAAAACATTAATACCTAATTAAATACATTATTTGTATGACTAAAACGATAATTATGTAATAATTGAACAATACGCCTAATTAGTCTGGAAATATGAAATTAGGTTTTATCAATATTTGCACTCATTAGTCCATATAGTACGTTAGTTAACTAACTGATAGTAGTAACGTACGAATCCAGCAAATAAAATAAATTCATGCAAATCAATTACGAAACAGTGAAAAATAAAAATTATTTGGTAGCCAATTATGAAAATTAAATTACGAATATGGACTAAACCATATAATATTCAAAATCCGACAAAACAGATAAGGACGCACTTCTCATAATCTAAATATTAAAGCAGAATGTTAAAATTATTTTAAAAAAGCTGGCCTAGTGCGAGTTGTACTCGCGCACCGAGGGTTCTGTACAACTAAACAATAAATAAATAACAAATAAATAAATGAATATCAGACAACCTCACACAAATCGATCTAGTCCCAAATTAAGCTCAAGAAGGCTTGTGTTAAATGGGTACTAGACAACGATATACATACTTATATGGATAAATATATACTTAAATACATAGGAAGAAATACATAATCTGTGAAAATTTCAACTGCCTACTTATTACTATGGCAAAAAAATCACTTCTGTTGTATCTTTCTAGTCGCCTCTCTCTTGTCAGAGTGGTCGTGGTCTCGACGACGATGTATTTGTACACGGGTGATCTTCGTCCGCGGTCCTCTCGACTCAGGTGGCGGCCTTCGCAATTCGTCTCCACTTTGCTCTATTAGCAGCATTTCGAGAGCACTCTGAAATGCTGGTGCCTGTCGCTATCTTTATCAGATCCGTCCTTCGGGTTGGGGACCGCCCTCTAGACCTTTTGCCCTCAATGTATGTGTTTGTATGGGAGCCCCCTTTAATATCTTTTCTATTCTCGTTTTTAGTTTTTGTTGTTATAGCGGCAATAGAAATACATCATCTGTGAAAATTACAACTGTCTATCCCGGTTCATGATACAGCCTAGCGACAGACGGACAGACAGACAGATGGCGGAGTCTTAGTAATAGGGTCTCGTGTTTACCCAGAAGAACTTAAAAATGATTTAGTTGCACATGGTTGCACGGAACCCTCAGTGCGTGAGTCCGACTCGCGCTTGGCCAGGTTTTTTTACCATTTCAAAGAATAATCTTCTTACCTCGATCCTCCATACTTCCAGACCTTCCTTTTGGCCACAGTTTTTGAAAGCGGGATGCGGTTCCGGCATTTCCTGAATTCAAATAAAATAATAGTACATTACTGCAGATGCCAGGAAACAAGGGCTCACCGGGTGAGTGAGACGGCCGGCTACGGATACGAAGCCAGCAAGCCCTTTTCACGGCTAGGCATGTATAGTGCTTTTCTCAAACATATGAATTGAAAAAAAAAATACACCACTCAAAAGAAATATAATTCAGCTGTTAGCCTGTTTATGAACACAAACGCTATGTTTTAAAAAAGTACTTGATTATCCATTCCGCACAATATTTTTTTATTTAACAGTGTACCACTATGTGTTCAGGTTGGCAATGAACTATATTGTTAGCCATGTTGGTATTATGTTGTTTTCTTATCAGCTGTATTAACAAGAGTGATAAGACCTAACAATGTTTGAACACGGTAATGTATAGGACTAATGATTAGGAGAAAAATATGAATGAATTAAAATTTTATATATATATCTCTAATTATACTAATGGCAATGTATAGCCTGTTGCAAAATAATGTTTTTTTACGTTTTCACCCCGAATCACCACCATTCTGCTCACTCTCAAAATTATGCGACATGCGACCTATAGGCGAGATCGTTTTTCTTCATCAGCTCTTCTTTCCTTTTTCTTTCCATGCTTTTCAATATCATCATCATCATCATATCAGCCGATAGACCTCCACTACTGCTTCAAAGCCTTCCCCAAAGTTCTCCACAACGATTGGTCTTGTGCCACCGTCATCCAATATATGTCCGCGATCCTAATTAGATCGTTGGTCGACCTTGTTCCCTCCCACGCTGCATGTTCCAGTTCGCGGTCGCCACTCAAGAACCTTTCTGTCCCAACGGCTATCGGTTCTACGAGCAATGTGCCTCGCCCACTGCCACTTAAGTTTGGTGACTGCCTGAGCTATATCTAGAACATTGCAAGGTTGTAGATATAGCAACCTAGATTCGTTTCAATATGCTGATGGCCGATATACCTTACCTGACTGACTCAGCATCATTTTTTTTTATAACGGCACAACATAGTGGCTCCACTTCGCCTGATGGTAAGCAAAAAGGGGAGCCCAAGTCGCAAAGGCAACTGACAAGAAACCAACGGTGCCATGTCAGTTGACACTGCCATGCTGGCCCGAGAGATGCTTCTTCACGCTTCGCTTGAATGGTCCCAAGTTATAAGAAGGAGGAAACACATGAGCCGGCAAGGAGTTCCATATTTTAATAGTTCGGCAGATGAAGGAATTGACAAACTTCTTGGTACGTGTGGGAATATTCTCAACGGTAATAAATAATAAATAAATAAATATCGGACAACCTCACACAAATCGCGATCTAGTCCCAAATTAAGCTCAAGAAAGCCTGTGTTATGGGTACTAGACGACGATGTACGTACTTATATAGATACATATATACTTAAATACATAGAACAACCATGACCCAAGCACAAATATTCGAGTTCATCACACAAATATTTGCCCTGGCCGGGATTCGAACCCGGGACCGCCGGATCAGTAGGCAAGTGTCTACAAACCGAGCCAAACGCGTCGTCAAACGTCACGGTAAAACGATGACAACGCAACCAACAAAATATTTAAATATTAATACTACATACCACTTTTAAACAGCTATTCTGAACGATAGTCACTGACTCACTAAACTCCCAAAAACGGCACGGGTTATTTATTAACGTTAATCACTACTGTGGGTTTTCCGGTCGCTGATACGTCATAACAGATCTGATATTATATGGATATTATGGTAATTAAATTTTTCATCAAACGAGCGAAGCGTTTCCGTTTGAGCTTGGTCGAAAAAAAAATTGTGTGTCTGGATGGACATCGGTTTATTCGAATTTCGGGCTGTTCTCGCCTACAGGCCGCATTTCTTAACCGATTCTTAGCTAGATAGTTTAAATTTTCACAGGTGATGTGTAAGATGTATACTGTTGCCGCTATAACAACAAATACTTACTAAAAACAGAATAAAATAAATATTTCAGCTCCCATACAACAAACGTGATCGGTTGCGTTATGCACCTCATTTGTATGGGGCTTCATACATAACAGGTACAAACTTAACTTAACCCGGCCAGTTAAGATGGGAAGAAGTGATTTTACGGAACCCTTGGTGCGCGAGTCCGAGTAGTTTTACGAATTTTTTCAATCCTATATAGTCTAAAAAATCCTATATAGTTTAGTATTGAAAACGTAAACGAATACAAATTCGTAACAATAAAAATCTAGTTAAAATGACATCGAACATCCAATCATCCAGACATATGATACGAAATAATTAGACCAAGCTGTAAGCAGACGCTTCGCTCGCTCGGGCAAGTGACAATATTTATTTTTTGATCAGGCCTTTTTCTGATATAATCAAATAAAGTATGAAAAAATTTATATAACTCTACATTTTTATAATTTCAAAAATATCCCAATTTATGAATAAAAAAATATGGGATCCATTTGAATAGTTCCTTATTGTAAAAGAGCATAGGCGACCAGTTATTGGTAACAGCGTAGTTTATCTAACAGTCGGATTATTACGAGGCCTTATTCCTTTTAAAAAAATATATTGATAATTTCAACCAACATTTTGAAGTGAATAATACTTTTCCCCGAGTTCTAGTTAGTAACATAGCTATTTTATGCTTTCGTTGCGTGCAGTCGAAAATAAGTTAAAAAATCAAATCATCAAATCGATGTTACTACCTAGAACCGGGCTATTGGGATTTATTGTATATATTTGAAACCTACAGTTTGAATTTTTCATTGATAATTTTTGTTTCAAAAACTACTCGAAATTGACAAAATTCACATGGAAAATTAGTTTTTTTTAAGAAACATGTTTGATCATAGAGAAAAATGTCTAAACAATCAGCATTTTAAAAGGAATAAGGCCTCTTACTAGATAGATTTTGTATGGAAATTGTAGGTACCTCTGTTCTTTTTCCAGGTCGTGACTGTAATTTTTTCCACAAGGTGACGCCATTCGAGTGCTGATTTATAGACGACGACGAAAATGAAACCAGACATTTTGTAATATTTTTAGAACTAGTTATAATCAAATAAATAATTATTAAACAGTTAAAACTTACGTAAAAATTGTCAGGAATGGTCCGACATGTTTGGAACTCATATATGAACGGATAGCTGCCCCTGATGAAGAGCTCTATATGAGTTCGAAACATGTCGGGCCGTTCCTGTACGTTTAAACCGTACATAAAATGTCTCACGATAGTTTCAATAATATTAATATAAAATTATTTGGGTTATTTGATAATAAAGTAATGAAATAAGTTTAACCTTAACGCTATCTGAAAATTTGAAATGTCAATTTACAAAGACAAGAAAATAAACACAAAGTACTTACAATAGATTATATCCTCCAACTGCCTTCTGTGATTGTCACTGACTCACTAAGTATAAGTAGTAAAGTACTCTGTGGTAAGTGGACAGCCTACCGACCGACTCATTACAACGTGTTTTTTTGTGCAATTAAATGACTAATATTTTCCTCATTTGCAATTGAAATCGGTGTTCAGATTGTAGATGTATTTTTCCTTATCTTTACAACAAAGTTACCATAAGTTAACTTTTTAACACGCATCACGCTGTTTTGTAGTAGGTACTTAGCTGTTTTTTAACCGACTTCAAAAAAAGGAGGAGAGTTCTCAATTCGACTGTTTTTTTATCAAATAATGTATGTAGTACCATAATAATTTATACTTAGTACATAATAATTTATAGTAGTTGTTAAGTAACAAACTACCAAATTCATACAGTATTCAGTATAAAAGATTAACTAAATTTTTATGAAACATGTATTGTCTAATTTTTTTAATGTGGGTACACACCACATCTTTTTTTAATACCCGAACCCGGTACCTCTGGATTGCCGGTCCAGTGCGTTAACCACTTCGCTACCCGAACTTCAACCCACCTTTCTTTTTTGAACTAAATTAATTTATTAATTAATTAATTCATTATATTAATTTATTCTTTCTCTCTTGTCTTAGTAGAATAAGTACCAAACTAAGCAAAGCTTAAGTATAGGTACTATGGGTACTAAAAGAGGATATACATAATACAATACAGATAACGTCCATGATCCAGGAAGTTGGCTCAGCAGGCAAGTGCACTGCAAACTGCACCAACCGCGTCGTCCAATCAATTCATTCAATCATTCATTCATACTTTCATGAGTCGGAATATATTTGCAGTCTCAATGCGCCAAAATGGCTGTACCTACTGATTTTAACCATTTGTGATACAGAAATGGTTACACATAAAGGTTAAAATTATTTTTACCCGATAACGGTAAAAGAGGGTTACGCGAACTAAATAAGTAACTAACTTTAGTTAACTCTTCAGAGGGTTTGGAACAAAAAAATAATCATTATAATTTGCAAGTACTATAATTTCAATTTTACGATTTAGTTGCACATGGTTGCACGGAACCCTCAGTGCGTGAGTCCGACTCGCGCTTGGCCAGGTTTTTTTACCATTTCAAAGAATAATCTTCTTACCTCGATCCTCCATACTTCCAGACCTTCCTTTTGGCCACAGTTTTTGAAAGCGGGATGCGGTTCCGGCATTTCCTGAATTCAAATAAAATAATAGTACATTACTGCAGATGCCAGGAAACAAGGGCTCACCGGGTGAGTGAGACGGCCGGCTACGGATACGAAGCCAGCAAGCCCTTTTCACGGCTAGGCATGTATAGTGCTTTTCTCAAACATATGAATTGAAAAAAAAAATACACCACTCAAAAGAAATATAATTCAGCTGTTAGCCTGTTTATGAACACAAACGCTATGTTTTAAAAAAGTACTTGATTATCCATTCCGCACAATATTTTTTTATTTAACAGTGTACCACTATGTGTTCAGGTTGGCAATGAACTATATTGTTAGCCATGTTGGTATTATGTTGTTTTCTTATCAGCTGTATTAACAAGAGTGATAAGACCTAACAATGTTTGAACACGGTAATGTATAGGACTAATGATTAGGAGAAAAATATGAATGAATTAAAATTTTATATATATATCTCTAATTATACTAATGGCAATGTATAGCCTGTTGCAAAATAATGTTTTTTTACGTTTTCACCCCGAATCACCACCATTCTGCTCACTCTCAAAATTATGCGACATGCGACCTATAGGCGAGATCGTTTTTCTTCATCAGCTCTTCTTTCCTTTTTCTTTCCATGCTTTTCAATATCATCATCATCATCATATCAGCCGATAGACCTCCACTACTGCTTCAAAGCCTTCCCCAAAGTTCTCCACAACGATTGGTCTTGTGCCACCGTCATCCAATATATGTCCGCGATCCTAATTAGATCGTTGGTCGACCTTGTTCCCTCCCACGCTGCATGTTCCAGTTCGCGGTCGCCACTCAAGAACCTTTCTGTCCCAACGGCTATCGGTTCTACGAGCAATGTGCCTCGCCCACTGCCACTTAAGTTTGGTGACTGCCTGAGCTATATCTAGAACATTGCAAGGTTGTAGATATAGCAACCTAGATTCGTTTCAATATGCTGATGGCCGATATACCTTACCTGACTGACTCAGCATCATTTTTTTTTATAACGGCACAACATAGTGGCTCCACTTCGCCTGATGGTAAGCAAAAAGGGGAGCCCAAGTCGCAAAGGCAACTGACAAGAAACCAACGGTGCCATGTCAGTTGACACTGCCATGCTGGCCCGAGAGATGCTTCTTCACGCTTCGCTTGAATGGTCCCAAGTTATAAGAAGGAGGAAACACATGAGCCGGCAAGGAGTTCCATATTTTAATAGTTCGGCAGATGAAGGAATTGACAAACTTCTTGGTACGTGTGGGAATATTCTCAACGGTAATAAATAATAAATAAATAAATATCGGACAACCTCACACAAATCGCGATCTAGTCCCAAATTAAGCTCAAGAAAGCCTGTGTTATGGGTACTAGACGACGATGTACGTACTTATATAGATACATATATACTTAAATACATAGAACAACCATGACCCAAGCACAAATATTCGAGTTCATCACACAAATATTTGCCCTGGCCGGGATTCGAACCCGGGACCGCCGGATCAGTAGGCAAGTGTCTACAAACCGAGCCAAACGCGTCGTCAAACGTCACGGTAAAACGATGACAACGCAACCAACAAAATATTTAAATATTAATACTACATACCACTTTTAAACAGCTATTCTGAACGATAGTCACTGACTCACTAAACTCCCAAAAACGGCACGGGTTATTTATTAACGTTAATCACTACTGTGGGTTTTCCGGTCGCTGATACGTCATAACAGATCTGATATTATATGGATATTATGGTAATTAAATTTTTCATCAAACGAGCGAAGCGTTTCCGTTTGAGCTTGGTCGAAAAAAAAATTGTGTGTCTGGATGGACATCGGTTTATTCGAATTTCGGGCTGTTCTCGCCTACAGGCCGCATTTCTTAACCGATTCTTAGCTAGATAGTTTAAATTTTCACAGGTGATGTGTAAGATGTATACTGTTGCCGCTATAACAACAAATACTTACTAAAAACAGAATAAAATAAATATTTCAGCTCCCATACAACAAACGTGATCGGTTGCGTTATGCACCTCATTTGTATGGGGCTTCATACATAACAGGTACAAACTTAACTTAACCCGGCCAGTTAAGATGGGAAGAAGTGATTTTACGGAACCCTTGGTGCGCGAGTCCGAGTAGTTTTACGAATTTTTTCAATCCTATATAGTCTAAAAAATCCTATATAGTTTAGTATTGAAAACGTAAACGAATACAAATTCGTAACAATAAAAATCTAGTTAAAATGACATCGAACATCCAATCATCCAGACATATGATACGAAATAATTAGACCAAGCTGTAAGCAGACGCTTCGCTCGCTCGGGCAAGTGACAATATTTATTTTTTGATCAGGCCTTTTTCTGATATAATCAAATAAAGTATGAAAAAATTTATATAACTCTACATTTTTATAATTTCAAAAATATCCCAATTTATGAATAAAAAAATATGGGATCCATTTGAATAGTTCCTTATTGTAAAAGAGCATAGGCGACCAGTTATTGGTAACAGCGTAGTTTATCTAACAGTCGGATTATTACGAGGCCTTATTCCTTTTAAAAAAATATATTGATAATTTCAACCAACATTTTGAAGTGAATAATACTTTTCCCCGAGTTCTAGTTAGTAACATAGCTATTTTATGCTTTCGTTGCGTGCAGTCGAAAATAAGTTAAAAAATCAAATCATCAAATCGATGTTACTACCTAGAACCGGGCTATTGGGATTTATTGTATATATTTGAAACCTACAGTTTGAATTTTTCATTGATAATTTTTGTTTCAAAAACTACTCGAAATTGACAAAATTCACATGGAAAATTAGTTTTTTTTAAGAAACATGTTTGATCATAGAGAAAAATGTCTAAACAATCAGCATTTTAAAAGGAATAAGGCCTCTTACTAGATAGATTTTGTATGGAAATTGTAGGTACCTCTGTTCTTTTTCCAGGTCGTGACTGTAATTTTTTCCACAAGGTGACGCCATTCGAGTGCTGATTTATAGACGACGACGAAAATGAAACCAGACATTTTGTAATATTTTTAGAACTAGTTATAATCAAATAAATAATTATTAAACAGTTAAAACTTACGTAAAAATTGTCAGGAATGGTCCGACATGTTTGGAACTCATATATGAACGGATAGCTGCCCCTGATGAAGAGCTCTATATGAGTTCGAAACATGTCGGGCCGTTCCTGTACGTTTAAACCGTACATAAAATGTCTCACGATAGTTTCAATAATATTAATATAAAATTATTTGGGTTATTTGATAATAAAGTAATGAAATAAGTTTAACCTTAACGCTATCTGAAAATTTGAAATGTCAATTTACAAAGACAAGAAAATAAACACAAAGTACTTACAATAGATTATATCCTCCAACTGCCTTCTGTGATTGTCACTGACTCACTAAGTATAAGTAGTAAAGTACTCTGTGGTAAGTGGACAGCCTACCGACCGACTCATTACAACGTGTTTTTTTGTGCAATTAAATGACTAATATTTTCCTCATTTGCAATTGAAATCGGTGTTCAGATTGTAGATGTATTTTTCCTTATCTTTACAACAAAGTTACCATAAGTTAACTTTTTAACACGCATCACGCTGTTTTGTAGTAGGTACTTAGCTGTTTTTTAACCGACTTCAAAAAAAGGAGGAGAGTTCTCAATTCGACTGTTTTTTTATCAAATAATGTATGTAGTACCATAATAATTTATACTTAGTACATAATAATTTATAGTAGTTGTTAAGTAACAAACTACCAAATTCATACAGTATTCAGTATAAAAGATTAACTAAATTTTTATGAAACATGTATTGTCTAATTTTTTTAATGTGGGTACACACCACATCTTTTTTTAATACCCGAACCCGGTACCTCTGGATTGCCGGTCCAGTGCGTTAACCACTTCGCTACCCGAACTTCAACCCACCTTTCTTTTTTGAACTAAATTAATTTATTAATTAATTAATTCATTATATTAATTTATTCTTTCTCTCTTGTCTTAGTAGAATAAGTACCAAACTAAGCAAAGCTTAAGTATAGGTACTATGGGTACTAAAAGAGGATATACATAATACAATACAGATAACGTCCATGATCCAGGAAGTTGGCTCAGCAGGCAAGTGCACTGCAAACTGCACCAACCGCGTCGTCCAATCAATTCATTCAATCATTCATTCATACTTTCATGAGTCGGAATATATTTGCAGTCTCAATGCGCCAAAATGGCTGTACCTACTGATTTTAACCATTTGTGATACAGAAATGGTTACACATAAAGGTTAAAATTATTTTTACCCGATAACGGTAAAAGAGGGTTACGCGAACTAAATAAGTAACTAACTTTAGTTAACTCTTCAGAGGGTTTGGAACAAAAAAATAATCATTATAATTTGCAAGTACTATAATTTCAATTTCTAATATAACCTCTAAAAAATCACAATTCTCTAAAATACATTAATGTCATTAGTCGTATGTATCTATAAGTTTTAAGGTTGTCGCACACCTAACCGCATGGCACCGTAGTGACGATAGCCCGTCGTCAAGGCGACAACTTTACGCAAGCACGTAACGGTAGCGGCTCGACACCGCGATGTCAGCGAGGCGACACCGAGGTGACGGCGGGACGACACAGCGCTTGCGGCGAGGCGTCAAATAAATAAGAGGGGTGTTATAAGTTAAACATGTTGTATCTGTGTGGCTGTCTGTAGCATCGCAGCTGCCAAGAGCATTTCTCACTAAGTTTGTACACAATTAAGACAGAAAAGTAAAGTCAATATAATTTTCCTATTTTGTTACCAAAATTTTTAGTAATTTTATATCAATGTTATGGCTATGGTCGATAATTAAGGTTCTGTTATGCTTATATTTTTTTAATTATGTATAATCTGATACCAATGTATTGGAAATCACATAAAACATTGGTATCAAAATAGAAAAATTATATTGGCCTTTAATTTTCTGTCTTAATTGTTTAAAAACTTTTTGAGAAATGCTCCCAAACGGATAGGTAGACCAATTTGAGTGCAGTTTTTTTAATCGAAAGGCTTGTCTGTCGAGGTTCATAAGCTATGTTTGGTTGAAATAGGACCAGTAGTTTCCAAGATATTCAGCTTTGATTGGAACAAGTGACAATATCTCAGCCAATCTTCAAGCCAAGAATTCAAAATTTTGTAGTTATGTTCAGTTTTAGTAGCTTTTTCTATATCTCTTTGAATGAGGGTCTCATGATGACCAGCTACTTGTGCCGGGGATGTTTAAAATGTTTAGTTTAGGTTATTCCGGTTGATGTCTTAAGAGTGGTCCACGCGCAGTCCCCCCGCCGTTGGCTAGTTACAAGCGCGACGTTCACTTGTCTTAAGTGCGTTGACGACACGTTGTCAACATGCCGTCAGCGTTCACCGAGGTAGAGCGATGACGTTACGGATTGATAGGTGTGCCTTGCAGTTTGAGATGTCATACAAAGAATATGGCTCGAGTTGAGGCTTTGTCTGTCCAGTGCCACGCAGTTAAATGTGCGATAACCTTTAATTTCAAAGCATTTGGCTGACATAAATACCACAGATATAAAAAATAAATGGAAGTGAAAACGTTAAAAGCAAAATTCACTAAAAGGTTACCCATCAAAATCTCGTATCTTGGCGTTGAATCTAAATTAAGATACGAGCTTTCCAAGTATATGTACTTAGTGAGTTTTGCATCACAAAACACGATATATTCAATGTTAGATCTCACCAATTGTGAAATGAATTTACATCTGCATGGGCATTTCCACGGTCTTTGGTTTCCGTGCCGTAATATTAAAAGATCACCCATGTGATGCGATGGATTCACCGTCGAATCAGCTCTAGGCCTATTTCACGAATGTACAAGTGCTAGCCTATCGTCTGTTGTCAACCAGCACTCACTAGGTAACAAATACCTACTTAAACCAAAGCTCGCATCTGAATGTGAATCTATACTTACTAGATGCGAGGTTTTGAAGAGCAGTGACAGAAATTTTAGTGAGTTTTGGTTGTCACCAGCACGTCTGGCATAACTTTGACACACGACTCTTTCTCGCGCGAGACAATTACTCGTCTCTTTCTGTGCAGTAATGCGAGGGAATGATAGGTAGCGCTATCTCGCGCGACATGAGTCGCGGGTCAAAGTTAAGTTAGACGTACAGGTATCTTACCGCGACTTCGCTTGTCGCGCGACTGTCAACCTGTCATGCTCACACGGTATTGACAGAAAAGTGACAGGTATATGTTGCGCGACAGAGTCGCGTGTCAAAGTTATGCTAGACGTACAGGAAAGATCGAAATACGGTATTTGACTGTAGCCAAAATAAGTAAATATAATAAACTAACTAACTACTACATAAATATAAAAGAAGCTAATAAAATTACTAAAAAAACTAATTTACTGCACATGGACTTTAACCAATTTATAAAAACGAAGACTTACAGTCCAAGAGTTATCAGATTTCAATTCGGGTTCAGTGCAACTGAGACGTTCTTATCTGGATCGCGCAATAGCGAGCGAGGCAGCTATAAAACGCGAATCGCTTTCTGACAGCTAATACACTGTAATTCTTTACTGAATTTAGGGTACGTTTCAACTAACGCAACGCGGAGGGGACCGTTGACCATCACTGTCGAAACGGTACAAGAAACAGTGTGATTGGTCAAATCATGGTTCGTCGCTCGGCTGCGCGTCAGCGGAAACTCTCCCTAACTTTTTCTACAAGCCGCATACAATATAATATAACAGATTTATCTGTTTTGAAAAAAGTAGCAGTCAAATACCGAATATGTAATTGGTGAGATACAATACATCTATAATATTTGTATTACAGTATTAAAACTTAATTTTATTTAAACATTTTCACGGACTTATGACTGTTTTTAATATTGCATGCTGCGGCAAACACGAAACTCATATATAAGAAACGGCTTTCTTGTCAAAAAAGGGCACAAGGTTTGGCTTTATATAAAAACTATGAGAAATGATCGGCTGTAGACAGATTGGCAGTTTGTGAAGTTAAAGCCGTCCATATACGTGGTGCGTCTCGCGTAACAGTCCGTGAGAGTTTTAAACTTGAATAATATTGTAATACGACGAAAAGTATTATTGGGTCAACTACAAACTACTTTAAGACCTAGCGGAACAGGTTACAATAACTAAATTGAACATAGAAGACTCAAATTGCTTAAAATATAATAGAAAAAAGAAATACGGTTATTGACTATAATGAAAAGAAATTATTTCACTGAAACCACTAAAGACACGAAAATACACAGAACCATATAAACGGCCACTAATACTTGGACATTATACTATTTTTAAGTGGACAGAAACTAAAAGAAGACTTTATTTGACTACTGATTTTTATGACGTCACATGCCAAAAGAAATACGGTTATTGACTATAATGAAAAGAAATTATTTCACTGAAACCACTAAAGACACGAAAATACACAGAACCATATAAACTGCCACTAATACTTGGACATTATACTATTTTTAAGTGGACAGAAACTAAAAAGAAGACTTTATTTGACTACTGATTTTTATGACGTCACATGCCTGTATCATCATAGAAACTTCATACTAACCGATCGTTTTTGACATTTCATAAAGATTAGCTGATAGAGGCCTTATTCCTTTTAAAATGCTGATTGTTTAGACATTTTTCTCTATGATCAAACATGTTTCTTGACATATTATTGATGTTACTACCTAGAACAGGGCTATTGCGATTTATTGGTATATATTTGAAACCTACAGTTTGAATTTTTCATTGGTAATTTTTGTTTCAAAAACTACTCGAAATTGACAAAATTCACGCAGAAAATCAGTTTTTTCGATTTATTTTCGACTGCACGCAATGAAAGCATAAAACATCTATAATGTTACTACCTAGAACTAGGGGAAAAGTATTATTCACTTCAAAAAGTTGGTTGAAATTATGAATATATTTGTCATAATATGAAAAAAAAATATTTTAAAAGGAATTAGCCCTCATAAATAAAAAAAAGAGCGATACAATAACGAAATATATAATACTATATAAGTTGTCGAATTATGATCACTCTAGGACACTGCACAAAATGCAACCATATTACATAATTAATTCTAATAATATTACTTCAGTGAAGTTTTTGTACGAACAAATGAGTTATATACGAGTTTCGCCGTCTGGAGATTAGGTAACGGCGATGCAGTATTAGAATGAGACTGAGTGCCACCACAGACGTTAAAGGATGCGAAATGACGTCAGCAAGCGAGACATCGCCATATGAGAGACAGAGACATAGACACTTCCTGACATCCTTCCATACGGATACTAAACGAAAATTCCGGACATCTGCGGCGGCCCTAAATCCTACTCTTATTGAAACATGTAACTATACGTTTACAATGAAGCGAAAAACAAATATATATAATAGGTACTATGTCCAATTTTGTTATTCTAAAAACAGCTCCCAAGGTCATTCTAAATACAAGGAACTTTTACAAAACACCCATGACTGATCTAAACTACTCTAAACTACCTCTACAGATAAATGCATCTAAATTTCAATTGAAATATTTAAAAAACTACTAAAAAGACTACAAACCAAAATGAAAAAAATACACTAATAATCTACAGTACCAAAAAGTATCAAATCCACAAAACAAAAGAAAGTCGTCGTTGCTCTGACAAAGTATCTAGAACTGACCGGCATGTCGCTAAAACTAGTAATCGCTAAGCATACGCTGTGTACAAAATTAATCAATCATTCATACAAACACATAATTTCTAAATCGGGACAAGTTTATATTATATAGGTATAATTATAAGACAGAACCAAATGATAAAATGTAACCTAAAAGATCAATTATTTCGAGAAATAAATAATGTTTTGAGCGATTCTCCACAGCCACGTTCTCTACACTAAAAATGACACTTACATTTTTATAAGTTATACATTATAATCCTGGTTTCGGCACCACAATTTCTTCATCGGAATCAAACGAATAATATATCTGTTAAATTTTATACCTGGGTTATATTGTTGTAATAAGTATTTTTTTTTACAATAGACTAAGAAATGTTAGTAAAAATGGTCTACATATCTGAAAGACCGGAGAAAATCTGTTACAATGTAACTGTTACATCAACGTTTTTAACACAATACTAAATCATTACTACGGATGTCTTGCTATTTAATTTATCTAGGAGTTTAATCACTTTACTAACTCGAATTTGTTCATTATGAATCTTAATTTTAAAAGAAAATTTGATAACCATGGCTGCGAAGTTTGATTATCTACAACAATAAATATTATTTTAGTGCTTTCTGGGTACTACATACAGATTAAACGTGTCCTTAGGAAGAGCTGCGCATGCCGGTTTCTGTCTTAAATCTTCTAAATGTTCAGCACCGATATCGAATTCTTGCATGATGTTGGCAAACATGACGAAGCTCATAGTCGTCACTAAAGTTTGACCAATGCATGTTCGCTTGCCGATGCTGAAAGGTAGAAAGTGGGGGATGTTCTTCTTTACTGACACTACTTCTTTTTCTATCTCCGTCGCTTTGTCGAAAGGGCCTGTCCTCTCGCTATCCGACTCCATACCTGAGTCGCATTGAGAATTCCTCCTTACACGTACCTTGCTACGCTCCAGGAACCTAGAAGGATCGAATTTTTCCGGCTCGTTCCAGTATTTATCCGAAGTGTTCAATTCGTAGTTGTTGATGAAAATCGTCGTACCTTTCTCGACCCCGAATCCAGCAACTTCAGCGTTTTCGGTAGCAACATGAGGAACGATGGGCGAAGAAGCATATCTAAGCACTTCGAGGATAGTTGCTTCTGTGTACGGGAGATTGGTCCTGTCGACTAGACTGATAGCTCGCTTTCCTTTGGTCACACCTTCGATCTCCGATCGAATCTTCTTCCCGACCTCAGGATCTCTAGCCACAGCAGCGAGACACAGCATAACTAAATTACCAACTGATGAATGACCTCCCAAGAAATCTTCCAGCATGAAAATTATTGTGTTCCTATCAACGGTGGGATCATCATGGATAACTCTTAAAAGACCATCGAGGAAGTCCTTTTCAGGGCCATCAGTTTCTAAGTTCATCTCTCTCTGCTCTACGATTCGGGATAAGATGAAAGATCGGATCTCCTGCGACCAGTTGGATAGTTTGTCCATGTGTTTCTTGTAGAATGGTGAGAGCCAGGGGAGGAAGTCTACAGCATAACCCTGGTTGATTTCCCAGAAGATCTCGTCGAAGTGGTCGACGATTCTACGGAATTCAGTGTCACTGTCGTCGAATCTGACGTTGCACATGTAGTGGCTGAACATATTCATGGCTGTCGACATGAGGAGGGGCTTGAGGTTAATGGCGGATTCGGTTGATCTGGAAACAAAATTTTAATGTTTATTTACAGAACAATTTATGTTTATTTATAAATCGTGTAATTCTGTAATTGTATAATTTGAAGAACTCGTAATAGGACTCATTATTTGAAGAAGAGATCGTGAGAAGACCGAATAGTAAAATGAAATACATGTCAAATCAAATCAATAGTGCATGCCCAGATCGCAGATGTTTGTGGCCCGAACCGAAAGCGAGGGCCATAAATGTGCGATCTGGGGCTTTATGAATTACCGCCCGTGGTTTATCTAAAGTTTTACGTCATGCCTTGACCAGAAAGAAAGTGACAATTATAATTTTGTTAAATTATGAGTATTCTGAAAACAATTTTATAATTACTTTTGGATTAAAAAAAAACATTGCGTAACTAGTGTGACTTCAAGTCACATAGTTTTAATTTTTTCTTGTTTTTTTTTTCTTGTTTCATGACGTATTGAGTAAATTTTATTCATATAACTACAGTATACTTCTACATCAGTCTACACAATATTATTAAACTATCGTGAGACATCTTTAATAATAAAATTATAAAGACGGCTCATAATAGAGCTCTTCATCAGGGGCAGCTATCCATTTATGAGTTCGAAACATGTCGGCCCGTTCATGACAATTTTTAAGGGAGATTAAACCGTTTTTTAATTAATAATTAGCAGTTTACACCCCTATTGTTTACCTGGTGATATGTTTCAGGGTTTGGACCAGCTCGATGGCCTCGAAGGTGGCCACGCTGCCGATGCGAGCGAAGTTGTCGGTGTGCTGCTTGGGCCCGCAGTGGCGGCGCGCCAGGTTGCGTCTGCGCAACTGCAGGTTGGACCAGTCGCAGAGGGCTAGGGCTGGAGTAGAAGATGATTTTTAACGATTGAATTTGCCGCTAGATGGCACTTTGTAAAGGAAGTCAACTTCTGCATCGCGGTATCGTTTGGCCAACGTAAAATGTATTACAGGTTCGAGATTTCTAGGAAATATGGCTGGTGGTATCTAAAGAGGGACTTATGAGATTCCTTTTAAAATGCTGATTGTTTAAGACATTTTTCTCTATGATCAAACATGTTTCTTAACATATTATTGATGTTACTACCTAGAACAGGGCTATTGGGATTTATTGGTATATATTTGAAGCCTACAGTTTGAATTTTTCATTGATAATTTTTGTTTCAAAAACTACTCGAAATTATTGTATAAAGCGCGAAATTGTCAGGAATTTCAGGTGAGTGTAAACCGCTTAATACGATAATTAAATATGTCACGAAACTTTTAAAAAGATTACTACTCGAAATTGACAAAATTCACGCGGGAATTTAGTTTTTTCAACTTATTTTCGACTGCACGCAATGAAAGCATGAAGTAGCTATGAAACTACCTAGAGCTCGGGGAAAAATATTATTCACTTCAAAAAGTTGGTGGAAATTATACATATATATTTGTCACAGTAAAAAATAAAAAAAATTAAAAGGATTTCACTGGGTTCAGAGGACGTCCTGGTCGAGGCTCAAAGACTATGAGTATTATAATACAAAATACATCCAGAATAAGTGCGAAGATTTGAGGGTATACATTTTTTTAAATCTTTTTTTAAAGACATATTAAGCAAATGTATTTATGAATAAGTGAGATTAAACAGTATGCTGTAAAATTCAAGTCATTCCTATTTTTATAATATTATAGCTAGGTTAAGGTTCCTTATCCGTTCACGCTGATTGTTTTAGACATTTTTCTCTATGATCAAACATGTTTTTCAACATATTAGCAATGTTACTACTTAGAACAGGGCCATTGCGATTTATTGGTATATGTATATTTGAAACCTACAGTTTGAATTTTTCATTGATAATTTTTGTTTAAAAACTGAAAAATACTTTTCCCTGAGTTCTAAATAGCGACATAGCGATTTTATGCTTTTATTGCATGCAGTCGAAAAAAAGTTATAAAAAAAAACAGTTTTCTGCTTGAATTTTGTCAATTTCGAGTAAATTTTGCATAATCAAGCCAAAACTATTCACAGTGATGAAAGTCTTTTTTTTTCAATAATATTCAGTACCTATTTATTTCATAGATAAGAGTGTATTACTGATTTATTTCGCAACAAGAACGAAGGATTAAGCAGCATTCCGGTAAACGATAAAACGAATGAACGAACGAAACGAATTTGGTCGTTTAATATTTAATATTGTAAATGTATGACGTATGCACATTATTGCCATATGAAAGCTGTTTCTAGCGCCTCTATCCCTGGACCGGACCGACGGTTGTTAGGCTATAGGAAGGCCTGTTATTAATAAAGCTCTACACGAGACCTAAATAGTGATCAAAACAATTTTTTGTACTCTATATTTGAATGCTAAATGTAGTTATTATGCCGATTGTAAAAACACTTATGGCGTGAAACTACCAGAGCACATCAAGTTAGCCATGCATATAACACGCAAGCAGTGTTGCCAGATGACATTTATGAAAATGTGTATCCTTACCGTGAGTTTACAGTGACCGCTAGCGACTGCTGCTATTGCAACGCTATAGAATCTGCATTGGTATGGCGACTAATTCTTCGTTTGCATATTGCATGTTTGTTAAGTTAAGTAGTTAGTAAGTAAGCATCACTGTGCACAATAATTGTAGTGACAGAACGCGACGCCAACAAACTGTTTCACAGTTTGGCGCACTTTAAACATAGTGTAAAGTATGTGCTAATATTGATGAATAAATTAAAAAAAAAAAAAAAAAAAAACGATTTGCGTGGAGAATCGTAGTTCTACAAAGTAACCGCTATGGGACCTGTACTATTCTTTATTAACTGTAATTTGCAACTTTTTACGTCCTCAACCCCCATTTCCGCCATTTAAAGAAAAAAATCGAAAATATTATTTACGAAAAACAATAAAATAACAAGTGGCTTGGTAAGTTGTTTCGAAATGTCTAAAATTTGTATTTTCTTAACGTTTTCTCCCCTTCTAATTCGGAAATAAATTGAAAAACAAAATCGACCTAAAAATTATGTGTAGTAAACCTACTCACAAAATTTCATGAGAATCAGTTTCTGATCATAAAATAGAATTTTGGGCCAAACTGAAACGGAGACGCTTCACTCGCTCGGTCAAAAAGTTCTAAGGTAAAAATAAAAAAAAAACATGCGCGTCTACTTTCTATTCTCTTGTTTTGAAGTCGGTTGAAAAGTAAAAACACTTACAGTGTAAACGTAAAACTATCAGAGCATGAATCCAAGTTCACTCATGCACATCAAAACACGCAAGATGAGATATGGTTCAACTTTTAACCCAAAAAAGCTGGTTAAGTGCGAGTCAGACTTCCGCACCGAGGGTTCCGTACTAACCGGCAACTTTTTTTTAGTCGGTTAAAAGTAGAACAGATTTCACATTCTAGCCGAAAACTACCGTTACCGTAATGTCCGAATTTTGTATTTCCGGCTGTTCTCGCTTACAGGTCACATTTTTCAAGTGATTCTCACTAAATTTTGTGAGAGGATTCGTGAATTTTTTGTCGATTTAAATTATCTTTTATTTTTTTCAAATTGGTGGAGATGCTGAGATTGAAAACTTAAAAATTACAAATATCAGCCATTTTGAAACAAACTCACTAGGTCTACAGCGCACAGAGCGTATGGAAGTCTTGCGCGTGCACATTGCAATGCGCATCCCATTATTCCATCACGCGCAAATTTATGGGTCATGCTATAAATATCCCGATGTTGGAAAAAGTGAATGCAATCTTGAGACCTGATTCTAATCAGGTAGCAAACAGGTTGTAAAAGAGCTTAATACAACCATTATAACTCTAATTTAATCTGTATAAGTGCTTACGCAACCTGTGTCTGTGCCCTACGTGGGTAGTTGACCGAGCGAGCGAAGCGCTAACATTACAGCTTGGCCAAAAAATATTTCGTATGTCCGGATGTTCGGATGTCCAGATACCTAATATAAATTGCA
Source organism: Apotomis betuletana (assembly GCA_932273695.1). Taxonomy (NCBI): domain Eukaryota; kingdom Metazoa; phylum Arthropoda; class Insecta; order Lepidoptera; family Tortricidae; genus Apotomis; species Apotomis betuletana. Next base: position 8,272,130 of record OW026322.1, read on the forward strand.
ATAGGCTACATAACCCATTTTTTTTTAAATATTTGAAATGGTTAGGAGGCCTTATTCCTTTTAAAACTTATATTTTTCATATTATGACAAATATATTGATAATTTTAACCAACTTTTTGAAGTAAATAATACTGTTTCCCGAGTTCTAGGTAGTAACATAGCTATTTCATGCTTTCATTGCGTGCAGTCGAAAATAAGTTGAAAAAACTAATTTTCCGCGTTTATTTTGTCAATTTCGAGTAGTTTTTGAAACAAAAATTATCAATGAAAAATTCAACCTGTAGGTTTCAAACATATATCAATAAATCCCAATAGCCCTGTTCTAGGTGATCAATAATATGTTTAGAAACATGTTTGATCATGGAGAAAACTGTCTAAACAGCATTTTAAAAGGAATAAGGCCTCTTAAGAGGAAGATTTATTTTTCATATTATGACAAATATCATTCAGTTTTTGAACCGGATAATACTTTTCCTTGAGTTTTACAGGTAGTAACATAGCTATTTCATGCTTTTCGAAGACTAGTAGAGAAAACAGTTTTCTGCGTGAATTTAGTATATTCCGAGTAGTTTTTGAAACAGAAATTATCAATGAAAAATTAAAATTGAAAGTTTCAAATACTTACCAATAAATCGCAATAGCCCGGTTCTAAGTGTAACATTGATAATATAAGTTGAATAAATATTACTTCGGTTAGGTTTGCGTAAGATGTGTCCATACAGGGAGGGCAAAACATTTTCATTTTCTTTTTTTTTCTATACAGAAAAATCTGTAACTTTTATCTAAGAATGTTGGGATTTATTACTAACTATAACAAACAAAAACGCGAGATTAAAAAAAAAAACCATTGTGGTGTTTTTGGTCGTACCTCGTTGAATGTTCTCGGTCATACAATTTCTCCTATTCGAAGACGGTTATTTTTTGTGGAGAAGGTCATTAAATGTTTAGATTGAAGCAAACAAATATGTAATGAATCGGGCATTAAAAAAATAATTAAAAATTAATAATAAAAAAGATATATGGAAATACGGAACAAAGAAAAATGTTCTAATTCGAATCTATTGGCTGTGGTAAAATAAACCAATAGGAAATACAAATGTGGATACTTGTCTTAACCATGACCTAAATAATGAAAAATCTAATTTACCTACTTACTCGTATCGAATTAGCAAAATACTAAAACATGTAATTAAAGCCCATTTCCTATATTTTTAAGCGAGTCAGCTTCTCGTATATCATAACTGGAAGCAGAAATTACTAGTTTCAATCTAATAAATAAATTTCACGACGCGTTTGGCTCGGTATGTAGACACCTGCCTACTGAGCCGGCGGTCCCGGGTACGAATCCCGGCCAGGGCAAATATTTGTGTGATGAACTTGAATATTTGTGCTTGGTTGTTCTATGTATTTAAGTATTTATTTATCTATATTTAAGTATGTATATCGTCACCTAGTACCCATAACACAAGCCTTCTTGAGCTTAATTTGGGACTAGGTTGATTTGTGTGAGGTTGTCTGATATTTATTTATTTAAATATTTTTTACAATTTGGACATGTAAAACTTTAAGAGGCCTTATTCCTTTTAAAATGTTAATTTTTTTAGACATTTTTCTCTATGATTAAACATGTTTCTTAACATATTATTGATGTTACTACCTAGAACAGGACTATTGCGATTTATTGGTATATATTTGGACGACGCGGTTGGGTCGGTTTGTAGAGACCTGCCTACTGAGCCTTGGGACTAGATCGATTTGTGTCAGGTTGCCCGATATTTATTTATTTATTTGAAACATACAGTTTGAATTTTTCAATGTTTTTTTTTTTTTCGAGAATTAGTTTTCTCTACGTATTTTCGACAGCACGCGACACGACGCATAAGCATGAAATAGCTATGTTTCTTCATAGAACTCAGGGAAAAGTATTATTCACTTCAATAAGTTTGTTGAAATTATCAATATATTTGTCATAATATGAAAAAAAATATGAAAGGAATAAAGGCTCTTAATCGCTCCCAAGTTCATTCCTAGTAGTAATTATATACTTTTTAACCCACTACGAAAGAAGAGGGTTATTATAAGTTTAACATGTGTATCTGTGTAGCTGTGTGTCTGTCTGTGGCATCGTAGCACCCAAACGGATGGATCAATTTGAATGCGTTTTTTTTAATAGAAAAACTTGTCCATGAGGTGGTGCTTAACTATGTTTGGTGGAAATAAAACAGGACCAGTAATTTCCAAGATATTCGACTTTAATTGGAACAAGTGACAAGAGCACATCCAATATTGAAGCTAAGAATTCCAAATTTTGTAGTTATGTTCAGTTTTAGCAGCATTTTCTGTATCACTCATTGAATGAGGATCTCATGATCAGCTGCTTGTGTTGGGGGTGTTTTGAATTTTAATTTAGATTATTTACTCAGTAAGGATGTACATACAAACAGACATATGTGTATCCTACTATAAAATTCTAGATTAGTATTGAAAATAAGTTTTCTATGGTCATGATTTCAGGAATAATCTTAATAGCGTGAAATACCTATATTTCTACACTCCTGAGTGTAGAAATATAGGTATTTTGAGGCATAAACGGCTGTATCTTTTTTTTACGTTAACTTAGAAGTTTGATTTTTCCACAGCTTCAAGGGACTGTAAACCAGAGTATATAGTTTTAATTTCAAGTAGATACCATTACGCGTTCCGGAGATATAGGGTCTTATTTAATAGACGGACGGACAACAAAGTGATCCTATTAAACCTTTTGAAGTACGGAACCCTAAAAAAACGCGGACGAAGTGTATTTTATTAAAACTGGGTTATATTATATATCAATGAACAAAATCTGACACATAATAATGCTTAGTCAAACATCAGGCCTATATCAAATTCGCATTAAAATGCAAAAAGCGTATGAAATACGACATGCGTAACTTTCTGCATTTTGTACCGAATAATTAGTTCCCATGACACACATACCTAACTATCACTATATTTACCGAGCGAGCGAAGTGACTTCGTTTCAGCTTGGCCCAAAATTCTTTTGTATGTCCGGATGTTTGGATGTCTAGACGCTTTTTGGATGTTCTCGCCTAGAGATCGCATTTCTCAACCGATTCTCATGAAATTTGTGAGAAGATTCGATAAGTAGGTATAGCCCTACAGGGGGATTTACAACCCACGCCATATTGCGGATTTTTAGTGGTACTCATTTATTTTACTGGAAACGACAAATTTTTGGTAACTAAATATAAATATATATAACCTCACACAAATCGATCTAGTCCCAAATAAAGCTCAAGAAGGCTTGTGTTATGGGTACTAGTCGACGATATACGTACTTATATAGATAAATATATACTTAAATACATAGAACAACCATGACCCAAGCACAAATATTCGAGTTAATCTAGTCCCAAATTAAGCTCAAGAAGGCTTGTGTTATGGGTACTAGTCGACGATATACGTACTTATATAGATAAATATATACTTAAATACATAGAACAACCATGACCCAAGCACAAATATTCGAGTTAATCACACAAATATTTGCCCCGGCCGGGATTCGAACTCGGGACCGCCGGCTCAGTAGGCAGGTGTCTACAAACCGAGCCAAACGCGTCGTCGTAACTGGTAACTGGAAAGTCGGTGAATGTCACTGATGTACACAAAGAGGAAACAGGACTAACTAAATTTTTGTGTGTCTTCTCGACTCCCGACAAAGTAAAAAATCTCCCGAAAAAGAACTTGATTTTATAAAACTATAATTTTAAAAGGAAATAAAATTAATCCATAAGTATTTTAATAAAATTACCTTTTTAATTTTTTGCAGGTTATAGATAACATTAAGTATAATAATGAAAAAACCATTTTCAGTATAAAAAATTGTCACTATTTATTTATGTAGACATTTATATCGGCTGCGAACGACGTTGTTTTTAATATATTTACTTCAATGTGATTCAATTTTTGTTTCTCCCGACCAGACACAAAATCCCGAAAAAATTGTTGTTTTCCGATAATAGGGTCATTTATTTATTAATTTATTTATTTAAACTTTATTGCACAATACGAAATAAAGTACAAATGGCTGACTTAATGCCTTAAGGCATTCTCTACTAGTCAACCACTGGGTTACACAGAAATATGTAGTCGGTGCAGGAACAAAGTTACCGAGAAACAAAGTAATTAAAAAACAAATCAATAACATATATAGGAATGTATATATATACTTACCATAAACTTACACGGATACTTTATATGATATACTTACATACATATATTATGTACCTACCCAAAGTAAAATATTTCGAAGAAAGTTAGGAAGAGATCCGAAAGATGCTTGCGCAACATGCGCTTGAAGGTCATTCAATCTGGCAACCCTAATGGTAGGTTTCTGCCTAGTGACCACCTTTAAACTTTAGTATGACCGGCTTCGCCATTAATATCAGATGGCTAGGTCATTAGGAGTAATAATTAAGGCGCCTACGTTCAGGTTCCACAGATAGTGTCTAATTGAATAAAGCTATAACCTTAACGTGCCTAAAGCTTTAAGTTACATGCGTGTCTAAGTCACAAGCGACTTATAATCCTGGTGCGAGGAGATTGTAGAGTAGTTATGTACGTGTCAAGACCGGAATTATCCTGAGGGTCGTGAAGTTGGAGTCTCGCCACAAAGTGAATTTTAATTCTTATGTGTTGAGGGTTCCGACTGATCAGCTAGCGACCTTCATGAAGGAGGAATTTTGGCCGAAAGGTGTTCTATTCCGGCGTTTCCGCGGTCTAGCGTAAATTAACTTTAGTTTAAACTTTAATTTGTAAATAATAATGTCTACTGTAATAATAATAATTATAATGAATGAATAATTATAATGAATGTCATATGATTTGAATTAATTAAGAATTAGCATTTAAGGTTTATCTGTTAGTGCTAATGTAAAGAATAAATAAATAAATAAATTATTTTAACTGAACACTATTTGAAATGTTTTCAATTCTTCAAGTCAGCATTGAGTATAGTATGTTTAGATTGCGAGCTACGCACTTCCCATGAACTTTGCACTTATTTAATTCCCTTATGACTTGTACTGCGAAAGTCGGGTCTCCGGTGACCTAAGATATCTATGGAGGTCAGTAGGACTTGTCCGACATTATTAGGTCAAGCGTTGTTATGGCAAATGTTCCAGGAAATATTGCCAGCAATACTGTCCTCGGACATTTTTCTGAACTTAAAAAAATGGTAAATTGGTGGCTAATACTGCTAATATTGGCAACTGTTTTAAGATGTCCCTTATATTGAAAAAAATAAGTTTCAGTCAAAAAGTCATTTTGGTGACAAGCTTTTATAGCCGACTGTACTTTTCATTAAACATACATCAATTTCTTACTGATGTCGAGAACAATGAGGAATTGAAGAAACTATGTAAATATTAACTCGTTTTGTTGTTGGACATACGGTTTCTCATGGAAGTTGGTCACTCATGAATGACAAAAATGGTCATTAATAATAAAATATAGTACATTACATACCTAGGGCGGGAAATTCGTATGGTCTAGGCTTTACCAATTATACTTGGGTCAATTTCCCAAGCAGTATTTTTTGATGGCAAGACTGAAAACGCAGGTGCAGAAAGGTTGAATAATAAAGTACCATTTTTTTTCGGAAACAGCCCGCCATTGTCTACATCGGGCAACAGCTAAAATTTAAATATTGATATATATAATAATTTTAAAAAATATATTTAGACCAAATTTCTCATCAAGGTGGGTTGTCCCCAAGCCGGTTTTGTTTGTAAAATGCCGGTTAAGTCAAATACTATGCATGACAAAGAAAATCTGTTACCATTATTTTATTACCATATAAATAGGTAACGGAAAAAGCACATTACCCGTTATATATCTAATTTGTATACCCTTGAATAAGTGCATATACGTTTGTCCCGAGAAAACTTCTCATTACCGCCGACAATGTTTCGAACCGATTTATTTCCCAAATTTGATCAAGTACGCCCCCCGCCTCCCACGCACTTCAAAGAATTAGTCAAGCTGCGGCGCTCGACGAGGCCGGTTGTGTATAGTGGCAATACGTTGGCTTGTATAAACGTGAATATTTCATCGCGGTGGACAGGGGACAAAAAAAATTTCATTCCGGAGTTTGTTATAGCTTCTTTATTTTTTAACTGCGTGGTTTGAAATTTATATATATCAGGTAAAGTACACTCGCCATTACAAGAGTTGAATTAGTTTTAGAATATAGGGCTTACTTTTTTTTTAAGAAATAAAAATATGTCGTGTTTCTCATTCCACCATTCTCATTCCGGTGTTTCCGGTGTAGTAAAATGACTTTAAACCCCACCAAAATGAGGAAAGCACCGGAATGATATCAAAAGTAGCTTCACTTTTCATAAATATTGTCGAAATAATAATATTTTTTTATTTTGTTTTTAATACCATACTAAGATATATGTTTATATTATTATGTAATGCCAATAAAATATATATTACGAATATAAAAAGTAAAATTACTTTCATAATATGCCACTTTTATTTCATTCCGGCGTATGAAATTTCATTGCGGTGCACTTATTTTATCATCCTGGTGTACATTTATCATTCCGTTGTGTGTTTCATATTCGATCTCGAATATCTCGAAAACTATTTCAGATTTCAGGGTCCCTTTTACATATGTTTAATAATATAGTCTAAAGTATCTTTTCAAATTTAAAAAACTTAAAAATAATCAAAAATAAAGAATCACACCGAAATGATACAAAAAAAGCGTCTTGTTGAAATTGACCCACTTACCGCCCGTGGCTTATCTAAAGTTTTACGTTTTGCCTTGGTCAGGAAGTGATTTTTTCCCCCCACCAAGGCAAAAAATTCCACTTCCGGGCTAAAATATGTGAAATTGGTTATTTTAGATTGCATACCACGCATTTCCAATGAACTTTGCACTTATTTACTACTCTTGTAACTTGTACTATACTACAGCGAATTAGGTTTCCGGTGACTGAAGAAGTTTTATGGAGGTCAGTAGGACTTGTCCCTCGTTATTTTTCGGAATTTAATAGCACAGGTTCCAGGAAATATTGCCGGCAATATTTTGTATATTTCTTTAGAGATGTTTACCTAGACTTGTCAAAAAATTGTGATGTAAATATTTAACGAAGATTTGTGACCATAAAAACGGAAAAGATAAGTTTTGGATTTGAAATAACGAACTTTATTTGACTTAATTTGCGATGTTCCCTTTCACTGATATTTAAAAATTATATATTAAAGTCATAACTTAAAACGCAAAATATCATGGTGCAGCAAGCATGACATATCTATACTTATTATTATAAATATCAAAAATTGTAATTAAAATCAGTTTTCTATCATTCAAAAGAAGGAAATGAGTCATTCTGTATTTCAGGAACAATCTAAACAGCGTGATGCAAGACTTGTAATCAGTACCGCGCTATCTGTTGGTAAGAAAGATTTGTCCTCGCATCACGCCAAAACAGCTGGACGGATTCTAATAAATGGTACAAGGATAGCTGGACATCCATAGATGGTTTTAGAATACTTTTTACCACGGATGGGCACTTCTTTTCTCACACGACTGCATTGTGAACTGAATTGTCGCTTGCGGTATTTCCGGACCGGTACGACCTTCAAACCTTCAAGAAAATAGACACTTGTCACTCCTCTGTTGCTGCAGGATGGGCGACGGTAATTGCTTTCCATCAGGCGATCCGTTTGCTCGTTTGCCCTCTAAAAATTCCGACTACGGTAAAGATAAGTTTTACGCGGATGAAGGTGCTGGCTCCTTCTAGTATCGACCTAAGCTAAACATTTGCGGTGTAACACGGTTAAAAATGGTGAAGGTATGTTTGGTAGCGTAGGTAAGTAATCGATGATTAGTAATCAATTCTACTTAAGAAACAATGAACTAACTGATAATTTATCCTGCATAGGCATACAATAAGCGCTGTCGAATCGACATACAATATTATATTACAGAAAAACATGCCCGGTGTGCGTGAGTCTAGCGGCACCTGAACTGAACAATTAGTATAGAGTCAAACTACGCAAACTCTTCCAAGCAAATGAACTGTCAAACCATACAAAGTGGGTCAGTTTGTATGGTTTGTTAGTTTATTTGCTTGGAAGAGTTACGTGAGTCTAGTCAACCTCAAAACAGATTTAAATATTATAGGGAGTTGTTTCCAAATGTCTGTTGCTGTAAATAATCTGACGTTAAATCTTCTTGTCATATATGAATTAAACAAACAACTAAATTAATGCTGTGTATTATTTATCTTGCACGCACGAATTACAACAAGCGTTCCTACGCCATCTTAGCAGCAGTGTGACATAGATCATACCAAACCAACACGGAATTTTAACACATTTTTATTTTGGAAAATTTTACTTCACTAAGTGAGCAGGTAATTGCATTCAATGTCTAATCAATCCCTGAAGGGATAAATGCGACTTTGTATATGCTTTATCTTTAAAGTATGTTTATGCTTTGTGTGGATATACACACGTACGTAGATAAAAGGTAGACAATAATGTATTTCTCTTTCTTTACAGTACCGTGCTAGAAAGACGGGTGATACCACAAATGGCAGCAAAGTCTCAGCTAAAAGTACCTAGCCCTGTACGTCCACAACTGTGACACGCGACTCTTTGTCCTGTCAATACCGAGCGAGCAAGATAGGTGATGTTGTATCACGATACGCGCAAGCGCAAGCGCAGTCGCGGCAAGATATGGTAGTCCTGCAGCTGAATAAGTTTTGACAGCGACTGTACACTGTGGCCCTTATAGCTACCTATATTAAACGCGATTCCACTTATCACTTACCTGATGACATTAAATTAAAACATAAGACCTTGTTTAAAAATTTATTGACTAACTGGCTGCATGATAAGTTTCTTTATAGCATCAATGATTATTTCACATAGGATACTGCTTATTCGTCATCTTGACTTGACCAAATATAGGACTTGTATTACAGATAATTAAGAATAAGGTAATTGTAATTAATAATAATAGTAGGTCACCATTTATATTTCCCATAATATATTATGCCGTAAAATTTTGCATACCTGCATGCAGGTCAAATATATTATATTATATATGTACTTTGTGAAACCTTCTGTTGTACCATATTGTAGCAAATAAAGAAATTCTGATTTAATTTTACTTGAGTCAAGTAGGTAATTATTTGTCTACAGCAACGGTGAGTGTACTCTGGCCCCTAGCTACCTATATTGCTTATTGCAACCCCGATCAGGCGAGAGTCTTGCTGGATAAACGTACACATGCGTACGAGTTGGCTTGATGATTGTTTGTCTAACCAGTGCGTTCCCGCACTTCCACGACATGTTCGTTCAAATAATGTGACACACAGGAAAGGCCCGGTAAGCTTTTTAAACTATTCTAAAACAAGCAACTTTTTAACGCGTGCTTATATGTACTCAAAATTAAATACGGACCACTTACATGCTTTACGAAGTTATTTTCGTATATAATCTACTAAATAGAGAGGAAACATTATACCTCCCTATAAATATATCCCTCTCAAATATGTCCTCTCTATTTAGTGTATTGTGATTTGTGTGATATTATTATTGTAAATTGTATTTTGTTAAAATGGAACTTAGAATCTGACATGCATAAGAGCTCTTGTAGCCAACTTGCAGAATAAAGTTGAATTTGTATAGTAAAAAAAAGTAAAAATTAACATCACAAATTAGTGCGGTAAATCTACGCTATTTTAAATCTCAAATTATATTTTTATATCTATTTATGTCATGCTGTATTTAAGGAGTTTTAGATCGGTATCAAATATTACGAGGCCTGATATTTTACTTGTAGTACCTATTTTAAAATCTACCATCGTAAAATAACTTTACAATATTAAGGTACCTACTAATATTGGGTGTAATTGTTCCTTCAATGTTATTAACATGATCATCGAAAGGCTGCAGAAACTAGAGTTATCTGTTATAGACAAAATAATGAACCATATCGTAACCCAAAGTAAAACGACGTTATTTTGTTTTAAAATTACGCTATTAACATTTTATCATTAATCTCTTCACTGTTGTCCCATCAACCTAAAAAAAAACATATACTGGCATACTACAAAATGATTAAGACTGAAAGTGTTACTATTGATATAGACTGCTTTTTTATCTTACAAAAATACATGGTTCTCGAAGGATAAAAAAACTGAAACTATGTGAAAGTACCGGTAATAATTACTTTTTAGCAAAAAATAACGAACGCCCACGAAGGGAAATGATGCCGTACCGTACCTCAAAAGGAAAAAACGAAACCCTTATAGTTAGGATCACACAACCATATAGTCCATATACGCAAATCTACATTCCCTTGAAGCTGTAAAACAATCAAACTTCTAAGTTAAAAAGAAGATACGACCGTTTACACTGCGAAAACGAATATTTCCACCCCCTCAAGAGAAAACGAAAAACTATAGGTTTGTAATTTAATCATAAAAAGTAGCAATCGTCAAGGTTAAAGCAACGGTATAAATTTGTACGGAACCCTCGGTGGGCGACCCCGAATCTCACTTGTCCGTTTTAAATTAATTTTTAATCACTTTTACCAGCAGAGGATTTACATATATATTCTATAGTACCAAGAATTATGAAAATTTAATGACTAGAGAGGAATAAAAATTCTGTGAAATGATTTTTCAGCGGAATGAAACATTCGACGAAATTTCTAGGAAACAAAGTGCCGTCGTGTTGAATATCAGTTCTCTAAGGAGGGGTCACTATTTTATGAAAAATCTTAACAGCGCGGTGCAAGATTTGTAGCGCCATATTATAATATTGGTAAAAAAAAATGGCTTGACGGTTGCCATCCAATTCTGGTACAGGGATAGCTGGACATTCAAAGATAAATAAATAAATAATAAATAAATAAATATTAAAGGACAATCATACACAAATCGACCTAGTCCCAAACTAAGCAAAGCTTGTACTATGGGTAACTAGACGACAATATAAATAATATATATAAATACAGATATAGATAACATCCATGACCCAGAAACACATATTCGAGTTCATCACACAAATATTTGCCCCGCCCGGGATTCGAACCCAGGACCGCCGGGTCAGTAGGCAGGTGTCTGCAAACCGAGCCAACTGCGTCGTCGTCGATGGGCCTAGGATACTTTTTACTGGACTACGGGGAAACAGTTTTGTGCGAACAACGTTGCAGGCATTTTAGTATATTAGAAGGGGCCATCATCTGGAAAGTAAACTTTTTAAACACAAAAAGTACACATAACCAGTTTTTTTTTTAATTAGTCAGATATAAATTATTGACTTAAAATTGGGAACATCATAGGCAATATTTCCCATTTAGTTAATATTGCCAAAAAAATATATATATGAAATCGTGGATTATACATTGGTTTTTTCTTTTAATTTTTTCCCCCTTTCAAATACGATTTATTTGAAAAGCGCAAAAGAAGTTCCTAGAATTTCTGGGTAAGTAGTTATTTTACTGGCGTTTTATTGCGTTAAAGAATGACGCAAGAAATGACGTGCGAAAAAGTTAGTAGCAAACTGTAAATGAGTCAAATAACGTGTTAGAATACATCACCTATATAAAAAAAGAAAAAAGTAAATAATTATCTCTAGGTACTTACAATTATTCCTGTCGCCTGCGAAAAGCCGATGGAATCTCTCGAAATCAGGCCGCCCGCTGAAGAACTTGCCGTTTTGGTTCAAAACCTCCCGAATTAGCTCCAAATTATTGACTACCAAGCACTGCGAACCCCCCAGTTTAATGCTAAATATATCCCCGTACTCTTTAGCTAGTTCCGTAAACGCCTGGAATGGCGATTCATGGCTCCCCAAAAGATGTAAACTGCCAACAACCGGCAAAGGAGTCGGTCCCGGTGCTTGCTTCAAGACCACCTCTTTGGAATCCCCATATTTAGTCTCCCGTTTAAAACTGATCGTTTTACGGGAATATACTTTGTATAAAATGAGAATAACAACGGCGATCAGAAGTAGGGCACTCATTTTTTTCTTTTATAGAAAATTTTTCAGAGTGACCACACCGGCTGACAGTTGTTTTGGCGGGAACGCACTAGGCACTGCGCCGTTACAGGTCTGAGCGGGCGTTTTATACACTTGGGTAAGATTATTCAAACAGTCTGTCGTCTTTTTTCTCACGTACGCCACTCCAAACGTTGGAGCGTTGTTCTAAATTTGAATTCTTTTTTTTATCGACGCTCCCGCCAGCCAGTACTTTCAATTATAATATTTTGAGTTATCGTTTTATGGATTAAATGATGCGAATCCGTGGCTTGGTAGCTATTGACGAATTAGTTTTTGTAGTGTAATCAAAACAATGGAACTGGAGTAGTGTATTAAGGTCGAATGATGAGAAATTGTCTGCTTGCAAAAACAAAGCATGCGTAGAAGGAAAAATTGGGCAAGTGCGAGCCCGACTCGCGCATGAAGGGTTCCGTACCTATACATATATATATAATCTATAACAAGTTTGTTGTATGGGAGCCCCCCTTAAATATTTATTTTATTTTATTTTTAGTATTTGTTGTTATAGCGGCAATAGAAATACATCATCTGTGAAAATATCAACTGTCTAGCTATCACCGTTGCTGAGATACAGCCTGGTGACAGACGGACGGACGGACGGACGGACGGACGGACGGACAGCGAAGTCTCAGTAATAGGGTCCCGTTTTTACCCTTTGGGTACGGAACCCTAAAAACCGGCCAAGTGCGAGTCAGACTCGCGCACCGAGGGTTCCGTATATAAACACTTCCCATCTTAACTGGCCGGGTTAAGATAAGTTTGCACCAGCTGGCGCCGGATACAAATGAGGTTCAAAGTTAACGCAACCGATCACGTTTGTTGTATGGAAGCCCCTTTAAATATTTATTTTACATATTCTGTTTTTTGGTACATTGTTATAGTGGCAACAGAAATACATCATAGTATATGAAAATTTCCACTAGCTATCACGGTTCATGAGATACAGCCTGGCGACGGACGGACAGACAGACGGACGGACAGCGGAGTCTTAATAATAGGGTTTTTACCCTTTGGTTACGGAACCCTAAAAACCGGCTAAGTGCGTGTCGGACTTCACACAATGCAGGGTTCAGTAATCCACACCCTAAGCTAGTATAAAGTTCTAAAACTAATCGAAAATAAATTTTCTATAGAGTCGAGAGGGGGGTCGTTATTTCATGAAAAATCTTAACAGCGCGATGCAGTATTTGTATAAGCACGAGACAAAGTACAACGCCATCTGCTGGTAAAAAAATTGTCCTCCCATCACGTTGTTACGGCTGGACTAATTTTTATACAAGGAATGGTTAAAGGATGAACGTCCAAAGATAGTTATAGGATATTTTTTACACTACGGCAAATAAAAAGTTATCTAAGAAGATTCTAGAACACCTTCTAGAACTAAACTCTAGAACTAGACTTAATCGTTGTCCCTTTCCACCGCTCCGGTTTCATGTCCAATTCCTTCACGGTTCAGGCAATACTCCTCTGGAACGCTCTCCCACTCAACATTAGACAAGCTCAGAGCAAACTCTCCTTCAAGCGCATGTTGCGCAAGCATCTTTCGGACAATCTCTCTTCCTAACTTTCTTCGAAATATTTTACGGTACATAATATATGTCTGTAAGTATATCATATAAAGTGTTCGTGTACGTTTATGGTAATTATATATACATTCCTATATATGTATATCTAATATTATTGATTTGTGTTTTAATTATTTTGTTTCTCTGTAACTTTGATCCTGCACCGACTACATATTTCTGTTTAACCGATTGTTGACTGGTAGAGAATGCCTAAAGGCATTCAGTCCGCCATTTGTACTATTTTTGTATTGTGCAATAAAGTTTAAGTAAATAAATAAACAAAATATATAAAACTTAAACGTAAAACTATTTAAAACTATTTGTAATTTTTATGATTCCGTACCTCAATCGGAAAAAACGGAACCCAGAATCACTTTGTTGTCCGTCCGTCTGTCTGTCTGTCAAGACGCTTTATCTCGGGAACACGTGGAGGTATCAAGTTGAAATTTAAACCATATACTCAGATCTACGGTCCCTTGAAGCTGTAAAAAAAACAAACTTCTACGTTAACGTGAAAAAAAGATACGGCCGTTTATGTCGAAGAAAACGTACATTTCGACCATCTCAAGCGAATTAAAATGATAGGGTACTTTCCGATGACCTAGAACTATGAAATTTGGCAAGTAATATCGTCACATACTACAAATACTTATGAAAATGTGAAAACTATACATTTGTAATAAAATTTAAAAAAATATAGTCCTTTGGAGAACTCGGTCACGTTAAGTTTGCACCTGGTATGTGTAGCGCTGGATACGAATGGGAGCCCCACTTGTTTTTTTTTTTCTGTTTTTTAGTATTTACTAGCTTTTGCCCGCGACTACGTACGCGTGGAACGTGATAGAAGGGACTATTAAAAGCACCTAAGCAAATGTAAGAGCAATTGTGCTTTTGGTCTAATAATTACATTTCCTACAGGGTCACCGCACCCCAACAGAAATGTTCACTCACTTTTCAATCTTTTTAGGTAAAATTTCCTGTCCTTCCTCGGATATAAACTCTCTTAAAATCTCTATCCAAATTTCATCAAAATCGATTCAGCGGTTTAAGCGTGAAGAGGTAACACACAGACAGACACACTTTCGCATTTATAATATTAGTATGGATGGGTTGTTATAGTGGCAACAGAAATACGTCATCTGTGAAAATTTCAACTGTCTGCCTATCACGGTGCATGAGATACAGCCTGGTGACAGACGGACAGACGGACGGACAGTGGAGGCTTAGTAATAGGGACCCTTTTTTAGGGTTCCGTAGTCAACTAGGAACCCTCATAGCCATGTCCGTCTGTCCGTCTGAAATATGGTATGAGTATGTGTATGTATCACGCCGACAAAACAGTAAAATAAACTTTTTTCGGGTACCTCTCTTACACCTAAAGTGGGGGTGAATTTTGTTTTCCGTTCCGACACTAGCGTGTGCATGGGGTGTCGTTGAATAGGTATTTTAAAAATAATAGGGGCCTCCAAACTTTATTTTTTGATAAAGTCAGCGGTTTTTGCCCGTCTATTGTGAAGGATGGGCAACTACGGAACCCTGCACTGAGAGTTGCCCGACATGCTCTTGGCCGGTTTTATCCTTTGGGTACGGAACCCTGAAAACTTTGTTGACAGCTTATTTTTTCCGCGGTTAGGTCAAAACTCTATTCAGGCATAGTTATCGTAGATTTCAGTTATTTTATGTATTTTTATTTATTTACTTATTTCAAACAGATTACACAGCTTAACAGTGAAGGCGCTGTGAAATACATACAATGTTAATCAATATCTATATTTTATTATATTTGTTTACATACAGAAAAATAAATTCAAATAAATATACAGCTTGTATATTTGATATAACCGCAAACTTTACGGGGTCTTAGTAGGTATAGGCACTTATTAATATATATTGATGCGTAAATTATTTCAAAAATCGAACTTTTTTCCCATATAAAATAATTCAGCACGCAATGTATTCTATTCTATTTTAAAAAAAATGCCAACCGGTCACAGTTAAGCGACCATTACTGCCAATGTCTCGTTGCCAATCGCACTCGGCGACTAGATAGAGGATTGATACCACGTTGTACGGTGAGTTGAGAAAATCGTGCTTTTTGTAAAGTGATAGCGATTTACAAAAAACCACAGAGACTATCGGGCCTTGGACCCAGGAAGAGCTATGAACGCTTCAACATTGGCGTATATAGGGGGGTGGCCGGGTGGGCCGTGCCCACCCCAGTATGGTCTAGTGCCCACCCCAGAATTTTGGGTTACCGATAGAAATTCATGGCTTCATCTCATAGGCCATGGCCAGGCCCCCCCTGAAAAATAATGTTAGATACGCCAATGCGCTTCAAGTTGAATTCTTCATTAGCTATTCACTATACGTTGGATCACTGCACAATACGCTATCAATACTACACATTGAACAACAAAAATGAATAAATAACGAACAACGAAACTTAAACGCATTCGGCCATCTTGAGTCACGGACCGGAAGCCAGCACGCAATGTATGTGTTTGTTGTTGCTTGTTGACACTTAACATCGTGATGTCACAACTGTCACTAGTAATAACTTTTAATAAGCGTACGCCATACATTGCTGCTCAGAAAAATTTAACACGCTACGGCAGTTAACGCTAAATTAATAACTGTTATAAATATCAGATTACGTCTCTACGTCTGGTTTCAATTTGCGGTTATATCAAATATACACGCTGTATTAGCGTGTACAAGACGCAAAGGTCTCTCGATCTCTATAATAATTGACGACGCGGTTGGCGCAGTGGTTAAGCAACTGCCTACTGATCGACGGTCCCGGGTTCGAATCCCGCAAGGGCAAATATTTGTGTGATGAACACGAATATTTGTGCCTGGGTCATGGATGTTCTATGTATTTAAGTATTTATTTATCTATATAAGTATGTATATCGTCGCCTAGTACCCATAACACAAGCCTTCTTGAGCTTAATTTGGGACTAGGTTAATTTGTGTGAGGTTGTCTAATATTTATTTATTTATTTAATAATTTTTATCCGTTAGAAATATGAAATGTTGTCAATTTTATATAATTTACGAACCTGCTTACTTTCACTAAAATCTGTTGAGAAATGCGACCTGTAGGTGGACAGCCGAAAACCTAAACAAATGGACATCGGAATTCAGACATACGAAAGCATTTGAGGCTAAGCTGAAACGGGAACGCTTCGCTCGCTCAGGCAATAAAATCACATTGTAGATGCAAAAATACTCCTCATTGGATTAATAAGAGAATTTGCAATGTCATATATGTCATAGGATATGCACGCGTGTGCGAAAATTCAAGGCTTTATTTATAGAGCAGTATTTTCGCTTTATTTACGCACAGTCTACTGAAGTGTGTATATGATATTTAAGACTTATTTACTTGAAGAAGGCTAACTTCAACCATTAAATTAAATTCATTGTACATATATCCAGTGACTGAAATGCCATACGATAAATAATAACTTATTTACGTATTAAAATACTTAAACGGGTTTACTCACGTCGTAGAAGTCGACATGTTTCAA
The DNA here is from genome assembly GCA_932273695.1 of Apotomis betuletana. Taxonomy (NCBI): domain Eukaryota; kingdom Metazoa; phylum Arthropoda; class Insecta; order Lepidoptera; family Tortricidae; genus Apotomis; species Apotomis betuletana. Next base: position 8,289,324 of record OW026322.1, read on the forward strand.
ATCGGTACGCGATTCATCATCAGGAGAGACGATCAGTTGCAGCGGCGGCCAACCGAACACCTCCTGATGATGAATCGCGTACCGATTCGAAACATGTCGAGCGTTATTCGCCTTCTACGACGTGAATAAACCCGTTTAAGTATTTTAATATGTCTGATGCTGAGACTCACGATAGTTACCAACGAATCCTCGATTTGTATAAGCCGGTTACGTCAAGTTTGGACCTCATTTGTATCAGACTCCATAGATACCAGGTGCAAACTGATAATCTGAGAAAAGTAGCAGTGGTATATCCCCTTAATTTTCTTTACATATATTCGAATTCATAAATAAATAAGCAAAAATTTTATCAAAATTATGTGAACTCACCTCTATTGTTAACTACACAAAGGCGTGTTCAGATATTTTTGATCATGGTGTAAGTAAATAAAGTATAGCACTCCGAAATGACGTCATCACGCTATGATTGGTCGATTTGTTCTGTCAATCCGTTTCTGTGTTGCCAGTGGTGTATCATATCATAATACTCACCGATTCCATTGTTACGCATGAATCTCATATAATCGTGTTTTAAATCAATAATTACGACAAAATAAAACTTAGCCAAAGAACATGACAATCGTAAAATGCAGGCGGCAATTTTTTTTCCTTATAATTATTTTGTCACCATAACCCTGCAACTAATCAGTGACATACAAAGTCTCACTCGCCGGAGTGTCATAGAGTCAAACCACGCAAAATTTTATATATACATACAAAGTGAGTCTGTATGTATGGTTTGACAGTTCATTTGCTTGGAAGTGTTACCGTGATCTGACTATACCTTATCTTACACCATGTTTTTGATCACATTCTTGCTCATAAATTTAAGAACTCGACTGTACAATTGATATTCACATATATTACCTTGATATGGTAAAAACATGTTTGTACAATTTTTGTTATTAGACGGAAAGAAACTAAATTATTCGCGCGCATAAAATACGACAAAAGAAATAAAAGTGATCCCTAAAAAATACTTAACTAAAATTATGCCCCCGAAAGAGTCCCACCTCAGCATAACAATTTTTCGAAGACCATTAAGATTGAAGAGAAAATAAACATGTTTCTTAACATATTCTCAATGTTACTACTTAGGACAGGGCTATTCCGATTTATTGGTAAAGCCTGACCAGAAATATATGAGGCTTGTCAAGAGGGCGCTATTCATATGATTTATATGGCAACAATTTTGCAACCAATCGCAACCCACTAGGTATAATGACATGAGTTTTAAATACCTGTCAGTTCCACTATGTTAACCTCGTAATATCATTTAATGGAATGCACTCTTTTACTGACTGTTTTTTCGTGTGGTAAGCACATGTACACTTTATTTATAATCTTACGTTCACGACTGTGAATGGTTTTCGGCATTTTCTTAGGATAATTTTAAATATTTGTCATTTAAAGAAATCACCACGAAATCATTGACATTGTTGACAAACCATCATAAAATGATTGCCAGTGTAAGAAATTAGTTCTAGAGAAATTCCGCAATATAGCGCTTCCTCATAGATTTCTGGTCAGGCTTATTTGAAACCTACAGTTTGAATTTTTCCGCATGTTTGGATGTTCTGACTTCCGGCTGTTTCTCGCCAAAACCTTAACCGTAAAATATAAAACCGGCCAACTTCGAGTCGAACTCGCGCACCGAGGGTTCCGTACAAACACTTTTCCCATGTTATCTGCCCGGGATATATTAAGCTTGTACCTGGTATGCATGGCGTCGGATACAAATGAGGTGCAAAGTTAACGTAACCGATCACGTTTGTTCTATGGGAGCCCAATGTAGGTAATCATAAATGAATCAACTGTAAATATTTTGATTTCCGCATTTGTGTTAGTATTGTGAAAGGTAAAAGATAAATATATTTATTTAAAAAATTACAATGTAAAAAAAACTAAAACTATACATAACAAAACTTAATTAAAAGGAATCCCCCAGTACTGAGGCCGTTTGAGGCATCGTCCCCAGCACGCTCCCCGCGTTTAAATATGTATTGTATTCTGTTTTTAATATTTGTTGTAGCGGCAACAGAAATTCATCATCTGTGAAAATTTCAACTGTCTAACTATCATGGTTCATGAGATACAGCCTGGTGACAAACAGACAGACAGACGGACAGGGAGTCTTATTAACAGAGTCCCGATTTTTTAAAGACATATGTTTTTTTTTATACTAAGACGGTGGCAAACAAGCATGCGGCCCGCCTGATGTTAAGCAGTTACTACCTATAATTGCCTGTATACATAAAATTGCATTTTCATTTCGCTAACATCCAGTAGCAGGCGCCCTGGGATATTTTTTTTTTTAAAGAGTTTCATTTCTCTCCGTGGGTAAGGCTGGTGAGTAACATTAAATAATGTTATAAAGTGGCAGTAAACTATTGATTAGGTACGTAATCCGTTTTTTTAGGGTTCGATCCCCAAAGTAATTGTTTACCCTTGGTACCAATAGTTTACCGGAAGTCATAGACTTGGTGTTATGGATATGTTTACTTGGTGTTATAGATTGTCATGGATATATTTAGGCTCCAGTGTGTGAGGATCACAGACCACCCCCACTAGACGGAACATGTAAGGCACATGTAAGGCGACCCGCGCGCACCAACGATATGGTACGGCAGAACATTAAAGTATCAACATGGCGGCCACCGTTTAGTTGCGTCCATGTTTATGAGGTCTCTCTACACCACGTAACACTACAATTTACCATGTTATTTATTTAAATTCTTTTTTCGTTGACGTACGCATGGATCATAAACATGGACGCAACTAAACGGTGGCCGCCGTGTTCATACTTTAATGTTCTGATGCCGTACCGGTTCCATATTGGGTTGCATAAATATTTAAGCCATAATGTCGGTGTGCATAACCACTTTTGTCATAAACATCTTTCCGCATAAGTGTGTTAGGCATTAATTGATCCGCATACATTTTATGACCATAATGTCTGTACGCATAAGTAAGGAATGCCATATACTTTTGGAGCATATGAACCTAAATCATAATCTTTTAACGCCATAATGTTTTTATGCATATCATATTTTGGCGCATAATACTGAACAACATACATACCAATCTCCATAATAGATATATTTTGTTAATTTGAAATTAGTGTAATGAGTACCTACTAATTATAACATTTTACATGTGAGTAGTGTTATCACTTCTATTTTACGATGCGTATGTATATGTCATTTATAAATAAAGCATGTTAATTAATTTTTTTTTCCCTGATCAACCTACATATCATGCGCTTTTTTAACCTAACCTAACCTTTTTTTTTTTTTTTTTTTAACCCGGAGAAATGCATTGAATTGCATACCACTACGTAACATGAGACCCTCGGGGGTAGAGTCAAATATTACGCATTGGTGATGTGGGGCTCTCTAATCCGCGAAGGACTAGCCTACCCACTAAAACTCTGGGATGCTGCCAACCCGTGCCGTAGTGGTGATGCCATGGGATCGCGAACATTCACCACGACACCACCGGCACTTTCGCCCTAAGGCGAACCCTCACCGAAAGACACACTGTAGCATAGCAGTGTGCCTTACCCTCACCACTTCCCCAAGCCCCCAGGAAGCGGGGACCGCCACCGACACACGGTGCTTCGGTCCCACCCTCCTTGCTGAGGGAGAACAAACGCCCCTACCCCTCAGCCGGCCATGGGAGGACAAACGCCCCTACCCCACGACACACTCCCCACGCCAAGGGAGGACAAACGCCCCTACCCCTCGGCCCACCACGGGAGGACAGAAGCCCCTACCCCGTGGGTCCCTCAACGCCGACGGGGGCGCAATTCAGCGCAAACACCGAAGTGCCCACCCGAGTCATGCCCCGCCAGCCTCCTCCTCGGTCTCCTCCACCGGCGGAGGTGAAGTCCATCACAAACACCGAAGTGCCCACCCGAGTCATGCCCCGCCAGCCTCCTCCTCGGTCTCCTCCACCGGCGGAGGTGAAGTCCATCACAAACACCGAAGTGCCCACCCGAGTCATGCCCCGCCGGTCTCCTTCTCGGTCTCCCTCGCCCGTCTTGGCCCGTAGGCCCCCTCCCTGGTGTCTCTTGGCTTCCCCGCGCCCAACCGCAGGTACTGAGCCCCCCCACCACGACAAGGTGGACACCGTCGGGGGGGAACCTTTTTTTTTTTTTTTTTTTTAAGAGGGGAAAATGCATTACGCATACCACCAGGGTGCGGGGACGGACCCCGGTGGTTATGTGGGACTCCCATGTTGGCTAATGAGGCCTATGGTGTACCCACTAAAAACCCCTCCATTTGCCGCCTCTGTGCTATAGGCAAGGTCGCGGGAAACGCTCTTCGCATACTACCGCGACCTTGCTAGCGGCCGTCCGAGCTTCGGACCCGTCTCCGGGGAGCACTGCTCAACCCTGCCTTCGTTAGAGGCGTGCCGATATACGGCTGCCTACCACTCGGGGACCTTCATGTAGGCGACAGACGTCCCCGTGTCTGCCACCCACAGGTACCCTTATGGGGGTAATCGGCGGTCGTAGGCCAGCCGCCGTCGCCCCACGCGTTTGCGGCGCATTGGCTGAGAGGCCGGATCGTCCTCCCTGCCACGCTCCGCTGCCTCCTTCTGCGCCATCACGTCCTCGCAGAAGGAGGACATCGCCTCCCACGACCTGTCGCTGCCTACCATGGCCTCTACCACGGCAGGCAGGGAGAGGTCGTTCCCCACTACGGCCACTAGTGCGGCCCGCTGCTCCGCCCAACTTGGGCACACCTCCAGCGTGTGCTGCGCCGTGTCTTCAGCGGCGCCGCACTCGTGGCATACCGCTGTCGGTTCCCGTCCTGCCACCCTGCACAGGTATTTGCCGAAGCAGCCATGCCCCGAGAGGACCTGTACAAGGTGGAAGGAGAGAAACCCCTCCTTTCTTCCGACCCATCTCTCCAAGACGGGTCGGATCGCTCCGATAGTCCAGTGGCCGGCACTTGGTACCTCGAGTCTGTCCTTCCACTTCTGGATTACGTCACGGCGGGAGTCTAGCCTCCACTGCCTGACGTCCTCCAGGAGTGGTTCGACCCCCTCTTCTCGCGCTTCAGCGACACGCCAATATATATCAGCCAGAGCTGAAGCGTCGAGGTCCCAGGGTGGGGTCCCCGCCAGCACGCAGGCCGCCTCGTGCGAAACGGAGCGGTATGCCCTCGCCATTCTGACCGCCATAACCCGCTGCGGGGCTCGCAATGGGGCTTCATTTTGGGCGGTCAGGGATCCGGCCCAAATGGGCGCCCCGTACAGTGCCATTGACCGCACCACGCCAGCGTACAGTCTTCGGCAGGTCGCGTCTGGCCCGCCCATATTGGGTAAAAGCCGACTGAGCGCCAACGCCGCCCCGATCAGTTTGGGAGCAAGGCGCCTAAAGTGCTCCCGGAATGTCCAACGGCTGTCAAGGACTATGCCAAGGTACCGCATTGTCGACTTGACACCGATGGACGTTCCTCCCACCACCAGGTTGGAACCCGCTGGAGGTGCCTTTCGAGGCCCGTGAAAACACAGGGCCTCGGATTTGTTCAAGGCCACCTCTAGCCCCAACCTCCGAATTCGTGCTACAACTGTCGCAACGCCTGCCGTGGCCCGAATCGCTGCCTCCCGGAATGTGCTTCCGCGGGCTGTAACCAGGGTGTCGTCGGCGTAGCATATCACCTTGACCCCCGGCACATTACGGCCCCTCAGCACCCAGTCGTACCCGATGTTCCACAGAAGCGGCCCGAGAACTGACCCCTGTGGAACACCGCACGACAACCCCTTCTCCTGCCACCCGTGAGCCGTAGGGTACCTGACGGCTCTATCGGTGAGGTAATCCTCAACCGTCTTCCGCAGGTACTCAGGCACAGCGTGGCGCCTCAGTGCCGCAGTGATGCAAGCCCAGGGCAGGGAGTTAAACGCGTTGGCGATGTCAAGAGACACCGCCAGTACCACCTCTCCCTGGGCCACAGCTCCATCCGCCAGGGCCCTCACGCGCGCAATAGCGTCGATCGTGGACCTGCCCCGGCGGAATCCAAACTGGTGGTCACTTAGGTCTGGACCCACCCCCTCCAGATGCCGGTTGAGACGAGCGGCCACCACCCGCTCAAACAATTTGCTGGCCTCGTCCAGCAGAACTATCGGCCTGTAGGCCGAAGGCGAGTCTGCCGGACGCCCGTCCTTGCGCAAAAGGACAAGTTTACCAGATTTCCACGGCTGTGGAAACTGTCCCTGCGTCAGGCATGCGCTGAACAGCGAGCACAAGCGCGGCTTCAGTGGGCCCAGGGCAAGAACCCAGGCTCGTCCGGGAACTCCGTCGGGACCGGGGGCAGTGTCCTTGGCTCGAAGCCGTAGCACCGCCGCACCCAGTTCACCCTCCGTTACCTCCGGTGCATCTCTCATGTCCACCTCCCTCCCCCTGCGGGGTGCCATACGTGGAGGTTCGTGTTCTCCCCTCGTCGGGAACAGCCCATCGACCACCTGTTCCAGGAGCTGTGGCTGAAGACTTTGCGTGAGTGGGGGTGCCCAGGGGCGAAGCTTGCGCCTCACCATCCTGTACGGCCTCCCCCACGGATCGCGGTTGAGGGTCTCCAGCATCTCCTGGTGCGCTAGGTCCTTTGCTCTGCCGATTGCCCCCCGCAGCATCCGACGCGCCTCCGAGTATGCGGCATATAGGCGCTCCTCTGCTGGCGCGTCCCGCACTCGCCGCCTCCGGCTGCGAGTGTACTCACGCCTCGCAGCAACGCAGGACTCACGCAGCTCCGCGAGTTCCTCAGACCACCAGTACACTCTGCGCCTAGGGGGGACCGAGCTAACACGCGGCATGGCGGCGTCGCACACCTCCACCATGGCACTCCCTATCCTCTCCGTCTCTACGTTTACGTCGATCGGGCCGTCGGACTCTGGCAGCCAGGCCTGCACCAAGGCTGCCTCTACCAACAGGTCCCGATCTAAACGTTTCACTGCCCATCGAGGGCCATCTCCTCGCAAGGGCCGATTTAGGCCACTCGGGTCGGCTGGAAGAGTGGAGGCCTCGAACCGAATATATCGGTGGTCCGATAATGTTTCCACTCTATCCAGCACCTCCCAGCCTCGAACACAGCGCGCCAGGGCGGCATTGGCGAACGTGACGTCCACAATGGAGCCACCCTGTTGCCGCACGCATGTGTTAGTCGACCCTTGGTTGAGGACAACCAGCCCGGCAGCGACCGCCCACTCCTCCAGCTCTACCCCACAGGCGTCCGTAGCCGGGCATCCCCACGCAGTGCTTTTGGCGTTGAGATCGCCGGCCACGAGCACCATGCCTGGACGATTCCTGCCGATCATGATGGCGATCTCCGCCAGAAACTGCTCAAATTCGGCAAGGGAGCGATTTGGTGAGAAATACGTACCGACCACCATAATCTCACCAACCCATGCTGCGACGTATCCGCGGCCTCTCTGCACAATTTGCGGAAGTGGTGTCCCAGTCGAGGTGCTGGTGACAACGGCCACTAGTCCATCCAGGTCTCCGACCCAATTGTCCCTGGGAGGGACGGAATAGGGCTCGGCGACAATGGCCACTCCAATCAACCACTCCGCCAGGCTTTGAGTTAGCAGGTCTTGGGCTCCGGCGCAGTGGTTGATATTCGCCTGGAGAAAGCGAGTGGCCATTATCCTTCGGCCATCTCCTCTACCACCTCGCTGTGAGCCTCAGGTACTGTTGAGGCGGGCTGCGAACGCTGCGAGGAGGCCCCGGGGCCATCGCCAGCATTCCTGGTTCTTCTCGGGCGTGGTGCGGAGCACTTTTTCGAGCCCAGCACGTCGGGGGGGAACCTAACCTAACCTAACCTAACCTAACCTAACCTAACCTAACCTACTTTTCTGGCCGATGTTCGTATTCATAGGTTCACAGTTCTAACCTACAACTAATCTAACCTAACCTAACCTACTTTTCTGGCCGATGTTCGAATTTATAGGTTCACAATTCTAACCTAACCTAACCTACAACTAAGAGGTCAGTGTGGAGAAGATTTTCTTAATGCGGGGGGCTTCGCCCCCCGAGCCCCCCTTGTGGGAGGCTTCGCCCCCCCGTCCCCCCTTTTTGATTTTCTGCTTATGTAAGTTTTGTATCATTATTTCAAATGTTATATTTTTGGTACATGTGATATAACTTTTACTATATAATGTCTATTGCCATTAATAATTATGAAAGCCATAATTTATGCGTTGCTCTTCTTCGTACTATCAATTATTATGACATTCAATAATATGATTTGAAATTTTGTGCCATACTAAATTATGCTTATGAACAGCCTGCCGAACAACAATTATGACGTAAAAATTTTATGCAAATAACAATTTATGACAAATAACATGTATGAGGAAAGCCATTATGCGAAATGAGTTATGACAATCGAATTTATGACAAGAATTTTTATTCCACTAGAGGTGATCCCTGCCGTACCATATCGTTGGTGCGCGCGGGTCGCCTTACATGCTCCGTCTAGTGGGGGTTGTCTGTGGTGAGGATGAACACCCTGCCAATGGCAAGCAGTGCGTTGGTAGAAAATAGCCGTGGCCATAATGTCAAACAATTCATCTGAACACAATATTGCAGCCATTTTGATAAATAATCACGAAATATACAATTCACAGACACTAGTAACAACATTAAGTATTTACTGACTAAAACGAAATATTCAGTTCGCATATTATATTCAGAACAACACGTGTTGTCAAGATGGCCGCCCCTTTTTGTCGTCCGCTATTTGAAATTCAATTGACTCGATGACGTGCGTTCTGGCCAACAGTATAACATACATGATATTTACAATATTCTTAATATTCTTAAGCGTTGCTATGGCGTTTTGACTTTTCAATTGATCAAAAAAAATTACACGCTGTTTGAGATGAAAATGAAAAGTGGATCTAGCTAGGCGCTTTATTCTGTGATGGATATAAAAATATAGGTACATTTCATTTTACGCATGCGTTGTTCTAATCAATCTATTCCATCAATCAAAAAAAAAAAAAAAAACACCCGTAAAACTAGTGGTCTGTGCAAAAACTAAACCTCGCGGCTTTATTTTGGAATTTGAAATTGCTGACTTTTTTTTCCGTTTTCAACTCTTACGAGGGTTGTTCTGAAAATTTCTAGCAGTGATAAACCTATTTGGAATATTCTACATTGGGGCGTCTTTTTTCTTGTTTTGAAACCTGGTTTGGACGGGTCCATATTGGCTCACATAAAATTCTTAATAATAATTATCATTAGTCATAATTATTGTATTCATATTTTCTACTTTTCTATGAATCAAATAAATTTTCAGGATCATTTTAATACAAACCTAAACCTAGCCTAAGTTTACTAATCCTACACCTTGGCTTCACAGGTATGGCTTGGCCGTTTCATAAAGTAACGTAAATAATTCCAACGGACCGTCTGGCCCATACGATATCAAGAAAGTTAAGTTTATGTCTTCATGATAATATATATAAACTTAATTCCTTTCCAAATAGGCCGGACAGTCCATTAGAAATATTTACGGTACTTTATAAAACGGTCAAGCCATACCTTTGAAGCCAAGGTGTAGAATTAGTAAACTCAGGCTTTAGGGGCTTGGCTTTTCCAGGGATCTGATAACTTTTTTACAGCGAAAGCGTTATGAGCATGTGAGTCTTGGCCGCCAATTTTACATGAAATGTTTTTGGTGGGATCTCATTTCTTTTTGTAAAGTAGTTTTGAATTTTTAGGTTTTTTTTTTGTACTGTAGCGTTTCTAAGTAAGTAGTAATAATTGTATATTTAATAAATACTTACGTTTAGCCCCACTTTTATCCCCCATTATGGAAAACCCATGCAAACTTTCATCCCCTTATTTAAAGGTGATTTTCTAAAAATCCTATAATATGTATTTTATTATTTATAACAAAGAGTCCCTATATTAATTTTCAGACCTCTAGTATCAAAATTTGCAGAAGTCTCATTCAAACTTCCATCCCCTAGTTTAAGGGGTTGGGGGGTAAAAGTTCCAAGTTTCAGAATTATTCTATTGTTTGTGTAATAAACCCAGCTTACATACCAAATTTCAGCTTTCTAGGTCATCGGGAAGTACCGTCAGTGTATAAGTGTATATATAAGTGAGTGGCAAAATCGGCGTATTTTAGGTACCAATAAAACCTAAAGTATAAAAGCTAGATCAAATAAATTAAGTACATTTTATATGTTCCCTAACTGCATCTTAACCCGTGAATTTGGGCGCTCTGGTGTTAACTGGGACGAAGCTATGAGGGTTCGAAAATTAGACGAAACGGTTCGAGAAAAGGTAGGTAGTGCCCCGCTTCTTTTTTGCTCGTCTTGGCGGGGGCACTACCGTGCCCCCAGATTATCAATTTTCTTGAACAAATCTCTACAGAAGTTCGAGCGTTTGGTCAATTTTCAGTACTTTGAACGACGTTTTCTCCTAACAGGTTGAATTTGTACAGCTAAAAAAATACGTGTCTGCTAGAGAGCTAGGAGAAATCACTTTTCTTGTATTCTAATTACATGCCTTTATACAAAGTTTTAAGTCCCGGGCTCAGAAAAAGGTTCGATCTCCATATAGTTAGAAATAATTCTTTTGGTTGAGCGAATCCCATTAGCTTTGTACCCGATGAACAATACCATTATCTGTATTGTTAGCTGCGGCCACAACTGCCACTTCAAAATGTAAGGCGTTATAAGTGCAAATTAATTTTACACTAAATTAGTCTTTATGTCAAACGAAATAAGGTTTACTCTTAAACAAAGAGAACAGAGATGTTGGTCACTTCATTGTCATTGTAAGCATCAAAACGAGCTTCACTGCTCTTTCACTTACGAAGTGACCAACATCTGTGTTCTCTTTGTTTAAGAGTAAACCTTATTTCGTTTGACTTAAAGACTAATTTAGTGTAAAATTAATTTGCACTTATAACGCCTTACATTTTGAAGTGGCAGTTGTGGCCGCAGCTAACAATACAGATAATGGTATTGTTCATCGGGTACAAAGCTAATGGGATTCGCTTAAGAAATGGGCTTCGAACTATACTAACTTTCACCTTTTTTACCACTTTCAGGATGAATTTTCAAAAACGCTGAAAGTAGTTTTCTACAATATTATTTTGATACCTTTTTATGAAGTTTCAAGTTCCTAGTTTAAAATTAAATTTGAACCCTAAGACAAACTTTCATCCTCCTTTTAACCCGCTTAGAGGTTACATTTTGGATAACGCTCAATTAATGTTATTTTTTTATATATCTTTATAACAAGTTTCAAAGAATTTGTAACGGATTCAAACTTTCAATCCCTTTTTAATCCCTTTAGAGGATGAATTTTTGAAAACGCTGAAATTACTTTACTTGTATTCTAATAGTTTGCCTAAAGGCAAACCAAAGATTCAAGTCCCGCGCTCAAAAAAACTTTGTACCCCATACAACCATTCATACCCCTTTAGACCCCCTTACGGGTTGAATTTTTCAAAATCGCTTCTTATCTCTTGTACACTTTATAAATACAACCTAGTGTGCAAATTTCAACTCTAGCATTTGTAGTTTCGGCTCTGCGTAGATGAGTCAGTCAGTCAGTCAGGAATGTCAGGACACTTGCATTTAGTGCAAGCTTTGCTTAGTTTGTAACTAGGTCGATTTGGGTAAATTATCCCTTAATATTTATTTATATTTATTATTTATACAGCTATACCAAATTAGTTTGTTCCGAGATGAAATTAGACGCTTCGCTCGGTCGAGTTAATCACGTGTTCGATTTGTGTAAAAAGAGAAACTAGAGCAAACGCCAAGCTATGTAAATAAGGTTCGTCGATTTTGAATGGGCTATTTATAGATCTTGCCCTATTTTCAGACGCGCGACAGGTTGACGCCTATGACGTCATTATGCACTTACTAGATAGGAAGTAGGTACCTAACTGTCCGGCTCCAATTTTTTTTTATATATATGTTAGAGAGTAAATCATACTAATATTATAAATGCGAAAGTGTGTCTGTCTGTCTGTTACCTGATGACATTTGGTATGGAGATAGTTTGAGACCCGGGAAAGGACATAGGATACTTTTTTTTAGGATAATTTAGTGTTCCCGTGGGATGAGCGGGGAACACCGCGGGGCACAGCTAGTCTAAAATTACGGACGCGTGTTTTTTTGCTTTCTAAAGGTAAAAAAAACGGGACCCCATTACTAAGACTACACTGTCCGTCTGTCCGTCTGTCTGTCTCGTTGAAATTTTCACAGATGATGTATGCCTGTGGTTGAAATTTCTTGTCAAAAAAAATTACTAATCACGAGGCTTTCATCATCACCATCATGATGATCATGTGTTTTCATTACTGTACATGAGGTCCATGTGTATTTTTAGGGTTCCGTACCCAAAGGGTAAAAACGGGACCCTATTTCTGAGACTTCGCTGTCCGTCCGTCCGTCCGTCTGTCACCAGGCTGTATCTCAAGAACGGTGATAGCTAGACAGTTGAAATTTTCACAGATGATGTATTTCTATTGACGCTATAACAACACATAGGTACTAAAAATAGAATAAAATAAATATTCAAGGGGGGGGGGGGGGCTCCCATACAACAAACTTACAGATAATGGTACGGAACCCTTCGTGCGCGAGTCCCACGCGCACTTGGCCGATATTTATTTAATAGGTCAGGTTGACTGGTTGAGTTTCACGAAAAAGGTTACATCTTAAATAACAATTCATATAGTCGGGAATGACTATAAAAATAAAAAAAATATTTTGCGTTTTGCTCATATAAAAAGTAGGTAGGTATTGTATGCAATAGTTACACAATTAGCTCTTAAAATCTCGTACTTTACTTAAGCCACTCGACAAGCCTGACCTAAACGCGGTACTCGACTTTAAGAACCTTCATTGTGCTACGATTGCATAAAATATTATTAGAAGGTTAGGTTTGTGTTATAACCAACACAAACCTAACCTAACCTTACCTAAACTAAAAGGATGACATTTTCAAGATTTCAGAAAAATGTGTAATTAACTACCGAGGAATGTGTTTATGGAATGAAGATTCTATAGGATCCCGACTACGTTCACATATGCGTTGCTGCTTGTGTCCCCTAGTTTTATAAATTTTGATGCGTTCTGCTTCGTACCGATGTTTTATAGACGCATGTTTAATCGAATGTTTCACTTATTTGACACTAGCGACCCGCCCCGGCTTCGCACGGGTGCAATGCTAATAAATTATGCATGTATTATACATATAAACCTTCCTCTTGAATCACTCTATCTATTAAAAAAACCGCATCAAAATCCGTTACGTAGTTTTAAAGATTTAAGCATACAAAGGGACATAGGGACAGATAAAGCGACTTTGTTTTATACTATGTAGTGATACTTAATGTTATGATAAATCATTTAACTTTTTTGGTTTTGACTACTACTTATTAATAGTATTTTATGCAATCGTTGCACAATGAAGGTTCTTAAACTCGAATACCCTTTTATGCTGAGGTTCTCTTTTTGAAATTCATTTAAGTTGAGTAGAGAGATGTTTTAAGAATATTAGGTAAAGTTCAGTAGCGGGCACCATAGAGTACCTATAGAATTTTGGTACAGAATTTAACGTTATGGTGATCTAACTAGTCTGTGAAATTATAATTGACAAAAACTTGATAAAAACCAACGTAGCAGATACGGTGACCTTTTTTAAAGATTTTGAATAATGTATCCATCAAAAACATAAATTATGCATAAAGGTTATGAGTTATACCAAACAGCAAACCGAACAACATAAATTTCTTTCAAGAATTTATTTTTTGTGACAAGCAATATAGCCGACTGTACTTTTCTTTGAACATCCATCAATTGCTCACTGAGACGATTCTAAAGACCCCAAATTCGGTAGGATTGCTTTATCTATTGCAGAGTTTCTACTGAAACCTTCCGGCTCCATCATCAGACCAGCTCCTTGGTATCATATTATTGTATTTTCAACAAAGTTAAGTAGGTATGCAAAATAATGCTTGCCGGAATTCGAAGCCAGGACCGTCGGTGCAGTAGGAAAACTGCATTACCACTGCGTCAATCGCGCGATCAACAGGATTTAGTTGGAAAACCCTTTGGGTACAGGACCCTAATAATAAAACACACCCCCAGCAGAAAATTACATACTCTTTGGTCAGCTCAGTAGACAGGAGCACTACAAACTGCACCAACCGCGTTATAGTCGGATTAGTCGGTCCCATGAGGACTATCCGTCGTATAATGCCGGTCCACTTTCCCCGAGGCCGCATCTATTACAACAGACAAAGACCAAGTGATTCACCGGATGTAGTAGCGAGGATACTTGGGAAACTTGTGAATACCATAGACATACAACTCTGCTCGCAAGCTTGTTTAAGAAACTTGCATTTTTTTTTACATTTTCCTTGCCGGGATTCGAATCCAGGACCGCCGACTCATTCAGGGAAACTGCATTACCACAGCGCCAATCACGCGATCAATAGGATTCAGTACCGTAAAACTACCCAACTATAGTTCAAATCCAAATCCAAAAAAAAATATTTTAATAAAACACATCCCCAGCAGAAAATTACACACTCTTTGGTCGGTTCAGTAGACCGGTGCACTACAAACTGCACCAACCGCGTTATAGTTGGTCCCATGAGGACTATCCGTCGTATAATGTCGGTCCACTTTCGCCGAGGCCGCATCTATTACCACAGACAAAGACCAAGTGATTCACCGGATGTAGTAGCGAGGATATTTGGGAAAGTTGTGAATACCAGAGACTAGTGGTTCTGTGAAGTGTAGACATCGCGAGCTTTGTTTATGAAATAGCTAAAATTCGTTATTTTTAGGGTTCCGTACCCAAAGGGTAAAAACGGACCCTATTACTATGACTCCACCGTCGCTGTCTGTATGTCCGTCTCTCTGTGTGCCTGTCTATGTGTTCAAAGAAACTTACTTAGTTATAGCCCAGAAAATGTCATTTTGTCCCTCGTCATGTTGTGGCTCATGAACATGACAGTTGAAAATTTCACAGATGATGTATTTCTGTTGCCACTATAACAACATATACTAAACACAGAATAAAATAAATATTTAAGTAGGGCTCCATACAACAAACGTGATCGGATGCGTTAACTTTGCACCTCATCCGGTGCTATACATACCGGTGCAAACGTAACTTAACCCGGCCAGTTAAGATGGGATAAGTATTTGTACGGAACCCTCAGTACGCGAGTCAGACTCGCACGTGGCCGGGTTTTTACATTTTCCCCATATCTCCTCCATAAAGGTCAGAAACGTAAATTTACATGACTTAAAAGTTGTTACCTACAGAATAGTACAGCCGCCATTAGATATATCGCAGCATATTTAGTAGAGTTGTTAGTCCGCTGTTTTCTAACATAATTGTGCGCATCGGGTTACAAGCATGAAATTTTTACCACAGATAGAGTGTTCCTTGGTGATTATTTTCAGATGTGGAGGGAAGTCAGATTCGTTCCCTGTGAGGCGGGAGAGCGGAGTGAATACGGCCAAGTATCCCTCTTTTCTTTCTTTATTGCTGGTCAGTTAAGTCTACCAGGACGTGTTTGGTATCGTTTCCGTGTAAAACAAATATCAGAAATTAATTTTTTATGTTAGTTTTGTATAGTTCTATATAAAAATATGGGTGTAATGGCCGAAAAGGTAAAAATCACAACAAGTTTTTTTTTTCAGTGAGGTAAATTAGTTCAATTTCGTGAACGTTTTCAACTTATTATTATTATTTCAAAAAGCTCGTTTAATCTGGTTTCTAAAAGTATATGCATGTTGGGCACTTCTCATACAAACAGTAGCCTAAAATATATCTTTACGTCGGCGTAACCAACGTAAATCTCCGAACGCATCCTATTTCGCTTCATTAAATACATTAAATAATGATTTTTAACATTATTTTACATATAATTTTTACTATATACGTCCTAGAAAAACAAATTAATGTAATTAAAACAAAATATTTTTTTGCTAATGTATCACGAGCACACGGGCTAATCTCAACATCAACAATTTATTTAAGTTACTTTTTGTATGAAGAGTGCCCAATATGTATATATTTTTAGAAACTAGATCAAATTTGCTATTTTGCAATATTTTTCTTAGTTGTAAATATTCAGGAAATATAACTAATTTATCTCCCTGATTAAAAAAAACTTGTTGTGATTTTTACAATTTCGGAAATTCAACCATATTTTTATATGGTACTATGAATAAATAACATAAAACATGAATTGCTGATATCTGTTTTACACGAAAACGACACCACACAAGTCCTAGTAGCGTTATCTGATCAGTAATATAAAAAGAAAAAGACGACTCCTTTGTCCTATTCACCCCGCTTTCCCGCCGCACAGGGGACGAATCTGACTTCCCTCCACATCTGAAAATAATCACCGCAGAATACTCTATCTGTGGTAGAAATTTCGTGGTTGTATCCCGATGTACACAATTTTGCGACTTAGCAAAATGTACTAGAACACGCAGGCTAAGCTTAAGAGGGCGCCGAGCGTTTGCGACTGAACCATAGAGCGCGGGGAATGCGTATTTAAATCGGCGCGCGGCTGCCATAGTAAAAATGTATGGAGAATTAAAAGCACTTTTTGATAAATCTGGATCTTTAATACCAAACAATAATTGAAATATTTGATGCGGACAAATTGTAATGTAAACATTCATCTTTTTTTTGAACTGAAACTCAGAATAGATTTCCATTGTTAAAGTATAAAAAAACACGTAACGCCTGCTTACGATTTTACAATTTTCGTCCAAGTTTACTCAGTTCTCTAGGGTAAAATATTAATAATCATATAATTTTTCCACGGAGAAGTTGTTAACACATTCTTCGAAATGCTAAATATATAGTTTAGAAATGAATCAAATAATTAGTGTTGACGTTATCTACTTAACGGCAACTGCCTATTTTTTCACATTTCGCTCGGTGCAGTCTTAACATCAACATTTTTTTCAAGGTACTTTTTGTATCAGATGTGCCCAATATGTATACATTTTTAAAAACAAGATTAAATTTGCTGTTTAGTGATATTTTTTTAAATTGTAAATATTCAGGATAGATAACTAATTTATCGTTCTGAATAAAAAAAACTTGTTGTGATTTTTACCTTTTCGGCGATAAACCCAAATGTTTATATGAAACTATTCTTAAATAACATGAAAAATTAATAGCTGATATCTATTTTACACGAAAACGATGTCGCACAAGCCCTAATAGCCTTAACTGATCAGTAATAAAAAAAGAAAAAGAGCAGTACTTGGTCCTCTTCACCCCGCTCTCCCACCACACAGGGGACGAATCTGACTTCCCTCCACATCTGAAAATAATGACCGTGGAACGCTCTATGTGTGGTAGAAATTTCATGCTTGTAACCCGATGCGCACAATTTCGCGGCTTAGCAACTCTACTAATTGGAGTTCTCAATACTCATACTCCAATCATCCAACTATGGTCCAAAAGAAAACTCGTTTATTTTTATCAAAATCCATATTCTATCAGTGATTTTATACGTTTTTATTTAAGTTTGTTTAATTATGTTGTTCACCTTAGTGTTTATTCGTTATAACTGTCATAATATTAACGAGTAATTTTCGGATTAAATTGGACCATAGTTGTGTGGACTGGACTATAGTTGGGTAGTTTAACGGAACTAAATTCTCGCTTTTAGCGAACTGAGTACGGTCACAATAAACTCATAGTAAGGGTTTGTGCACAAATCACGCGAGGTATTTTTGGCTACTTTTTGACCCCTCCCTCCCCCCTCGTTATATTTGGCCTCCCCCTCACAACCTCACGTGTATTTTTTTCGCCAGAATTTCGTAAAATACCTTTGCTATTTTGAAGTATTTAACAAGTGAAGATTTATTTTTAACGGAACCGAGAATAGTATCTACTCATATACCGTAAAACGGGGTTACTTTAGGAAAATTAGGGGCTACTTTGATAGATTTAAAATGGTTATAAAAACGCAAATATTTATAGTGCGATTGAGCAAATGAAGTAAAAGGTTAGGTCATTGTTGAAGGTAGGTATTGCATTGCCACAGATAGTAAAAAAAAATAAGGATATGGCGTAAAAGCACTTTTCCAAAGTAGCCCCTGCATTTGAAAGTAACCCCGTTTTACCGTAGTAAATGTTTTTCTTAGTTCGTTCACTGTAGAAAAATACACGTGAGGTCTCCTTATACCCCTCCTCCCCCGACGTGATCTGTCGTGATTTTATCGTGACCGCCCTTCCCCCCTATCAAACCTCGCGTGATTTGTGCACAAGCCCTATGGGTACAGATACAGATTCTTCAAAAGTAACCTGAGTCCACGCGTGCTTTGGCGCCACTTACATTACATATAATTATGTACGCATGTCTTATCAATATCAAAAATTGATTAAAAATAAAAGTGGTCAAGTGCGAGTCGGCCTCGCTCTTTAGGGGCACGGATGTACTTATATGTAAATAAGTTTCTGTCAAAATGTTCAAGCTTTTATAGCCGTCTGTACTTTTCTTTGAACATCCATCAATTGCTCACAGAGACAATTCTAAAGAGCCCGAACTCGATAGGTATGATTGCTTTATTTATTACGGAGTTCCTATGGCCACCGTCCAGCTCCATCATCAGATCAGCTCCACGTCATCATAATATTGCATTGTCACGCGATTTGCATATTCGTGCAAAATTTCAGCTCCAAAATTCCATTACAACGGGACAGGTGAAAGTAAATAAAAGCTTGTAAAAACGTTAGCATAGCTCGTTTTAGTATAATATTTGTGACCAGTTCGAATAGGCTACCCATACACAAATTACAGCTGCTTGAAATAAACAAAACACATAAACAAAACAAATGCCTATCAATCTAGACGGTTTTGCAATGAAAGAAATTTTTATTTTTTTACTTTTTCCACGATGTCTCCACTATTTAGGAAAAAATCGAAAAACTGATTAGATAAATAAGTTCTATACCTATACTTATCGAATATACTCACAAATTTTCATGAGAATCGGTTGAGAAATGTGGATTGAAGGCGAAAACAGCCGGAAATGCGGACCTACGAAGGAGCATTATGCTGTCAAATTAACGTTAGGTCAAAAGTGTTTAGGATAAACATATTAGGGCAAATTATTTTAGGACAAACTTTGTTACGGATTTCGAGGGAGACCCCGTTGATATACATACTTACATATGGATAAATACTTACATAGAAACATCTATGACCCAGGAACAAATATTCGAGTTCATCCCACAAATATTTGCCCTTGCTAAGATTCGCACCCAGGACCGTCGGCTTAGTAGGAAAACTGCATTACCGCTGCTGCGCAAACCGCGACATCAATAGGATTCAACTCTTTGGGTACTCGACCCTAATAATAAATAAAAAAAATATCAGACAACCTCACACAAATCGATCTAGTCCGAAATTAAGCTCAAGAAGGCTTGTTTTATGGGTACTAGACGACGATATAGATACTTATATAGATAAATATATACTTAAATACATAGAACAACCATGACCCAAGCACAAATATTCGAGTTCATCACACAAATATTTGCCCTGGCCGGGATTCGAACCCGGTACCGCCGGCTCAGTGGGCAGGTCTCTACAAACCGAGCCAATCGCGTCGTCTTTAATAACATACCCCTCAACAGATTACCAACCATAAAAATAATGTCATAACATTCCGTAGGAAATTACATACTGTTTGGTCGGCTCAGTAGACCGGTGCACTACAAAGGTGCACTATAAACAAGTCAGTAAGAAAACTGCATAACCACTGTGCCAACCGTGACATCAATAGGATTCAGATGGAAAACCCTTTGGGTACGGGACCCTAATAAAATAAAACACCCCTCAATCGATTACAAACCATAAAAATAATATCATAAAATATAAATTCTAAAAGCATTCGTAACAAATGACGTACACGTATTATAATAGCTCGATTTGAAACTTTGTGTTAAAAGCTATCAAGTCCAAATTCGTCTGATTCATAAATCCATTCATTAATGTATTCAATCGTTATGCATTTATAATGACACGCGAATGCGTTCTTAGTATTATTAGTCTTAAGTTGCGTAATAATTTCACCGAAGATGTTTCTTCGATTATTCTTTGTGTGAAAGTATTCAATGTTTTATTTGAAGGTAAAAGTAATTTAGTGACGCAAAGCTCTCTCGATTCCTATATTAATTTCCACCGGTTAGAAATATGAAATGTGTTAAATTGACGGAAGAATCAGTGGACATACATAAAAAAGTAAAGAAAAAAGTACAATAACTAAATAAATAAATATCGGACAACCTCACACAAATCAATCTAGTCCCACGGTAAGCTCTAGTAGGCTTGTGTTATGGACACTAGACGACAATAAACATACTTATATAAATAAATACATACTTAAATACAAATAACATCCATGACCCAGGCACAAATATTCAAGTTCATCACACAAATATTTGCCCTTGCCGGGATTCGAACCCAGGACCGTCGGCTCAGTAGGCAGTTGCTTAACCACTGCGCCAACCGCGTCGTCAAAACACAATCGAACATAGAACCTCCTACTTTGTTAGGGTTCCGTACCCAAATTACACGGGACCCTATTACTAAGACTCCACAGTCCGTCCGTCTTTCTGTCTGTCTATCACCATGCTGTATCTCATGAACCGTGATAGCTAGACAATTGAAATTTTCACAGCTGATGTAT
Organism: Apotomis betuletana; assembly: GCA_932273695.1. Lineage (NCBI taxonomy): Eukaryota > Metazoa > Arthropoda > Insecta > Lepidoptera > Tortricidae > Apotomis > Apotomis betuletana. The sequence continues at coordinate 8,310,087 of OW026322.1, forward strand.
TTCTATTGCCGCTGTAACCACAAGTACTAAAAACGTAATAAAATAAATATTTAAGTAGGGCTCCCATACAACAAACGATCGGTTGCGTTAACTTTGCACCTCATTGGTAACCGGCCGCCGCGCCGGCAGGTACAAACTGAACTTAACCCTGCCAGTTATTCGTTGGTACGGAAACCTTCCTACGCGAATCCGAGTGCAAGTGCACTTGGCCGGCTTTTGAAGTCAATATTGTCCCCGGAAGCCATATTTGCTGCGTAGTGCCCCAATTTGACCCAATTTATTCTCAAAAACCACGGAAACACTCATACATAATGAATCAATAATAAATCACCAAATAGACAGACATACAGCCGTGCCAAAATATTGTATCTTACGAACCTCTTAGTAACCTACGACTTTTTCCATAACATAGTCTCAAATAGCGACCAGAATTGTATCATATCTGACGCTAAAGATGTTTTACGTTCATTTTGAAGAAGCACGTAAGTTACATCGTTTCGTTCCTGCTAAGTGGCGACCTTCAGACGCGGAAGAGTGCAAAAAAATGACATTGTTATTTATGAAAAGCGTTTTGGTTCCTTGAGATTTTTTGCCATAATCACTCTTTTAACCCCCGACGAAAAAGAGGGGTGTTATATGTTTAACACGTGTATCTATGTGTCTGTCTGTGGCAATTTCCTGCCTCGCACGACTGCATTTTGGAATGAATTGTCGCTTGCGGTATTTCCGGACCGATACGACCTTCAATCCTTCAAGAAAAGAGCGTATCACCTGAAAGGCCGGCAACGCACTTGTGACTCCTCTGGTGTTGCAGGTGTCTATGGGCGACGGTAATCGCTTTCCATCAGGCGATTCGTTTGCTCGTTTGCCCCCTATATGACATAAAAAAAGAAACATAGCTCCCAAACGAGGGACCAATTTGAGTGCAGTTTTATTAATCGAAAGACTTGTCCGTCGAGATGGTTCTTAGCTATGTTTGATGGAAATAGGACCAGCAGTTTCCAAGATATTCAGCTTTAATTGGAAGAAGTGGCTAGATCTCAGCCAATATTGAAGCTAAGAATTCCACGTAGTTATGTTCAGTTTTAGTAGCATTTTCTATATCACTCATTGAATGAGGGTCTCATGATGACCAGCTTGCGGTGGGGGTGTTTTAAATTTTGAATTACATGAAATTACCGAATTTTAGTTAAGTAGGAGAGTAAATCGTATTTTCCGAGGACAATACTTTAAATTAATGTTTTAACGACTTTCTTTATTGGCCGAGCGAGCGAAAGCGTGTCCGTTTCAGCTTGGGATTTTCAGCTGTCTCCACCTAAAGGTTAGAGGTCTTATTTCTCAACTGATCCTCATGAAATTATGTGAGTAGGTTCGATATGTAAATAGATTTCTTTGTCGATTTAATTTATAGTTTTTTTTTCATAATGACGTTATGTCGTAATAGAAGCGTAAAAACGTCAAATTTCGAAACAAACTCGCAAGGTCGACAGCTTGCAGAACCACTTGTAACAGATAGGTATATTTTTAAGGAGATTTTATTGCGGAACTCTAAAATTGACCGTTCGGGATATGAATGAAGTTTTTTGGTGCCACAATTCGTTCGGCGCATAATGTACGTAAATAGACTTGGTGTATCAGTGGGGAGCATGTGTATCGGTATCCGGAAAACCGATGGCCGTTGGGGCTGCAAAGTCCGAGTGGCGACCACGTATAGGAAATCGCAGGGACGGCCCCCGACTAGAGCTGGACGGGTGACCTCGTAAGGTTAGCGTCGATGAATGCAGTTTGTACAAAATCACACTTCGCTATATTTATTCATTTATTTAAACTTTATTGCACTAATCAAAAGTCAGTACAAATGGCGAACTATATGCCTAATGGCATACTCTACCAGTCTTATACTTACCACATTATTTTTTTTTGTTATATACAAGTTTTTTATTTATTTTTCACTTACTTTTAACGGCGTTTGAGCTGAAATATTTGAATTTGTTTTCATAAATGTAAGTGCTATATTCGATTGTATTATATTATGTGTAATTTATTGACGATGCAAAAGTGATTCCCATGAATCCTACTTGAATAAATGATTTTTATCTTTATCTTTATTTTATATTTATCTATATACTTTTTTGCTATAGGAGAGGCCTATGTCCAACAGTATACATCTGTGGCTGTTAGATTGTTACCGCAGGCGTAAAAGCAAACCCTCCGCCTAATAATAAAATTAATTTCCAAGTTCTGCACTACCCAAAGGTTGTCTGGAAGAGATCGCTCTTTAGCGATAAGACCGCCTATGTTGTTTATCTCTAATTGTAATTTCTTGCGTTGTATTTCTGCTGTATTTTTATACTAACTTTTTGTATTGTAATTTGTAATCCCACTAAAAACATTTCATGTTAATTGGCGGTCAAAACTCACAATGCTCCGCTTTCGCTGTAAAAAAGTTATCAGATCCCAGGAAAAGCCAGGCCCCTAAGCCCTGACTTTACTAACCCTACACCTTGGTTTCAATTCAAAATAATGTCCTGTCCGTTTCTTTACTAGGAATAAGATAATATTATCACAATATTGAAGACATAAACTGATATATGGAACTGCCAGGCCATACTTTTGTGACTTTGGGCGCTCTGGGGGGGATGGTTGCATTTATCACGTGTTAAATTAAGCGACAAAGCATCTATCACTCACACTCGCATTTTGTCGAAACGTGACGGATGCTTTGTCTCTTTTATCGCGTGATAAAAGCGACCATCATAGGCCCATTGTGTTAACAGGGAGGAAGCTACAAATGAGAGGAAACGGTTTGAGAGAAGGTAGATAACTATAGTGCCCTGCTTCTTTGTGCATCTCAGTAGATTTGAGTATACGGTTTTAATTTCAACTCGATACCTCCACGCGTTCCTGAGATAACGGGCCTTGAAAGACGGACGGACAACAAGGTGATCTTATTAGTTCCATTTTTTCCTTTTGAGCTACTACGGAACCCGAATAAGATACGACCGTTTATACCATAAAAACATATATTTTCACACTCTCAAGGGAATCAAAATTTATAGGGTATTTCTCGTTAACCTAGAACTATGAAATATGGCAAGTAATTACAGTCCTATACTACAAGTATAGGTAAACCCAAAAACGATACGTAAGTAATTAATCATAAAAAATATAGTTTTTTTTACGTACGTAAGACAGTTCTCCAAGTTTTTAAGTTTGACGTTCAGTACAGTTTATGTTTTCGTTAAAGGTGCGCGAGACCGACTCGCACTTGACCGCCGCCTTTTTAAAGTCTGATCAAAATCACTATTTATAAATATCCAGCACATAAAGCGACAGGGTACGTCCAGCTTCAATAATGTACGCATCTAACTGTCCCATGCATAATCCATCAGACAAACAACATTTGACATGTTTTCGAACAACGCTGTAACGGATGGTGGCCATTTTTAAAGCGTTCGGATACTATCTATCAAAAATCCTTTTAGAAACGATGTCATGAACTTTTAAAAAAGTCTCCTCTTAATATTGAGATTGGAACGAAAGACCATGCGTCCCCACATTTGTGGCATCACTTAAAGGAAAACTTGAAAAAGTTGTGGCTTTCAGATCCCTGATCACGTCGAAGTTAATTTAGATTTACTTTACTATACGATATTTACATACTCGTAGTTATATGATATATATGTAAGTATATGTATTATATTTTAGAATTACACATATTATAATCAGAGTTTAAATAAATCAGTCCTTAGTGTATCTTTGTTTTGACGACGCTGTTGGCGCAGTGATAAAGAAGCTACCTACTGAGCCGACGGTCCTGGGTTCGAATCCCGGCATAGAGCAAATATTTGTGTGATGAACTCGAATATTTGTGCCTGGGTCATGGATGTTATTTGTGTTTAAGTATGCATTTATCTCTAAACGTATGTTTATCGTCGACTAGTGTCCGTAACACAAGCCTACTTAGAGCTTACTGTGGAACTAGATTGATTTGTGTAAGGTTTTCCGATATTTATCTATGTGTATTGTTTGGAAAGTTTTGTGAATTGTTTTTATCGATGTAGTGACACCTTTTTGCAGTACAAAAAAAGTTTACTTAATGCTAAGACTGTCTATTTACCATGAGTGTCATGATGTCTTGTCAATATTATTATTGTCATTGTAAAATTGGAATATATATTGCTTTGTGTTAAAAACGTGTTTAATAATTAGTAGAATTGTAGTAATTCTATTCCTACATCTACATTAAAATGTTTACATACATACCCTGTGCGTATGTAAGCGACTACGTGAATTTTGTAATCTGTGGCACCAAGGAATGCATGGTCGGTGGTATTCAAACATTATTTAGCGTTAGTTTTTTGGGTAGTTGTTGAATGGTAACTACGTAAAAGACAGAAAAAAATCAGATTTTGACAAAAGCTATTTAAATATCTAATGTCGTCAGATACCTATCCAGCATATAAAGTGACAGGGTACGTCCAGGCTTAATAATGCGCGCGCCTAACGGTCCCATGCATAATCCATCCCATAAACACATTTGACATGTTTTCGGGGACCAGTTCGGATACTATCTATCAAAAATCCTTTAACTGCCACTTCGAAATTCAAAATATGCGTCTCTAAAAACCTAAAAAACGTCACCAACGATAATTAAAAAAATTGGCCATCTTGTTATCGAATTGCAGCTATTAGTATATTCTTTGTTACTTGTTTATTCTTGAGCTATGAATCCAAACGCACTAGAATGCATAATCGCCCTGGATACAATATGCATGCCGGATTTGCGTCACGCTTATCTGAATATTGTTTGTTTCAGCTGACATCCGACATTTTGAAATCTAAAACAGACAATCCCTAAACTATGAAACCTATAAAATGACACAAGTGATCTAAAGCCTAGAAATGTCACAATTTTATATAAAAAATTACGTACACCATTTTTGAATCCAAAATTGCCGCTATTTGTCGACCGAGCGAGCGAAATGTTTCCGTTTCAGTTTGGCCGAAAATGCTTTCGAATGTCTAAATTTTTGGGTCTCGACACGCTTTCCAGCTGTTATTTGAGAACCTTGGTGTTCTTCTTAATAATATCGTCTGCCGCTATGGAATTCACAATAAACGCCATTTTGGGCATCTGTACTTCCATGAACCTAAAAAACGACATCCAAGACAAATTCCTAAGAAATGAAGTCTGCCATCTTGAAATCAGAGATGAACGTTCTTTTTCAACCCCCGACGAAAAAAGAGGGTTGTTACTTAATATGTATAAGTTTAACATTTGTATCCGTGTGTCTGTGTATTTGTGTACCTATGTCTGTCTGTGGTATCATAGCACCCAAACGGATTTGAGTGCAGGTGGGTGGATGGTGTTGTAGTATAATCGAAAGACTTGTCCGTCGAGATGGTTCTTTGCTATGTTTGGTCTAAATAGGACCAGTAGTTTCCAAGATATTCAGCTTTATTTGGAACAAGTGACAAGATCTCAGCCAATGAAGCTAAGAATTCCAAATTGTGTAGTTATTTTCAGTTTTAGTTTCTATATCACTCATTGAAAGAGGGTCTTATGATGACCAGCTACTTGTGTTAGGGCGTTTAACCTTTTTAATTTAGGTTATTCGTTGTTTCGTCTATTTGTTTATCCGTCGTTTGAACAACGAAAATATTAATTTTATATTTGAAGTAGGTACTTGAGTATCCAAACGCGCCGGAAAGTCTAATCGGCCCGGATACAATATGCATGTATGACCTGCGTCACACAACCCGCGCCACTCATTTCAATATTGTTTTTATCTGAATTCGAAATCACCGTCTCGTTTCGCGAAAAGTCGACTGTTCAAATTCAAATTCATAACTTTATTCTGCAAGAGCTCTTTTACATGTCAGATTCTAAAGTTACATGTAAAAATATTATGTATCTATCTGTACTCTGAACGACATTACCTATCTGCCGCTCTCTTGCCACCGTCAACGTGCCGGCGGTACTGGAGCCATCGGGCACCGCCAGGGACGATGGCAAGAGACCGGACGGGATGTCCCTGGTTCCGTGGAGGCTGGGACGTGCGCTTGTATGGGATGCCACCTGTGTGGACACACTGGCGCTGTCCCACCTTCACGGAACATCGGGCAGAGCGGGCGCGGCTGCTGAAGCGGCCGAAAAATTAAAGAGCACCAAATATAGGGGTCTCGGCCCCGAATACAATTTTAAACCTTTTGGGGTGGGACCTAGTCCATGGGGTCCCAGCGCCCTACAACTTCACAAAGAGCTCTCCAAAAGGCTTAAAGAGACCACTGGAGACCGAAGAGCTGGCAGCTTCCTCGCACAGCGCATCAGCATTAGCTGTTCAGCGAGGAAATGCTGCCAGCATTTTCGGTACCATGCCAAATTTAGATGTAATATTTGCATGCTTTTTTAAGTAGAGTATGGTGGTTCTTATAATTTGTAAATTATACCAGCTTATGTAACCCATATTCCGCAAATAAATAATCATTTCATTTCAAAGGGGAGCAATATTTTTAATTTGTTTTAGTTTATTTTAATTTAAGTTTTTATGTATAGTAGTCTAGTTTTTTTTTTATTTACTGTCACTTTGTTTTTCCTTTTTTGTTATCTATAAATAAATATTTCCTACCACTCTTATGGTCTGTGTTTCCTACTAATTCTATCTGTATATATAAAATCAATTGATGTTCGTTTGTCTCGCTAAAAATCGAGAACGGCTGGGCAGATTTAGCTGATTTTGGTTTTGAAATGTTTCTCGTAGTCCAGGGAAGGTTTAAACGGTGAGGTATTAGCAGCTTACTGACACAGACCGAATTCCATGCGGGCGGAGTCGCGGGCATAGCTAGTTTACAATAATAACACCATAGTAGTGAGTAACTAATGCTACAGACAAATCATTGGGCATATTTTACAGGGAGATGATTGTATTGTATATTGTCTTCGGGTCTATTAAATTACAATCCACTTAACTTATACCTACTTTCAGAGATATAATCGGTCTCAGGCGTCAATAATAACATAAAATAAAAATAAGCTTGTAATGCGCACATCCTAGGGTATGGCTAATGCGCATAAGCATTTCAAACACATATGACGCAGAGGGCGCTCCAGTAGCGTAAGAATAAAGGTGCGCCCAGACCGCCGCTTAAAATACGGTGACGGTACGGAATCGCAGTGACGCATCGTATCCGTACCGTTTTTATCGCATGCCCTCCACACCGCCGCTTAAAATACGGAGTCGGTACGGAATCGCAGTGACGCATCGTATCCGTACCGTTTTTAACGCATGCCCTCCACACCGCTGCTTAAAATACGGAGACGGTACGGAATCGCAGTGACGCATTGTATGCATTGTATAATAATTCAGTGAATTAAGGAGTTTGACCTTACAAACGGTCCAGAAGTTTTGAATTTTTGATAATATGTTGTCTAGGATGGTTAGTGAGTGTTTAAAATACCATTTTGTTTTAATAAAAAAAGAACCGACTTCAAAATAACTGAAAAGCCGAAATTAACCCGTTCATGTACAGATTACATTTGAATCACTTTTTGAAGTCGGTGCCAAACCACTCAACTTTTACTATGAAAAATGATGCCGCGCAAATTTTTGTTCGATATTATATATTATTATATTCTAGTTTACGTGAGGTTTGGCACCGACTTCAAAAAGTGATTCAAATGTAATCGTTTTGAAGTCGGTTATTTTTTTATTAAAAAAAATTGCATTTTAAACACTCACTAACCATCCTAGACAACATATTATCAAAAATTCAAAACTTCTGGACCGTTTGTAAGGTCAAACTCCTTAATTCACTGAATTATTATACAATGGATACAATGCGTCACTGCGATTCCGTACCGTCTCCGTATTTTAAGCAGCGGTGTGGAGGGCATGCGTTAAAAATGGTACGTATACGATGCGTCACTGCGATTCCGTACCGACTCCGTATTTTAAGCGGCGGTGTGGAGGGCATGCGATAAAAACGGTACGGATACGATGCGTCACTGCGATTCCGTACCGTCACCGTATTTTAAGCGGCGGTCTGGGCGCACCTTTATGGAATGAAAGATTTGGTGTGATTGACGTAGCGATCTAATATTAAATTTTTCTTTCGTAAATTTACCTTTGTGTCAATATTTAAAAAATAAGCTTATTACCAAGTTTAATGGAGATGTAGAGTCTCAGTCAATAAATTATGTTCGGAGATGTAAAAGGTCTCGACAGTCATTTTGGAGGTGTAAAGGTGTCTCCAAACGTTAAAAACAATTAAAATACAATTAATTCCTTCATAAAAACAAAGAATAAAGATTATGACACAAGTACGGCGACGGCTTTAGTAACAAGCAAATATTAATATTTAGAGGGTTCCGTACCCAAAGGCTAAAAAGCGGGACCCTATTGCTAAGACTTCTCTGTCCGTCCATCTGGTCTGTCCGTCTGTCACCAGGGCATATCTCATGAACCGTGATAGTTAGACAGATAAAATTTTCACAGATGATGTAATTCCCGGCCAAGTGCGGCATGAACTCGCGCACCGAGGGTTCCGTACAAACACTTCCCAATTTATCTGGCCGGGTTAAGATGAGCATTTCTCAAAAAGTTTGTACAAAATTATAGTTCAATATTTTCCTATTTCGTTACCAATTATTTTAGTAATTTTATATCATTGTTATGGCTATGTCCGATAATTAAGGTTTTGTTATGCTTAAAATACTGTTTTAAAATTATATATGATCAGAAATCAATGTATAGGAAAATACGAAGGAAATTGGTAACAAAATAGGAAAATATAATTGAACATTAATTGACGTCTTAGTTTTGTACAAACTTTTTGAGAAATGTTCAGTTAAGTTTGTACCTGGTATGTATGACGCCGGATACAAATGAGGTGCAAAGTTAACGCAACCGATCACGTTTGTTGTATGGGAGCTTCCACTTAAATATTTATTTTATTCTGTTTTCAGTATTTCTTGTTTTAGCGATAGCGGTAACAGAAATACATCATCTGTAAACAATTTCAACTGTCTAGCTATCACGGTTCATGAGACATAGCCTGGTGGCAGACGGACAGACAGACAGATGGACAGCGGGGGCTTAGTAATAGGGTTCCGTACCCAAAGGGTAAAAACGGGGCCCTATTACTGAGACTTCGCTGTCCGTCCGTCCGTCCGTCCCTCCGTCTGTCACCAGGCTGTATCTCAAGAACGGTGATAGCTAGACAGTTGAAATTTTCACAGATGATGTATTTCTATTGCCGCTATAACAACAAATACTAAAAATAATTTATGTTATTTATGCATAGTATTATTATTGCCGAAAAGATAGAGATCACTACATTTTTTTATTATTCAGGGCGGTAAATTTGTTATATTTCCTGAATCATAATGAATGCTCTATTTATACTGATAGATATACCCTAATATTATTCCATACCGTATCATAGACACCACGTAGCCATGTTATGCTTGGGTAGCCGTTTTCTCAATCGCTATATTTTAAGCACATATGCAGACCTTTTTATTGTGTTGCACACCCCATCGATTTGTTATGTCCAGTCCAGTTACGTCAAATAAGTCCAGAGTTATTTCAAGGAATTTTAACAACTTTTTAAGCAAATACCTTTTTGTCAAGAAATTAATTTTTGTGACAAGCTTTTATAGCCGACTGTACTTTTCTTTGAACATCCATCAATTGCTCATTGATATGATTCTAAAGAGCCTAAACTTGGTAAGATTGTTTTAGCTATTACAGAGTTAGCAACCTTCGGGCTCCATCAACAGACCAGCTGCATGGTACCATATTATTGTATTGTCATCAAAGTTAAGTAAGTAGATATGCAAAATTTCAGCTGTATCGGTTGAAGATATCTGCTTCAGAATTGAGTTGCAAGATTCCACCCGAACATAGTCACATTACAATTTAAATAAAAGCTTGTAAAAACGTGACCACCGTCTCGTAACAACAAGTGAAAAACACATGACATCGTCACCACATTACTTATTCAATGCAGATATGTAAAATATTCAGTTTACCCTTGTTCTAAAGACAAACGTTGCATCGTATTTTCATTTTATAAAAATAAAATTCCATCGAACGCTTTTTTTTCGGATACCTTAAAATATTTTGGAATGTAATAACACAAACCTTACCTAACCTAATCTACGGTTGACATTTTCAAGATTCCTGAAATGTATGACTTCCGAGGAAAAAAATAATTTTTCGGTGAAGTGTTTTAGGGTTCCGTAGTCAACTAGGAACCCTTATAGTTTCGCCATGTCCGTCTGTCCGTCTGTCAGTCCGTCCGCGGCTTAGCTCCGTGATCATTAGTATACTAGAAAGCTGAAATTTGGTAGGAGTATGTGTATGTATAACGCCGACAGAACGGTAAAATAAAATAAAAAAAAAAATTTTTTTTTCGGCTACCTCTCGAACACCTAAAGTGGGGGTGATTTTTTTCTTTTCAACACTTATGTGGGGTGTCGTTGAATAGGTCTTGTAAAAATAATAGGGGTCTTATAACATTATATTTTGATAAAGTCAGCAGTTTTGTAAATATTCGCTCCAAAAACAAAAAAAATAGTGTCCCCCCCTCTAACTTTTCAACCACGGGTCAAAAAAATCGGAAATATTCATGTTAATGAGGCCTTATAAGTACTTTCAATGAAAACTATGTTGAACAAAATCGGTCAAGCCGTTTTTGAGTTATCGCCAAATTTCATATTATTTCTTTAAAAGGTCGTAAGTTGACTTCCAGAAGGTAATAAGTGATTACAGTTTCTAGGGCGTTTACGACCTTTTTATAGAGCTTAAAATCTTTCTTAACTTAAACCTCGGGCTTAAAACAGCAGTTTATTGTGAAGGATGAGCAACTACGGAACCCTACACTGAGCGTGGCCCGACATGCTCTTGGCCGGTTTTTCTTTATAAGAAGAGAATCCCAAAATATACACCATTCAGCATTTTGCCACGGTAAGCGGCGGTTCTGACTCACTAACTAAGTAAAACACCGTTAGAGTCTGGCTAGCCAAATAATGTTGACAGATATTTCCTTGTGGTATCACCAATTGTCTATGATTTAAAAAAAATAATAGGTGGATCCTCTATTCTATAAATAATCTTGATACTATATGTAGTAGTTGTAATTCTAACATTCCGATGGAGTTGAAATTTGGCACAGTACATATGTAACTTTTTCGATGATGGATTAATATAATTATGGTATTATCGAGCTAGGTCTTATTTACATTACATTTAATATTTCGCCTTGTATATGGTTAGAAAGTGTAAGCATATGTGTTTGTTGTTGACTGTACTGTAACATAATGGTCGAAATTATGTGAGCTGACTATGAGTGCACGTCAACATATATTTAACTTATTTCCTTAGGTACCTTACGTGTCTATAGAAAACCAAAAATATTTTCTTGTATCAAAACGATAATTCCTACTACACAAAGGGCCACAGCCGCAGATTTTTTAAAGTTCCCGCAAAAACTTCGATTAGACGATTAATATTTCATTAGCCAGACTATACAAAGCTTTACAAACAATACGCAAATCACGTTAGGGAGTTCCCTCAATTGCGGCAGCTGTGTTGCCAACTTCAATTTTATATTCAGTGCTAGAACTACGATGGAAAAATGCTCAAATTGTACTAAAACTAATAATTATCCTTTCTTTTATGTTTATCAGTAATTTTTAGTATTGTAAATATATATTGTGTGTTTATTTTAAAATAAACTTTTTGAGTGGATAAAATATCGCTATAGACCCGGTAAAAAAAAAACTAAAACTTGAAATATTTCGATATAAAAATGTGCAAAATTAAAAAATTAAAAATACAGTGAAACATAGAAGGTTAATAAAATAAGCATTATTCATCCGAATTTAGCGTATTTATATTATTACAAATTAAGGCCCACATTACCTTTTTTTTAATTATCATTTAACAAAATAAATTCAAACTATCAAACATAACGACCAAAATTGCTTTTTTCATACAAACAACCATAGCAAAATGGTAAAAAATTTACTCGTAAAGAACATGTTATACCTACGAAATGTATACATTTATTACATGTTTGTTACGACTATGATTCAGATATATTTTTATCAACCGTGTGATCGAGGATTATACATAAACAAAACTTATGAATAAAAAAAATTAGGTATACATAGTTAAATTCAATTTCCTGATAAAATTGTCCTAAGTCCTAGATTTATAAAAAACTAAATCCAAATTATGCTAAGTTTAGCACTATAAGTGCTAAATTGCCAACACTGTTCTCCAGAATCCTTGACCAAGTAACAAACGGAACAGAAATCACAAATTGAAATTTAAAAAACCGGCCAAGTCTGACTCGTGCGCCTAGGGTTCCATACAAACTTTCACTTATCCCATCTTAATTGGCCTGGTTAAGTTTGCAATGCCTGAAATGTATGGCGCTGCATGCAAACGAGGTGCAAACTTAACGCAACCGAGTTCTCCAAGTATGATGTTTGAAAAGGACTATATTTTTTATGATTTTATTACAATTGTATAGTTTTCAGATTTTTATAATATTTGTAGTGTGTGACGATATTACTCGCCAAATTTCATAGTTCTAGGTCATCGGGAAGTACCCTATCATTTTTATTCCCTTGAAAGTGTCGAAATGTACGTTTTTGCGACATAAACGGCCGTATCTTTTTTTTTCACGATATCGTAGAAATTTGATTTTTTCACAGCTTGAAGGGACCGTAGACTTGTGTACATGGTGTTAATTTCAACTTGATACCTCTATGAGTTCTCGAGATAAAGGGTCTTGGCAGACAGACGAACGGACAACAAAGTGATCCTATAAGGGTTCCGTTTTTTCCGATTGAGGTACGGAACCCCAAAAATGATTACCCCAAACAGCCCAGTCAAAAAACAATCCGACAACTTGAGAAACTCCTCTTTTTATTTATTAATTTAACACCAGTGAAAGCAAATTCTATAATTTCGCTAAAACAAAACAAACGTTTCATTTCAAAACATGCGAGCATTTTTTTTCCGACCATCCAGAAAAAACCCGCATACATTACATAACTCAAGCACCAAGCTATAAACAATTTAAATTTGTAATTCCTGCCAACCGAACACCAACCGTATACTAATACTTTGGAACTCAAAACAGAAATACGATAATACTCGTTTGAAAATCAAAGCAATTCAGAAGGACTTAAATATATACCAGGTGTGTGCTTTTATTCAGCCAGTATTGTTCCAGTGGCTGAAGACACCATAGCCTCGGTCCAGATAGAAAAAAAAACAAAATGGCGGAAGATTGACGTTAGGTAAGTCAAATTAACTCATAGAATTGACTACTTTCCTAAGCGATCGATTTTTAATATAAAATAGGCTAAATAATTGAACATGGTAAATAAAACATACAAAATCATAACCATCACTTTTTACTTCACTGCAGTGGGGTAAAAACAACGTTTATCTATTTATCTTTTCTTATATCTGAAAATTTCGGATTACTTAATCACATTTAGATAGTTTCATTGTCATTATGTGAATATCGAGATTTTCTTTTTTTTTTATTAAAAAAACGCAAAATTATAGGAACATTTTGGATTGTACTGAATGCATAAGCAGAGATCTTTTAACATTTCATAAATTTCAAAATGACTTCATTCATCCACACACCAATATTCAAAAAAAATGAAATTTAACTATTAAATTTACTATATTTTGACAGTACTATATTTAAATACAATATTAGATAAACGATATCATTGTGTATATGTTTCTATAATATTTTCTTCGGTTTCCGCGACTGTCACACATTTAAATAAAACAATTTAAACGGATTATATCACGTATATTAATAATTATTTGAGCCTCCCTCACGTTTCGGTACCTTTACAGATACCGTTGTCAAAGGTTGACTGAGAAAAACACATTTTTTCTCTGTCTCAGTTACATTTGTGCAAACTACCCATTTTATAAATATTAATTTAAAATAAAAGTGTTCATACATGCCAGATGGGCCCAATGTGTAAAGACAGTTACAGATGTGCCAGAAGGGCATTTATTATTTTATTTAAAATATCTACCAACGGTCCTCAGTAATTTAAGGATATAAGGCTTACTGAGGAGATAGAACCGCCGAAAGAAAACTCCCAGACTGCCCTATTTATTACTTATATTTTAGAGAGGCTCAAATAATTAATATACGCGATGTAATCCGTTTAAATTGTTTTATTGAAATATATGTTTCTGTCAAAATATTCGTATTTGTGACAAGCTGTTATAGCCTACTGTACCTTTCTTTGAACATCCATCAATTGCTCACGTTTCTAAATAGCTCAAACTCGGTATGATTGCTTTAATCTATTACTGAGTTCCTGGGGCCACTTTCCAGCTCCATCATCAGATCAGCCACATTACATTATTCGCAATAAACTGAATTTGAATTTGAATTACGATATTATTGTATAGTCTGCTCATGCTTAAATAAGCCGAATTTGGAGATGTACCTAAGAATATTATGTTATACCACCTAATTTGTACCCATTTCTGCAAATAAACATTATCATTTATCATTTATCCCGTCATCCAGGTGGCAATGGTGATTAATATTCTTGGAAAAATCTTGATAATTTTTAATATTAGTATTTTCATGAGATAGTCTAAATAAGAATGGGTAATTACAAAGTAACTGCTGCAATTACAGTTTTTCTTGAATATTGCCGCCAAAAATCGCAGTTTTAAAGAGTAACCCAGGGGACATCACCATGGCAACGAGCAACAGAAAAAAGTTGATCCGGCATAGAAAATTTCCTTTCCATTTAGTTCCTAAACTATCGTGAAGATTGGTTAAAATTTGGAGGAGGAAACAGACAAAACCTTTTGTATGAGCCGGTTACGTTAAGTTTGGACCTCATTTGTATCCGATGCCATAGTTACCAGGTGCAAAATTAACGTAAACTGGTAATCTGGGAATAGGAGTGATATATCGTCTTAAGTTGCGCCATATTTATATATGACGTCATAGACATCAGTCACACTCTTAACTCGACCGGGTAGTAACGTGAAAAGGTCACCCTTGCAACTTGAATCGCAATAAGTGCATGTACCTACCTACCCATAACATATATATGTAATTCGGATGAACAACGCTTATTATATTAACGGGCTTCCAAAAAAGGAGGTTCTATGTTTCACTGTTGTATTTTTTTTTTTTAGCACATTTCAATTTCAAAATTTCTAGACTTTTTAGTTTTTAGCACAATTCGAGCACTTTTTCTAGCTTAGTTTAGCACTGAATATAAAATTGAAGTTGGCAACACTGCTAGCGGAATTGAGGGAACTCCCTTAGTATAAAACAAAGTCACTTCCTGCTGTCTGTCTTTCTGTCTGTCTGTCCCTATGTATGCTTAGATCTTTAAAACTACGTAACGGATTTTGATGCGGTTTTTTTTATAGATAGAGTGAGTGAGCTTCAATGACAAAAATATCGGTGTTGTCCTATAAAGCCCTATCTTCGATTGATTCATCATCATCATTGGTCTTTTACATCTAATCTAAGTATAATGAGTTAACCAGCATTTAATAAAGGGATATATTTAAATGCACATCTGTATAATTTTTCAGTACACTAGGTAACTCCAATAATTAACTGAATGCATACCAGAAAAACGAATGCTGTGCAAAAAAAAAACAATTGATTAACTGAACATGTCCTACAAAAAAACTTAAACATCATACAAAACGAGATGACCTTTTTAACCGAATTCACACCATAAATATGGTTCGTACATCAGATATATTTGAAAGTTTCACCAAAAATACTGACTTGCACACTAATTATCCTCGCACTGCACATATAGTGATTATGCGATATTTAATTATGACAAAGAAATTATGCACAGGCTATGGCTGTGAACGTAACTGTGAAAGTAATTCTTAAATCTTTAAATGCAGATGTACAGACTAACTTTTAAAAATAACAAAGTCTTCTTTCAGCAAAATAATTATCCTATCTACGATATTTTAAGGTACTTTCCCTTGATGTCCCATAGTCTTGGGACGCCCGGTATATGCCGGACGAGTGCTGGAGTAAATAATTATGATGACCACGTGTACTCAAGCTCACGTGCGTCCCATAATCGAACGTTCGCTTTGTTGTTGTTGACACCCTGTACGTCTAGCGTAACTGCGCCTCGCGACTCTTTGGCGAGTGACAAACTACCTGTCACTTTCATTTCAATAACGTATGAGTAAGATATGTGACGCTATGTCGCGCGACAAACGAAGTCACGGCAAGATGCTAGACTGGTTGATGACGAGTTATTGAGGTCAGGCTGTGCCGATCCGGTGCCGGATGGTCAGTTGTGCGATAACCTTTATTACTTCTGAAGTATTTGCTTTGTCGTAATACCTATATTCACTATACTAATTTCTTTTTCAGGTCTCCATGACCAAAGCGAATGGTCATTCTGGCAAATCCCACAAAACTGTCGCGGGACACCATGGAATCCTATAACTGTCAAATCGAAAATGACGTCTTACTTTTTTATCTTAAACTGGCATGGGCATTCGCCCGGACAGCCGTTGAAATGGTTTATGCCAATAGATCTAATATTATCTTATCTGTGATGTTAGTTTTAGTTGTTTATATTATTTATAAATCTTATTGGAGTCCGGTGTTATATGTCAAAGTGAGTATAAAGATAACTTGTATTTATTCGATTAATAATAATACGGTATTTGATGACAGCTCAAATTTGCTACTCTTTATGAAATGTCAAAAATGATCTGTCACCCTTGCTCTCCTAACTCTACTACTCTCGAAGTTGGCCGAGGTTAGGCGAATATGATAGTGTAGAGCAGTGTTTTTCAATCTGTGGGTCGCGAGCCACAGGGGGGTCCCGGTATATATCCAGGGGGGTCGCGAGGACCAGCTTCGAGAAAGTCTCGTGACTACACAAGGAATGCAAATTCTTTAAATTTTCACGGTTTTTATATATTTAGCAAAACAGTAAACTACCTTCTGAATTTGTGATAAATACAGGTAGATTGAATGATAGATGGGTGCATTCCAAAAGAGTTGGGTTCTAAGTTTAATCGTACAAACTGGGTTTTAGGGGGTCGCGAAGGAATGTTGATGGTCATTAAGGGCCATGTAGTGTGGAGCCTCAATTAGTATGAAGTTTTTATGAAGATACTGGCTTGTGACGGCATAAAAATTAGTAGCCAAACAACTCTTCTTTTTTAGTTTTTCTTCAATTAAAAATAGTAAAGCTAATGAACAAAAGTTAGTGGCACTTCATTAATAATAATAATAATAATAATAATCATTTATTTCGGAATATCATCCATATCGTGTTAGTAACATAAATAATAAACCTTATAACTAATGTTAGTAACATAAAAATATCGAATCAAATCTTAACTAACTTAACCTAGGTGACAAATGCAAGGCATTCCATCCTTGCAAGAAAGGGCCTTCTACTCTATCCGCGACTATGGCTAGGAGGCTGTTGGCGCTGCCACGCACGCGCCGCAGTAGCGACGCTGTGCGCTTGCGCATAATGGCGTGGAAGCCATCTGTGCGCGCTTCGGCGAACATGCCTGACGCACTGCAGTGGCGCGGCAGCCCCAACAACATCCGGAACGCGTTATTATACTGTACGCGTAGGGCGCTGTAAGCTTTTTGAGTATAATTGATACATAGGCTGCAAGTGTAAAATGACTGACAGTAAGCCTTAAAGAGGCTAACCTTTACGTCATTCGTACACCTTGCAAACCTACGAATCAACATATTACTTCTAACTGCCAGCGCCCTACGCTCCCTTTCCAGATCCACATTATCGCTTAGCGTTGCGGTGACCCAGTGCCCCAGGTATTTAAATTCTCTAACTAGCTTGAGAGGAGTGCCATTAAGTTTAATCGGCGGGACTTCATCATCCAATTTTATGCCTTTACCCTTAAAAACTAGCAACTCACTCTTAGAGGCATTGTACCTGAGGCCATGGGCCTCCGCATACCGCTCACATGTGCTAACTAGCGTCCTCAGGGCACTGATTGAGGGGCTCAGCAGCACCATGTCGTCTGCATAACTGATGTTGTTCACAAACTTCCCATCCACTGAGCAGCCGACCATAGTGCTACTGAGCTCCTCAATCAATCGATTGACATAAAGGCTGAAGAGCCTAGGTGACGTGAGCCCCCCTTGCCTCACACCGCACTCCAGCCCATATGCATCGGACAGCGTATCTGCCCACCTCACAGCATTAGTCTGGTGGTCGTACCAGTACCTGAACAGTTCGACCAGTTCTCCGGGCAGTGACGTATCTTCGTACAGTTTTTGCCATAGTTTACTATAGGACACCAGATCGAAGGCCTTGGACAGATCAAGAAAACACGCAAAGACCGGCGTTTTCATTGGGGATATTCTTTTTTTTTTCTTTTTTGTCCCAAATTAAGCTCAAGAAGGCTTGTGTTGTGTGGTACTAGACATCGATATACATACTTATATAGATAAATATATACTTAAATACATAGAACAACGGGTCATGGTTGTAAAGCACAAATATTCGAGTTCATCACACAAATATTTGCCCTGGCCGGGATTCGAACCCGGGACCGCCGGCTTAGTAGGCAGATGCTTACAAACTGAGCCAAACGCGTCGTTACTTTTTTTTAATTCAATTCCATTTAAAAAAAAAAAAAAAAAATATCTTTATTTCCAGACAACATAGGTCCATAGTTTGTTAGTACACATGATAAAAATAATTAAGAACTATGTTAGTATGTATATATATGTAGCACTATTAATTAATTGTTGCGCACAGCACCGTCCGTCCAGGTCAATGCAGCGCACTCGAAACGTGCAGCTCATTGAACCGGCCGAGCACGGCGCTGTCCTGCCTCCCCGCCACAACCTGTAGGAGACTGTTGGGGCTTCCCCTCACTCTGCGTATTAAAGAAGCGACTTTTTTACGCATTAGCGCAAAAAAGTCGTCTGTGTGAGCATCGGCAAACATGCCTGAGGCGCTACAAAAACGAGGAAGCCCCGCCAGTACCCGGAACAGATTATTATATACTACACGTAGGGCGTTGTATGCTTTTTGGGTAAAACTGGTCCATAAACTGCCGGTGTAAAAAGTTTGGCAGTAGGCCTTAAAAAGTGTCACTTTGACCTCGAAAGTGCACCCAGCAAATCTACGAGCCAGCATGTTCCCCCTAACAGACAGCGCCCTACGCTCTCGTTCTATGTCACAGTCATCTTTCAACTGCTCATTCACAATGTGCCCTAGGTATTTAAATTGTGTTACTCTCTGTAACGGCGACCCGTTTAAATACAATGGCGGTACCGAAGCTGGAGGCTTATTTTTGCCAAGAAATACCAGAACTTCGCTCTTTTTCGAATTATATTTTAAACCGTGTGCTTCTGCATATGCCTCACAGATAGCCAACAGTTTACGCAGACCACCAATCGTGGGCCCCAGCAGCACCATGTCATCTGCATAACTTATGTTATTAAAACATACTCCGTCTACGTGGCATCCGACATAGGTGCTGCTAAGCTCCACGATCAGGTGGTTTACATAAATATTGAACAATCTGGGAGAGGTTAAGCCCCCCTGCCTCACCCCGCACTCAAGTCTATACTGGTCTGATAATGCATTGCCCCATTTTACGGTATTTGTTTGATTTTGGTACCAGTATGACAGGATGCTAAGCAGTTCGGCAGGGACGCCTTCCCTCGCGAGCTTTTCAAATAATACGTCATAAGAAACAAGATCGAAAGCTTTGGACAAGTCCAGGAAACATGCGTACACTGGAGTCTTTCGATCTACATAGTATTTGACAGTGTGCTTCAAGGCTAGTATAGCACTCTCAGTGGATAACCCTGGTCTGAACCCAAATTGAGCGTCGTGTAGCCTGGTATACTCACCGAGGCGCCTGTCAAGCACACTGTCAAACACCTTGGCTATCACAGTAGCCAGGGAAATAGGCCTATAATTACTCTTGTCCGCTATATCTCCTGTCCTGTTTTTTACAATTGGCACTACTAGGGTTTGCATTAGGTCTTGCGGTAAATACGAATGACCTAGACATAAGTTGAACAACAAAGTCAGCACTCGCGGTAGATGCACGCCGGCGTGCTGCAGGTGCTCGATGCTGAGCCCGTCGTGGCCGGGTGACTTACCTCTATTCATGTTATTGATAGCATCCTTAACTTCTTTGCAAGTGAAAATGAGGCGAGTCCCCGGCCGCCACGGGCCCGCGCCACGACCCCACTGCGCCGGCCCGAGCGGTGAACTGACTGTAAAGTGATCTTTAAAAATATTAGCAATCTCAGCTGGCTCCGTTGTTCCATTTATGCTCGTCGGAAGGCTTGTCTTTTTATTTAGCCTCTTTGTCCCTTTCCAGAATTTAGAAAAATCCTTATTAAAATGATGTGTAGCTAATTTGTCCATTTCAAGCTGTTCCTGTTGCTTATCACACCATTTTAATCTAGATTTAAATATCTTGCGACTAAGTTTCATAGACTCATAAATAGGTCCGTTCCCAGGTTGCCCATAATACATCCAAATTTTAAAGGAATGCCGTGCCTGCGCATGCGCATCCTTCACGTGTTGGTTCCAGCCCCGTACCCCCCTAATAGCATTATTGTTGTTACGAGGCACTGTGTTTTTACTAATAATAGCTCCCTCGCGCAGTACACTTACAATATTCATATACAGGTCATTAATTAGTTGTTTGTGGGACGAATTACGACAGCAGTTATCGGCACAAGAAACAAACTCCGGTGACATTTCAATACACTTTAATTTGGTATGACAATATTCGGCGTATTTACAAATGACCTCAACGGTACGATCTCCCCAGATAGCTTCATTACAACATGGTTTAGGTACACTAGTTTTCACACGAATAGCGTTAATGTTACACTTAATCAACATAGGAAAATGGTCCGACCAATAGGAATCATAAATAACCCTGGTATCTACTATGGTTTGTTCCGCTGAACATGTAACTACGCAGTGGTCCAACCATCGTTTACAGCCGTGAGCATCACTTATAAACGTAAATATCCCGGACTGGATACCAAGGTCATTTATGTCCTTACATGTTAACTCATGTTCTGAACAAAATTTCAACATTTCATTACAAAAAGGCTCACCTGGGTGTGCATTAAAATCCCCTAATACATACACACACTCAATACTACTATTTTCTATCATAGCATATATTTCGCCAAGACATTGAATAAATACAGGTAGGTTATCAGTACTATCCGTTGGCATATACACATTTACTACCATAAAAGACCTGTTATTCACTGAAACAATAATAGCACAAAGCCGGTTATTTTCACTTTGCACGACCGACACTGATTGTAACACATTTTTTCGAAATAATATGGCTAGGCCGCCAAACGGTCTTCCTTTCAAAATTCCCGCCGATGTATCCACTGAAGATTTTCCCGTATAGCTAAAATCTGGATGTATGTCTTCCAGACATGATAACTCAGCCTCCAACAGCCAAGTTTCCTGCAGAAGTATAATATCAGCTGATTTACACAATGAGCGGACGCAGTTCATCGACCTCTTAACATTCTTACAGTTAAAAGTAATTATACCGATTGTTGATATGTTATCTTCCATTTTAACGGTTATTTAAGTTTCTTGCCGTGTTTGGTTGTCGTGTGCCATTGTTCACATCCTTCCTTCGTTGTATGAAACGTCTAAATATGATGCCATCGGGCCACAGCTTATCATCCAAGAAAGTATCCAACTTTTGTCGCGATACGTAGAACTTAAACGCATTGTACGATCGATCTTCTCTCATTGTGAGTTTGTCGAGCGACACAGTTTCACTGGTTTTTGTTTTTATGTACTGGCGGATGTCCTCTTCCGATGTATCCTTGTTTACATAGGTAATAAACATTGGGATTTGAGTGTCTGCCGCTCTGAATTTGTCACTTGAATTCGATATAGCTACGCCTTTTTTACCGGTGAACTTTTTCGATTTCTTACTTTCGACGATCTTCCACTCATGAGACGATTCTTTTTCACTTTGCTTCCATTCTCCGTTACGTACAACCTGCGCCATCGTAAGTTGTATAGCTTCATCACCGCCACAAGTGTTGTTGCAAATCAGAGATTTTTCTGTGTCTCGGCACGATTCCAGTAAGGTAGAATTACCGGGCGCGCTCTGCGACGGCGCGTTACCGCTGTCAATGGGCTGCGCCTGAGAGAGGGCGAGAGAGCGATACTCCAGTATTTCATCACCGCGTTCCACACCGGTGTCTACTGAGTTGCTTGTGACGTCCAACACTGATAATCCTACCGGTCCGCTGTCGGGCATGTACCCTCCTCTCTTTAGATTAATATTACGGGTGCTTAATGATGAGTGCAGCGGATTCGGTTGTAATTCTATTTTCAGGCTTTGAAGTTGTTCTACAGTAGCATATTTTTCCTTTATGGAATCCACGTCAGTTCGTAATAACACAAGCTCTTTTAACAGCTTTGTGACATCCGTGTGGTCGAAAGTGACGGGCGGCAATTTATGCAAGTCACGAGCTACAAAAATTGGAATATCCTCGGGCTCCAATACCTTGAAGATTGCTAGAATGTCCTCCAAGTCTTTTCGTGCTTTATCATCATTTCGTCTGTTCACTTTTCTCTGCGATGTTTTGATGGATTCAAATAGCAACGTCTTTGCTTGTTTGATTTCGTCGACCGTAAACGCCGATTCACATATAGGAATTAAGTTCGCACTCACTATTACATCAATTTTATTTTGAATAAACGCCAAGACTTCCGAGATAACAATATTGCAATTCACACATTTTATCGTTTTCACAGACATCGTTACAACTACAAGTAGCGGGTACATCCGTTCGCTGTCGCGTTCGGATATAGACTGCATTAAAGCGATAATATCATAATTAGGTACTAACCAAATTTATTCAAATAACGTTTCTAGTTAAAATAACTCTGCATTTTATGAAACACGTATTGTCTCATAAAATTATTAGGTATTATAAATGTAGGTAGGTACAGTTGCCATCAGATATATCGTAGCATATAAGGCGTTCATAAATATCGGGAAATGTGCTGTAACGCCCAGTCAATAAGGGTGTTCAGATATTTATGAACGCCCTATATGCTGCGATATATCTGATGGCGACTGTACCACAAATGTTTATATTGTAACATTGATTAAATATCAAAGCACAAAGGAACATTGAAATGCGTTACCTGGCGGAAGAGACCGGGAATCGAACCGGTACCTCTGGAATACCGGTCCAACGTTAACCTTTCCATCATCCTAACGCCAAATAACCTTTCGAATTTTTCCTTATGCCTTGTGTGTCGATCCTTGCATTGTTATTTGAAAGGCTTTACACCTTAGATACCTCTATGTGAATACGTTAATATTCACATCGTACACTACTTATAACTCTGCATATTACAGGAGCTTGCGGACATCGGCTACGAGCACATACCAAAAGGGGCAAATCGGGAAATACACGTAGCCAGGGCTATGAAGGCTCGCCAGTTGGGGGCGAAGTTACCCCCTCCTTACCCTAACGGCTGGTTCGCTGTGGCTGAGAGCAGAGATTTGAAAACTGGTGGTGTTACTACTGTCGATGTTCTAGGTAAGCTTATAATTTGTCGCGAACTGGATTTCGGCAACACGACGTCTTATAATGCGTCTGTATTTCGTGTTGGGTTCATGGTATTACCCCTGCTAACCCAATTCTACCAGAAAGCCTGGCAGTCCCTTAATGTTACCGACGGCATCTGAGAGTGACCTTGGAGACTCGAGGTGTTTTGCTTGGTAATTCACTCAAGGACATTTTAGAATGACGTGGGTGGCCGTCTCCTCTTCCTCCGTGCAGGCTCTGGACTTTCTAGAGACCCAGATATGCTCTCCTGACACCACGATCTTCTCCCGTCCGGATCACGTGGCTGAGCCAGCGCAGTCGGTGTGCTTTAGTTTGCACCCCGAATTGCACACCCTATTTATTTTATTTATTACTTATTCAATAATAAAAGCGGAGAAGCGGTGGTAGCCTAGTGGTTAGGGCATGCGACTTTCAATCCGGAGGTCGCGGGTTCGAACCCGGCCCGTACCAATGAGTTTTTCGGAACTTATGTACGGAATGTCATCTGATATTTACCACTCGCTTTTCGGTGAAGGAAAACATCGTGAGGAAACCTTACTTAAGACCTAATCTGGACACTGCTTATTTCTCATTGACTTCAAATTTCAGGTCAGAATCTCTGCGTGTACCGCGGTGAAGATGGGGTCGCGCGGTGCGTGGACGCGTATTGCCCCCACCTCGGGGCAAACTTGGGGATCGGGGGCAAGGTGGGCGGGAGTTGCATCGAGTGCCCGTTCCACAAGTGGCGGTTTAATGCTGACGGGGTGTGCGTTAATGTGCCCGGCCAGGATACAGGTTAGTTGAAAATTGAACATATAGACTACTAGCTGTGCCCCGCGGTGTTACCCGCTCATCCCAAGGGAACACTAAATTTATTCGGGATGAAAGTATCCTCTATGTCCTTTCCCGGGTCTCAAACTATCTCCATACCAAATTTCATCTAAGTCGGTTCAGCGGTTTAAGCGTGAAGAGGTAACAGACAGACAGACAGACACTCTTTCGCATTTATAATATTAGTATGGATATAAGGTTTTCTTGGTTGTGAATGAGGAATGGATTATTTTTTTCAAAGGTCGTGTATTTTTGATAATATTTAATAACCCCAACAATATATTTTTGTTATAACGTGTGCTAACGAGCACTTTGAGCGGGATTTTAACCCATGTCCCCACAGGCACCAATTATACTATCAAAGCCACTAGCCATTATTGTCATCATCATCATATCAGCCGATAGACGTCCACTGCTGGACAAAGGCCTCCCCCAAGTTCTCCACAACGATCAATCTTGCGCCGCCCTCATCCAATTTCTACCCACGATCTTATCCAGGTCGTCGGTCCACCTTGTTGGACGCCTTCCAACGCTACGTCTTCCGGTCCGCGGTCGCCACTCAAGCACCTTTCTGCCCCAACGGTCATCGATTCAACGAGCAATGTGCGCCCGCCCACTGCCACTTAAGTTTGTACTTAAGCAGAAAGCCACTTCGCTGGTATTCTGCGTGTGGTTATGTGAGATTGTTTTTATTTACGCGTTTGGCTCGGTTTGTAGACACCTGCCTACTGAGTCGGCGGTCCCGGGTTCGAATCCCGGCCGGGGCAAATATTTGTGCAAAATATTTGTTCTTGGGTCATGGATGTTATCTATATATGTATTTATATATTATGTATATCGTCGTCTAGTACCCATAGTACAAGCTTTGCTTAGTTTGGGACTAGGTCGATTTGTGTATGGTTGTCCCTTAATATTTATTATTATTATTATTTAATGTCTTCTTATATCTGCAGCTCCGCGAGGCGTCTCCATCCGAACCTGGCCTACAGCTGAAGCCGACGGGGCCGTCTGGATCTGGCACGACGCCGAACACAGGCCGCCCCTCTGGAGGATCAGCGACGCTGAGGATCTGGAGGCGTGGGGGTACAGAGGACGGAACGAGTTTGTGGTCGGATCACATTGTATGGTAAGGAAATATAAGCCTGACCAGAAATATATGAGGATTGTCAAGAGGGCGCTTTTTACAAGATTTATATGGCAACGATCTTGCAACCAATCGCAACCGCACTATAATGAGTCATTATGTCATTATTAATGACATTAGTTAGTTTAAATACCTGTCAGTTTGTAATTTAGCCTCGTTATATCATTTAATGGAATGCACTCTTTCCCTGACTGTTTTTTGTGTATCAAACACGTGTACACTTTATTTATAATATTAAGTTCGCGACGTAAATAGATTTCGTCATTTTCTTTGGATATTTTTAAATATTTGTTTTTTAAAGAAACCATCACGAATGACATTGACATTGTTGACAAACCATAATAAAATCATTGCCAGTGTAAGAAATTAGTTCCAGTGAAATTCTGCAATATGGCGCATCCTCATATATTTCTAGTCAGGCTTTACTTGACTTAAGGTCCTGTAACCCCTATATACTGAAGGTTTCCAACTGTAAACCATTACCTTTACCTACCACAAGCCTTACGAATACAACCCTGACAGCGGTTTTTTTTTAATTCTTGACGCATTCAGTTGTGGCGTCAGGTCTATCTCACAAGAAGTATCAAAATCCTACGCTGCGATCAGTCATAGATCTGATGCCACTGTGGCGCCAGCTGGCGATTTCAGAACTAAGTATACTCGTACTGAAAACCCTGTGTATGTTCAACAATCCTGAAAACTTATTTGTTTCTCAGAAAAAAGTACAAATTATGACTACGAAAATTATGACTAAGGACAATTATGAATAAGAGTTTTATGTGAGGCAATATATTGGCCCATATAATATTATATTGGTCCACATACCGACGCGCCATCTCGGGGCGCGGTGGTGCCCCCGCCAAGACGATAATTTTTTCAGTGGGGTAAAGAGGTGAGGTAGGAAAGAGTAAGTTGTTATTTTATTTACAGGACATTCCTGAAAATGGCGCCGATGTAGCGCATCTCAACGCCGTCCATTCCACATCATTGCTCACCAGTCTGGGAGAGAAATACCCCTTCTTGCTGAACTTTGTCGGTACGAGTAATACATTATTTTATAGGTCCACAGGGGGTTTTACAATCCACGCCATATTGCGGAATTTTAGTGGTACTAATCTATTTTTCTGGCAACGTTTTTTTGGTAACTGACGTTTTAAAGTCGGTTAATGTCACTGATGTACACAAAGAGGAAACAGGCCTAAATATTCAAGTATTTTTTGCATAATAAAGCTAAATATATCCACAGTGATGATCGTCAAGTTTTTTTCAATAGGATTCAGTATTTATTTCGCAAAAAGAACGAAGGATTAAGCAGCATTCCCGTAAACAATTTTTTCGAATTTGATTAATGACAAATCGCTAAGTGACGTTAACTAATGCAAATATATAACGTATGCCAATGATTGCCATATGAAAGCTGTTTGTAGCGCCACTATCCCTGGGCCGAACCGACGCTTGTTAAGCTATAAATATACATAAATGTTATATCATCATCTTAGGCCGTTTCGTCTGTTATAGATGATCTTATCGTCTATAAAGACGATCTTATGCAGTGCTATGAAGACACCTTTTTTGGTGACTGTTAAATGTTGTATACACCCTTAAATGGAAAACCTATTGTGACCAGGCCAGCACTTCTGGGCGGCGGAGTGGTCGCGGGGCGACGACCACACGGCGACCATGAAGCTGCAGCACCACTACAAGGTCGGAGACTTGAGCGTGTTCCACATGGACGTGGTCGCCACACAGGTACCTATTTTTAAGACATGACCTGAACTGTATCAGGGCTGGTTAGCCCTCACTACCAGTAAATGGCCAGCGCAACTAACTACTTCGACTGCGGGTGGCCCTCTGCTGGGCAGCGTAAGGCTTTTAACGAAAGTTACAAAGCCTTATGCTTCGAGTGGAATTCTAATTCTAGTTTTCCGGCTCAGGTTCGTTCAGTCCGTTTTTTGTTCCTATAAAATGTCTGTATCTCAAACTGGTCTCTCATCTTAAAGGAAAGAGACATTTCTTGGAAGAAGACCAGTTTTAGAAGCAGACATTTTAGGAAACGGACCAAACGAGCCTGAGCCGGTTCTCCGGGCCAATACGGACTACCTACTAATCTATCGATTGCCCAAATACCCAAACATTATTCAGCCATAAAAAGACTGTCTTAGCTTCTTAATGTTGTCGCCAGGTTGGGCCAGGACACGTGCGTCTACGCATCGAAACAGGCTTCGGACCACTTCTGATTTCCCAGTCAGTGACACCAATAGGGCCGTTACTACAACGAGTTGTACATAGAATGTTCTCGCCCGTGTATAATGCGCCTTTAGTAGCAGTTTTCGTACGAGGAGAGAGCTACATGGTGAGTTTGAATGTAACGGTTTTTGCTGACAATTGATAACAGCGCCATCTAATGTCAAGTAGCTTAACTAAATACTTAATATTTCCTCGCGTATACCATGTATCGCCTGTAAGGGAAGGAACTAAATACGTTAATTTGGATTTAATGTAATAAAGAGAAGAAGGCTAACTTATGCTGCTCTGTTTACTCTTTGTTTACATCTGTGATGACTGTCAACGTCAGTCACTTAAAGTGTTCGTTACCAGTAAAATAAATTAGTGCCACTAAAATCTGAAATATAGCGAGGACTATCTTGTCGTGCTAAGTGTAACATTTTGACGTGATAACGTCATTTAAATCGATGAGCCCACGAAAACGCATGACTCTTTGTCACGTTCCGCTTGAGCCGAGCGTGCAAGCGAGAGCGCGGAACAAGCGATAGAGAGGCACGCTCGGCCTAAGCGTTCAGGCGCATCTATCTCTCTTCCACTCCATCGGCCGGCATACGTTATTACGTAAAATTATCGACTTTACAGAAAACATTTTTTTTTCCAGTTCGAGCGTGACGTAGCCATCTGGAACAACAAGCGATACATGAGCTCGCCAGCTTACGTACGGACAGACAAGACCATCCGCGCCTTCCGCGCGTGGTACTCGCAGTTCTACAGCGAGCAGAGTGTCAGCTTCAAGGACGCCACGCGGAACCCATTGGATTGGTGACAGCGCCATCTATTGACGAGCGACGAAAATTGTAGCTAGATTTCTGGCAACAGCACAACCAAACACCGCAGCTTCCCAGCGGGCCAAACTACGACACATCAGAAGACCCATGAACCTTCTGACCGACCCCGACGACGTCATAACGGCTACCATCAAAGAATGGTACCCCGATGACTCGTCATCAGGTAGTGAGTCACAACCCGAGACTGGCGTCAACCATGACGCCGACTACTACTTTAATAGGGACATCAGACGACAAGAACGACGTAGAAAAAGTAAACACAGGAATAATCTACGTGCACACCGTCGCCTCCGCCGGCGGGGACGACCACCGCGATAAATACATTGTCTACCACACGACCTAGAATCAAGCTACATGACCTATAACAAACAGGCTGACCTAAAAACGACGTTGTCAAGCTAGACGGTACACGTCCGCTGGTTCGAGTGCCCGTGCACGCCAGCACACACACGCTAGGCGCTGGGGCAGTACGCTGCCTACAGCCTAGCAACACGATGTCGGTTACAGCTGACCATAAATTACGATTACGATTTGGCAGAATCCTCATGGATTCGTAGCGGTGCCATCTATCGACGAGTATTGGTATTTTTAGTTGAACTGATGACAACAACGCCATCTTTTGGCAAGTAGTTGAATTGGTAATAGCACCATCTAGTGGCAAATAAGGAAAGTAGTTAGATTAAGATTGGCGACAACGCCATCAGCTGGGAAGGAATAAAATTATGTAGTAAATAATCATTAAATGTAAGCAAAAATCTGACAGAAAGACAAATTTTGTACTTTGACTTGCAACAGTCTTATGTCTGGGCAGCTCGCTATTTAAAGATCAGAAGCATTATTCACCTTCAAAGACTTCGCTGAGAATTTTTTAGAAAGGTGATCAGCATTTATTCACAAGAAGACAAAGAAAATAGCCATTGTATGGACTATACTTTAGTGATGAAGATAAAACTAAATTATCTTCACGTAAATTGTGCCAGCTTCAAAGATTCTATTTAGAATCTCTTGAAAGAATGGTGAGCCCTCAGTTGAGAATAGCATTAATTTTATCTAAATTACGTCCGCTAAGTGACTCATATCACTGGAAATCTGTCATCTTCTTGTTTATCGTTCTAACCTTTTGATCGCCATGCGATGAAGCAATTATAGTCATAGTCCCGCTGAGATGGAAATACATAAACTTCAAGCCGTATTAGCATCTAACTATTCTATTCACTTCAGTGATAAATTAGTGTATTCAAGGAGTGTAGAATGGGAGGAGCAGCATCTTCATATATCCAAAAGTGTCCACTGGAAGTAGGGTTACCATACGTCCGGATTTGTCCGGACATGTCCGGACTTTTCGACTCTTGTCCGGACTTTGTCCGGCCCTTTAATTTGTCCGGCTTTTTTCAAATAAGTTGGAATAATGAGTAATAAAACCGCCCGGCCGGCCCGCACCCCGCACCTACCTCCTCGCAAATCTCGCAATGCGAGCGTCTACCTACTACCATGCCTACCTATTTTGGTGACTAAAAAGTCCGGACTTTTTTCGATTCGTCCGGCTTTTTGCCAGGACTTTTCAAATTCCTAAATGGTAACCCTAACTGGAAGGTGTTAAATAGGTGGCGCTAGTGCTGCAAGAGAGCTAGGCTAGTTTCTTGTTCCTGACTGATCAAATCAGCTACTTTTTATGAACGCACATTATGACAGAAGGACGGTGATTCATTTTCCCTAATCTCAATAATCAATCACGAGTTTCCATTGTTTTGACGATGCAAAGATTTGAAATACCCCGTCATAAGTTGAGGTTTAATATCCTTCAGTTTATGGACGGTAGACAGTTTCACTTACTACAGTTACTCCAGCGCCGCTTGTGGAGCCTTTTGGAACTATTATTTACTGCTTACCGCGTGACCAATTTTCAAATATTCTCCTATGAAAGATCCTCCTTCCCCTCTACACTCAATAATTCAAGGTGTCACTCAAGTGTTTAGCAATAAAATGCCTTCCTTTTTTTAATTTACTAGGTAAGTATATATACTTAGTCTATATAGACTCGCACTCACAAACTGTACAAACAGTTTTGCAGGTAACTGTATTATACTTAAGTTGTATACTTTACTAATTAATAGATAAATAAATAAAAAATATAAATAGATAAGGAACAAGCAGATCGAAGGTGCTGTCAAGGAAGTTCGGAAATGACGTCATACATTTTGGACGATATTTCACCCCCCAAATCGCCCATCTATCATAATTACACAATGTTACAGTGCAATTTCATTAGTTATTATATATATATTCGTTAAAATTTAATTTATTACAAATTGTAGTTTTAGCCTCTCCGAATCTTTTCAGTTGACATTGATAGTGCTGCCATGTATTGTTCGTGCCCTTAATATAGTGGCAGTAGAGAGACAAAATTATTGTTTTTAATTAATATTGTTCAAAATTGTTACATAATTATAGGTTTATGTAGAGGGTAACTAAGTAATTATGATGAATTAACAAAAAAAAAATAGAAATTCGTTAAACCGGTTATTAAGTGTTTTAATTAGTAAGTTACTTTAGAATAATATTAATTTATTCATTAACAGCGTAATAACTTTATTCATTTTATAACCGGCATTAAATGATTCAAAGTATTGGGAAATAAATCCTCGATCCCGTAGTCACTTTCCATCAGGTGATACTGAGGTCAATCGCCGGTCAGTCTGTGAATAAAAAAAAAATATTGATTTTTAAACTGCGCCACGCGGGGTTGGCGCAAGTAAAAATATCGAAAAGTACAGATTGCTAGATATGTACAGATGATACATAGATACAAAGATCAACACGCAAAAAATAACTAAATTGCGCTCATACGTGGTCCACACCGGAACTCGAACCCCGTATCTTTGGATCACCGGTTCAACGTCTTAACCTTGCGACTAGAGACACACTGTACGTACGTACGTTTTCAGTGTCCCTACCCGTTTTGATCTCTGTACCTATTTTATTTTTAAAAGTTATTTAACCTTAATATTGTTAATGATTAACATGTTTTTCCTAATTTAGTTTTTATTTGCGTGTTGATCTTTGTATCATGATGATGATGATGATGATGATGATGATGTGATGATGATGATGTGATGATTATGATGATGATGATGTGATGATGATGATGATGATGATGATGTGATGATGATGATGATGATGTGATGATGATGATGATGATGATGTGATGATGATGATGATGATGATGATGATGTGATGATGATGATTATAAAAATCATTTCAAAAACATAATTGTGTTTTGAAATAATATATTTGATACCTAAGTACAGATGTTATATTGGTGATGTGATTTTGGGTGTTTATTAGTAAATTATTATTAGTACCTATGTGTAATACCTATTTTGTTACTAACATATTTTTAAGTTTTATTGTTACTAATAATCTATGGGTGGCCTGATATAAAGAATTTATTATTATACATGGTGTGATGTGGCTACTGACACTAACCACACAACTAAGTTAGTTGCACAACGTAGTTGTAGTAGTAGTAATAGTATAGCCTAACAAGCTGTGGTTTTATGCGCATGCGTCATATAATTATGTATTATAAAATGTCAATAGTGATTCATCGATCAAATTCAAAACATTGTTTACCGGAACGCTGCCCAATCCTTCGTTCTTCTTCTGAAATAAATACTCGTATTGAAAAAAAAACAACTTTACTTTCATAACTCTGGACTTTTTGGCTTTATTATGCGAAAATTACTTGAAATTCGAGGAATATTTAGTCCTGTTTCGTCTTTGTTTACATCAGTGACATTCACTAACTTTCAACGTCAATTACCAAAAAGTTTTAGTTGCCTGTAAAATTATTTAGAACCAAAAAAATATATATACATATGGCGTGGGCTAAAAACGACCTAGTTGGGCTATACCTACATCTGTACCTTTCGATATTTTTATAGCGGTTTGTACGACGACTTTTTTATGAAATTGATGGTCTAGACGGACAAACGAAACCATATTATAATTATGTTTAATTTAGTATTAAGGAATACTTAATGGATGAGTGTGAATTCAGATCAATAAAATATTTACTTAGCAATCATGTTTTACTACTTAGCTTTTCCCCGCGGCTTCGCATGTAAAGATAGAGAAAAAGTGCCCATACCATAGCAGGTTAAAAATGTTGAGCATAGACTCAAAGTGTTCTGTCCTTCTTTATTTACGTTCCATATTGTCTTCATTGCAACTGTTTGTTTATACAGGGTGGGAATGATTAACCCGACAGATTTTAACCCTTTGCAGACAACGGCAAACATATTGCCTTCTGGTAGCTTGGGAATGACAACCGATGAAAAAAATATTCTCGCCTAAAATTAATTAGACAATGCTATAGAGAGTTAAATTTACTATATTCTCCATTTTATATTTTGTTTCTAGGACAGATAATTACGGAGATAAGTACATTTAAAAAAACTAACCATCCTAGACAACATATCAAAAATTCAAAACTACCGGACCGTTTGTAAGGTCAAACTCCTTTATTCACTGTATTAGTTTGGGACTAGGTCGATTTGTGTAAGTTTGTCCCTTGATATTTTTTTATTAATTTACTAGCTGTCCCCCGCGGTGTTACCCGCTCATCCCACGGAAACACTAAATTTATTCGGGATGAAAAGTATCCTATGTTCTTTCCCGGGTCTCAAACTATCTCCATACCAAATTTCATTTAAGTCGGTTCAGCGGTTTAAGCGTGAAGAGGTAACAGACAGACAGACAGACACACTTTCGCATTTATAATGTTAGTATGGATTTCGGGCTTCACAAAGACACAGCCCGATTGATTCATTTTCTCCGCTTCTATGGCTGGCGCCTTAGGGTGCGCCTCCGTTGAACCGGAGCGGAGACGAGCGGAATCGACCAATCACCGGAGTTGAAATCTGTATCTCAGGTCCGGTTCACTTTTCGCGTTGACTACGCGGTTGGCGCAGTTCGCAGACACCTGCCTACTGAGCCGGCGGTCCCGGGTTCGAATCCCGGCCGGGACAAATATTTGTGTGATGACTCTAATATTTATTCTTGGGTCATGGATGTTATCTATGTATTTATATATTATGTATATCGTCGTCTAGTACCCATAGTACAAGCTTTGCTTAGTTTAGTTCGGTGAATAGAGACTAAAGTACTATGGGTGACCTTACAAACGGTCCGGTAGTTTTGAATTTTTGATGTGTTGTCTAGGATGGTTAGTCAGTGTTTAAAATGCAAAATGCACAACCCCTCCCGTTTGTAAGGTCAAACTCCTTTATTCACTGTATTAGTTTAGGACTAAGTCGATTAGTGTAAGTTTGTCCCTTGATATTTTTTATTTATTTATTTATTTCGGGCTTCACAAAGACACAGCCCGATTGATTCATTTTCTCCGCTTCTGTGGCTGGCGTCTTATTGTGCATCTCCGTTAA
This sequence comes from Apotomis betuletana, assembly GCA_932273695.1. Taxonomy (NCBI): domain Eukaryota; kingdom Metazoa; phylum Arthropoda; class Insecta; order Lepidoptera; family Tortricidae; genus Apotomis; species Apotomis betuletana. The sequence continues at coordinate 8,344,244 of OW026322.1, forward strand.
CGCGGAGCGGAGGGACGACGAGCGGAATCGACCAATCACCTGAGTAGAAATCTGTATCTCAGCTCCGAGAGACACACCCTTATCGTTAAAGGAAGCACGTAAGACGTTTTGAGGGTTCCGTACCCAAAGGGTAAAAACGGGACCCTATTACTGAGACTTCGCTGTCCGTCCGTCCGTCCGTCTGTCACCAGGCTGTATCTCAAGAACGGTGATAGCTTGACAGTTGAAATTTTCACAGATGATGTATTTCTATTGCCACTATAACAACAAATACTAAAAATTAAATAAAATAAATATTTAAGGGGGGCTCCCATACAACAAACTTGTTATAGATTATGGTACGGAACCCTTCATGCGCGAGTCGGACTCGCACTTGCCCAATTTTTGGTTTTAATCTACGCATCAAAAATGGTTGAGTAATAAAAACACAATAATACTATTAAATAAAATTGTCATGAAATGCCTTAAAAACGAATTATGCAAACGTGAAATAATTATGTATATGTTATGTCCCTTACTCGTAGTTGATACAAAAACAAAAAACTTAAATAAATAGCATTTAATGGGGTGTGTGTAGTGATGGATATAACAACGTTTCATATAATTTCACTAGATATAACAACATTTGATATAATGTTTAATTTGATATAAAAATAAGCATAATTTCACAATTATTATAAAAAAACATTTGATAGAACGTTCATATTCGCGAGATAACCTAACGCTCCTCGTCGTTTTGCTCGTCTACTACGACTATGTCAGTGTTACTTTTTGTTTAGGCAGTTTGCGTGTGTATTAAGCCTTTAAACGTATTATAAGGTGAAATTACTAGCATAGAGGCATTCTATCTTCGTCCTCCGGGTAGGCAAGCACTTGTGACTCCTCTGGTGTTGCAGGTGTTTATGGGCGACGGTAATCACTTTCCATCAGGCGATACGTTTGCTCGTTTGCCCCTATGACATAAAAAAAAAAAAAAAAAAAAAAAAAAATTATATCAAATGATCATAATAGCATATGATATTATGCCATATATGAAATTGACAACATTTCATATTTTTAATATCGTGGATAGGTCGAATCGAAGACTTTAGCTCTATGCAGGCATAGTTGTCGTAGATTTCGGTTAATTTATGTATATTCTTATACATCTTTACATACAGAAATATAAATTCAGTTGATTTTTTAGGGTGTAGACGACGCATAATCGATCTCTCTCGATCTCTATATTAATTCCACCTACTTAATAGAAATATGAAATATTGTCAATTATACCATTTATATCATTCATTCATTATATCCCTCAATTGTTATATTTGTCAATATTATATCATAAGTTGTTTAACGGCCGTTACGCACTCCATTTAAGAATGAGGGGACGTGGTGGCCTTGAACTCTGCGTATGTGATGAAGCCATCTTTGTCTGTGTCAGCTTGTTCCAAAGCGCCCTCTACAACCTGTGACAGATCCTCGTCCTTGTACACCATGCCGCTTTCCACCGTTTTGCCGTCGGAGCCTGTTGAAAATAGGTATTATTATGTTTTGCTACTGAAATGGGCACACGCTAGTGCCATGCTAGGTCCATGGTGTACTACTGTATGTAGTTATATGAATGAAATTAGGTAGCTCAGTTTCATGAAACAAAGAAAAACATTCTTTTTTAATTATTTATTAATATATTTATTTATTTGAAGAAACTTTATTGCACAGATCAAACTAGTACAAATGGCGGACTTAATGCCACAAGGCATTATCTACCAGTCAACTATAAGGCTAAACAGAAACATTAAGTTGGTGCAGGGTCTATAACGTTCGGAGACAATAAAAAAAAACTATTTTAGAAATAAATACCTAATATATACATACTTAAATTTACACAAATAAATAATCATAATATACTACATAGGTACATATGAATTCATGTACCCAGTGAAAACACTATACCAATAATTCATCTTAAAACAGAAGTGTCAGACAGACAGTTCATAAAGATGATTGCGTAGCATGCGCTTGAAAATAGGTTTGCTTTGTGCTTTTTATGTATGTGACTGCATTAAATTGGGCACTCCGGTTTGCCCTTGTTTCATTACACAAACTTTTCATCGAAAGCATTTTCTCCTGAAACCATAAAATATTTTGGAATGTTATAACAAACCTAATGTACCTATAATTAACTTTTTCATTAAAGCAGTAACTCTGCTAACGTAAACCAAATGTTTACTATGAAGCGAAAAATTGAAAAAATTAATGGTTCAGACCGGATTCGAACCTGCGTTTCTAACGGCTTTCCGAGCCAACACGGACGTCCTACCAACTGGACCACCGAACCAGATGTCAGAGCCATTGAATCTTTCAACCAGTTGCTTCAACATGCCTTAGGGTGGCATCGTAGCGCCATCTACCGTAAAGATTTAGACTTTATCGTCGGCACCATCGTCCCAAATTTGTTGAGAATCGATAGTAACGATGTGACATCTGGTCCGGAGGTCCAGCTGGTAGGACGCCCGTGTTGGCCCGGAAAGCCGTTGGAAACGCAGGTTCGAATCCTGTCTGAACCATTAAATTTTTCGCTTCATTGGAAACATTTAACCTAATGTATAGGTTGAGAATTAGAAGATTTCTGAAAAATGTATGACGTCCGAAAAATATATGTCTTCTGTGAAAGGAGAGGATCTTTTAGAATCAGGCCTTAGTAATAAAGTTAAAGTTGTCAATGGTTTTTTTTTATTTTATAAAAGGCGTTTTTTAATACGTTGAAATGTTTCATGCTTACCTAATTTCCTGTAGAAAAAATATGAATTAGTATAAAAAAAAATAACAAATTAAAAATAAGTCTTTATTTAAAAAACACACATCTCAAGCGGTATAAAAACTTCTAAAGTACGGTGGAGTAATACTTACATAGTTTATGGTAACTACGCGGCAGCGGAGCGACGCGGTTAAATATTATTTGTATGAAATTGTATGAGATAGAACGCACTATGCGGCAGCGGAACTACGCGGCGCGACATCCACACTATACAAAAATATTTGGTCGCGTCACGTACTAACGCTTAGTGCGTACAAGGTGCGTACGCACCTTAAGAGGCCTTATTCCTTTTAAAATGCTGATGGTTTTAGACATTTTTCGCTATGATCAAACATGTTTCTTAACGTGTTATTGATGTTACTACCTAGAACAGGGCTCTTGCGATTTATTGGTATATATTTGAAACCTACAGTTTGAATTTTTCATTGATAATTTTTGTTTCAAAAACTACTCGTAATTGACAAAATTCACGCGGAAATTACTTTTTTTTTCAACTTATTTTCGACTGCACGCAATGAAAGCATGAAATAGCTATGTTACTACCTAGAACTCGGGGAAAAGTATTATTCACTTCAAAAAGTTGTTTGAAATTATCATTACATTTGTCATAATATGAAAAAAAAATTTAAAAGGAATAAGGCCTCTTAACAGTTAGTTATAAGACTGTGGCAGTCTTCTCCTGCTTAAAAGTAAATAAACAATTTCGAAAATCTAAAAATGTGGTTATATTGAATTTTTTATCCTTTATTTGATAATATTGGAAAAAACCCCGGTCAGAAAAATGAAATGTTATCAATTTTATAATTGTGCTATTAAGTGCCGTGAACCTTTAAACTAATGAATCAATAAAATAAAAAAATATTGAATAGGAAAGGTAAGTTTGGGAGCAGGGCCAGGGGTGCAACTCCGAAAAACTAAAGTCGAAAATTTCGCTGCCAAATGCTATTCCCATCTCTTTTACTCTACATTAGAGAGACAGAAACGGGTATATCGAAGACTTAGCGTCACCCATCTCGCTCATACAGTATTGACAGGAAAGTGACGGTAGTATTTGTCGCGCGACAATGCCACGTCACAGTTATGCTAAACATGCCGTACCTACTATTTTCTACTACTTAGCATTCGGGGCATCTTGCGCCTTATTGGTCTCCTGGGCCCTCCTAGCCTTAAAGCTACTGATTCGGTACTCGAGATAGTCGATATATCCGTCTTTGTCTATGTCCGTGTGCTTGAAGGCGTGTTCCAATACTTCTTCCAGCTGTTTGTCCGAGTAGGCGGCGTGGTTCTTGTCCACTTGACCTGGAAAATTACGGTACCGTAAAACGGGGTAACTTTAGGAAAATTTGGGGTACTTTGATACATTTAAAATGGTTATAAAAACGCAAATATTCATAGTGCGATTGAGCAAATGAAGTAAACGGTTAGGTCATTGTTGAAGGTAGGTATTGCATTGCCACAGATAGTAAAAAAAAAAAGGATATGGCGTAGAAACACTTTTCCAAAGTAGCCCCTGCATTTGAAAGTAACCCCGTCCTACTGTAATCGTCAAAAAAGTACCACACGTTTTTATTGTGAAACTACCCAACTATATAGTCCAATCATCCAACTATGGTCCACAACAAAACTCGTTTATTTTTATCAAAATCCATATTCTATCAGTGATTTTATACGTTTTTATTTAAGGTTGTTTAATTATGTTGTTCACTTTAGAGTTTATTCGTTATAATTGTCATAATATTAACGAGTAATTTTCGGATTAAATTGGACCATAGTTGTGTGGACTGGACTATAGTTGGGTAGTTTTACGGTATTGTATTAAGCGGTTTACACTCACGTGGAATTGACAGGAACGGCCCGACATGTTTGTTTCGACATCTTCATCAGGGACTGCTATATACCCGCGTACACCGGCGCGGCATCTTTGTCACTGATTCTTCGATTGATGCTCAGTAACAGTACCTGATGAAGAACTCCGTACAAGTTCGAAACATGGGCCGTTCCTGACAATTTCACGTGAGTGTAAACCGCTTAATACAATAATTAAATACGTCTCACGAAAGCTTTAATAAGATTAATGCTTGATTATTATCACATCAGGGGGACATTAGGTACCATATTTTAGTTCTAACAATCATGAAGTCGCAAATTGTTTTTTTTTTCAAAGTCAAAGTCGAAGTTTAGAAGTGGGGTCACTAGTTGTAATTTATTTCAAAGTCAAAGTCGGAATCTACGATATATGGCGATATATTAGATACCATGATTTATGCTATTACATCATTATTAAACAATTAAACATATTTAAATATTAAAATAATATTTTCAAGTGACCGTAAAGGTAAAGACTTTAGCATTGCGATTAACAATGTTTTGAAATTGGTTGTTGACATGCCGCTACTGACATTTTATACATGGCGTATCTTCATGCTTGTCAAGCTGTTTGTAGCGTTATCCCCGGGTTCAACTACAACTTGTCAAGCTATACTACGTTTATAATATAAATAGCTTACAAAAACAACACAGATAAATAAAAACCGCACTTACCCTAGATTCAAGTAGGGGTTATGCACTGGCAACACACAATGTACCACGTTCGTCAAAATAACGTGTTTTTGTACAACTTTCACCAAAAATAACATTTATGCTTTTTATATATTATAATTCGCCATAACATCGTGTATAGAGAATTCAAACCGGTATTTTTTTATGAATATTTCCGGATAACCGGTAATTTCCATAGAAAATAATTACCGGTTTGCAGTCCGTAATTATGTATACCGGGTATGGTTAGTGATACGAGCAATAAATTAAAGCTTAGATTCTACTCAAATTGAACATAATTTGTTCAACAACAGCTTTCAGGTTGTTCATTATTTCAAACAAATTAAATAATATTTTCAATGTTTGCCGTCCAACATTGATATCGCCTTTTCATTTATATAGCTGTCACATTACTAACTTAGAATAAACTTTCTTTTATATTATATAGTAGTAGTACTGTTGTTATAGTAGTAGTTAGAGCTTCCAACTGTTCGAGCTACAACACCAGAAGAGTCACAAGTGCGTTGCACCCATAAAAATAAAGTGTTCACAAAAATAAAGATGTTTGTCGTGTTCGATTTAACGAGAGAGGAGAGAATTTGGTCTCTTAAACTTACCTCGTACAAAGAATATAATACATATATACTAACGTAAAAAGAAATGACAGCGACACTTGTGTGCAGCAACAAAATACGCGGCTATGTGTGCGTGTCGGGGGGCGAGCGCGGGCGAGCGCGGGCGAGCGCGGGGCGAGCACGGGCGAGCGCGGGACGCGCGCGGTGGTGAAGGGCATTCACGTGAATGCCCAGTCAAAGGATTCGGCATTACAAGGTCACCAATGCCCGAGTTACAAAGATAGGCCACTGTCGCGCCTGTGCCTCGTAGAATATTGTTCAGGGTGGACGGGACACCGTGGTTTGTCGTGGTAAAACTTGTATGGAGAATAGTTCTACAAAGTAACCGCTAGGGGCGCTGTACTAATCTCCATACAAACCGTTTACGCTGTCGCAAGCGAGTACGGTCACGTTAACTCATGGTAAAGGTACTTTTTTAGTGTCATGTCCGCCCCTTATCACGTGCACAACTGATTGAAGACTAGACTGACCTTTCCAACGCCAAGCGATAAAGCAATTTACCGCCCCTGACGCCACAGCAAAAAAGTAGGTACTCAAAAATTTACAGGGATTGAAAACTACTTATAGCGGCTAAATTGCAAAGCTTTCGATCATAAATAGTTACGCAGAAAGCGACCAGAGTACATTTTATTAGTATTGCAAAAAGCGACCAAACTCTTTGAGTTAAGACTTAAGTCATTTTGACAAAAACAATACTCCGGTCGCTTTCTGCATAAGTATGGTCCATTGAAGCTTGAACGGCTATGGCTGACGTTTGCGTCAGTCTTTGGCGTTCAAAACGTGAACCAAACAAAACACAATATTACGAGACGTTTTCACTTGACATAGATATCTCATGCAAACAAGTGACATATTCTGCAATAGCACAGGGGCGCAACTGCGACCAGCACACTGCTTTAGAGCCGGCGCACACTACGGCTTCTGGTGGCCGCGACAGTACATCGAGCGTGCAAAAGAGACATATGTACTGTGGCGGCCACAAGAAGCCGTAATGTGTGGAGAGGCTTATATAGCACAACTGTCACAAGCGACTATTTCGCGCGCGAGATAATTCCCTGTTTCTTTCTGTGTAGTACTGTAAAAGGGGGATGGGTTGCGCTATGTCGTGTGACAGGAGTCGCCCACCGCTCTTCAAACTACGCTGACTTTTTTTATACTACGACAGTGACAAACAAGCATGCGGGCCTCTGATGTTAAGCAGTTACCCCCGCCATATGGACATCATGTCAAACAATTCCTCAGAACACATCCCATTATACAGACGAGGAGGCAAATTAGTCTCTCCTCAGACTCCCAAGCAGCAATTAAACAGACTGAATAAGAGCATTTGCAGCCATTAAAACTCTAATTTAAACTGTATAAAGGCTATATAAGCGCTGCAGCTTGTGCTACTTGGGAAGTGTCGAAGTTATCCCATTACAAAGCTGTGTTCTATCTTACCTCGGGCTGAAACGACGGCACGACATTACCCCACAACAAAGCTTGACGGGTCTATTATTGACACCTAGAATATTAATTTGCCGAATGTTTAATTTCATAGAAAGCCTTTTTCATTGCAACCGTTAGCTATTTGAGATAATCCATACTAATATCATTAATGCGAAAGTGTGTCTGTCTGTCTGTTACCTCTTCACGCTTAAACCGCTGAATCGATTTTGATGAAATTTGGCATGAAGATAGTTTAAGATCCGAGGAAGGACATAGGATAGGTTTCATCCCGGAAATTATCCCTAAAAAGATTGAAAAGTGAGTAAGTAATTCATGATGACATTGATGACCCTGTAGGAAATGTAATGATTAGACCAAAAGCACCATTGCTCTTACATTTGCTTAGGCGCTTTTAGTAATCCCTTTTATTAATTAAGGTGATTAGGTGGATATCTATCGTGTACCTCATACAGAGGTTGCTTCCATACTTCCAAGTTCCACGCGGACGTAGTCGCGGGCAAAAGCTAGTTATAAATAAACCTAATGAATAGGATGATATTTTCAAAAATTATTAGAAATCAAAAAAAAATGTGCGAAATTATATTTCAAAGAAATGATTTTTCTACTAAATGAAACATTCGACGAAATTTTTCTAGGACTCATTAGGGCTCCCAAACTTGACACTTCGTATACCTACGCTGTGATCTTCAGCGTCTCCTTTTCTTAATACTATACTCACTTATATTACATAGAATACTTAAACGGCTAAATTGATTGTAAGACAAATTGTAAAATTTCGTGAATGGGAGAGGACATTTACTTCTCTAACACAAGAGTTAGCCTAGCTCAGAAGTCAGACTTTTACTGATCGCTGTGTATCGTTTTAGCTAATAAATGTGTTATTATTTATTTATTATTCATACATTTCACTTGCTTTGTTATTTTGTATTTGCCGCTTGCTTGAATTTGTTTTGCAATTTATAGATCCTTCCAAGGACTATCGACAAAAAACTTAACATACCCTATTGGGCGGTTTCACGGTACTACCAAAGAATAATATATAGGGTAAATCGCCAATTACTGGCCACCGTTCAATAACTGGCCACCTCATACCAAAAATGAAATCTGTTCACCTGCAAACAGAATTCATTTTAGTATAAGGTTTTAATTACTGGCCATCCTTCAATAACTGGCCACGTTATACTAAAATGAATTCAGTTTGCAGGTAATCAGAGTTCATTTTAAGTATGAGGTGGCCAGTTATTGAACGGTGGCCAGTAATTGGCGATTTACCTACTAACGTAAAGTACTACTTAATGGAGTGTAGAAGGGGAGGAGAAACATCTTCATAAATCCAAAAGTGTCCGCTGAATGGTGTCAAATTGGTGGCGCTAGTGTTGCAAGAGAGCTAGGCTTGATTCCTGTTCCAGATAGATCAAATCAGCTACTTTTTATGAAAGTCAAAACGCTGGAATAGTTAGCACGAAATTTTTACGAGGAACGCAGATTATGACGGAACGGAACGGCGATACGTTTTCCCCATTTTTGTACCATTTTTAACATTTTCTAATAAAAAATCACACAATAATCAATGACTACAGGAGTCTCCATTGTTTTAACAACGCAGTTGAAATATCCTCCATAATTTGAGATTTAATATCCTGCAGTTTATGAACGGTAGACAGTTTCACTTACTCCAGGTACTCCAGCGCCGCTTGTGGAGCCTTTTGGAACTATTATTCATGTTACCACTGGACAGTTTCCATACACTTTTACAAATATTCTCCCATGAAAGATACTGCTCCTTCCCTTATAAACTTTATTTTTAAAACCTACTTGGTAAAAATAAAAGTAAAGCACGCTTCACGTCTCTTTTATTAAGTTTATATCTCAAGTGTCCGTCCATCCTTCATTTTAATTCTCCTTATTTCATCGGTACCTGCTTTCCTTTTAAATTCAGGGAAATCTATGAACCCGTCCCTGTTTAAATCATTAAGTGCCATGGTCAAATCAACTAAGGTTGACAGTTCTGAGTCTTCCATATGAGTTACCATTTCTTTTTTTCCATCTGAAAATGATTTATACGATATTGGATTAAACTTTGTACGCCAAGTGATGAAGATGCCACAGAGGCCATGATAAAATAATGAAGAAGGAAAATGCTTCAAAATCAATATAGATTCAAAAATCTTGTAGCAATAGGTTACTTGAGCCATTTTTGAAATATATTTGTAACGGTTAATAATGATCTTACTAACTATAAAAATAAATATTAATTGAATAGAAATTCCAACAGACAAAAACGCCGTCACCCTTGCCTTAGCTTATCTGTGGCGTGACGTAGAATACTGAGTAAATAAATAAAATTCGAACGTCGTGTATACTTTGACAGGAGATCGAGAGGGACTGCACTATTCGACGATGGAATTGCGAACATCGGAGTAGCCATTCAGTTTTCTTTACGGAATCAGTGACGTCACTTTTGTAATCGAAAATGGTAGACAGTTTGACAACTTAAAGGTTAAAATATACAATTTAATGAAACAAACTCCAATATCAATTGTATGTCTTTTTATTTGAGTTTCGTGTTAGTAAATTTGGGTACCAGTCTTTCAACCATAGTACTCGGATTTATTCCAAATTCAGTAAGTACACAATACACATTCAGGGAGCATATTGTTAACCTTTTAAAACCTTTTGAGCGCTTGTCCTAAAATGTTTAACACATTTAGGACAAGCGCCTAAAAGAGTTTCCACAGTTGTCTAAAAATCGAATGAAACTTTCCCATTCAAGCAATATTATTAGAAATTTATCATAATTTGTGAAGTTTACCAACCGGGGTATAATTCTGTATGCTTAGGTAAAGTTAAACTTCGTAAACATATACAATACATCACACTATCACACTAATATTATAAAGGCAAAAGTTTATGTGTATGTTTGTTCTTCACGCTTAAACGGCTGGACCAATTTTGATACATTTTGGTATGAAGGTAGCCGACACCCTGGATTAACACATAGGCTACTTTTTATCCCGAAAAAATGTAGTGCTCCCGTGGAATGAACGCATAAAACCGCGCGGCGAAGCTAGTGTCCGATAATTTAGTAACTGTACCATTAACTCTACAGTGAGTAGGTACAACCAATATATACACACAAACGATTGGCACTAAGTCTTTAAGACTATGTCTTGAGCTTTTCTGGTATTTATACCACATATACATATTATACCATACCATATTATACCACAAACTCAATAACTTAAAAAGTCACATAGCGGGATCCTTCTGGCAGACTTGGAGGTAATCTGGCAGACTTGGAGGTAATCTGGCAGACTTGGAGGTAATCTGGCATAAGAAAATAAGGTATGACTCTCCGGTAAGTGAGACTTTCTACCTCACTGATTAGTTGCGGGTTTATGGTTAAAAAAAATACGGAAAAAAATATTGCCGCCAAACGTACAAAAAATAATAATTATGCATTTATGCATTACGATTGTCATGTTCTTCGACTAAGTTTTATTTTGTCGTAATAACTGATTTTACAATACTCACGATTGTATGAGCTTCATACAGGTAACAAGGGAATCGGGGACTATTATGATACACCACTGGCAACACAGAAACGGATTGACAGAACCAACCAACCAATCATAGCGTGATGACGTCATAAGTCTCGTCTGTCATTCCGGAGTGGCATACCCTATTTTTTTATACTATGTTACTTATATGAAATGTAGAATATTCATATTATAAAAAAAATACGAAATATGAAGTGGTTTCGAAACGAACTTACGTAAACATTTAATTTTAGTCACATTTAATGCTGTATGAAATAAAGTTGAATCTCCAAAATATCAAACTAGAAATAAAGGCAGAAGTGATAAAAATATCATATATTTGAGAGTAAGAAGAAAGTTTCAGGAAGATGTCTCAGACGCATGATTAAATTCGAGTAACATTGAGTAAAACTTATTTATAGATTAATTACATTATGCTAAGTTACACAAACATTTATCAAAATCAATGCCTTTAAGTATATGGTATTCCCTTTAATAGACATTTGTGGAACCACACGGTAAGAATGGAAGCACTTAAATCACCCTTAAATTACAAAATATACAAAAAAACAACCAATTGGAAGAATAAAATTAGAAATAACATTTTGTTTAATCACAACACTATTCATTCAATCAAACATCAAACTTCAAATTAAACATTGACAATAATTGATGTAACTTTGCCCACCATTTACTAGAGGAAGAAATATCAATATGCTTACGAGGTAGCAAGTAGGAAATACATTAAAACCGCCTAAAATTATATAATGAACGTTACGTACTCTCGTTAGAAATTATTTAAATAAAAAACATTGAACAAACTTTTTATTGGTGGGCAAAGTTATAACAAAAATGCATCATTTGGACCAAACTACATACAAAACGGTTATGATGTAAAATAAATCCACCGCTGTTTATATAGCGTTAACCGTATATAAAAATAGGATGCCTAAATTTTTTATATGAATAGAGTGCCTTCATTTCGTTTATAAAATACCTTTAAAAATTGGATCCACAGGCTAGATATGGATTATTTTCGTTTTTGTATACACTATTATCACTTCCATAGATATCACTACAAAGATCCTTTTTATTGAATAGACACATGGTCAATAACGCATGATGATGAATTTATGAATTATAAAATAAATGCATATATTATTTACAAGAAAGTGATTATGTGTCCAAAAATAAGAATATACCACTTGAGATATTTCTTTCTTGTATTAGTAACTACATTGATCAGTTTGGCACAGTTAGCAACACATATACAGACATTTTACCCTTGACATTCCTATAACATGTTTTACAGTTTTCTAATATACTTTAGTATAAAAATGGAGATTAATTAAATGCTCAGATCAATGCATCTTTAAACTACAAATCATTATAACATTAAGTTTACACAGATTGTGACATGTGGATCAGAATATAGCATCAGATATATTTAAGAATATATTTACTTGAGTGTCTCTTTCGGTAACTTAAGCATTTAGACTACCGTGACCATGTCCAACTTTGCCCAGTAGCAATTTGCGGGTAACTTATTAAAACCGGTAAAGATCCCTGCTTTCACACTAGCTTAATATGAGTAAAAAAGAACATGGGCAAAGTTATACGGTTTTTACGGTAAATCCGTTTCACGAAGAATTGTTATTCGATTATCCGAAATGCTTATGGCACGTAATCGGCCTTTAGAAGTATTTTCTACTTAAATTTATCTGATGCCATGACATGAGTTTAGAAAAGATCATCCTTAAAATACACCTCTAAAAATGTTTTAGCGGTTGAAACATTTAGATAATCAAAACTTATTAAACCGGGTCTATTGCAATCTTTTTCTTTTGTTTACTTTCTTTGTGTGATGTTTTGACACGTTTCGGTTTCGACGTATAAGTTTCAATTAAGTGTACGAACCGCGAGAGTATAAAGTGTTATAAAACATTCATCTCAAGACGACAATGGTTTAATATTCAATCAGTATACAAATATAGTCCGCAAAACTGCTATAGTCTATTTCATATACAGTGTAACCTCGATAAGTGGGACATCTCTATATGTGGAACTCATGCTCATGTCCCGACCATTTACCACTGAATTAGTGGGACAAAACAGACCTCCATATCTGGGATTCGTTTTTTGATTTTGGCTTCATGATTACCTATATAATTGAGACAGCGTAGGCCTTTTACCAATTTTATTAAAACTATGATATCGACATCATGATTGATATCGATCCTCTTAATGAAGATAATAAAAGTATATTACTTACATATTTATCTCATCCTAATTGCACAATATGTGAATAAACAATTGGGTACCAGTAAGCCTTCCTTATTATAGTTTTGATTAGTATCAACGAGTATGATGTATTTACTTTCACTATTTAAAAAGAAAATTATCTCATTTTTAGTCTAAAAAGTCGTTAAATCGTGATAAATTTGTGAGAAGTGTTGAAAATTGGTATAGGATGGTATAAGTTGTATCGATGCCTGCTTAAGAATGGGCGTATGAATGTAGCAATTGCAATTTTTGGTACATATAATGCTCGAAAAGCGAAGTTTTAAAAAGTGACCCAGCGGGCGTTACCATGCCAACGAGCGACAGAAAAAAGTTGATCGACTCTAATTACGCCACACATCGCCATGTAACAACCAATATGAAACTAATACCACCGTAACACGTCATCTCAAAATGTGTTATTAAAATAAAGCAAATATACAAATAATAGTTCCTAGTAGCTATGTGGCGAATGATTTAACGCCCACTGTCATTCGTGCACCGAAAACCCCGTGGTATATTTATAAGTCACATTTAGTCATTTATCAGCTAGTCACAATAAAGAAATAAGTAGAAACTCATTTAAGTCTTTTCATGTTTGCGGATTCTATACTAATACTGATTGATACCGAAAACTGACCATATAATGACACGCTTTAAGGCGCATATTTAACAGAAAACATTCAACATCGCCTTTTTTTCTCTTTCTCATTGAATGGCCAACAACCTCTATTAGGTATTTTTCAATCAAAATATTATCATCCGTAATAAAAGTATGTAAAAAATATACTTCCTATGTTTTTATTTACTTTGTGCTTCTGACATAATGAAGATTATAGACAACAAACGTGACGTTGGGAGCTCGCTGCTAAATATGCATTTTAACAGTTTTCTAAATAAAGTAAAGACGTGCGTAGGCACGAAGAATTTCGTACGATGACCTATCTTTATCACATGCACTTAATTATATTGTTGTCACGCTCGCACAGCGGCCTTCACCGACGGGCTGCGAGCGCGACGATATACTCGCTTGTGCGATAGACATAGGTAATGACGGGTCAATGTACGATATTCTAAGTAGTTGCCGTCCTAACTTTAACACAAAAAACCGTTCGCTTGTAACCTTGTTATTTACCAAAAAATCGCACCTAAGCCTAACTTCAACGGAATGTCTAATACTATTGCCCCTCCTGCTTTTGACTCTTCTGTTGCGCCCTCACAAATTCGGGGTAATCTATATAGCCGTCTTGGTTATGGTCGTCCATTTTGAGAATAGGGTCTATTAAGTTAATTAATTCGTCGTCGGCGAATATTTTTTCACCGACGGGTGGTTGTCCTTGCTGTGGTTGTTGCTTGTGTCCCTGTTCTGTGGCGTACATAGAAAAGAGACAGACACAAATGAGTGGAGCAAGCACGATCGATAATCTATGCATACTTACTTGTCTGATTTAGTAAATAGCATTGTAACCAATCTGACTAGTTTGTCATCTCGATATTTTTTTATAATCACGTCACAGAAAATATACGTTACAGGTTAAAAGGTAAAATGGAACTTATTTACACCATAAGACAAGTTAAGATGCATATTAATTGAAGTATTTATTTGTCAATCATTAGTAAATTTAAAGTAAATAAAAAGTCTCAACGGAAAAACGAAAAAAGTAACATACATTTTGATAATCATTAGTATATTTTTGTGGTTAGTTTATATTTGAGACTTTATATTTACAATTAAAAGAGGTAAAAAAACATATCGATTTACACAAATCACTACGAGTATAAAATAATCGATATATATTTTTAATACCATCCATATCATATTGCTATGGGCATGAAAATGAACAAAAATTCCAATAGCTTAAACCCCATTTTGCCAACATTAACCCAACATGGCAACACTCAAAAAACTGACATAATAGCATTAACCCAAGACAAAAACACAAAAAACAAGTCCGAATTTCGAAAAGAGCATTTAGAGCTCCAAATTTTTATGAATCCATCTCAGTTCTCGTATATTTCATCAAATTTAAAGAAAAGACGAAAACAAATAAAAAAAAATCCAATAACAAGTTGTGGGAAAAGTCGTACTCGATCGAATCGCATTTTTCAATTAATTCTATTAAATATTCTATTCTGTATGATATAGTGTCAAACCAATCTTAAACTGAACGCTCATGTCATTGTAAATTTATGTAAGTGTATACTTTGCTCTGACCCCAATTGACGAACTCCGCATGAATTTTACTGCATTTCCAGATGTCTTATTATATTGATTGATTTTATGAATTGGCCAATATTGCGCAAAGAGTCGGTAACCGCTCCAATTATCAATATCTGTTACATTTTCGGGGTAATTTAAATTTACAGTGTTAAAATATAACATAGAACTGTGTAATATAGATCTAATTATTTACTAAACCGTCAACATCATTTATTAAAGTCAGAAATGCATTCAAGACGCGTTTATTTTAAAACGGTTAAACATAATCTTACGATATACGAAACAACAAAAAATGCGTACAACTTTGCCCACCACTTTTACGAGTATATGGCAAAAACAAATAAATTGTAAAAAATATATATTATATAAGGAAAAAAATACATAATATAATTCATTTAAACTATTTTAAACGACATTCCTTCGGGCCGTTCTTGACAATTTCACGTGAGTGTAAACCGCTTAATACATTGATTTTACATCGATTTATAACATGACTCACGAAAGTTTTAATAATATGAACGGATTTTTTTTTATAGATGAGTATTAAAATAACTTACCATGCCAATGTATAAGGCTCTTGATCAGCTCACAGCCGTCCAATTTGTTGTTGTTGTCAGCGTCGTGCATCTTGAAGTAGTGGAACTGTAGCTCCTGCTCGGACATGTGCGACGTGTCGATGGGCACGTCCATGTGCTCTTGGATGTGTCTGGAATATAAATAAATAAATAATAAATATTAAGGGACAATCATACACAAATCGACCTAGTCCCAAACTAAGCAAAGCTTGTACTATGGGTACTAGACGACGATATACATAATATATATAAATACATATATAAATAACATCCATGACCCAAGAACAAATATTTTGCACAAATATTTGCCCCGGCCGGGATTCGAACCCCGGACCGCCGACTCAGTAGGCAGGTGTCTACAAACCGAGCCAAACGCGTCGTCACATACATAATTATATAATTACTACTTACTTACTTTACTTATATAATTATAAGTTGTGGTAAAAAAGTTATCTGGCAAAAAGTATGTGGCAAAATAGTCTTTGCAGCGTAAATAAAGACCAGATACACTCTTATCTACGATGCGAATTACATTTTTAATTTTAATATTTATTTACTGGATTTGTGACATCATTATCAAGGGTGATATTTCTGACGTGCCAAGGTAAAAGGCGACCTTATGCTATGGAGCTCCTATTTACAAATAGATAATACTCACTCTCTTTCCTGGTTAATGTTGGCCGGGTTTAGGAGTTGGGGATCTGAAAATAAAAATGTGTTTAAATAAAAAGCTATCTAAAAAAAAATTGGTATTTCCACCTTAAAAAGGAATCGGTAAAAATATTTTATTAAAAAACGTTAAGAACCTATCTGTTGATAGGAGTTCGGGAACATTTTGCGTAAACATGCAACTATTTTTAATTAAACTTTGGATTTCCTATATACAAATCTGAGATTTAAATTAAATGTTGATGATGACTATTGGCCGATGGCCGATGGGGCAGAAAGGCTCTTGAGTGGCGATCGCGGACCAGAAGAAGCAGCGTGGGGAGGCCCCCAACAAGCTGGATAGTGTGGGGTGGTGGCTCAGGGACACTTTACTTGTTAATTTAGAATATATTTTAGACCGAAATACAATAATTAATATGGTTGTTTGGTGGCGTCTCGTAGAGGAATCATCTAATATTTTTAATATGTCGTTCACTTGACAGTGACAGAATCTTTATTTAAACCAAATACTTCTTTATTACTGGCCTACATCCCTACAATAGACAACCTGCTTAGGATCGCGGGTAGAAATTGGATGAGGTTGGCGCAAGACCGATCGTTGTGGAGAACTTTGGGGGAGGCCTTTGTCCAGCAGCGGACGTCTATCGGCTGGTACGTATGATGAATGTTGAATAACCGTAAGGGGAGGCTATTTGGAAGGAAGACGAGGACGATGCGGAGGAAGCGGGACGGATTAGCAAAGTGACCCGACCACATTCTTAAGAAATGGGTGGATCAACTTTTTCTTGTTGTTATTTCGTCCCGTCACCCAGGAGACAAAGATTAAACTTTTTAGAAAAGCGTTGATAATTTATAATGTCGTCTGTTGACAAGCAAAAGTAACAAATACCTACTTAAAACAAAGCTCGTATCTCAATATCAATCCTCAACGTAGATACGAGGTTTTGAAGACTAGTGACAGAATTTTTGTGAGTTTTGATTGCCACCTGGCGTTATTGGTATTGTCAAGAGATATTCTAAATAAGAATGGGCTTATAACTGCTGCAATAACATTTTTGTTGAATATTGCCGCCGAAAATCGTAGTTGTAACGAGTAACCCAGGGGGACATCACCATGGCAACAAGCAACAGAAAAAAGTATATCCGGCCGGCGGAACTATACCTACATTTCGACTTTTGCGCGTCGTGCACGTTTTGACCTGTTTCGAAGTGAACGTTCACGCGGACAGATTATTAGATTCTGTTCGTAGTAACTTCGTTCACTTGCAGATAGTAGAAGTGCAGTAGATTCAACTTTTTACCGCAAAATCAAGGAAATTTACTATGCCTATTATAAAATAAGGTTTATAAAATAAGGGCCGGATAGGCCGGATACAAGTTAGTGACCGAATATTCAGTGCATCTCTATTTCTCCGCTCCGATTCAGTGGACAGGTAGCTTTTATAAAAAAAAAAAAATTTAACAAAAAAAAGAACCGACTTCAGTAAAACTAAAAAACCAAAAATAACCCGTTCAATTACAGATTACATTTGACTCACCCTTCGAAGTCGATCCCAAACCAGTCAGTTCTTATAGTTATATTATATTATATAACTATAAGAACTGACTGGTTATATTATAGCGAGGTTTGGCACCGACTTCGAAGGGTGAGTCAAATGTAACCTGTACTTGAACGGGTTATTTTTGGTTTTTTAGTTTTACTGAAGTCGGTTCTTTTTTTTGTTAATTATATTTTTTTTTTGCTTTTTAGTGATTCATATAAAAGTTCTAGTGGCCATCTGTGGTGTTCATCATCAGTTTCCTTACACCAAATCCTATTTACTGAATGTAAATTCTTGACTTTATCAATAAATTACCGAAAGCGCCGTACATGTCCCTATAACATTTGAAGAGTTCCCTCGATTTCTCCAAGATTCCATCATCAGATGACTTAGTGCCAACGGGACCAACTCGGAATTATACACTTTACATAAAAAAAAAAATTGAAAATCGGTTCACGGTTCTCGGAGATATCGAGTAACATACATACAAAAAAAAAATATTAGTTCGAATTGAGAACCTCCTCCTTTTTTGAAGTCAGTTAAAAATGGCTTACCTCCGTGATGCTCATGCTGAACTTTAATCTGCTGCTGTTGAGGAGGCGGGGGTGGTTGCTGGTACTGTTGCTGAGGGGGCGGCGGCTGCTGGTACTGCTGTTGCGGGGGTGGGGGTGGTTGCTGGTATTGTTGTTGCTGCTGGTATTGCTGCTGAAAGGACAAATGGATGAGGTTATGATATCTATTCAAATGAAAGCTCGAGTTTGTAATTCCTGTGACGCCCAAGATGCATACAATGTTTTCCCCATACTTGCGAGGAAAATAAAGTTGTAAATAGATATGTACTTATTATAGGAAATAATTTGAATCCACGTCTTCGCGGCTTTCCGGGATAGACGGCGAGCTACCAATTGTTCTATCCAAAATGGACAACTAGTCATCCAAGCATCTGGACATACGAAAGAATCTTTGGCCAAGCTGAAACGGAGCCGCTTCGCTCGCTCGGTAAATTATGGGGGAATTTTCAAGTGTGATACGTTAAATAATTATTTACCTGCTGAGGGGGCGGCGGGGGTGGCGGTTGTTGGTAGTTCTGAAATATACATAAGAACCATGAGAAAATGAAAATGGTGGACAGGTAGCTACAGGCAAATGACATGGTAGTTGCCACAAACTAGTAATATAATAAAACACATACATACAATACATTTCTTTGGTGCTTCCGTCTTCCCGGCAGCTCTTATAGTGAACCTTTAGTAGTTTTTTTTTAATAAAGTCACTTTTATCTGCTTGAGCTGTAGACTGCGCGTTTGATTTGAAATGGCTGAATTCGTAATTTTTTTACGTCTTCAACCCCAATATCGCCACCATTTTGAAAATTTTCTAAAACTTTATTGTATTTTTTTTTATAATAAACAAGGTAAGAAGCTCTAGGCGAGGACAGCTAGAAAGCGTCAGGACATCTAAACATCCTAACATACAAAATAATTTTGGGCCAAGCTGCCACATAGATACAATGCTAAAATAAGATAATTTGAAGGCCAGAGGATGATTTCAAAATGGTGTAATGAATATGGGCATTAAAATAAAATTAACATACTCATTATGAACACTTGTATGGAACTTCCAAATTACGTCGAAACCTACGTAATTTCTAAAAATACTTTTCAACCAATTTCAAATAAGATTTTTATGACTCACGCTTATTGCAGACTGTACTTTTACACACACACAAACGTTAATTGCTCATCAAGACTAATTAAATGAGCCCAACACGATGGGTCTGACTTGTGCTGTTTAGTGTGCGTCTAAGGTGTGCTCCCGGTACTCATTTTTTATACAAATCCAGTACCGGAACCGGGATTTCCCAGTTCTCGCCATACAAAATCCGAACCGGGAGCATGACCTATGTGTGTCTCAATCACAGACAACCCCCACTAGACGGAGCATGTAAGGCACATGTAAGGCGACCCGCGCGCACCAACGATATGGTACGGCAGAACATTAAAGTATGAACACGGCGGCCACCGTTTAGTTGCGTCCATGTTTATGAGGTCTCTCTACGGTTTACCCTTGTTTGGTCTAATAATTTTTTGCCTAATTTTGATTTGCCTAATTTCATTTTGTCTAAAATTACTTTGCATATTTATTCAGTTTGCCTAATATCCGTTTAGTCTAAAGTCATTTCGCTTAATGAATATTTTGCATAATCTTGTTTCGCCGAATTTTCATATTGCCTAATTTTTGTATATATAATTTCATTTTATCTATTATTCAACTAATATAATTACATTTCCAATAAACGCTATTTTGCCTACTACAATTTTTGTATAATTTCAGTTTGCCTAATTTGCACAGTATATTATTTTACGTTTTTTTTTATTACATCTTCAAGTTCGGTTCTAACCTAACCTACTTTACTGCAGCAGTTCGGTTCTGTTGTGGTCGCAGTTCTAACCTAACCTAACCCATTAAGTTCGGTTCTAATCTAACCTACTTTACTGGCAGCAGTTCGGTTCTGTTGTGGTCACAGTTCTAACCTAACCTAACCTACTTTACTGGCAGCAGTTTAGTTCTGTTGTGGTCGCAGTTCTAACCTAACCTAACCCATTAAGTTCGGTTCTAACCTAACCTACTTTACTGGCAGCAGTTCGGTTCTGTTGTGGTCGCAGTTCTAACCTAACCTAACCCATTAAGTTCGGTTCTAACCTAGCCTACTTTACTGGCAGCAGTTCGGTTCTGTTGTGGTCGCAGTTCTAACCTAACCTAACTCATTAAGTTCGGTTTTAACCTAACCTACTTTTCTGGCAGCAGTTCGGTCCTGTTGTGGTCGCAGTTCTAACCTAACCTAACCTGGTCGTTAGTTAGAATAACATTCGGCAAAATAATCATTAGTTAAAATAACATTCGGCAATATAATCATTAGTTAAAATAACATTCGGCAATATAATCATTAGTTAAAATAACTTTCGGCAATATAAGAATTAGTTTAACTAATATTAAACGAAACAAACTTTATTTGAAGTGATGATTAGACTAAACGAGTTTCGACAAAGTGATCATTTATTGAAACAATAATTATGAAAACTGAAATTAGGCATACCGTTGGTTATACTAAAAGTTGTTAGGCAAACTGAAATTAGGCAAATAATTTTTAGACAAAACAAGGGAATACCCTCTCTACACCACTTAACACTACAACTTACCATGTTATTTATTTTATTTCTTTTTTCGTTGACGTACGCATGGATCATAAACAAGGACGCAACAAAACGGTGGCCGCCGTGTTCATACTTTAATGTTCTGCCGTACCATATTGTTGGTGCGCGCGGGTCGCCTTACATGCTCCGTCTAGTGGGGGTTGTCTGTGGTCTCAATTGAAGCAAGGAATAGACCAGACCAGAGTTGAAATCTGTATCTCAGCTCTGCTTCGCTTGTGTGATGAGCAGGGAGCGAAACTTTGGTGCCGATGACAGACGTATGGCGTCAAGCTACATACAGAGTGATTTTATTTAGATTACTAGCTTTTGCCCGCAACTACGTTCGCGTGGAACTTGGAAGTATGGAAGCAACACGATAGATATCCACCTAATCACCTTAATTAATAAAAGTGATTATTAAAAGCGCCTAAGCAAATGTAAGAGCAATTGTGCTTTTGGTCTAATCGTTACATTTCCTACAGGGTCATTGATGTCATCATGAATTACTTACTCACTTGTCATTCTTTTTAGCGATAATTTCCAGGATCAAAACTATCCTATGTCCTTCCTCGGATCTTAAACTATCTCCATGCCAAATTTCATCAAAATCGATTCAGCGGTTTAAGCGTGAAGAGGTAACAGACAGACAGACACACTTTCGCATTTATAATATTAGTATAATATGGATAATCAACAGTGATCGGGGATTTCTCTGCCACAACGCGGTATTTTGTGTATATTATTTTATATGGACATGCTAATTATATTGTAATCCGGCTATCTTGGCCGAAAAAATTATTGTATTGAGATTTGATGAGATAATCATGACTATATTGATATTAAAAAATATATTTCTTTGAAATACCGCGTTGTGGCAGAGAAATCCCCGATCACTGATAATCAAACAACATTTTAATTCTAAGTGAAGGGCTAACCTAATACCTAATAAATACACCTGCCAGCCAGACACAAGAGAAGTCTGAGAGAGAAAGTTAGCTAGTAAAGTTGGTTAGTTAGTTAGTTACCTGATAGTTCTGAGGAGGGACTCCTGGGGCCACCTTCTGTTGATATTGCTGTGATATACTACACTGCAGAAAAGCAGCGAAAACTAGAAAACGCAACATGTTTCGCACCTGAAAATTATATTATGAATTAATGACACTACGAACTGGTTTCTTAATTCACTATTACGATTGTAAATGCAGAATTATTTAAGAAAATATGAAATCAAATGTTTAGTAACCTACGCGTCAACCGTATTAAATCCGAAGTTAATTAAATTAGATTCTGGATGTAAGCTACGTGGATATTATGGCGATAAAATGCTTATCGGAAATTCCGATAATGTAAGCTGATTTAGAAATCGCAAGCGTTTCGAAAAAGTGTAACTTCAAACAAATCGACACGTCACGTCAAACGTAAACGTCATTTGACATTTCAACATTTGCAGCGTTTCGTTACTGCGTCACAAAATTAAAATGATGCTCGCTGTATTTTCTTTGATATGAACATAAACAAACATGGTTTATTGCAGGTTTATTGTTCTTTACAAACATTGAGGTATTATTACGTCAATGTTTACAAAGTTAATAGTGGAGTTATTTAGGAAAACATTTTTGTATGAAATGCTGTGGCACAACGCACGTGTTGCTGCTGCAGCGCCATGCGCTAAATCTGAAACATTTTCATGCGAAGAATACTTGGTCGCATCGCTTCGCTTCAACGTGCGCGCTCACATTTTTTAATCCTGCGCGAAACCCTTCTAAGATTATTTTTCAGGTGGGGCCTGGGTGAGGCCTGGCCATGGCCTATGAGTTGAAATCAAGAATTTTTATGGGTAGCCCAAAAGCCTGGGGTGGACACTAGGCCATATTGGGGTGGGCACGGCCCACCCGGCCACCCCCTAAAGGCCCTAAATACGCCTATGTAAAAAGGTTCTGTATAAATTATGTATACTTTGTTTAACACTGGCTGAATTACGTCGAAAACTTTGCTTAAAGCCATTAAAACTAATTTAAAAAGTATTCCTTTTTTTCTTTTGCGGCATTACGTGAATCCAGCCAGCGACTTATATTTATGATAAGGAGTCTTAAAGGTTTTATTCAGTTTATTTTGAAATAGTTTAAGAAAGGTGAATAAGTTTGAAAATACTTATCTTGGGAATATCGGATTTAGTTAGATACTCCTATTTAGAATTGGTTAAGTTGGTTCTGTCGGCAGCAGCACGCAGCAGTCAAAAAATAATGTCCTGAACATGCGGTATGGTCTTAGCCTATCCAGCAAGACATCATAAAAAAAAGCAGTCAAATGTCAATGTCATTATTGTATTTTATTTGTCATTGTCATGAACTTAATGTGTGACTATGTTGTTGATGGAATTTCTGAAACATTGCATTTGGTTTTTATTTCCAAATCAAATTATCACTAGAATCATATATAGAGCTGCTTAATAAGTTATAAAGAAAGTCGACATAAGCTACTTGGCGTTTGATTCCGAATAAAACAGTTCTTCGTAATAAACAGATGGTGCGGTATTGAAGTGCGTATTTCATAAATTAACTAAAGAATTCTCAATATTATTAACAGGCAAATGATGCAGTAAGTATATCTTTTTATTTTTTTACCTAATCAGAACCCCATTTTCGAGTTTTTCGTTTATGTATGCAACTTTCTAAGCTAGTATGTACTTGCTGAAAAATGGGGAATAATTATGTAGAATGATGCATACAATGAAATTTATTCCAATAAAGATATAAGCTCACTTTTACGATAAAACTGTAGTCATGTTAGAATAAGTAGGTTTGCAGTTGTGAAAGGGTAGTAGTGATTTTCGGCTAGATTTTTTGACAGAACAAATACTTTGCTGAAGGGATTAGACCTTTTGAGATGGGATGTTTTGCAAATGGGGTGTTTTACACAATGCACTGTTTTCAAAGAATATGTTTTCGGAATGGGATGTCATTTTGGTGCAGGAATAGTTTGCGAGTGAGACCTTACAAGCCTTCCTTCATTTCTTGTCTCTGCAGTTTTTTATTTACTTCTCTTTAGACAGGTACTAAAGAACCTCTCAGGCAGTTGAATTTTTGGTTTTTAAATATTACCCCTTCTATAGTCAATAGAAGTAAATAGCTGGGACAGATTTTAACCAATTTTTGCGGATATTGGGATATCTGTACATTTAAACAAGATTTTTTACCCAACTATTGTGAAGAATTGTGTGCACAAAGTTGCGGTTTAATAAACAACTTATTTACTTTCTTTGCAGATGATGTAGAGAAGTTACTATGCAATATGGCATTAGAAGCTGTGCGTTTGAAGAACAACTCCAACTGTGAGTCTGTTCGTGTGAATGTAGTGGTATGTCCCAATGATGAGAGGAAAAGTGAGGCCGCGTTTGAGAACCGATCCAACTGGGAATCCGTGGGATGCATAGTGGAACATGAGACGAAAAGAAAAGCAATCTTTGAGAACCGATCGAAGTGGGAACCAGTAGACATAATGGATCGGGCCATTGAAGAGGCAAAAAGAGAGACGAAGTTTGAGAACTGGGAACCAGTTGGTGACATAATGGAGCGTGCCATTCAAGAGGCAAAAATACAGACAATGTTTGAGAACCAACGTAACTGGGAGCCAGTAGATGAAGTGGAATGTGCCAATGATACAAGTGAGAATCCGAACTGGGAGCCAGTTGAAGTAAAATGTGCCAATAAAGACGAAAACAGAGATGAACTATTTGAGAATGACCGTAACTGGGAGCCAGGGAGAGACGTTGGTCATGATAATCTTGAATCAAGAGAGGCAAAGTTTGAGAGTGATTCCAACTGGGAGCCAGTTGATGATCATGCCAATCACGAGACAAATAAGTCAAAGTTTGAGAACAATCCCAACTGGGAGCGCGTTGATGATGAAATGGAACGTTCAAATGATGAGGCAAGCAAGGAGACAATGTTTGAAAACGAACCTAACTGGGAACCCGTGGCAGACATAGTCGAACATAACAATAATCAGTCAAAGCAAGAGACAATGTTCCAGGTTCTACCGAAACAGTGTATCAAGGAGAATCCGAACTGGGAAGAGACAAAGTCGATCGGAGATATTTTTTTAAATCATCATCAGATTAAGGGAGATTTTGTGTTGAGCTCTGAGTTGCTACAGTCGTCAAATTTATATTTTACAATACAAGGTCTGGTTTTTGATATTATTGTTCAATCAGCTTTTGAATTTGCCATAATACGGTCCAACTTTGCCCATGCGAGTTATTTTCTCTGCTGTGCGAAATATCATTTCAAATTGGATTCAAGGTTCACTTCTTAATTTCTTAATCAACATAACATAATACTTGTTTATTTGTTAATGGCTATTATGTGTTATGATTTAGGGCAAAGTTAAACAGTTTTAACAGTTCTTTGACTTGGGCCACTTCTTAAACAAACTTACTCTAAAAAAAATGGACGGCAATGTTACTATGTAAACTCCTTTGTACCAGAAAGCATTTCTTGCTTTATCAATTTTAGTATACACTGTTTTTTTTACGTATAAGTGCCTAGACCGCTAGCGAAAAACCGTCCGCAGACACAAGACAATGTGGATAATGGTATTTTATCGTCATGATTTGCCATCTTTGTTCCCTTGGATTTGGGGATCACAATTTAAAGATATTTTGCATCAAGTACAGCAATCTAAAGTATGCGAAGATAATGGTGTAATTATTAACATAAACAACCCCTTGTGTTATTTTGAAAACAAATTACTCGTTTAATTTTTTAACAACAATAAAATCATGATAATTCTCTGGGGCCCGCCAGCAATATTAATAACCTTACCAATTAACTTTCAGGTCAACCTCACCAGTCAACATTAAACGAATACCAGACAGAAATCGGAGAGAGACGGTTCATAGAAATTAACAAAGGCACTCCTGGCAAAGTTGTACAAATACCTATATCAATACTACAGGATCCTGGCTTCAATGGTCAAATGCCTTTCGAAATCCCAGTACCTCCTCTTATACCTTTAACCAATAAAAGAAATTCAAGTACAAGTAAGCAAAGTCTATCAAAACCAAATGAAAGCCAAACACAAGCGGAGCGAATAGGTAAGCTTCCAGAATCAATATTACCTGATTTAAATGCTGATAATTCAATTGAATTGCCTCCTCTTGTTCCAATACGCAAGAAATATAAATCGAACGTGGAAACCGATAAAATACAATCATGTGCAGACAAATGCTGTGATAAAATACATACAGAAACGTCAATTTTTAAGAAACCTACAGTGTTACAAAAAGATGGCGATTCTAAATCTGAATGTAACGTGCAAACAGCGCAAAAGAAACAAAAAAATCGCCCTAAAAAATTCCCATGTTCGAAATGCGATTTCATAGCGGACCATTCATATCAGCTGAAAATTCATATATCTTTGACACACGACGCCAACAATCAATTTAAGTGCAACTACTGTGATTATAAAAGTAAATATAAGAAAGCGCTGTATCAACACCAAAAGACTCACACGGAGTTTAGATGTAACCTATGTGACTACACGTGCAGGCAGAAATCTAACTTAAAAATTCACCAAAGAACGCACAAAGTAGCAAAAGAGACGCTAGTACCTGAAGCGCCTCGCACAATCCACGGCGCCTTTCGCTTCTGTTCAGGAAATTCGACGGGCGTTCGTAGTCAGTCGCACGCGGTCAGTCGCGCGCCCCACACTTACACAAGTAACCAATAAAATGCAGTTTTCAAGCAGTGCAGATAAAGACAGAGGACATTATTCTGTGCCCCTGCAAACAAAAGTCTTACCTATAATTTCACCTAAAAAAATGTGAGAAATTCACGGTAGTATATAGTGGTAATTTCTTTTTATAAATTTGTGAAACATTTATTGGTGTTTCCACCATTGATACAAAGATCAAAGCACAAAGAAGCACAAAGCTAAGGTGTAAAGCCTTCCAAATAAACAATACAAAGATACCTTAGGAAATTTTCAAACGGTCGCCTAGCGTTGAGGTGGTGGAGTATTTATTTATTTATATTTATTTATTTATCGAAGCCAAATTTAATTTAATATAAAATTTTCACGGTCCAAAATATTTTTAATTAAGTCTTGCCATTGTATTTTGTCGGATATGGTCGTATTTATATTTTTGTCTCAACATTTTTCACTGTACCTATTAAAAGAGCAATGTGCGACGGAATACGATGATGAAACTTTGTGCACTGTATATATTTTTTCAGTGAATATGTAGGTGTATATCAACAATGTAAAAATTCACTAAGTCCTACAAATGTACACACTGAAAGTGTGTTTAGCCAAAGTCGCACCATTTATAGCCTGACAAGTTGCGGTTTAATCCTGAGATAGTGGCGCTACAAACAGCTGTCAATGCTGTCATACGGCATGAACTTTTGACGGCACGGTTGGCTCAGTTTGTAAAGACCTGCCTACTGAGCCGGCGGTCCCGGGATCGAATCTCGGCCAGGGCAAATATTTGTGTGATGAACTCGAATATTTGTGCTTGGGTCATGGTTGTTTTATGTATTTAAGTATATATATATATATATCTATATAAGTATGTATACTGCGTCTAGTACCCATAACACAAGCCTTCTTGAGCTTAATGGGACTAGATCGATTAAAGTGGGTTGTCTGATATTTGTTTATTTATTTATTTATTTATGAACTATCAGTAGTGGTATGTTGACAACCAATTTCAGAACATTGTTTACCAGACCGCTGGATCGCATTGGATCCTTCCCTCTTCTGATAAAATCAATATTGACTCGTATTGGAAATAACTTTTCTTGCATGTCTGTGGATAGTTTTGGCTTTATTATGCGAAAGTATTTTGAAATTCGTGGAATATTTAGCTCTGTTTCCTCTTTGCTTACATCAGTGACATTCGATAACTGTCAACATCGGTTGGCTAAAAATTAAAGGGTAAATTAACATCAATAAAAATCCGCAATATGGCGTAGGCCGAAAAACAACTTGTCGGCCTATAAATTTAGTATAACAGTTACTGTCTACATAGGAAAACATAATAATGTACCTACAGATGTAATTAATATTATTTTGCGTGTTATCGTATATTGTCGGAAAAGTAAATATCGGTAATATAAAGGTAATTATCGTGTTCTTTTATTAGCTTTTGTGAATAAGACTGAAATAGAAACATAAATTTGAAATTATCTTACAAATTACGATTTAAAATATTTCTCACTAAGTATGTCTATAATACCCATACCGAATAATATAATTAGCATAAGAAAAAACAAACTAGATAGCAGTTTTTTTTTTTTCAAAGAATTGTGTATTGTTATTTTTTATATACAACTTCTTTAGATGAAGTTTTTCGCATATCTGTAAAGAGCATCTCTGATATTGCTATGCCCAAACCAAGGGTACCTGATACGATCTCATTTTTGAGTCAATCACCTGTAAAAAAGCAAATTAAAACTACACAATGTCATTGTTAATGCAAAAAAAGGATCTCATTTATATGTTAAGTTCGCAATTAGGTAAGCTATGATATTGTTTTTCACTGTTTACTTTGAACAACTCGATCTTGAAATATGTGATGTCGTAATTGAATGTTGTGGTAATCATAGAAATGAAAATGTAGGATAGCTCAACTAGAAATAAGATAATTATGTTATTATTTCTTTACATTTTATGCATGTCTAAGAAATAACTATATATGAAAGTCGCGTTACTTTGCTCACACATTAAAACCAATTTTAATAAACTAACTAATACATAAAAACTAAATTTAAGACCAGGTCACTTCATTAAAATCGATTTAAATGTGTGGGCAATGTTACCTTATAATTGTACTTTGCGCGCAGTCAGGCACATAGATGGTTCATAAAAGGCCACGTCACTGTTAGGTTGTGCGTCCACCAGAATACCCACATCAAAGGTTGCACGGCGATGCACTAGACTAACAGATTAAGGGCGAATCTTTAGCGCTTTTACGGCGTTTTTGCGTCATTCTTATCTCGACAAATGTTATGTCAGATGATAAAAGTTATTTATTCTTATGAATTCGAAAGACACCGGAGTCTGGAGTCTTATTTTAGTTTGATCGCAATTATAGCATCTTGTTCTTCCACTTGGTAATAACACAAGGTTTTTTTTCTTATGAATTGACAAAATGTAGCAGGAATATTTCAAGGAAAAAAAAAAGTTATAAGGGCATTACGCCTTATAGACGAATGATTTCGATCTCTTTATTTAGCTTGTTGTTTAGCCTGTTTGTTGTTGTTTTTTTTTAGTCAAATAATTGTTTTTTTATTTCTTATTTTCTAGTCATTATAATATAGCTAAAAACTTAAATCAATGTGTAAATAGGTACATGTTTTTTTGTGTATTTAATAATGAGATATTGATATTTTATAGTGAAACAAGGGAATCAGTGAAACACCCAATTCACCAAAGTTCGAATTGGCGGTGCAATAATATAGCGAACAATGAACATGTAGGTAAAAAATGTGTGAGCGTATCCACCAAAGCTGTGGATTAAGAGGCCTTATTCCTTTTTAATTTTTTTTTTTTTCATATTATGCCAAATATAGCGATAATTTCAACCAACTTTTTGAAGTGAATAATACTTTTTCCCAAGTTCTAGGTAGTGACATAGCTATTTCATGCTTTCGTTGCGTGCAGTCGAAAATAAGTTGTAAAAACTATTTTTTCGCGTGAATATTTTCAATGTCGACTAGTTTTTGAAACAAAAATTATCAATGAATAATTTAAACTGTAGGTTTTAAATATATACCAATACATCCCAATAGCCCTGTTCTAGGTAGTGACATCAATAGTATGTTAAGAAACATGTTTGATCATAGAGAAAAATGTCTAAAACAATTAGCATTTTAAAAGGAATAAGGCCTCTTAAGAAAATAATGTATGTATATTGGTGGATTTCGTCCTCACAGACTGCTTAACTCTAGACCTAGAGCTCTGCGCCACAGAGACGCCATGGCAAAGTTGCCAGCTATGTATATCACACAAAATGTGGTAAGGAAAAAAATCAACATGGCCCAATGATCATAAAAGCCGAAAAAACCTCACGTGATTTGTGCACAAGCCCTAAAGAGCTTATCTTTGAAAAATAACCGTTTTTTTTTGTTGCTTTCCTCCATTTTTCCTAAAGTGAGCTTCTATTGATGAGTAAAACAATCGTATTTTGGGGCCATGTTTTCAAGATAGATAAGCTCTTTATGGCTACATGGATGGCGTTGCCAAGAGCTAAAAGCAAGCGTTACAGCCCGGCCATGACTTCGGGCGACCAGCGGAGCGGTGAGCGGCGGTCATAGGGTGTGATGCTTCCTGCCCACGCCACAGACGCAATTTGAATCCTGATTATTGTAAACAAATGTTCAAGATATGTACATAATTTGTACGTCATTTAAAAAAAAAGTACGATAAACGTTTTGGAGATTTTGAACAAAATTAGTGGCGTGGGCAGAAAGTATGGTTCCTAGCCACGCCACCTAAAATAGCGCAGTAGGACTGTTGATTGTTATTTTTATAGTGTTAAATAATTGTACGAAAATTGTTCGTCCTGAATATAAACAACCCGCCGTCCAACCGTCCGTCCGTCCGTCACCAGACTGTATCTCATGAACAACATGTATCAAGTCATAGCTAGAGAGTTGAAATTTTCACAGGGGGTGTATTTCTGTTGCCGCTATACGACAAACACTAAAACATAATAAAAGTAATATTTAAGGGGGGCTCCCATACAACAAACATGATTTTTGGCCGTTTTTGGTACGGAACCCTTCGTGCACGAGTCCGGCTCGCACTCGGACGGTTTTTTTTATATACATCAAATCTTTTTTTGTGCGACAAAGCAAGGTCGATTTAAGATTTTATAGAATAATTTTACGTATATTGTTCGCCTTGAAAACAAACAAAATAATACGTAAATAGGTGTACGAAATAAAATATAAATATTTGATTTTAATTAATTTAATTAACAAAATAAATTCGGATCCTCTCCGTTAGCCCGAAAAACTTTCTTCCTAATTATTCATTAGCCGTAATTTTACAATTCCGGATTTTCATAATCCTTTATATCATAAAACCGAATTCACAGTAGCCCTAATATAACATGAAATTTAGTATCAGTAATGATTAGGTTTAATTATAATTAGGAATAATAATCATTTGTTTATTTAAGCGGTGGTAGCCTAGTGGTTAGGGCATGCGACTTTCAATCCGGAGGTCGCGGGTTCGAACCCGGCCCGTACCAATGAGTTTTTCGAAACTTATGTACGGAATGTCATTTGATATTTACCACTCGCTTTTCGGTGAAGGAAAACATCGTGAGGAAACCACCTATAAGCCCAATAAGGCCTAGTTTCCCCTCTGGGTTGGAAGGTCAGATGGCAGTCGCTTGCGTAAAAACTAGTGCCTACGCCACATCTTGGGATTTAGGTAGCCGACCCCGATTGAGAATTCATTCTCAAAAAATGGGATAAAGGAGGATGATGAATCATTTGTTTATTTCATATTATTGTACAGTCGCCATCAGACATATCGCAGCATATAAAGCGTCCATAAATATATGAACATGTACTGTAACGCCCTGTCAATAAGAGTCGTGTTCACATATTTATAGACGCCTTATATGCTTCGATATATCTGATGGCGACTGTACTTGATATTTAGTTCATGTAAATATTAGAGCATTTGACATTTAGGTGTAACAATATTACATCTAATGAAAATTATACCTAACGTTGTTAGTTGTAGTAAAGTTAGCACTAACGTTATCAGGGCAAATCAAAAATTTATTTCTGTGCCACAAGGGCACTTCCACATGTCTTTTGCATATACGGAATTTCGGAGTCCGCTATTAAGAGGAAAGCCGAAAGAAACTCAACAGTAAGCATTTTTTTCTTAAATAAACTTAAAACATTTTCTATAAGCAAATTACAGTATTACAAAATTGTAAGTATAATTTTTCTTAGAGATTAAATCCCAAGATGTGGCGTAGGCACTAGTTTTTACGCAAGCGACTGCCATCTGACCTTCCAACCCAGAGGGGAAACTAGGCCTTATGGGGCTTAGGTGGTTTCCTCACGATGTTTTCCTTCACCGAAAAGCGAGTGGTAAATATCAAATGACATTTCGTACATAAGTTTCGAAAAACTCATTGGTATTACGGGCCGGGTTCGAACCCGCGACCTCCGGATTGAAAGTCGCATGCCCTAACCACTAGGCTACCACCGCTTAAATAAACAAATGATTATTATTCCTAATTATAGGTAATTAAACCTTATCATTACTGATACTAAATTTCATGTTATATTAGGGCTACTGTGAATTCGGTTTTATGATATAAAGGATTATGAAAATCCGGAATTGTAAAATTACGGCTAATGAATAATTAGGAAGAAAGTTTTTCGGGCTAACGGAGAGGATCCGAATTTATTTTGTTAATTAAATTAATTAAAATCAAATATTTATATTTTATTTCGTACACCTATTTACGTATTATTTTGTTTGTTTTCAAGGCGAACAATATACGTAAAATTATTCTATAAAATCTTAAATCGACCTTGCTTTGTCGCACAAAAAAAGATTTGATGTATATAAAAAAAACCGTCCGAGTGCGAGCCGGACTCGTGCACGAAGGGTTCCGTACCAAAAACGGCCAAAAATCATGTTTGTTGTATGGGAGCCCCCCTTAAATATTACTTTTATTATGTTTTAGTGTTTGTCGTATAGCGGCAACAGAAATACACCCCCTGTGAAAATTTCAACTCTCTAGCTATGACTTGATACATGTTGTTCATGAGATACAGTCTGGTGACGGACGGACGGACGGTTGGACGGCGGGTTGTTTATATTCAGGACGAACAATTTTCGTACAATTATTTAACACTATAAAAATAACAATCAACAGTCCTACTGCGCTATTTTAGGTGGCGTGGCTAGGAACCATACTTTCTGCCCACGCCACTAATTTTGTTCAAAATCTCCAAAACCTTTATCGTACTTTTTTTTTAAATGACGTACAAATTATGTACATATCTTGAACATTTGTTTACAATAATCAGGATTCAAATTGCGTCTGTGGCGTGGGCAGGAAGCATCACACGGTCATAGGTAGGAGCGGAAGGTGATTCGCTCACTCCTATGGCCGACGCTCACCGATCCGCTGGCCGCGCGAAGTACTGGCCGGGCTGTTAAGCTTTAGCTTCCATACGTACATATAAAGGGTGGGCCCTGTAACAGGAGCAATAAATTAAAACATAGATTCGTCCCTTGAAACTAAACAACATTTGTTAAGCAACTTCTGAAAATAACGTGTATTAAATGACATTTTGTAGAATAAAGTTTAGACAAAGAAGCAATGTATTGCGAAATGTCCGATATTAGTAGAGTGACAGCTATGTCAATGCTCAGGGAATGTCAACGTTGGACGACATACATTAAAAATACTATTTACTTTGTTTGAAATAATAAAATTTTGAAAACTGTTTTTTTTTTAAAGTTGCTGAACAAATGTTGTTCAGTTTAACGAGTAAAATCAATGTTTTAATTTTTTGCTTATGTTGCAGGGCCCACGTTGTATATTCCAATGTTTTCTTTGGATACATACTGTAGCTGGGGACGTCGCTATAGCGTCCCAGTGAGGCAGGGGACTTCATAGAAAAGCTGACCAAAGGCAGGGGATTGCCGGCTCAGGGTGACTTCGTCCACAATCCCATGTAGTCAGCATACATTCCTAAATCGTCATCTTCACATTCCTATAAGGTCCACAGTTTTTTTGGTTCTGTCCCAACTCGGCCACTTTTATAACGTTTTACGGATTCTAGTTACCTACTCCGTGTCGAAATGGGGGTGTGGACGAGTAGGGACTGTGGTCAAAATAGGAATGTTGACGAATCGGAACAGTGGACTACAAGTTAAGAAATAGGATTGTAGAAGCGGTCCTGAGCCGGATAGCCCGAACATTCATATATTTAATAATAGGGTTGGTATCGTAAATCAGTGTAAAATCTAGATATAATAATGTTTACCGTCTTTTTATTATCAATAAACATTAATACCAAAGATATACAAAGAATTTTTATTTTTCTATCTGAAATTGGTATGAAATGCACATTTCTGGAAATTTTAAGTTACCGTAATGTGCATACCAATTGTAATGAAATAATGGACTTTTCTCAAACATGCAATGAAATGTCGTCATAACGTGCGTTATAACAGGCTTCGAAGTATCACGTTTCGGGCGGAACAACTCGAGAGAACTGTAAAGGAATTTCATACAAAATTTAAGGCCAGAAGGAAGTTTTCATTTCATTGCACATGTTTGAGTGATAAGAAGCCGGCAAGTTCTTCTTTCCCGGCGTCTGCAGTAATGTACTATTATTTTCTAAGTCGGCCACTTTTGCATGTCTGGATGGCATTGGCACGAGGAAACCAGTTGAAAAGACAGCTACAAAAAGATCAGCAGCCTCGAAACGAGTTATTTTAGCGGAAACATTCGCAGAGCATTTCATAGAATAGAGTATACAATTTAACTACAATTATTACAAGTAAGCTTATGTAATTACTACAAGTAAGTACAGTAAGTTATTACAAGTACATAAGGTTCACTTTGTCATCTATACCAAAAGTCGCGTAAGCGAGACAGTGGTAAGTGTTGTGTAGGGCTAATGTGCATTTTAATAAGCATTTTAATTTAAGCACATATGACGCAGAGAGCGCTGCAGTAGCGTAGAATTATGGAATCAAAGATCTGGTGTGACTTAACGATGTGATAGCTCAGCTGGGAGAGAACTACGCCGGAAACGCAGGGTCGTAGGTTCGAGTCCTGCTTACATTGCAGTGGATCACTTTTTAATTTTCTTTCATGATTTACCTTTGTGTCGATATTTATAAAAATTAAACAATTAACAAAACAAACGTCATTTTCTCATCATATCAATTTATTTACGTATATGACTACTTGCTATTGCATTATTGATCCTAATTAATTACCCTTATACATTTTCGTTTAACAAGTTTTTTGTTTCATCCACTCAATCAATTGTTGCTCTTTGGAAGACTGATTATTTTCGTAATACTTTTATGTTATAAGTTTAATTTAATCTAGTGCCCTCTGTGTGCCAGAGCAGCAATCCCATTTACCTTTATCGAAAAGTGCGGCGTTTAAACAAAGACTATTCTCGTACGGACCGCATCAAAATCAGCTGACAAATTTACTACTGACATATGTCAAATTGCATACTAAAATTGTGACAAATTTTATATGCTGGCTGTGGCTAGGTATAAATATTAGTATTTGAATTGAATACCTTGCGCTGTGTATTTTGTTATAATTATAAATTAATACACTCTGGCCTATGATGGTTGCTTATAGCACGAGATAAATAAGTGGCAAAGCATCCGTCACGTTTTGAAGAAATGCGAGTGTGAGTGACAGATACTTTGTCACTTATTTATCACGTGAATGCAAACCATCATAGACCCCGTGGTAGTCCAAAACTAGCTGGACGTTGATACTCGAACCATGACTGTGACATAAGATAATATTTTGACTCCGTCAATCTGCACTCGGTTGATTACAAAGTATCTAGTCAAAATGTTTCTTAAGATGTTTTTTTAAGTTACTCTTGTCATGGTTCGTATAACCGCAGTGATCACAAGCATATTTGTATTCGGGATCGTGACTCCTCTGATGTTTTAACAGATTACTTCTACACCGACACTTATAGCCACAAATGTCACATTTATATGGCTTTTCATTTGTATGTATTCTGTTGTGTATTCTTAGATTCTGTTTTTCACGGCATCTGTAACCACAAATGTCACATTTGTGCGGTCTCTCGTCGCTATGGATCATCTTATGACGTTTCAAGCCAGATTTCAGCCTGCTACTGAATCCGCACTCACAAACGAAAGGCTTTTCATCGGTGTGTCTCATTTCATGTTTCAGTAAATTATGTCTACTACTACATCTGTAGCTGCACTGATCACATTTAAAAGGTTTCTCACCCGAATGTTTTCTTAGATGAATTGTTAAATTGCCTTGTTTGTAACATTTATATTTACATTGGTTGCATTTCAAAGCTCTTTCACTAGCATGTATCTTCTGATGTGTTATTAACCGTCCTTTCATGTTGCAAGCAAAACTGCAATAGTCACACTTAAATGATTGCTTACTATGATTCTCTTGGTGTTTTATATAAGTACTTTGCTTGCTGCATTTAAAACTGCAGTCATTGCAAGTGAAAGATTTCTTCGAGTGCATTCGTTGGTGCCGCGACAAATCACACAGCCTTACACACATATAAGAACACATATTGCATTTAAGTTTCTCATTCCTATGCGTGGTTTGGTGTCTGACTAACTCCGCCTTTATCCTGCAAGTGTAACTACATTGATTACACTTGAAAGGCTTTTGTCCTGCATGAATCATGTGGTGACGAGCTAGAGACGTTTTATACCTACAACTATAGCTACAATCGTTACATTTGAAAGGTCTCAATCCACCATGTTTTCTTCTATGTATTGATAGCACGTCTTTTCTACTGCATCTGTAGTCACATTGGTTACATTTAAACGGTTTCTCACGTGAGTGTGTCTTTAAATGATTGATCAAATGTTCTTTTCTTTTTGCTGCGTAATCACATTCCGCACAAGCATAGTATACAAGTCCATGTTGAACCTTTTTATGACTTAAAAGTAGTAATTTATTGTCAAATAGACAATCACATTTATTACAGACATAATGATTAAGGCTTGACTTATCCTCTAATAAATGGTGACTATCAGGTTGCTCTGTATTAGACTCATCGCGTATAAAATCATTTTCCAGTTTGTTATCGTTTTCTGTACATTTTCCATTATCATTTATTAAGCTGTCTTGCTTATCTTCCGGACTGTCAAGTTTTTCCACCTTGATTTCTGTTTCGTATTTATTTAAACTTTGTTCACTTGGCCTGTTCGCTTCACCTGGAACATAAACATTTTGAAAGTTAGAATTAGAAAGCTAAGGCCCTTAGCATACTGGCGATTTGCGGGCAAGATGAGAGCAAAACGAGTGTGCAGCGAGTACGCCGCGAGCTTTCGATTTCGAGAGCTGTTGCTAGCGAAAATTGCTATAACTATTCCATATTTATTTCATAAAACATTACGAGTATATGACGAAATATTACTTAACAAACCATATATTTACGCTCGTAAATCGGTAAAATACGACACACGACAAAAAAAACAAATTCAACAAACGCAGTGTGTTGTTAAAACTTGTGCAATATTCATTGAATTTCTTAGGATAGTTTTTATTTTATATATATAAAAAAAAGTAAAATATATACGATACCACAATTCTTTATTGCACACCAACAAAAAATGTTACAAGTGAAACCTTAATTTATAAATGGTAGACAATAGGCGGTCTTATCGCTAAAGAGCGATCTCTCCCAGACAACCTTTGGGTAGAAGAATGAGCAAAAAAAACAATGAAAGAGTGGTGAGATAAAAAATTAAAAATATAATGTATAGGTAGGTACATTACAAATATAAACACATAATAAAAAGTTAAAAACGTAACCTAGGGTAGGGTGCTGGCAAGTGGCAGCCTGCTATCTGACGATGCGCACCGTGTTCAGGAGTAGCGCTTTCTGATTCCGACCCATGATCCAGCCATCTAGCAAAGTCTCTTAAGGTGTTCGTCGAGACTTCGCTATAAGATCGTTCGCCGAAACGACATAAAAGTAAAGTTGGTAAATAATGATGGTGATGGGTTTCTGTAGCTGCATAATATGTGTAATACGTCACCATCCGGACGAAAACTGTCTATCTTCATGAAAATCGCAAAGTCACATTGCGGGTTAAAATAATTTGCTTAGTACAAGTACGAGTACCGAGCACATTATTTGAATCCAGTTCATTTCATTAGTTACCTTGTGCCTCTATAAAATTATTCATGGATAATTAAATAAATTGTAATTGAAAATTGTTTTTCAATACCATAAGGTGAGGGTATTTGAGATACCAGGGGCTATGGTAAAGGTTTTAAGTCCTAACATATAGTACGAGAGCCCACGACCAAAATTTTTGTCTCATAGCAATACGGCCAAAACCGCATTAAATCGATAGATACGATTATCCTGAACTCGAAAATACCAATATCAGACATTTTCCGCGTAGCGTTTGATCTGACCGAATTTTCAAAATTGTCAAAGAATTTTACCGAACTGCATCATAGCAATATGTCTGATTTGCAGACTGTAGTTGAATGATAGTTCTGAGATACCGGAAACATATTTTTCAGACGTTAGTGGTGTAGCGCAAACCCGTAAAATCACTTAAAAAAATTAAAAATGAGACAAAAAAAATGTCTCATAGCAATACGTCTGAAAATCTTTTTTATTAGTAAATTTTGGTTATTTGATGCGAACAAAACTATTTTCAGACGGAAATGTGAACGCATTAAATTTTGAGACCGTTTTGAAAATGTTAACAAATTTTACCGATCGGTATCATAGCAATATGTCTGAAAATTGTTGGACATGATAAAATAAGTTGTCCACATGTGCAAAAAATTTATATCAGACAAATTAAGTGTAGCACCTTCTCTATCAGACAACTTTTCGATACTCAGATATCATTTAAAAATCGTATTGAGGCATCTTGAATTTTCTGTTACAAACCAATGAATACGTTGCGACCCTGAATTTATTAGATGATAATTAACAAAGAATTTACCCGAAACCGTAACATTGAAGTTGAAGGACTGAAATAAATCGCACAAAAGGAAACTGAGATATAGATACGACGACACGATAGACATAATATATAAATACATATATAGATAACATCCATGACCCAAGCACAAATATTCGAGTTCATCACACAAATACTTGGCCTGGCCGGGATTCGAACCCAGGACCGCCGGCTCAGTAGGCAAGTGCTTTAAAAAGTGAGCCAACCGCGTTGGCATATTGTACACAAGCACGTCAAAAACAATACCCTCAAATAGAAATGCTTATTAGAAAATATTGCAGAGAGGTGTGAGACAAGGAGATGTAATATCTCCGAAGCTCTTCACCAACACAATGGAAGACGCCTTCAAGCTCTTGGAATGGCAAGGACTTGGCATCAACATAAATGGCGAGTACATCACGCACCTTCGGTTTGCTGACGATATCGTGGTCATGGCGGAGACGCTGGAGGATCTCGGTATAATGCTGGATGATCTCAACCGAGTATCCCAACAGGTAGGCCTTAAGATGAACATGGACAAGACGAAGATCATGTCGAATGTCCATGTAGCACCCACCCCAGTATTGGTTGGGAACTCGGTCCTCGAAGTTGTCGACGAATACGTCTATCTGGGTCAGACGATCCAATTAGGCAGGTCCAACTTCGAGAAAGAGATCAATCGACGGATTCAACTCGGATGGGCAGCGTTCGGGAAACTGCGAAGTGTCTTCTCGTCCAAGATACCTCAGTGCTTGAAGACAAAAGTCTTCAACCAGTGCGTGTTACCGGTGATGACCTACGGAGCCGAGACGTGGTCTCTAACTATGGGCCTCTTAAGGAAGCTCAGAGTCACTCAGCGAGCTATGGAAAGGGCTATGCTCGGGATCTCTCTACGTGATCGAATCAGAAATGATGAGATTCGTAGACGAACTAATGTCACCGACATAGCAAACAGGGTTAGCAAACTGAAGTGGCAATGGGCAGGGCACATAGCTCGAAGAACCGATGGCCGTTGGGGCAGAAAGGTTCTCGAGTGGAGACCACGTACCGGCAAGCGCAGCGTAGGACGGCCACCCGCAAGGTGGTCGGACGACCTGGTCAGGGTTGCGGGGACTCGCTGGATGCGGGTCGCTTCTATCCGGCCCATGTGGAAGTCAATTGAGGAGGCCTGTGTCCAGCAGTGGACGTCCTATGGCTGAAATGATGATGATGATGATTAGAAAATACTTTGCTTTGCTTAGTCACAACGAGGACATAGTTACATAAGACTAAAAGAATCAAATAAAAAAATCGTTAGTATTCAACTCCAGAAGAAATTAAAACGAAAATAGCTTAAAGTGTCGAATACCGTTTATTGATTAGATGTGGATTCGTTTTTCAAAAGTTTCTCTTGTATAGATAAATAAAATTTTGATTGAATATATTAGATTTGTTTTATTGTACTACCTATGTTTCTACATGAATAACTTAAAATTAATGCCGTTTAAATATTTTTCACCGTTGGTTAAAATTCTCCCACATTTTAAAGTTTGAGAATCTGTGAACAGCATGATGACGTAGGCTTGTGTCAGTCACGTGGTTCGCGAGTCTCGGAATGGAATACCTGGCGGAGTATATTATTATACCATGGTTCCAACGTTTGGAGCAGCTGGCGAGTGAGCTGTATAATAGTAACGTAACAAGCGCTGAGGCTGTTGAAATTAAATACTGATTGATTTGATAGTTTTGGTTTTATTTAAAGCACACTTGAGTAACTTTTACAAAAGAAATAAGTAATGACATCTGTCATCTGTCAAAGTACATATAATAGACAAGGGAGATTCTTGAATATCTATGAAGGCTGTAAATTAATAAAAAAACATTTAACAGAGGCGTCGGCCAGGCGACTCCGAAACGTTATTTTCGTTTTTGGGAGTATATGCTACACTTAAAGTGTCTGAAAACAGGTTTTTGGTAATCATGGCAGCAATACGAAAAGTTGAAAAAAAAATTTATCCGTATTGCTATGATACAGGTCGGCTAAATTTGTTGACATTTTCAAAAATGCGCTCAGGCTATATGCTACGCGCAAAATGTCTGAAAACAAACTTTTTCATAATACAATTATAAAATCTATATACATTTTCACTATCAGACGTATTGCTATAATACCGACTGTCTTTTTTTTTTGACACAGCAGAAATGGCCTCCCACGCAGTTGCTACACTTTCGACCGTTACTACACACCTAGTCGGGTTCAGAATCATACAATCTAACGATTTTATAGGGTTTTTGCCGTATTGCTATGAGACATGGTTTTGGTCGTGAGCTCTCTAACTAATACATTCCCGTCAGAATAGTTGGAACAAACATCTTATGTATTATATATTATCATCTCTTGTATATTATGAACATACCTGAAAAACTGTGTTCATAATATTCCGATGGTAAAAAAAATTGGGCTTAAAAGCTTTTTTTTGTACTAAATT
This sequence comes from Apotomis betuletana, assembly GCA_932273695.1. Taxonomy (NCBI): domain Eukaryota; kingdom Metazoa; phylum Arthropoda; class Insecta; order Lepidoptera; family Tortricidae; genus Apotomis; species Apotomis betuletana. The sequence goes on from OW026322.1 coordinate 8,385,895, forward strand.
ACGCCGTGGGATCCAAATAGCCTCATCTTACAATACAATGGTACTAAATAACTAATTGACCTTGGAGTCTCTTGATGGCAATCGCTCTGTCAGGCAACTGCAGCACTTCCGGGCCAACCTCACATTTAATTTGATGCTCTATGTCTGTCTCACTCTCATTACTCTCTCTGTCCCACTCTGGCTCTTCCTTCACCAATGATATATCCAGGGACATTGTGAACTGCTCAGTCTGTAAATAAACATGATTATTTGTATAGAATCTTTTTATCGATTCTATATTTTTTATGTGGTAATACCACATTTTTATTTTTATAAATAATGACACAAAGGTAAATTAAGAAAGAAAAATTGAATGCGATCTACTACATACCCCGCTTCGATTGTAGTAGATCGCATTCAATTTTTCTTTCTTAATTTACCTTTGTGTCATTATTTATAAACATGATTATATTTGACACTTTATACTCTCGCGGTTTGTACTCATAATTAACACAAATTATAACGGGTCTAACGCGATATTTCTATTTACCTTCATAATCTAACGTTTCGGCGGGGTTGCACACGCCGTGGTCTCAGATGTACTGGTGAAACAGCGAGTTGTTACTGGAGCTGTCGGCCAAATGTAGTACTACCCGACGAAAATGTCTAATAAAATGGATACATCTGAGCCAGTACATCTGAGACCACGGCGTGTGCAACCCCGCCGAAACGTTAGATTATGAAGGTAAATAGAAATATCGCGTTAGACCCGTTATAATTTGTTTTAATTATGATTATATTTTACTGTGAAATTGTTCAACTTTGCCCTCAAGTATGAAAATATTGTAATAGGTACCAATATAGTGTCCAACTTTGCCCTTATGCGGTATTTTCCTTGCTGACCCAACAAACTGCAATTAAAATATAAAAAAAATGAAAAGTTCAATTTTCAAATAAATTAGTATATATTTTTTATTTAGCTAAAGCAGTGAATCTTTAACATGCAAGGGCAAAGTTGGACAGTCTCGCAGTACTTTTAATTTAAATGCAGAATAAAAAGGACCGATAAACATTCACAAGTCACCAAAAATTAAAGTAGCTGTGGTTTTTTTATCACGAGGAATGTTTATATGTATAATACATACAGAATTTATCAGCATTGCACCCGTGCGAAGCCGGGGCAGGTTGCTAGTAGCTAATATAAAGCTTCACTAAACTGAGCAAAACTGGAAGATGTCTACAACTAGGTATGTCTATCTAGAGAAAAGGCTTAACGCTTAACCATCTTTTTTAATTAATTGCAGTCTGATAAAAATTACACAAGTAAAATGATCAACACTACGCTGTTAACACATTAGTGATGGACGGACCGACGACTGAAGATCTGGTCAGATACTTCTACTTTCTTATTTGTTTTCATTTAAATTTTGTCTTACATACCTTTTTAAGAGTGACCGATCCGTAAATTAAGCTTTATTTACCCAATGACACGAGGCAGCCTTGATCGCTACATATATATACAATTCCAGTAAGTGCATTTTTGGTTTCAATGCCTAAAATAAACAATAAGAATGAAAACTGATAATTCTCCAAAATTGTATGAAAAAAAACCTCATATGCTGACAATGACAGGTCGCTTGACACTGACATTTATACTTTTTAAAAGTTCTGCGCAGACAACATAAACCGTTCAGTATCGAAGTGTACAAATTTACTTCAATAGGATTAAAAATTTAGTTTCAAAATCTTGATGGTGTAATCACCTGAAATATTATAAAAACGGATAATTTATTTAATTTTTATAATTTACAGATCCAATTACTTCGCCCTGATTGTAAATAAAATAAAATATTTCATAAGTTCGTTAATTCGTTATCCGATAAATTATAATAAAAGCGACTATAGGCAGTAGACTGTATATTAGAACCAGCCATATGGTTATTTATTGTCTTTTCTAGTATTTACAAGACGTTTACAAGCTGTTATTTTAGCTTCAACCGTTGTATCGTGTCGTTACTCGTTAAAAAGAAAGCCATTTACTGGTTTTTAAAAACCGGCCAAGTTCAAGCGCGACTCGCGTAACGAGGGTTCCGTGCAAACACTTCCCATCTTAACTGGCAGGATTAAGTTTGCACCTCGTATGTATGGCGCCGCATACAAATGAGGTGTAAAGTTAATGCAACCGATCACGTTTGTCATATGGGAGCCCTACTTAATTATTATTTTCTGTTTACAGTAGGTATTTGTTGTTATAGCAGCAACAGAAACACATCATCTGTAAAATGCCAACTGTCTAGCTATAAATAAGGGTTCATGAGATACAGCTTGGTTGGTGACAGACAGCGGAGTTATAGTAATAGGGTCCCGTTTTTTTAACCTTTGGGTACAGAACCCTAAAAACTATTTATTGTTCACTGCTGACTAGTATTTATGTAACTTAATATTCATTCAAAATTTAATTAAAATAACTTCACCTTGAAAAACACTTATTGCAGACAAAGTTATGAGGAACTGTTAGAAATAAAATAAAATACTTGTACAAAAACATTTAATTGTTATTTTTACATCACGAATTCACAATAAAATTGACAGTCTAACTGACTTACAAGTTGACACATTTATGTGCTAAATTTTTTCTTATTTTTCCGGAAGACAGAAAATTCACGAGTATACATATTTTCCAAAAATCATTATGTACCGACCAGTGGCATGGCCTCGATTCCCACCGGCTTGCCCAGTTTAGAACCTTTCCAATCGCTTTGAGAGTTGAACTAAGCCAATACTGCACCGGCTTACCCAGGGAGTTTTTTTGACGTCAGACCATTGGTAATAATTATAATATGGCACGATCACAATACAAACTTATATTATTAGATAACCTATATTTAAAACTTAAAAAATACGTACAAGTGGCTGGTCATTGTGAGGCCCTCATTTAAGAGGCCTTATTCCTTTTAAAATGCTGATTGTTATAGACATTTTTCTCTATGATCTAACGTTTCTTAACGTACTTATTAAGTATTGAAGTTACTACCTAGAACAGGGCTATTGGGATTTAAATGTAATTTTTCATAGATAATTTTTGTTTCAAAAACTACTAAAACTTGACAAAATTCACGCGGGATATTAGTTTTTTCTACTTATTTCCGACTGCACGAAATGAAAGCATGAAGTAGCTATGTTGCTACCTAGAGCTCGGGGAAAAGTATTTCACTTCTAAAAGTTGGTAGAAATTATAAAAATAAAAAAAAAATAAAAAACGGAATAAGGCCTCTTAACATTGTTACAGAAATTTACGTGGATTTGATTGCTAATTACGTCATTTAAAAAACAACACAATTTGGAATTATTAGCTCCAATATTGGCTGAGATCCTGTCACTGGTTCCAATCAAAGCTATCTTGGAAACATTTGCAGGTATTTCTACCAAAACATAGCTAAGAACCACCTCGACAGACATGTCTTTGGATAAAAAAAAAACACTCAATTTGGTCCAACCGTTTGGGAGCTACGATGCCACAGACAGACACACAGATACACATGTTAAACTGGTCACACCCCCATATTTCGTCGTTTAAAAAAATTGGGCAAGTGCGAGTCCGACTCGCGCATGAAGGGTTCCGTACCGTAATCTATAACAAGTTTGTTGTATGGGAGCCCCCTTAAATATTTATTTTTATTTTATTTTTAGTATTTGTTGTTATAGCGGCTATAGAAATACATCATCTGTGAAATTTTAACTGTCTAGCTATCACCGTTCTTGAGATACAGCCTGGTGACAGACGGACGGACGGATAGCGAAGTCTCAGTAATAGCTAGGGTCCCGTTTTTACCCTTGAATTTAAACAAAATAACATCAAATTTGCATACCTTTAAACACTCATATTTCTAGGTCCCTCTACTTTCTTTGTCTTTTTTCCTTGATTGCATGACATATTGAGCTATTTTTGTTCATATAACTACAGTATATTGTAGAATTTAACATCTGTCATCATGCCTATTTAATATCTAAATACTCAATTAAATTTTAGTACCCTTGTCGGAACACCCTGAGGTCCAAAACTACCCGTAAAGTAGTATGTATAATAAATAAACTTATGAAACATGTCCTATTTTTTTTTTATGTGGGTTCGCACCACAATTTTTTATATTAAACCATTGATACAAAGATCAAATCTCAGAGAAAAATTTATAAGTAAAAATTGCTAAGGTGTAAAGACTTTCAAAGTAAACAATGCAAAGATCGACACACAAATCATAAGGAAAAATTCTTGGGAGTTAGGGTGGCGAAATGGTTAACGCACTGGACCGGAAACCCAGAGGTACCGGGTTCGATTCCCGGTCTCATCAACCAGGTAACTCGTTTAAATTTTTAATTGAGCTTTGATCTTTTATCATTGGTTTAGTATGTATATTTTAAGTTACACTTATAACAAAACGGGAGACGTTGACGCCCACCTCTACTCCCTTCGAGACCATCACGTTCGAAACGTCGAGGCAATTAAATAAACACTAAACGCGAATTAAGTCTCATTTTGTTATAAAAAAATAGTAAATATTTTACAGTATTTTGCATCACACACTATGTGATTTTTATCAACAACTACACCCAAAGGTTGTCTGTAAGAGATCGCTCTTTAGCGATAAGACCGCCTCTTGTCTACCGTTTTTTTTATTTTGTTCGTATTTGATTTCTCTCGTACAACATACATTGGTGTGCAATAAACCGAAGTTTTTTTTTTTATCCTATGACGGTGACAAACAAGCAAGCGGCTCGGCTGCTGTTAAGCATTTACCGCCGCCTATGCACGCTTGAGACGCCAGGAGCATCACGCGCGTTGCCGACCCTTTATGAACCTATTTACTCCACTCTTGAAGAACCCCTAATATTTCAGTTCCTTCGATTTCTTACGGATTTCGTCATCAGATTGTCACCATAATTTAATGGGGCTGTCTTTGAGGCTGTCTTTAAAACAAGAACTTTAGAAATGTAAATGACGGAGATACAAACATCAAAAATAGTACTTACTAATAAAAATACAACCGAATTGACATTTCATTTTTTTTAACCAGGCTGTTTATCGACACTATAAAAAACCGGTTAAGTGCGAGTCTGACTCGCGCACCGAGGGTTCCGTACAAATACTTATCCCATCCTAACTGGCCTGTATTGCGCCGGATATAAATGAGGTGCAAAGTTAACGCAACCGATCCCGTTTGTTGTGCGGGGGCCTCCTTAAATATTTATTTTATTATGTTTTTTAGTATTTGTTGTTATAGCGGCAACAGCAATAGGTAGATACATCATCAGTGAAAATTTCAACTGCCTAGCACGGTTCATGAGATACAGCCTGATGACAGACGGACAGACATACAAACGGTCCCGTTTTTACCCTTTGGATACAGACAAACCAGTCTCCAAGTCACAAAAAACTTAACCTACAACAGTTTTTTTATAATAGACAATTTTTGGCGTTTCCCACGTCCATCCTCAGCTAAAACCAAGCCTTCGAAATCACTTATCAACGATTTAATACATAAAACCTCATTTTTAGTTAAACCACCGGGCAAATCAAATTTGGAATACTCGTTCCTTCCCGCCAAATCTTGACACATGGCGCGGACGCCATTTTCGAAGTCCTCGTCAACGTCATAGACAATCTTTTCTTTTTTTTCAGACGTCGACTGGAACGCATTCTGCCACAGTTCTTTTTCTTTAGCCGCCGAACTTTTTAAATACTCGTCTAATTCAGCCATTGTTTTACCAATATCTTTGTTTTTCGGCTCGAGTTTTAGCGCCTTTTTGTACTGTTTTAAAGCTTCTTCGTTATTTCCTAACGCCTGATAAGCTTTGCCATAATAAAACAACGCTTTACAATGATTGTCGATATCAGTTACGTAATCCAAGTTCTCCAACATGGAAATAACATAGTTCGGTTTATTTAATTTATAATAGCACATAGATAGGTTAACATAAGTGTTGATTCTAAGCTTTTTAATTTCATCTTCCTCTTCTTTATTTTTTGGGCTGGCTAGATTGAGCACTGTCATGGAATGCTGGTAGTTACCCATTGCTTTTTTGTAGTGTTTTCTCTTTGTGAATAGCTCTTTGGCTTCTGCGTGCAGACTTTTGACTGTTGTCATGATGACTTCGAATTTTCTTTGCTCTTCCTTTGGAAGGCTGTTAAATCTGAAAAAATATATATTCTCTATTAAATTGTGGATTACCATAGATAAACTAGGTATGTGTTTGACGACGCGTTTGGCTCGGTTTGCAGACACCTGCCTACTGAGCCGGCGGTCCCGGGTGCGAATCCCGGCCGGGGCAAATATTTGTATGATTAACTCGAATACTTGTTCTTGGGTCATGGATGAATGAATATCTATATATGTATATATGTATTTATATATTATGTATATCGTCGTCTAGTACCCATAGTACAAGCTTTGCTTAGTTTGGGACTAGGTCGATCTGTGTATGATTGCCCATAACATTTATTTATTTAAGTCAAACTGATTCATTTATGTACTTTTAAAGTCATATTAGTATGTATAATATAAAGTATGTAACAAAATTCAGCAAACAAGGAATCAAAATACTTATAAAATATCTACTGTCGGTTGTTATATTTCATTATCGAACCTGCTTACAATATATCACGAATATCGGTTAAGAAATGCGACCTGTACGCGAGAACAGCCGGATATCTGGACAACTGGACATCCAGAATTAGGACATACGAAATCATTTTTGGCCAAGCTGAAACGGAGATACTCGCTCGCTTCGCTCGCTCGGTTAATAATAGTGGCCTTTAGCGCATTTCCTAAACGTCGCGTTGTCAGTTTCTGAAAAGTTTCGCTAAAATATGTCAGGTTTGTGTCATAATGATACAATATATCACGAATATCGGTTAAGAAATGCGACCTGTACGCGAGAACAGCCGGATATCTGGACAACTGGACATCCAGAATTAGGACATACGAAATCATTTTTGGCCAAGCTGAAACGGAGATACTCGCTCGCTTCGCTCGCTCGGTTAATAATAGTGGCCTTTAGCGCATTTCCTAAACGTCGCGTTGTCAGTTTCTGAAAAGTTTCGCTAAAATATGTCAGGTTTGTGTCAGGTAGTTTCGGGGCGTAGGTAAAGTATGCAAGTCTCCCATTATTGATAGAGAGAGAGAGGGGCCACGGACCATCATGAGATTGATACGAGGCCTGATAGCACTTTCTCTGTCATCGTTGAGAGAGAGAGAGAGAGAGAGAGCTAAAGAAAGGAGCTCACCGTTCAGGCGCTCTGCGGTCGGTGACGCTATACAGCATGATCACAAACAGAGCGGGTTCGGGGCATATCCTGGGCGGCACGCCCCGCGGCCCCCAGGCCAGCGCGGGCTGCAGCAACACGTGCAGGCGCGCCGAGGGGCCGCGGACCGTCGTGTGAGAGAGAGAGAGAGAGAGAGAGAGAGAGAGAGAGAGAGAGAGAGAGAGAGAGAGAGAGAGAGAGAGAGGGAGCAACTCACCGTTCAGGCGCTCTGCGGTCGGTAACGCTATACAGCATGATCACAAACAGAGCGGGTTCGGGGCGTATCCTGGGCGGCACGCCCCGCGGCCCCCAGGCCAGCGCGGGCTGCAGCAACACGTGCAGGCGCGCCGAGGGGCCGCGGACCGTCGTGTGAGAGAGAGAGAGAGAGAGAGAGAGAGAGAGAGAGAGAGAGAGAGAGAGAGAGAGAGAGAGAGAGAGGGAGCAACTCACCGTTCAGGCGCTCTGCGGTCGGTAACGCTATACAGCATGATCACAAACAGAGCGGGTTCGGGGCGTATCCTGGGCGGCACGCCCCGCGGCCCCCAGGCCAGCGCGGGCTCCAGCAACACGTGCAGGCGCGCCGAGGGGCCGCGGACCGTCGTGTGAGAGAGAGAGAGAGAGAGAGAGAGAGAGAGAGAGAGAGAGAGAGAGAGAGAGAGAGAGAGAGGGAGCAACTCACCGTTCAGGCGCTCTGCGGTCGGTGACGCTATACAGCATGATCACAAACAGAGCGGGTTCGGGGCGTATCCTGGGCGGCACGCCCCGCGGCCCCCAGGCCAGCGCGGGCTCCAGCAGCACGTGCAGACGGGCCGACGGGCCTTTAACCATCGTCAGAGCGAGCTCGAGGCCCGGGAGCACCTTGCCTGCTCCTAGGCGGATTTTCTAGAAGGAAATACAACATCATAAGCAAGTCCCGAACAAGTTTGCTTTCAAAAAAGCTTTATGTGATCTATTTGTTGGCAGAAATGTGAACTTATAGCTTATCTAATTACTTTGTTCATCTGTATTTATTTATGTATATAATATATATATATGTATATATATATATATATTGTGTGTATATCCTATAGGAATATGTATTTATCTAAGTATATATCTTTTGAAATTTTTTTAATTTAGTTGCACCGCCCACAAATTATCTGCTTAGCCCAATGGTTGACTGGTAGAGAATGCCCTATGGCATTAAGTCCGCCTTTTGTACGATAAGTTCTTTCTTTTGTGCAATAAAGATTAAATAAATAAATAACATCATTGCGTTAAATTACTTGAAACTTTATGACCGTAGTAGTCGGCTATAACCTCGTGAGGCCCAAACTCAAAAGTGACAGTTAGGCCTAAACGCCCGCTGTACCTCGCAAAGTACCAGTCTGGGCTTCAGTTACAAGTGTTACTTTATACTTTGTGAGGCACATTGGGCCTCACGGGGTTTAAAAGCTCAAAAAAAAAGAAAGAAAAAAAACTTTTTTTTTTTTCAAACATGCAATGAAACATCGTCATAACGTGCGTTATCCTTTATATAACAGGCTTCGAAGTATCACGTTTCGGGCGGAACAACTCGAGACAGTGGCGGATTTACCAGCAGGCTGAGTAGGCTCGAGCCTAGGGCGGCAGATTTTGGGGGCGGCAAATTTGGGGAAAGATTTTATTTTTTTACCTCATAGAAATCAAAAAGATTTTTCTATGACGGTTTTCTGATGTCTTACAGATAGAAGTCTGCAATAAATTTTGTCGATGACTTTTCTCTCTCACTTGTCATTGCACATTCCGAGAGTGGCCACATATCTTCGCAAAACATTTTGGTAAAACCAGATTCCACATCATTAGAGAGCCTATCTTTGTTTCTGCGAAAACAGAGTTTGCAGAACGTTTATCCGAAATGGACATAGCCCTTCGTATGGCCTGATGTACACCAGCGACTTATCTGAGATCGACCGGTGAAATTACTAGCATAGAGGCATTCCATCTTCGTCCTCCGGGTAGGCAAGCACTTGTGACTCCTCTGGTGATGCAGGTGTTTATGGGCGACGGTAATCGCTTTCCATCAGGCGATACGTTTGCTCGTTTGCCCCCTATGACATAAAAAAAAAAAAAAACCTCGAGCCAAGAAAAATTAAACGCTTTAGCTCTTTCGTGCATAGAGTCGGAATTAATGAACAAGATTACTTACGACGACATCATCGATGATTTTGCCAACAAAAAATCGGCAAAAAGGCATTGTAACGAACTTCTATTTCGTCGTAAGTAATCTTGGTCAAGAGCAATAAAGATTATTTATTCACGTTTACCAAATGTTCATTATTGTGTAAATAGCATACATTACCCCGCCCATACTTGATTGAGCTTCGATTAGCTCAAAAATATACCGCGAAATTATTTTACGTGCAATTTCAACGAAATTGTTGCATTGTAAAAATAATGTATGATATGACCATTATTGAGGCAAGGGCGGCAAAAACTATTCAGCCTATACCTTGAAAATTTGTAAATCCGCCACTGACTCGAGAGAACTGTAAAGGAATGTCATACAAAATTGAAGACCTAAGCCGGGAAGCATTTATTTTTAAATGGCAAGTGTGTTCATGAACAGGCTAAGCAGCTGTTTTTTTTTTTCATTTATTATGTTTGAGAACATATACATGCCTAGCCGTAAAAAGGGCTTGTCGGCTTCGTATCACTATCCGCCAATACCTACTCACCCGGCAAGCACTTCTTACCTGGCGTTTGCAGTAATTTACTGTTACTGTATAGTATTCTCACCGTAGGAGTCCCGAAGTTCATGGTAAGTGTAGAATCAAAGGGGATCTTCTCCTTCTCCCAATAAGCTGCGTAGTGGACCGTCACCTCTGCGTCCACGGGTACCAGCGACCCGTCACCTGTCACAATGAAATAAAATGAAGTGAAATAATTTATTCAGTAAGTACACAAGGGCACTTTTACCAGCCAGATTGTGATGCTACCGGCATTTCCCAAGAGGAGACCGCTGTTCAGAAGAAAGCCGAAAGAAACATTTGATTAGATATATCACACTATCATAAAGGCGAAAGTTTATGTGTGTTTGTATGTTTGTTACTTCGCGCTGAAACGGCTTAACTAATTTTGATATAGCCGCGTAAGCATGAGGAATCGGTACCAGACGTCAAATTGATTGTCGTTTTGCCAATTTATTTGCCCAAATATAAGACGCCTTACCCCTAAATATATTAAGCCTAAAATGTCCCAGTTTTTCTTACCTCTGTACTCTCACGAGTTGGTTTCAACCCATGTGGATTTAATTATGTACTCCATTTATAAAAAATCGAAACGATGACGACTAAGAATTCTATATTTCTAAATTCTATGTGCCTAAGTACTCACATAATTTCATGACTATCGGTTGAAAATTGCGATCTCTGAGAACAGCTGAAAACCATCTGAACATCCAAACATCCGGACATACAAAAGAATAAATAAATATTAAGGGACAATCATACACAAATCGACCTAGTCCCAAACTAAGCAAAGCTTGTACTATGGGTACTAGACGACGGTATACATATTATATAAATACATACATAGATAAAAACCATGACCCAACAAATATTAGACACCATCACACACTTGCCCCTAGATTCGAACCCAGGACCGCCGGCTCAGTAGGTACTACAAACTGCGACAACAGCGTCGTCCACGAAAGATAAAAAGAAAAAACGTTTATTTGCTTTTACACAGGTTTGCATTATACATATACAGTGAGATACCTGGCCATGGGCGTCGCCAAAACTCGAATGAATTCAGCAGCTATGCAATATGCCATAGCGCCAGGTCAGGGGCTAGAGAAAGATCATTGGGCTACCGTCAGTAAAGCTCACGGAAAGCGACTACGAAACGAGAGGCGACGTGTCTCACACTGACAGGTTACACTTTAGAGTGTACCGAAGAAGAAGAACTGTAAAACATAGACCTGGCTGACCCCAAACTAGAATGGGCCAAGCTAAAACTGTCACTCACCTTCCTCCAGTATCAGGATCTTGCACTCCCCACTGGGTATGCAGTCAGTCATCTTGGAGGCCAGCTCTTTGAAGGACAAGTACTCGGGGCAAGACAGCAGCGCCCTTTCTGAACTCTCTTCCAAAGTCTTGAGGATGTCCGCATTATCACTGTTGAAAAATGCATTTATATATCAGATTCCAAGTTACATTTACAATTTACAATAATAATAACATCATACTATAAGTTCTCCACTAGTCAAAGGTTGTCTGGAAGAGATCGCTCTTTAGCGATAAGACCGCCTGTTGTTTACCTCTAATTGTAATTTCTTGCATTGTGTTTCTCCTGTATGTTTTATGAGGTGGGCAATAAAGAGTACTTGTATTGTATTGTATTGTAACATACCTGGTTCACGTTAGCGAGCTAGTACCAGAAATGTTAGTTCTTTCTTTATTAAATAAATAAATTAGTTGTTTGTATAAAATTTTATGCAAACTGATCGCAGAAGTCAAATGAAAAAGAAGTAAGAAAACTTGGTACCTGTCCTCTTCATCTACGTCCAGGGCTTGGAACAGATCATCGTTCAGGATGGGATCCAGCTTCGAATCCTTCTGCTTAAAGTCCAGGTCAATGTGGAACTCTGTGGTTGAGGTCATCAGTTCCCTAGAAATATAGGTCTTATAAACACTTCGGTTTCTATCCACTGTTTGTCACGGCCAATGCAACACCGCATGTTTTTTGTGATTTGAATACAAAAAGAGTGGTCATAGAACGGCCAGAATGGAGAAGATTGGAGGAGGCCTCTGCCACCTGACAAACAGACATACAAAAATTGAAAAAAGAGACATACCTATATATGAATAAAAAGAAAATAAGACAAAATAATTTACTTTTTTATTGGGATCACTATAAGTAATAATATTATTATAAGTCTTTGACTGCCTTGCTTTTCAGCATAGGCCTTTCCAAGATTTTTCCAAGGTGTTCTCATCCATGTCATCGGAAACTACACTGAGACAGCTCTAAATGTCAAAATTGACCGCCATTTTCACTGTGAAAAAGTGTGTTAAGTTCATGGTTGTATATAATTATTGTTTTGTTCAATTATGAGGATTCCGAAAACAATTTCAAAATTTCTTCTCGATTTATCATATTAAGAAATATATATTTTTCTTTGTTTTATAATGAGCTAAATTTATGCATATAACTACAGTATACACCCCTATTATAATAAAAAAATAATCACCACAACACAACTTCATAATGATGATCAAGGCTTATTTCAATTGAGAACTATCTTCTTACAAAGTTCTAACAACATACTAAACTAATCTTAATATATAATTTATTAAACTAAACTCGAACATAATAAAGTTAAACTAAATCTAAAAATGGCTCCTGCGGCATAGTGCCAAAGATGCTGGCGGCATTTCCTCGCTGAATCGCCAAACTGATTCTTTGAAACCGCCAGCTCTCCAGTAACATCGATAAACTAATTAAAATACAGTTTTCAAGTTGACTGTTTAGTTATAATAATTTTATTGATAAAACCGGCTGTTTTAAAACTAACACTCGCGCGAAGCGAGGGTCAAAAATGATTTTTACAATAAGATTCTTTAACGTGCGAACTTGAATGGAAAATTGAAATTTGGAAAGTTTTCGGAAATGTTTACCTGAGATTTATTCCCTTGGAGAATTGTACGGGATCTCCTATATCCTTTAAATCGTCCATTGTAATTTCACACACGAATATTAAGTGTTGTGATAAAACTATAACAAAAAAAAAACTACAACATCAAGAGAGAAATAGAGGAAGAGGAATGCAACATATAATCATAATCATGACATGACACTGACAGTTAAGGGGGCTTCCCAGACAAGCCAGACAGTCAGAAATAGAATATAAATTCTGGCCGACCTGATCAGGTCGGGCGCTTTTTAATGGTATCCTTCTGATATATCACTTTTATATATTTTATCGATGCACAAGACGTAACAACAGTTTCAAACGATTTACCTTTTCCAATTAAATTTTCCTGGACATTACAGAGTTTATACCTGCTATTATAGACGAAAATATCATCACAATACAGTGGCATAGCATAACTATGACACGTGGCTCTTTGTTGCGCGACATATACTAACTGTCTCTTTTCTTTCAATACCGTGCGAGCATAACAGAGGATGCTGAGTCACGCGACAAGCGAAAAGCGAAGTGGTAACAATATAGTAATTATGCTACTAGATAGCAGCAGCTGCAGAATAGATGACTGAATGGTTCACATAGGGTGTTTGCGTCAGGCAACACGAAATACAGCCGTTACATCATGATAAGATAATTGATAAATGCGACCATACGATGAAATTGAAAATTGAACGTCATGTCAACGACGATTAGTCGGTTGACAGAATCGATTACATCTGAAACCGGCTTAACGCCTAATTTTCAGTTCTTTCATTCATTCACTCTTCGTGACTCTTCCATTCCATTCCGTATTTAACTATTTATTTTATAATTTGTTTTCAAAATTCATTTTCGCTGTCGCTGTTACTTACACATACTACTGAGACGCTACTGTTGGTTTGGTTCCACTTTTGATCTCAACGGATAACCCTCAAGATACTCTCAACCATGTATTCGTAAGTAATCCTTTATAATTTGTAGTACTCATACTGTTCCGCGCAATGGCATTATAATATAACCGCCACTCCGGGACTTCGATAGAAAAAAAAAACAAATCAGCAACTACTTCAAGTAGCTACCAAGTTACCGATATTTGGTTGTATGAAATGGACACTAAAGGCAATGCAATTTTATGCATGTTTATCATGAATTACGACACCAAATACTTGCTAATATGGTATAGTTAGCTGATGATGCACTTTTTATGCTAATACAGTAAATTCCTTATATTAGCTTGCGTCAGAAGTAGATATTATAAGTTTTGCTGGACTAGTTGAAATTTAATAAGTCATTGCAAGTTCATACTTTTTTCCGTTAACTTTTATATAATTTTAATTCGACGTTCAAATGAGTTATAATAAAATAGTACCCACCTGTTTTTTTTTTATACTACGATGGTGGCAAACAAGCATGCGGCTCCCCTGATGTTAAGCAGTTACCGCCGCCTATGAACGCTTGCAACGCCAGGAACATCACACGCGCGCTGCCGACCCTTTAAGCTATTTACGAAGCGACCTATTTACGAATGCTTAATTTACGAAGTTTTTTTTGTCAATTGCTATGTTTTTTTTGGTTCCCTGTGTATTATCAGTTATCTTTAATGGATGATAAAGAATGTATTTTGCCATCCTAACGGAAATGACACGACTTTGCGCGACCAGCGACGCGGCGAGCGGTCGAGCGAGACATCGCGGCGGCCATACGAGTGAGCGAGACACGTACCGCGCACCGCTGCCGCTGTCGTGCAAAGTCGTCGTATCTCCATAATAGCAGTCTGTATCACTATAAAGTTGAACTTTGTCCACATAACATTATTTTCTTTACCTTGTCAGGTAAAAAGTATCCTATGGTCTTTGGATGTCCACTGTCCAGATGTGCTTGTACCAAAATATGTAACATTCTTTACAGCAGTTTTGGCTGGGTTATGTATGATAAATAAAAAAATAATAATGCAGTTTTTATTCAATCTAAAATCAACACTATGGTTCCTAAGAACAGATTTCGCTATCTCTTATAGTTTGTTACTTCTTTACTGACCCATTTGGATAGATCACCCAGTGTAATAGTATACATATTTGACCGCAGCTCCGTGATTGATCCGAGACCAAACCAAATGATGACCTGCCCGTACAACAAGTCCCACCAGGTGGAGCACTACCGGATGCACATCCACCTGCAAAAGTGCAGGAAGCAGCATCCGAACTGCTCCAAGGTGAACTGTCCGTTTGACGCCACTCATGTGATCAACGATGCAGAACTTGATGTGAGTACTTTGTGGTATACAAGCATGCAAATACTTATTACCGTCTTGTACATTTGTGGAAAAAATCTATACAATACAATACATAAGTTGTATGATAAGTTTTTTTGTGCAATAAAGATTAAATAAATAAATAATTAAAAAAAAAATATTCTTTATTCGCACACCAACAAAAGTATACAGTCGAAACATCAGACCTTAACATAGACCTTATCTCATTTCGGAGTCGGCCTTCGCTGTCCGTTTGTTCCATTCCGCACGGTTGAGTTAGGTTTGCGTCTATCTGAAGTTCCTGCAGGCTTTTTTCCACCGTTGTCAACCAAGTGGCCGGTGGTCTCCCGTGTTTTCGCGTCGTTGTCGGTATCGCCAATGCTTTTACCGTCGCCCATAGACACGAGTCACAAGTGCATTGCCGTTGCTACATGTGCGTACCACCTTAGACGTCTCCCGGCTTGTCGGCGATCGGTGCAACTTTAACTTTAAGCATGCCGTCACCTTGGAACTCTATGAGTAAATGAAGGACGGCATGCTTGTTTCGCCCTGTCTCGGCGAGTGTGTACAACCGGCATAAAACTGCCCCAGCACCTCTAGCACAACTGTGACACGCGATTCTTTCTCGCGCGAGATATATAACCTGTCTCTATCTTCACAGTACTGTGAGAGAGTGACGGGCGATGCTATGTCGCGCAGCAAGAGTCGCGAAGCCAAGTTCTGCTAGATGGGATGTACTGGTTTCTGATCTTATATAGGAGGGTAACGCCAGCCAAGAGGTTTAGGGAGGGAAAAGTATACAGTCGAAACATGAGATTAAAAATGATACAGACAAGCCAGTCTTATCGCTGAATAGAGCGATCTCTTCCAGATAAACCATTGAATAGAGGAATGGACAAAAAATAAACAAAAGAGTAGGTGGTGAGATAAAAAATCAGCACCATAATACCTACATATATTTATTTATTATTCACATAAGTCACACACCATTACAGTAATAAAACCAAGGCACTGAACTACAAAAATACATATTATAAACATATATATCTATCATATGTTACTGTGTCCCTCTAGCCACTAGATTGCTTTTGGTAACTACGGCTACCTGTCACCGCTCTTATTTTATTATATAAATAGAGTCCAACTCAAAATTCGAAGCAATTGAGTGGCTAGAACACACACACACACATGCATGCACGCACGCACGCACGCACACTCATACATACACACACGGCTACACACAAACTATGTTATGTAATGTACTTACGGTTGTAGACCACCAGAGGGCGCTACAGCAACCAGGATACCATTTAATGGGCTTTTCAAAACAATTCAAGTGTTTTTGGTTTACATTTTTATCGAATGCCTTATTTCAGTTCCACGTGGCGACATGTCCCAAGCGACATCTCTTCGACAGTCAGAAGTACATTTTGGACGATGAGACCAGCCCGCGCGTGCTGCCATCCGTGCCCGCCGTGCCGACCGAAGAGAATTGGGAGGAAGTGAGTTGTTTTAAACATATATACTATTTAAACCATTAATACAAAGATCAAAGCTTAAAGAAAAATTGAAAAAGGAGCTACCTGGTGGATTAAACAAAATGAGACATTACATGTTTCATAAATTTATAAAACTAACAGCGCCCTCTCTCGCTTGCTCGTTCACCGCTGTAAAGTGGTGCGGTAAGATGTGAATATTAACGTATTCACATAGAGGTCGCTAAGGTGTAAAAAACCTTTCAAATAAACAATGCAAAGATCGACACACAAAGCATAGGGAAAAATTCGTCAGGTCTACGTGGAGCGAGGGTAGCGAAGTGGCTAACGCGCTGGACCGGTAATCCAGAGGTACCGGGTTCGATTCCCGGTCCCTTCCACCAGGTAGCTCCTTTTTCAATTTTTCTTTAAGCTTTGATCTTTGTATTCATAGTTTAAATAAAAATTGTGGTGGTAAAAATTAAACAAAATGAGACATTAGGTTACATGTTTCATAAATCTATACCATTATAAAATCCAAAGATATGATCATTGGCGTATATGTATAGGGGGGTGGCCGGGTGGGCCGTGCCCACCCCAGTATGGTCTAGAGCCGACCCCAGAATTTTGGGTTACCGATAAAAATTCATGGTTTCATCTCATAGGCCATGGCCAGGCCCACCACCGGGCCTCCCCAGCCCCCCCTGAAAAATAATGTTAGATACGCCAATGGATATGATACATTTTATCCTAAAGAAACAACCAAGAAACATTCGGTCTTGTGGGGTCTGAGGTGCCGTACTATAAGTACGCACCGATGCCAGTTCTCGAGAATGGTCGTGCCACCCTCTATTGGGATCGATCTATCATCACGGACAGGACTATTGTAGCCAATAAGCCTGACATCGTGTTGGTAGATCGATCCAAGCGCCAGGCAGTGCTCGTCGACATCACCATCCCGCATGACGAGAACCTCGTGAAGGCCGAGAAGGATAAACTCAGCAAGTACCTTGACTTGGCTCACGAGGTGACCGCCATGTGGGATGTTGACTCGACGATCATTGTCCCGATAGTCGTTTCGGCGAACGGTCTTATAGCGAAGAGTCTCGACAAACATCTTAAGAGACTCGCTAGATGGCTGGATCAAGGGCCAGATACAGAAGGCGGTACTCCTGGACACGGCGCGCATCGTCAGGAGGTTCCTCTCTCTGCAGCCCTAACCACCGGTAGCCTGGGCCCCGCCCCGCTGCCGGCGGCACCCTAGGTTAGGTTTTTTTTAGAATGTGTTTATATTTGTAATGTATTTTTTATATTTTACTTTTTATATAAATTTATTGTAAAAAAAAACCTAGCCTAAGTATAAAAACGAATAAAGGGAATAATAATAATAATGGCGTAGGGATGTGACGACCCCATCGCCCGCTGGTATTACCAGCGCAACCAGTCACTCATTTTAGTGTTATGTCCTGAACCTTAGTCTTTTTCCTGATGATACTGTTTCTTGTTCTTTCTGTTCTTTTCGATCCTGTCATGCTTCTTTCCATAATGTGCTGGCATATGGTAAGATTACTAACTATAACTATATTTTTTGTTAATGACCATGTTTCGCTTCCTTAAACCAAGACTGGTAGAATGCTGGTGTTGAACAGTTTGCTCTTTGTAGATGTGTGGAGATGTTTGTCCTTCATTACTTCTTTCAGACTCCAGTATCTCTTCCATCCGCTTGCTATCCTTCTTTTAATTTCCTTGGTTATTGTGTTATTCGGTGCCATCAGCTGCCCAAGATATATGTATTCGTCTACATAATTCATGTGTGACTCAAAATCTTATGTATCGAATTTTTAATGCCATTTGTCATTATTTTCGTTTTTTCTGGGTTGAGTTTCAGCCCAATCTTCTCGCTCTCTGACGTGGTAAATGAACTAGCGTCAGAGGGCGAGAAGGACCTTTAATACTAAACAACAATTGAAATATTTGATGCGGACAAATTGTAATGTAAACATTCATCTTTTTTTTAACTGAAAATCAGTCAGTCTGAACAATTACCTGTTTGCTTAACACTTTCGCAACCAGATATAAAATTTAACCCTACCCCAGAAACCGAGAGCCCGCTAGGTGGGTAGCTCTTTAAGCAAAAATACGTGACCGGCATCTGAGCAATGATTACGAGTGCCTACCAGGCGGGTTCCTGGTAGCGTAAGTGTTAAAAGTCCTTCGATCTGTTCCACCCTGTATATCAACATCATCATCATCATCATCTCAGCCATAGGACGTCCACTGTTGAACATAGGCCCCCCCTTTGGACTTCCATATATACCGGTTGGAAGCGACCTGCATCCAGCGCTTTCCGGCGACCTTTATAAGGTCATCTGTCCATCTTGTAGGTGGACGTCCTACGCTACGCTTGCTTGTCCGAGGTCTCCACTCGAGCACTTTTTGGCCCCATCGGCCATCTGCTGTATATATAAAGGTTAAAAAATAATGTAACACTACATGTTTCACGAATTCGATTCAAGGAGGCGACAACAACGTACAAGCCTAACATGTCCATGAAGGGGGCCCACATCATCACCAAGATCAAGGGTGCTACGCCCTCCGAGCGCCGGAAAGCGAGGATGGAGGGCATCAAGAACTACCGACCGCAGCCTTCGGAGGCCAACTAGAAGATAGGAGTATGAGGCTGATTTAGACGAAGACAATTTTGAGACGCCTAAATGACGGCGCCAGTGACTACCGCACAGCACACCTCTGACCGTTTAGACAATGACTATGTTCAGCCGCCTAAATCTCGCCGCCAGTCGTGTTTACACAGTGCTTTTTTTCAGTACCAGTCATTAGTGGCAGCGAGAGACGCGGAGGGGGGGTCACTGGCGCCAAAAAATAGGCCCGTGTTCTATTGGCGCCAGCGCTGGCATGCCGCGAAAAAATGGCGCGGAAAGTGTTTATACGGTGCCTTTTCGAGGCGCCGTAATTTAGGCGTCTCAAAATTGTCTTCGTCTAAATCAGCCTAAATCTGGGCCCGTCTCGGTGGGCCCTGTAACAGGAGCAATGAATTAAAACATAGATTCTACCCCTCAAACTGAACATTCATTAAACAACTTATAAAAATAACTCATTTATAATGTAAACCTGTAAAATAAAGTTTATTCACAGAAGCAATGTATTGCGAAACATTTGATATTTAGTAAAGTAAGCTATGAAAATGCTATTTACGTTTAAAATAATGAACATATGAAAACAGTATTTTTAAAATAATTCCTGAACAGATGTCGTTCGTTTTGACGAGTAAAATCTATGTTTTAATTTTTTGCTCCTGTTATAGGACCTACCTGGTATATATAGATAACATCCATGGCCCAGGAACAATTATTCGAGTTCATCACCGAAATATTTGCCCTGGCCGGTATTCGAACCCGGAACCGCAAGCTCAGTAGGCTGCACTACAAACCGAGCCAACCGCGTCGTCGAAGACGGAAGGCTAAGTAAGGAGTATGTCGTTTGTTTCATTAATAAATTAGAAAATTGAGTAATTTTGTTGGTTTTGGCTTTACCGCTGCGTAAAAAAATTACACGTGAGCTAAAATTGCTTAAACCTATTGACCGCCAAGCGGTCTAGCAATTTCCGTGCCACTGACGCCAGAGTAAAAAAAAAAGATGTGCCCCAAAATCAACAGGGATTGAAAAATACTTGTAGCGGTTAGAATTACAAAGTTTTTGATCATTGAAATTTGGACGGCTGTGGCCGACGTGGCGTCAGGGGCACGATTTTTTGTTGACGGCCACAGCCGACTGTGGCGCTCAAAAGGTTAAATGGTAAAGTAATCATGTTTACCTGTCTTCTCTGACAAGCTTTTGTGTCCCTACCAAATGATCACATGATTTCTGGACGAGCTCTATGCGGAATAGGTACTACGTCCTTTGAAGAACCCATTCAGGGCCAGTGACTCAGCGTATGGGTCATGCTCAAACAGTCGCGCAGGGCCAGTGACTCGCAAAGTGAGTCATGACAAAATCCAAATTAAAAAAAAAAGGAATCTTACTATGACTTAATAGTATTCGTATAATAGCTACCTGGCTTCAGAAGTGGCGGTCTATTTAGCGTTCGCGCCGGGGTCATGACCAATACGTTGAGTCACTTGTTTTAGCAAAAAAATGGTTGTATGGTGGCCTGGCGTATAGTGTGCGGTCGACGGCGCTTGGCCGTGATTGGGTAGTAATGTAAGAATGTAACACCTTTTGAACGTCAAGCGATAAAACGATCCAGCGTGCCCCTGACGCCAAAGCAAAAAAAAATGTGCTCCGAATTTAACAAAGATTGTACAATACCTATAGTGGTTTGAATTGCAATGTTTCTAATCATTGTATAATTCGGCTGACGTCAGTGACATGATTTTCCCATGTGATATGACTACTGGCGGTCAAAAGGGCAAAGAATATATTTTTCGTGCTTTAAATTTTTATTTCGTAGGTCTGTACGTCTTGCACAACTGATACGCGATTGTCGCGCGACAAACTATCTGTCACTTTCCTTTCAATGCTGTGTGAGCAACACAGGTGATGTCGCGCGACAAGATATTCCCTGCTAGATTGGTTGCAAGTCACATACTATAAGCATTTCTTAAATGTGGATTCAAAAGGTAGACATTATTATGAAGATAATTGATCCTATTTTTCATTGTGATCAAATGTCTATATAGATCTAAATACTTATAGATTGGTCTCATTTACTGTTATAGTTAGACATTCCTATGTAGCACTGATGTGTGTTATTTTCTGATTCGTTTTTTTTTTGTGGGAATCCCGTCTTTGTTTATGTATAACTGTCATTATATTCTTTGAGCTTAGATTATGCTATCTGTACTTAAGTATATTCACAGACACAAGTTTAAGAAGACTATGGTTTATTGTGGTTAATGTATGTGTTAAAACAATGTCAATGTTTATTCAAAATGTTAAATCTTTGTTAATAAATGACAATTAAAATAGGAAGTTAGTATTAATTTACCGTTTTAAGCCCCCACAACTTTAACTCTCTGTATCTGTGGTAAAGACAGACTTTGACAGGGACAGTTCTCCA
The DNA here is from genome assembly GCA_932273695.1 of Apotomis betuletana. Lineage (NCBI taxonomy): Eukaryota > Metazoa > Arthropoda > Insecta > Lepidoptera > Tortricidae > Apotomis > Apotomis betuletana. The sequence goes on from OW026322.1 coordinate 8,407,627, forward strand.
GGCAAGCCAACGTGCAATCTTATTTTTGTACCTCTATAAATTAATTTAAGTCAGATCACAGTAGTTATGTGGGACTATTAATTATAGTCCATTTAAATTATTTTGTCCCATTATTGTTACTTTACCTTTGTGGCAATATTTATAAAAATAAAAAGAGGTATTGGTGATAAAAAGATTCTATTAAAAAACGTTGCTATTTACTTATCAAACCAACTCTCAAAATTTAATGAGATTTCTTTGCTTTTCAGTCAATTAGCCATGTATTTGGTAGTAAAAGGTAAAGAGCAAACAACGACATTAAAAACCATTAATAAATGCATTTATTTATAACTTAACCTAAAAAACAAAGTTGTCCTAAGCATCTTTTATATAGTCCTCATCCATTTTTTCAAACTTCTCCTTATAATCCTCTGGTACGTCTACAGCTGACAAGTCTTCTGCTCCTACTTCCGATTCCTTCTGAATCAGTATATCTACGACATTCTCACAAGCCAATCTCACTTTGGGGTCTTTCTCCCATTTATGATACTCCCTCAATACATAATATACACCATTATCACGTAAGATCTCTCTACAATTCCTTTTGCTACAGAATTTATTTAAAGTTTCCAGTATCATTTTGCGTATATCAACATCAAATTCTCTCTGTTTTTCCTTTGGTAAGTATTGTAATGCTATAGGCAGTACGTCCATTTCATCATCAGGATAGTCTTCATTTCCCATTATAGGGTTCAGAAGATATGTGAGTATATCTAAATCTGGGTTCAACAGTATGTCATGATATTCAATGTCAAATGATAAGTTTCTTATCGTTCCTATCGCCCCACCTCTACGGATGTTAGATTGTTCGTAATTGCAGAACGGAAGGATTTTTATTAACGGTACATGTGGGTTCTCTTCCGTCAACCATTTCCGGATTCTTTGGCTGCAGCTTAGGTTGCTAAACATGGCAGCAAGATAGTGCAACTTGGATCCGGTTTTGTTGAAGTCTATATTGACGTAAACATTCAAAATATCGTTTAATTTAGGGATTAGTGTGTCCAAACACACTTCTAGCTCATCTTCGAGTCTAGTTATGTTGGATAGTATCATACACGCAGCGTCCGCGTCCTTTTTATTCGGATCAAGAACATAACCTATGAGCAAATCGATAATGTTTTTACTACTACTCGGACGATATTTCAGTATCTCCGTGGCTCCCTTAGCGTTGGCTGTGATATTTACAAGCGTCAATAGAGCATTTTTAGCGATTTCATCCACTTTATCACTGGTTAATTCGATGATACTCGCGATAATCTGTTCATTTTTTAGCAAGGTGTTGATTCCTTCTTCGCTGGCTGATAGGCCGACTAGATGGTCCAACGCGATATGTTTCAGGTCTATCCTGGACTCTGGATTCAGGAATTGCACTAATTCGTCAAGGGGATCCTTGGACATCTTTGTTTTTTTATAAAATAATTAGGAAAAATAATAACTGCGTACAATACGCACACAGTGCAACGTGATTTTGACATTGACAATGACAAGTAGTGCTGCCATTACAATTAAATGAATGAATGCCGATTCACGCTGAGAATTACTGTATTTAATTATAATTATTGCAAGAACTTACATTTAATATAATTTAGTGAAAAATCACTTAATAATTATATGACTAAGTGTGTGTGTGTGTTGTTTATAATTATAATAATATTTTAACAAAGTAATATCGAACTGAATATCAGTGTCATCTTGTGGTAAGTAGAGGTACTTTTTAACTAAGCTCTTGATGGATTACCTAAAGCGCCACCTGTGAATGAGTAGCAAAACCTCGTAAAAGCTACGTTAGCTTATTTTTCACTAGATAGCGTTACATTGAAGAAAGTGTGTTAACTAAGGAAAATCACAACACTATTTAGCTACACTAATTTTATAGAGTTTCGCTCATAGATAAGAGTGTATTACTGGTTTCGCTGTCTAGTCTAATTGGATTCGGACTTATCTTCGAGACGATCGTGGCTTCTTACTATTACTATTTGCCTAGTTACAGCTTCAGCCTTAAGTTCATACATGTATTGTACTTAATGGATTTCGATTTGGATTTGGATATGAATTTTCCCTAAAACCATCTGTCCTTTCCATATGCACTCAGATCGTCGCATTGCTTTTTGATTTAGCTGGTTCAGTTCAAAATTCATCTGTTGTCAATTTTTCTAGCAATTTTTATGCTTATGCACAAGATAGGGCGTCCAAAGTTCCAGCACGTTGGACCATATTGCACGCAGCGTCACGTTCACCAGCCTAAAATGTAACTACTTTATGATTTGTAGCTAGATATTCGTTCTGCCGTACTTTGTATCACGCACATCACATCGTTTTATGCCCGGCCAAACCAGGCATATAATAAAATTTCTAGTTCAACACAAAATACCCTATACGCTTCGATTCCCTTGCCAGGCTCAACAAATCGCTGGCTCAATACTTAAAGCAGGGTTCTTATTTTAACGAGTTCAAATTTGAATATTGCCATAATGAAATGAAATGAAGCATAATTTTAAGTACTCTGAAAATGTAACATTAGAACCCTAGCTGTAGTAGGGAAATGCAGCATAAAGGCGTATCTTATGATTGCGTTGACTTAAAAATTTGATTTATTCACGGCTCCAAAGGGTAGCAGACCGGAGTAGGTACCTATTTAATATTAATTTCAACTTCATACCTCCTCGCGTTCCTGAGAGAAATGGTAACGTAATGACAGACGAATAGACCAGACAGACGGACACCAAAGTGTTCTTGTAAGTGTAACCCTAAAAACACACAATAATATATTTTACATCACCCTAGCATAGATTTTCTGGCCGTCATGCGGGTAGAAATTCTCACTTTATGGCCTTGGTTAAGACGTGAAACTTTAAACAAACCACGGCCGGTAATTCGTAAAGCTCCAGATCGTACATTTATGGACCTCACCTTCGACCACAAACACCTGTTATCTGAGACACTCTCTCACCCTAAGTTTGTAATGTAATTAATACAATTTAAACAAAACACATAAATATCTCGAAATAATATAATTTTATGTCAAGAACGGTTGAAAAAAAGTATATACGCAATAAAAATACCTACGTGAGTAGAATCGCCTTTATTAAAACTTTAAATAAATCGTTACATTTAAAAATCTATACTTGATCTACATTCCAAAAATGCAGTAGCAATCTCTAAATTGCAATAGACTTTGAAATTACAACTATCTTATATAAAACTATATATTTCTAAGTAGGATTGAATGATATATTTCGGCAGACATATGAATAGTTAAACAAAGTTCTACAGAGTGTAAAAAGCGTGCTGATGTATTTTGTTTTTATTTAATTATTCTTAAATTTATTGTTCTTTTACTACACACATTGATTCTTATATTTAGCTAAAACATTGATTAATTATACAAATTAAAAGCATTGAAAATTTGTGATGGACATTATTCTATTTACATTTTTATTTATTCTATTAAATCGTTGGACGGATTATTCAGGCACAATAATTATTTTGTAATTTAATATAATTATAGTTAGCACACTTAGTGTAAAAATACCGCTAAAACTATTGTGCATTATTTTACTATTTATTATTCGGTGTGTTTAAATAGATAAAATACTGTCATTATCACTACAAACGTCACCATTGCAATCGCTTTCTACAATTTGTCAGTTGTCAATTTGTGCAATTTTAGACATTTACAAAAAATAGAGAATAATATTTTTTGAGAATTAAGGTAGTTCATATTTTATCTGTATTTTACTACCCAATGTGATGGAGTTTTATTTTAGCACTGGCGTCGTCTTCAACGAGATTCTATATATTTAACGTCACTATTATTTAAGTATTGAATGAGCAACGAACGTGAGCTTAGTAGAAGTGAATTCATGAGCACAATTATATGATAATATAAGTATGATAACTGAATATTTTTTTATTTATCTTTCTAACAAAATACGCGAGCTATGGAAAATACTCATAAATGTTATTTTTATTATACCGTTATATAATAAACATTAGGTATTCCTGCTGACCTGGCAAACGTTTTACTATTTTATCATTATTTCTGAATGCCCAAAACTACAAAGTGAATTCTAAGTCGTGAATATTTTTTATGATTGCTTAAAAGATCTTTAGATTTATAATTTGAGCTGTCGTTAGTATAAGATTCTAAAGAGTCCCAAACCCGGTTGGATTACGTAATTTTAGTACAGTTTTTTTTAAATGACATGTATACGTTTTAAAACGATTATTATTTTGTCATTCATTAAAGCTGTGTAACTATCCTATATTTCATCTGAATCTTTTGAGGATAACTGCTGAAAAATTTAGCTACAAGATTTGACCCGAACATACATAGAAACATTGCAAATTAAATAAAAACTTGTAAAATTAAACATAAAGATTATTTATACAAGACATTCTATAAGAATTTACAAAAGTGACGGAGTAGGTAGTTGGTAAACGTTTTACTAAGTATTTAAAAACATAAAAAATAAAATTAGTCCGTATTGGTCGAGACAGTTTTTAATTCACGGCTTAAAACTCATGCTGTATAAGAAATGCGACCAGTTTTCAGCTCGGCAGGAATATAAACTAAACCATTAAAATTATAAAAAGTGCATATTAACAGTTACTCTGTTTAATAGATTAGAAGTTTTCTTAAGCAGGAGACGAGTATGATGGCGAACACGGAGGTCTTCAGGATGTCTGCGTCTGAAAATACGGTTCGGTTAGGTTTGTTTTATAAAAATCGTAAATAGTTTACAGTTTCAGTGAAAAATGGTTTCTGCGAAATGAAATATTCGACGAAAAATAGTTCGGCGAAAAGGCAGAAAACCGAGTCCCGACGCCGAGTAACAGGAAAAGGGAAAAAGAAGAAGAAGAGAGGACTGTGTTAATCCAGGGTGTCAGCTACCTCCATACCAAATTTTATCAGAACTGGTAGAGCCGTTTGAGCGCGAAGAAGTAACAAACATACATACACTAACAAACTTTCGCCTGTATAATGTTATTGTGATAACCCAATAAAATTGTGATTAGATTCGTAAAATAACAGGAGAGTCCCTCGTTTAGATCCACTCTGTATATTGTACTCTTGTCTAAGAAACATAAATTAAAATCCATAAATTTAATAAATATTAAACCCCGTGACTAAGTAGTTGAATATCTTGGAGACTCTGGAGACACTGCTTTAATTTTCACCAAACATAATAACCACAACAGACCCAAAAATCCGATTAAAAAACTGCAATCGAATCAATTTTATTTTTATTAAAGCAGTAACGTCGGCTATTTTTCGCTTCATTTTAAAACATTTGGTTTACGTTAGCAGACGTTTCAATTAATTTAGGTGTGGTGTAGCACATCGTTACTATCGATTCTCAACATAATTTGAGACGATGGTGCCGATTATAAAGTCTGAATCTTTACGATAGATGTTGCTACGATGCCACCCTAAGGCATGTTGAAGCAACTGGTTGAAAAATTCATTGGCTCTTGTATCAGGTTCGGTGGTCCACTAGGTAGGACGCCCGTGTTGGCCCGGAAAGCCGTTGGAGACGCAGGTTCGAATCCTGCCTGAACCGTTGACTTTTTTAATTTTTCGCTTCATTGTAAACATTTGCAATTGAATCATTCGTTTTAACATGCTTTAAAGACGAAAGCCTGGACTTGACTTGGCCGCTGCAAGTGTGCTCTTTTAACATTGAAAATGTTTTTTCATCACACTTGCTCGTAAACAAAAAGAAAAAAAGCGGGACGTAAGTCGTAAATTACGCCCTAGGGTGGTAAGTAATTTTTATCACATTTAAAGGGTTTACATGCTAGAAACCCGGGTAGTAGGTCGTATATTACGCCCTAGGGCGGTAAGTAATTTTTGTATTGACTACTATTTATTACTTATGTTTTATTTCCTCCAAAGTGTGATTAAAAACGACGACGTACGTGACTCTGGTGTAAAGGAATTCCAAATCACTCCGCCTTCGCCTTCGGCTTCGGGCTTCTAATAGAAACTCGTTGGTAATTCCTCATTTACCACCCTTGTTACGTAATGTACTAATGTTTTCCTGATCGAGGACGTTGGTTTGCCCCGTTTTATGAGATTGTGACTGTTGCCTATAGTTTCACATATATGGTTTGTTTTATGCTTAGGCCTGCTTAATACCAGGCTTTTGATATCCTTTCAACTCTTGAAGAAAAACTGAGTCAAATCTACTCCTGCTTGGCCAAAAATACTTTTAATACCGTGCCATTGGTGCCACACGACATTGGTTAGCACTGAAAGTTTGATCGGTACTTTTCCTGGAAACTGTTTTTTTACGTTGCATAGGTATAGTTTATAAAAAATTTGTTATGCGTAACATTAATAGTATTTTTTTTATCGGACAATCTCACTGAAATCTATTTCCACAGTAAGCTCTGCTAGGCTTGTGTTATGGACACTAGTCGACGAAAAACATACTTATATAGATAAATACATACTTAAATATAAATAACATCTATGATATCATTACCTACACAAATAATTGCCCTTGCCGGGATTCGAACCCAGGGCCGTCGGCTCAGTAGGCTGCTGCTTTACCACTGCACCTACCGCGTCGTTTCTTCTTATCCTTCTTGGAACTCTTTGAATCATGATAACACTGTGTAATGTTGACTAAATCCTACTATTGGGATTATTACAGTCGAGTTCATTTACATCTACACACTTACGAGAACAAAAATATCTGAATACGACCCTATTGTCAGGAGCATAAAGTCGTGTTCAGATATTTTTGTTCTCGTAAGTGTGTAGATGTAAATGAACTCGACTGTACATACCATACTAGTTGAATTTTTGACCAGCGTTTTGGTTGATATCAGCGCCACCTATCAACACCGTTACGTACCACTGCAAGTGTGGTCTTTCTCTCGGAACCCGTTCTCCACGTCGCACAGGCAGATGGTGTCCTTCGGCCCTAGCATGCGCAGGTGGGAAGGCCTGTCCGTCATGTTCACCGTGCCGCACGAGAGGCCGTCGTTGCATTCTTCGCTGTTGGTGCAGGAGTGGTACAGGGCTGCAGACAAAGCATTTGAGTGTTCAACTATGTAAGTATGAAAACCTTTTATTGTATTTTATGAAACGTGTAATGTTCATTTTTAGGGTTCCGTACCTCAATCGGAATAAAACGGAACCCTTATAGGAGGTATCGAGTTGAAATTAAAACTCAGGTCTACGGTCCGTTGAAGCTGTGAAATCAAACGTCTACGTTAACGTGAAAAAAAGATACGGCCGGTTTATGTCGCAAAAAACGTACATTTCGACACTCAAGGGAATCAAAATGATAAAGTACCCTATCATTATATATAAAGTACCCTATCATACTACCCGATGACCTAGAACTATGAAATTTGGCAAGTAATATCGTCACACACTACAAATACTTATAAAAATCTGTAAATTATAGATTTGTAACAAAATAAAAAAATATATAGTCCTATTCAAACATCATATTTAGAGAACTTGGTTGCGTTAAGTTTGTAACTCGTTTGTATGCGGCGCCATACATTTCATTTGCAAACTTAAGTCAACCAAGCCAGTTAAGATGGGATAAGTCAAAGTTTGTACGGAACCCTCGTTGCGCGAGTCAGACTCGCACTTGGGCGGTTTTTTTAATGTGAGTACACACCACAATTTTTATGTATCCATTGATACAGAGATCAAAACTGAAAGAAAAAATTTGTAACAAAGGTGTATTAAAGCCTTTCAAAGATCGTCAATGCAAAGATCGACACAGAGAGTAAGGAAAAATTCGAAAGGTTCCTTGGGCGTTAGAATGGCGGAAAGGTTAACGCGCTGGACCGGCAATCCAGAGGTACTGTGATTCTCGGTCTCTTCCACGAGGTCACCCATTTAAATTTTTCTTTGAACTTTGATCTTTGTATGAATGGTAAAATAAAAAAAAATGTGTTGTGTATCCACATTAAAAAATGATACATTACTAGCTGTGCCCCGCGGTGTTACCCGCTCATCCCACGGGAAGACTAAATTTATTCGGGATGAAAAGTATCCTATGTCCTTTCCCGGGTCTAAAACTTCTATATCTTCATACCAAATTTCATCTAAGTCGGTTCAGCCGTTTAAGCGTGAAGAGGTAACAGACAGACAGACACACTTTCGCATTTATAATATTAGTATGGATGTTTCATAAACTTACGGAGGTATAGTTATAATTTATGTCCAAGTGGTATAGATTATGGGAAGTATATCTGCCAGTAGTAATTCTACGGAGCCCCGAAGATTGCAACTAGTCACGACACCCCATTAAAAAGAAATTATAGAATTCTACACGAAATATGACGTTGAGGAAAAACAATATAAAATAAAAAGAATGTGATTTTGTATCAAAGTTTATGTAATAAGGTTTAAAAAAAGTACTCTTTTTACGTCACACTTGGCCGTAAGTGGAATTTTCTGCCCGCTACGCGGGAAGTCAATCTCACTTCCTGGCTAAAGGCAAGACATAAAATTTTAGACAAGCCAGATCGCATACTTATGGCTTTCACCTCCGGTGCGGGCCACAAACACCTGCGACTCACCGCCCTAGGGTAGGCGTGTAATGTACTATTTTCAACGTTGGTAAATATCGGTAAACCTAAAGAAAAATTACATCTTAGTTTTTTAGTATTTGTTGTTACAGTGGCCATAGTATTTACAATACTCTATGACAATTTCATGTCTATCTATTACGAAAGATACAGCCGGAAAGACTTACAGCGGCTTAAGGTCCCGTTAGTGTACACATTTTTTTTGTTAGCCTGTTTGTGTGTCCCGCTACTGGGCAAAGGCCTCTTGGTTAGATCTCCACAGGTCCCACGGAATCCTTACAACTCAAAAAACCTGATTAATTAATTCGACGGTATGGAACCCTTGTTACGCGAGTCCGATCGCACTTGACTGTATTTTCTTTATCGAAAATCATTGTGTGTTTAAAGGTTAATAAATCTTTGTGTTTTTATTTCAGTTACCCAAATAGTTAACCCGCGAAATCGGTGAAATCTCACATACTATGCTTTATGATTATGAGTCTCCATCGTAAAGTAGCCCAACCTTCGTTTGTGCACGATACGGACTTTTAATTGGGCTTAAAGCACGAAAGCGCTATCGATCAACGTCGTTCCTTAAGGCCTTATACATCTTAAAAGGTATTTTTTGATATTATAATAAATATATTGATAATTTCAAACAACTTCTTAAAGTGAGTAAATATATTAATCCCCAAAACATTAACATTTAAATGTGTAGATGATTAGAGCCTTTTGCCACTTGTCCTTCGTATGCTTTGTATCAGTCATATATATACTATCACAAGTTTAAAACCGGACAATCAAAAAGTCAATTGGTATCGTCGTCGTAAACGAGACATTGGCAGTAATGGTCGTTCCCCTAATGTGACCGGTTACCACAAATCAAAAATAATAGAATAGATACTTCATGCACCTATTAAGGGTAAGGGATAATAGTAACTTAATTTAACAAGTAAAAATATATTAATTCATATTGGAGTTAGGGATAACCATAACCCTTTATTTTCCTTTGCCGTAGTTGGATAATAGGGCTTAGCAAAAACCAGTAATTATCACAAAGGTTGCATGTCACGACGGACCGTTAGCAAGGCCGAAAGGTAGCCAGAAACTTGTAATGGCCGCTGAAATTGCTATTTACTTATTACAAGTTGATATTATACTTATTTCAATGTAGTGTTTCTTGTTGGAACTTTTTAAACAGTGCCTACCGACGAAAAAGTTAAATTTAGTACTGTAATTATTTACCCTTTACTCGTCGTATAATTGACCGAACGAGCGAAGCGTCTCCGTTTCAGCTTGGCTCATAATTATTTCGTATGTCCGGATGTTTGGCTGTCCAAATGCTTTCCATCTGTTCTCGCCTACAGGTCACATTGATCAACCGATTCTCATGAACATTTTTGAGTAGGTTCGATAAGTATATATTTTTTGTTTATAATTTTTTTCGAAAATTTCCTAAATGGCGGAGATATGGGTTCGGAAAACGTAGAAAATGAACCAAACTCGCGAGGTCTACAGCTACAAACAGAGCCACTAGTAAAATATGTGTTGTGCTGGGTCTTAACTGGCGCTCTAAATTTTTCACAAACTTTGGTAATTCTTTACAAATAATACGAGACACCGTGACTTTCCGTTGACTGTCAGAATGCTGATTTTGCAAATAGCGCCCATTTTGGATTTCAAAATGGCAGAGTCCTAGTATAAAACAAAAAAATGTAATGTGATCCACTGCAATATAAGCAGGACTTGAACCTGCGACCCTACATTTCCGGCGTAGTGCTCTCCCAACTGAGCTATCACATCTTTACGTCAATGACACCAAATCCATGATTCCATAATTCTACGCGCCCTCTGCGTCATATAATGTGCTTTAAATGCTTATGCGTATTATTAGCCATACCCTAGGTTGTGCACGCAAGATCTTTGTGTTAATATTTATAAGTATAAAAATGTGGTATTTACATATTAAAACAGAATCGATAAAAATATTCTATTAAAAAAAGTCAATTGGTGTTTGTTCTTAAAAAAAAAATTGTCGTATGTACTTTTTTTTTTCGATTTTTGATTGTTAAAACGTCCCTTATACATTTTAACTGATGTACCTAATATCCTGATGTCAGATATGAATGTATTGAACCAAGTAATTGATGTGTAACATATATAGGTACCTTCTCGACACATTGAAACGTGTTAACAGATTATCTAGATAATCTGCACTTTATAAGTTTTAAACACGTTGTTAGCATCACATTAGAGTCCCGGCTTGCGTTGGTCTGTCTATCACATCGCTATTAAGTCAGAAAGCATCAGGGCCGTTCAGTCGAAAAAATGAATGTCGTTTTTTGTGTGGTAAAAGTTAACAGTTATAATGCATGAAAATTATATTTCTATTATTAATGTGGGATCGTTTATGCTCATTATCATAAGAATAAAATATAAACTTTGCACATGTCCACAGGAATGATTCAAACTTGTTCCATTTTACGCATCAAATCTTTCACGTGGTGGACATTATTAGTTGTCGGCAAACTTTATGAACAAAAATGGCGGATCTGCGCATGTATTTGTAGGTACGTAAATCGGCTAATATGCGCAGTCAAGATTATTGCTCAAGAAGTTTGCCGGCAACTGTATCTACATTATCGGCATAACATCGATCACATATCACATCTGTGTATTCTGTGCAAATTCCACGCTTTTCTAATTGCTAATATCTTTAAAATAGAACTAGTTATTAAAAAAAAACATAATCGACATAGGGCTTCTTTTTAACAACTACGCATGTTTTTTATTTGAATTTCGGTACTATTTGGAAGATCAAAATGTAATAATAACCGAAATTACACTAATAACGTACATATTTTTATATTCGTTATAATAATTATGTACGTACCTATCTAATTACACTTTCGGCAATTTTAATTTTTAACTTTAAACAGTATTTGTTTTTTATTTGATTTGTTTTTTATCCATAATTGCATAATTTGTTAGACGGTCCTCTACTTTGATTTATATACTCGAAGGTATTGTTATTTCTTCAAATGACAAAAATAATCATAGCAACTTTGTTTACAAGTAAACAAAAAATGCTTCTGTCTAGAACACTCTTTGCAAGGTTGACAAAATCGTGCTCTTTCACTGCAGTGCAACCAACATGGAGTAATGCGTCTCATAGGGAAAACACAGAGCATTTTGTTTTATACTAGGACTGCTGCTCACTGCGATGCACTCCACTTGCTTCGTGTGCGGACTACGTGTGGTACGGGAGTAAACTTAATGCTACGTTTACACGCTTGCCAAGCCTCGGCAAGCCTACACAGGACGCAGTTATATGTTAGAGTGAGCACGATGTAGTTCCCTCTCACTTTAACATATGACTGCGTCCTGCACGCTTGCCGAGGCTTGACAAGCGTGTAAACGTAGCATAAAATCTATGCCTTTATCTGCCCGTAGATTGTCAGAACGCTGATTTTGCAAATGGCGCCCATTTTTGGTATCAAAATGGCGAAAATTCGTTTAATTTAATGTCATGGTCATGGTAATGTCATGGTCATGGTTCCATTACTTTTTGAAAACTATAGCAGCAATTTTGTAGATTTTTAGAGCGTAGATTTAGAAAGAATAGATAGTAAACTACACTCACTCTTGGTTTGTGCCTCGCACTGTCCGTTGATCAGCTGATTTTGCAAATGGCGGACAGAGCAGTTTTTTTTAATAGTAGAGGACTCACTCTTGGTCTGCGCCTCGCACTGCCCGTTGATCAGCTGATTTTGCAAATGGCCGCCATTTTGGATTTCAAAATGGCGGACAGAGCAGGTTTTTTAATTGTAGAGGACTCACTCTTGGTTTGTGCCTCGCACTGTCCGTTGACCAGCTGATTTTGCAAATGGCCGCCATTTTGGATTTCAAAATGGCGGACAGAGCAGGTTTTTTAATTGTAGAGGACTCACTCTTGGTTTGTGCCTCGCACTGTCCGTTGATCAGCTGATTTTGCAAATGGCGGCCATTTTGGATTTCAAAATGACGGACAGAGCAGTTTTATTAATTGTAGTGGACTCACTCTTGGTTTGTGCCTCGCACTGTCCGTTGATCAGCTGATTTTGCAAATGGCGGCCATTTTGGATTTCAAAATGGCGGACAGAGCAGTTTCATTAATTGTAGAGGACTCACTCTTGGTTTGTGCCTCGCACTGTCCGTTGATCAGCTGATTTTGCAAATGGCGGCCATTCTGGATTTCAAAATGGCGGACAGAGCAGTTTTATTAATTGTAGAGGACTCACTCTTTGTTTGCGCCTCGCACTGGCCGTTGACCGGCGCGCTGTTGTCCCCGCACAGACAGCGCGTTTGCGCGTCGTAGTGCGTCCGCACGCACGAGCTGCTGCTCACCGCGATGCACTCCGCTTGCTTCATGCACAGCTTGGCTGGAAAACAATAAGTCATTAACTTGATTATTGTAGGTACCTAGTCATATTTTCTAGTAAATAAGGACTTATTAAATTTGCACGTCGCGTCAGCGGCCAAATATGTGCAACTTTTTTTTCTATATTTAAGACCGTTTATGTACGTTTACCATATTTGAGTAAATAAAGCTTATTCATTCATTCATTCATTCAAACATTCATTCATTCACGTGGCTCGTCTCGTTTGAGATGACTCTCGAAGATTTTAGGGTTACAGAATGATTATACCAATTTTTATTAGGTATTTTATTTTCTTCGTATTGGAAGGTTCCAAGAGGAATAGAAATACTGAATCGCCACTTAATAAGAGGACTTGAGTACGATCCCATAATGATACTTTGAGTAATTTAGTTAGGAAGAAAAAGCCTGTCCAGTGCGAGTCAGACTCGCGCACAGAAGGGACTTTACACACTGTACATATATCGCTCTTACAAAAAGATAAACTGTACTGAAAGACAATTTGATAATAATTACAGTTTTATTTCTCCACGCGTTCTCGAGAAAAGGCGGTTGAGTTGAGGACCGCAAAATGATCCTATATAGGGTTCCGTTTTTGCCGATTAGGCACAAACTTGTGGCCAATTTTGGGTTGCAACGTAACATATAAAATATATTTATAAACGCAACCCATAACTGGCCACAAGTTTGAGCGTAATTCCATTTTTTTTCTTAATTCTTGGTTTGCTATGATTAGTCCGAGCTATGCTGAAAACATTCATATTCAACTGTATTCTAAATCAGCCATTTGCAATCTGTAAAAATATTTTTATACCTTAACGAAAATAAAAAAGAAACTGCTTTCTTTTTTAGGTCGTTCTTGATTCGGACTAGGGTTGATACTTTCTGTGAGTTTTCATGAAACTTTTTTTGGTTTATCGTAGACCTGGGATTAAATTTTACATCTTCCAAATGTTTTATAGTTTTGGAATCGTGCAGTCATTTCTTAGCTTATTGACCGAGCGAGCGGAGTGTATCCGTTTCTGCTTGGACCAAAATGATTTCGTATGTAGGTAGGTACGGATGTTTGGATCTCAACACGCTTTCCGGCTGTTCTCGCCTAGAGATCTCAACAAATAGAAATTTGGTCGATCCAATTTTTAGATTTTTTTAAATGCGGAGATTTGGGGGTTGAAGGCGTAAAAAAATATAGCGGACTTAAAGAGTGGTAACCTTAATCACATGACGAAACTAGCGTGAAAACTTATGCAAATACTCGATCGAGTGATAACTCCAGAACTGGAGCAAAGGTTAAACCAACTCACTAGTATTTTGTTTACCTTTTCACTTATAGAAAGTCCCGCCAAATACCATTCCTCTTTCAGAAATCTTTAGTTTACAATAGATTTTGTTAAAAGAACGCTGGTGCGTAACTTACCATTACTTAAAAAGTAATGAAAACATCGTTGATTTCGAAAGTTACCTACAATAGTTTTTCGAAAATAAACACCTACTCTTGCGTAACTTTTAAAAAGGTCAAAACACCTCAAGCTATAAAAACTTTTTCCACCAAACCTATGTCTACGTTCGAAAGTCAACATAAAAAAACAAACTTTATACGCTGACCATTCGTTCCATATTCCAACAGTGCCAACACCGATATTCAAATTCAAAATTCGAACGCAGATAGAACGGCAGCCGTGTCCGGCAACGTCCAATTTACATAGACCTTTGATAATGCATAGAAACTCTGACCTCTCGGCTCAAGATAAAATGGTAATTGTGTGGTACACGGCCAGGTTAATTTGGTCTTCCATACTGAGCCGTTGGAGAGGAAATGGGGTCTACTTAAAATGGAAATTTCGATGTAAATCTAAGCTTCCGAACGCTATCGGCCGCCATCTTATTATTTGGGTCACGACTTGTTTAGCCGTGCGTGCGAACTAATTATTTGACGTTTAAGGGCAGTTAAGAGCTGTAACGCTGTAACAGTTAAATTAACCCCGAGGGAAAAAATAAAGAGATCTTATTTAAATTTCGCATACCGAAATAAAAGAGCTTCAAGTTCTTGGGTCTAATCAAGTGGTCAAAAACGTGAAGTGGCCATGCCGGTGGGAATCGCGCTATATATAGAAGCCAGCCACTGTTATGTACTACCAATATAAACTATTATGCACAAGAATGTCTGTCAATATTTTTTTGTTGATTTCTATTTCTTATATTCTAATCGCCTACAAGCTACGACAGTCCGTAGCTGTGGTCGGTTTCCAGTAGGTATACGACCTACTGAGCTTTGAGAGCGAACCGTTTTGACTGGCTATAGAGCCCAAACTTGGGTGAAGCTCAAAATAAGGTTTGGAGATGAAACACAGATGCAATAATTCTAATAACGGTGGACAACAGCTTATGATGGTTGCGTTTATCACGTGATAAATAAGTGACAACGCATCTGTCACTCACACTCGCTGTTTATCAAAACTTGACGGATGCTTTGTCACTTATTTATCGCGTGATAAAAGCAAGCATCATAGGCATACATACATAAATTAAATACCCTCAAAAAAATGAATAATACACTTTTTAATAATTCAACCGAGGCACTATATTTAATTTAACTGTCAAAACAAACACCTAGCTAACAAAATGGCATAACCGCGAATTTAAAAATAGAAGTTCTGCAACAACATTTAAATATTTCCAAGGGAATGCGCAAAAGATATAATTATGCTAATATACCGTGCTTCGTGCCACACTCGCGTACGTCACTTGCCTTCCGTCCGGCCATCTTTGTTTTGTTTTTTTTTTTAAGACTAAGGCATTTAAATGCCAACTGTTTGCAGCCGACGAATAAATTTTATTTATTTGATTTTTATTGCACAAAGGAAACTTCTCTTGTAAAATATGACAGCCTAAGTTCATGTTTTACACGAAATGTTTCCTTCCAGGGGGGGCGTTCTCCACCAGTCAACTTTAGGGCAATGTAGAAGGCGCTGCAACTAATCAGCTTCGGCAAAAATCGTATGTCCGTCTGTGCAGATTTCCGGATTTTCCTATAGGTTGCATTTCTGTCATAAAAATTGGTTCGATAATTGGTGGAGCAGTCGATAATAATGTAAACACAATTGCGAAGTCACTTTAAAAAAATGAAAAAATGGCGGATGTGGATAGTGGAATTGTATATAATATCATATTTCAATAATTTCGAAACAGATTCGCCACAAGTAAATAATGTTTTGGCGTTGGAAAACTCTATAAACTTTAGGGAGTTCCAAGCTATTATCGTATTATTATTTATTTCAGATAATTTAACGTTTCTTTATGTGATAATAGCTGCGAGAATAAGCGCCATTTTGATGTTAATCTTATAAATTGAATAAAAATACTTATATTATAAACGCGAAAGTCTGTGTGTTTATGTGTATGTTTGCTACTTCTTCACGCTCAAACGGATGCATCAATTTTGATAAATTTTGGTATGAAGGTAGCTGACACCCTGGATTAACACGTAGGCTACTTTTTATCTCGAAGAATTGTAGTATTGTGTTCCCGTGGGATGAGCGGGTAACACCGCGCGGCATAACTAGTATTAAATATGACTAATGCAACCGGCAATGACGTATTTTTCAAGACTTTAAAAATCAGGTTATTTGCCAAAAAAGTGCTATGAGGTTTAAGTAGCGCAATTATATTTAAATCGCAGCGAGGTGTTATTTATCTTGTTCTATTCGAAACACGCGATTTTCCATAATTACCGCTGTTTTCTAGAAAAAGCTGAATTTTCAGTGTTGATGTACTGTTAAATGTCTCCTACGAGAATTAAAAAACCGTTTAAATTGTTTTCATGGTTAAGACTGCTGTCCACTAGGACGGTTTTGCGTAAAATGGACGAATAACATTCCTCATATTTAAACGTACTTATTTCATGAAGTCGCAGCCTGATTGGTTAATTTCCTCAGATCCGCGTCAGTGCACATCACAGTTATTTTTAACGTGAAATTATAAAACACAAACCTCGTGAAAAATTCTTTTTATACAGGGACTACACGATGACATAAGTAAAACTATCGTGAGTAATTTTTAATGAGTTATTATTAATTGTGGTTGTTTGATTTATTGTTATTGTATATTTTTTTATTAATGTGATTTCAAACGCAATGTAAATTGTTAAGAGGCCTTATTCCTTTTAAAATGCTGATTATTTAGACATTTTTCTCTATGATCAAACATGTTTCTTAACATATTATTGATGTACTTTTCATTGATAATTTTTGTTTAAAACTACTCGAAATTGACAAAATTCACATGAAAAAATAGTTTTTTCAACTTATTTTCGACTGCACGCAATGAAAGCATGAAATAGCCATGTTACTACCTAGAACTCGAGGAAAAGTATTATTCATTTCAAAAAGTTGGTTGAAATGTTCAATATATTCATCATAATATGAAAAAAATAAATATTAAAAGGAATAAGGCCTCTTAAATTAATAAATGATGACTTATGACTTAATAATTATAAAAATGGTTTTACTCAAAAATTGTCAGCAACGGCCCGACATGTTTCCAACTCATATATGGAGCTCTTCATCATGACTACAAGGTGGAAAAAATATGGGTTCTGGAGGGAAACTGCCTTAAATCCTTAAGTAGATCTGTCGTGGTAATATTTCGGACAGATCTTATTGGAAACGTCGTTTTTAGGGTTCCGTACCTCAAAAGAAAAACAGACCAAAACAAAAGCGACCATCAGTGATCACTTTGTTGTGCGTCCGTTCGTCCACCAGTCTGTCAAGACCCTTTTCTCAGAACCGTGTGGAGGTATTGAGTTAAAAATTAAGACCTATATGGTCTACAGTTCTTTGAAGTTGTAAATAAATCAAACTTTAAAGTTCACGTAAAAAAATTATATGTTGCAACAAACAACGCTTTCAAGGGAATCAAAATTTATGGGATATTTTTTTTGTATTACAAGTAGATATAGCGAAAAGTCTAAAAACTGTACATTTGTAATCCAATCACAAAAAATATAGCCTTTATATAATTATATACGGTATAAATTTGTACGGAACCCTAGGTGGGCGAGTTCGCCTCGCACTTGTCAGGTTTTTTTATGTATTAGCTAACTGACCGGCTAGCAAGGATGTAGCTCGCTGGTTCAGCACCAGACTTCACTCTTGTCTTGAAGAGACCCAAATTATAATTATCTGGAAATACACACGGCACGGTGGAAATACACAAGGTTAGGGACTAATTCAGTTGGAGGCAATATGTCTACTGTTAACTCGGGGAAGAAAAAAAACGACGGGAGCGAGTTTCATTCCTTACCGTATTATATATAGAGCCTCGTCTTTACATAACAGAGCATAGGCATCTATAAATCCAAGATTGAAGATAAAAATGATATACACAAGCTTTTCAAGACCTTGGTGCCCGTACCAGTGCGTACAAGCTCACATTAAACAGACTATAGAGACAGACATATTGTTTGAATCTATTCGATTCGACTTAAGTAGTAAGCCGCATTGAATTTTATGTGGTACCTAGATAAGCGGTTTAGTAATAGCTAGATTTATTTTATTGTTTTTAGAGTTCCATACCTCATTCGGCAAAAACGGAATGGTTAGGATCACTTCCGTCCGTCTATCAATCAATCAAACCCCTTTTCCCAAGAACGTGGGGAGGCATCAAGCTGAAAAGAATCACACTATAATATTATAAAGACAAACGTTTGTGAGTGTGTTTGTTTGTTACTTCTTCACACTCAAACGACTGGACCAATTTGGATACATTTTGGTATGAAGATAGCTGATACTCTGAATTAACACATGGGCTTTTTATCCCGAAAAATATTAGTGTTCCCGTGGGATGAGCTTGAGCGGGTTACACCGCGCGGCGCAGTTAGTATTAAAAACTCAGGTAGGTACCTCTTTGACCTGTGGAAAAAACATCGCGACAAACCTGGTAAGTATAATAAGTTTTAATTACCTCCCATTCACATAAATCATGGTAATAATCAACATTATGTAGCACAAGTAATGCGGAGCCCTCGGTGCGCGAGTACGACTCGCACTTACTTAGCCGGTTTTTTATGCACTTACGCCATCTTAACCACCATAATAACCATAAATTAGTAACACATATACTGAAGGCTAACACATAACCTCTAGGGCAGTGTCGATTTCCCTTCTTTTTGATTTATTTACGTTTACTGTTCATATTATAATAAGAATAAGTAAAAGTATTTGTATAGAATCTTTTTATCGATTCATATTTTTTTATGTGGTAATACCACATTACTTATTAATAAGTAAAAGTGTTTTAAAATGTTTTAGAATGTTTTATGATGTTCTTGGTTAGTTGGCATATTATGTTTACTTTAATTTCTAGATATAGTTCTAAAAATTGCTATACTTTAGTTTAAATTGTTTACTAGTTGTTTTGCATGTTGTGTTTACCTATAAGTAATTGTGACACCCACATCCAAGAGTGTAATAGTGTGACATACCATGTTTTGGTGTTAACAATTGTTGGTGAACCTTAATTCAATTAATAAATAAATCAATAATTTGAGAATTGACGTTTGTAAGGAAATACGCATAAATATTGAGGTTTATTTGAAAAGATAATAATAATAGGAAGGCTGGTTGGTAGAGACGAGGCTAGATTTTGCGATATATCTGATTGTTCTTGTAATGTAGGCACTCCGACATTTTGATAATTGTGGTATGTGGGTAGATTGGAGTTGGAAAAAAATGGCGATTACAACGGTCGAGCTAGTTTTATTACAGTGGCTAACGAGGATGAAATAAAGATTCAATAGTTTTCTGTGTTGCTGGGAATTGGTGCGTTGTGCTGTTACGTCGTGCAAAATACGTAAAATAAGGAAGCGATGGCGGTCGGGAGAATTAGCGAGTTCGACGTCACTAACGGGACTTGGTCATCGTATGTGGACAGGATGGAGATGTTTTTCTTGGTTAATGCAGTGAAAGAAGAATTAAAATTGCCAACTTTGATTGCGGCGATGGGAGACGAGGCTTACGAGTTGTTATCGAATTTGGCTAGTCCAAAAAAACCTTCGGAGATTAAGTACAAAGAGGCAGTGGATCTATTGCGTCATCATCTACAGCCAACGCCGTCTGTATTGGCAGAGAGGTACCGTTTTAGGCAGCGTCGTCAAAACAATGATGAAAACATTGCCGGTTACGTGGCGGAATTAAAGAAGTTAGCCAGGAATTGCAAATTTGATACCACACTGAACGAAAATCTACGTGACCAATTTGTATGCGGTTTACGGAGTGATGTGATTCGTCAGCGTTTATTTGCGGAGGACGATACGCTATGCTATACGAACGCCGTGAAAATCGCGACTTCTCTGGAGGCAGCAGAACGGGACGCGGCGGCAGTCGAACCCGTCCCGAGCGCCGGGTCCGGTGGGGCAACACCGGGGGCTTCGGCGGCGATGTACGCGCTCGCACCGGGAAACAAGGCCCAGCACCAGGCGCCGAGACCTCGCAGTCGAACTGGCTGGCGCAGCAGGAGCGCCAGTGGCTCCGCGCGAGGAGCTGTTGGGGGCCAGCGGGGCGCCGGCCGGCGGGGTGGCGGAGAAGGTCGACGGTACTGTGCAGGCTGCGGAGCGACCGATCACGATGCCAATAATTGCCGATTCCGAGGCTACGTGTGCAGTTTGTGCCAACGCAAGGGTCACTTGAGGCGGGTGTGCCCGGACCGCACCGGAACCGGCCGCGGCGGGAGTGCGCCCGGGAGGCTGTACTATGGCCAGGCGGCTGTTTCGGCGGATGACTCTGACCGAGATGAGGGAGAGGCCGAGGAGGACTTTCACCATTTATGTTTGAACGATTACGGGCCGGTGAGTTTACCTATAACTATAGACAATTGTGTTATTAATATGGAAGTAGACACCGGTACTGCAGTATCGTGTATTAATAGTGAAACCTATCGGAAATATTTAAGTCATATGGCCCTAGAAACCAGTGATTTATCGTTAAGATTTTACGACGGATCCAAAATCAAACCTTTAGGTGTTATTAAGCCGAATGTTTGTTACAACGGGTGTATCAAACCCTTGGAATTATTTGTTATCAATGGCGGCACAACGTCACTAGTAGGTAGACAGTGGTTGACAGAATTAAATATTAAAATTCCTGGTTTTAGTGATTGTCACCACGTAAAAAATAATATTGTGAATATGTCTGAAGAAATAAACAATTTGCTTTGCAGATATAAAGAATTATTTAACGGCGGGCTCGGGCGGTACAATGGCGGGAAGGCTACGTTGCGCGTCCGCGAGGGGGCGCCGCCGGTGTTCCACCGTGCGCGCCCGCTGGCGTACTCGCAACGCGAACGGGTGGATGCGGAGCTGGACGCCATGCTGCGCGACAACATCATCGAGGCCGTCGACTACTCCGATTGGGGCTCACCGCTCGTGCCGGTAAATAAAGCAGACGGTTCCTTGAGAATATGTGCTGATTATAAGGCCACTCTAAATCCAGTTTTACTAATTGATCGATATCCCTTGCCTAAGATAGATGACCTAATGGTAAACCTAAGCGGAGCTTGTTATTTCTCGAAAATTGATTTGTCACAAGCGTATAACCAGATAGAATTAGATGATTCAAAGAAATACACGGTTATAAATACACATCGCGGATTATATAGGTATAATCGATTGGTATATGGCTTGTCTAGTTCTCCTGGAATATTCCAGCGAATAATGTGTAATTTGCTCAAAGGGATTCCGAATGTTGAAATATTTTTGGATGACGTAATCATCGGTGGTAAAAATAAACAGGAACACCTAGCGGCGCTGGAGGCAGTGTTCGGTAGATTGCATAAGGCAGGACTAAAGTTAAAAAGTAGCAAATGTGTCTTTTTAGTTGATGAAGTGCAATATTTAGGTTACGTAATTAGTAAAAACGGCATAAAAACCGATTCATCGAAAATTGAAGCCATAATTCGCATACCTAGCCCGCGTAATGTAA
This sequence comes from Apotomis betuletana, assembly GCA_932273695.1. Taxonomy (NCBI): domain Eukaryota; kingdom Metazoa; phylum Arthropoda; class Insecta; order Lepidoptera; family Tortricidae; genus Apotomis; species Apotomis betuletana. The sequence goes on from OW026322.1 coordinate 8,429,603, forward strand.
CGGAACTCCGTTCATTCTTAGGTATTATTAATTTTTATGGGAAATTTATTAAGAATATGAGCGATAGGTTAGCTCCATTATACGAACTTCTAAAAAAGGGTAAACATTGGATATGGACTTCGGATTGTGAACGGTCGTTCACGGAAATTAAAAATATATTGTCAGGCGCGGAGGTTCTGGCGCATTATGATCACAAAAAACCACTGTTTGTAACGTGTGATGCTAGCGCGCTCGGGGTGGCGGGGGTGCTATCGCAGCCGGGCGCGGACGGCCGCGACCGGCCGGTCGCCTATGTGTCGCGCACACTAAACGACGCCGAACGTAACTATTCCCAAATACATCGTGAGGCGCTAGCTATAATTTTTTGTATGAATAAATTTCACCAATATTTGTATGGCCGGCATTTCACGCTGCGGACGGACCACAAAGCGCTAGTGTCCATTTTCGGGCCGAACACCGGGATACCGACTATGGTAGCTAGCCGTATGCAGCGATGGGCTATAATCTTATCAGCATACTCATTCGACATCGAGTATGTGCGTACAGATGAAAATGGAGCCGATGGGTTTTCGCGCTTACCGATTAATAATAATGCTCAGGGTAAATTATCGGTACCGGAACAGACATATCTTCACTTTGCAGAGCAGGCGTTATTATTAGATTATAATGAAATAAAACGAGAAACTGCGCGCGACCCTTTATTGTCGAAAGTCCTTAGCTATATCAGGGACGGTTGGCCCGCCCAATGTGAAATGTCTAATTTACAGCCTTTCTTTAACAGAAAAAATGAGTTGTACGAAGAATTGAGTTGTGTCATGTGGGGCCAGAGGTTGGTGATACCGGAAAAATGTAAAGAAAAAGTATTGAACATGGTTCACGAGCCTCACATGGGAATTGTTAAGTCGAAGGCGCTGGCCCGTAGTTACGTGTGGTGGGCCGGGATCGATGAGGCCGTGGAACGCGTGTGTCGCGAGTGTGCGGTGTGCGCGGCGCAGGCGGACGCGCCGCCGCGCCACGTACCGCGCATGTGGGCCTGGCCTAATCGCCCCTGGTCGCGCCTTCATTTAGACTATATGGGGCCTATTGCGGGTAAAACATATCTAGTTGTAGTAGATGCTATGTCTAAGTGGATAGAGGTTTTTAATGTCCCTAGTACTTCAGCGGGAGCGTTAATAGACAGGTTGAGTGAATTATTTAGTAGATGGGGTTTACCTAAACAAATAGTAAGCGATAATGGGCCGCCCTTTGCGTCAAAGGAACTGGAGAGTTTTACTACGAGTTGTGGTATTCAACATATATTTACTGCACCTTACCATCCGGCGTCCAACGGCTTAGCCGAAAATTCTGTGAAAACTTTGAAACGGGTCATACGGAAAGCGTTACAGGAAAACCGGGATGTAAATCGCGCGCTGTGGGCCTTTTTGATATATTACCGGAATGTCGAACATTCAACCACCGGGGAGACACCGGCTATGCTTCTTTTAGGTAGGCGTCTGCGTACTCGCTTAGATATTATAAAACCGGATAGGGAAGGTCAGGTGCGCCGAGTGCAGGAACGGCAACAAGAAGCGGCGGGCGGAGTGAACAGAAGCGTAGAAAGGGAAGATCGGGTGTGGTACAGAAAATTTTTAAAGGGGGAAAAATGGGTTCCAGGTCGGGTCTTAGACATTTTAGGGCCCAGTAATTTCAAAGTGTTAGGTGATGATGGGGAAACGGTACACAGGCATATCGATCAATTAAAGAAACGGGCAGACAACAGTAGATTGTCTCTTGCGGCTACTACTTCTACTTCGATATTAGATCGATCAAATATAGATTCTCAAGCGCATATTCCGGAGCCAGCTAGTCAACCGGTAACACCGTTGAGAGGCCGATCGGAGGCGTCGTCGACCGCGGAGGGCGGGTCGCGCGGCGCGGCGGGTCAAGGCACGGCTTCTCCGGCTTCTCCGGAGTGGCAGTTTGAGTCCCCCCGCGCATCTACGCCTCAGCAGCGGGCACCTACACCCCGAGCTCGCCCCGTTCGACAGTGTAGATTAAATAAACCTAAATATAAAATTTAAGTAAATTGTGTAACGGTCTTATGTGTCCTTTTTGTAAGTGTCTACCTATTAGGTATATGTATAATTTAGTGTGGAGGAGTGTAATGTAGGCACTCCGACATTTTGATAATTGTGGTATGTGGGTAGATTGGAGTTGGAAAAAAATGGCGATTACAACGGTCGAGCTAGTTTTATTACAGTTCTTTCATGTGTTACCTTTGCCAACGCCAATCTTTATTATCATAAAATACGGTGTAGCCAAACAGGGTGCTTTTCAACCCACGCCCTAATTTATTTTACTGGCAACTACTTACACATGACGTTGAAAGCCAGTAAATGTCACGTTTACGACTAAATATTCCGCAAATTTCAAGTATTTTTTGTGTAATAAAGCCAAAACTATCCATAGATATGAAAGTGAAGTTTTTTAAAATATTCCGCAAGAAGAACGAAGGATTATGCAGCATTCCGGTAAACAATGTTTTGAGTTGACTTTTTTGCGATTTCATAGTTGGTCCCATTTTAAAAGTTGTTCATATGGCCTTCCCCATCACCCCTTGGCACTCCAATTCATAACTAAAATATCATTCAACATGTTTCTACATAGCTAAACAATCCATTATTGTTTTTGAATCCGTACACTCAAGGTTTCAGGTTTGATTTTCAACGTCCGCTCGCCATTTTGATTTTCAGTTTGGTACGTAATCCTAAAAGCGTGCACAAGGAACGTCGATTACCAATCAATTATAATGGCGGAAGGTTTGATTTATTGAGCAAAGCCATCTAATTTCGGGAAAACTCTTCCTTCCGGACATCCGGATCAATTACGTAGGTAGGTAGACTTTGCGACGACGTTACAAAATTTTGTTTTTTTTTAGGTTTTCTACCCCCATAACTCCGCCATTTTGAAAAACTTCGAAATGGCGAATATAATATTCAAAATAACAAATACTTACTTATACAAAAAAAAATATCCTTATCGAACCTACTCACCAAAATGTCATGGTAATGGTTGAGAAGGTTACCTATCTGAAACACTAAAAACGTTAATCCGAATTTAGTTTCGACAAAAACTATTCGACAAATATCATTTTAACTTTTTTTCATTTGTCCGAAAATTCAATTCGATATTTTACGATTGGGCATTAATTGTTTAGGTTTTTTATTCACTCGACTAATGACACGTTTCCCTAAATTTATCTCATTTGTCCGTAATATCAGTCTTCCGATGTAACGTTTCGGTTTATTAATTATTCGACTTTTTTTGTATGACTTTGGTTTCATTCGTCCGATGTAACGATTAGGTTTATTAACTACTCGACTGTTCTCAAGTGGACTGGTGGTTCTGTTGTGGTCACAGTTCTAACCTAACCTAACCCAGCCAGGTAAGTTTTGGAGCTTTTCCGGCTGCTGCCGCGGCACGCTAGCTTCGCTCGCTCGGCTCGCGCGCTGTTGTGGTCGCAGTTCTAACCTAACCTAAGCCAGCCAGGTCGGTTTTGGAGGTTTGCCGGCTACTGCCGCGACACGCTAGCTTCTCTCGCTCGGCTCGCGCGCTGTTGTGGTCACAGTTCTAACCTAACCTAACCCAGCCAGGTCGGCTTTGGAGCTTTGCCGGCTGCTGCCGCGGCTCGCGCGCTGTTGTGGTCACAGTTCTAACCTAACCTAACCTAGCCAGGTCGGTTTTGGAGCTTTGCCGGCTGCTGCCGCGGCACGCTAGGTTCACTCGCTCGGCTGGCGCGCTGCTGTGGTCGCAGTTCTAACCTAACCTAACCCAGCCAGGTCGGTTTTGGAGCTTTGCCGGCTGCTGCCGCGGCACGCTAGCTTCGCTCGCTCGGCTCGCGCGCTGTTGTGGTCGCAGTTCTAACCTAACCTAACCCAGCCAGGTCGGTTTTGGAGGTTTGCCGGCTACTGCCGCAACACGCTAGCTTCTCTCGCTCGTCTCGCGCGCTGTTGTGGTCACAGTTCTAACCTAACCTAACCCAGCCAGGTCGGCTTTGGAGCTTTGCCGGCTGCTGCCGCGGCACGCTAGGTTCACTCGCTCGGCTGGCGCGCTGCTGTGGTCGCAGTTCTTATGTAATGCCAAAAATATCACGTAAATGAAAAAATGGTTATTAAACGAGAGACATCTCAATTCAGAGGGCAAGTGAATGGGGCGGGAAAAGTTAAAAGGTAAACTGAAAATTTGTTTAAATGTATGCAGTGCCAAAAGTATCATTGGGTAAATGAAAAATGGGCTACGAAAAAAAATACGTAACAACTCATAGGGCAAGTGAATGTGTCGGGAAAAGTTTTTCGGACAAACGATACTTCTACTAAATGTGAAATGGTGAAAAGAAAAATGTACGAATCCTGTCATCGGACAAACGATAATAATTCGAATAGTTTTCGGACAAATGAAATTCGGTCAATGGTTTTTAGTGTTTGAGATAGGTTACCGGTTGAGAAATGTGGACTGTAGGCGCGAACAGCCGGAAATCCTGTCATCCGATATTTTTTATTAAAACAATAAACTAAACAGAGAACGAGCTTGGATTTCTGTTTATTATGACGTCAAATTTATATAGAAACTTCATACTAATGGTTCGAGTTTCATAAATAGAAGGAATACAAGCCGATTAATTGACTTATCCTCAGTGACATGTAATAAATAATGATAAATAAATGATAAATACAGTATTGGGTTAGGTAGTTACGAGGAAATATACTAAACCAAATAGTCAGTTTCCAGATTCTTTACGAGGAAAATAGAACGTTTGATAAGATGATTAGATTCTACCTTGATTATTTATACATTAACAAGAGGCTTTGACTTTCTATTGTTTATATTTGCTACCCCTTTGGTTGCACCAAAGCGGTGAAAAAACACATCAGTGGCCACAGGTCCGCTACGCGAAACGAATAAATTAACTCGTGGATCGATAGTTAGGTACCTTGATACGTTTGTTTCGGGGTTAAAGTCCGTATTCGCTATTGTTCGGCCATATTTAGAATAAAAGCTTCACGATATTGAACAAAAATAAGTTGAATAGTGTTATGCAAAAAAGGTCGAAAACGTTTATGGAAGCACGGTGGCGCGTGTCTTAGTCCAAAAGGCGTTATAGTTGACTCGAATGACCCTTCAACGTATATAGTGGTTGATGTTAAATCGTACAAGTTCATGTATTTACTAGATTTTTCCCCGCTGTTTTGCCTGTAGCTATAGTGTAAATAGTGCAAAGTGGTATATCGCCTTCCGAGCAATATTATAAACCGAAAAGACTTGATATTTAATCAACTATTTTGGCTTAAATGTAGAGGGGTAGCAATATCCAGGGGGGTTATGGTGCTTGGTTTTATCATGCGACAAATAAGTGACAAAGCATCTGTCACGTTTAAAAAATGCGAGTGTGAGCAATAGATGCTATTGTCACTTATGTATTACGTGATAAATGATTATGAGACACTTTTTTAGTGACTACGGTCGGTGAAGAAAAATCGAAAGCTTCCTCGCGGACGAAGTTAAAGGGAATTTCAAGTACCTAATAAAACCATTATAACACACCGTTATGCTACTTATGGCAATTTGTCGCGCCCTCCGAATTGCATGTTATGTTAATGCTGTTTCCCTTTAAGACGATTACCTAACTTCCTTGTTGACCTTAGTTATCGTACAGTCAACTTCAAAAGTAGCTGACAATTTTAGTACGAAATTAGACAAAGGCAGTAGCAAAATGGTCAGCTGAGCGTTTTCCACAAAAATCCCAAATCCTTGTTTCTTCCGGAACTGTTCGGTTTGAGTTCATCCTTCGCAGAATCGATTGCATTTTGAATATGAGGAATAAATAAGTGTCCCAAAATTTGTATGGTAATTTTAGTTTCCACCACGTAACGCTCGTGCAAATAAAAAACCGGCCAAGTGCCATTTGGACTCGCGCACCGACGGTTCCGTACAATTAAATATTTGAACTTTTTAGTTTTCTTTATTTGTTGTTATAGCGGCAACAGAAATACATCATCAATTAAAAAATGTCTGAATCATGTCCATTTTTATGTTTTCAACTCATATATCCGCCATAAAAAAAAAAAAACTAAAAACTGGCGCGACAAATAAATTCTACATGTATTCATTATTGAAATTAAATGAAATAATTTATTCTGTTAGTAGGCCACAAGGGCACTTTTACAAGTCAGATTGTGAATCTACCGGCATTTCGCAAGAGGAGACGCTGTTGAGAAGAAAGCCGAAAGAAAGGATTGAACTTACGCACAAAATTTCACGAGCTCCGGTTGAAAAATGTGGCCTGCGAGGACAGCCGGAAATTCAGACAAACGGACATCTAACTAGTACCCGTAACACAAGCCTTATTGAGCTTAGTTTGGGACTTGATCGATTTGTGGGAGGCTGTCTGATATTTATATTTATTATTTTATTAAATGGAGCAAATAGTACTTTCAATAATTATATGGCTGTTAATTTTTCTCTAAAAAAAATATCAGACTATCAAAAACCAGTTACATTTAGATTTGTCTTAACTGAGTTTATAAATCATTGTACCAAAAAGCCTATATTAATCAAAATAATGATTAATGATATTTCTCGGCCATTGTACGCAAGCTATTACAACGCCATGTTTGGTGAATTAATTATCATGCTTGTAGTCAAAAGCTGAATACTTTAGGGCCAAAACACAATGCCATTATCCATCGTTATTTAACTGCCAATATAACTAATTACAGTCTGACAATAGTGGCTTTGTGAGACATCTCGAGTTTGTTTTTAAATAGTTGAAATTTGTATTTCTTGCGATTTCCGCCATATTGAAAATTTTCAAAAAACTGAATCGACAAAAAACACGATTTAATTAACGAACTTACTCATACTCAAACAATGTCATGAGAATCGGTTGAGGACTCCGATTTTCATCAAACAAAGCTAACCTCGACAAACCAGGTTTTCGATAAAGAAAGCATTAAAATAGGTTCACCCGCATGGACGCTATGATGCCATAGATAGACACACAGATACACAGAAACACAGATAGGTACACAAATGTTAAATTTATAACACCCCTATAATGGAACTCTCTTCCTGCGCACCTGTTCCCCGATTAATTTAACTTGGATATCTTCAAGTCGAGATCTTACGCCTTATTGTCACTTACCATCGGGTGCAATCAAGGTTAAATAAATGGCTATTTTGAATTAAAAAAAATCCTCGGGGATTAAAAATATGCTACTTACATAACGAACTCTCGAAAAAATACGATAGCTAAACATTGTTGTAGTGCTTTTAATAGATTCGGATTTCAATGCATTGTATGTATAAGAATATTTTATGGAGGCAGAACAGTTCAAGTTTATATGTACGTGTAAGCAATCAATCAAATGTCACGACCATTTATTTTTGCCCAAATACATGCCAGCCATGGTTTACATTGTAGTAAATGTTTGTGGCGTGATGTAGGTACAAAGGTACATACAAATAAATGCGACCTTTGATGATAAATGATAAATGATAATGTTTTATAGCCCATATGTTCGGATTTCCGGCTGTTGTTTTAGGCAAGAACAGCCGGAAATCGAACATGAAAAAAATTTAGGCCAAGCTCAAACGGAGACGCCTCTCTCGCTCGGTCAATTAAGACCAAAATTACCTAAACTAGCGCCACTTCCGATTATTTATTAAAATTATTTTATAAATCAGATCAATTGTCAATAATTTCGAAATTATCTTTTAAATCACTGAATGCCATTTTTGTACTATAGTTTGCCCCACAAAACTAGTCGACGTCAAAAGCGACCACTTTATAGTACTATAGTAGGAATCCTTTTATTAGACCAAATTCACTTCGCTTTGTTCTAACAACCAATAGGACGCAATGGGTGGACTGGACTGCGACTACAACAAACTGCACTTATGATAGTTTTCAGGATTCGAACTGTACTAATATTACGTTTCATACCGCATACTAGGCGGAGAAACGTCCCAGATCGCAGGGTGAGGGCTATAAATATGCGATCTGGGGCTTTAAGAATTACCGCCCGTGGTTTGTCAAAAGTTTTACGTCTTGCCTTGGCCATGGAAGTGAGATTTTCTCCCCGCGGGCAGAAAATCCCACTTACTACCTAGGGTGACGTAAACTATACTTACCTACGTCTATACTCTCTGTTTAGAGTTTTTTGCACTCTCAACATGACGTTATACTATAAGGTCAATGTTTCATAAATTATACACAAAATATTCATATGTTAATTAACTTTAATATTAATCCAAAACTTAATTGATGATAGAAAGCTAAGAACCTCTAGAAAAATCGTAAATAACATGATTTTTTAACTGTAGTATGAGTAAAGAATTTGTCTTCCAAAAACTTTAGGTACCTATATACCTACAAAGCCTGTTATATAATGTTATGATGATAACGAATTTCCCAGTACTAAAGGTGATATACATACTTACATATAGGTAGTATAATATAAAAACCGGCCAAGAGCATGTCGGGCCAAGCTCAGTGTAGGGTTCCGTAGTTGCCCATCCTTCACAATAGACGGGTTTAAAACCGCGGTTTGTCCGAGGTTTAAATTACGAGAAAGATTTCAAGATCTATAAAAAAGGTCGTAAACGCCAAAGTACTTACGGCACTTACGTCATTTTAAAGAAAATTATGAAATTTTGCGATAACTTAAGAATTTATTCAATATAGTTTTCATTGAAAGTACTTACAAGGCCTCATTTTTATGAATTTTTCCATAATTTTTTGACCCGTGGTTGAAAAGTTAGAGGGGGCGGACACTATTTTTTTTATTTTCGGAGCGAATATTTACAAAACTAAATTAATAAATAAATATTAAGGGACAATCTTACACAAATCGACCTAGTCCCAAACTAAGCAAAGCAAAGTGCTGACTTTATAAAAAAATAATGTTTGGAGACCGCTATTATTTTTAAAAGACTATTCAATGACATCCCACACAATAGTGTCGAAACGAAAAAAAAAAATCACCCTCACTTTAGGTGTTCGGGAGGTACCCGAAAAAAGTTTTTTTTTAGTTTTTATTTTACCGTTCTGTCGGCGTGATACGTACACATACTTATACCAAATTTCAGCTTTCTAGTACTAATGATCACTGAGCTAAGCCGCGGACGGACGGACAGACGGACAGACGGACATGGCGAAAAATTATATTAGTAGTGGACGACGAGTGGACGACGAGTCGTACATTTTTTGAAATTAAACCTAGTAAATAATGACATAGGGCTTAAATTTCAATATTTGGCATAGAATCGAGTCGCCGTTGAGTTGTTATAATGTGCGAAGACCTTTTACCTACTCCGCGAGGCGAACGATGAGTCCTAATATGACACCTGTCATCTCAGTACATTTTATAACCTATAATCGGAAAAATGTACTGAGATGACAGGTGTCATAAGAACCATCGTTCGCCGTGCGGGGTATAGACCTCTGATTAAGAAACTAGCATGATCTAGAGAATTGAGATCAATAGGTGTCACTATGTAGTGTCTAAATATACCTATTATTAATTCGGTGATGGTCCAACAACGTGTAACGCGACATTGTAGAAGCAACGGAAGTCTTAAATTCTTGGACCAATAAGGAAGAAAAATGACGCAAAATTCTTTACTCATATTAGATTCAAGCGAAAATAATCACAGAAGCAGTGCTTACTCACCAGGGGGCGCTGTGGGTGCTACCTCCTTTGGGCCTTGTGTGTTACTCTTGCCGAAGGTTGTGAGGGCCTCTGACGACTCGCCCGTGAGCCACCCGACGAGCAGCAGCGGCAAGATGGCCGCCGCGGCTTGCTTACGGCACCACATCTCGAATTTCCAAAACACACGCATTGTGTATGTCTAGCTTTATAGTCTTTGGTTTGGTTCGTTTACTAACTGTCAATGATTTTTTTTATTTATTTGGGACGCTAAGTGATGAGCCAAAAATTTTGAAATACGAATCGATATAAGTTTAAATCGTTATAAATCGCCTTTCCAAATTTAAATACGCTTTAGAATCTGCGGTTTCGAGTGCAAATAATTTGGAATACAAGTATTTTCCGAGTGATTTATGAAATGTAATTTTGGTATGTTTTTTTGAATATCGAGTGGGCTTTTAGTGTTGAGTAGATGTCGAAGTAACAGTTGTATTATTGAATAATATCTAATAAGAGAACCAAGTTAGAACGTTTTTCGTCCAAATTAGAACGCCTTTTCTTGCAGCTGCCGTTGTACTCAAAATACTTCCGTGTCGTGAAAATACTCGCTGAAAATACCCTGCCTAGTATTTTTCTCTAGACGGGTACTTACATTGTCCACCTGCTTCAGAAAGCACATCATGCATTTAACATCGAGTGTGCTTGTTTACAACGAACAGCCAAGAAATGTGAATGTTTCTTATGTGTGCGTGTGGCTATGTGATGTGTAATGCTACGCCGACAGAACATCGACACTGAGTACACTCCTAAATTAAAAAAACGTAATTTTAAACGTGCTCTCACTCTACACTGAAGTCAAGATAACACGTCAACTCTGACCTTAGTACATTTTATACGTAACCTCAAATCCCTTTGACCTTATAAAATGTATCAAGAACAAGAGACTTTTTATCTTAAGTTCAGAGCGAGAATTTCACTATGGAATTCGTATTTAAACTTCAGAGCACAGCCTCTGAACTGCTACAACACCGCATGCTATCTTACAGAATTTTTGCGTCATGACACTGTCAAATACTGTTTAAGATAGTGTGGGTCATATTACAGTAAAATGGGATAAACGACTAGCATTGAATAAGCTACGCCTCATGCAAATACAATTTCGCTTATCCCACTTAAAAGCATGAAGAATTGAGACGTTGTGTCGATTAGGTGTATCAAAACCGGTTATTTAACTATAGAACCGGTTATAACCGGTTTACTATAGCAAAATAGACGGCTTTGCATGTAGTGTCGATGTTAGCGTAAGCCTAGTCGAGTCAAAAGGTCTTACCCGGTAGACTGGCCGGAGTAGCTGGTTTGGGCGGGTCTGTTTGCGCCTTCCCGAAAGACGATATGCCACCAAATGCTTCGCTTGTGGTCATCACCCATCCAGCTATGATTACTGGCAGTATAAACGCCTTAATAATATCACCTTTGCTCCACATCTTGACGTTCGAGCTACTTTTTTAGTGTTGTGTTATCTGTGACGCTACTGTCAAATTTGGAATCACAAGTTTTCAAGCGTCAATTAAAAGAAAAAAGCGGTGTTTGTTTTGTTTTTGTTCGTTATTAGTTTGTGTGTGTGTATCCAATTTTTAGGCTGTTGAAGATGAGTGGGACAACCGAATCGTCTTTCCATTCGTAATATTCTGTTGAGAAATTCTTAGTTAATACGCCATCGTGGTTATCATAAGAACTTGTATAGTGGGACAGTTAGAAAACATATTTACAAAAAATATTATACATTTTGTTTCAGAAGTAAATTTTATATATAGTTAGATTTTTTATTGAGATATAACTAACGATTTACTTCTGAAGATAAATTAATTTATACAAAGCCAATATACAAGCCGATTCACAATAAAGTCACAACACCAATTTTAGAAATGTGGGGAATATAAATAAAGTGTTTACCCGACTGCGCTTGGAAATATATTTATTTACAAGAAACATTTAATAATTCGCGTGTATGGAACGATATTTATTTGAAAAACGAATATGTATGTATTCCATCGGCCGCCGCCACTACATATTATAGAATCAGACCACGCTAACTCTTCTAAGCTAATGAACTGTCAAACCATACAAAGTGAGTCAGTTTGTATGGTTTGACGGTTCATTTACTTGGAAGACTTGGAAGAGTTTGCGTGTTCTGACTCTATTTGCTGTTCTATAAAAACATATCCCTAATGTGCAGTCCAACCAAAACGAGTAGAAATTAAAAAGTGGCAATACTGTAGTGTCTTCCCTTTCTAATCAATATAAGAAAACAGGGACGACACTACGGTATTTTCACTTTTTAAATTTACTATTTTTGGTCGGACTGTAGTAAATTTCTTACAAACGGTTCTATTTTAGTATTGTCACAGAATGTTGTGTGTACAATGTGTACAAAGTGATTGTCGACATTGCCATCAACATTTAAAATAACGCAGCCGGGTGTGTCCCATTATAAAAGGAGCTTACCAGATGGCGCTGCGGTCGCAAAGATAGGCGATTCGGTTTTTATAATCCCAAACGATGGACTAAAGGCGCCGTGGCACAGTCCAAACAGCCAAACGGACAACAGAAGTGGCATTATGACTGATGGCCGTTTCCACATTGACATCTTGACTTGTTTTCTGAAACTTAGTTTAGTATTTTTTGTTTTTTTTTCTTTTTTTTTGTCCAAGCCGATACAGTATTCTTACTGCCGTTTAACCTCGTAATTTTTCAACATAATGGGACTATCGTTTCCTGAAAACTCAAATAGTTATTGTCATTAAAGTGTGTCATGCTTGATATTAATCGTGTCATAATTGGTAAAATAGAATAGAATTTAGAATTTTGTGATGGTGTCCAATGTGTTATTCCTGTGTCTGTGCTTCTAAACATTCAGTGGGTCCCATTATATGAAAAAAATTACCAGGCGGCGCAACAGGGGGTGGTGGCTTGGATGGTTGGCTGTTGGTAACTCCAAAGGAACTTAAGGCTTCGGAGGAGTTTCCAGTCAGCCACGCCAACAGCAAATGCAGAATCACTGTAGCGGCTTGCTTCCGATGACACATCTCGAATGCCCACGCGTCGAAATACTAGGCAAAATACTCGATCTAATACTCGGTCGAAAATACTCAAGCGCGCGCAACACGGATAGTTCTATGTTGTCTATGGTTATAAAAATTTGAAATGGCGATTCAATTAAGCTGCGTTCACAAGTTAAAAAAAGTTAAAATTATTTAATTAAAAAACCGTTTATTATTAAATTGTTCATTGATGGATTTCATTGTTTTAAACTTGTGTACGCAGGTTTAAGTAAACAATAAATTGCAATAGCAGAGATTGCGCTGATTTTTTATTGAAAATAAAGGAATAAGTACTTAAAAATTAACAGGCCTTATATTAAAAAAGCGGCATGCATTACGTATTTCTAAAATATATAAATATTAATAGATACGATATATATGTATCATATATAGGGAAGGATTTCATAGGTTATTGTAGCAAGGCGCCCTAAACCCCTTCTGGTTTTCTTATTTTAGAATAATCTTTGTTGATGTTAGAATTGTTCCAACTTGACCAGGAATTTCTTTAGTTTCCTTACCCGCTGGCAGGAAGTTTTAAAGAAAAAAACGGTAAACTCGCGAACTTCGCTCGCTCGTTCAAATAATCACTTCGTGTCACAATGGCTTGTAAAGTGAACTAATAAATCAGGCTATATGCCCGCGATATAGCTAAGGCTATATGCCAAAGTCTATCGAATTACGCCCAAGGATGTTGATTGTCATAACTTGGGATTTTTTTGGGATGACAGGTAGGGATTCGCTATATCGTGAAGCTCACTTATCGATGCTTTTCCACTATTCTAGTAATAGCTTCGTTTGCAAGCGTGTACAGTCGGTGAGCTCTTAGATTAGGGTTTAGGTGCAACCAGAGAGACTATTGTCTCGATAAGAGCGAACGAGACAGGTATACCGGGCCAGCATTTATGCTGAGGTGTGACCTTTTCGTGGCATACACAACAACGATTTTATTTTTATTTTGTTTCTAATATTTGTTGTCCACTTTGTGTATGTTAACGAATAAATTTTTATTCTATTCTATTCTATTCTTGTATATAACTTGAATCACCCTATTTTAGCTCACGTACTGTATTTATTTTGATAGTACTATTTTAAGGTTATACAAAGTTAAGACTGCTAGATTATGAGTACTATATTGCACTATGATATAATTTATTATAAAACCCTCTTTAGGAAAACAGTTTTACGAAATGGGAATACTGTAGTGTTGTCCCGTTTTCTTTAGAACCTTTTAATTTCTACATATTATTTTATGTCGTACTGTAAGTTATTACTTTTTTATTGTCATACTTTCAATAAAATAATCTTTTCGTACAAAATTTGGGACAACGACTACCTATAGTATTTCGGTAAAGTATCGATAAGTAAGTTTATCGATATGAAAATCCCTACTTGTCACACTCAATATTCCGACATACATTTGTGGAGATTTAGTGGATTGGTAATAGGGAAATATTTGATATAGGTAGGTACAGTCCGCCTCAAAAGTTGTAGACAATTTTAGTATGCAATTTGACTTAAGCCAGTCAACATTGTCAGTCATCGTTGATGCGTCAATCAAAATATCTGGGCAAGGAACAGATTTAGCTTACTTTTATCCAAAAGCGACAGCATCTTTTTCGATATGGTCAAGCCGGTGTGAATCGAATTCTACGGACGCCACGCTACTGATAGATACGGTACATAACAGATAACTATAATAAGTGCTATTGTTTAGATTATAATTCAGTTGATATGAATATCTATGTGTAAATATCGTCTAGTAGGTATAGGTACCTACTTAGTACAATGGTTGGTCGATTTGATATGATTGTCCTTTAATATTTATTTATTTTATTATCTTTATCCACGACCACGAAAGACGGAACGGAACGGCGGTATTAAAGATTATTTGTGTGTATGTCTGTTCCATTTTCCTGGAAATCTTCTGGAACTTTTTGTTACATTCTTGACAACGCGGTTGGCGCAGTGGGTAAGCAACTGCCTACTGAGCCGACGGTCCCGGGTTCGAATCCCGGCAAGGGCAAATATTTGTGTGATGAACACGAATATTTGTGCTTGGGTCATGGTTGTTCTATGTATTTAAGTATATATTTATCTATATAAGTATGTACATCGTCGTCTAGTACCCATAACACAAGCCTTCTTGAGCTTAATTTGAGACTAGGTTGATTTGTGTGAAGTTGTCTGATATCTATTTATTATTTATTCTGAGAAGAGAAAAAAGGGTTTAAAGCAATGAAGCAGAGATTTACAGAGGATTCAGGGTTTGTAAAATATGTATAATAATCAAGAAAAAGCTTGAGTATCGTCTAAAGTTACAGAGTAGGTATTCTGTAGTTATGAAAATGGAGTATTACGATCGGAACAAAAGTATTTTCAACTTTTCACTTATTTTTATAAAAGCTCGTTTTATTACCGAGCGAGAGAAGCGACTACGTTTCAGCTTGGGCCAAAATTCATTCGTACGTCCGGATGTGTGGATCTCTGGATGCTTTCCGGTTGTTCTCGCCTAGGTGGAGCCCAATTTATAACCGATTCTCATGAAATTTTGTCAGTAGGCTCGTTAATTATATTATTATGTATTTTACTGATTTAAATTTTAGTTTTTTTTTCAAAATGGCGGATATGTGAGAGTGGAGCTCACAGAGAAAACAAGGCATATATCTTGCTTCGCACTTATCATTTTAAACCACGACGAAAAATAAATAATTAATAAATATAAAGAGAGGTATTATAACTTTAACATGTGTATCTGTGTGTCTGTCTGTGGCATCGTAGCTCCCAAACGGATGGACCAATTTGACTGTTTTTTTTTTAAATCGCAACCCTGGTTCGTTGAGAAGGTTCTTAGCTTTGTTTGATGAAAATCGGAGTTCTCAACAGATTGAAAGACTTGTCCGTCGAGGTGGAACACCGTCAAAAATATAAGCGGTCGCTAAATTTTGGACATTATATATACTATTTTTAATCAAACTAAATCTAAAAAGGAATTTATTGTTTAACTAACAACTTTTGTGACGTCACAAGTTGGTATAAGTACTTATTCATAGAATCTTCACACTAAAAAACCGTTTTGTGGTTTCAAAAACAGTTGCGATTTGAACTGTCATTAAAAACCATATTATTATTCATATCAAGAACAAAGAGGGCATCTTTGTTCATGTTCATTTCATCTCATGTTTTATTTTTTGATAAGGCTTATCTATATTTAACACGAAAGTCATGCCTTGGTTATAGACCAAAAAAACTGATACTGGCACAAGCTTCGAGCCGCCATAAACGGATTGATAATAATAATATTCATAATATCAACTGACTTAACACTAACAATTATATACAAAGCGTACACATATAAGCAGGCGAGTGTTGTAAAAATTAAATGTAAGTGTCTTGAAATATGAGTATATGAAAAACCGTTTATTTTGCTACAGAAATAACTGGTTTTTCTATGGAAAAATAACTTGTATCGGCCATTTAAAATGACCGAGTATTGCGTTTGTGTAATATCATCTTGAAAAGAAGTACTCGTCTCTAAATATATAATTATATCTGATATAATTAGGGCTGCCACCTCTAAATTTGCCGAACCCGGACAAAGACTTAAAAAAAACCCGGAAGTTTTGACGTAAATCGCATTTTTACCCCGGACGTGTCCGAAAATAATTTTGCTAAAAAACAATATTTTTCTACGGGATTTCCCCGGTCATTTTTGAAAACCCCCCCCGACGGAGGCCAAACTAGGACAAATCCGGGAAAACCTGGACGGATGGCAGCCCTAGATATAATGATAAACTTAAGTTAGACCCTTTTCATACAGTTCATACATTTGTCAATAAAACCAACTTAGAAATGTACAGTCGCCATCAGATATATCCCGGCATATAAGGCGTTCGTAAAAATGTGAACACAACTCTTATTGACTGGGCGTTACAGTGCATGTTCATATATTTATGAACGCCTTATATGCTGCTGCGATATGTTTGATGGCGACACTGTATAAACCATGGTATAAACTAACACTTATCGCTAAAAAAGTATGAATCGGGCCTTGGAATAAATATTATACATATATATGAAGTACTAATTTAAAAAGATTTTTGTTGATTGGCAGTTCAGATGCCTTGGATCTCTTCAAGTCGAGAGTGAATAGGCATCTTCTAGCCAATGCTCCACCTTCAGTTGGTTATGTAGAATATAAAAAAAGACCACAGTAATTTCACTGTACGAAAAATAAATGTAAGCGCTCTTAATAATAATCGCTAACTCGAATATTTTTTTACTAAACAGGGATTATTTAAAAGGAAGCCGTAATTCTGTTTTCTTATATTCGGTCCCATTAGTATGATTTTTGTGGCGATTAAAAAAACGTACAAGTGCTTTTTTAGATAATCGGTTTTTTGGCTTATCTTAGAATCAATCGTCTGTACATTCGAACCACATACAGAAAAGCGTTCTAATTTTTTTTATAAAAAAATATTTTTCTTTTCGAGACATTTATAAAAAAAAAAAAATTCATACAAAAACATAACGATCTGGAATGAACACTTTGAGACACTTTCTTGTATGAGGTTTGAAAATTAATAAAACGTTCTAAATTAGTTTAGGTATTCGAAAAAATCTATTATCTATGAAAAAAGTTCATATTATACATTTCTTTTTCATCGCCACTTACTTAATTATTTTCCCAATATTTTATGATATCTTTTTTGAGTCTCGTTCTTGGGCCAAAGCCCTGTTTCCCAATACATATACAGGCTGATCATTCCAAATCAGTAGGGAGAAAACGAACACTATAAGAGATAGGGACATCTGATCTTAGAAATCATTGCGTCGAATTTAGATTAAATAGAAACTGCAATCAATTTTTTTTTATAAATCTCATACATAAACGGGGAATTGAACCTGGTTAAAATTCGGTAAGTAATCGCATGTCGTACCTATTATACCATTCTTTACATCGGTTTTGACCGGGTTATGTATGAAATGATGTATGAGATATATAAAAAAAATTGATTGCAGTTTCTATTAAATCTAAAATCGACGCGATGGTTCCTTAGGTTCCTAAAAATAGATTTCCTTATCTCCTGTTGGTGACTTCTCCCTACTGACCCATTTGGATTGATCACACGGTATACTACCCAGGACATAAATAAAATGATTTATAAAATTTTGTATTCATGAACTGCTGGCAATCTTTTTAAATTAGTAATAAGTATATGGAAAAGAGTTTTGCATGTTTATTTGAGCGTTTTAACGGTCTTTATTACTCAGATTATGGCGCCATTTGCGGCCGCTCGTAGAAGCTGCGTTTTTTTACAATTAGTCAATTACTTATGATCAACATGATGTTAAATGCTTTTATAAATTTGCTAATATTGTGAACAGAGTAATAAGACGGTTTAAACACTCAAATAAGCTCCAATTTATGCTATTTATACATAATGCCAACTTCTAATTTTCTGTATATGTGTGACATTGAAATAATGCCTAAAAATTTAAAAAGTTTTCATAAGAATGGAAAAAGATATAACATTTTACTATACGATAGTATTTTTTCGTGGAAGTTTTTATAATCTGAGAAGATATATAAAACGACAAAACGATAAAAATAAATTAGTAGGGCTTTTTCTTAAATGGATATGAGATAATTAACTTGCAAATTGCATAATTTTACACACGAATATATTAGTTAAATAAAATCTTGCAATCGCAATTAATAAGAATGCCCACGAAATATCTTAGTTCCTTTCTTTATGAAAACAGACAATACTTTGAAACATATTTAACTATACTTACTAAACACAAAAAATTTCAGGCATTATTTCAAATAAAAAAAAACATACAAAAAAAACAACAATCACAAAACAAACACAAAAAGCGTGCAACAGCGTTTTAAACTTTTCTTTTTAAATCCGCGTTTAACCATAAACAATTTTCAGCTTTAGTCGTGTTTTAGGATAACTTTACACCGGTGGTTAGGAATGTTTTACTATTTACGGTTGTGAAGACTGGAGCGGACGGCGTGGCACTGGCTCGAGCGGGCGCGAGCCAAGGTTGCCCTTTCTTGGCCGATATACGGGGTGATACACTTATACTACGTCAGATTTTTAAGAGGCCTTATTCCTTTAAAAAAAATTTTTTTCATATAAAGGCAAATTTATTGATAATTTCAACCAACTTTATGAAGTGAATAATACTTTTCCCCGAGTTCTAGGTAGTTACATAGCTATTTCATGCTTTCATTGCGTGCAGTCGAAAATAAGATGAAAAAAAAATTCTGCGTGAAATTCAAATTGTAGGTTTCAAATATATACCAATGAATCCTAATAGCCCTGTTCTAAGTAGTAACATCAATAATATGTTAAGAAACATGTTTGATCATAGGGATTTTTTTTAAAACAATCAGCATTTTAAAAGGAATAAGGCCTCTTAACGTTGTAAATATTTTTATGTTTTCCTGAGGGCGTATGTTGGTTATGCAGGTTGTGTTTATCACATGTCGCATTGTCAAAACGTGACGGATTTACTTCACTTATTTATCGCGTGATAAAAGAAACCATCATCATCATGATCTCTGTATTGTGTATCTGTGGATCTGTGTGCCTTTCTATGGCATTGTAGCTTCCAAACGGATGGACCAATTTCAGTGCATTTTTTTTTTAATTGAAAGACATCTCTTTCGAGGTGGTTCTTAGATATGTTTGGTGGAAATAGGACCAGTAGTTTCCAAGATATTCAGCTTTAATTGGAACAAGTGACCAAAACTCAGGCAATATTGAAGCTACCAATTACAAATTTTGTAGTAATTTGAGTAGCGTAAGTTCGGTCGCGTCATACTAACGTGAAGTGATCACGTGATATAATGTATGTAATGTATGTACGTGACCGAAATTACACGACTCAAATTACGCTCATCTGGGTTCACCCTTATGTTCAGTTTTAGTAGCATTTCTATATCACTCATTGAATGAGGGTCTCATGATGACCAGCCACAAGTGTCGGGCGGGTTGTTTTAATTTTTATTTAGGTTACAGACACAGGTACAGTCTGACAAAAAAGACTAGAAATTAAAAAGTGGCAATACTGTAGGGTCGCCTTTTCTAATCAATCTAAGAAAACGGGGACGACTACAGTATTGCCACTTTGTAATATAAATAAATAAGTAACTATACATATTATGGGCCAATCATACACAAATCGACCTAGTCCCAAACTAAGCAAAGCTTGTACTATGGGTACTAGACGACGATATACATAATATATACATACATATATAGATAACATCCATGACCCAAGAACAAATATTCGAGTTAATCACACAAATATTTGCCCCGGCCGGGATTCGAACCCGGGACCGCCGGCTCAGTAGGCAGGTGTCTGCAAACTGCGCCAACCGCGTCGTCGTCGTATATTAGCGTAGTTCTACTCTTTTTTGTCAGACTGTACACAGTATGTTAAACTTATAAACACCCTCTTTTTTCGTCGCGGGTTAAAAATCAATGCACCTGAATTTGTTGAACACCCCATAGTTTGCAATTAAAGCAAGGGAGGCCACCCTCTAATATATATAATACTCGAAACGTACCTAGTGAAAATACTACCTTTACAGTCGCCAATAGGAACATGCGACGTAGTATGTTTTGTAATACGTAACCGACTTTGAAGTCGGTTACGTATTTTGAAATGGAGGTCCTTAAGTTCGAAAATGCTGATTGTTTTAGACCTTTTTCTCTATGATCCAATATGTTTCTTAACATATTATCAGTGTTACTAGTAAGAACATGGCTATTTATTGGTATAATATTTGAAAACTACTGTTTGAATTTGTCATTGATAATTTTTGTTTCAAAAACTACCTACTCGAAATTAACAAAATTCACGCAGAAAACCCCTTATAGTTTCGCCTTGTCCGTCTGCCCGTCTGTCCGTCCGCGGCTTAACTCTGTGATCATTAGCATTAGAAAACTGAAATTTGGTATGTGTATCACGCTGACAAACGGTAAAAAAAACCGAAAAAAAAACTTTTTTCTGGTACCTCTCGTACATCTAAAGTGAGTGTGTTTTTTTTTTGGGTCAACACTAGTGTGTGGGGTGTCGTTGAATAGGTCTTAAAAATAACAGGGGATTCCTAACATTGTTTTTGAATGTAGTTAAGAGGCCTTATTCCTTTAAAAAAAAATTTTTTTCATATTATGACAAATATATTGATAATTTCAACCAAGTTTTTGAAGTTAATAATACTTTTCCCTGAGTTCTAGGTAAGTAACATAGCTATTTCATGCTTTCATTGCGTGCAGTCGAAAATAAGTTGTGTCAATTTCGAGTAGTTTTTGAATCAAAAATTATTAACGAAAAATTCAAACTGTAGGTTTCTAATATATACCAATAAATCGCATTAGCCCTGTTCTAGGTAGTACCATCAATAATATGTTAAGAGACTTGTTTGATCATAGAGAAAAGTGTCTAAAACAATCAGCTTTTAAAAGGAATAAGGCTTCTAACCATATTATCTTATACAGATAATTTAACATCATTAAAAAAATCGCCAATATTATAATAACACTTTTCTAATAAAATCTTGGATAAAAAATATTTAAATTAATACCGCTGTTTTAAGCCGCTATTTTAAGCCCGTCTATTGTGAAGGATGGGCAACTAGGGAACCCTACACTGAGCGTGGCCGGACATTCTCTAAGCCGGTTTTTTTTTCGACTCCACGCACTTAATAAAAGCTTGAAATAGATATGTTACTATAGTAATCGGCAAACTTTTTGAGCATAACCTTGACTGCGCAGTAGCCGATTTACGTACAAATGTACATGCGCAGATCCGCCATTTTTGGAAGTTTTGCCGGCAACTATATCTAGTCACTTCAAAAAGTTGTTGAAATTATCAATATATTTGTCATAACATAAAAATAATGATTTTTAAAAGGAATAAGGCCTCTTAAGTGTACGAGTATATGTAGTTCACGTGACAATACAATAATTTGGTATATTGGAGCTGTTCTGATAACGAAAAGCCCATCGTGTTTGGGCTCATTTGATAGCCTTGATTAACAATTACAGTTTATGTAAGAAAGTACGGGCAATAAAAGCGCGTCCCAAAAACTGCGTTGTTGTGTTTTTGTCATAATTGACAGATTACAGTACGCGAATATAAAAAACTTATTTGAAGCCGGTTGATAATGGTTACATTACATATCCGTGCATATACCTATCTATAATTGCATGATCGTATAATTGACAATTCATGTTGAAAACATAATTAAATCTACTTATTTATTATTTGTCCCATCGCTACAAAAATTATTTACTCTTTGGTGCATTACCTGTTTTTATCGGACATTTTTGATTGCGAATTTTTTGTTTATCGGTTTGCAGAATCTAGTGGCGAGCGAGAAGCTTCGATAAGCATAATATATGTATATAGGTATTTTTTACCGACTTCAAAATAATAGGAAATTCCTTGTCGATTCAGTTTTTTGGATCCGACTGAGCTGGAATTACGCATATACTTACATATACAGGGTGGAACATTTCTATAAGGTGCTAACAAATTAGTCACGGATATTTTTACCTCTGATAGTACTCGGTTCTCGGAGTACCTACATTTAAGTATGAAACATCATAGGTATTGTTATGTTTTTTTGGAGAAAATTAGGAAACAAATTTGCTACGTTAAAACACCCTGTTAATAAGATAGTTAAATGTGACCTCTTTAGACCTATTCTAGACATGACAGACAGTGTTAAACATCTTGACAGATACAGAATAGGGGTGATTATTTTAAAAATTAATTATAATATTATTTTTTGTTCGGTAAATTAAAATTAAAAAATTATATACAAAGGTTCCTTAATAACAGTTAAAAGTTAATTGTTTTAATGTAATGTACTATCTCTTAAAATATCCGTGACTAATTCGTTAGCACCTTATATAGACTGGGTTGAAAGGATAGTTAAAAAAAATTAATATCAGTGACAACCGTACTTTTTGAAGTTTTATTTTACATTTTAAAATGACACCTGTCTTTGATACGTGCAGATTTTTACACTAATTTTTAACAAACTGTGTCTCAAAAACGGATAGAAATATTTATATAGTTTATTGGTGTAAATTAAAGTACATAGCTTGGACAATTTCCTGGGGCCCTATGATGGTTGCTTTTATCACGCTGTAGTAGGTATAGGTAAATGTAACTAGATAATAAGTATCAGGTATCACCTTGTCGGTACCATATAAGGAAAGGTATCCCAAATATGGGATAAAGTCTCAGATGTCCAACAATAACAACCATCTCATGTAACAGGTCGTCATAAGACACCTTACACGTGTAGACCTCCCCACCTAACCACACGTGTCCTAATTACAGTTAAAACTATATAAGCCATGTACCATCCAATGAATAAAAGAGTTCTACTTTAATCGTCAGATAGCGTGTTTCAATTAACCCGTCTCTCCTCCATCATCGCATGGCGATCCTGCCAGTGCGTCGCGGTACCATTTAAGGTATGCGGGCGCATTACTTGAAGCTCCGGTAACCGGCGCCAGCCGGCCATATAGTGTCAAATTCACACCAAATACGTAAGTGTTCGGCACCTACCGCCGTGCTATGGTCAGTGCACAGTCCACGCTAGAACTAGCACAACGGGAATAAACATATAAGCCATGGCAAGTATTCAAGTAACGATCCAAGGCGAGGGCATCCAGTTACAGGGGACCAGGGGATACAGGAGTATCCAAGTGACGGTATCTCGGGACGGAGGCGAGAGAATCGTGGAGAAAACTGTGAACATCGAAGTAAGTTTGTCAAGAAGCCCCGTCGAGGAGCACACCGACCGACCACAGACGCCCACGCCACTCATTGCAGCTCATAGGCAAGCAGCTCCTGCTGCAATAAGACAACCATATTTTGCGAGACAACCAGCTGGACGAAGAGTGGTAACATTGCCACCGGCCGCGCCGATTACGCCACTGCGACAGCCGCGCGGGGTGCTACAGGAAGAAGCCACTCGAGTCGCGAGGGTAGCACCATGGCCACGACAGCCACGCCCATATCAGCAAGGACAAGGAATGGGCCAGGAGATACGTCGCAACCGACAGAGGTAGAAAGAACTTGGCGGAGGCACAGACACCACCTATGAGGAGTGGTAATGCAGTATAGAAGGGAAATTTCAGTGTTGAAGTGATAAAAGAGTAATGGCATTCGAACTCAGCGAGGAACACCGATGGTAAATATTAGAATATAAGGTATAAGACATTATAATCATAGCGTTTAGTGAATTTAATGGGAAAATAAATATACTTACCCATAATCAACTTTAATATTTTAAGTGCATATTTGAATTAAAAGTGCAAATTACATGATGGAAGAATTAGAAAACATAAATACGCCTCTAGATATGCATGAAAACGAAAAATAAAATGTTGTATATATACAATAATATATACGAATATGTCCAGAACAAAAAACTAACAAGAATAACTACGGGTTTTAGTGAAGAAATAATAATAAATAACCAACTATGATGTAACTATTTAATCCACTAAACTGTATAGCTGTATAACGCCGCTAGATGTTGACAATTAAATAATCCTTGCGTAAATCGGCATAAAATAACAATCCTCGACAATGAAAAATACCAATTATAAGAATAATAAAATAAGTTATGAAGGAAAAAAAATTTTCTTCTACGAAATACAATCTAATGTCAAGCAAAAATAATTATCTCGTGTTATGAAAAGCCAGTTAAAAAACAAAGTATTCAAAATTGAAGGAAAACATATTTTTTTTTAGCACCTTACGACACCGAAATGTAAAGTGTAAACAGTATTTGATTTGTTTCTTTTGGAAAAACAATATGTAAACGTACAAGTAAAACACGTCGGGTCACTACAAAACAAAAAACGATATAGGGTAACTTATAACTACAAATAACAATACAATCGACTCAACTCTCACACATCTCAAACTCACTCGACTCGATAACTCGGTAACAAATGTAAACCAAATTTCAGCTAGTTATTTCGAATCGAACTAAAATTTAAATAATGCCAGATACCAATGTCAGATACAAATGACAACATGAAGGGAAAACTGCCTACTTAATAGTATGAGGAAAATAAAAAAGTAAATAAATCTTTACCTTTTTCCCAAATTATTTAGCGAAATCACTAAACACCACTATACAACTCAAAACTAAATACTACTAGACGTCTCAATGCATAAAAAAAAAAAAAATTGAAAAAAAAACTAGCATAGATGACAAGTAACGCAAGTCATTACCATAATCAAATCGCCATAGTATTATTCAAATCTTTTAGTTATTACTAATGTAAATTACATATTAGCGTTAAACCAATGGTTGACTGGGAGGAAATTTCTTTTGGCATTCAATATTTTTTTTTTTGTGGAATAATTATCATTTGATAAAATACCTACCCTAATGCTAAATATAATTGTTAAATAACGTCAAAAAAAAAAAAAAAACTCGGACTATATGTTTAATTAATTAAAAACATTATTTTAACGCATAAAGAGCTTTGAAAATAAAAGTAAAAACAAAAATAACGGGTTACCACAATCCAAAAAAGTAAATAAATAAAATAGTAATAATAAACAAATATTTCATAATTAATTTTCAAGGCCTAGATTTCAACATAATAGTAATTGGCATATGTATGTAAAGGACAATAATTAATAAACAAAACAAATAATAATAATAATAAATAATAAAACAAGTAAGTGCAACGCATAAATAAAATAATAAAGCATATTTTAACCATTGGAGGAAATGACGCGGGAAACACAATTTCACAAAAAAATGAATACTTACATAATACATTTAGAATATCCCAAAATAATATACTCTCAGAAAATTTATTTACTCAATTTGATAAAAACATAAAGAATAGATATATTAAAAGAATATAATAGTAAATACATAACGGTAAAACCACTTATAGTAAGCGGTTGCAGGTCAACATAATCAAAGAGGAAAAATATACATTTGGGAAAATAATCGAGACCATTAATAAAAAAAAAAAAAAAAAAAAGAACAAGCGAGGATGCATACAGGCTTACAGTTGGAAACCAATGTTAATAAATGGAAAAAAAGATACGTAGTATGTTAGGGACAAATAAGATAAATATAAGAAGGGTAGTAAACAGTGCATAAGAAAAATAATAATAATACATAAGGTTGAAAAAAAAAAAAAACAGATAAGTATTTCGATGAGCAATTAGCCTGATCACCTAAGAGCTATTGAAATTCTTATTTGGATTTTAGCAGTTGTACGGCAAGAAACGGCTTACGTCAGTACGGGAAGAGAACCAACCAACAAATAAAATATAATAATAAATAATAAATGCCAATATACATAAAATAAATAAAATGCCTCTGAAATAAAAGACTAGGAGAATATATTATAAAGTATGTACATTTACACTATAAAGGGTCCTCAATGACATCATGTCAACGGAACCCTAAAAGAAAAGGCTTTCGTTATTAACAGTTCTCGAAGAGGTACTGTTGTGCGAAGTATGCCTTTTATCAGCAAGGTACACAGGATACAAGGCAGGCATGGGAATCCTTGGATATAACTACGATACGCCAGGTGGCTTTCGTAAAGGTCCTTGGACACATGGAATGGATATTGATTATAGAAAGTAATGAAGTGTTAAAAGACCTGCCTGAATATACCCTCAAATAGGGATAATGATAAATAAATGATAATAATGTGTGCGCGCACTTATAATGATTCCTTGTATCCTTAATAGATGAATAATATATAAATGATAAGGTCGGCCGACCATGAAAATATTGTGCAGTGTACCTTTGCAGACGTCTTCAAGTAAATAATAATTATAATGCACAATGAATGAGTTCAGTTATGGAAACCTCAGAGACCATAATTCCCCAGGGCAAATGACGCGACGCGCCTTTGTTAAAGGAAATGGTATCTTATGAATAATGACGTCATTAAATGTACAATACTAATAAGACAAACCATGAAGGTATACGATAAAGGAAAAATAAGAATAAAGAGGTTCCAAATGACAAAGAGAAATATATATGGATAAAATAGAGGTATAGAATAAATACGGGCAAATAAGTAAAAATGAAATATATTAAACAAAGAGAAACAAATAAATAATAAAATAATAATAGTTGCACGTAATAAAATAAATAACGGTATTGTTAATAAATAACCACGTGTGTAATAAGAAATTCGACAAATAGGCCATCACTTTATTTAGGTATGCGCGAAAACTCTAAACAGTGAGTTACAACATTTAAAAATATATTTGATAGAAAATAGATAAAAATAGTAATAATAATAAGAATACTAAGTATAATTAAAAAAAAAAAAAAAAAAAAAACAGTAGCGATAGCATTTAAAAAAAAAAAAAAGAAAATTAACTCTAGGTACCTAGCAAAATAAGAATGTAACAGTGTATTTTAATTTTTTTTTGTTAATGTTAGTATATTAAAATAGTATGTACTGAAACATATTAAATCAGTGTATCTTTTAGGATAATTTACTTTTATATTAGTATGTAAACACATTTCATGAAATAGCATTTGTAATTTAAAAAGGATTAGGTCACTTTAGGTCACACGCCCATACTAGATACAGAATTGTTTTAAATGTTATTAATAGGGATACTTGCAAGACAGGTATATTGTTTTTTGTATCAAGTTTTTGTTATAATTCCGTAATATTTTTTTAAATTAATTTTTGGTTACTTAGAAATTAAATTAACAACTAAATGCATACATAACTACATAGCTTTCAAAAGCTGTTCATCAGTAATTTTAAATTGTTTTATTAACACGTTAAAGGTATTCTTTTAAACGTAATGTTTTGTTATTTTTTTTTACTCTTGTAAACATAATACTACATTTTACAATTTTGATATTTTTCAACATGTAATAAAGAAAAAGAAAGAAAGTAAACATGGTAGAAAGACAGCTTATGGAAAAAATAATAATAGACAAGTAGTATATAAGCCTAATGATAAAATATTAGTTAAAATGAAAATAGAAAAAGTGACAAGTGTATTTTCAGGTCCATTTGATAGTATGAAGAGATTTAAAGTCCGAATGTTGAAATGTTGAAATGTTGGAAAATGGAAAAGTAAAACTTATTCATAGGAATGAACAAAATTATATATTGAATAACTTAGATATTGTTAAAGAAAAAACAAAAATGTTAAACACATATATTTTTTTCTTCCCATAGGAAGGAGATGTAGTAGGTATAGGTAAATGTAACTAGATAATAAGTATCAGGTATCACCTTGTCGGTACCATATAAGGAAAGGTATCCCAAATATGGGATAAAGTCTCAGATGTCCAACAATAACAACCATCTCATGTAACAGGTCGTCATAAGACACCTTACACGTGTAGACCTCCCCACCTAACCACACGTGTCCTAATTACAGTTAAAACTATATAAGCCATGTACC
This sequence comes from Apotomis betuletana, assembly GCA_932273695.1. Taxonomy (NCBI): domain Eukaryota; kingdom Metazoa; phylum Arthropoda; class Insecta; order Lepidoptera; family Tortricidae; genus Apotomis; species Apotomis betuletana. Next base: position 8,457,867 of record OW026322.1, read on the forward strand.
ATCCAATGAATAAAAGAGTTCTACTTTAATCGTCAGATAGCGTGTTTCAATTAACCCGTCTCTCCTCCATCATCGCAACGCGATAAATAAGTGATAAAGAATCCGTCACGTTTTGACATATTGCGAGTGTGAGTGACAGATGCTTTGTCACTTATTTATCACGTGATAAACGCAACCATCATAGGCCCCCTGTTTGCTTAAAAGTCCCTCGATCTGTTTCACCCTGTATAAGTAGGTATCTACTAAACTAGTGGCTCTGTGAGCTGTAGTTTGTTTCGAAATTACTGGAATTTGTAGTTTTTTACGTTTTCCTCATATCTCCATCGTTTTGAAAAATCAAAAAATTGAATCGACAAAAAAACTATATACTTATCGAACTTATTCACGAAATTTCATGAGAATCGGTTGATAAATGCGGCCTTCGAGCCGGAAATCTGGACAACTGGTCATAAGAACATCTAGATAGGTAATATATGAAAGTGACAACAAACAAAATCGGCCCCTTCAAGTGGGTACACGTATTAAAATACCTACACCGCCTACACACACTCTTTCTGCTTAGAGGCAAACATATGAAAAAACTATGAAAAACATCCTTCATTTTGGGCGTTCATGCGTTCATGCCCCAACCCAGTCCCTGCCAAGTAAATTTAACAATAATGGTGTAGATAAATAAAATAAATTATTAATACAGAGACCTCTTTGATACAGCGACACCAGGTAAGCGATTACTGTTGTCTATAGACACTCTCGTATGAGCCGCTCAGTCGGGTAAATACTTGTAATAGCTGTAAATGAACAAAAATAGTAGCAAGGTTGCAGTTGTATAAACTTAAGTGTGCTTAACGTGAGCTCAAAGAGCGCGCCATGTTGTCTTAGTAAACAAAATGGCCGACGCCTGTCAATTCTCCCGCCTTTTCTAACCTTACCGTAATGTGATTACTTCGGGGTAAATTTAGCATCACGTTTCGTTATTCGTTTTTAAAGGGATAGAAGGTCGGTGAAAGATTAATGAGCTACAATCAAATTAGAATAGTTTCACCATTTCATTAAGACGACATGTTTGTTAAATTGTTGTATAACCCCAACGAAGCTGGCGTGAGTTCGTATCTTGGCAAACACAGGTATACCTATACATATTTGTATGACGATCACGGATAATCATTCTTCAATATTTATCCCTTGATCTTAACTCTTCGCTATTTCCTAAATCTTTATAAATAATGACACAAAGGTAAATTAAGAAAGAAATATTGAATGCCTTTGCATTTACCATTAATAAAAAATGTGGTATTTCCACATAAAAATAAGAATCGATAAAAAGATTCTATACAAATATTTAGAACAGCGCCATCTCTCTAGCAGTCTTCACACTTGCTGTAAAGCAATGGGGATTGGGGATCGTGCGTGTAAAGCTCACATCGTAGGGTATGGCTAATGCGCATAAGCATTTCAAAACATATATGACGCAGAGGGCGCTCCAGTAGCGTAACGAATTATGGGACGAAAGATTTTGTGTGATTTACGTAGCGATCTGATAGCTCAGTTGATAAAGCAATGCGCCGGAAACGCAGAGGTCGCTGGTTCAGATCCTGCTTCGATTGTAGTAGATCGCATTCAATTTTTCTTTCTTAATTTACCTTTGTGTCATTATTTATAAAAATAAAAAAATGTGATATTTCCACATAAAAATAAGAATCGATAAAAAGATTCTATACAAATATTATTTCCTAAATCGTTTAAAGAAAGGCGCATAAATAGGGCTCCGGAAAGAGGTACATGAAAATTGCTCCTCCTTTTATACAAGTTACAATGTAATACACGAACGTACATTACGTGTAAAGTACAGTACCATCCTTACGCGATTTTAAATGTCCTACGGTACCTTGTAGACGGTGTGTAAACAGCATCGAGCATTTTTGACTGCCCCCGACTTTGTCCGTCATCTCCCTCAACAACATTACCACTGCGAGGCAGTTAAATAATACTTATACTTAACCAAAAAAAAAAAAAAGTTTGTTGGCTAGTGGAAAACGCAATCACGGGGGGCAGTTCCTGCGCTACAAGGATGTTCTGAAACGCCATCTTAAAGCTTGCGATATCCCATCTGAGCGTTGGGAGGACCTTGCGTCGATGAGACCGGAGTGACGCAATAGCGTCAATAAAGGTGTAGCTTCATTTGAAGAAGCTCGACTCGAGCATCTGGACCAAAAGCGCCGCTTACGGAAGACTCGACCTAAACCTGCCTACGCTTACACTTTTGACACACAAGGGCAACTTTATTGCGCACAGTGTGACCAAATTAAAGACCAAATTTGGCTTTGCAAGTCTGTCTGTCATTCAAGACCAAATTTGGCTTTGCAAGTCAAGCTTCAATCAATAAAATCACAACAGTTTCAGAATTCTTCGCCAGGGTGTAAGTTCGATCTCCGACCTTTTCCCAAGGCCTCAGCTAATTGCTTTTAGGTATATATTAATACACATGCTGCCCTTTCGGATTGCGTGCTGCTGCCGCCGCTTTTCGGTAATAGTTAATACGCCTCATATAACGGAGTGACCTGGCTGGAAAGAGGAAGGTGCGAGAGGTTGTTATACTCCAAATGCTTTATAACAGGCTTCGATTACGTTTCGGGCGTAACAACTCGAGAGAACTGTCAAACGAATTTCATACAAAATTTAAGGCCTAAGCCGGGAATTATTTTTTTACCAAACTTGGCGTCTGTTTTCATGAACAGGCTAAACTTATAATTATATTTTACTAGCTTTTGCCCGCGACTACGTCCGCGTGGAACTTAGAGGATGGAAGCAACCTCGTACAACACGATAGATATCCACCTAATCACCTTAATTAATATAAGGGATTATTTAAAGCGCCTAAGCAAATGTAAGAGCAATTGTGCTTTTGGTCTAATCATTACATTTCCGACAGGGTCATCAATGTCATCATGAATTACTTACTCACTTTTCAATCTTTTTAGGGATAATTTCCCGGATGAAAACTATCCTATGTCCTTCCTCGGATCTTAAACTATCTCCATGCCAAATTTCATCAAAATCGATTCAGCGGTTTAAGCGTGAAGAGGTAACAGACAGACAGATAGACAGACACTTTCGCATTTATAATATTAGTATGGATTGAGTGGTGTATTGTTGTATTTTATTGCATATGTTTGTGAAAAGCACTATACATGTCTAGCTGTGAAAAAGGCTTGCCGGCTTCTAGTCACTATCCGTCTATACCTACTCACCCGGCAAGCCCTCTTTCCCGGCGGCTGCAGTAATGTACTATTATATATCAGGGCCCTTACTAGACGAAGAATATTACTTTTCTTTATTTTGTCTGCTGGTTTATGTCATAAAATTAACCGAACAAGTGCAAGTGATACTCGCCCAACGAGGGTTCCGTAAATTTATACCGTTAACTGATTGCGTACTTTAAATAAAGACTATATTTTTTATGTTTAAATTACAAATGTATAGTTCTCTGATACATGTAGTATAAGACGGTATTACTTGCCTTTAATAGTTTGTAGGTTAATGGAAAATACCCTATAAAATTGAAGTCCCTGGAGAGGCTCGAAATATATCGTTTATTGCGGTATAAACGGACGTATCTTTTTTTACGTTAATTTAGATTTTAGATGTTTGATTTTTTCTCAGCTTCAAGTATCTGTAGACTCTGGTCTGGCGTATGGTCTTAATTCCAACTCGATGTCTCCACGCGTTCTCGAGATAAAGGATCTTGACAGATAGACGGACGTTCGAGGGGACAGACAACAATGTGATCCCTGGGTTCCGTTTTTTCCTTTTGAGGTACAGAACCCTAAAAATAGCGAATGTATACATGTTGGTTTAGTTCAGTATGTGGCATTCTTATAGTTCCGAACCGTACACTAACTGTTTTCGCTATAGGTACGTTTATTTGAACCATGCATTTCGTCTGATAACCTGGTGCATTTGTTGATAAAATCCAAACAATAATTGCACTAATGTGTTTTATTGTCATATTTAAATGAACATTTTCGACTCAATATAATCTTTAAATGCAAATAAGTTTTTTTTTTTTATCTAGTAATTGATTGACGTGCCACAATTAATAACGAAACAAGGATGTTATTCGACGTAACCTCATTTACAATAAGTTTTGGACAAAAAATATTTTTTATCTGACGAGTTTTTATTGCCTACTATATTTTTCTTTGAACATCAGCCAATGACAGGTAATGTATAAAGCACTAGTACCTATAAAATTTAAGGAATTACGACCATGAGTACATGGTAATAAAGACCAATTTATGAGCAAGTGTGTTCAAAAATTACTTTACTTACAAAGTAGGTAACTTACAAGTATCTACCAAGAGCAATCGGTCAGAGCCAGGCAGTTTTCCAATGAATCCAACTAAGGGCACATGCCTCCACTGACCTTTGGCATAACACGGCAATCCTTCGTCCACTCTCATTTAAAAAATAAAACTAATCCCCGCCCGCAAAGAAAACAACTCTACTTCCAAGCAACAGATTCTTTATTCAAATGCACCGAACGCGATGTTATTTCTTTTTAATTCGGACAATAGAGGGTTTTCTTATTTTTTTTTAATCGGACGTTTCGTGCTAGATGCCTATGTGCGTGATCGCGCTTTGGTGTTAATTTGAATAAAGAATTTTGGAAAAACGCGACGCTTGTTGGGAAGAATTCGGTTTGAAATTAATACATTTTATGTAGCTTTTAGTTTCTTGGTAGGTATATTGAGTTGTTTCAATCTTGTAAAATGTATTAGATATTAAAAAGAAGATCTACTGTGATATTAAGGCCATTGCTTTATTATAATTATAATATAGCAAAACTGGATTTAATCGTGTTTAAAAAAATTGATTTTAATTACCTCGATGCTTCGGTCGCTTAACTTAAGTCCCGTTTTGTTATAATTAATGTACTTAATTGTTATAACTAATTAATTAATGTGTGAAAATAATATGAGTTTAAATCAGTATATGACCGTTGCTGTTGTAGGGCGCGTAGACCTTTTAATATGAAAAGGAAAATTAACATTAAGTACCTACCTTTATCATAATTTTCTTGGAAATTAGCTGAGAGGTGTCCCACTATGACGCTTAATTTCATTGTTTTGGCTGGTAACACAAAGAAGATTATCTTGAAAGGACGAAAATATAAATAAATGTAAGTATTATTGTGTATTTCTTGTGTAAATGTTTTTTGGTTTGCAATAAAGCGTACTTGTATTGTATTGTATTGTATTATAGTAGGAACTTAAAATCATTTAATAATATATAGTTTTAACCAATTAATAACTCAATATTGTGTGTTATTTCGCCCTCGTATGTAGACCATTAGCATTTCTAAAGAAGACATTAAAAAACTATTAGCGTAGTAAAATTATATGTACATAACATTGTACAACCGACGTTTGTGAGTCGCCTTAAATAACCTTAATGTATTGCTTACTGACCGAGCGAGCGAGGCGTATCCGTTTCAGCTTTGTCTAGCATTCTTTCGTAAATCCGGATGTTTAAATGACGCTTTCCGGCTGTTCTCGCCTAGTAGTCGCTTTTCTCAACCGATTCTCATGAACATTTGAGAGTAGGTTCGATAAGTAGGTATGTAGATATTTATTGGCGATTAAGTTTTTTGAAATTTTCCAAAATGGCGTTAGTTGGGGGTTGAAAAAGTTAAATAAATACAGCTATTTCAAAATAAACTTGAAAACCAGAAGTACTTGATGTATTTTATATATTATAAAAAATCTGTCTCGGGATTGTCCGTGATGATAATAGATAATGATATACAGTGTATATATAGGTACATAATATTTATTATTTAATTATGAGAGTAAATAGGCTACGGTGGTTATCACAATGAAGAGTCCGCTCGTTGAACCGCTCGCCGATGACGCTGAAACAATAAATATGGTTAAAGAATATATTTATATGTATATACAAGCATTTCCGATAGAAAACGGACTTCGTGTGCCCCCTATGTCATAAAATATATATGTCGCAGTCAAAAGTGTGAACTGGTCAAAAGGACTTTTAACCGAAAAAACAGGCAAAACTACTTTTGACCAACACGCTCAGTCAAAAGCAGTTTTGCCTGTTTTTGTCGGTTAAAAGTCCTTTTGACCAGTTCACACTTTTGACTGCAACATATATATCACGACGAAAGAGGGAATCCCCTCCACCCCCACTCTCTGCCAACGTCGGGCCACCCAGCACGTGGTGCCAGCCAGGTGACGTCAATTTTCTGGTAATAATATCTTAATAGTACGAGATGCCCGCAACTTCGTCCGCGTATTATTCTTTCTTTACCGTATACGGATAAAAATTATCCTATAACCATCCTTGGATGTCCAGCTATCCCTGTGCCAAAATTAGTTATAATTTGTCCAGCCGTTTTGGCGTGATGCGAGGATAAAGGAAATTATGAAAACAGATGGCGCCAGGTTGGCACGGCGCCGCACGCCCATACAGAATGACGATCCAGCATCACGCTATTAAGATTTTTCCGGAAATCATGACCCCTCCGTCCGTAGCAAAATGATTTTCAATAAAAATATAGAATTTTATAATAGTATAGATATAGGGTATCTTACTGCAGGTGTGGAGCTCCTCGTCGTATGGGTGGTCGAAGTCACACTGGCAGAGGCCGTTCCTGCACACCACTACGTCCGTCAGATCGCCGAGGTAGCACTCGCTGATCCGCGAGCATGTCTCGAACAGACCTGAGGGAGACATCAAATGTTACTCTCAAATAACCTAAATTAAAAATTTAAAACACTCCCGACACTAGTAGCTGGTCATCATGAGGTTCATCCAATGAGTGATACAGAAAATGCTACTAAAACTGATAATAACTACAAAATTCGGAATTCTTAGCTTCAATATTGGCTGAGATCTTGTCCATTGTTAAAAACGCACTCAAATCGGTCCATCCGTTTGGGAGCAAGGATGCCACAGACAGACACAAAGATACACATGGTAAACTTATAACACCCCTCTGTATTCGTGGGGGTTAACAAATACCAGCCCAACTGTTGTACGCGACTGTTTCGCACGCGAAATATTTATGTATCTCTTTCTGTGCATATCCATACTTAATATTATAAATACGAAAGTGTGTCTGTCTGTCTGTTACCTCTTCACGCTTAAACCGCTGAACCAACTTAGATGAAATTTGGTATGGAGATAGTTTGAGACCCGGGAAAGGACATAGGATACTTTTCATCCCGAATAAATTTAGTGTTCCCGTGGGATGAGCGGGTAACACCGCGGGGCACAGCTAGTAAACAATAAATAAATAGGGGACATTAAGGGACAAAGGGAAGGGGGGTATTAAGGCAATCTTACACAAATCGACCTGACTAGGTTTGGGACTCCAAACTAAGCAAATCTTGTACTATGGGTACTGGACGACGATATACATAATATATAAATACACATATAAATAACCTCCATGACCCAGGAAGCGTTCACCGTACAAATATTTGTCCTGGCCGGGATTCGAACCCAGGACCGCCGGCTCAGGCGCACTACAAACTGCACCAACCACGTCATCAAAAGGTTAAGATTAATCTAGTCCAATCCTTACCAGTCATCCGCCAGCAAGCGTTGTCTCTATAATGGAAGCTGTCGCCGCAAAGACAGGCGCCATCTTGGCAAGACCCGCTGGGGCCCAGAGGCTCCACACACTGAGCGTCCACGTTGCAAGTTGCGTTGTAGCCAAAGGAAACTGGAAAAAAATATATAGACAATAAAATAAAAGGATATCAGAAATCCATATGTTGTTAGTATATTCACTTAAACGCTATGTTAGTCGTTATATGTACATAGCTCTAGCAACAAGCTTATAAAAAATATAAAAAAGGAAAACGTAAAACAATGTAAATATTCAAACCATTGATACAAGGATCAAAGCTTAAAGAAAAATTGAAAAAGGAGCTACCTGGTGGAAGAGACCGGGAATCGAACCCGGTACCTCTGGATTACCGGTTCAGCGCGTTAACCACTTCGCTACCCTAGCTCCAGGTATACCTGACGACTCTTTCTCGCGCGAGATGTTTATCCATCTCTTTTTGTGTAGTACTGTGAGAGAGTGACTGGTGACGTTATGCCGCAGTGCAAGAGTCGCGAAGCATAGTTGTGCTAGACGGGCTGGATAGCGAGCTGAGTCTGACACTTGAAATGCCCTATTGTGTGTGGTATATGATGACAATTTGTTTTTTGGAGATCTCAATCGATCCTACGATAATGATGAGATGTCAATGTGTGAGTTGTCCGAATTCTATTCGAGTTTCCCATCTCGCTCGCTCTTACGTGATCCAGATAATACTGTCGTCATATTCTGTGTAATTAGTCACACCGAGTCCTGGAAGCAGTCCTCATCAACTGAGAAGGTTCCTGTGGCACTCACCCTGCCAGCACGCGTCGTCATACTCCGTGTAGTTCTGCCTGCACTGACAGGTCCACTCAGAGAGTCCCTCCACGCATACCGAGCCCTGGAAGCAGTCCTCATCAACTGAGAAGGTTCCTGTGGCACTCACCCTGCCAGCACGCGTCGTCATAATCCGTGTAGTTCTGCCTGCATTGACAAGTCCACTCAGAGAGTCCCACCACGCATACCGAGCCCTGGAAGCAGTCCTCATCAACTGAGAAGGATCCTGTGGCACTTACCCTGCCAGCACGCGTCGTCATACTCCATGTAGTTCTGCCTGCACTGACAAGTCCACTCGGAGAGTCCCTCCACGCATACCGAGCCCTGGAAGCAGTCCTCATCAACTGAGAAGGTTCCTGTGGCACTCACCCTGCCAGCACGCGTCGTCATACTCCATGTAGTTCTGCCTGCACTGACAAGTCCACTCAGAGAGTCCCTCCACGCATACCGAGCCCTGGAAGCAGTCCTCATCAACTAGGAAGGTTCCTGTGGCACTCACCCTGCCAGCACGCGTCGTCATACTCCGTGTAGTTCTGCCTGCACTGACAGGTCCACTCAGAGACTCCCTCCACGCATACCGTGTCCTGGATTACGCAGTCCGCGTCCACTGAGCATGTTCCGCCAATAACTGTAAATATACAGCTCGTTAAGTAAATTACGTAGTTCACAGTCAGAGAAAAAGTGTAGTATGTTTTTTTTATGTCAAAGGTAGCAAACGAGCAAATGGATCGCCTGATGGAAAGCGATTACCGTCGCCCATAGACACCTGTAACACCAGAGGAGTCACAAGTGTGTTGCCGGCCTTTCAGGTGGGAGTACGCTCTTTTCTTGAAGGTTTGGAGGTCGTATGGGCACCGCAAACGACAATTCATTCCACAATGCGGCGAACCGAGAAATTACTAGAAAAACGCACATTTATGGACTGCCAACTATCTAAGAGGTGAGAATGAAAGGATTGTTGCGTAGAACGATGACGGAAAGATGCGGCAGGAATCAATCGATAAGAAATTCGTTTTGTAACAAATCTGAATACATAGAGATTCGTCTATGTAATAACTTACCAGAGAGCCGTTTCCCAATTCCTCACTTTCAATTTATATTAACTTACCCAGAAGATCATAGGGTTGGGCCGTTGGCTTGCGACATCCTTACGCGTCATCCAACTCTAAATAAAACTAGACTTACTCGGAGCGCAAGTGCTGCCAGCCTCCTGGTACCCGTTGTCGCAGGAGCACCGCCCCGCCTCGCACACCGTGTTTGGAGTCGCTGAGCACTCTTGCGTCACTTGGCACGCGTCACCCAGTTCTGACAAAAAAAAAGTTTAAAGACGTATGAAGACATTAGCTGCGCTGCGCGGTGTTACCCGCTCATCCCACGGGAACACTACATTTTTCGGGATAAAAGTACCTTATGTGTTAATTCAGGGTGTTCGCTATCTTCATACCAAAATTTTTCAAAATTGGTCCAGCCGTTTGAGCGTGAAGAAGTAACAAACATACCCAAAAACATAAACACACTCTCAAACCTTCGCATTATTAAGATAATGGTATGTATAGTAGTACCTAGTGTAATAGTGAGTGGGTCGAAGATCTGACGTGCAATTTTTCCGGATGCCAACATTAAGACTGAATGGAAACTGAATTTTGACTTGATTTACCTCTTCTTCTAACAACTTTGCCATCCAAAATGGTCACAAAGAAAGCACAATGGCGCATAAAAAACTAAAAACCTCACGTTTATATTTTGTGAAACGAGTTTTGGCCCCATCCGTCAAATTTCCAGTATATCCAGCCCTTCCACTGCTTTTTCTGGCTAGACTCAGAAGAAAGAAGTCAACTCAAAAAAGAGAGAAGTAGTAGGGATCTGGAGTGCTTACCGAGACCAGTCGTGAGGCACAAGCCGTCTGATTCAGTAAGTCCATCCGGGCATGCGCAGTAACCTTCGCCTTCTTCGTTCAAAGCGCATTGGATCTCTAGTTCTCCAGCCATGCAGTCGCTGTCTACTTGACACGATTCACCAATACCTGAGAAACATGTTTTTTTTTTATATACTTAACTGACAATTTGTCCACGTTCTAAAAAATAGATCGCGAGGCCAGCGAACTTTGAGGGAGGGGTTAATTCGAAAACGTTCTGCTATAATTTGCTGCGCAAGGTGACCATATATCAGAAAAAGCAAGTTAAATAAATATTAAGCAGGCTGGGTAAAAAGCTCAATTAGATTATTTAGATCAAAAGACGCTAAAAGCGACTAACAAGGATTGTTTTGGTCTTTTCCTACGAGAGTCGATAAGTTGACATTGCAGCATTTGCTGCAACGTTGTGATGTGCCGTTCCAAAGTGTCATTTCCTGAATCTTTCCTTTTTTTGTATGGGAAAAGTTCTCGAGACCAAACTCCCCAAACAAATCGCAGACGTTCTCAAGAATGGTACATATCTCCAGCAGCGACAGTTCAGAGCTTAGGGAGTTTGTATTCTTTCTCCATTTATTTTGAGAAGGCTGGTGGACTGGTCTTACCAGCGAAGAGTCTGCACATGCTGCGCTGAGCATCCCAGACAGCCAGTTCCAGATCGCATTCGCAGCTCCTCATACCCCACTGGCCTGGTTCACCGCAGAAGGCTGTAGCACCGAAAGTATGGCACTGGTCGTCGTTTAAGCAGAAGTCGGTTATGCGGCGGGCCACTGAAAGGAAATTTCCATAAGAAATGTATAAAAAATAGTGTTTTTCAACTAGTCTAGTTCTAGTCTTCAATCAATAAAGAAGATGTAGAATGCATGACATAGCGATTCCAGTAGAAACTGTTTAGGGCGTTAAAAATGTGAACATACTAGCCGTCCCCCCTCCCCCCTTTCGATGCCAATAAGAGCTTAGCGGAAGTCGGGGGGCTGGATGAGAGGGCGCACAATTTAGGGTCCCATTACTTTTTGGTTTGTCTACACCCCCTAGCCTAGATATTAGATCATTTTATTATAGTCAGACCACGTTAACTCTTCCAAGCAAATGAACTGTCAAACCATACAAACTGACTCACTTTGTATGGTTTGACAGTTCATTTGCTTGGAAGAGTTTGCGTGGTCTGACTTTAAATGAATAGTGCGAATTGGTGACTTTCTTAGGCAACAACACTCTTTGTTTGTGTTGGTTTCTCTCAAGTCCTTCGACTGACCTTTAGTGCAGTCCCTCATGCCCTCATCAAAGAAGAAGTTGGCAGGACAGGTGCAGACTCCATTCTGGACTTCAGCTAGCAATCCCACACACTGCTCCTCAGTAGAAGGAGAACCCAACTCTGAAATAAGAAAAGAAAATGTTATTAAAGAAAAAGTAGAATAATGCGTCAACATGAAAGAAAATGTAAGAGCCTTATCACACAAGCTTTGCTTAGTTCGTCCCTTAATATTTATTGTTTATAACTTACCAGCAAAGCAAGCCGTGCCATCAGCGCTACCGTAGTATCCCAGAGGACAAATGCATTGCCCCCAACTCGAGCACTCAAAGGGTGCAAGACAGGGGCTGACAGTGCTGCATGCGGCTCCTTGTAGTCGCGCCATTATTGGCGATGCCATCTTGGAGGTTGCGTTTTGAATTGTGGGGACCGTCATGTAAGCTGGAGATGAGAACAAGAAATTAAAAATTATAAACACCCTCAACACAAGTTGCTGGTCATCACGAGACCCTCGTTCATTCATTGAGTGATATAGAAAATGATACATAAACCGTACATAAATACAAAATAAGAAATTCTTAGCAATATTGGCAAGATCTTGTCACTTGTTCCAATTAAAGATGAATATCTTGGAACCTACTGGTCCTATTTCCACCAAACATAGCTAAGAACCATCTCGACAGATATGTATTTTGATTAAACGAAAAAGTAACTTAAATTGGTCCATTCGTTTGGGAGCTACGATACCGCAGACACATTCAGGTACACCATATACATATTAAACTTATAGCACCCCTCTTTTTTCGTCGGAGGTTAAAAATAGGATGAGACTTACCAGTAGGGTTATTGGCATCGTAGCAGATGAAGTCCAGGGGATCACAAACACCGTTGGTGAACTGGCAGTCTTCGTCTAACACGCAACGATCTCCAATCGCTAGAAAAACGAAGCTTATTAGTCGTTTACTTAGTGGGTAAAATAGAAAGATACGCCATCAGACAAGTTGGTCTGATCATAATCTGATCTTACCTGCACCAATTTTTCTGCATTCTCCCCTCTGCCTATTATAGTATCCCTCAGCGCACTGGCAGGTCTGATCCTGGCACGTCATGCTGTACGGATCCCTGATGACTCCCATGCACTCCTCATCACGGCTACAGGAGTCCCCGAGCTCGTGGGACATCCAGCAGCGGCCGCGGAAGTAATGGTAGTTTGGTTGGCAGAAACAGCTACCGACTGGGGAATAAGGAAAATAATTTGTTGGATTTCTGGTGTTCTGATGTTTGATAGCGTTAACAGTAAATACATTGACAGGGTTTAGAGGGCCCATGATGCTTACTTTTATCACGCGATAAATAAGTGACAAAACATTGTCACGTTTTGACAAAATGCGAGCGTGAGTGACAGATGTTTTGTGTGATAAAAGTAAGCATCATAGGCCCCTAGAAAAGGTGAAGAATGAAAGACAAGGGTTTTTACTGAGATTAAGAATGACTGACGATAATTACACAATTAAAAGACAAATTGATCAAAACTGGATACCTATACCTACTCACTTTAGTACTTTTTTTCGTAATAGGTATTACAAGTTTTTATTTAACTTGCAAATGTGCAGTTTTTTAGGGCATTTGTATTTAACGCGGCGACAAATTAATCTGATTTAGGGATTTATAAAAAATTAAAGGGGGAAGCAAAAATAATAAGTTGGCGACTAATTGCGGAGACTAGTATAAAGTAAAAAGTAGCAGCTAAGTAATCAATTTTCGGCTTTGTTTCAATATAAACTAGCATCGAGTTATTGTTTTGGCGACTGAATTAACTAATTAAGCGGAAACATGACAGCGGATAAAAAGTTGAAAATGGCCTACTCTAATTGTTCAATGGAGATTGCATATAAAATAAATCAAGGTCATAAAAAAAATAAAAGGAGCGCTTTTTAGGGATATAAAAAAAAAACCAACCTAACCTAACCCGGCCGAGTCGGATCTTCTGCTAATATTAGTCGCCAAGTCATTATTTATAGTACCTCGCCTATGATTTCAGTAATCTTGTTTATTATTTCTGCTACCTTAAAGTAGCTGCCATTATTTGAATTTTAAAATATCCTTAGTTTAAAGCTCATTTAATATAAATGATTGCCAAAATATTTCATCGCTGACAACTTATTATTTTAGTTGCAAATAGTTTGCTGCTCTTTAATTTTTCTGTCGCCGCGAAAATAATAAGCCGTTTTTTAGTATGTTTCTTGGGGTGGAATTTCGCTACTCAATTTTGAAGCAGATATCTTAAATCGATTTAAGATTGATAACAATACAATAATATGGTACCATTGTGGCCGCTCTGTTGATGGACCCGGAAGGTGGCCACAGGAACTTTGTAATAGATAAAACAATCCTACCGAGTTTGGGGTCTTTAGAATCGTCTCAGTAAGCAATTGATGGATTTTCAAAGAAAAGTACAGTCGGCGATAAAAGTTTTTCAAAAAAAATAATTATTTGACAAAAACTTAGAGGATTTTCAATACAACACCTTATTCATTCTCAAGAGTAAAGTAAATGTTAACCTGCTTGATCCTCACTCCGCCTACACTGAAACGCGGTGAACAGTCTTGAGCATTGAAAGTCATCTACGCAGGCTGAAGTGAGATACGGAGCGTCTGGAAACAAACAAACATGTTATAAGTCTGTCGTAAGAGTAAAAAGCAATATAACTTGCTTTTTACTAAATAAGGTGATACCCGCTGCGGAGGCGCTGCCCGTTAGACTGTCGCGGTATGGAGCCCTGGCGGCTGACCAGTAAGACACATATTATAGTAGTGGGTCAATTTCAACAAGACGCATTTTTTGTATCATTTCGGTGTGATTCTTTATTTTTGATTATTTTTAAGTTTTTTAAATGTGAAGAGATACTTTAGACTATATTATTAAACATATGTAAAAGGGACCCTGAAATCTGAAATAGTTTTCGAGATATTCGAGATCGAATATGAAACACACAACGGAATGATAAATGTACACCAGGATGATAAAATAAGTGCACCGGAATGAAAGAAAAGTGGCATATTATGAAAGTAATTTTACTTTTTATATTCGTAATATATATTATATTGGCATTACATACTAATATAAATATATATCTTAGTATGGTATTAAAAACAAAATAAAAAAATATTATTATTTCAACAATACTTATGAAAAGTGAAGCTACTTTTGATGTCATTCCGGTGCTTTCCTCATTTTGGTGGGGTTTAAAGTCATTTTACTACACCGGAAACACCGGGATGAGAATGGTGGAATGAGAAACACGACATATTTTTATTTCTTAAAAAAAAAGTAAGCCCTATATTCTAAAACTAATTCAACTCTTGTAATGGCGAGTGTACTTTACCTGATATATATAAATTTCAAACCACGCAGTTAAAAAATAAAGAAACTATAACAAACTCCGGAATGACATTTTTTTTGTCCCCTGTCCACCGCGATGAAATATTCACGTTTATACGAGCCAAAGTATTGCCACTATACACAACCGGCCTCGTCGAGCGCCGCAGCTTAACTAATTCTTTGAAGTGCGCGGGAGACGGGGGGCATACTTGATCAAATTTGGGAAATAAATCGGTTCGAAACATTGTCGGCGGTAATGAGAAGTTTTCTCGGGACAAACGTATATGCACTTATTCAAGGGTATACAAAGGAGATATATAACGGGTAATGTGCTTTTTTCGTTACCTATTTATATGGTAATAAAATAATGGTAACAGATTTTCTTTGTCATGTATAGTATTTGACTTACCCGGCATTTTACAAACAAAACCGGCTTGGGGACAACCCACCTTGATGAGAAATTTGGTATAAATATTTTTTTTTTAATTATTATATATATTAATATTTAAATTTTAGCTGTTGCCCGAGGTAGAAAATAGCGGGCTGTATCCGAAAAAAAATAGTAGGTACTTTATTATTCAACCTTTCTGCACCTGCGTTTTCAGTCTTGCCATCAAAAAATACTGCTTGGGAAATTGACCCTAGTAAAGTTGCCGCACCCGCCGCTACACCGCCTAGTTTCGAAGTTGCGTCAGCGTACTTATGCTGACGTCGCCGGTCAGTCTGTCGCAGCTAACCGGGCTTCAGTACGGGTTCCATGATATGGACGTCCTTCCGCACCAATGTGGATAAGGAGGGATTAACACTGGTGGAAAGTAAGAGCAAGACGCGTAGGGTGCCCCGCA
The DNA here is from genome assembly GCA_932273695.1 of Apotomis betuletana. Taxonomy (NCBI): domain Eukaryota; kingdom Metazoa; phylum Arthropoda; class Insecta; order Lepidoptera; family Tortricidae; genus Apotomis; species Apotomis betuletana. The sequence continues at coordinate 8,473,703 of OW026322.1, forward strand.
AGAATCTGAGTGGCACTGCCGAGCCGGTTGGCTGGTCTTCGGATTGCGATGCGACACCTATGTCCCGCTTGCATCACTCCTCCGTGGCTGACGATGTGATGGAGTACGCTTGCCAAAAAACTGCTCTCGCCACTACGTACACTTTAGCTCGTTTGTGGTGCGCAAGACACCATAATAACATTCGCAACTGCCGAGTTCTCTCCGAAAGGATGTCGTGTTTCGGCAGTTCCGGGGCAATCTACCGAATTTGCCGAACTCAATCCATGCATGAGATGCAAACAAACACAAACACACACACACACACACACGCACACACACTCACCACACACACTTCATTTTCTTAAACATGGGCGCTTGGTAACCATTAAATCACTGTATTGTCATTTTATTCAGACTTAGCTTTTAAAAATATTTCATCCTCATTTTATTTAAGTAACATAAATATCTGTACGCGCATCTGTATACTGTAAACCTCTAGTTGTTAAGTACCTCGCGGTCTTCACGACACAGGCTTGACCTAGTGTGAGGACCATTATTGTTCTATGAGCTCATTTTACAACGTTAAACCATCTGTATCTTCTTGTGCATTACTTTTGGAAAATAAATAAATTTTGTATTTGTATTTTTTTTTAATCCTGCGCCAGATCAGACGACGCAACGGAGCCACGCCGTTATGACGCCTAAATCTAACTAGCTTTAATGTAGTATTGTAGTTCACAGCGCCTTGGGTTTTATTACTATAGGGTAAGGTGCGATCATTGGACCGGCTCTTTCATTGGACCGCGTTGGTTTCTCGGAAACAAACAAATTTCTTTCGAAAAAATCTTTCGAAATGGCGTAGGGAACCCCAAATAGGTAGCGTTTAGACGCCATCGTGGATTTTTAAATTTGTTCGTTTCCGAGAAACCAACGCGGTCCAATGAAAGAGCCGGTCCAATGATCGCAACCTTACCCTAATGCTGTGTAACATTTTGAATAACTAATAAATAATAGTAGGTAGTATATACTAACAGTCTGCACATTGCGTGCCGCTCGCCACGACCTGCTGTGTGTCTGCGCACACGCAGGTCCCCGCTGCGCAGACGCTCCCGACTAGACTGTCGCAGTCGCTGTCAATAGAACATTGCCAGACGGCCAGCGAGGATTGTGCCTGTAGTATGCAGCCTGCAACAAAACAATATCGTAAATAAAAAAATAAAAAAAAATAAGTTAGTCTTTACACAATTCGACCTAGTCCCAAACTAAGCAAAGCTTTGTACTATGGGTACTAGGCGATGATTTATTTATTTAGTTGTCGAGAGAACTGTAAAGGAATTTCATACAAAATTGAAGGCATAAGCCAGGAAGTAAATTATTTTTAAACATGGCGTCTGTGTTCATGAAACGGCTAAACAGCTAAATTATATTTTTATTTCATTATTAATCTAAATATGTAAAATCTAATAATCATTTAAATTAAAAGTATAATTTTGTAGTTTTTTTTTTCAGAAAAGCACCATACATGCCTTAGCCGTGAAAAGGGCTCGCCGGCTTCGTATCACTATCCGTCTATACCTACTCACCCGGCGAGCTCTTCTTTCCCGGCGGCTGCAGTAATGTACTATTATTTCGCAGAAATCTATATCTCATATTATTTAGTCAACTTAGGGAATAATTCTTCAGAAGCATTACCTTTACATTGACTTGCTTTGAACATGATTCCTTTACCTACCTATTTTAAGTCACTCTGTATTGAAAGCACTTTATTTTCACTTACCTAACACCAAATACAAATTAACGTTCCACATTATAACTGCAAGTAATCAAACTTCTTTTAAATAATCAGTCTGTTTTTAATTATAACAAATTATTCACAAAGTACACCACATTCCACTGCCCTCGCCCGTTATCAAAAGAAATATTGCATTAGTTACTTTGTTATTATCATATCGATTTGTGATAAGAAAAAGGATAATTTGGCAGATGGTCTATCGAAAAGATTAAATGCGTGATTCACTTTTGACTATCCAAGTGTATTTAATGAATACTTAATTATAATTATGGATAACGTTTATGGTCTTTAAACTATTGATATAAGTTGGCGCGGCAGCGCCAACAGCCTCCTAGCAATAGTCGCGGAAAGAGTAGAAGGCCCTTTCTTGCAAGGATGGAATGCCTTGCATTTGTCACCTAGGTTAAGTTAGTTATAAGGTTGGATTTTATATTTTTATGTTACTAACATTAGTTATAAGGTTTATTATTTATGTTACTAACACGATATGGATGAAATTCCGAAATAAATGATTATTATTATTATTATTATTATTATTATAAGGGCGAATATACAAAAGTTGGGTAACTTTTCGGGATATTTTGTTTATGATAGTTTTTTAATCAAAATGCTACAAATTCGGGTATATAAGATGGGTAATGTAATGAATATATTGCTCGAGATTGGGCGAGTCACTTTTTTAAGTAGAACCGGAGAAATTTCGGTTTTTCTGAATTTGACTGCCAGGGGACTGACGAGGCTGACAAAGTACTGACAAAATACACAACTTCATAACATATGCTTGATATTTATTAAAATTTAGAAATAAATCTCTTAGGAACTAATCTATCTATTAGCCACAGACGTCCACTGCTGAACATAGGCCTCCCTCATGACTCGACACAAAGTGCGATCCCGTGCAGACCGCATCCATTGATTCCCCGCTACCCTCAGGAGGTCATCCGTCCATCTAGTCGGGGGCCTTTCCACGCTGCGCTTTCCTATACGTGGTCGCCACTCTATGACTTTGCTGCTCCAACTGCCGTTCATTTACCGGGCTACATGGCCTGCGCATTGCCATTTCAACCGTGCAATCCTGTGAGCTGTGTCGGTTACCCTGGTTCTACTGCGGATATCCTCATTTCTGATTCTTTCGCGCACAGAAACTTCGAGCATAGCCTTTACTGAAGAACTACAGGACCATCTCACTGCTGAGCCATGTTCATCAGCTGTTCTTCAGAGTCATTACCAATCGTCTCGCGCACAGTCGATTTCCAACCTCCCGAACAATCCGGATTCCGAAAAGCTTTAGCACCATAGACCAAATTCATACACTGCGGCAGGTTGTACAGAAGAGAAAGGAGTATAACCGACCACTATGTTTGTGAACTATGAAAAAGCCTTTGATTCGATCGTGACATGGGCTGTGCTTCAATCTCTCCAGCGGTGCCGTATCGACTATCGATACATCAAAGTGCTGAAGTGTTTGTACTATAACACCACCATGTCAGTCCGAATCCAAGACCAGAGTCTATCCAACTGCAGCGAGGAGTAAGACAGGGAGACGTAATTTCTCCAAAACTGTTTACTGCTGCACTGGAAGATGCCTTCAAGCTACTGGATTGGAACAGACTTGGCATCAACATTAACGGCGAGTACCTCACTTACTTCGATTTGCAGACGATAGAAACTATTTTTAGTCTTATTCTTATGTTTTTAGTCTTATTCTTAGTCTTCATTCACTGAAGTAATAATTGAAAAAAAAACTGTTTAACGTGTAAAACTGTGAGAAAGATCTATCCCACCAAAAACATTTCATGTAAAATTGGCTGCCAAGACTCACATGCTCATAACGCTTTCGCTGTAAAAAAGTGGTCAGATCCCTCGAAAAGCCAAGCCCCTAAGCCCTGAGTATACTAATCCTACACCTTGGCTTCAAAAGTATGGCTTGGCCGTTTCATAGAGTAACGTAAATAAGTCCACAGAACCGTCTGGCCCATACGGTATCAAGAAATTAAGTTTATGTCTTCATGATAAAATATATTAAACTTAATTCCTTACCATATAGGCCGGACAGTCCGTTAAACTTATTTACGGTACTTTATGAAACGGCCAAGCCATACTTTTGAAGCCAAGGTGTAGGATTAGTATACTCAGGGCTTAGGGGCTTGGCTTTTCGAGGGATCTGACCACTTTTTTACAGCGAAAGCGTTATGAGCATGTGAGTCTTGGCAGCCAATTTTACATGAAATGTTTTTGGTGGGATCTCATTTCTTTTTGTAAGGTAATTTTTAATTTATATGTTTTTTTTTTGTGCTGAAGTGTTTCTAAGTAAGTATAATATAATTATAGTATAGTATAGTATAATAATTGTGTATTTAAGAAATACTTACGTTTAGCCCCATATATATATATTATATACACTTTTATCCCCCATTATGGAAAGCCCATACAAACTTTCATCCCCTTATTTTAAGGGTGGGGGGTGATTTTCTAAAAATCCTAGAATGTGTATTTTATTTATAACAATGAGCTGAGCCCAATAGGTATAAATTTTCAGACCTCTAGTATCAAAATTTGCGAAAGTCTCATACAAACTTTCATCCCCTAGTTTAAGGGGTTGGGGGGTAAAAGTTCCAAGTTTCAGAATTATTCTATTGTTTGTGTACTAAACCTAGCTTACATACCAAATTTCAGCTTTCTAGGTCATCGGGAAGTACCCCAGAGGTTTTGATACATAAGTGAGTGAGTGGCAAAATCGGCGTATTTTAGGTACCAATAAAACCTAAAGTATAAAAGCTAGATCAATGAAATTTAGTACATTTCATATGTTCCCTAACTGCATCTTAACCTGTGAATTTGGGTGCTCTGGTGTTAACTGGGACGAAACTATGAGGGTTTGAAAATGAGACGAAACGGTTCGAGAAAAGGTAGGTAGTGCCCCGCCTCTTTTTTTTTTAGGTAGTGCCCCGCCTCTTTTTTTTTCGTCTTGGCGGGGGCACTACCGTGCCCCCAGATCTCCACCATTCAAACAGCTTTTTAATTGGCTTTACTACTTTAAGGTAGTTTAACAGTATACATTTTCTAAGTAAGCATCCCTGTTTTTTTATAAGTCACTGCTATTTTTGGTATTCTCTACAATTTTGTATTTGTTGTAGCTTGTTCGAACTTTTTTTATCTCTTTATGTAGTTTCTTTTAATTTAATTTAAATAACACTTCCGAAAAGGCCCTTCTTCACTGTTTCCTTCTTTTCCTTTTAGTAATATCTTCATTCTTCACTCATTACTCCAATTCTGGTTTATGGAGTTTCTTCCAGAGATTTTACAACTTACTTAGACTGCTTTTTGACTCTCCTATATTTTGGTCGATGATTTTTCAGTCTAGTTCTCAGTTTTGAAACCATTGCTTGGTTCAATATTTTTTAATTGCCTATTTCTGGACTTTTTCAGTCTTTCGCTTCATTTGCTCTTTGGTCGTCGTTTATAATAGGTCATTTGTTCACCATCTATTGATTATGCTTCGTGGTCAGTAGTTCTGGCGAACAAAGATATAAGTAGTATGATTCAGAAGTTGTTTTTATTTTGCGTGTACTCAGATGATTTTTTTCTTTTTTTTTGTGGCTAATCGTTGCTCCCAAGGTGTTATTTCCTTAACAAATGTCTTTACCCCTGTTCCTTCATTTTTTAAGAGGCGGCACGATGGTTTAAACTGAAATAAGTAAAAATATACAGCTTCAACACGCTACAAATGTCAGTACCCTGGAAACCCGTCAGTCCTTTGGCGCAATATAACACAAAGGACTGACGCCAACGGACTGATGAAAAAGACATGAATTTGGGGTTATCTTTAGAATCAACATTTAATTTGATATTTTCGAACATCAACTAGCTACATTTTAACAAAACAAAGTTGACTGTGTATAAATTCAAGTATAACACAGATTTACAAGGAAATAACGACGTACCATAGGACTGACTTTTTGACTGGATCGGCACGTGTTCACATGACAACCACAACTCTGGTACAGGCTCAATAATAGTGGCCGTAAAATGGCTCGACCTGCAGCTAACTTTACTATCAACCTTGAAATTTAACGCGGATTTGAATTTGAGTCGCCGATATTTAGCGCGAAATTCCAATTCGAACAACAGACAGCGGACTGACGAAGAAAACTGAACACAAAGTTTCTTATATTTTTTACAACAACAGTGAGAATATTATATTATGAAAGTAGTGTTATACATTATTAAATACATCATAGATTGTATTGAAACAGTAAGTTTTCTTACATTAGAGGTAATATTTAATACACAGCCATTTGATTGCCCACTTTTGAGGTTGTGACATGCCAAAGTACTGACGTTTTAAGGATAAATTGTGGAGTTTCACAAATTTGTATTTAAAATGAATAGCTGAAATTGAGTGACCAAATAAAAGGCTTTTAGTAGTATTCAAATAAAATTAAAAATATAAACAAAATATAACAAATCATTATTTTATTGCCCTATGACATCGAGTTACCCATTTTTTGTAGAATCACCCATAAACATCAAAGCTCAAAGAAAAATTTAAATGATTTGCCTGCCGTAGACCGGGAATCGAACCCGGTACCTCTTGCCGGTCCAGCGTGTTAGCATTTCCGCCATTCTAACTCCCAAGCAACCTTTCGAATTTTTCGTTTGTGTGTCGGTCTTTGAGGTCAGAGGTACCGGGTTCGATTCCCGGTCTCTTCCTTTGTTGGAGTTATCTTCTGATCTTATTTAAAAAAAATATGAAAAAATTCGTGAAAATGAAGCCTTATAAGTAAGTAATTTCAATGAAAACTACATAATATATTGAATAAAATCCGTCGGGCCGTTTTAGAGTTGACGACGCGTTTGGCTCGGTTTGTAGACACCTGCCTACTGAGTCGGCGGTCCCGGGTTCGAATCCCGACCGGGGCAAATATTTGTGCAAAATATTTGTTCTAGGGTCATGGATGTTATCTATATATGTATTTATATATTATGTATATCGTCGTCTAGTACCCATAGTACAAGCTTTGCTTAGTTTGGGACTAGGTCGATTTGTGTATGATTGTCCCTTAATATTTATTTATTTATTTATAGTTATCGTAAAATTTCATAATTTTCTTTAAAATTATGTCAGTGCCGCGCGGTGTCCTTATGCTTCGAACGTTACACATATTAGTTAAGTGCCATACTGCATTAAAGCATTCCGCTCAATCTGGCGCGTATAATCGATAACTTTCAGAAGGTGACAAATAATTAACTGTTACTTTGGCGTTTACAACCTTTTTATAGAGCTTGAATTCTTTCTAACTATCCACCGAGTGGATACCGCAGGATGGGTACCGGTGCAGAGGCAGACCGAAACATTTGAGAACGTTTGGGAGGAACTTGCTCTTCAGCGAGACGACTGGCGAGAAAGATGGGAGGCCTATGCCCAGCAGTGGGACACACACAAACAAGCTAGATAAAACAAAAATATATTTTCGGACACGTCGCGTCGGTCACGGCGATTTACGCCAAATGTACGGACTGTTTCAAGTATTTGTGCGGGTTCGGCGAATTTAGAGATGGCAGGCGCGGGTAAAAGGGGTTGCCACTGGCAGGCAACTTGCCAGACAAGTTTATCCATAGGTGCGATAAACAGATGTGTGTGCAGGTGTTCATGACTCACAATCTGGCTGATAACATATCGCGTTAGTCATTCCGATTAGGTAATTACAATGTATTACAACTGTATATTATTAAAACTGGCGTGAGGCATCTTCAACAATTATAAAAATAAACCTGATGAAGAGCTCCATATGAGTTCGAAACATGTCAGGCCGTTCCTGACACTAACCGTAAACTGAGCTAATGGGAAAAGGGGCGTGATATATCCTCTTGGACGTTGATAACTCAGTCCAATGTATCGTACATTAGCAAGTATAATTAGTTTATTACATATATTTATATTTAAGAGCCTATATTGTCCCACTGCTGGGCAAAGGCCTCCCTCTCATTCTTCCACGCGTCCCTGTCCCGAGCAATCTCCCACCAGTCTCGGTGAAAGGCGTCAAGTTCGTCTCGCCATCTCCTTCGAGGTCTACCACGACGCCGGATGCTGTTTTGTGGGACCCACTCGGTGGTAACTTAGTTTATTACATAGTAATTAATAATTATAAAAACGGTTTAAACTCACGTAACATAGGGGAGACGGAACGTAAACTAATGTGTCTACAAGATTGTCTGAGCATATACGCATTGTGTGGAAGATGGACACCAGGGACAGGGAGAGCATGTCGTCGAGGCCGGTGCGTCCCATTTCGTCCGTTTCGATAAGGCACGCAGGGCCGGATTTAGAGGTGTGGAGGCCTCGGGGCAACAAAGGAGTGGAGGCCCCTTGGGCCCCAAATTATTTTCCAAATAAAATGATCAATTTTGCAGTTTGCACAAAACCAACGAACGACTTACGACTTACGACGAGACCTTAGCAAGTGACGTAGTGAGTGTTGTGTGCAACCCGACATTTGACAATGTGCGTGAAAATGAGGGTAGACGTTCACCGTCGCCAGTGAGTGAACGTATTCTTAGTGTTACAATGTATATACGAGACCAAAGTACTTACGAGTACATGAGTTTGAAATAACTTAGTATAATATTTTTTTTTCCAGACTTATTAGTCTTATAACTCCGAGCGGACAGTTGTAACAACAAAGCTGCCATAACAATTGTTGTTCCAATTGAAAATACCTTTCCAACGATATATATCTTGTTGCTATTGGAGGGTGGTCCCAGGCAGGTTGCATATATTTTTGCCCATTCTCCTTTTGAAGGGCCTCAATTTATGTTTGATTTGAAACTTATACGAAAATTTCTATTATAAATAATGTTTGTTCCCAATTTACAGTACACTTTATTGCAAATCACTATTAATAATAAATCCCTTATGATATCGAAATAAGCAGATATCTAATTTTTTTTAACCGATAAATTGATATGAGAACGACTACAGCAGATGTCCGACTCGTTTTTAAGGTTCCATAGTCAACTAGGAATCCTTATACATTCGCCATGTCCGTCTGTCCGTCTGTCCGTCCGTCCGCGGCTTAGCTCCGTGACCATTAGTACTAGAAAGCTGAAATTTGGTATGAGTATGTGTATGTATGACGCTGACAAAAAGGTAAAATAAAAACTAAAAAAAAACTTTTTTTCGGGTACCTCTCGAACACCTAAAGTGGGGGTGAATTTTTTTTTCGTTTTAACACTAGCGTGTGGGTTGTTGTTGAATAGGTCTTTTAAAAATAATAGGGGTCTTCAAACATAATTTCTTGATAAAGTCAGCAGCTTTGTAAATATTCGCTCCGAAAATAAAATGTTACCCGATTTCCCACATGCATTAAATAAATCATTTCATTTCATTTCAATAAAAATCCCCCCCCCCCTCTAACTTTTAAACCACGGGTCAAAAAATTATGGAAAAATTCATGAAAATGAGGCCTTATCTTTTAATGAAAAATATATTGAATAAAATCGGTCCAGCCGTTTTTGAGTTATCGTGAAATTTCATATATTTCTTTAAAATGACGTAAGTGCCGCGCGGTGTCCTTATACTTCGAACGTTACACATATTTAGTTAACTGCCATACTGCATTAAAAGATTCCACTCAATCTGGCGCGTATAATCGATAACTTCCAGAAGGTAATAAGTAATTACAGCTACTTTGGCGTTTACGACCTTTTTTATAGAGCTTGAAATCTTTCTCGTACCTACCTAATTTAAGCCCATCTATTGTGAAGGATGGGCAACTACGGAACCCTACACTGAGCGTGGTCCGACATGCTCTTGGCCGGTTTTTTAGGGTTCCGTAGTCAACTAGGAACCCTTATAGTTTCGCCATGTCCGTCTGTCCGTCCGCGGCTTAGCTCCGTGATCATTAGTACTAGAAAGCTGAAATTTGGTATGAGTATGTGTATGTATTACGTCAACAAAACGGTACAATAAAAACTAAAAAAAAAATTTTTTCGGGTACCTCTCGAACACCTAAAGTGGGGGTGAATTTTTTTTTTCGTTTCAACTAGTGTGTGAGGTGTCGTTGAATAGGTCTTTTAAAAATAATAGGGGTCTCCGAAAATTATTTTTTGATAGTCAGCAGTTTTGTAAATATTCGTTCCGAAATTAAAAAAATAGTGTCCCCCCCCTCTAACTTTTCAACCACGGGTCAAAAAATTATGGAAAAATTCATGAAAATGAGGCCTTATAAGTATTTTCAATGAAATTTATATTAAACAAAATCAGTTGAGCCGTTTTTGAGTTATCGCAAAATTTCATAATTTTCTTAAAAGGACGTAAGTTGACTTCCAGAAGGTAATAAGTAACTACAGTTACTTTGGCGTTTACGACCTTTTTATAGAGCTTGAAATCTTTCTCATAACTTAAGTCTATTGTGTTGTGAAGGATGAGCAAACTACGGTTTCGGTGCGGCCGGTTTTTTCTTAACTTATCAACAATTTGATTACTTATTACAAAAATAATAAATTGATAAAATACACTTCGGATTTTTTCTAATTCTTCCCATGCATTTTTTTTTATTTGTTGTAGAATGATTTAGTTTATATTTATATTTACATTTAAAAAAAACATTGTTTCCTGATTTCAATGTGTTTAAATCAAGCAGACATTAATGAATATAATGATATGATAAAATGCAACATAAAAAAAATTACTGTGGCTAAAGGTACGACAAACGTAAACATACGGAGGTTGGAAAGTAAAAGTTTTTCAAACACTCGTATAATTATGTTCACTTTCCGACCTCCGGATGTTTACGTTTGCCGCAACGTACCTTTAGCGACTATCTTAAAAAAAAAAACATTTAGAAAAATTTTGTACGTGGATTTTAATATTTAACTTCGTATTCCAATTTATTTATTATAAAAAAAATAATCAATGTCTCCTCCATAAAATATGTTAAATGAACTGCAATTTGCGCCTAATGGAGGGTAAAACGCGAAAAAAATATGGAAGGCAAAGTTGTTTACTAGTGTTTACTAGTCTGATTTTTTTTTCGGTCTCTTGTGGGGGCCCCTCATTTGTGGAGGCCCCGGGGCCGTCGCCCCGGTTGCCCTCCCCTAAATCCGGCCCTGAAGGCACGGTTGTTGGTTCTTGAGAAACGTTTTGTACAACGGAAGATACGCGAAGCTATTGAAATTGGACGGCGCCCGCCAATCGAGGCGGTGGTTGGACTCTACCTCCAGCATGGAAGCCAGGCTATTTTCAGAAATCTTTAAATGAAGTTAAAGCCTGACCAGAAATTAAGGATGCGCCATATTGCGTGATTTCACTGGAACTAATTTCTTACACTGGCAATTATTTTATTATGGTTTGTCAACAATGTCAATGTCATTCGTGGTGGTTTCTTTAAAAGACAAATATTTAAAAATATCCAAATAAAATGCCGAAAACCATTCACATATCATGTTATAAATAAAGTGTACACATGTTTACTACACGAAAAACAGTCAGGAAAAGAGTGCATTCCATTAAATGATATTACGAGGTTACCATAGGAACTGACAGGGTTGCGATAGGTTGCGGAATTGTCAAAAATCTTAACAAACCTCGACAAACATCGGACAACCTCACACAAATCGATCTAGTCCCAAATTAAGCTTGCGTTATGGGTACTAGACAACGATATACGTACTTACATAGATAAATATATACTTAAATACATAGAACAACCATGACCCAAGGACAGATATTCGAGTTCATCACACAAATATTTGCCCTGGCCGGGATTCGAACCCGGGACCGCCGGCTCAGTAGGCAGGTGTCTACAAACCGAGCCAAACGCGTCGTCGTATATTTCTGGTCAGGCCTTAAAATTGTTTTAAAAATCTAAATGAAGCCTCCTTTCAGCAAGATTGACTAGCTACAATATTTAAGACCCTTTCCCTCCATGTGTTATAATAGTCTTGTTGGGACGCCCTGTATACTTGTCCGTATTGTATCGTAGATATAATGAAATAATGAAATAATGAACTTTATTCTGCAAGTAGGCCACAAGGGCACTTTTACATGTCTGAGTCTACCGGCATTTCACAAGAGGAGACCACTGTTGAGAAGAAACGCCGAAAGAAACTCAACAGTCAGTCATTTTTTCAAAAAGCATAAGTACTTAACTATTACAATGATATGAACTTAACTATACGTAGTTCTACAAGAAAACATATTAAAAGTGTATTTTAAGACATAAGTAAGGAAAAGTGTAAGAATAAAATAGAAACTACAAGAAAGCCAGACGGTTTATCACAATTTATGTACGTTTGATATGCTTTCTTATTAGAACTGTGTCCCTTAAACTAGTTAGGTACAATCTAAGAAGGAGTCAGCTACGCGGTTTCTGGTTCAGGCCATGCATTTTTGTCTGTCAGATAGTCCTCTACTGTATAATATGCTTTTGACATTAGAGATTTTTTTAAATAATTTTTGAGAGATGGAAAGGCTAATTTTAAAACATGATCAGGTAACTTGTTATAAAAATGAATACATTGGCCTAAAAATGATTTACTTACTTTACGAACACGAAACTTTCTAATAGCAATTTTATTTTTATTTCTAGTGTTAAAACTGTGGACATCGGAATTTTTTGTAAATGAATCTAGGTTTCTAATAACATACATAATACTCTCATAAATATATTGGGACGCTACAGTTAAGATGTTTATATCTTTGAAAATGTCTCTTAAGGAGTCACGAGAATTTAGGTTATATATCGAACGAATGGCTCTTTTTTGTAGCACAAATATAGTCTGAATGTCAGCTGCTTTGCCCCAAACCAGAATACCATATGACATGACACTATGAAAATAACTATGATAAACTAAGCGAGCTGTATCAACATTACTCAATTGTCTGATTTTCCTAACGGCGTACGCCGCTGAACTTAATTTACCTGCAAGCACTGCTATATGTGGACTCCATTGCAAATTACTGTCCAATGTTATACCTAAGAATAATGCCTTATTCACTATTTCTAAACATTCACCATTTAGTAATATAGTAGAATCTACCGCCGTAACATTCGGTAAAGCAAATCTAACACATTTAGTCTTCTTGGCATTTAATAGAAGATTATTAGTAGTAAACCAGTTAAGTACTTTCTCTAGTGTGCCATTAATTTCCGCATAGTCGGTTGATTTCCGGTGAACCTTGAAAATTAATGATGTATCGTCAGCAAATAGTACTATATTACAAAGATTATCTACTATAGATGGTAAGTCATTTATATAAACCAAAAATAGAAATGGACCTAAAATAGAGCCCTGTGGCACTCCTAGCTTAACTATAGCTCCATTGGACTGGGTTCCATTTACATCCACTGTTTGCATTCTATCACTGAGATATGAAGACATAAGGCTTAAAGCATTTGAAGACAGACCATAATGTTCTAATTTCAAAATGAGTGTTCCAGGATGAACGCAGTCGAATGCCTTAGAAAGGTCGCAGAAGATCCCAATTGCATCACAAGATTCCTCCCAGCTGTCATAAATGTGTTTAATAAGTACAGATGCTGCATCAGTCGTGGAACGTCCCCTTGTGAAACCGAACTGTTTACTAGAGAGTAATTTATTTCTATTGAAGTGTCCTAGTAGATCTTTCAACATTAATTTTTCGAAAACTTTACTTAAAACAGGTAGTATAGATATCGGACGGAAATTAGTCAGATCACTCAAATCACCCGATTTAAAAAGAGGTATGACTTTACTAATTTTCATAAGATTTGGGAAAACTCCCTCTGCTATGCAACTATTGTAAATCAAAGCTAGGTAAGGCGCAATTGAATCTATGATATGATTAATTATTTTTACTGATGCTCCCCATAAATCCTCTGTTTTCTTTAAATTGAGTGATTTAAATGTTTTAATAACATCTACTGTATTTACTGGACTAAATTGAAACTCAACATCACATTTCTTACAATTAGCACAAAGTAAGGTATGGGCTTCGGATGCAGATGATTTTAAACATTTTGTGGTATTAACTGCAATGTTGGAAAAATAATCCTCGAATGCCGAGGCAACATCATGATTTGACATAGTCTGCCCGTTTTCTCTGACAATGTTGACTTGGCAATTGCGAGTTTTAGATTTACCAGTTTCTCTGTTAATAACATTCCAAATAGTTTTTACTTTGTTGTCCGACATTTTGACTTTAGAACTAATATAATTTGCTTTTGCGGCTATGCACACTTGCTTAAACAATTTTGAATAGTTCTTAACATAGTTTAAAAAATCTGCGTCCTTGTTCACTTCCTTCTCTGCATACAGTTCATAAAGCCTGGTTCTGCTTCTATGAATACCTACAGTAGCCCATTCACTAAACTTTGTTTTTGTAGTCGACCCAGAAATAGTTTTCTTTTTGAAATGTGTATTAAATTGATCCATTATTATGCCAAATAAATCTTTGTAAGTACTATTTAAGTCATTACATGAAAGAGGTAACATACAAAGATCATTATGAATTTCATTTTTGAATGATTCCAAACGATAACTAGTTATGGGTCTGCATGTTATAGTTTGTGGTTGTAGTGTTTCCTGTAAAGTGTTAGGAAAAGAAGCTTTCTGCCCTCTATGATCTGAATTAAAACACTTAAATATTTCCTTTTCTAAGTAATCACAATCACAAAAAATATTATCTAAACAGGTTTTACTAGTTACACCTACCCGGGTAGGCTCCAGGAACATATTGACCAAATGAAAAGATTTGAACAAACTTAACAGCTTAACAGTATCACTGGTCATTTCAAGTAAATTAACATTAAAGTCTCCACAAACTATAACATGTTTTTTACCTTTACATGCTATTTTTAAAACATTTTCCATAGATGATTCAAATGAATGAAAATCAGTTGCCGGTGGTCGGTAAACACATATAATTACATAATTCTCTAATTCTACACAAGCAATTTCTATGACTCGTTCTATTGAAAAATTAACAATATCTTCTCGTTCTTTGGATTTTAAGGAATTTTTAACAATAATAAGAGAACCACCATGAATGGAAAATTTTCTAGTAAAACAGCTCACTAATTTAAAATTAACAAAATCAAAAATCAACTGTTCTTGTCTCAGCCAATGCTCAGTAATACACATAACTTGAATATTCTTATTATCTAAAAATAAGCCTATTTCTAATTCCTTGCTGGAAAAACCCTGAATATTCTGGTGAACAATGTTAATATTCAGAGATGTTTCCGCTGTCTTACAATCTAGTTTAAATGTGACAAAGGTGTATTGCCACTGCAGACATGCTTGAGCCCACTAACTGAGGTATAAAATCTATTTGGCTCTATGTTAAAAGCTAAAAGATCCACTAGTGTAAGAATACATTTCTTAGGCATAGTTATCTTTTCAGAGGTCAATTTGAAGCGCTTGATAAATTTATTTATGTCAAAGAAATGCACCTTTTTATTGAAACATATAGCATTGTATAATATGGAGTTAAGGTGTGCTATTCTATTGTTATAGTAATAATAGGTGTGCTATTCTATTGTAATAGATACCTATATATTTATTTTATGACGCCTTTCCGAAGAATAAGGTCACAAACCGACCGCACGCATCTTTGACGTCATAGCGTGCAGTGACGTCATAAACGCCCTATTAATAGAACTCGAAATTAATTGGACTGAACTTTATATTTCGGTATTTCTGAATCATCTTTATTCCAAATTTAGAGTTGTACAAAATATTTTCTAATGGCTTACAGGGTTGTACCTCTAAGCTACTAATTGACGGAGCGAGCAAAGTGTCTCCGTTTCAGCTTGGTCCAAAATTCTTATATCCTGATGTTTGGATGTTTGAATGTCGAAATGCTTGCCGGTTATTCTAACATTTCTCAACGGATTCTCATGAAACTTTGTGAGCAAGTTCAATAATTAGCGATAGTGATGTGATAATTTTATGTGTAAGAAAATAAATAAAAATTATATAGAGATTTTTGAATAATTAATTATATTCGTAATAATATTCGTAAATTTCCAAAATGGCGAATGCAGGGCAGGGCAGGTCAGAGTGCTAAAAACGCTTCATACAAATGGCCACCTCATTTGACGCCATTTGTGGGTCGAGTAACAATATTTAATTTATTGTTATTTGGCATCTACTTCATGAACAAGTGCGATTAAGGTCAAGGTTGTCATACAATTATTTTTTTTGTTAATTTATGAGGATGCTTAAACATTAAAAATTACTTTTGGATTAAAAAATAAAAATATAAAATTCACCTCTCTTTGAAGTCACATATTTCAAAATGATTAATGAGCTCATTTTATTCATGTAACATGTAACTACAGTTTCACTACAGTTTAAATCAAAGTCGCTTTCTGCTGCCTGTCTGTCTGTTCCTATGTATGCTTAGATTTTTAAAACTACGCAACGGATGCGGTTTTTTTTATAGATAGAGTGATTTAAGGAAGAGGAAGGTTTATATTTATAATATATGCATAGTAATATATTTAGTATCAGCATTGCACCCGTGCGAAGCTGGGGTGGGTCGCTAGTGTTGTATAATTCAACATCGGACCTACAACCCTATTACGTAGTATGATTTATATGGCATTGTGCAATTAGTGCATATTTTGTTCCTTGCCCATTGCCTGACTCTGCAAGAGTACCTCTACATGTTATTGTATAATTAGCTGAATGCAATGCCTCACGAAACTGTGATCGCAAGTTTTATAATTGGTGGCTACATTGAGTTATAGACGTGAGTCACAGACATGCAGGACTTTCTTAATAAACCTTCCAAATTGAACCTTCAGCTATAGGGTGTACTCGGGTAATTCCGAAAATTACTGATATCTAATAAACGGGGTAACATTTTTTGCGCTAGCAACACTTCTTACTGTAGAAGTGTATAGTATCGGAGGAAGTGTTGCTAGCGCAAAAAATGTTACCCCGTTTATTAGATATCAGTAATTTTCGGAATTACCCGCCATTCGGAATTACCCGAGTAAACCATATTACATAGTAGGAGCTGCCCGCAACAACATCCGCGTATCGTAGACTGGTAAAAAGTATCCTATAACTATAACCATCTTTGGATATCCCGCTATCCCTGTTCCAAAAATGGTAACCATTTATCTAGCTGTTTCGGCGTGATGAGAGGACAATGACCAACAGTTGACGCCAAATTGGCGTGGCACCGCGCTCCCATACAAAACAAATGACGATCCTGCATCACGCTATAAAAATAATCCTGAAATCATCAGCCCTCTCCATAAAAAACATCTTAAAAAGAACCTTTTATAATAGTACGAGTATACTCGTAGATACTACTAGTATGATAATAATCTGTGGTGTAGATAAACTTCAGTAAGGAGAATATGGGGAGAGAAGTTGGAAATGAATTTCTAATTACTCACATACTCCTTACATTTGAAATCATACAACAACCGCAACCCCAAAAATAGGTTTGTTGGTTTGTCATTATTTTGTTTGTCAAGTGACGTAATTAGTATTTTCTGCTTTAGCTTTAGTAAAGTATTTTCAACCTTAGTGTTAACTGGTTCCGTGGTGTAGTGGTTATCACATCTGCTTTACACGCAGAAGGCCGCCAGTTCGATCCTGGCCGGAATCATTATCTTTTTACGTTTTTTTTGTTATTATTTACCTTTTTGTACATAATTTGAAAAAATATGACATAAAAAAAATACCGGACAAACATATCGATCTAGTCCCAAATTAGCGGGAATTTGCCACACGAAGGGTTAAATACATATAACATCCATGACCCAGGCAGGTTTTATTAATTAGTTTTATTTAGTATTAATTTATTGTAATTGTATCATTCTTTATTACCTCATAATAATCATATAAAAATATGAAACATTACCATTTTTCTGAATAACATTTTTTTTTATGTTCATAACAATAAATGTAATGGTTATACCTATAAGATGTCTATAAGTTATTGTATTCTTTTTGTTTTACTATCAAGAAAAAAGTTCAAATAAATATTTAATAATAGCGCCATCTCTTACTAAGTAGATTTTTAAGAGGTTTCATAATATTTTTTTATTTACATTAAGATTATAATTGAAAAGGATAATTATTTAAATATTACCGCTTATATATTGTATTCTGTAATTGAGAACTAATATCTTGCAGCAGAAGCTAACATATATAATATCGCGTATTTTTGGTGTATTGATAACAGCGCCACCTACCGACGAGTAGCAAACTCTTTTACTACGTCCACCTAACATGACCTAACTGTTACGTTTTCTTGAGGAGTTATGACTATGGGAAGTAGCCGTAAGTCAAGAACATCGCGTGACGCTGTTTATCTTTCGCATCTGTGTCCTTCTACGGGCAGTATTTGTATAAAATTAGCATACATTGCCTGTACGGCATCGGTAACGCATTTAGAATTTATGTTGTGGGCGATAATGGTCACAATAACAACAGAGAAGTAGGTCAACTTTATTGTATTTAACAGGTCAGGTCAGGTATTACCTAAAAGATGACAACCGGTCTTTTATACCGCTGTCAGTCCGTTCGTCTGTCAAAGGGCTGTATCTGTACCCATACCATGAGTTAACCCGTTAACAATAAAACCTAAATTCAAAAACCCCCGGCCTAACTAAACAAAGCTTTTCGACAGACAAGTCTTTCGATTTTATAAAAACCCATTTAAATCAGACCATCTGTTTGGGAGCTACGATGCCACAGACACGCAGACACACATGTTAAACTTATAACACTCCTCTTTTATCGTCGGTTAAATTTTTTATGCTTGAGATTCATTTTACTGGAAATTTCGTGTCGCGCAATGGCACTCATCCGAAACGTTAGTTTTCCTTAAAAATCCTTTTCTTGAAAATTGTATCAATAATTGACGCAGAATGCATAAATATATAATTATGTAGACATATATAGGTATCATTTAATTCACACCACTCTTTCGCCTTACTACCATTTCGAATAAAGTCCATATTCTAAACAACAGATCAAGTAATTACAATAAAAAAAATTGCGAATCCGGTTCGTGTACCAGGTAAAAACAACACACTTCCGTGTATAAAAAGTCATATCTCCCAGTAACTTTCTAGTAACATACATCATTTTGTTCTAACTAGAACAGAAGAGATAATTTTATATCATGATGTCATATCTGCCAATAAGTTTCTAGTGACAAACGTCATTTTGGAAGCTGGATTTGAGAAGATACAAATACCAGTATGTGTCTCACAGCGTCTTCGAGAACACGTTTGCCTTGTCTATCAAAATAAATAAACAAACGACACTTTCATACAAAATATTTACGAAGAATTTTCATGATTAAGATAGCTACCTATTGGTAAATTATGTGATTGAAATTCAATTCTGATAATTATTGTATTGTATGCGTAATTTTGTATACATATATACAACATTAAGGCGTTAAAAGTGAGAATGTGTTAATTTGGTAAAAATAGATATAATGTGTTTGAAATTTAAGTGAGGTTATACCAACATATCCCAGCAAAATGATTGTTCTAAAGGCATTTGTGTTATTAATACTGTGTCAAGATGTTCTGATGCAAAACGGTAAGTTCTATTTAGACCTACTAAAGTTACCGAAGCGTAATCAAAGTTGCTAAGTAAAACTTTAGTTGTTAATTAGAAATACCGGTATATGTTTTTAACGTTTTTGCAGACAGGTAAGTAGATACGACGAGAGACGTTAAATTAGAACTGTGATATGGCACCACGTCTGGAAAGGCGACTTTATCTTCACAAAACTGTTACCCCGTCTACAAGTTATAAGTTTAAGACAGTATTTGTGTATCTGTGTGTCTGTCTGTGGCATCGTAGCTCCCAAACGGATGGACCAATTTGAGTGCGGTTTTTTTAAATCGAAAGACATGTTCGACGAGATGTTTCTTAGCTATGTTTGGTGGAAATCGGACCAGTAGGTAAATAGACCGTGTTACCTGTATGAATCACTCAAAGTCGTGTTTTAAATAATTTTAGTTAACGAACAGTAATTCTGTACATAATGCATAAATGCATATACATATAAATATATTTTTGTACGACTGTCGGCAAACATATTTTCCTTATAATTATTTTGTTACCATAAAGCGGCAACTATTCAGTGACGTCGAATGTCTCACTAGCCGGAGTGTCAAGAAACATACTTATGTAAGTACTTAAAATAGAGAATACCTAAAGAAATCCCACAGTCAAACCAGCCATTGTTTTAGCCGTAGGATAAATGAACAAGTTTCTAATAAATAAATAATAATATACGATAGAATTTTAGGCCAAGCTAATACGGACACGCTGCGCTCGCTCAGTCAATCATAGTTATACCTAAATGTAATTCATAGTAATTTGCGGTTTTACTGTCCGTCGAGCAACATTAGGTACCTAACGTGTACCACGTGTATCTATACTTACTTACTACTCTGGCTCAGTGACCCAAAGAGGATCTTGGCCTCTGACACAAGAGAACGCCATTCTTCTCTGTTTTGCGCCTTTTCCCGCCAGTTAGGGATACTTAGGGCGCACAGATCCTTCTCCACTTCATCTTTCCAGCGGTATCTCGGGCGGCCGACCGGACGTTTTCCACTCGGTCGCCCCTGAAACGCTCTCTTCACGGCCCGATCGTCTCCCATCCTCTCCAGGTGACCCAGCCAGCGGAGTCGTGTGGCTTTGATTTCGCCAACTATGTTGGGTGTAGCCACCAGCTCTTCCAACTCCTTATTCTTTCTCCTTCTCCAGCTGCCATCCTCATTCCTTATTGGTCCCAGAATCTTTCGCCAGATTTTCCTTTCCGCCACTAAGAGCTTATTTTCTTCCTTTTGAGTCAGTGTCCAAGCTTCACACCCATACATCAGAATTGGTCTGATTGATCTATGGACTATCCTTATTACTTATCTTTACCCATATAACTACATATAGGTAAAGTCATCCATACCTACTATTTTAAACTACATCGCCATTCCGATATCATGATTTCTAGAAACTTACAGGCTACAGCACAATAACTTAATAACTTTTGTGGCTCTGTGGATTTTTCGGATAAAAGCCCCTTAACTCCGCCATTTTGAAAAAAAAACGAAATACTCAATCGCCTAAAAAATTAACTACCGATATGAAGTTTCGTGAGTAGGTTCGACAAACTTACTCGCGAAATTTCATGCGAATCGGTTGAGAAATGCGACCTGTAGGCGAGGACAGTCGGAAATCTGAACAACCGGACATCTAAAACTTACGGATTTTTTTTTGGCCAAGTTGAAGCGGGCACGTTTCGCCCGCTCAATCAAGGCTCATTCTGTGTTAATTGATTGCAGTTGGTGACGAGTGCGTGGACCAGTATACGAACACGCTGGGACGCTGCGCGCATGCGCGGCAGTGCGACTCTGCGCGGCAGGACTTCCAGTAAGTTCCGTTATAATATAATCCATACTCCATACTAATATTATAAATTCGAAAGTGTGTCTGTCTGCCTGTCTGTTACCTCTTCACGCTTAAACCGCTGAACCGACTTAGATGAAATTTGGTATGGAGATAGTTTGAGACCCGGGAAAGGACATAGGATACTTTTCATCTCGAATCAATTTAGTGTTCCCGTGGGATGAGCGGGTAACACCGCGAGGCACAGCTAGTACATAAATAAATAAATTAATATCGGGCAACCTCACACAAATCGATCTAGTCCCACAGCTCAAGAAGGCTTGTGTTATGGGTACTAGACGACGATATACATACTTATATAGATAAATATATAACTACTTAAATACATCGAACAACCATGACCCAAGCACAAATATTCGAGTCCATCACACAAATATTTGCCCTGGCCGGGATTCGAACCCATGACCGCCGGCTCAGTAGGCAGGTGTATACATGCTGCGCCAACCGCGTCGCCTATTCAATGCTTTCCAGGTTTAAAATTAATGTAGGCAATTTATTAAATATTTTGGTGCCACTCCAATACTTTTTGATAAAAAAGCAATTTTTGATGGTCTACGAGTATAATTAATTTTTGAATGACGTCGTAAACGTTAAATGATGCAAAATGGTTTGAGTTACATTTGACGTAAATCGAGATGTCACATGTTTCATTAATTATTTTGTCCTTGGTACGCAATGGCAAGGTTTGATACATTTTTAGCACATAATTTAAAGTTCAATATGTTTGTCTCATCAATATTTTCAAGTAAGTTGTTTCTATAAAACCTATTATTCGCGGTTGAAAAACAAAAAATGGCAGCTGGGCTTGATTTGAAAATTAATGGACCTTAATTGGCTTTAGAGGAAATAACCTTGATCATTTTTCCATATAAATGGAGGCTTTGTTCGTCTTTTTCCTCTTTCAAAACTTAACTAATCTTCACGAAATTTTTATAACTGAATGAAAAAAATCTTTGTCGGACCGTTTTGATTATTGCGCTTCACTTCACTATCATCATCTTCCTGCTGTCTGTCTATCTGTCTGTCTGTTTGTCCCTATATATTCTTAGATCTTTAAAAGTACGCAACGGATTTGGATGGTTCTTTTAATAGATAGAGTGATTCAAGAGGAAGGTTTATACGTATAAGACATGCATAATTTATCTGCATGTGGGTGCACGTGAGAAGCCGGGGCGGGTCGCTAGCAAATTAATGCTACGCATGGAATTTTAGAGGTTTCTAATGTGATGTCGTAAATGAACACATTTTTTACGCTTACAATTACAAAAGTTGACTGAACCTTACGAGATCAAAATAATGTACACAGTATTGTACACCTTAGGTCTACAAAAAAGTCCGCAATAGGTAGTATATGTCTATCTTCTAGGGATAAACACGTAATAACCATTTATTATCCTTTAATTTTTACGAATAATACCAATGCCATTTGGCATTAAGTCCGCCATTTGTACTGACTTTTGTTTTGTGCAATAAAGTTTAAATAAATAAATAAATAATATATTCAGTCGTAATTAATTTTCACTAAAGTTCACCGTATTTAATGTTTCAGGCAAAACGGCATAAGGCCGACGTTCTGCTCCCAGTCCTTCGAGAGTGCCATAGTGTGCTGCAGAGATGGCAGCACCATCCTGCAAACTCCACCGCCGCGAGTCGTCCACAGAAACGGAGAGTAAGTGTCTAATAAATTAAAACTTTATCGGTACTTAAGAGGCCTTATAAATTTTTGAATATATTGTTTCATCAATCAATGGCCTTTTAGTCTTTTACAGACTAAATATACAAAACAGTGTCATGTAGGAAAACAACGCATGGCTATGCAAGCCAATACGAGAACGACACACGCGAGACCACAGGCTTGGCATATGTAAGACTGGCCTGCGCGCGGTGAGCAAGGGTCGAGCTGATATGTCTTTTGTTTGGCACGCTGTTTGTTGCATATTATATTACAAATTTGTATTGATAAATTTATGAAACATGTAATGTCTCATTTTTTAATGTGGGTACACCACAATTTTTATTTAAACCATTATTTAATACAAAGATCAAAGCTTAAAGAAAAATTTAAAAAGGAGCTACCTGGTGGAAGGGACCGGGAATCGAACCCGGTACCTCTGGATTACCGGTCCAGCACGTTAGCCACTTCGCTACCCTCGCTCCACGTAGACCTGACGAATTTTTCCTTATGCTTTGTGTGTTGATCTTTGCATTGTCTATTTGAAAGGTTTGTACACCTTAGCGACCTCTATGTGAATACGTTAATATTCACATCTTACCGCACCACTTTACAGCGGTGACCGAGCAAGCGATAGACCTTCCACCAGGTAGCTCCTTTTTAAATTTTTCTTTAAGCTTTGATCTTTGTATTAATGGTTTAATGTATTGATAATTTTAACCCAACTTTTAAAAGTGAATAGAGTCAAACCACGCTAACTCTTCCAAGCAAATGAACTGTCAAACCATACAAAGTGAGTCAGTCTGTATGGTTTGACAGTTCATTTGCTTCGAGGAGTAAGCGTGGTTTGACTCGAATACTATTTCCTGGGTTCTAGATAGTAACATAGCTATTTCATGCTTTCATTGTGTGTAGTCAAAATAAGTTGAAACAACAAGTTTTCTGCGTGAATTTTGTCAATTTCAAGTAGTTTTTAAAACAAAAATGAACAATGAAAAATTCAAACTGTAGGTTTCAAATATATAGCAATAAATCGCAATAGCCCTGTTCCAAGTAGTAACATTGATAATATTTTAAGATACATTGTTTGATTATACAGAAAAATTTCTAAACTCTAAAACAATCGGCATTTTTGAACGGATAAGGAGCCATGAAAAGACACCTAATGAAGCCGTTTTGATATTTTCAGGAGACCTGTTTGGGGTAACTCGGGCAATAGCAACGCACAGAACGACAGACGACGAGTCAGTGTAAGAAGTAAGTATAACTTAACTAGCTGCGCTGCGCGCTTGCCCGTTCATCCCACGGAAACATTACATTTTTTTTTATACTACGACGGTGGCAACAAGCATGCGGCCCGCCTGATTTTACGCATACATCGGCATAAAAAGTAGCCTATGTGTTAATCCAGGGTGTCAACTACCTTCATACCAGATGATGATGATGGTATCCTGTTATCCCTCATCAGGGACATAGGGCTCTCAGAAGGATTTTCCATTGCCACCGATCCTGGCGCTGCTTCCTCGAGTTTCTTCCAGTCGAGGCTAGTTGACGGCTTGAACGCCGCCTCTTTGTTGACTGTGCGTCTCCAAGTGGTGCGAGGACGGCCGAGTCTTCTTCTACCGGACACTTGCCACGTGAGACCTTGTTTGGATAGATGGTTTTCTGGTCTTCGCAATACGTGACCTATCCAGCGCCACTTCCGAAAAGTTATCTCCTTATGTTAGAGATGGTTCGTAGCCAGTAAATTCCCAGAATCCTTCGCAAGCATTTGTTAACAAACACCTGGAGTCTATTTGTGATAATTTTTTTTACGGGCCATGTCTCACATTCATACAGACCGACTTGTCATTCGAGTTAAAAATCCTTAATTTTGTATGGCGAGTGATAACTGGGGACGTCCATACGGGCTTCAGCTGCGCATATGCGGCACGGGCTTTATTGATGCGCGCTTCAACATCCGCTTCTGCTCCCCCCAGTGGATCCACGACGCTTCCCAGATACGTGAACTTGTCCACCTGTTCGACCGGCTCTCCATTCACATGGGACATGGGACACGGGCGTTGCGTTTTGTGTAGCGCATGTCCTTGGTTTTCGCACAGTTAACGCGCAGGCCTTCTTTCGCAGCGACATTGGAAAGGTCATCGGCTTTCGATTGCATGTGTTTTCGTGATGGTGCGAGTAAGCTCAGGTCGTCTGCGAAGTCAATGTCTTCAAGGTTACTTCCATTTACCCATGGCAAGCCCCTTTTTCCTTGGCTAGTTACTCTGCGCATCACTTCGTCCAACACAATCAGTGACAGCAGGCAGCCCTGTTTGAATCCAGCTGTGACGGGAATCGGATCGGACATTACCAGAATTTATCAAATTTGGTCCAGCCGTTTGAGAGTTAAGAAGTAACAAACATACACATACACATAAACACACTTTCAAGCTTTCGCCTTTATAATATTAGTGTGATAAACATAGCTGACCGAACGAGCGAAGCGTCTCAGGTTCAGCTTGGTCCAAAATTCTTCCGTTAGTATGTAAGGACGATTGGATGTCGAAACGCTTGTCAGCTGTTCTCGCCTAGAGATCGCTTTTCTCAACCGATTCTCGTGAAATTTTATAAATAGCTAATTATATAGTTTTTTTGGCGGAGATAGAGGGGTCAAAAAAATAAAAAATCTAAAAACTATTTCGTACTTTACTTTTTTACCCTTTGGGTCCGGAACCCTAAAAATAGAATCTCATTGTTCTCAGAGTGTGAAGAATACAGCCGATCAGTGGTCCAGACGTTTAGCTTCCTGCCGCTCGTGCCTGACCCTGAGACCATGTCCATATCAGCTCCTAAGTGCGACTACGTCAAGGTGGAACTCATTGTTGGAGGAGAAAATGCAAAACTCGGGGAATTTCCGCATATGGTACGTGCTACTCGACAATAGATGGCAGCACTTTTAATAGTCACTGTTTTTTTATTGATATCTGAATTCTCTGCCGATGCCGCTCGTGCCCAAACTTGAGACCATGTCTATATTAGCTCCGAAGTGCGACTGCGTCAAGGTTGAACTCACCGTTGGAGGATAGAAACCTCGAAACTCGGCGATTTTCCGCATAATATGGTACTTACGGCACGTACGTGCCACTTAAGGAATGCAATCCCGGTTATTTTACCATACAAATAACCGGTTATAACCGAATGTACTATGAGAAAATAACCGGGTTTGCATTCCCTAGTGCCACTCGACTGTAGACGGCAGCACTATAATTGATATTTTGTGCGGTTTCCGCGATTTATGTCACATCTAAATAAAAACCATTTAAATGGATTACATGCTACTCGACTATAGATAACAGCACTATAGTCGGCCACTTTTGGGATGATGTCTTAATTTCCTGCCATTAGTACCCGATCCTATACATGTCTAAATCGGCCCCAGCGTGTGACGCGTGTGTGCGTTTAACGTCGGTTACTTAAATTGATTAAGACATTGTTGATGAGGAAACTGTCTATTTGTATTGCTGCCTAGCTGCCTACTGACTCGACGGTCCTCCCGTGATAAACTCTAATATTTGTTTCTATGTCATTGATGTTTTCTATGTATTTAAATGCCTACTGTGGGACTAGAACTAAATCGATTTATGTGCGTTTGATATCTATTTACTATTTCAGGCAGCCATCGGCTGGGTGAACTTCGAGGACACGTACTCCTTCAGCTGCGGGGGCAGCCTCATCAGCCCCCGCTTCGTGCTGACCGCTGGTCACTGCACGAGAGACCCACGTGCTCGTAACCCCAGCCCGGCTATTGTGCGGCTGGGAGACCAGAACATTGATCCAACAGTGCAGGATGGGGCCACGCCGGTCGAGGTATTACATATATTACATATTACATTATCCGTTCACCATCAATTGAAAATCATCTATCCATCCATTAATCTCATCCTTCCATAATGAACATAAAGCCACCAACCTCTCTATTATCCTTTCACCTTTAAGTGGATAGATATATGTTGTAAAAAGCGGTGAAGGATACTCCTTTTTTATCTCATTTGTGTGTTTCCACAAAAGAAAACAGTAGAATAGGTAAGCGAACTCTGTTAAACATTGACAACAGTGCCATCTCTCTCACCGTCCTAACATTTGCTGGAAAAGCAATAGGGCGGGAGATGTTGCGTAAACGCACATCCTAGAAGTATAGTGAATGTGCTTAGTATTTAAAAACAAAAAGTGGTATATAGGGCGCTTTGGCGGAATATAATGCTTAATATCGAACTATGAGCGTCACATCGCGGTAGCTCATTGGCAGAGCACTACTACCGATAAGTAAAGGTCCCGAGTTCGATCCCCACCTACCTACAGTTTAGTAGATCGCGTGAAATGCTGTATTTATATTTAACACTAGCTGCGCCGCGTGGTGTTGCCCTTTCATCCCACGGGAACATAGCCTTATAAAAAATAGCCTATGTACTAATCCAGGGTGTCAGCTACCTTCATATCAAAATTTATCAAAATTGGTCTCGTCGTTTGAGCGTGAAACTGTAATAAACATAAACACAAACACACTCACAAACTTTCGTCTTTGTAATATTAATGTGAAGTGTGATTATATGTATCAATATTCATAAAAAACATCCTCAATTCCAGGTCCCTATAAAAGCGATTCACAAGCATCCAGACTACAAACCACCACGTCGCTACAACGACATTGCGCTTCTTGAGCTGGCCACAGATGTAGACTTCAGCAACACAGTGCGACCCGCCTGTCTGTGGCAGAGGACTGACTTCGACAGTTACCCGAAGGCTTTGGCTACTGGGTGGGGAGTCACTGATATCAGTAAGTAACCTATTAATATATTAGGTATAGCCCCACAAGGGGTTTTACAACCCACGCCATATTGCGGATTTCTAGTGGTACCAATTTATTTTTCTGGCATCGACAAATTTTTGGTGACTGACGTTGAATGTCGGTGATTGTCACTGATGTTTATAAAGAGGAAACATGACTAGATATTCCGCATATTTAAGGTATTTTTTTTGCATAATAAAGCCAAAACTATCCACAGTGATGAAACTTAAGTTGTTCCTCAATAGGATACAGTATTTATTTCGCAAGAAGAACGAAGGATTGAGCAGAATTCCGGTAAACATTACTTTGAATTTGGTTAGTGACAAATCGCTATTGACGTTTAATAATGCAAATATATGACGTATGCACATTATTGCCATATGAAAGCTGTTTGTAGCGCCACTATACCTCGGCCGGACTGACGCGGGTTAGGCTGCTAGCATCATCACACCTCGGGGTTTAAAGTAAACATTTTTTTTTTTTTTTTTATGTCATAGGGGGCAAACGAGCAAACGAATCGCCTGATGGAAAGCGATTACCGTCGCCCATAGACACCTGCAACACCAGAGGAGTCACAAGTGCGTTGCCGGCCTTTCAGATGGGAATACGCTCTTTTCTTGAAGGTTTGAAGGTCGTATCGGTCCGGAAATACCGCAAGCGACAATTCATTCCACAATGCAGTCGTGCGAGGCAGGAAATTTCTAGAAAAGCGCACAGTTGTGGACTGCCAACTATCTAAGTGGTGAGGATGAAAGGATTGTCGCGTTGAACGAAACATACATACTTTACAGCAGTGAATGAGCAAGCGAGAGAGGGCGAGTGTCATTTATAAATTTCTGAAACATGTAATGTCTCATTTATCTTCATTGTTTTTTTTTCTCAATGCCTTTCAGATACGAGTGAAACATCAAAAGAGCTCCAGAAGGTGTCCCTCTCGCTGCTGGATAACGCGCACTGCGACCGCCTACTGGCCAACGGCAGGAACCGCAACTGGCAGGGGTTCGCGGACTCGCAGATGTGCGCGGGGGAGTTGCGAGGAGGCAGGGATACTTGCCAGGTACTATATAAGAAAATTGTGTTAGCACTACGGCTATATTACCCCTGTGGCGCGGAGATAATAGCTTATCTAATTTGCGTCACCCCAACCTAAATTACCCCTGTGGCGCGGAGATAATCCCACTAGGGGGTTACACTCCCACACAAAGTCCGACTACTGGTAGTGAGGGCAAACCAGCCCAGATACCGATCAAGCACGAGTCTTAAAAAAAAAAAAGAAGTATTCCGGCTAGTGAGACTGACGACGACGCGTTGTTTGACGACGCGGTTGGCTCAGTTTGTAAGCGCTTGCCTACTGAGCCGGCGGTCCCGGGTTCGAATCCCGACCAGGGCAAATATTTGTGTGATGAACTCGAATATTTGTGCTTGGGTCATGCTTGTTTTATGTATTTAAGTATATATTTATCTATATATCGTCGTCTGGTACCCATAACACAAGCCTTCTTGAGCTTAATTTGGGACTAGATCGATTTGTGTGAGGTTGTCTGATATATATATTTTATTTATTTATTTATAGACTTTCTACGACACTGATTAGTTGCCGCTTTGTGGTAACAAAATAATTATAGATAGGAAAAAAACTATGCCGCCAGTCGTACACAAATAATAATAATGCATTAATGCATTACGGTTTTCATGTTCTACTAAGTTTTACTTTGTCGTAATAATTATTGGATTAATGGATTATTCAGATAAGAGATAGATAAAAACGTAATCCACAACAACAACAAACAACAATAAATGAATGCAAGGTTAGGTGGGGATAAGACTTACATAGTTTATCGTCTCAAGGGGTAAGACTAACAGGGGTAAAGACAGACGGACGGACGGACGGACGGACGGACGGACAGCGAAGTCTCAGTAGTAGGGTCTCGTTTTTACCCTTTTTCTCGTTTTTTTTTTCGTTTGTACCCAAATACGGAACCCTAAAAAAGGTTTATGATCTTATCCTTTTCATTCCAGGGTGACTCCGGCGCTCCACTGCAGGTAGCATCCCGCGAGAACCAGTGCATCTTCAACATAATAGGGATCACGTCCTTCGGGCAGCAGTGCGCCCAGAGCGGTCGTCCCGCCATCTACACGCGGGTCTCCAGCTATCTGGACTGGATCGAGAGCGTTGTGTGGCCTAATGAATAAAGACACTTTATCTACTCATGTCTTAAGTCCTCTTATTATGTAACAGTTATGTAAACTACAATACTTTAGTTTTACCTGAACTATACATAGAGTAGTAGTCATTAGTCATTATGTTTTAATAAACAATTCTACAACAAATTGTGTTTTAATTCAAACTACTTCGCGATAGATGGCGCTGTGAACAAATTTTGATGAGTCGATACGTTGTTAACAAACATAAATCAGTATTCCTTTATTTGGATTTATTTGTCCGTCTGTCAAGAGTAGTCGAATCGAAATGTATAGAGTAAAATATAATCATATCGACGGCAAAAAGCGGAAACGTAACGGCATTCCGCTTTTTGCCGTCGATATGGACATGTATAGCACAGTAGTACCCAGTAATGGATAGCAAAGGTGTAATGCACTAATGCCTGGGCTATAGCCCACCATTTTAGATCTTTACTCATTATGATCATCGGTTATTTGAACATAGTATTGTTAGTTTTTAACACTTTCGCAACCAGATATAAAATTTAACCCTACCCCAGAAACCGAGAGCCCGCTAGGTGGGTAGCTCTTTAAGCAAAAATACGTGACCGGCATCTGAGCAATGATTACGAGTGCCTACCAGGCGGGTTCCTGGTAGCGAAAGTGTTAAATATCATGTCTGTATTTTAAAATTTGAGTTAACGGAAAAAAGTGATCATAATTGGTTCTTGTCCATTACTGGTGCCGTCACCCTAGTACAAATAATTAGGAAGCATTATGTAAAGTTGTGCACGCATGGCCATCAATAACATGGTGAACACGAACATCAAACACGGAATAGTAGAATTAAAAATAAGCAGAATAGTACGAGATACTGGAGTACGGAATTGTAGAATTAGATGGCCTTTTAGCGGTACGCACGAATGAACGAAGAGTTCCATGTCCATATTCACCATGTCTGTGTACGTTCGCATATAGTGGTAGTTTTATCGATATCGATTCTAGAATCACTAGCCAATTAAATTTGGCAATATACTGTCTCGTTTTTACATACGGAAACTTGACATGCTTTACAGAGATAGCAGTACACTCGTAGGTTTCTACTTAGTTACATTACACGTACTCTATGAGATTCCTTTCTCTGAGCACTGACACAATAAAACCCGTTCCAAACCCTCCGACCCAATCCGATTTATCCACGGATGAAATCGGATAATGTTTAGTGTAATTGTTAGGAAATTTCTTCCGATAAATCGGATCGGGTCGGAAGGTCGGAACGGGTTTAAGAATGACAATGACAGTTCCAAAAAAGTTGGTTGTTTTGTTTTGACAAATGATTAACTTTTATTTTATTTTATTGGAACAAAAGAAAAATATGAATTAATAACTGTTTTAACTTTCACGCCAGATAATAGCTCTAAAAGTTACTTTTGAAAAAGTTACAGTTGGGTAGGTTATCGAAATCGACTAATTGAGTCTTTGGAATCGGGCTAGGTAAGTCGTCTACGATTTGTTTTTATTGAAGTGTTTATATAGTTAAGGTAAGTTTAACGAGGTTCCAGTACTTTACTGTGGATTATTTAAAAAAATAATCATACTGCATAGTTTCATTTTTTTTAATACTATTATTTAGTACGTGGCTTATTCAGTTAGGATTTCCCTTTATAAATATGGATTTCGCATGTCTAAAGACTCCTGTGGCGCGGAGATAATACCATTAGCGAGTTACTCCCAGTCCCACACAAAATCCGGCTACTGGTAGTGAGGACTATCCAGCCCTAATACAGTTCTAGTCATGTCTTAAAAAAAAAAAAACATGTCTAAAGACAGTTTCATGTTCTTATTACACTAATATAATAAAGGCGAAGTTTGTGAGTTTATGTCTGTTACATCTTCACACTAAAATAGCTGGACGACTTGTGTAAAATTCGGTATTGAGGTAGCTGTCTCAATGGTTTCACAGTGGCTGCTTTTTCTTCTGAACAGGGGCAACACCGCAGGGCGCCGCTAGTGGTACATAATTGGGCTCCATTTTCTGTACTTTGCCTGTGTATATTCAGGCCATGGTGTGTGGGGATTTGCCAGCTAACAGGCCAGCCTAACTGTCCAGAAGCGCAGAATTCTCCTGGCGTCTCTGCAGGCTTCTCGAAGTGATCTCGAAGATTTCAGCCCGTTGTTTAGCTATGGCACCATATTCCAGCATCACTTATTAACATACTAACAAAGCAAGTTATTCTTCTTGTTTCGAAATTTTATGGGAATCGATTATGAATGTTTACATTTTCAACCCATAGCTTTCGTCAGTTACAAAAATTTTGTAAAAATCAACAAGAAATACATAATTGGTCAGAAAATTCTACAAAAATGACTTTAAATGCAACCTCTAAAAGCGAGCACAGCCCTATATTCTACATCCAGTCTTTTGGACATTAGAAAGGATTTTTGGCCAATCTGAAAAATAGTAAAAGTATAAAATGGAGGTTTGATAAGTGAAAGTATATCAAATTTTTTCTTCAAATCATTTATGAGATTATTCAAAATTTGGCATTTATGAGATTTGGCAAAGATATGGGGTTATAAAAGTTGTACATTTCTGTCTTTTCGAAACAAACTCACGAGGTCTACAGCTCACTGAGCTACTAAAGATTTAATTCTGCTTTCAGCAATGAACCCAGCAAAGAACTGTTACCACATTATAAAATTCTCATCCGGACTACCGTATCCAACCTGCTGCGGCTACGAATGCATCCCGCACAGCTGGGTGACGTTCCATGACCCAGCGAAAGGTGCAGCAGTCATAGCATTCCCGAGACGGCCTGTTGATGCATCTGACGATATACGGTGCTCGAGGAAGTATGATCCGAGTTGGAGCAAATTTGTTGTTCAAGTAATATTTTCTACAGGTATGTTGGTGTATTAAGGCATATGCACACTGTTTTTATCGATACATCTCATTTGTATCGACACACACGCGTTTCACACGCAAGTCAAACACAGCTTGAAGACTTATTGTGCAAATATTTGTACCTGGGTCATGGCTGTCATCTATATGTATAAGTATACTAGCGATCCGCCCCGGCTTCGCACGGGTGCAATGCTGATACTAACTCTACTGTACTATATCTTCTTCTTCTTCTTCTCAGCATATATATGCG
Organism: Apotomis betuletana; assembly: GCA_932273695.1. NCBI lineage: Eukaryota > Metazoa > Arthropoda > Insecta > Lepidoptera > Tortricidae > Apotomis > Apotomis betuletana. The sequence goes on from OW026322.1 coordinate 8,506,732, forward strand.
TCCACTGCTGGACATATGCCTCTTGCATGGATTTCCAAGCTGATCTTGATGCGGCGATCCTACTCCAGGTCGGCCCTGCCGTCTTTTTAATGTCGTCCGACCATCTAGCTTGCGGTCTTCCAGCGCTTCTGCCACCCGTTCGCGGCCTCCAGTGAAGCGCTCGCTGACTCCATCTGTCATCGTCTCTGCGACATATATGACCAGCCTATTGCCACTTCAATTGCGCAACTCTTTTGCCGATGTCGGTAACTTTCGTGCGTTGGCGAATGTCTTCGTTTCGTATTCTATCTCGCAGAGAGATGTACTATATCATGCATGTATAATATTTACCTTCCTCTGGAATCACTATTAAAAAAAAACGCGTCAAAATCCGTTGTGGAGTTTTAAAGATCTAAACATACATAGGGACAAACAGACACACAGCAGGAAGCGACTTGGTTTTATACTATGTAGTGATTATGTATATCGTCGTCTAGTACCCATAGTACAAGCATTGCTTAGTTCGGGCCTAGCTTGATTTGTGTAAAATTGTCCCGTAATTTTTAGACATGCCCGCGGCTCCGCCCACGTGGAATTCGGTCTGTGTCAGTAAGCTGCTAATACCTCACCGTTTAAACCTTCCCTGGGCTACGACAAACATTTCAAAACCAAAATCAGCTCAATCTACCCAGCCGAGCCGTTCTCGAGTTTTAGCGAGACAATCGAACAGCAATTGATTTTTATACAGGGTGACATATTAATGACCGTTCAAATTTTTCCCAGGCATTAGGTATCAATAAAGGATGCCATTTCTGGGGGAAAAAAACATAAGTAAAATTTTCATAAAAAAATGTGCTGTCCAAATAATTAATTAGTAACGTGTGGATAATCCTTAACTGAGTGACGCTCGGGGTTAGCAGCGGGGGAGGGGCGCGCTCGCCTATCTTATCTGGACCAATACAATACAAAAAGCGTTATTGCCGCCTTCCGCACAGCGCGCTAACACGGTATCCATGAGCGCATGGTTCTATAGGATATCTTTCAGCTATTTTATCTCAATATTTTAGTACTGAAAGATGCTGAAAGAAAGAACACGTATTTTTTGCCAAGGAATCTACTGTCAAAATTTGAACGGTCAATATTAATTCACCCTGTATATTTAAAGATGAGTAACATAAGTATATTAAAATGTTAAATGAATAACTATTATGTTACAGAGAATTTTGAGGAAGCGCATACAAGTCTCAAACTATTTCAAACTGACACAACTTCATACACTGTTCCTGAGGAGCAGAGCACAGGTAACTTACATTAACTGTCCATTAACATTTCCATATCTATGACTTTACTAATGGCTCTGCTGAAATTTGTATTTTTTTACGTTCTAGACCCACAAAGTGTCGAAAAACAGAAACAACAAAATAAATCTATATAATTATTGAACCTGCTCACAAAAATTCGCGAGTACCGTTTGAGAAATGCGTCCTGTAGGCGAGAACACCCGGATATACAGTTTTCGGCTACGCATTTTAGTACTATTATGCTTATGATGCTATTTATGCTCAATCAAAAACGAAAAGAACAATATTTCGAAATAATGACACTTTCTTCACTAGATATAAGTATACTCAAGAAATAACACTAAATTCCATGTTAGTAATGTGTGATTCTAAGTGTAAAATGGTGAAGGGTGGCAAACGATAGAAGGCCTTGGAAGCCTTTGCCAAAAGGCGCACTGAAATTAGATACATATGGTAGATAACTAGTATAACTAGTAACTTATTGTAAATAATCATTTCAGATTAAAGGGTTTTTTTTCATGTTAATTATTTGACGACGCGGTTGGTTTAGTTTGTAGTGCACCTGCCTAGCAGTGGGTTCGAATCCCGGCCAGGGTAAATACTTGTGTGGTGTGATGAACTCGAATATTCGTACCTGGGTCATGAATATCATGTCGTCTAGTACCCGTAGTACAAGCTTTACTTAGTTTGGGACTCGGTCAATATGTGTAAGATTGTCCTTTAATATTTATTTATTTATTAATGTGTGGTTTATCATACAGATGGCGCTGAATCACAAGGGCCCCAGACTTGCGATCATCCACCATCAGCCACCACAACTGAGAGGGTACCTCCTTCTCATGACCAACCTTCAGCATCCAAAACTAAGCCAGCGAAGCAGACCGAACCAAGGAAAAGCCCTATATGTAGGAAAAAAGTAATAATACGACCTAACAAAAAAGTCATCAAGAGGAAATATAAAAAGCGAATTAATCAACAAATTAACAACGAAAATAAACAATCTTTTCGCGGTGATTCTGAATTATTTAAGACATTAGATGAAATAGAGTCTAAATTTAATGCGGCTCAGGAAATATTATTCAAATTGATAAAAGACAGTGATAAATGTTCAAAATTAACAAGTAGAGCTGTTGATGTGATGAATTTGAACAATGGGGAACCGTTATATCATAAAATTAGTGACAAACTTACTCCTTGCGTGAGTGTAAATAGGTTGGATCAGGCAACAACTAAAAAGCTCCAAAAAAGTAAGAAATTGATTTAGATTTCGATTGTATGAACTGAAACTGTTTTAAAATGATTTAATGATAATTGTTAATTTAAACTGTGTATTGTGTATCTGTGTACGGGTGTTTTTTGTGTGTGTCGAGATAGTTCTTAGCTATGATTGGTGGAAATAGGACCAGTCATTTCCAAGATATTCAGCTTTAATTTGAACAAGTTACAAGATTTCAGCCAATATTGAAGTTAAGAATTCCAAATTATGTAGTTACATTCAGTTTTAGTAGCATTTTCTACATCAATAAATGAATGAGAATCGACGCCCATAATTTATCTGTTTAGCCCAATGACTGGTAGAGAATGCCCTATGGCATTAAGTCCGCCTTTTGTACGATAAGTTCTTTTGTGCAATAAAGATTAAATAAATAAATGAGGGTCTCATGATGACCAGCTACTTGTGTGGGGGTGTTTTAAATTTTTAGTTGACGTTATTCTTTTAGTTCTATTACAATATTTTTAACCTTAACTTTGTATTTCAAACCGGTACAAGTATTTGTCAATCTTGTTGATTTTGGAGCACTTCTTATTTTTTGGTGCTTGACGTTCACTTGTAACTAATTTAAAAAAAAAATAATGTAAATTCTAATAAAATAATAATTAGTAACAAACAATGTAATCAAATCTTTTAATTATACTCGTGTTTCGTCCTCGATATTAGTAACTTAAAATTATAATACACAATGTAGTAACGCATAAGTGTTACCACTTCGTCACTTGTTTAGGGAAAAAAGGTAGCCGCTATTGGCAACACTTTTTTTTTTTTTTGCATAATTTTCCCCAGCCCATCCTCATCTGCTCCTCTTCATTCGCGTTTTAGTGCTCAACCACTCCACTTGTTAAAGTTCGTGCCATTCGTGCCTACGTGGTTTTCGCATCTACGACAACGTTTGAAGCAGTTAGAAAATGAAATTGGGGAGACACGCCGTCGCCGGTGTGTTCCCTCGTCCTCGTCATGTTCTCAGAATTCATCGATTTCCCTGAGTTAATCGTCGTCGCGGTCCGCGTCGCAAGATCGGGAAGATCCAAACGGTTAATATTTAAACCTACCCACTTTTTAACCGAAAAATTAATAAGTTAATTTTTCAACAATAATGCATTCAGAATAGCCTATAGGGTTATTTCGCCGCATTATTATAACATTTTTTCTCGTATAGTGATGCACTCAAGAAATGTAATGCATTCAGGGTGGTCTATAGGATCATTCCGCCGCATTATAACAAAACCCATGTACTCAGATCAGTCTGCGGGACTGTTTCGCCACAGGGTTTATAACCACTTTTCTTTGTCACAAGAAAAATAATGTAATGCATTCAGGGTGGTCTATAGGATCATTCCGCCGCATTATAACTAAACCCATGTACTCAGATCAGTCTGCGGGACTGTTTCGCCACAGGGTTTATAACCACTTTTCTTTGTCACAAGAAATGTAATGCATTCAGGGTGGTCTATAGGATCATTCCGCCGCATTACAACAAAACCCATGTACCTACTCAGATCAGTCTGCGGGACTGTTTCGCCACAGGGTTTATAACTACTTTTCTTTGTCACAAGTAGGTAATGTAATACATTCAGGGTGGTCTATAGGATCATTCCGCCGCATTACATACAACGAAACAAAATTGTTTGTCTCGCTTTATTTCTTGTACAAATAACGAGAATAACATATTTATGATGCTTGCATACTCATGGGCGCATTTTGCATGATTCCGGCCCGGAATGAAGCTGTACCAGCACCAGCCATCATCGAGGAGCCTGCACTACAGCTGCCAGCCGCCAATCCCAGAAACATCGTGCCTGAGCCTGGTCCGTCCAATGCTCCGCAAATTGCCGATCCACTGCCAGAGGCACTTTCGGTCGCGGAAAACAGTAACATATTTTCCCGTAGGAGCTAATAGGATCTTGGGATCCGACCCTTCTCAAACATGTGGCCAGCAGATTTGAGTATATACATCAGGTTTAGAAAAACAAGCGAGCTGTCTCGCACAGGACTTGTTAGACAAGTATTTAGTGCCTTCAAATTGCAAGAAAATTGCCGTTCCACAACTAAATGCTGAAATAACAGGCGGCATCAAATGAAGTGTTGTAAAAAGAAACGAATACATCGAGTTCAGACAAAAATAGTTGGCCACGGCCATTACAGTATAGTAGGACGTATGTTGACGTCGCAATTAAGATCTAAAGACAAAGTTAACAACAATTCTACAAACAATTTTTAGAACTGGGGCGTATTCTGTGCGATATACACATACACACATAACGATTCATGGAGTCGCAGAAATTTCGTCCTATATTCTCTAAAAAAGGAGTTTTGAGAACAACTAGCTGTCACAAAAATCGAGAAGTACGTTTTTGGCGTAGACCTACCAGAAACTCTAAAAAGCTGTGTCGAAATCTGGTTAACGCTTATCTTGATATATCGGTTATCAAGATAAGCGAGCAAAAACAGAAGCAACCGTCTAAATTACTAAAGAATTTAAACGGGAAGGCGGGAGCTTCAGTTCGCAGTCAGCAGAGAGCTCCGACGCAAAAACAGTAGCCTGCCACAACGACCAGTCGGCGTGAAGGAACCTCGTCACACAGATCGTCGCATCGGACCAAACACTCGCCGACGCTAGACTCGGTACGCTGCGCCGGTCGACTCGCTGATTCTTATGAACAGTGGTCAGTTATCACTCGTGACCAATCCGTTTTATTCTGGATAAACGGATACCAGTTAACTTTTAATAAGCCAGTAAATCGGTCTAATTCTCCTACTGTCTCAAGTAACTCTGAGTTAGAACAAAGTCATTTTACTGAAACTCTTAATAATCTACTTGATATATGCCATATCAGAATGCGAGCCTTGCTCGGACCAATTTTTGTCAAAGGTTTTGTTAGTGCCTAAGCCTAACGGGAGCATGAGACTTATCCTTAATTTAAAATATTTGAATAAATGTATTCCCACACAGCACTTTAAATTGGAAGACTTAAGAATTGATTTGAAATTAATTTCTAAAGACTGCGTTAAAGTCAACGTTAGATTTAAAAGACGACATTCTCATAATCGAAAAACTGTAAAAATTTAGGTTTCATTATAAATTTACAGAAATCGAATCATAGGTGAACTAGAACAGTTTCAGAAATTAATCGATTAAATAATTAATGGGTCTTCTAATTTCTGCATGTCCAGCTGTGGAATATGGCTGGCTGTATACGAAACAGGCGAAACGTATCAAGTATTTAAATCTACTCCACCATAATGATTACGAACAATATATGAACATTTCCGATTCTCTTCTGCCCGATTTCAATTGGTGGATTCATGCGATACGCAACTCAGACCACCGTATTAAGGACGAAAATTTCGCAATTGAAATCTTTTCTGACGCCTCAACTGCGGGGTGGGGGCGGCATGTGGTGATCATACGGGTAGCGGCAGGTGGTCTAGCACAGAGAGTAATTTACATATCAACCAATTGGAACTCCTTGCGGCCTTTTTTGCCCTCAAATTATTTGCCAAAAATTACTACCGTTGCCAAGTAATTTTACGAGTTGATAACACCACAGTACCCCCATCCTACAAAAGTAACAAAAGATTTGTAGCAGTGGTGTGAAACTGGAAAAATATTTGTAGTAGCATCATATATAAAATCCTCAGATAATATCACCGCAGATAGAGAATCTAGACGTTCCCATATTATACAGAATGGGAACTTTCCGTCTCAGGCTACCGAAAACTGCAATTTGGTAATCCCACTATCGGTTTGTTTGCCAACCAAATCAATAAAAAATGTGAAAAATATGTGTCCTGAAGTAGGGATCCAGATGGATACGCGTATGACGCATTTACCATCGAATGGTCAAGGTTTTTCTTCTATGCTTTTCCGCCAGTGTCCGTTATTCTAAAGGCCCTGAGTAAAATCATTTCGGGAAAAGCGTAGGGTACCGTATCATGGTTGCTCCAAACTGGCCAACACAACCCTGGTACCCTTTATTTTATCGGCTCTTGATATCCGATGTGCATGAAATAGGTGATTAGGGTAATCACGTTATGGTATGTTTAACAAAATAAATTTATCTTTATCTTTATCTTTAATTCCAGCAACCGGGACATCTAGGCCAGCATTACCCTGGTTGCCGAGATGTTGTCAAGACGGCGCTATTGCAACGCCGTATCCCGCCTTCCGCCGTGAATTTCATGCTTGCGTCGTTATCAGACAACTCGATTAAGCATTATGATATTTGTTTAAAGCGTTGGTACATATTATGTTAAAAAAAAAAAAAAAAAAAAATCGAAAACAATATTTTTTTATGTACCATCAATTCAAATTATCATAGAGTTTATTACAGAATTATTTAATTCAGGCGCCCAATACAGCACTATCAACAGTTAATAGATCCACTCTCTCACTTATATTGGGGCCAATATCAGATGATCGTATAAAAAAAAAAAAAAAAAAAAAAAAATGTAAAGGTGTTTACAGGCTTAGACCGCCATTACCACATTATAATATCAATTGGGATGTGACTAAGGTTCTCAATCATTTGGAATCACACTTTCCGAACGAAAGTTTACAACTGGACCAATTTTCAATGAAATGTATAACATTACTAGCTCTTGTAACGGCGCACAGAGCGCAAACACTACCAAAAATTAAGATCCATTTGAAACATAGTATTCCTCTCAGATCGAATTATAATTAAAATATCTGAATTGATTAAAACTTCCAAAGCAGTTGTGAATTAACCAAGCTTGTTTTTACCGTATTTTGAAGAACGTCCTCAAATATGCCCTGCCAGGACATTAGAAGCATATCATAGTAAGGACAAAATAGTTACGCAAATCCAACTCGCTTTGCATAGGGATTAACAAACCCCATAATAGTATTAAAGCCACAACACTTGGTCGTAGGATAAAATCAACTTTAAAAAATAGCGGAATTGACATATCTATCTTTTCTTCATATATCACAAGACTTGCTTCAACATCCTTAGCTTACAAATTATTATTAAATTATTAGGTGTAGGCATTGACGCCTTAAGGAAATCTGCGGGATGGAGTGGCAATTCCGCTACCTTTGCCAGATTCTAGAACAGAACTATTGCTGAATTCGATAAGGATAACACAGCTCTTGCTAGAGCTATATGTCTGCAGTAATTAAAAAAATCATGATTTATGGTTATCTATGCCTATCAATGAGATTTGAAAGAAATCTTAAATGTGCTGTTGTTAATATAATAATACGATTAAATAACTAACAGTTTACTAATTCTGATATTTCCTATATATTATTCTCTCAACATCTACATTGTGTATTATAATTTTAAGTTACTAATATCGAGGACGAAACACGAGTATAATTAATGATTAAACGAACTTACCTGTAAGTGAAGTTCTATCATAATTATACGAAGGGTTTCGTCCGAAGATATTAGTAACGTACTCCCGCCCGCCCAGACCCAATCGGAAATATCATAATTCTTATTAAGCTCTAAACTAAATGAAGAGGAGCAGATGAGGATGGGCTGGGGAAAATTATGCAAAAAAAAAAAAAAGTGTTGCCAATAGCGGCTACCTTTTTTCCCTAAACAAGTGACGAAGTGGTAACACTTATGCGTTACTACATTGTGTATTATAATTTTAAGTTACTAATATCTTCGGACGAAACCCTTCGTATAATTATGATAGAACTTCACTTACAGGTAAGTTCGTTTAATCATTAATTGTTCTATAGAAATGAAACTTTGTAGATGTATTTCACGTGACAATACAATAATTTGGTGTCTTGGAGCTAATCTGATGATGGTGACGGAAGGTGGACATAGGAACTCCTAAGCAACAAAAGATAAAGCCATCATGTTTGGGCTCATTTGATTAGTCTTCATGAACACTAAAACTTTGTGTAAGAAAGAGTATATCACCCACAAGATAATCTGTAATGTAATTAATAAAGTAAATGATTTACTGGACGTTTTATTGTAATTACAAAATGTATATATAAGAAATGTGTTTTTTTAAATATATTTATCCTTAATTATAAATAAATAAATTAACATTTTAGGCCAATATAGTAACAATGCAACTATTTAGTAAAATTTTCATCTGTGTTCTTTAACAAGTTTTAAAGCATATTATGGCCATTGCTTTGATATTTATGACAGCTGACGGACATTCAAACGCCTATAAAATCACTCTAATCCCTTTTGCTTGCCTTTTTTCGCTTCAACTCCATATGATATTGATGAAGACATCCTTTTCTGTAATATGTCATTCCTCCATGGCGCCACCTACGGTCCCACCGGAAGATCAGTGCTGGCTTCGGAGCTTGCATTATACTGAGGGCTTTCGAGGATAGTTTTAGTTTAGTTTATTTTAAGGCCATTTTTTTTTCTTTTGTTGTATTGCGCTTGAATAAATTTCTTTCTTTCCTTCCAAAAACTACACCAGCGTATACTCCACCGTAGTATCCCTCAGCAGCATAGGCCTCCAATGCTTGCAGAGCGCTCCAAACACATGCGGCAACAGCACCGTTAAGCACACATACAGATACCGACTCAACGCTGGTGTGTGTCCGAATGGATAGACCCATAATCCTCTACGGTTAGCATCCCGAATGTGATGGCTTGTGTACGCTAGAATTAACATCCAGGATAGTATGTATACGTTCAGTTTTTTATATATGTAGCTGTAGATGAGGAGTGGAACGGTGAGGAGTAGCCAGAATGTGGTGCAGTGGAATATGCCGCGCTGCTTTAGGGTGGTCAGATCCTGAAATGAGATAAGGTAATATTATAATATGCATCTGGCAAATACCTGGATCTATTTTTAGGGTTCCATAACTCAAAAAGGAAAAAGCTGAACCCTTATAGGATCTCTTTGTTCTCTGTTTGTCTGTTTGTCAAGAGCCTTTATCTCGGGAATGCATGGAGGTATCAAATTGAAATTAAAACCATATACTGAGGTCTATGGTCCCTTAAAGCTGTGAAATAATCAAACTTCCAATTTAACGTAAGAAAAAGATACAGCCTTGTATGTCGCAAAAAAAATTATATTTGACATTCACAAGGCAATAAAAAATTATAGGGTACTTTCCGTTGCCCAAGAACTATGGAAGAACTAAGAAGTATACAGTCTTATACTACAAGTATAGGGGAAAGTGTGAAAATTATACATTTGTGATTAAATCATAACAAAAATTTACCTTCTTGAATCATATGACTGTGGAGAACCCGGTTGTGTTAACTTTGCACCTGATTTGTATCTAGCACCATACATACCAGGTGCAAACTTAACTTAACCCGGCCAGTCAAGATGGGATTAGTGTTTGAGCGAGTCAGACACGCGCATGACGGCCTTTTTTTTTGTTGTCTATTATTTTCAACATTCTTATTGCACAAGAATTCCTAAATTTTGCTCATCAAGTAAAATTCATTTACAATAACTTCCTATGATATCCCATTATACCTATGACCTATTATATCAGGAAATGAAATAACTACAGGAAAAATCATCATACCTTCCATTGCAAAGACCGAGCAACGATCACATGATCAACATCAATAAAACTGGATATCAACGTGCAAAATATAACATTATACAGCTTAGCGTATCCAGTGACACTGGTCTCATGGCTGAAGAACACCAAAGATGATAAAAACCCAATCGTAGCATGCACAGCACTGTCTGAAAACGCACGAAACACTTGTGACGATGCGAACATCGATTTGAAAACGATATAGTCGCCTACATACGTCGAGGAGCAGAGAAGTAAAGTTAAAACTAATTTAAGGTGTTTCATGACGGGTTTTTGGTGGTTTCATTTCAAGCCATTTGGAAATTTTTGGGAGGATTTTTTATGCCGAAATTCTGTTTGTTTACGTTTTTTTACGACTGCCTGACTAGTGACTGGTGTCACCTTGACAGACAGATGACACTAACCTTGAATTGAAAGCGTTCAGAAATTGAAGAATATTTTAACGACGATTTCAGTATTGAAATCTGATTATTAATTATTAAAAATCAGATTTCATTATAAAAAATAATAAATAAAATTAAAAATAATACAACGTTTCTAACTTCCATTATATTTCCTCTAAATTCTCTCCCACAAAACGAAGCAACCATTTTAAAGGTGAGCGCGTACTACGCGACGCGGCGCAGTTTTTTTGTATATACAATTTTATTATACATACATAATATGTAATTAGATGCCGCATCGCGTATTTCCGCTGCAGCTTAGAGCGCTTTATCACATTAATTTTCATGCAAAGATAAATTTGGCAGCGGCGCAGGGCGCTCTTACCTTAATAACAAAAGAATTACATTTCATTCCCAAGATTTCATGTAAATTGTTATAAATTTATAAAAAAATTCTTCTAAATATCCCATTATTATAAAACTCTAAAGTAGTATTTCAATTTTCAATGCATGATCATGATTTCAGAATAAATCATAATGCCATATCACGCCAAAATGGCTAGGTAGGTACATGTAATTTAACCAGTGAACGCATGTTTTAACCAATTTTGGGTGTCCTGTTATATAGCGGATAATCTCAAGATGGTTACACAGAGTGAAAACCGGTTTTCGGTCCCTAAATGGTGATAGCAAAGGATACTTTTTACTCGACTGTGGTAAAAAGGAAGAAATGTAACTTCATATCACAAACACAAGTCTACCTATATTAAATTAGATACTTCGCCCCCCGTCCCCGTGATTTTACTTTCTTATTATTGCACTTACTTTACTTAAAATCAATCATAATTTATGCCCAAAAGCCACACCTCAAATTACGTGAATTAATGACAACAAACACTACAATAACCAGTCTACAAAGACCTCTAGAAAGTATATATAAGATTGTTAAAAACTGGTAGGTATAGCGACAATTACACATCCAGGGTTTTTAAAGTTCCTTTCGGTGTTTATTCTGTCGTTTTGTGAAATTCTAGTAGAATCGGAAATGTTAACTTAACGTGCCTTTGTGAAGTTGTGACATACTTTACACTGAAGTTAATTATTTATAGACGGTAAAACGGGAAAGGCCTAATAACTAATAAGGTGTTTGACACTTGAGTTCAATAAAGCGGGGGCGACAACTTCCCTTAAAAGGATGAGTTCGCCTTTGTATATACTTTTTAGGGTTCCGTACCCAAAGGGTAAAAAACGGCTATTGCTAAGACTCTACTGTCCGTCTGTCTGTCACCAGGCTGTATCGCATGAACCGTGATAGTTAGACAGTTGAAATTTTCACAGATGGGTATTTCTGTTGCCGCTATTAATAACACCTCATTCATTTGTATCCGGCGCCATACATACTGTAGCGGCCGGAGTCGATAATCGGTCCTTTCTACTTTACGGGCTTTTTTTTGTCCCGGAACGGAATGGTCTATGATAAACGAGGAGGCTTTTTGTCAAGCAATGATTAGCCTAGCCTTCTTAGTTCTAAATGCTTTTTCACCGTATTATTCCTGCAGTATAAGCGATATACACCTAAAATGAAGTAGGTACTAGTGACACTGTGAGCTGGACCTTGTGGATTGTTTCGTAATGGCTGATATATGATATTTTACGCAACTTCAACCCCCTCTATCTCCGCCATTTTGAACCTACTCACAAAATTTCACGAGAATAGGTTGAGAAGTTTTATAACATCTAAAACACTTTATTCTGGCAAATAAAATCTTTGAATCTTTGAAATACAACCTGTAGGCGAAAACAGCCGTAATTTGGACAAGTGCGAAATATGTTTTCCCTACCTACCCTTCGCATGCTCGGGAATTGTATTTTATATGGCACCGCCCCTTGCCTGCACGATAATTAGGATATTTAGGATTGGCAATACACCTCAGCCAATGTATAAACTCATCATCATCTGAGGCGTTACAGCCGCGAGTGAGCCTTAGCCTGGTCTAGCAAATCTCTCCAGTCCGATCTATTCGTGGCTTTCCTTCTCCAACTTATCAGCCCTAGATCTTGCTATCCTGTCGACGCCTCTACATCTGTGACACTCCTGTCTTCCTTCTAGAAGTCGTTTGGGTACCCCGGCCTCGTCCATTCGCAACACGTGCCCTGCCCATCGCAGGATGCATTGCGGAATGAATTGTCGCTTGTGGTATTTACGGACCGATACGACCTTCAAACTTCCAAGAAATGATGCAGGCGACGGTAATGGATTTCCATCAGGCGATCCGTTTGCCCCTATCACATAAAAAAGGCGTCCGATCTTTATGGCCTTAAGGTTTTTAATGTATAAACTAACTAGGTACAATAATAATAGCTCAATGATATACAGCTCAAGTCGAGTTGGTCGCTCGAAATGCTATCATTTTCTTATCAATTCTTATCATAATCTGTAAACTGGTCCGTTTGCTGTTATCAGGTATTTATTACGAAATGTGAAGGTTGACTCCGATTTGATATTGAAGGTTTTTGCTTTTAATTCTTGACTTATGTAGGTACGACTAGAACGAGTCTTCATAAAACAGATTTGCGAAAGATGATGCCGCTTTTGGTTTTATGTGTGCGTGTCTACGAACGAATCATAGAGACTTGCTTGTGACATTGACGTTGTGACATGCGCACACGGACGAAACTTAGGCCGCGGCTAACCAAAACTGCCTTCACTTTCAAGCACTAACGAGGTTTCTAGGCGTATTTAACCTGCATACCCCGTATTTTAGGCCCGCTACAAGACATTGACCGAGCGAGCGTGGTCTCCGTTTCATCTTGACCAAAAATTCTTTCGTATGTTCGAATTCCGGATGTCCAAATTCGTGTACAGGTCGCATTTCGCAACTGATTACTGTAAAGCCTGTGCTTAGAAAAACACTTGTTTTTGTTTCATTTAAATCAAGCGAGTAGTTTTGAAGTTAAGATTTTAATAAATATAACCGACATCACCAAAAATAAATCGTATTTCCAAAAGCAGGTAGTTGTACCTACGACTCGAGTTTGATATTAAAAAGCAGGAATTTGTAATTTTTTACTTTTTCAACAACCATATCACAATCATTTTTTGATTTTTTCGAAAAATTTAAAACATAAATACAAACCTATACAATTAATAAACCTAATATTTACTCAGAACATCTCATAATAATCGGTTGAGAAATGCGACCTAGGCGAGAAAAGCCGGAAGCCCAGACGGCCATTCAAACATCCGGACCAAAGAGTATGTAATCACAACGTTTCCGATCCGGACATGCTAAAGATGTTTTCGCCCTGCTGAAACGGAGACGCTACACTACACTATTATACTGATCTATGACGCTACGGCCTACGCAAGATTTGATCGTCCGGTCAAAAAAAAATTTTTTTTTTATTGTACGGAACCCGTTGTGTTCGAGTCCGACTCGCACTTGACCAGTTTCTATGTAAGTCTTAAAAACCGAATCATTAATATGTGAAGAACCCGGCTTTTTAAAAGTAACTTGCCTCTATAGAATTAAGAATTGTTTATGAAATACACGGATCTCCGAAACTTGATATCGTCCCAATCCAATGGCACCATTCACCAATACACTCAGTGTATGACACATAGTACTGCAGTACGGTAAAGTAGGGTTATAATTTAGTGTTGTGTAATATAAAACAGTGAAAATGCGGGAAATAGTGCACGTTCAGGCTGGCCAGTGTGGTAACCAAATAGGATCAAAGGTAAGTAAGATATTTTATGTTTTAATACTCTAATTTGGTGAAGAATTTCGTTCCGTCATATTAAATGAATGAATGATAATTAAAAATGTGAAAATTTTGTCTCTGAATCACATTGAGGATTATCTAAAAGGCCAGGATATTAATATTCCGTTAATTCAGTAACTAACTTACCTTTTAGAATTGTATGCTATTAACGATTGTATCTTGTTTTGTTTTCTCTTGTATTGCCACATGGAAGGTAGCTAATATTTGTAGTTCCTGTTGTAAGTATTGTATCACATGTTGAAAATACATTGAAACTTACTTAATAAAATGTTTTAAGATCCAAATAAATTACTATTATTGCTAGTTAACCGGCGAGCGAGGTTAAATTTAATGAATGTTGATCGATACGAGTTAGCTCCGCGCCGCGGGGATGTCAATGTCAGGGTCATGTCATGGCAGAATGGACGGCTAGGCATTCCTAAAATAAAATGTGTTTTAAGTGGTAGCCAAGCGACGCCTAGTGAGTTGTTTACAATTTACAACCTATATAGCTGCAATACATCTATCATACATTTTAAGGTTAGGATTAAAACTAATACTTAATTAAAAAAACAAACTGCCAATATTAAGTAGAGTAGAGTAGTAATAGACAACTATTATGTTTTTTTAGGTTAATTCGAATTGTTATTATATTTACCTAGAACTTACACACACTGAATGAAAAACCGGCCAAGTGCGAGTGTGACTCGCGCACCGAAGGTTACGTTCCGTACAAACTTTCACCTATCCCATCTTAATTGGCCTGGTTGAGTTAAGTTTGCACCTGGAATGTATGGCGCCGCATACAAACGAGGTGTAAACTTAACGCAACCAAGTTCTCCTAATATGATGTTTGAAAAGGACTACTTCTATTTTTTTATGATTTTATTACAAATGTATAGTTCAGATTTTTATAAGTATTTGTAGTACTTGCCAAATTTCATAGTTCTAGGTCACACACAACAAAGTGATCCTATACGGGTTCCGTTTTTAGGGTTCCATAGTCAACTAGGAACCCTTATAGTTTCACCATGTCCGTCTGTCTATCTGTCTGTCTGTCCGTCCGCGGCTTAGCTCCGTGATCATTAGTAATAGAAAGCTGAAATTTGGTACGAGTATGTGTATGTATTAAGCCGACAAAACGGCAAAATTAAAATTAAAAAAAAAAAAATTTTTTTCGGGTACCTCTCGTACACCTAAAGTGGGGGTGAATTTTTTTTTTCGTTCCAACACTAGTGTGTGGGCTGTCGTTGAATAGGTCTTTAAAAAATAATAGGGGTCTCCAAACATTATTTTTTGATAAAGTGAGCAGTTTTGTAAATGCTCGCTCTGGAAATTTATTTATTTACCAAAAAGTTTACACGGCATTACAGCTATAGACCAATGCACCGAGAAACTCAATTAACATAACAAATTAAAATATATATATATAAATTTAAAAGCCTCCCAAATTTAGAAATCCCAAAAATAGTGTCCCTCCCTCTAACATTTCAACCACGGGTCAAAAAATTATGGAAAAATTAATGAAATGAGACTTTATAAGTATTTTCAATGAAAATTATCCATACTTAATATTATAAATGCGAAAGTGTGTCTGTCTGTCTGTTACCTCTTCACGCTTAAACCACTGAATCGATTTTGATGATATTTGGCATGGAGATAGTTTAAGATCCGAGGAAGGACATAGGATAGTTTTCATCCTGGAAATTATCCCTAAAAGGTTGAAAAGTGAGTAAGTAATTCATGATGACATTGATGACCCTGAAGGAAATGTAATGATTAGACCAAAAGCACAATTGCTCTTACATTTGCTTAGGCGCTTTTAATAATCCCTTTTATTAATTAAGGTGATTAGGTGGATATCTATCGTGTTGTGCGAGGTTGCTTCCATAGTTCCAAGTTCCACGCGGACGTAGTCGCGGGCAAAAGCTAGTATTGAATAAAATCGGTCTAGCCGTTTTTGAGTTATCGCAAAAAAACATAATTTTCATCATAAGTTAAAATGACGTAAGTGCCGCGCGGTGTCCTTATACTTCGAACGTTACACATATTAGTTAAGTGCCATACTCTACTAAAACATTTAGCTCAATCTGGCGCGTATAATAGATAACTTCCAGAAGGTAATAAGTAATTACAGTTACTTCAAGAGCTTGAAATCTTTCTCTTAATTTAAACCTTGGGCTTAAAACCGCTGTTGTAAGCCCGTCTATTGTGAAGGATGAGCAACTACGGAACCCTACACTGAGCGTGGCCCGACATGCTCTTGGCCGGTTTTTTCCGATTGAGATACGGAACCAACCATTTCCAAACCTCACCAGGGTTTAAGATAAACTAACTGCGCCGCGCGGTGTTACCCGCTTATCCCACGGGAACAGTACATTTTTTCGGGATAAAAAGTAGCCTATGTGTCAATCCAGGGTGTCAGCTACCTTCATACCAAAATTTATCAAAATTGGTCCAGCCGTTTGAGCGTAAAGAAGTAACAAACATACACATAAACACACTCACAAACTATCGCCTTCCGTCAAATGGTCCAACATTGCCCTCCAGGATATCTTTGCCCAAAAAGCAACACGTGAACATTTTCATTCGTGGGGCAGGGGCCTCAAAAGGACGCTATTATGTAGCTACGTCTGCAGCTGTCGAAGCTAAGCAAATCGTATTGGGGTGATTTTTTGCGAGTTTTGCAAATGTCTTTTTACTGTCTGCGATATTATATTGGCCAATTCATAAAATATATTCTATTCACTTTTTCATAAAAAATAACCGACTTTGACGAGAGTAAATAGTATTTACGATAACAGCTGAATTAGTTACTATTAATACACCGAAATTGTCTTAGATGTGATTCCTCATGAATCTCGTCATTACGATAAATAATATTAAAAAAAAACAGCCTAGTGCGAGTCGGACTCGCGCACCGAGGGTTCCGTACAAACACTTCCCATTCCTAACTTACCTGGCCGGGTTAAGTTATGTTTGCACCTGGTATATGTATGGCGACGACTGTGTTAAATGGAAAGAGACAGATAATATTGTTGTACAAATTTGGAATACTTGCATCATACTTGAGAGATGTTTATTTGGTGATATGAATCAACATAAAGTGATTACTCAGAATTGTAGGTACAAACAAAGTTAACAAATAGAGTGATTCAACACATTTACAAGTTTTAATCTGGGTTACGGATCACCTTTTTAGGGTTCCATACCCGAGGGGTGCTAACGAAACCCTACCTAGTACAGTCTGACCAAACAGAGTAGAAATTAAAAAGTGTCAACACTGTAGTGTCGTCCCCGCTTTCTTAAATTGATTAGAAAGGGACGACACTACGGTATTGCCACTTTTTAATTTCTACTCCTTTTGGTCAGATTGTAAGTCAGTAGAAACTTGAATTTTTCGCATAATGCAATACAATAACAACTACGCTATAACAACAACAAACAAAAAGAAAACAAAAAAAAACGTACAAAAAACGTATTTTTCTAGGGCTTTCAGCGTTTTTTGCTCTATAGACCGCGACCCATGGTTGTATAATTTCTTGCTTTATGAGGTGTGCAATAGTACTTTTAAGTAATTTATTAATTATTATAGGCCTAACTGAAAACATTAAATCAAACATGCAATGAAATATCGTCATAACGTGCGTTATAACAGGCTTCGAAGTGTCACGTTTCGGGCGGAACAACTAGAGAGAACTGTAAAGGAATTTCATACAAAATTGAAGCCCTAAGCCGGGAAGTATTTTTTTTAAACATGGCGTCTGTGTTCATGAACATGCTATCCAGCTGTTTTTTTTTTTTTTGAGTGGTGTATATTTTTATTTCATTGCATATGTGCTGAGAAAAGCACTGCATGCATAGCCGTGAAAAGGGCTTGCCGGCTTCGTATCACTATCCGTCTATACCTACTCACCCGGCGAGCCCATCTTTCCCGGCGTCTGTAGTAATACTAGTAATCCATACTAATATTATAAATACGAAAGTGTGTCTGTCTGTCTGTTACCTCTTCACGCTTAAACCGCTGAATCGATTTTAATGAAATTTGGCACGGAGATAGTTTAAGATCCGAGGAAGGACATAGGATAGTTTTCATCCTGGAAATTATCCCTAAAAAGATTGAAAAGTTAGTAAGTAATTCATGATGACATTGATGACCCTGAAGAAATGTAATGATTGGACCAAAAGCACAATTGCTCTTAGATTTGCTTAGGCGCTTTTAATAATCCCTTTTATTAATTAAGGTGATTAGGTGGATATCTATCGTGTTGTACGAGGTTGCTTCCATACTTCCAAGTTCTACGCTGACGTAGTCGCGGGCAAAAGCTAGTGTACTATAAAACGAAGACCCCTCGGTAGGGTGCCAATGACGCAGGCAGCATTCCTACGCTGTATAGCTATGGAAAGCCTTTGCGTGAGAAAGTTGTGACCAGTGACCCCCACGCAAATGAAGACTCACTGATAGTGAGGGCTAAACGGCCCCGATAAAGTTCAAGTCGGTTCTCTGCGTTTTCGCCGAACAATTTTTCGCCGAAGTATCATTTCGCAGAAAGCATTTTTCAATGAAACTGTAAACTATTTAGGATTGTTATAAAACAAACCTAACCTAACCTAACCTAACCTGATCTATAGGATGATATTTACAACAATTATGAAAAATGTACGACTACAGAGGAATTCAAATTCTGCGAAGTGAAAATTCGGCGAAATGAAACTTTGACGAAAACTAGTTCGGCGAAAAGGCAGGATACCGTTCAAGTCATGTTAAAAAAAAAGAGAAAGCTGCCCGCGCGTGGGTTCCCGGTTAGTACTTATATTGTACTAGCTGTGCCCCGCGGTGTTACCCGCTCATCCCACGGGAACACTACATTTATTCGGGATGAAAAGTATCCTATGTCCTTCCCCGGGACTGAAACTATCTATATACCAAATTTCATCTAAATCGGTTCAGCGGTTTAAGCGTGAAGAGGTAACAGACAGACAGACAGACACACTTTCGCATTTATAATAATACTAGCTGTGCCCCGCGGTGTTACCCGCTCATCCCACGGGAACACTAAATTTATGCGGGATGAAACGTATCCTATGTCCTTTCCCGGGTCTCAAACTATCTCCATACCAAATTTCATCTAAGTCGGTTCAGCGGTTTAAGCGTGAAGAGGTAACAGACAGACAGACAGACAGACAGACAGACAGACACACTTTCGCATTTATAATATTAGTATGGATATAGTATGGAAGTATGGATAGTATGGATATGGATTATAGTATGGATGTACGAGTACAGAGGAATACAAATTCTGCGAAGCGAAAATTCAGCGAAATGAAACTTCGACGAAAACTAGTTCGGCGAAAAGGCAGGATACCGTTCAAGTCATGTTTAAAAAAAAAAATTGGGCAAGTGCGAGCTCGACTCGCGCATGAAGGGTTCCGTACCTATACATATATATAATCTATAACAAGTTTGTTGTATGGGAGCCCCCCTTAAATATTTATTTTATTTTATTTTTAGTATTTGTTGTTATAGCGGCAATAGAAATACATCATCTGTGAAAATTTCAACTGTCTAGCTATCACCGTTGTTGAGATACAGCCTGGTGACAGACGGACGGACGGACGGACCGTTTTTACCCTTTGGGTACGGAACCCTAAAAAGAGAAAGCTGCCCGCGCGTGGGTTCCCGGTTAGTACTTATATTGTATTGTAACGTTGCACATAATCTAGGTCATATTTGGAAGGTGTTTTTCTCAAACATGTTTCTTTCTTTATTCTTTATTCAGTTGTAAAGTCATGCTGTGAAATGTATTCATAACTTGCGTTAACAGGCTTTGAAGTATCACGTTTGGGGCGGAACAACTCGAGAGAACTGTAAAGGAATCTCATACCAAATTGAAGGCCTAGGCCGGGAAGTATTTTTTTAAACATGGCGTGCGTTAGTGTTCCTGAGCAGGCTAAACAGCTGAATTATATTTTCTGAGTATTTTTTTTTTCATTGCATATGTTTGAGAAAAGTAGTATACATGCCTTAGCCGTGAAAAGGGCTTGCCGGCTTCGTGTCACTATCTCTATACCTACTCAGCCAGCCCTTTCCTGGCGTCTGAAGTAATGTACTATTATTTTATACTAGGAGGTACCACTTCGTCCCGTCCGCGTATTTTTATTTACCGTAGACGGACAAAAAGTATCCTATACCCATCTTTGGATGTCCTACACACATTACACAACTTCTGCCATACTGTAAAACAGTTTGTTGGCAGAAATAAGCTCCCTTTCTTTACATTACTGTTTTCAGCTTACAAGCTATTTGGGTAAGTATTCTATAACTATAGGTAATTTATAGGTAATTAACTACATTTGTAAACACAACATAAAGTATACACACACACATACACCCTATGCTTACAAATGCAGTTACTGCAAGCATTTTATATCTAAATATTTTAGTCCCGCTATCCCTGTACCAAAATTGGTTAAAATTTGTCCAGTCGTTTTGGCGTGATGGGAGGACACTGAAAAATTATGCCCAATAGATGGCGCCAGACTGGCATAGCGCCACGCGCCCATAGCCCCATACAAAACAAAAGACCCAATTAAACAAAAAAAATGGGCAAGTGCGAGTCCGACTCGAGCATGAAGGGTTCCGTACCGTAAAACAAGTTTGTTGTATGGGAGCCCCCTTAATTATTTATTTTATTTTTAGTATTTGTTGTTATAGCGGCAATAGAAATACATCATCTGTGAAATTCAACTGTCTAGCTATCAGCGTTATTGAGATACAGCCTGGTGACAGACGGACGGACGGACAGCGAAGTCTCAGTAATAGGGTCCCGTTTTTACCCTTTGGGTACGGAACCCTAAAAAAGACGATAAAACAAAACGCTTATACAACTGATTTTCATTACAAATCTAGAATTTTATAAAAATCATTATCATTTATTGCAATCATGTTCATATCATTTACGGTGTTACAATTAAAGAAAGTAGGTACATACCTACATGATACCATAATCAAATAATAAAAAATATCTCAAATCGACCCGGCCAATACCATTGAAGCTTTTAGATCTTCCACGAGAGTAAATAAGGTCGGCGTACCGTAGGGAAGTATCTTGGGCCCTCTGCTGTTTTTACTGTATATTAACGATTTACCGAATGCGATACCTTTTGATTGTATACTCTTATAATAATAAAAATAAATATACATATATCGGAACAACCTCACACAAATCGATCTAGTCCCCAATTAAGCTCGAGAAGGTTTGTGTTACGGGTATTAGACGACGATATACCTATGTTGGTACTTATATTCAAATAAACTAAGATTACCTTTTTCAAAATTAAAGCTCGTTACATCTAGCCCGCACTATATGACAATAAAAATTTATAACCACTTACCTAATTTTATAAAAAATGAGACCGAACTAAAATCTTTCTGTACAAAATTAAAAGCTTATTTAGTCGATAAATGCTACTATAATATAGACGATTTCTTTAATGATAAAGTGTAGATTCTGAAGTCAAATTAAACATTATTAAATGTTTAACTTACTTAAAAATAGTTACTTATTAAGCTGTAGATGCCCTCTCATATTGCTGTGTCCTATGCAGGGTATCACATGTAAAACTGCCCTATATTGTACCTACCTTTATAGCTATGTGATATGCAATAAACAATATTATTATTATTTGTTTCTCATTTTTTGAGTCTCGGGCTATTACGTCCCGGTCTTTTGGAAGGCTTGCGTGGGGATATGGATCCAACACGTAGAGGCCCCTTGGAGAAATTTGCTGTGGCTGTTGCCCTGCTGGGACCCGTTCCTGATCATATCAATAAGATGATACATCCATGAACCGGTCCCAGCAGGTGATTGAACTATTGCATTAATATGGAAAAGAAACCGGGCTATTAAAATGAAGTTTGGATGGACTATTTATGTGGGCTATTGCAGTAGAAAAATGTCACCCGCCGTAACCATCTATGCGACTGTTACCTCTGGCGGGTGGTGACTCGCCCCTCACTAGGTGGGCCCCGTAATGCCATCGTGCAGACGGCCGGAAGCAACACGAGCGTGAGGGCTCAGGGGTGTCGAGAGGTGTGCTGCGCTTTCTCCGAAGTTACTCGCGGCGTGATGCCTTTAACACTTCCACCCCTGGAGCATATAGCTCTAACGCTCCTCTCTGGACGGCCAATGAAGGCAAGCCAGAGCTGAGAGTCCTACGGGTCCTCTTGGGTTTCCACTCCGGCCGATGAAGGCACACCGGAGACGAGGACCCTGACCGACTCTCTGGAGATCTCGGGTCCGTGGGATCGTCACTCCCCAACAGCTCGCCACAAGCTGCCCTGCCCAAATGTTGAACTCCGTATTAAAATGAGTAGAACGAAGCTTGTATATTACTGTTTTTATTAAATTATTTTACAAATTCATTGGAATTAATATAAAATATGTAACAGAACAAATCAAATCTTTATGACAATTTTTTAGTCTTCTTCTCGTGTCAAAATCATAATTCTTGAATAAAAATACATAGACGTCACACGTTCAAGCCAGTAAGCTAAAAGAGGCCGCAACATCCTCCCCCCCTCGAGGAAGTACATCCTCCTCGAGAGTCAAAAGGCCCGTGGTTCAGGCAAAGCACAGAGTCCATGAACAGCTCGCCGCAGTAAGCCTCGTGTTGTCGCGACGTCCGCTACTCTGGAGACCCCATCACGTCCAGGATATAGTTTATGTATGCGACCCATGCGCCATTTCATCGGAGGTAAATTTGGCTCTTTAATGACAACCTATCATTGATTCGAAGTCCTTCCTTATTAATTTGCCATTTGGTTCTCTGCTGCAATTCGGCCAGAAACTCCTTTTGCCAGCGTGCCCAAAATTGCTGTCGCATTTGTTCAATATGCTGATATCGGCTCAAGCGATTAGTGTTCACATCCAGTAGCTCGGGAGATGGTATAGAGATCAATGGTCGACCAATTATTATTATTATTATTATTAATATATTACAACCATGCATGACCCAAGCACAAATACGTTAGGGTGCACAATATTGGTCCTTAATAACAATTGAATTTAAATTAAAATCGAATTACAAGTCAAATACATGCTGTATCAATTTATATGTGAATTTTCAATTGTTCTAATAGTATAGAAGTCGACAGCAACTGATGATAATAGTGATAATCGTTACTCCGAATTGCGGTCGTTGACGTGTGCTAGATAGCTACATTCAAACCGAGCGAACAAAGTCTTTTATTTCAACACATTTAATGCATTA
Source organism: Apotomis betuletana (assembly GCA_932273695.1). Classification (NCBI taxonomy): domain Eukaryota; kingdom Metazoa; phylum Arthropoda; class Insecta; order Lepidoptera; family Tortricidae; genus Apotomis; species Apotomis betuletana. Next base: position 8,530,228 of record OW026322.1, read on the forward strand.
GGCGTTACAACTAGGTAAAGTTAAGGAAATTGAAACGCATACCTTTTCGCTCTTTTTACAATGATAATAAATAATCCCGGTTCAATAAGTTTTAATTATGTGTTCAAACCGTGAGAGTATAAAGTGTTATATGATAATAACGGTCAAAAAGGTGTGCGTTTCTATTTCTTTGACTGTACAGTCAACCAATTTGATTTCTAGGCCACTATAGAACCTTGTCACAATGACAATGATATGAGATTTCAAGCGGCTTTCATATTGACGTTCACTGTGACAAGGTACGAAATGGCCTAGGAATCAAATTGGTTGACTGTACCTTGTAGCTTGTAAGATTTTTATCACATGATATCGACCGGATATTGGAATATAATTGATTCTTTTTTTTTATCGAGTTATTAATATTAACACATACTTAACAATGTGTTTAAAGTGCGCCAAACTGTGAAACAGTTTGTTGGCGTCAATCAGTTCATCCTAATCGTCGAAGACTTTCTCTTAATTTGTATTTGTACTTACCGTTATTAATACTGTCATCAACATAACAAGGGGCCCCAGGCTCCCCATATCACGTGGGCCCGGATGAGACTATCGGGCGTCTACCAGGAAAAAAGTCTCATGTGTAAATCTATTATTATTATTGGTTTCAGTTCTGGGAGATCATATCAGACGAGCATGGCATTGACCCCACCGGCATGTACCGCGGAGAGAACCCTCAACAGCTTGAGAGGATCAGCGTCTACTACAATGATGCTTCTGGGGGTAAGTGACGAAGTTCAGTCATATAGTCATATATAGTTCTATGTTGATTTTTACCTTTTGAACTCTTAGAGACTATACATCTCTAAGAAACAGCTTAGTGTAGTATGACACTCAGAGACTTTATACATCTCTGCGGAAATTATATAATTTTAAAATATTTTATTGCATGTTATGACGCCTAGAGACCATATACATCTCTAAGAAATTTAGGTTTAATAATTATTTTCTATTGTAAATTATTCATGTTGACGCCTAGAGACCTTATACATCTCTGTGGAATTAAATTAATTAAGTAATTATTATTTTATTGCATGTTGTGACACCCAGAGACTTTATACATCTCTGGGTATATTTAATATTATGAATTTAACGTTAAAATTTTATTTTAATGTTCCTACTTAACATTGATTTGGAGTATCTATACATCTCCTTTACGTGTACCAGTGTAATTAGTTATAACACAAATGTAATCATTGTAATTGTTTTAAGTATTATTTACGAAAAAATGACTTACTGTTGAGTTTCTTTCGGCTTTCTTCTCAACAGCGGTCTCCTCTTGCGAAATGCCGGTAGATTCACAATCTGACTTGTAAAAGTGCCCCTGTTGCCTACTTACTCGTACTGAATAAATTATTTCAGTTTTCAAATATACATTTTAGAACGAGAAGAGTGTGGAGGTAACAAGTGTCGATCCGGCCCAGGGATAGTGTCGCTACAAACAGCTTTCATATGGCAATAATATGCTTGTCATAAATTTGCAATATTAAACGTCAGTAGCGATGTGTGAACCAAATTCAAAACATTGTTTACCGGAATGCTAGTCAATCCTTCGTTCTTCTTGCGAAATAAATACTGAATCCTATTGAAAAAAAACTAGAATTTCATCAGTCTCTAGTTTTGGCTTTATTATGCAAAAAATACTTGAAATTTGCGGAATACATTCACCGACTTTCAACGTCAGTTACCAAAAAAATTGTCGTTGCCAGTAAAACAAATGAGTACCACTAAAATTCCGCAATATGGCATGGGTTGAAAAACATCCTATGGGGCTATAACTATAATAAAAATAAATTGTATAATTGAAAGCACTAAACAGACATGCAAAAATACCAAATAAACTAAGACAAACCTTTAGACGTCATACTATTTTTAATTGAACAAAAACTAAAATAAGGTGTGTTTTGACTTCTGATTTTAATGACGTCACAAGCCAGTATTTTCACTAATTTAATGTAATTAAATGTCTTATGCTCACGAATAAATGTATATCTTTATTTCCAAGGTAAATACGTGCCACGAGCGGTGCTGGTGGATCTTGAGCCCGGCACCATGGACTCCGTGAGAGCTGGACCCTACGGACAGCTGTTCAGGCCCGACAACTTCGTCTTTGGACAGAGCGGCGCTGGTGAGTAGTTCCTGTCATGTAACTGGCTGGCTCAGCGACCCAAAATGAGTCTGGGCCTCCGACTTAAGAGCTTGCCACTTTAAACGATCCTGCGCAATCTCTCGCCAGTTTGTGGCTCCGAGCTCACGCAGATCCTTCTCTACCAGATGTATCCAGCGGTACTTTGGCGGACGACGCCCAGTCGGTCGCCCAAGGTATGCTCTGTTCACCTGCCGATCCTCTCTCATTCGCTCAAGGTGGCCGAGCCAGCGAAGACCATGGGCCTTGGTCTCACCAATGATATTCGGTTCGGCTACCAGTTCCTGTGATGTAGCTAGGTAATATCCTGAGTGGTTCTGGAGCCAGTCATGGTCCGTGAGAGCTGGACCCTACGGACAGCTGTTCAGGCCCGACAACTTCGTCTTTGGACAGAGCGGCGCTGGTGAGTAGTTCCTGTGATGTAAATAAACCCTGACCAGAAATATTTGCGGTGTGGACCGCAAATAACTAGTTTTTTTAAAGGTAGTTAATTATAGGTAATAAAATAAAAATAATGGTTTCATAAATGTAATTAATGAAATTATTTTAAATTTAGCACTTAATTTAAAAAATTGGAAATTTATCAATTTTTTTGGGGTGTCTTCCTGTGTGTTATAAAACGGAACTAATCTTGTGTTCACCTATCCTGATGCATATAATTTATTTTCAGGCAACAACTGGGCCAAGGGGCACTACACAGAAGGCGCTGAGCTCGTCGACTCCGTCATGGACGTCATTCGCAAGGAGTCAGAGAACTGTGATTCTCTCCAAGGTATTGCACCACATACCTACTTAGTAGTTCTTTTCGAAAGTGCTAACATTAGTAATCTTTTACTCTTTCAACCCCCATATCTATTATCTACCCCATGTTAGAATATTTACAAAAACTGAATCGGCATAAAAATCTATGATTGGTAATGAGAATCGGTTGAGAAACCTCTAGGCGAGAACAGCCGGTTGTCCTACAATTATTGGTTTGTTAAATTATGAGTATTCTGAAAACAATTTCAAAATTTCTTGTGGTTTTAAACAAAAAATATAAAATGTGCATAACTGAAGTTTTCCTTGTTTGATGACCTATTTAGCTAATTTTATTCATATAACTACAGTATGCTGTAGAATTTAACATCAAACGTCTTCATTATCAATAAATAAATATTAAGGGACAATCTTACACAAATCAACCTAATCCCAACCTAAGCAAAGCCTCTACTATGGGTAATAGACGACGATATACTTCGAGTTCATCACACAAATATTTGCCCCGGCCAGGATTCGAACCCAGGACTGCTGGCTCAGTAGACGGGTACACTACAAACTGCGCCAAACACATCGTCAAAGTCAAAGTAGTTTATTCTTCAATTTAGGCATAATTACAATGCACTTATGAATGTCAGCTGTTTTGCAAAACAGTAAGTACCTATATTTTATACATAAAATTACATTATTTTTTACAGTTGGAGGGCTAAGTATATTTTGTGTTTTGAAAACACTGTTTTCTGGATGCGATAGATTACTCGTGAAGGATGTTATCACTGCCAAACATCCCTATCCATGATATAATCACTTACCTTATAATAACCTTTTGATTCGAGTTCTTGTTTAGTAATAATAATAATAATAATAATAGTACTCTTTATTGTGCACCACAAATTAAAAGTAAAAATAACAAAAGAAATGAAAATAAAAGTATTACAAATGGTAACAACAGGCGGTCTTATCGCTAAAAAGCGATCTCTTCCAGACAACCTTAGGGTAGAGAGTAAATTAAAAATAATTTTGAAAAAGGTAGTGCAAAGCTGTTGAAAACGATACATTAACACAATACACCTTTACAGATACTTAAATATAAAATCCAAAAATAAACAAATATACTTTAAAATAGATACTAAAATAATAATACTAAAATAGATAACTACAATAATAGATACTAAAATAGTAATCTTCGGTAAGTTCGGTAATCTGTTTTGGAATTTTATTGTAGAATTTTATACAATTTCCCAAGAACGACTTCTTTGCTTTTGCTAGTATGTAATAAGTTACTTTGAGCTTCCCTGTATTTCTGGTAATTTTTGGCTTATCTGTGTTTGTTGGGAAATAGTATAAATTCTTCCTAACAAACATTATTATTTCATATAAATACGTCAAATGGTCTCTGGTTTCAGGGTTCCAGCTGACACACTCCCTGGGCGGCGGCACCGGATCCGGAATGGGCACGCTACTGCTCAGCAAGATCCGGGAGGAGTTTCCGGACCGCATCATGAGCACCTTTAGTGTAGTGCCTTCACCTAAAGTAAGTTTCGTTCGCTCACAATACGCGGGTTAATTTTTTTAAGATGTCAATCGATCTTATTTTTTAACCCCCGACGAAAAAAAGAGGTGTTTTATAATTTCATCTTAAAATTTCAATTTAGGTTGAGTCGCGGCAAGAGGAGTTTTTTACTTCCCCGAATTTCATTTGTCATAACTCATAAATGTATCACATGCTATAATTTTCATTTGCCATAACCTTTTCATTTCATAAATCATAAATTCTTCGGGATTTCTTTCATGGAGAAACCATTAGGTTAGGTTTGTTTTATGACAATCCCGAAGTTACAGCCTACAGAGAAAAATAGATTTATGGCGAATGAATATTATAGCAAGTGATAGATTATGGCATATAAAATTCGAGCAAACGATAGAGAACTCTTCTAATGTATCAATTACCTAGTTATAATATAATTGTATTACTTTTTAAGTATAATTTACGAAAAAATTACTTACTGTTGAGTTTCTTTCGGCTTTATTCTCAACAGCGGTCTCCTCTTATGAAATGCCTGTAGATTCAGATTTAGACATGTGAAAGTGCCCTTGTTACTTACAGAATAAACATTTTGATTTTGAGAACCGGCGGCAAGAGATGCTAGTCCCGTGTAGCGAATTTCTGTCGCTTGATAAAAATTTAATAAATATCTGTTTATTACCGAAATTAACACAAGTATTTAACAGTACTTACAGTAAATAATACACAAATGTAGGTAAAATTTACATAAACAGAAAACATTTTTAAGTTGCTGGTCCACAAATTTAAAGTCGCTCAGAGAGCTATGGAAAGGGCCATGCTCGGAGTTTCTTTGAAGGATCGAATTCGGAACGAAGTGATCCGTCAGAGAACCAAAGTTACCGACATAGCTCACCGAATTAGCAATTTGAAGTGGCAGTGGGCTGGTCATATTAGCCGAAGAACCGATAACCGGTGGGGTAAACGTGTTCTTGAGTGGAGACCGCGGATCGGCAAGCGTAGTGTGGGACGCCCTCAGACTAGGTGGAGCGATGATCTGTGCAGGGTGGCTGGCAAAAGCTGGATGAGAGTAGCCGAGGATCGCTTACAATGGCGTGCAGTTGGAGAGGCCTATGTCCAGCAGTGGACAAGAATAGGCTGATGATGATGATGATGATAAACATTTTTGGTAACGGGTATCAGTCTCTTGATAATGTTCTCTTGTCTCCAGGTGAGCGAGGTGGTCTTGGAGCCGTACAACGCGACGCTCTCAGTCCACCAGCTGGTGGAGAACACCGACATGACGTTCTGCATCGACAACGAGGCGCTCTACAACATCTGCTTCCGCACGCTGCGGCTCGCCAGCCCGAGCTACGGGGACCTCAACCACCTCATCTCGGTCAGTACCGCATGCGGCAGCTGGAGACCGACATGTCCCGCATCGACAACGAGGCGCTCTACAACATCTGCTTCCGCACGCTGCGGCTCGCCAGCCCGAGCTACGGGGACCTCAACCACCTCATCTCGGTCAGTACCGCATGCGGCAGCTGGAGACCGACATGTCCCGCATCGACAACGAGGCGCTCTACAACATCTGCTTCCGCACGCTGCGGCTCGCCAGCCCGAGCTACGGGGACCTCAACCACCTCATCTCGGTCAGTACCGCATGCGGCAGCTGGAGACCGACATGTCCCGCATCGACAACGAGGCGCTCTACAACATCTGCTTCCGCACGCTGCGGCTCGCCAGCCCGAGCTACGGGGACCTCAACCACCTCATCTCGGTCAGTACCGCATGCGGCAGCTGGAGACCGACATGTCCCGCATCGACAACGAGGCGCTCTACAACATCTGCTTCCGCACGCTGCGGCTCGCCAGCCCGAGCTACGGGGACCTCAACCACCTCATCTCGGTCAGTACCGCATGCGGCAGCTGGAGACCGACATGTCCCGCATCGACAACGAGGCGCTCTACAACATCTGCTTCCGCACGCTGCGGCTCGCCAGCCCGAGCTACGGGGACCTCAACCACCTCATCTCGGTCAGTACCGCATGCGGCAGCTGGAGACCGACATGTCCCGCATCGACAACGAGGCGCTCTACAACATCTGCTTCCGCACGCTGCGGCTCGCCAGCCCGAGCTACGGGGACCTCAACCACCTCATCTCGGTCAGTACCGCATGCGGCAGCTGGAGACCGACATGTCCCGCATCGACAACGAGGCGCTCTACAACATCTGCTTCCGCACGCTGCGGCTCGCCAGCCCGAGCTACGGGGACCTCAACCACCTCATCTCGGTCAGTAACTCAGTACCTCATGCAGCTGTTGCAGAACAAGATGGCGGACTACCTTTTTCAAAATGGCGGCCAACTTTTTTCTTCGCCATGACATTTTTATAGATTCTTGTAGGCGCAGATGAATTTCTGTTTTAGTTTCTTGAACTATTTTCCTGTCTCTCTTTTTAATTTAATTGAAAATGGCGGACTACCTTTTAATCTCATTTCATCTGCATCTCTGTATCTTTCTATCGTCTATTCGTCTCTTTTTATCATTCTTAGTGTGTCTTTCTAACACACGTATGCTGTATGGCAACACGAGCTACGGGGACCTCAACGACCTCATCTCGGTCAGTACTGCATGCAGCTGTTGCAGACCTTCAAGATGGCGGAATACCTTTTTCAAAATGGCCGCCAACTTTATCCTCGCCATGACATTTTATAGATTCTTGCAGGCGCAGATGGATCTGTGTTTTATAGAATAGTTCAAAAAACCTATTCTCTCCTTCTCTCTTTCTTATTTCATTGAAGATGGCGAACTACCTTATTCAAAATAGCGGCCATTTTTTTTCTTCGTCATGTAATTTTCTAGATTTTTGCAGGCGCAAATGAATATTTCTTTGATTCTTTGTATCACTCTTGTTTAATTTATTTAACCCATTATAGACTGAGTTTTTGTGAGGTGTCCAATTTTTATAATTTTTTTATATGTTGTTTATTAGAGTATATGTAACGAAATTTGAGCAATGAAAACTTTTTGTAATTTTTGGTTTTTGAAAAAAACGCTGGTACCATATGGGACCGCTAGCCTCAAACTGAGGTAAAGATTTGGAAATACTATGAAATGAATAACGTGCTACAAATATGTGTAGTATTATTTATTTAATAAATCAGCCTCCAGAGTTGCAACATAATATATATAGAACGTTTTTTGACTAAATTAATTTAATAAAATGAACCTTCGGGATGTAGCAACATTTTTTTTTTATTTACTTTACATGAAATTGGTAGTTGCATTGCATGCAGCACATAATCCCCCATCACATTTCGAGCATTCCAATCTTGACCGAGCCTGGCAGTTGTCGTACGCACATCTTCGTCGCTTTGAGAAAGGATGAGAAGGTGATTTTGAGAAGATGTGCCAATGTCTCGTGTACACTACATCTAAAATGCTCCAAAACTTCATTAATACGATAAAATAATATTTTTAAATAATATTTCGTTATAATCTTTCGATATTATGTTAAATCACTTTTGCATATTACTTAAAAAAAAATAGTACTTAACATAAACTTTATTTAAAAACCGCACGGGAACCGCCTAGCGATCCCGTACGGTACCAGCAACTTTAACGCAGGGTAGCTGTTATATTTATACCTACCGCCGCTATTTTAAATAAATAAAACTAAAGCCACAGCATTAAATTAAACGTTTTTGCAATAAAATTGGTTATTTATCTGTTAGCAAACAAAATATCATAACTTACTTGAACGTCGGAAACATTTTTCCGCAAAATTTGCGATGCACCAACTTTGACCTTCAATCACACGCAACTGATATCAATAAGAACTGTTTTAGGTAAACAATATGGTGGCGACAGTCTCCTAGATCAACTTCAACCAATAAGAGCCCAACTTACGCGCCGCAATTTGGTCAATCACGCGCAATTAAATCATAGAGTATATTTGTATAATATGAGATAGAGATATCACTTAAAGATTTGACATGTAGCGCCATCTCGTGCTTTGTACCGGTAAACTATACAGCTACATGCGGCGTGCTACGTACCTAGCTCAAGATATTATTTTCGAACTATTTCTATTACACTATGTATCAATTTACATAGTGTGATAGAAATAGCATCAAAATCGGTTTATTGTAAAATAAAACAATATTAAATGCGTACAAGTTTATTTTCTGTAGCGTTATCTACAGTAATTTACTGCCATCATTTACACTTAGTCGAATTGGTCATAATCAAGTCTACACTACACTACACTACACTACACAAATACTAGCTAAATAAAAGTCTTATGATCCTCGCAATTTATAAACGAGTAGTCCATTACAACTGAAAATATTGTCGTAATATATAATTGCGTAGAAGAAGCAGTCATCACAATCCAGTAGGTAGATTGCCAGAGTAGTCGTGAATAGAAGAATCGGCATCCAAAAACAAAGCCAGGTCGTCGTAAATAATCAATTAAAAGCAGAGAAAATGTTTTGAATGTATCCGAAATTGAAATTGAGATGTGAAACGGTAAACTTTTAATTTAACACATCAACACAATCTATACGTCAAATATGTCAATATCACGTTCCATTTCACAAAAAATACAGCATGTCATTATTTGTAGTAATAATTCATTAAAATAAATAAATTATAAAGCAAACGCCTTACATCATAAAATATATTCGTTTCAAAATTACAAGAGTGCTCACACTTTTAAATCTGTTTCGGTAGTGACAAAATCATTGATAATACTAATTCAGAATATTCTGATCTAAACATTTCATGCGTCAATTGGAATCCGCAGTAAATATTGGAAGATTTTGTTACCATAATTTATAATGTTGAATGATACCATTGCAAAAAAAAAGGCATTTTGATTAAAAGTGTTTGTTTTAGTGGGACATATGTTAAATAATATAAATTAACTATTTTACAAAATATAATAATAAGATTTAGCGTCTAAAATTCTTCTCTTAATTTAGACGATAACAGTGACATCTCTCGCTAAGAACCGGTAAACTTTTCCAATGTAACTCGACTAAATTGAATATCACTTAAAATTGATGCAATTTCAGATGTTAGACTGACCACCTAAATGAGTAGCATAAGAATCTATTAATTTGTTCTAATTTATAAGACCGTGAATTAAATCACGTAAATAAATGGTTCCATACGGTACCGCTAGTCTATAATGGGTTAACTATTATCTCTATGTCTCTCTATCTGATACTCTCTCTGTCTCTTCCTAATTTCATTTCATCTGCATCACTCTTCTTTTGTCTCTTTCTGTGACTTTTAAATTTCATTTGTAACTTTTTATCATTCGTAATATTCTTATTTGTCCTTTTTTACAATTATCTGTTCCTTTCTATCATTTTATATCGGTTTCGGTCAGCACTGCTTGCAGCTGTTGCAGACCTTCAAGATGGCGGACAACATATATTTCTTCGATGATGTCATTTTAATAAAATAATAAATAGCAGTCAACCTAACACAAATCGATCTAGTCCCAAATTAAGCTCAAGAAGGCTTGTGTTACGGGTACTAGATGACCATGACCCAAGCACAAATATTCGAGTTCATCACACAAATATTTGCCATGGCCGGGATTCGAACCCGGGACCGCTGGCTCAGTACACAGGTCTCTACAAACTGAGCTAATCGCTTCGTCTAATAATATTAATAATAATGTGTACGAAGTTGTGGGCACCTTCTAGTGTTTCATGAATTTATAATATGAAATGTTATCAATTGTTACAGCTGACTATGTCTGGAGTGACCACGTGCCTGCGTTTCCCCGGACAACTCAACGCGGATCTCCGCAAACTGGCTGTAAATATGGTGCCCTTCCCTCGCCTGCACTTCTTCATGCCCGGTTAGTATCCGTAATAAATAAGGGACAATCTTACACTAATCGACCTAGTCCCAAACAAAGCAAAGCTTGTACAGTCGCCATCAGATATATCGCAGCATATAAGGCATTCATAAATATCTGAACATGTGTAACGCCCTTTATTTTTATCCATTATTTGATTATATAACAAAAAAAACCTGTTACTATTTGAGATAAAGAATCATTACCCGAATTTATTAGGCTATATTTAGTTAAAACTTTGACATGTATATATGACAGTATAATATCGTCGTTTATGGCATTCACTTCACCACAATACTGATTTCAGGTTTCGCGCCACTCACGGCCAGGAATTCGTTCGACTACCGCGCACAGAACGTAGCTGAACTCATGAGTCAGGTAACCAATTTTTATTAACATACTAGCTGTGCCCCGCGGTGTTACCCGCTCATCCCACGGGAACACTAAATTTATTCGGGATGAAAAGTATCCTATGTCCTTCCCCGGGACTGCAACTATCTATATACCAAATTTCATCTAAATCGGTTCAGCGGTTTAAGCGTGAAGAGGTAACAGACAGACAGACAGACAGACCCACCGCCAAACAGCAATGTTCGCATTGTTGTGTTCCGGTGTGGGGGTAAGATAGCCGGTGAAATTACTAGCATAGAGGCATTCTATCTTCGTCCTCCGGGTAGGCAAGCACTTGTGACTCCTCTGGTGTTGCAGGTGTTTATGGGCGACGGTAATCGCTTTCCATCAGGCGATACGTTTGCTCGTTTGCCCCCTTTGACATAAAAAAAAAAAAAAAAAACTTTCGCATTTATAATATTAGTATGGATTGATTTTTCTATATTTTCTTAGTTTTTTTTTGCATATCGCATTTTCCTTGCTGTAGTAAGGTAAAGAGTTGTGTAACAACCGTGTGGAACGGACTTCAAAATAAATCGATAATAATCGGTTTCCCCATCCCTAACGCGCACGTAGTTCCGCAACTGGTCGCTAGATGGCGTTGTTATCAATGTGCGTAACGGTTGCAGATGTTCAACCCGGGCAACATGATGACGGCGTGCGACCCGCGACACGGGCGCTACCTCACCGTGGCCACCATGTTCCGCGGCCGCATGAGCATGAGGGAGGTCGACAACCAGGTGCTCGCTATACAGAACAAGAACTCCAGGTATTGTACACTACTGGATACTGTCTACACGACATGATGACACGTGCGACCCGCGACACGGGCGCTACCTCACCGTGGCCACCATGTTCCGCGGCCGCATGAGCATGAGGGAGGTCGACAACCAGGTGCTCGCTATACAGAACAAGAACTCCAGGTATTGTACACTACTGGATACTGTCTACACGACATGATGACACGTGCACCCGCGACACGGGCGCTACCTCACCGTGGCCACCATGTTCCGCGGCCGCATGAGCATGAGGGAGGTCGACAACCAGGTGCTCGCTATACAGAACAAGAACTCCAGGTATTGTACACTACTGGATACTGTCTACACGGCATGATGACACGTGCGACCCGCGACACGGGCGCTACCTCACCGTGGCCACCATGTTCCGCGGCCGCATGAGCATGAGGGAGGTCGACAACCAGGTGCTCGCTATACAGAACAAGAACTCCAGGTATTGTACACTACTGGATACTGTCTACACGACATGATGACACGTGCACCCGCGACACGGGCGCTACCTCACCGTGGCCACCATGTTCCGCGGCCGCATGAGCATGAGGGAGGTCGACAACCAGGTGCTCGCTATACAGAACAAGAACTCCAGGTATTGTACACTACTGGATACTGTCTACAGGACATGATGACACGTGCACCCGCGCCACGGGCGCTACCTCACCGTCCCCATGTTCTTAATTTTGAATTTAGGTTATGTCTATTAACTTTAGTGTCAATATATCAGGATAAAGAAGCGGTATTTTCTATTACCGAACCAATCAAAAATATCTATAGTACATTACATTCCTAGGGTGGTGAATTTGATCGCAGGCGTTTGTGGCTAGAACCGAAGTTGAAGGCCATAATAAATATGCGATCTGGGCTTTACGAATTACCGCCCGTGGTTTGTCTAAAGTTTTACGTCTAGCCTTGGCCACGAAGCTAGATTTTCGCCCCGCGTTGCGAACAGAAAACCCCACTTACATTACGGCCTAGGGCGATGTAAAAAACATAACCTTACTTATTATTATTGCAAAACGTTTTCAGCTACTTCGTGGAGTGGATCCCGAACAACCTGAAGGTTTCCGTGTGCGACGTCCCGCCGCGCGGGCTCAAGATGTCCGCCACCTTCATCGGTAACACCACAGCTATACAGGAGATCTTCAAGCGGATATCCGAGCAGTTCACTGCCATGTTCCGGCGCAAGGTGAGACTTTGATTTAATAGGAGACTTTTTTTGAGGATATCTATCTATTATATTTTTTTATTACTATTAACTACACTTAAACTGCTCTAAAAGTCAAAATATATTCTTACAGACCGCTAAAAACGTTCCATACGAATTGACAACATTTCATATTTCTAACAGGTGGAGATTAATATAGAGATCCACAGGGCTGCGTGTCGTGTACGCGCAAAAAAAAACTGTGAATTTATTCTTCTGTATTTAAAGAAATAAATAAATAAATATCGGACAACCTCACACAAATCGATCTAGTCCTAAATTAAGCTCAAGAAGGCTTGTGTTATGGGTATTAGACGACGATATACGTACTTATATAGATAAATATATACTTAAATACATAGAACAACCATGACCCAAGCACAAATATTCGAGTTCATCACACAAATATTTGCCCTGGCCGGGATTCGAACCCGGGACCGCTGGCTCAGTAGGCAGGTGTCTACAAACCGAGCCAAACGCAAAAGAAAGAAAGAAATATAAGAAAATACATAAAATTACCGCAATCTAAGACAATTAGGCCTGAATACGGTTGTTGTCTTAGACCTAACAGCGAAAAAAAAAAATGTCATTGGCATGTGAACCTCAACGTCATTGCGTTTTTTTTTTATTAGAAATCGGACTAAAGTAACCGTTCCGATCCGAATGGACACCAAAACTATGGCTGAATAGCCATAGTTTTGGTGTTGCCACAATTTAAAATGATTTAGTTTTTATAAATTAATAAATTAATAAATAGTTATCTCAGAAAAAAAAAAATCATGTAGATTATTTTATCTTTCTAAGCGGAATTCAGAAAAGTAATAAAAATGTAGTCTTGTAAATATGAAATGTTGTCAATTGTGACCTACGTTGTGATGTCTTTCCGTGGGTTGGGTTCCAAAATTTGTATGGAGACAAGTAATTTGCTATTTTCACTGTGAAAAAGTGCGTTTATGCTAACATTCATTCGTTCTTGTCATGCAATTATTGTTTTGTTAAATTATGAATTATGAGGGTTCTGAAAGTAATTTCAAAATTACTTTTAGATTTAAAAAAATACATAACATTTGCCTTTACGTATCTTTGAAGTCACATAATTTTTTTTTGTTTTTTTTTTCTACATAAGTTTTTTCTTGATTTTTTTTCTTTGTTAATGAAGTATTGAGCAACTTGTATTCATATTAACTACAGTATGTTGTATTATTCAACATCAGTCTAAACCCCTATTAACTACTAGGACTTTTGGTAGCATACCATAGTTCTAAAATCCATAGAGTAGCAATTTTTTTTTTCTAGCGAAGTCGAAGTCTTAAAATATTATGGCGATATATTAGATTCCATTCTCGTCATGCTTTTGATAGTATTTGTTATGAAACAATATAAGAAATGAATTTCTTATGCAACAATATAACGAATCAGTCCAAAAACTGAAAGAAACTGTTCTTACACTGGTGATAATTATCAAGAAGCGGATTTATCTTGATAATTTCGCACCCTGGTGGTTGAATGGTTACCTATCTGAAACACAAATTTTTGTTTCCCATCTGTAACGTCTCGCCAAATTTTCATTTGTCCGAAAGCCATTTTTTTGCAAAAACTGTTTATTTTCAGAATAATTATAAAACAAACCTAACCTAACCTAATGGGTTCTTTAAAAAGATGTTTATAAAATCCTGGTTGAATTTGTGGGTCTCATTATATTAACTTTTATTTTGTTCACAGGCTTTCCTCCACTGGTACACGGGCGAGGGTATGGATGAGATGGAGTTCACGGAAGCCGAGAGCAACATGAACGACCTGGTCTCCGAGTACCAACAGTACCAGGTAAGGAACCGCTCCACACAGCACACAGACAGATCACAAACCAGTATCGTTTAATAATATATTTAACTAGCTGTGCCCCGCGGTGTTACCCGCTCATCCCACGGGAACACTAAATTCGGGATGAAAAGTATCCTATGTCCTTCCCCGGGACTGAAACTATCTATAAACATCTTAACTGTAGCGTCCCAATATATTTATGAGAGTATTATGTATGTTATTAGAAACCTAGATTCATTTACAAAAAATTCCGATGTCCATAGTTTTAACACTAGAAATAAAAATAAAATTGCTATTAGAAAGTTTCGTGTTCGTAAAGTAAGTAAATCATTTTTAGGCCAATGTATTCATTTTTATAACAAGTTACCTGATCATGTTTTAAAATTAGCCTTTCCATCTCTCAAAAATTATTTAAAAAAAATCTCTAATGTCAAAAGCATGTTATACAGTAGAGGACTATCTGACAGACAAAAATGCATGGCCTGAACCAGAAACCGCGTAGCTGACTCCTTAGATTGTACCTAACTAGTTTTAGGGACACAGTTCTAGTAAGAAAGCATATCAAACGTACATAAATTGTGATAAACCGTCTGGCTTTCTTGTAGTTTCTATTTTATTCTTACACTTTTCCTCACTTATGTCTTAAAATACACTTTTAATATGTTTTCTTGTAGAACTACGTATAGTTAAGTTCATATCATTGTAATAGTTAAGTACTTATGCTTTCTGAAAAAATGACTGACTGTTGAGTTTCTTTCGGCGTTTCTTCTCAACAGTAGTCTCCTCTTGTGAAATGCCGGTAGACTCAGACATGTAAAAGTGCCCTTGTGGCCTACTTGCAGAATAAAGTTCATTATTTCATTATATACCAAATTTCATCTAAATCGGTTCAGCGGTTTAAGCGTGAAGAGGTAACAGACAGACAGACAGACACACTTTCGCATTTATAATATTAGTATGGATTTAGAAAGTATTTTAAAATAGTGGTTGATAACGTAAAGTTAGGCTTCTAAACGGGCCATGGTGGCCGGCCTTTATTTGCAT
This sequence comes from Apotomis betuletana, assembly GCA_932273695.1. NCBI lineage: Eukaryota > Metazoa > Arthropoda > Insecta > Lepidoptera > Tortricidae > Apotomis > Apotomis betuletana. The sequence goes on from OW026322.1 coordinate 8,545,808, forward strand.
CTTGCTGTAGCGTAGGGTGTCAGAGGGACGGCCATAGTTCCCGGCCACAAATTGCAGTATAATATGGCCCGTTCAGAAGCCCCATTATAATAGGTACATATAATCTACGTTATAAATTTAAAACACTCCTGCCACAAGTAGCCATGAGACCATCATTCAATGAGTGATATAGAATGAATGAATGAATGAAATGAATGAAAACATTTATTTCAGGCAACTGTGGCCCATAGATACATACCTTAAAACGAACATACATATCAAATACAAAATAATAAAAATATAAGTAACTAAACTAGGTCACATTTTTCAGCAAAATAAAATATAGATAATGCTACAAAAATTTAATATATATACGTGCAATTCTTAGCTTCAATATTGGCTGAGATTGTCACTTGGTCCAATTAAAGCTAAATATCTTGGAAACTACTGGTGCTACTTATAAACATAGCTAAGAACCATCTCGACGAACAAGTCTTTCTATTAAAAACCGAAGTCAAATTACGGGCGTTGGGAAGAATTGGGAGCTACGATGCCACAGACAGACACACGGATACAAACTTATAACACTCACTTTTTTAATTTTTAAAGGCACAATTTTGCATTTTTTTAATTTTCATCCAACATCTCCACCATTTTGAAAATCAAACAAACTGACTCGAAAAAAAACGATTATTTCCTTTTTTGGCTTCCAGGAGGCGAGCGTTGAAGACGAGGACGTGGAATTCGACGAAGACGAAGAAGTAGAGCGAGAGCAATACCCGCAAGAGGGAGAGGGAGTACACGTCGCGCTTTAAGTTGACCTTCTGAGCTTCAATGTCAAAAGGTCAATCGGACTAAGTCCGCCAGTGGGGTAAGCCCTACCATATCGAAATATCCGAGATCTAAAAATAGTACATTACTGCAGACGACGGATAGTGATACGAAGCCGGCAAGCCCACACCACAAAACAGATAGGTACAGAAATCAATGTACATACAAGCGCGCTCGAGCAAACGCACACATAGACATTGCTCACGGACACGATATCTCGGACCAGTTCGGACCAGCGAGTGCCATCCGCTTGACGTGTCCGTGAGCAAAGTCTATGTGTGCGTTTGCTCGAGCGCGCTTGTATGTAGATTGATTTCTGTATCTATCTGTTTTGTGCCCACACGGCTAAGGCATGTATAGTGCTTTTCTCAAACATATGCAATGAAAAAAAAAACAGCTGTTTAGCCTGATCATCAACACAGAGGCCATGTTTAAAAAAATCCTTAGGCCTTCAATTTTTTATGTAATTCCTTGACAGTTTTCTCGAGTTCCGCCCGAAATGTGACACTTAGAAGCCTGTTATAACGCACTATATGACGACATTTTATTGCATGTTTGAGAAAATAAGGTTTATGTATGTCTACTGGACCTGAAATGGTCATCAAAATGATTAAACCTCTTTAATTAGAAAAAAAGACCAAACCAACATCTGACACTCTGGTTAGCGACATGCAGTCTGACCAAAAAGGGTAGAAATTAAGAAGTGGCAATACTGTAGTGTCGTCTCTGTTTTCTTAGATTGATTAGAAAGGGACGGCACTACAGTATTGCCACTTTTTAATTTCTAGTGTACTTACGTCACTGATTAGTGGCCGCTTTATAGTAACAAAAATAATTTCTTCCTTCACTCTTAGATATAGAAAAAAAAGGATTTATTTACAACTGTAATTTTCTTTGATTAAATCTTAGTTTTCTTCGGTTTCGCGACTGTCATTAAAATATAACAATTTAAACGGATTATATCGCTTATTTTCAAAACAAAAGTAGTTTATGTAGTTTTTGTTTCAACTTAATAAGGCAGTCTGGGAGTTTTCTTTCGGCGGTTCTTTCTCCTCAGCAGGCCTTTTAGTGAACCGCTGGTAGATATTGTTAAATAAAATATTTAATGCCCTTCTGGCACATGTGTAACTGTCTTTACACATTAGGCCCATCTGGCATGTATGTACACCTTTATTTTTAATTCATATTTGTAATACACATGTAGTTTGCACAAAAATTCCGTTTTTCTCAGTCAACCTTTGACAACGGTAACTGTGTTGTTGCCGAAAGAATATAACGCGATAAAATCAGTTTAAATTATTTTATTTGGATCTTAGTTTGTTGTAATAATTTATTTAAAACACTCACGGTTTTTTACACTCATACAGGTAACAAGGGAATTAAACAATCATAGCTTGATCAGATGACGTCAAAATCTCACCTGTCATTCCGGAGTGTCATACCATATTGTCTTATGCCATGTACTTTTCGATATTTCGATATGGTAGGCGCTTTTAGCCCGTATTCGCGTACTTACCCCACCTGCCCTTAATATAGTCACGAAGAAAGATTTTCCATAAAATAATCGTTCCAATCTAAAATCGATCAATAAAAAAAATCATAACAATAGTTTTTAAGATGTACGAACGCTTTGACCTGCTTACTAGGACTATTTCGTCGCTATTTAGAATTAAAAGGATACAGTGCAAAAGGCTTTACTAAATTAGTTAACTACTGAATAAAGTTGTTTATATAAATACAAAGGATAAATAAGAAGGCAACAATTTTACGCAATTCACTAAAGTGCAAGAGAATGAGTTCAAGAAATCGGCTAATATAGCATTTTAAACAGAAAAATGCAGAGGGCGATTTAAAAATAAAAGGGAAGTGAGAAGGCATTATTTCACGCTATCCATGTAGTGTAGCTCAGTGGTTGAGCTCCTCCGGTCAAGCAGAGGTCATGGGTTCGATCGCCACTTGCACTTCAGTGGATAGTGTAAAATTTTGGCTTCTTTCTCCTTTGTATTTATATACAGGGTGGAAAGACATGACGATCCTTCTCGCAAAGGGGGGTTAGTTTAAGTGATGGAGAATCGATTCGTAACTTTTGTTACGAACAATTAGTAAAAATATTAAAATTAATGAATGTTCTTCTTAGTGACAACCCTACTATTACTATGTTGTGTTGATAAAGGTCACTTACCCTTGTGTTATTGTTAAATATTACTGAACGTAATGAGGGTTGTCACTTGCAGTATTTTGCATTAAAAGTTAACTGCCTATAACTTCAAAACGCTTACGAATATGAGCCTAGTTTCTTTAGAGGAAATACAGTACTAAATCTAAACAATCCCCCTTTTGCGGAAAGGATCGCGCATTTCCACCCTGTATAAATAAGAAATGTGGTATCAGTATCACCAAAAAAAAAGGATTCAATGAGACATTGATTCTGTTCGAAGTTGTATTATTTCTCTAATTATGTTTAAACACTCACGGACAGTACAACTCATGGCACGTCTGTGGACGGAGACTTATCTTCACAAAACTGCCACTCTGTCTGCAGCAGAACATTTTCTCATAGTTTTTTTTTTATATAAAGGCAAATGCCTTGTGCCATTTTAGGGTAAAACGTTTACGTATGAGTATTATCTGTGCCCAGCATGCAATTGACAACATTTCATATTTCTAACAGGTGGAAATTAATAGTGATCGAGAGAGCTTTGCGTCGAGTACACCATAACAAAATATTTGAATTTATTTTTCTGTATGTAAAGAAATACGAAAATACAGAAAAAAATCCGAAATCTGCGACAATTATGCCCGTATAGAGTTGTAGTCTTCGACTTATCCGCGAAAAAAATAAGCTGTCAATACTTAATGCCAAGCTAAATGTCATTAGTTTTGTACGTTCAGAAAGAGTCATTTCATCTCATGTTTCATTTTTTTGATACGTCTTATCCACGGAAGTCATGCATTGGTTATAAACCAAAAAAACGGACACTGGCACAAGCTTCGAGCCGCCATAAGGATTATTAATAATACTTTCAGGAAACTTCAAAAACCTTTACAATTGTTTGTGTAAGACTATTTGTTTCTTAATAAAAGAAAAAAAAATGTTTTAATTAGACACCATACTAAAGTTACCTACTACCATTGTGTCATTGTTTTGGACTTACTCCATTTTAGAATGAGAGAGTAATTAGTAATCTCTGTACAATCAGATTTCAGATTTGTACCAACTTCTAGTATCTCGGTTTGGCCCTATGGTTGACTGGTAGAAAATGCCATTTTTTGGCATTAAGTCCGCCATTTGTACTGACTTTTGTTTTGTGTAATAAAGTTTAAATAAATAAATAATCTCGGGAAACATAAAAACAGTGACTACGTCCTCTTTCCAAGCGAAGACAGGCAATTGTAGTCTTAAATATACGAAATGTTGTCAATTTTCAAAATGTTCCTATGTCCGTGAATGTGTTGTACAATGTGGGTCCTGTAACATAAGCAAAAAATTAAAACATAGATTTTACTCGTTAAACTGAACAACATTCGTTCAGCAACTTTTAAAAAGAGTCCGTTTTCAAAATTTTATTATTTCAAACTAATTAAATAGTATTTTCAATGTATGTCGTCCAACGTTGACATTCCCTGAGCATTGACATAGCTGTCACTCTACTAATATCGGTCATTTCGCAATACATTGCTGCTTTGTCTAAACTTTATTCTACAAAGTGTCGTTTAATACACGTTATTTTCAGAAGTGGCTTAACAAATGTTGTTTAGTTTCAACTGTTTCAAGGGACGAATCTATGTTTTAATTTATTGCTCCTGTTACAAGGGCCCACCCTTTATTATAAAAAGAATTGCCTGTTGCTATTTTTAAAAGGTTAATAGAACCGCTATCAATAAGGAGTTATTAATTCAACTGTTGTGTTTGTTTTATCTATATACATATTAAAAGAACACTAGTTAAAAGTAGTGGTGGAAATGTGGCGTCATAACTTGCATTGATGGCCATATTGTATTTGAAAACATGACTTGAACTGCACCTTTTTGTTATAATTTATTTTTCATAATAAATGTGATTTTTCATATTTGTTTTGTTTGTTTGTATTTCTTTCCGTTCCGCCCTAGTCCGTCCATTCAGTTATTTTACTTAAATGACCATTATGTTACTAAAATGAGTTTTACTAAAAAAAAGGGTCTTTTTTGCAGACCATAACTTTCTTGCATAAACGGTAACTGACAACATTTTTTTTACCAGGCCCGTTTTTTATGTAATCAAAATCAAATGAAGAAAAGATATAAGCATGGGTGTGTAATGATCGATATAAAAATAAATGGTATAAGTATGTTGGATATAACAACATTTGATATAATTTCACAGGGTATAATCACTCATTTTATATAATAAACGTTTGGTATAATTTTAAAATATCTATTTTTATTTCGTATATTTATCATTTGGTAGAACACTTATTTCCTATAACCATCATATGGTATAATGTTCATTTGGTATACAAATCATATGAAATAAATATGAGGTGGTATATTTTGTATTTTTTCTGGGGGATGCAGTTCAACCTTTTTTTTTTACCCTAACCTAACCTACGTTTCTAATTGAATTTTTGGTTGAAGTTTTTTTTTTTAATGCGGGGGGCTCCCTATTAATGATTAAAAATTCCCTTTGAATAGTTCCTCATTGTAAAGAAGCGTAAGCGACAAGCAATTGGCCAGAGCGCTGAAAACTATTATTCGTTATGGTACATTACATACATAGGACGGTGAATTCGGCAATTTCCCAGATCGCTGGTGTTTAGATATATCCATAAATATGCGATCTGGGGCTTTAAGAATTACCGCCCGCGGTTTGTCTAAAGTTTTAGGTCTTGCCTTGGTCAGGAAGTGAGATTTTCTCCCCGCGGGCAGAAAATCCCACTTCGGCATAGTAAATATAGTTATGTAAATATAATTTTATAATAGTATAGTGTTACTGACCTACATATCAGATCATATCTTTGCAATGCGGTATTTAACGACAGCTCAAATCAGATACTCTTTATGTAATGTCAAAAACGATCTGTTAGTATGAAGTTTCTATGGATACTGGCTTGTGACGTCATCAAAATCAATATAGGTGATATGAGGCTAGAAAGCATGGAGTGGCCTTTCATAGGAGAATATTTAAAAAAATCGACCAACTGCGAGTCGGACTCGTGCACTGAGGGTTCCGTACAAACACTTCCCATTTTTAACTGGCCGGGTTAAGTTAAGTTTTCACCTGGTAGGTATACATGGTGTTTGTATTACTCTTGTCTATATTCTGTAATTCTGCACCGAGTACATATTTCTGTTCAACCCAGTGGTTGACTGGTAGCATCTGGTAGAGAATGCCTTTGGAATTAAGTTCGCCATTTGTGCTTTTTTTATTGTCCTATACAGTTTAAATATACACAATGCTAAATCAACATCTCTTTCTTTCTTATTTTCTTCATCACCCGATTTTCTCTTTTCCAGCAGCCGTGACTGAGTACCATATTGCCGTGTAAAGCCTGACCAGAAGTATATGAGGATGCGCCATATTGCGGAATTTCATTGGAACTAATTTCTTACACTGGCAATGATTTTATGATGGTTTGCCAATAATGTCAATGCCATTCGTGGTGGTTTCTTTAAAAGACAAATATTTAAAAATATTCATAGAAAATACCGAAAACTATTCACAGCCCTGAACGTAATATTATAAATAAAGTGTACCTACACGCGTTTACTACACAAAAAGCAGTCAGGAAAAGAGTGCATTCCATTAAATGATATTACGAGGTTAACCATAGGAACTGACAGATATTTAAACTAATGTCATTATAGTGTGGTTGCGATTGGTTGCCATATAAATCTTATAAATAGCGCCCTCTTGACAATCCTCATATATCTAGGCTTTATTTTACTACCTTACTTATGTTGGCCTCGCAATAGTTTCTTCTTTGCTAGCAATAAAGGAAACAAACGCGTACCTCTTTGACTTCAATACGGTATTTGATGACAGCTCAAATCAGCTACTCTTGACGAAATGTCAAAAACGATCTGTTAGTATGAAGCTTCTAGTATGATGATGATGGTTGATGATACAGGCATGTGACGTCATAAAAAGCAGTAGTCAAAACACGTCTTCTTTTTAGTTATCCAAAAGTTACTGATAGTTTATTTTGTACAAGAGCGAAAAAGGTACCGTAAAACTACCCAACTATAGTCCACTCCTTACAACTATGGTCCAATTTAATCCGAAAATTACTCGTTAATTATGACAATTATAACGAATAAACTCTAAGGTTACATAATTAAGCAAACTTAAATAAAAACGTATATTATTGATAGAATATGGATTTATAAAAATAAACTACTTTTGTTTTGGACCATAATTGGATGATTGGACTATAGTTGGGTAGTTTTACGGTACTCATTCATCATCAGAAATTTAAGAGCTTAGGTCTTGTCGGTGGAGCAACTTCCATGTTTCTCTATCTTCAACTTTCTTTTTGATGTCCACGCCGTCCACTTTCTCCTTGATTTGGTCTATATAAGATCTCCTAGGTCTTCCTCTCTTCCTTCATTCTTTACGGTACTCACATGTTTCAATTTCTTTGACTGTACTTACACTTATTTAAACTTACTATAAGGTGCCGTAAACTTCGCCCTCGTGGAAGGTAAGTCAGAACCAAGTTATTTGGTTCTTCGCAGTCAGCTAAAATTGTTGAGAGTGGAGTTGTTTAGGCGTTATTATGGACAAGAGACACATGCATAAAAAAACATAAAAAAGTGATTCTGTAATCTCCTGTTAAATTACCTGCTTACTTCACTTCTATCTATCAGCCACAGACATCCACTGCTGAACATAGGCCTCCCCCATGACTCGCCACAAAGTGCGATCCCGTACAGACCGCATCCATTGATTCCCCGCTACCCACACGAGATCATTACTTCACTTATCTTTTGGAAAATAATAATAACCATCGACAGATCGACACACAAAGCAAAAGGAAAAATAGTAATAGTATCCGATAGGTTGCTTGGGAGTTAGGGTGGCGAAATGGTTAACGCGCTGGACCGGTGATCCAGAGGTACCGGGTTCGATTCCCGGTCTCTTCCACCATTTTCATTATTCTTTAAGCTTTGATCTTTGCCAATGGTTTAATAATGACCAATTCCCCAGCAACTTGCTCTTCGATACGGTCTTGTGGGGTCTGAGGTGCCGTACTATAAGTACGCACCGATGCCAGTTCTCGAAAATGGTCGTGCCACGCTCTATAGGGATCGATCTACGAGATATCATCACGGACAGGACTATTGTAGCCAATAAGCCTGTTATCGTGTTGGTAGATCCATCCAAGCGCCAGGCAGTGCTCGTCGATATCACCATCCCGCATGACGAGAATCTCGTGAAAGCCGATAATACTAGGGTGATTCTTGAAGGGGTCAATTTACAGCGTCCAGAAGGATAAAGTACCCGCACAATTGAAATAATTGACCATAGTATTTTTTATATATTACATTAGTACCTAATCTAACTGGAGCACGATTTATTTTTTGTTTAAGTTAAGTATAATAAACTGTAAAAAAATATTAAACACATAAAACTTTATTCCCTTGGTGCGTCCATTCGCCATTTTTTGAACAAACTACCCCAAAAAGTACATGTTGTGAATTGAAATCAAGTATAGAATTGAATTAAATTATTAGAATATAAGTTATTAATTTAGAAGAAAAAATATGGATGCTGTGTGTATCGTAATTTAAAAAAAAAGCTATGTTAAAGGTTTGTCCAGAGCTAAGCTATGATTCCTCTGGTGCCTCATTCAACACGGCGCACATCCCTACTTAAACGTCATCTGACCAGTTGCAATGGCCGGGCTTGGCAAACGTCAGTAACGCTTCTAGATATGCGGGGAATGGTCGCGGCTAGTTGCTGGAATTCTTAGCTATGAAGGCTGATATATGATTCACTTGGCTTTGGTTCACTATGATTTTGATTCCCTTGAATTTTTATATAAAATTTTATATCTGCAATAGGTACATAGTGTTTAGTAAAAAGAAAACTAAAACATGCCTGCATGTGTTGACTTAATAGTTGTTCTTATAATAATTTTAGTTTCGGCAGAATCGACAAGAAACATACTTTTTTCTTATTCCTCTGGTTCTAATTTCGAACAAGGGAATCACATTTTTCTTGCGTTTTCATGAAAAGAAAATAAATTTCCCTTTAATTCGCGTTGCAGATGAGTGAATCATAGATTTAGAATTTTATTCCATTTAGGTACAGCAGGTCTCAAATCATTTTGAGCTGAATTTAAGAGAAGATGCTTATGCCCAGTAATTTTTATACAACGACGGTGGTTCGATTATTAAGAAAATTGCCAATTAATGCGAATAAAACACTGTGAATTTTTGTATCATTACACTTTGTAAAACTTTTTATTTATTTAAGAAAAACTGATCTGAATATTATTCCCCTGTAGGGTCGGGTTGCCAACAGTGGCTCGGTCGGGTACACTGACTCGCGGCTATATTTCCTAGATAGAGCAACAATATCTATCTGTCTCCTTCATTAGCCGAGAGCCTTCGACACCCAAACACGTACAAACCAGTTATTCGCCTGCTCCCGCGCAGTTTACATGTGTAGGAAAGTGTTTCGTGTGGCCGAGGGTGCAAAATTACATTTTAAGATAAGTTACACTTGTTTTTATGTAGAGAAATTTGAGCATTAAGACAAGTATTGTTATTTTGATGCAAAGTGACGTTATTATGCTAGGCAATGACATAGATTCACATGTCCTTCGGCAAGCCACGTGATAGTTATGCGCCGGTGAATTCAAAATGGCTGCGGCGTGGTCAGTGGCTCAAATTTAAGAAGTACACAGTGACTCGTGAGTCACTATGTACTTTCTTGAGCCACTGTGTACCTACTTATATTATTTCTATTGGATAATGTTATGTTATGCTACTGTTCAATGCCAACTAATTAATAAAATAAAAAAACATAAAAACAAAACTGTATTTTTTTTTATAAGAATAAACCTATATGCATGAAACACTTTTGCACTCGAGTGTAACCTATCCTAGTGTAAACCTACTTTTTTTTTGGTTATTGTTCTGGATTTTTGATCCTTTTAATGTATCTTGATAACTGTTATGTTATTTGCTTGGACTAAGAATAAAAATTAAACTCGTTTTTAATTTTTAGATCTCTAACGACAAAGAAACAAAGTCAGAAAAGAGGTTGATCTCAAATATCCTAAGAGATTTGATTTTATAATTTTTATGTGTCTGATATTGATAGATATGAGGCTTAGAGTATATTTCTACTCAAACAAATAAATGAAACTGAATGTAAATTATAGTTTTAGTTAAATATTATATACTTGAGCCACTGTATACTGTTAGAGTCTCTGTGTACTACAGGGGCGAGTCACAATAGCCCAGTACCCGTACACAGTGGCTCATTTCCCATTTTTTTTAAAACATTGTCTGACTACTTTATTGTTGCCTTGATTGAAAAACTGATAATTCTGGGAAAAAGTTTAATAACCAAAGCACGTTGAGTGTGAATTTCAGCCCGCTACCACGACTTTTTCTTCACAATTTGAGCGGTCGAAAAAATCCGAGCCACTGTTGGCGACCCGACCCTACTTTTTATTATGATTCCTTTGGCGTTTTTCTTATTCCCATGTCATCTTTTCTTATTCCCCTGGCGGCGAAAACATAAAGTGGTATATTTCTGTATTAAATTGACCACAAGTGGTGCCTATTTGATAAATCGGCGTAAAATTAAATACAATTTCATATTTTGTAGCAAATAGGTAAAAAAATATAAAAATAAAAATCGCCAAGGGAATCACATGAAGAATTCGATTCTCAAGAATGACCCACTACTACTAATAAATACTAAGGCACAATCTTAAACAAATCGACCTATTCCCAAACAACTAATACTATGGGTACTAGACGACGATATACATATAATACATATATACATAGATAACATCCATGACCCAGGAACAAATATTCGAGTTCATCACACAAATATTTGCCTTTACCGGGATTCTAACCCGGGACCGTTGGCTCAGTACGCAGCTACACTACAAACCGCGTCGTCAAAGACAAACTCATACCCTAGCTCCACACTACACGCGAAGTAGGCCGAAGTATGGGATTCCGCAGCGAAGTGCCTGTCCACACTAACTGTAGTATATAGACATTTATAGATATTGACGACGCGTTTGGCTCGGTTTGTAGACACCTGCCCACTGAGCCGGCGTTCCCGGGTTCCGATCCCGGCCAGGGCAAATATTTGTGTGATGAACTCGAATATTTGTGCTTGGGTCATGGTTTTTCTATGTATTTAAGTATATATTTATCTATATATTTAAGTACGTATATCGTCGTCTAGTACCCATAACACAAGCCTTCTTGAGCTTAATTTGGTACTAGATCGATTTGTGTGAGGTTGTCCTATATTTATTACAAAAAAAAAGATAATAAATGTACCCTCGAGCCGCCAGATACCGGTCATTACAGTGACAGACGTCACCGGTGGCGGACGCACTGCAGGTTTACTGAAAGCCCGATTAATGTGTTTATTCAAGTATCCCAATAGGAAACCCTAGTGAACACTACACTAACTATCCCCCCACCTTTGGTCTTCGCGAGTGTGGAGCCGAGTTAGCAATAGCGAATGGTGCTCAATCGTCCTGAAGGCAAGCCGGTGGGAATCAGATTTTATGGACGCAATGCTGACGACGCGTTTGGCGCAGCGTCACTGAGCAGTCCTGGGTTCGAATCCCAGCCAGGGCAAATATTTGTGTGATGAACTCCAATATGTGTGCTTGGGTCATGGATGTTATATGTGTTTAATTATATATTTTTCTATATAAATATGTATATCGACGTGTAGTACCCATAACACAAGCCTTCTTGAGCTTAATTTTTTTTTTTTTTTTTTATAACTGCACAACATAGTGGCTCCACTTCGCCTGATGGTAAGCAAAAAGGGGAGCCCAAGTCGCAATGGCAACTGACGAGGAACCAACGGTGCCAAGTCAGTTGACACTGCCATGCTGGCCCGAGAGATGCTTCTTCACGCTTCGTTTGAAGGGTCCCAAGTTATAAGAAGGAGGAAACACTCATGAGCCGGCAAGGAGTTCCATACTTTATAGAATTTGGGATTAGATTGATTTGCGTGAGTTATTATTTATTTATAAAAACGCCCCGGGTACGTACACTGTCGTTATCACTTTGACAAAACTTTAGTTAATTACCTGATTTTCAACGCCAACTGTTTTTACACCTTTTTAATAACCGTGGCACTTACAAGGTACTTAGTTGTGTTCTAAATAATTACTTTAATGCCAACATGCTACTAATTTCAACTGACACGGCTTTTTAATAGGTTTTAAGTCCATTATCGTTTCGTCTAGAAACAAGGAAAGGCGCGAAAATGCTGCCCATAACGATTTTATGTAAGTATCTAGATTATTTAATAATAGACATGTTGACTATTTTTTTTTGAGGATGTCAATCGATTCTATTTTTTATTGTGATCAAATGTCTATATGGGACTGACTACACTTAAACTGCTTTAAAAGTCAGAAATGACCGTCAAAGTTCAACATTCCTACGTAGCGCTATAAAACGCTCCATACAAAAGGCGTCCAGGCTAGTGACGTCTGACGTCACAGGCCGGTATAGGTACCAATAATTGTATGGAGAAATTAAGAAATTTGCCATTTTCACCGTGAAAAAGTCCTTTTAAGTACATGGTTGCCATACAATTATTATTTTGTAAAATTATGAGGATTCTGAAAACATTTTCAAAATTTCTTTTGGATAAAAAAATATATTATAAAATTTGCGTACCTTTGAAGTCACATATTTCCAAAAAATATTTAGTTTTCTGGATTTTTTCTTTTTTTCTGGATGTCTATTGTCAGGTATTTTAATCAAATAATGTATTAATTTACATTATTACATTCTAGTAATACAAATGTGATAATAAAATACCGATGTAATAAAATACTTTCTAAATAAAATTTTAAATAATAAACCGAGTGAAGCGTATCCGTGTTAGCTTGGCCCAGACTTCTTTCGTATGTCTGGATGTCCGGATGTGGCTACACTTTCCGGCTGTTATCGCCTCGAGGTCGCACTTCTCAACCGATTCTCATGAAATTTTGTGAGTAGGTTCGATACTTTTTGTCGATTCAGATTTTCGAAGTTTTTCAAGATATGGATGGGGTTGAAAACGTAAAAATAGAGTTACTTACTAAAACATACGTGACAGTAAAATACAAATGTATTAAAAGCACTTTTTAAATAAAAAAACATTAAAAATTCATAATAGACTTGGTAAGTTTTTTCGAAGACCAGGGCAAAACCACTATAGTGAAAATTGAAATTTCTTCTTTTACTAGTTGTACAGCATTATCACCTATAAACTACCGAATTTGAACTATTAACGATAGTGATAATAATAAATACTAATACTGCTGACAATAAAGCAGCTGAACTTTAACAGCTGTCATTTTCAAGGCGACCTTTTTCTAGTCATAATGCCAAAATTATGTATTCACTAAAGTTTAAACATACAAACCGCCAAACATAGAACTACATGGCGGCGCATCACGAGAAGCGGTGGCGAAAGAATCGACCTAACCATGACCACGACCACTCTGCCAAGAGTGCACGACTACGAAGAAGATTTGACAGATGTAGTAATTTATATTTTCGTTATTCAGAAATTATTTCTTAAAACAATGAATGAGAAAACACGTAATTGCTGATATTAGATTGACTGTTATTGATAAAAAGTGATATGTTGAAACCAAATTAAACTTAATCGCTCGCACTCATAAAAAAATGCGTCAGTTTACTCCGGCTAATTAAAAATCCGACTTTAGCTGGATTGCTCAAGGCATATTCGTATATCGCAGTTATTTTTTAACCGACTTCAAAAAAAGGAGGAGGTTCTCTATTCGAACAAATTTTTTTTTTTTTTGTATGTTTGTTACTCGATATCTCCGAGAACCGTGAACCGATTTTCAATTATTTTTTTTTAATCGAAAGGGTATAACTCCGAGTTGGTCCCGTTGGCACTAAGTCGGGATCTGATGATGGAATCTTGGAGAAATCCACGGAACTCTTCAAATGTTATAGGGACATGTACGGCGCTTTCGGTAATTTATTGATAAAGTCAAGAATTTACATTCAGTAAATAGGATTTGGTGTAAGGAAACTGATGCTGAACACCACAGATCTAGTTTTTTAGTTTTACTGAAGTCGGTTCTTTTTTTTGTTAAAAATTATAGTTAGGTATTTTTATTAAATACATAGGTATGAAACCGAAATAGGTTTTTATTTTCGATGTGTCGCGCAAGCGCTGTACAGTTACCTACTTAGCATCAAAAGTACCTGAAAATGTCACTACTGCCATGTGTCGATTGCAAACTAAAATTAGCAGCTACTTTCTTTTTGACTGTATCCCAAAAACGTCGTATGCGCCTTCAACGGCCATTTAGTTTGAAGATACACGTTTTGCTAACCCCTGTAATATTTACTAAATATTTTCTACATTTACAGTTTTCCTACCGAATATAATGACTGCAAATCTCCAGAATACATTCATGGAGCAGTTTCGGTCAACCCCGTCAAGATACACTGGAAATCTGCCATTCTACTACCAATACCCCACACCCTACCCGAAATTACCGGTAGCTATCCCAGACCGACCGTTTAGTGAAACATACCAAATTCACTGGCCAAAGAAAGGGGAATCTTACAAGTTATATCAAATTGACAAAGAACTAAAGAAAAATAATGCAACAAAAATTAAACTTCCATATTTTATGGATTTAGCATACGTTGCAAACCAAGCGGATTTTAATGATAATACCAAAGAGGAACATCATTTCGTAGATGATCCAAAACTATCATCATCTTCTGATGAATCGATACAGGAAGTCGACCAAGATTTGCTTTTGAATGACGAATCAAAACCGTCTTACACAGATGAAACTTACGAGGATATCCTACTGAATAAAAATAACTTATCAAAATTGTCAAACCCAAGCATACCGGTACCAGCATCTACCGAAATACCGGTAAACAATGAAGAGGTAACTGATAATATACCGAAACTGTATGACGAAAATTCACCGTTACCAACTGAAAAACCAAACCCCGAACAAGTAAACCAAGAGACATTCCTACTAAATACAAGTCCAACACCGTTTTATTACAAAATACCCTTACTAACCGAACAATCAATATACAATCCAATAAACGATGCTTTTTTGCCAAGTAACAAAGAAAAAACATTCAACTCCCAGTTACTTACAGAAATACCGGAAAATAAAAAAGTGTTCCATCATATCTCACAGTTCCCGATTGTTACCGAGAACCCTGCGCAAGACGATTTCTTCTCCTATGACAACCCCTCTGATTACAAGTCAGAATTACCGGTATTCTCTGACAAAACGGTAAAAGAATGGGACAACACGCGCAAAGATAGATTGATTAAGGTTAAATTGGTGTCGCTGATTTTATCGACAAAAAAAGATTTAGATAGACAAATAGAGAATATACGGCCTATCCACAACACTTTTAAATCTGGAACGATGTACAAGATTGGATATCTTATCAGTCTCATTAATAAGATGACTAGAAGATTAAGTAAATTGTATGCTTCTGTGCAGAGCAATATACATAGTTGGGATGCTATAAGGATGCTGGACACGTATGAAAAGGTACAGTATATTTAAAAAATAGCCAAGTGCTAGTCTGACTCGCGCACCGAGGGTTCCGTACAATCACTTTTCCCATCTTAAATGGCCGGGTTAAGTTAAGTTTGCACCTAGTATGTATGGCGCCGGATGAAGTACAAAGTTAACGCAACCACAATCACGTTTGTTTTTAGGGTTCCGTACCCAAAGGGTAAAAACGGGACCCTATTACTGAGACTTCGCCGTCCGTCCGTCCGTCCGTCCGTCCGTCTGTCACCAGGCTGTATCTCAACAACGGTGATAGCTAGACAGTTGAAATTTTCACAGATGATGTATTTCTATTGCCGCTATAACAACAAATACTAAAAATAAAATAAAATAAATATTTAAGGGGGGCTCCCATACAACAAACTTGTTATAGATTATATATATGTATAGGTACGGAACCCTTCATGCGCGAGTCGGGCTCGCACTTGCCCAATTTTTTTAAAACGCGATCATGTCCAGTTTTGTTATCAGCAGTGATCGCGGATTTCTCTGCCACAACGCGGTATTTCAAAGAAATATATTTTTTTATATCAATATAATCATGATTATCTCATCAAATCTCAATACAATAATTTTTTCGGCCAAGATAGCCGGATTACTATATAATTACCATGTCCATATAAAATAATATACACGAAATACCGCGTTGTGGCAGAGAAATCCCCGATCACTGGTTATCAGACTAATATTATAAAGGCGAAAGTTTGTCTGTCTGTGTGTTATCTTGTTACTTCTTCACGCTTAAACGGCAGAACCAATTTTGATAAATTTTGGTATGAAGGTAGCTGACACCCTGGATTAACACATAGGCTACTTTTTATCCCGAAAAATGTAGTGTTCCCATGGGATGAGTGGGTAACATCGCGCGGCGCAGCTAGTAAAGAAATATATTATTTAATTTATAGATTTATATAATTTACAGATCAAATCAGACACCGACCTTGTAGCCGACATGGTGAAACTGATGCGCGCATTCCTTAGAGCCAAACGCAAGTCCACAATAAAGCAGAAGGGAGCGAAGGAGCTTGCTGGAGAGCGACACAGACAGAACGATATGAGCATCAGCTGGTCGTATTATGACGACTCCCTGTCTTAAAGCCAATAACACGTCAACATTTTCATCATTATTTCATTCCTTATCCCTCTCCAGACGAAAAACTTGATTTCCTGTTTTGAACAATACGAAATTCATTTATATACCAATAAGTATTACATGCTTACACAAGTATATGACAGAGTCTGTAGTGAGAGTATTTTGCGTTGATTTTATCAGTGGACCTCGCACTAGATCGAGCCTTTATTGTGAGGGCCTTTGAACACAATTTGCATTTCATTGCTCTCTGTCTACAACTACATAAATCTAGAAAATAGGTTGATACTCTTTTTCAAGAATCAAACCGAATCGCAACGTGACTAGGGTTTCAATACCGGTAAGGTCAATACCGGAAACTCAGGTGTAGTACTTAATTACCAATTCTTGATTCCCCCCAATCACCGCCATCCTCGAGACCGCTTGTGGCCTGTGTGTGTGTGTTTGTTCCTGAGGGTCAAACTGAAGCGAGCTTAATCTAAAGGCAGCGAAAGAGCTTGGAGAGCGACACAGACAGACTGATATGGGCATCAGCTGGTTGTATTATGACGACTGTCTTAAAGCCAATAAAGTCAACATTTTCATCATTATTTCATTCCTTATCCCTTTCCAGACGAAGAAACGATGATTTTTTTTATTTTTGAACGCAAGTCCCCGTAAGATAGCTGTGAAAATAATTATTTCGGTAGCCGCAGCGAAGAAACTTGGAGACTTGGCTATCGTAAAGCCACACAATCCATATACCGTAGTTCAATCCATATACTTTGATCCGCGGAGAGTAGGAAGCTTGATTATGAATGCGCTTATAAAAATTCTTGGTTAGAGTAGGCAACCTCGACAGAAATACATTAGGTATGCTTTTAAAACTAGACGTATTCATGCTTAAAAACCGATGATCAATGTTGCCCCGTGGATCAAAGTAACCCCTGTCCACGGTACAATATAAACACGTATACAACATTTTCATAATTTCAATACCGGTAACTTCAGTAAGGTCAATACCGGTAACTAAGGTAGTATTCCTCAATCGTTCAAAAGGTTAGGGAGCACTCGGAATACTACGTTCACTTAAAGCATTGAAATAACATTGCTATATTAAATATATTTTATTACATATTAAAATATAACATACAATCACACTTCATATGAATTACAATTACATTATTATTAATCTCTATCAGCATCGTGTTAAGTTATTTCGGTTCTCAGATACAATATTCTTAAATAGGCATGGTACAATTTTTCGAAGACCATTTAAAAGAAATTAAATTGATTTATTTCGAGTACCTTTACTTCTTTTTTCGATAGGCCTTGCTGTGTAAGGTTTTTTTTTAACATGGTTTTTTCAAAATGTATTTTTTTTATTTATTGAACATTAACAGTTCTCTACAGTGTTGGCTGAAGGGACGTTTGCCTTCGTAACCCAATTTCCCAAAAAATATATTGTCTATGGTAGGCACTTGTCAATGTCCATCCGTTGAAATTTTGACATATGTCAGTGTCTAACCGTTAAAATATTGACGTTGACAAGTCCCAACCATGAACTAGTTTTTTTAAATCAGGTTTGTAATAAATTAAAATCGTTTATTTATCTACATTATTATTAATTTCATTTTATATACAAATAATTATTTAACCTAAATAAATACTAAGTACTATTATATAGATTAAATTGAAGAAATGTTTACAAAACTATACGACTTAAGGGGCTTCGGGCCATGTTTTGCTGCAATTTGTGGCACGGCCATTATTTGCATCTTGCTCTACCGTAGGGTGTCAGAGAAGGACGGCAATAGTAGCCGGCCACAAATTGCAGTAAAATATGGCCCGTTTAGGAGCCCCTTTAATTTTTCAAAAATCTAACTTTACAGCTCACCACAACAGTACAGATGTTTATACCCAGCGCGGCGAACGATGAGTCCTATGACACCTGTCATCTCAGTACATATTAACCTATTGACCGCCAAGCGGTCTAGCAATTTACCGTGCCACTGACGCCAGAGTAAAAAAAAAAAGATGTGCCCCAAAATCAACAGGGATTGAAAAATACTTGTAGCGGTTAGAATTACAAAGTTTTTGATCATTGAAATTTGGACGGCTGTGGCCGACGTGGCGTCAGGGGCACGATTTATTGTTGACGGCCACAGCCGACTGTGGCGGTCAAAAGGTTAAAGCCTGACCAGAAATATATTGAGGTTTGTCAAGAGGGCGCTATTTATAAGATTTATATGGCAACAATTTTTCAACCAATCGCAACCGCACTATACTGACATTAGTTTAAATACCTGTCAGTTCCTATGGTAGACTCGTAATGTCATTTAATGGAATGCACTCTTTTCCTGACTGTTTTTTGTGTAGTAAACACTTGCACAATTTATTTATAATATTACGTTCACGACTGTGAATGGTTTTCGGCATTTTCTTTGGATATTTTTAAATATTTGTTTTTAAAGAAACCACCACGAATGACATTGACACTGTTGACAACCATCATAAAATCATTGCCAGTAAGAAATTAGTTCCATTAAAATTCCGCAATATGGCGCGGCCTCATATATTTCTGGTCAGGCTTTATAACCTATAATCTAATTCTAATTTTAAAATATGGCTTCCATTAAAGTTAATGATGATTTCGCCAATTTCGAGTTTACTCGTAGAGCATGCCGTTGTTCGGTGAGGTTTTGCTTTTTGTAAAGTGATAGCGACTTACAAAAAACCACACGGACTATCGGGCCTTGACCCAGGAAGGGCTATGAACGCTTCAAGTTGAATTCTTCATTAGCTATTCACTCATACGTTAGATCACTGCACAATACGCTATCAATACTACACATTGAATAACAAAAATGAATAAATAACGAACAACAAAACTTAAACGCATGCGGCCATCTTGAGTCACGAACCGGAAGCCAACCTATAATCTGAAAAAATCTACTGAGATAACAGGTGTTATAGGACTCATCGTTCGCCGCGCGGGGTATAGAAACGAAAAACGTGGATAGTTTTGTAAATATCTCTTAAATATTGGCAATAATAAGGCCAGTTTGTGACATTACAACTATACCCATAGAATTGGGTCTAAGTATAGCCAACTTACCGACACCTCTAGCACAATTGTGACATGAGACTTTCTCGCGCGAGATATATCACCTGTCTCTATCTTCACAGTACTGTGAGAAAGTGACGGGCGATGCTGTCGCGCGACTAGATCGAAGCCAAGTTGTGTTAAACGTGCAGTTTCTCATATATACATTATCATAATTGTCCGAGTGAACGGAGCGAATCCGTTTCGATGTCCGTCCGTACCCGTATTTCCGCCATTTTGAACAAAAAACCCAACAAAAAATATAATTGTTAGACATTCGAACATACAATTATCTGGACATTCGAAAGGAATATTGGCCAAGCTGAAGCAGCGACGCTTTGCTCGCTCGAAGAAACACGAAAAGACTACTGTTTACAATGAAGCGAAAAACAGAATTTATTTGAAGTCTGAATCTTGACGGTAGATGGCGCTACGATGACTAAGGCATGCAAGAATCTGGTTGAAAAATTCAATGGCCCTCGCATCGGGTTCGGTGGTCCAATAGGTAGGACGCTCGTGTTGGCCCGGAAAGCCGTCGGAGACGCACGTTCGAACCCTGCCTGAACCAATTTTTTGCTTCATTGTAAACATTTGGTTTACGCTAACAGATGCTTCAATAAAAAATAATAGTAAGGACTACTGATTGTACTTGTGTCGAATTTTCAATGCTATATCTTGAGATTATAGTACATAGGTTTGTCGTCCATCATCGCGTTGATGTCGGCTAGCTTCGGGTCGCAGGACGGCCAGAGAGGCTGCACTATGTCCATCTCGCTCGCACCCGTCGCCACCGACATTTGGGGGTGTTGCATGCTCTGAAACAAATTGGTATTATGAATTTACTAGCTGTGCCCCGCGGTGTTACCCGCTCATCCCACGGGAACACTAAATTTATTCGGGATGAAAAGTATCCTATGTCCTTCCCCGGGACTGAAACTATCTATATACCAAATTTCATCTAAATCGGTTCAGCGGTTTAAGCGTGAAGAGGTAACAGACAGACAGACAGACACACTTTCGCATTTATAATATTAGTATGGATGAAACAATTCTGCCGTCCTACGTTCAAAGGTCGTATCTTTGTATGGGTTTCATAGTAAGATACGGCTTTTAATTTTTTTTTATGTAGTTACACACCACATTTTTTGATATTAAACCACTCTTCCACCACCGTTCTCTGAATACGATTGTGCTTCATACATGTGGAAGCATATTGCGAGCACTAACATCAGGCAGTTCTTTCGCCACTGAGTAGGCAGCCATTAGCTAGAACTGGAAATGCACCCGCCAACCTGACGTCAGAATGGCGAGCGCCATTAATTTGTTAAATATCTCCGGAGTTTAAAGAGCACATTGCTCCAACTTTGGCGCACATTTAGCACATTGCTAGCACTAACTCCTGACGTATACCGCAGCTCCATTTGTTGATGTACAGTCGAGTTCATTTACATCTACACACGAGAACAAAAATATCTGAACACGACTTTATGCTCTTGACAATAAGGTCGTGTTCAGATATTTTTGTTCTCGTAAGTGTGTAGATGTAAATGAACTCGACTGTACAACCGCCATGATGCTCACTGATTCTGGATAGGATGAACCAAAACCGTCAAGTTGTGAAAGATTTTTTTTTCTGCCCCTCGCCCGCTTGGGCCAGGGCTTCTTGAGATGCACGTAAGTGATGTGCGCGCGCTTCTCGCTCGCGTGCTTGAAGCACTTGAATGTGTACACACCTGTCTGGTGTCCGGACGGCGCTTGCCCCTCGCCCGCTTGGGCCAGGGCTTCTTGAGATGCACGTAAGTGATGTGCGCGCGCTTCTCGCTCGCGTGCTTGAAGCACTTGAATGTGTACACACCTGTCTGGTGTCCGGACGGCGCTTGCCCCTCGCCCGCTTGGGCCAGGGCTTCTTGAGATGCACGTAAGTGATGTGCGCGCGCTTCTCGCTCGCGTGCTTGAAGCACTTGAATGTGTACACACCTGTCTGGTGTCCGGACGGCGCTTGCCCCTCGCCCGCTTGGGCCAGGGCTTCTTGAGATGCACGTAAGTGATGTGCGCGCGCTTCTCGCTCGCGTGCTTGAAGCACTTGAATGTGTACACACCTGTCTGGTGTCCGGACGGCGCTTGCCCCTCGCCCGCTTGGGCCAGGGCTTCTTGAGATGCACGTAAGTGATGTGCGCGCGCTTCTCGCTCGCGTGCTTGAAGCACTTGAATGTGTACACACCTGTCTGGTGTCCGGACGGCGCTTGCCCCTCGCCCGCTTGGGCCAGGACTTCTTGAGATGCACGTAAGTGATGTGCGCGCGCTTCTCGCTCGCGTGCTTGAAGCACTTGAATGTGTACACACCTGTCTGGTGTCCGGACGGCGCTTGCCCCTCGCCCGCTTGGGCCAGGGCTTCTTGAGATGCACGTAAGTGATGTGCGCGCGCTTCTCGCTCGCGTGCTTGAAGCACTTGAATGTGTACACACCTGTCTGGTGTCCGGACGGCGCTTGCCCCTCGCCCGCTTGGGCCAGGGCTTCTTGAGATGCACGTAAGTGATGTGCGCGCGCTTCTCGCTCGCGTGCTTGAAGCACTTGAATGTGTACACACCTGTCTGGTGTCCGGACGGCGCTTGCCCCTCGCCCGCTTGGGCCAGGGCTTCTTGAGATGCACGTAAGTGATGTGCGCGCGCTTCTCGCTCGCGTGCTTGAAGCACTTGCCGCACATCTCGCATTTGAACGGCTTCAACCCGGTGTGGATCTGTGAAATAGTACAGTGTGTCATAAGGGTGGCAAGAAGGGGAGTACTAACGAAGGTCTTTTAATGGCCCGAGTTGATAATATAACACCCTTTCAGGTCGTCGGCATAGAGCAGACATTTTATAACTATAAGGTTTAACACTTTAACACACACATTTTATAACATTTTATTAACTATAGTTGACGTTTATTTTTTAAATTGTTTTAACTAACGTTCACGCTCGAAATACAAAACAGATAGGTACAGTAATCAATCTACATACAAGCGCGCTCGAGCAAACGCACACATAGACATTGCTCACGGACACGATATTTCGGACCAGTTCAGACCAGTGCTAGCGCGAGTGCCTTCCGCTTGACGTGTTTTGTGCTCGAAACGTCGAGGTCATTAAATAAATGTTGACTCACAAACATGTGCCGCTGGCGGTTGCTGTGCGTGGTGAACTGTTTGCCGCACAGCGTGCATACGTATGTAGCGCGCTGGGAGCTGTGCACGCGTCTGTAATCACATATTACATTTAACCTATTGACCGCCAAGCGGTCTAGCAATTTACCGTGCCACTGACGCCAGAGTAAAAAAAAAAAGATGTGCCCCAAAATCAACAGGGATTGAAAAATACTTGTAGCGGTTAGAATTACAAAGTTTTTGATCAATGACATTTGGACGGCTGTGGCCGACGTGGCGTCAGGGGCACGACTTTTTGTTGACGGGCACAGCCGATTGTGGCGGTCAAAAGGTTAAAACCCACCTTATACACTTGAGTCCATAGTGCCTATTTTATTTCATGTTAATTATATTTTAGCTTTACTTTCTGTCACTACTAGTTATAGTCATTAAGTTTTAACTCTGTACGCATTTGAACGTGTCTAACTTTCCTTGATACCCTACTGGGTCCTGTAACACAGGGAATCCTAGCTCAGGACCCAAAGGTATAAATCATTATGTTGTGTTGTTTAGTTAAATATTTTTTGTCATTTTATCATTTTTAATTTTCACTTACTTACTACGCTGGCTCGGTGACAGAAAGAGGGTCTTGGCCTCTGACACGAGAGAACGCCACTTTTCCCATTTCTGCGCCACTTCACGCCACTCACAAATATTAATGACAACATGGTTTGAATTAGATGTTATGTTACATGGCGTGGTTCGAAGACGCAGTTGGCGCAGTTTATATAATACCTGCCTACTGAGCCGGCTCGAATCCAGGGCATTTACCATGACCCAAGCACAAATATTTGAGTTCATCACACAAATATTTATTTGTATGAATCGAATATTTGTCCTTGGGTCGTGGTTTTTCTATTAAGTATATATTTATCAATATAAGTATGTATTTCGTCTTAAAGTACCCATAACACAAGCATTGAGCCTAATTTGGGACTAGATCGATTTGTGTGAGGTTGTCCGATATTTATTTATTTAACATTGTTTGAGTAGTTTACATGGGCCCTGTCAGGTCAGGGCATAGGAATATCTTAGAATAGTCTTCAATAATAAATAAATCAAAATACTCATCGAATTCATCTATATTAGATTTGTATTAAAATGTATGCCTTCTTTTTAGTTATTGGTTAATTAAAAATAGTATAATATCCAAAATATAGTGGTAGGTAGTTTATTTATTTCCGTGTATTTTTTAATGTATTTAACTCTTTAGTGATTTCAATGATACAATTTATTTTGATTACAGTCAAATGCCGTTTTTACCGCCTTAGGTACGTAATGTATTACCTGTGGGCCACGAGCCGCTGTTTCATGCGGAAGGATTTCCCGCACGCGTCACACTTGAACGGCCTCTCTCCTGTGTGCGTCCATGTGTGGTCCTTCAGGAGGGCGTAGCTCTGAAACAACATCACTTTTAACCCTTAAATGCATGGGTGAATCAACTTTTAAGTGCATCTTGTTGCTATGGTTACGCAAAATTTGTCCCTCGGATAACCTAAACATTTTCTATGAAACAGTATGAAGATGTCACTTGGACAACGGGGACAGAGTAAAAAACACAAAAAGGTTGACGTCCACTGCTGGACAAGGGCCTCCCCCAGAGTTCTCCACGACGAGCGATCTTGCGCCGCTCTCATCCAATTTCTACCCGCGACTTTAACCAGGTCGTC
This sequence comes from Apotomis betuletana, assembly GCA_932273695.1. Lineage (NCBI taxonomy): Eukaryota > Metazoa > Arthropoda > Insecta > Lepidoptera > Tortricidae > Apotomis > Apotomis betuletana. The sequence goes on from OW026322.1 coordinate 8,570,439, forward strand.
GGTTCACCTTGTTGGAGGCCTTCCAACGCTGCGTCTTCCGGTCCGCGGTCGCCACTCAAGAACCTTTCTGCCCCAGCGGCCATCGATTCTACGAGCAATGTGCCCCGCCCACTGCCACTTAAGTTTGGCGATTGTCTGAGCTATATCTACAACCTTGGTTCTCTTGCGTAGGTATCTCAACATTTCGAATTCGATCCCGCAAGGAAATACCGAGCATAGCTCGCTCCATTGCCCTTTGAATAACTGTGAGCCTTCTTATGAGGCCCATTGTAAGTATCAAACGTCACAGTTTGGCGAGTTATAATGTAATGTATATTGTATATTTTTTTTGGTATATAATTTTATTTTTTATTTTATTTATTTATTTTATTTATTTGGAACATCAACAGCATTACAGAACATATACCTACAACAATGCTTATAGCTAGAACATAAAGCCAATAACAGATTGACAGATATGCAGTTAACGAGGCCTTGAAAAGGTAACGATATCAGATTTTAATCGGTATAAAAAAAAAAAAAAAGTAATGATTACAATTAGACTAATTATATCTCTGAAATGACGTAATTACCAATGAATCCACGTCAGTTTGAGGTTTCGGGACAATCTTGACATAGACCGGGAGATAGTGACAGAATTTTCTTGGTCATTTGTAACAGTATGGCGGTTCTTCAGGGGTCTTAGTACGCAATGACAAAAAGAAAAATGATGGTCATAGCGCTGGTACCGGCGGCCCAATCGCGTGGGCGTTAGTTGAACTCGTCGGATAAATTACGAGTGTCAAACGATTTGTACCACAAAAATTTTAGTATTTTCCGATAGCCCATAAAAAACATGTAGGCGGTAGTGTCATGCCATACTTCTCCGGTGTGACTTACAGCCCGCCATACCGACGCGAATGCGTTAATTAAAAATAAAAAAATTCAACCATTTGTACCAGGCTAATTTTTGCACAGTTAATTATCGCCGTGCAGCCATTTACGAAAATCACCATGCCATACTTTTCCGACGGTTCTAAATGGCCGCCATACCGCCGAAAATCAGCAATTTTTTTTTTTTCGCCAAACGATTTGTAACAGTATTGCATTTGGAAAAGTATTTGATAAAATGTGACCGTTATCATATTTGCCATACTTCTAGTAGGGGGAAAAAGTGCTGCCATACTTGAAAAACTTATTTATTCGACACGTTTCAAAAATACGACTAAACAATACGTAAAATATTTTTTTCACCTCACCAGCTCAAACATGGCGATTTTGCTGTCAGATAACAGTGAACAAAATGCGATTTTGTTTCGAGCGTGAGTAGAAAGTAGCTTTTTAATTTTTTCAATATCTGACCACGAATTGTCATTATTCAGCCAAAGGTTAATTATAAAATTCTAATCATTTGAATCTCGATGCACTCTGTTTCTTTCATATGTATATAAAAGAGAGGGATAGAAACTTATCAATTTGAAATTCGATTTTCTAATCCGACCTCGATTGAGAACAGTTCGGATACGCGTTATACCAAAAAATTCATTAAAAACACCCGAAAAAGTTTTAATTGCAACTCATTTTTTTTCTTTATTATATTTTTATTTAACGACCGAATATTAAAACTATTGTGCCTTTTATATAAAACAATAGATCATTGCTCAAACAAGATAAGATTTTTCAACTTATTGTAAATATAATTATAATTTATAATTTCACCATTTATCATAGATGCATATTCGAAACGTACCTCAAAAAATATCGAGTTCATATTGTAATTTGTTATTTTCTTTTGCATTTATTTTGTTTGGTGTTTTAGGAATAAAAATGTTAATCAATTTATGAACAAAATCTCGTAATATAATATGTATTTATAAATAAACACGTCATGTATCTGCTAAATCTTCCAATTTGATAAAATAATGACAATAACCGTGTTGGTAGATTATAATTTCAATGAAATTATATTGTTAATCCTTTTTAAGCAGCACTTATCTATTTTCTGATTAATAATATTATTGAAATCAGCAACAAAGACTATAAACATACGTTGGAAGAAAAAGCACAAAATAAATAAATAAATAAATAAATAAATAAATATTAAGGGACAATCTTACACAAATCGACCTAGTCCCAAACTAAGCAAAGCTTGTATTATGGGTACTAGACGACGATATACATAATATATAAATACATACATAGATAACATCCAATAATGTCGAAATATAACAAATGTCGAATATGTTCTCGCTGATGAGGTGAAAAGTTGTGTGTGCTACACGAGAGCAAAGTTTTTTGCATCTCGTGCTGTTGAGTCCCTCGCTACACTCAGGATTCTAACATAGAATCACTCGCTACGCTCGTGATTCAAACGTAGAATCCTTCGCTTGCTCGGGACTCAAAATCAGCACTCGTAACAAAAAACAACTTTGCTCTCTTGTTGCACAAATAACTATTTACAGCATGGGATCATTATATTCTGTTTGTTTGGATACAATTCTACCTACAAAAAATTATTCCGGATTGTAACCATGGGGCGGACGACTGTGAGACTTGAGCCAAGACGTAAACCAAAAAAAAAAAAAATTGACGGTTTGTACCAGTATGGCATTTGGATTTTTGGAAATTATATGATGCAATGGCACCATTATTATATTTGCCATACTTCTAATAGAGGGAAAAAGGGGCAACATACTTGAAAAACTTGATTTTACAGCGGGTTTTCAAGGTGCAAGACATAAAATCATTTGTTACAGTATGGCATCATTGTATTTGGTTCGTTTGGATGAAATTCTACCTAAAAATAATTATCCCATACTGTAACCATGGGGCGGAAGATTGTCACACTCGAGCAAGATTTAAATTAATAAAAAAATTGGACCAAATTGTTACAGTATGGCATTTCAAATTTTCGAAACTTGAAAAAAAAGTATGGTTTGGGAAAATTACACCGTACATGTGAAAAAAAATTATATGCAATATCAATATTAATGCAGTTTATTCCGAAAGATTTACAGACTTTCGAGGTCATCTAAGCCGAAATCCCCGGCATGCTCCAACTCGTTTTCGTCGTCCTCGTCGCTGCTTACTGCATCAGTATCTACAAATCATTTGATTTTTTCACACAAGCGCAATACACAATCGCAAATCGTTAACATAAAATTAATTTCTTAAATATTTACCTTCGCCGCCTTCATCTTTCTCTTATTCATCTTTTTCCTCTTCATCTTGCATGCAACATGGGCACACTATAACGGTCGACTTATTCTAATACATAGAACTCCAATTATTGCTATGTAGTTGTGGGTCGTCTGACAAGCAGCTGCCGTAATACCTGCGTTGCCAGACATTGTGTCTCACAACACGATGAGCCGAGATCTCTCGAGAAATCGTTCGAGCGATGGTAGCCGTTCAATATTATACGATATAAACATCTGACTATAATTCAAGATTGCCGCCACCTAGATCTTTGAAATTTTGTATTTATATTCGTTGAACCTCAAACTTACAGGAAAAATTTGTGCCATACTGTTACAAATCGTTCAAAATACGAATAAAATCTTACAATTAAAAAAAATATTATACACATTCGCCACCTCCCACAGGTATGGCATTATCACACTTCTATTTATCATCATTCAGGAGCTGTTGAAAAAAAAATTTAGGGTGGTACAAATAGTATGGCGAAAAAAAAAATTTGCTGATTTTCGGTGGTATGGCGGCCATTTAGACCCGTCGGAAAAGTATGGCATGGTGATTTTCGTAAATGGCTGCACGACGATAATTAACTGTGCAAAAATTAGCCTGGTACAAATGGTTGAATTTTTTTATTTTTTATTAACGCATTCGCGTCGGTATGGCGGGCTGTAAGTCACACCGGAGAAGTATGGCATGACACTACCGCCTACATGTTTTTTATGGGCTATCGGAAAATACTAAAATTTTTGTGATACAAATCGTTTGACACTCGTAATTTATCCGACGAGTTCGGCTAACGCCCACGCGATCGGGCCGCCGGTACCAGCGCTATGACCATCATTTTTCTTTTTGTCATTGCGTACTAAGACCCCTGAAGAACCGCCATACTGTTACAAATGACCAAGAAAATTCTGTCACTATCTCCCGGTCTAACAGTCTTTATCGACAATATTCAGGATTTTGACATGTGTCATTTCAGTAACGTGTAATCGAACCCGGTAGCTCTGGATTACCGGTCCAGCGTGTTAACCACTTCGCTACCCTAACTCCCAAGCAACCTATCGAACTTTTCCTTATGCTTTGTGTGTCGATCTTTGCATTGTTTATCTGAAAGGCCTTACACCTTAGCGACCTCTTTGTGAATACGTTAATATTCATCATCATTTCAATTTTTCTTTAAGCTTAGTATCAATGGTTTAACCCCTCGTATGCGGCGTCAAAAATTTGGTAATCAAATTGAAATTAACTGACATTTAACATAAGGTTCAAATGTCCCGCACGGATCCGTGTCTAAGCATACGAGGGGTTAAATTAAATATTTTCAAAACTAGTCCATATATGGGTGAAGACCAAAATGTTTGCAACGTTAACTCACCCTTAACTCACTCAATAATAACTCAATAATATTAGTGTCAAAGTCTCCATTGTGCGACGACAGTTAACCTTTCAATAACGTACCTTAATGTTCTATTTTAAGGTTCCTTATGGTATCGTTATTTTTTGTCGCACAACGGAACTTTCTCAATTGTTTTTAATGCCTCGCTAACTACGACTTAATTTCATCCAACTTTTTGGTCCTGACCCATATAATCAAATAAAAATAAAAGGTTTGGGTTGTGTGATAACAAAGTAACGATATTAGTTTAAACTTAACGCTATTTGAAAATTTAAAATGATGTGAATTGTGACTAACCTGGAACATCCGTCCACACACTTCGCACATGCAAGGCGACTTCATGGAGGGGTAGTTGGTTCGGTTCTTGTCCGGGTGCATCCTGCGGAAGTGGCCGTGGTACGCCCGCGAATCCTCCAGTTGCATTCCGCACTAGAAACGAAATCCATTTTAAAGCCTAAAAACTTTTTAGTCCACGTCATATTGCGGATTTTAGTGGTACTGATTTATTTTAAAAATGATTGGTAACTGACGTGGAAAGTCAGTGAATGTCACTGATATAAACAAAGGGGAAACAGGACTAAGTATTCCGTAAATTTCAAGTATTTTTCTACGTTTTCAACACCCGTAATACGCTCTTTAAAAAAAAACGAAAAACTGAATCGACAAAAAATCTTTATACCTACTTATCGAACATACTCACAAAATTTCATTATAATCAGCCGAGGAATGTGGTATGTAAAGCCTGACCAGAAATATATGAGGATTGTCAAGAGCGCTATTTACAAGATTTATATGGCAACAATTTTGGATTGCAATCGCACTATAATGACATTAGTTTACATACCTGTCAGTTTGTATGGTTAACCTCGTAATATCATTTAATGGAATGCACTCTTTTTCTGACTGTTTTTCATGTAGCAAATACGTGTACACTTTATTTATAATGTTACGTTCACGACTGTGAATGGTTTTCGCCATTTTCTTTGGATATTTTTATAAATTTGTCTTTTAAAGAAAACAACACAAATGACATTGACATTGTTGACAAACCATCATAAAATCATTGCCAGCGTAAGAAATTTGTTCCATTGAAATTCCGCAAAATGGCGCATCCTCATATATTTCTGGTGAGGCTTTACGTGAGTTTAAAACGTTTTTATAATTATTAAAGATGTCTCACGATAGTTTTAATAATACTACTATGCGCCATTAATACAAAGATCAAAACTTAAAGAAAAAAGGAACTACCTAGTGGAAGAGACCAAATAAAACAATGCAAAGATCGACACACAAAGCATAGGGAAAAATTCATCAGGTCTACCTGGATCTAGGGTAGCGAAGTGGTTAACGCGCTGGACCGGTAGTCCAAAGGTACCGGGTTCGATTCCCGGTCTCTTTCACCAGGTAGTTCCTTTTTCAATTTTTCTTTAAGCTTCGATCTTTGTATAAAATAAAAATTGTGGACCCACATAAAAAAATGAGACATTACATGTTTATAAATGTATAATAGGGGAGAGTAACCTATATTGAACCGGCGCTTAAATTGGACCACTTCTGTATTTCTACCAAATAACACAATTTATTACAAAAAATGAAGCGACGACAGTCCACCAAATTGGTGGAATGATGATTATGGCGCTGTCGTCGCTTCATTTTTTGTTGCCAGTGTATAAATTGTGTTATTTGGTAGAAATACAGAAGTGGTCCAATTTAACCTTTTGACCGCCATAGTCGCCTGTGGCCGTCAACAAAAAATCGTGCCCCTGACGCCACGTCGGCCACAGCCGTCCAAATTTCAATGATCAAAAACTTTGTAATTCTAACCGCTACAAGTATTTTTCAATCCCTGTTGATTTTGGGGCACATCTTTTTTTTTTTACTCTGGCGTCAGTGGCACGGTAAATTGCTAGCGGTCTATAGGTTAAGCGCCGGTTCAATATAGGTTACTCTCCCCTATTACTATGCGCTCGCGTCGCTCGCTCAACGCTACCTGTTCGCACGGTATTGGTCCCTCGACGCGGCGCAGGCCGCGCCGCCGCTCGCTCGAAGTACTCCGCGACCGCTTCCGCTCGCGCGACCTCGCCGCCTCCCGCGGTTTTCGGGGCTTCGACTTGTTCGGTTCCTTATCGTCTCTGTACGGATTATGAGACAATAGACATGTTGACTCATGTTGAATTCTACAGCGTACTGTAGTTATATGAATGAAATTAATTTAGCTAAATATACCCACGAAACAAAGAAAAAAAATCCAGAAAAATAAATCTTTTTGGAAATATGTGACTTCAAAGGTACGCAAATATTATGATATTTTTTTTAATCCAAAAGAAATGTTTTCAGAATCCTCATAATTTTACAAAACAATAAAATTTGTATGACAACGCACTTTTTCACGGTGAAAATAGCAAATTTCTTAATTTCTCCATACAATTATTGGTACCTATACCGGCCTGTGACGTCACTAGCCTGGACGCCAATTGTATGGAGCGTTTTTAGCGCTACGTAGGAATGTTGAACTTTGACGGTCATTTCTGACTTTTAGAGCAGTTTAAGTGTAGTCAGACCCATATAGACATTTGATCACAATAAAAAATAGAATTGATTGACATCCTCAAAAAAAATTAGTCAACATGTCTATTTTAAAAAGGGATACTTGTGTCAGAATCATTAGAAAGAGAGGGGACAATTTAGAAAAGCTGTTGGTGACAAGGCAAGGTGTGCGGAAGACAGCCCAGTGGAAGAAGTCCAACACACTGGTCAAACCACATACGTTCTACCCTCAAGACCTCTATTTACGATGCCATTCACGCAGCCCAGGTTAGAGTAAGCTGGCGCAAAATAGTTCACGAAAAAATATTCAGAGAGGCTACGACCCTCGTCATTGAGGATATCGACTAAAGGAAGAAGGAAGAGGATTCAAAAGAGGAACTCTTTTCCCGCACACGTGTTTCCTTCTTATAACACGGTGCCCTTCAAACGAAGCGTGAAGAAGGATCTCTCTGGCCAGCATGGCAGTCAACTGACAAGGCACCGATGGTTGCTTGTCAGTTGCCATTGCGACTTGGGCTCCTATTTGTTTACCATCAGACGATATGGAGCCACTATGTTATGCCAATATAGACAAAAAGAACAGAAAGAAAGAAAAATTGGGCAAGTGCGAGCCCGACTCGCGCATGAACGGTTCCGTACCTATACATATATATAATCTATAACAAGTTTGTTGTATGGGAGCCCCCCTTAAATATTTATTTTATTTTATTTTTAGTATTTGTTGTTATAGCGGCAATAGAAATACATCATCTGTGAAAATTTCAACTGTCTAGCTATCACCGTTGTTGAGATACAGCCTGGTGACAGACGGACGGACGGACGGACGGACGGACGGCGAAGTCTCAGTAATAGGGTCCCGTTTTTACCCTTTGGGTACGGAACCCTAAAAACAATATTTAATTGCTTTTTATTTTGTTAAAACAGTAATATTTGCTTGCGTAAACTAAATGTTCACAGTGAAGCGAAAAACTGTAAAAAGAAGGTAATGGTTGAAATATTTCGTTTAATCAGTTACGAATAGTTGCGAATAGTCAGTGGAATAGGGTAGGTATACAGTTTTAAGAAGACAATTAATTAATTTTTGTCCGATAATCCTTGCTATAAGGATCTATAACTGAAACTCTTTTTTTTTTTTAATTTTAGTCATCACAATTTGCTTTCTTTCTGGATGAAGGGCACTGCCCCTTTAAAACACAATTTAAAAAAGAATATTGATGGTCGGCACTTGTCAATATCAAACCGTCGCAGTTTTGACAACATGTCACTGTCAAACTTTGACTTGACAAGTGCCAACCATCGACCAGTACTTACTTGTCGCTCCCTGTGTGCCGCGCCGACACATGCACGTGTCTCCGCAGAGCCTCGTTGGACACAAAACGTACGTTACACAGCTCACAGAATGGACCGTCCTCTGGTATCTGAAGAAAAATATCTCAATTTAAATAAAACAATTTAAACAGATCATATCGCGTATATTAATTTGAGCCTCCCAGACGTTTCAGTAGCTTTACAGTTACTATTCTCAAACCACTGTCGTGGAAACCGAAGGAAAAAAAAAATCTCAGCTTGATGAAATTTAAAAAAAAAAACTTTATTGGTTGGCGGAATTGACGCGGTTGGCGAAGTTTGTAGTGCACCGATTTTACTGAGCCGGCGGTGCCGAGTTCGAATCCCTTATGAAGACTCGAATATTTGTTCCTAGGTATCCTAGGTTTGTAAGTGTAGATACGAATCAATATTCAAACAAATGCTAAGTATTTTATTGAAATGAGAACATTATCGACCGCTGTTATTTACGCTGTATTGCACTATCCCCGACGATATGTATTTGTATATCTTCGTCTAGTACCCATAGTACAAGCTTTGCTTAGTTTGGGACTAGGTCGATTCGTGTAAGATTGTCTCTTAATATTTATTTATTTTTAACTAGCGACCCCGCCCCGGCTTCGCACGGGTGCAATGCTGATAAATCTCTTGAATCACTCTTTCTATTAAAAAAAACGCATACAAATCCGTTGCGTAATTTTAAAGATCTAAGCATACATAGGGACAGACACACAGCAGGAAGCGACTTTGTTTTATACTATGTAGTGACAACGATGGTGGTATTGTTGCTATTGGTAGAATGCGTCGATCTCGTATCGGTTTAGTGAGCCACCAGAAACGGTGCTTCCCGAACATTACACCATAAACCGTCTGCAATAGACGCAAGGACCTATATATTGTTGCTGATAGGAATAAGTATTATCTATCGCCCCACAGGGGAATTTACAACCCACGCCAAATTACGGATTTTCAGTGGTACTAATTTATTTTACTGGCAACGACGAACTTTTGGTAACTGACGTTGAAAGTCAGTGAATGTCACTGATGTAAAAAAACCGGCCAAGAGCATGTCGGGCCACGCTCAGTGTAGGGTTCCGTAGTTGCTCATCCTTTACAATAGACGGGCTGTAAACAGCGGTTTTAAGCCCGAGGTTTAAGTTACGACTAAGATTTCAAGCTCTATAAAAAGGTCGTAAACGCCAATGTAACTGTAATTACTTATTACCTTCTGGAAGTCAACTTACGTCCTTTTAAAGAACATTATGAAATTTTGCGATAACTCAAAAACGGCTCAACCGATTTTGTTCAATATAGTTTTCATTGTAAGCACTTATAAGGCCTCATTTTCATGAATTTCTCCATAATTGTTTGACCCGTGGTTGAAAAGTTAGAGGAGGGGGGGGGCACTATTTTTTTTTATTTTCGGAGCGAATATTTACAAAACTGCTGACTGTATCAAAAAATAATGTTTAGAGACCCCTATTATTTTTAAAAGACCTATTCAACGACACCCCACACACTAGTTTTGGAGCGGAAAAAAAATTCACCCCCACTTTAAGTGTTAGAGAGACACACTAGTTTTGGAGCGGAAAAAAAATTCACCCCCACTTTAAGTGTTAGAGAGGTACCCGAAAAAATCATTTTTTTTTAGATTTTATTTTACCGTTTTGTCGGCCAGATACATACACATACTCATACCAAATTTCAGCTTTCTAGTACTAATTATCACGGAGCTAAGCCGCGGACGGACAGACGGACATGGCGAAACTATAAGGGTTCCTAGTTGACTACGGAACCCTAAAAAGAGGAAACAGGACTAAATATGAGACATTACATGTCTCATATATTTATAAAACTAACAGCGCCCTCTCTCGCTTGCTCGGTCACCACTGTAAAGTGGTGCGGTAAGATGTGAATATTAACGTATTCACATAGAGGTCGCTAAGGTGTAAAATCCTTTCAAATAAACAATGCAAAGATCGACACACAAAGCATAAGGAAAAATTCGTCAGGTCTACGTGGAGCGAGGGTAGCGAAGTGGTTAACGCGCTGGACCGGTAATCCAGAGGTACCGAGTTCGATTCCCGGTCCCTTCCACCAGGTAGCTCCCTTTTCAATTTTTCTTTAAGCTTTGATCTTTGTATTCATGGTTTAAATAAAAATTGTGGTGTACCCACATTAAAAAAATGAGACATTACATGTTTCATAAATTTATAGGACTAAATATTCCGCAAATTTCAAGTAATTTTTGTATAATAGAGCCAAAACTATATAATTCAGTGAATAAAGGATTTTTACCTTACAAACGGTCCGGTAGTTTTGAATTTTTGATATGTTGTCTAGGATGGTTAGTCAGTGCTTGAAATGCAAAATGCACAATTCCCCCCCCTCCGCGCCCGCCGCCATATTGAAAAAACCGGCACTCACTTCATATTTTTGCTCATATCTTCCTTTAGCAGCATTTTATCTAGAAGAAAGCATGGACAATATTATAGAGAGTTAAATTTACTACATTTTCCATTTTATATTTTGTTTCTAGGACAGATAGTCACGGAGATATGCACATTTAAAAAATTAAAAAAATTGCAATTTCCAACTCAAAAACAAACTTCTGGATTATATCTTCGTTTAGGAGCATTTTAGCTAGAACAGTGCTTGGGCAATTTTGTAGAGAATTAAATTTACTATAATTTACATTTCAAATTTTGTTTCTAGGACAGATAATTACGGAGATATGTAAAAAATAAAGTCACGTTTTCCGAAAATGTATGTAAAAATGGACATGAGTTTTATAAGCAATTATATTTCCTACATGTTTTAATTTGTCCCAGACTAGTCCATAACTGAATGACAGCGTTCTAAACCAAGAATTTTGAGAAATTTTCGGAAAATTCGACTTTTCCTGTTTTTTAAATGTGCATATCTCCGTAACTAACCGTCCTTGAAACAAAATTTGAAGTGTAAATTATAGTAAATTTAATTCTCTACAACATTGCCCAAGCTTTGTTGTAGCTAAAATGCTCCTAAACGAAGATATAATCCAGAAGTTTGTTTTAGGTGTTAGGAAATTGCGATTTTTTACGTTTTTTTAAATGTGGATATCTCCGTAACTATCTGTCCTAGAAACAAAATATAAAATGGAAAATGTAGTAAATTTAACTCTCTATAATATTGTCGAAGCTTTCTTCTAGCTAAAATGCTCCTAAAGGAAGATATGAGCAAAAATATGAAGAGAATTCCGGTTTTTTCAAAATGGCGGCGGGCGCGGAGGGGGGGGAATTGTGCATTTTTCATTTTAAGCACTGACTAACCATCCTAGACAACATATCAAAAATTCAAAACTACCGGACCGTTTGTAAGGTCACACATAGTACTTTAGTCTCTATTCACCGTATTAATAAACAGTGATGAAAATTAAGTTTTTTTACATAGGATTCAGTACTTAATTCGTAAGAAGAACGAAGTACTGATCAGCATTCCGATAAACAATATTTTGAATTTGGTCGATGATAAATCCTTGACAAATCGCTACTGACGTTGAATAATGCAAATATATGACGTATACACATTATTGCCATATGAAAGCTGTTTGTAGCACCACTATCCCTGGGCCGGACCGACGATTGCTAGGCTATAATGATGTTATTATTAATGATAATGAAGGCATTACCTGAGGATCATCTAGTCTGTGTTTCAGCTTCTTATGTAGCTCTATCCCTTTCTCGCTGACGAACGAATAACCACACAACTGGCAGACGAAATCCGAAGGGTGCTTGATTCGTATGTGCCCCATGTAAGTCGTGAACTTGCTGGAAACAAAATAAGCTAAGGTGTAAAGCCTTTTAAATAAACAATGCAAAAATCGACACACATAAGGGGAAATTGGATAGGTTGCCTGGGAGTTAAGGTGGCGGAAAGCTTAGGCGCTGGACCGGCAATACAGAGGTACCGGGTTCAATTCCCGGTCTCTCCCACCAAGTAACTCATCTCAATTTGTCTTTAAGCTTTGATCTTTGTATCAATAGTTTACTGGAAAGTAATCTAAAGGCAACTTTTAATTTAAATGAGTAATATATAGGAAATAAATGAGTACGTAGGCTTAATTTAAGAAACGTTTCTTTTGTAGGACACAGTACAATCACAATTGCATGTGTGTGATACTAAATTTCGTTAGTAGGTACTAGGTTTTTTTAGGAAAAAATCAAAATAGCCGTGTTACAAATAAAATGAAATTAAATAATTTATTCAGTAAGTAGGCCACAAGGGCACTTTTACAAGTCGAGATTGTAAATCTAGCGGCATTGCCCAAGGGGAGACCGCTGTTGAGAAGAAAGCCGAAAGAAAATCAACAAGTATTTTTTTCGTGAAAGATACTTAAAACAATCAATTGCATTTATGGTACAATGTCATTAGACATTTAAATGATATGTATATTAGAAAGACACGGGTGCTGAAAAGGTAAATAAATAAAAAATTTCATCAATTTCGAAACACACACACACTCACAGGGCCACGTATTAGTTAACTTACACAAATTCGTCTTGACAGTGCGGACACTGGTACTTTGTGCCTTTGTGCCATCTCTCGTGTAGTCGGGCCGTCTGTCTGCAAACACAAAAAACATTAATTTGGAAAATTGACTTTATTTTGTTATTCTTATTTAAGACGACGCGTTTGGCGCAGTACGTAGTGCACCTGCCTACTGAGCCGGCGGTCCTGGGTTCTAATCCCGGCCAGGGCAAATATTTATGAGATTAACTCGAATATTCTCCCCCTATTCGGCAAAGATTGGGTTTGTAGACACCTGCCTACTGAGTCGGCGGTCCTGGGTTCGAATCCCGGCCGGGGCAAATATTTGTGCAAAATATTTGTTCTTGGGTCATGGATGTTATCTATATATGTATTTATATATTATGTATATCGTTGTCTAGTACCCATAGTACAAGCTTTGCTTAGTTTGGGACTAGGTCGATTTGTGTAAGATTGTCCCTTAATATTTATTTATTTATTTATTTGTTCCTGGGTCATGGATGTGTTTTGGTGATGATGAAAATGGCGACGATAATAATGACACTGACAATGACGATGTTGATGATAAAAATAACAATGATAATGACGATGATGATAATAATAACAATGACAATTAACCATGACGATAATAATGACGATGGTGATGATAATAAAGATGATGATAATAATAATAACAATGGAAATGACCATGAAGATGGTGATGATAATGATGATGGTGATGACAATGATGATGATGACAGAAACTTACCGATGTGTTGTAACGTAGGGACACTGGTTACAGCTGAATCTCTGCGTGTGGTGCGCGGTGATGTGCTTGCGCAGAGCGTGGGGATGCTTGAAGTGCGTTTTGCAAATACCACACTCATATTCGCCGCATTGCTAGAAAAAAAATATAGTGCGTGGAGTCCCTCCGCGCGGAAGAATTGAAACTTCGTAATGTGGAAATGAAAATAGGAAGGGATAGAAATTGATTTTTAGTGAACTCATATTGTTTCTTTAAGACAAACTTCTTCACTCCCGCTCTGTCTCTTTCTTTTCCCCCTCCCCAGGAGCGTTGAACGTTTAACGCAACAGTGGTTTCCTACCCCCTCCACGGTAGCGTTAAACGTTTAACGCAACCTTGTTGGAAGTCGCATTAGAAGTTTCACTTCAAAAATATAGTCTTAGTTTAACTAATTGCTGCAGACGCTGGGAAAGATGGCTTGCCGGTTAAGTAGGTATAGACGGATAGTGATACGAAGCCGGCAAGCCCTTTTCACGGCTAAGGCATGTATATAGTCTGGCTAATGAAATATTACTCAAAGTTTGGCGGGAAATTTAAAAAATCTGCGGCTGGTCATACTTTGTGTAGTAGGAATTATAGTTGTGATACTAGAAAATATTTATGATTTTCTATGCACACGCAAGGTACCTAAGGAAATAAGTTAAATATATGTTGAAGTGCACTCATAGTCAGCTCACATAATTTCTAGCACTATGTACAGTACAATCAACAACAAACACATGTTTACACTTTCTTACCATATACGAGGCGAAAAATTAAAAGTAGTGTAAACTTATTTACACTAAGACCTAGCTCTATAATATCATATCAATCCATCACCAAAAAAATTACATAAGTACTATGTCAAATTTCAACCCGATCGGAATGTTAGTACTAATACATAAAGTGTCAAAATTATTTATAGAGGACCCACCTACTGAATTGTTTAAATCATAGACAATTGGTAATACCACAGGGAAATATCTGTCAACATTATTTGGCTAGCCAGACACTAACTGATATAATTGTATATTCGACCGAATATTCGGTTGCGCCGAATCGCTACAAACAGGTCTTGGCAGGTCTGCGCTCCGCACGTGTTTCGGGCCCCTATTCGGCAAAGATTGGGATTGTATTCGGCAAAGTCCATATTCGGCCCATCTATAATTTACATGTACTTACATCGGTGTGTCTTATAACGTGGCTATTGTACGCGTCTTCGTCGAGGAAACCTTTGAAGCACGCCTCACATTTGAACACTGAGTTTCTGTAACAGAAACATATAAAGCCTTTCAAATAAACAATGCAAATATCGACATATAAAGCAAAAGGAAAAATTCGAAAGGTTGTTTGGCGTGGTGGAGAGGTTAACACGTCGGACCGGTAATACAGAGGTACCGGGTTCGACTCCCGGTCTCTTTCGCCAGGTTACGCATTTCAATTTTTCCTTGTGCTTTGTTCTTTGTATCAATAGTTCAACATAAAAATTGTGGCGTGATCCCAGATTAAAAATAATGGGACATATTACATGTTTTATAAATTTTGAAACATATAATCTATTCACAAAAAATAACCGAGAAATTATATTTCAGACTACAAATTAATTACTATAAAAATCGGCCAAGTGGCCGTAGAAACGTAGCCAAAAGAAACGTATACAATGACATTGGCATTGATGACAAACAATCATAAAATCATTGCAAATTGTAAGAAATTAGTTTCAATGAAATTTCGCAATATGCATCCTCATATATTTCTGGTCAGGCTTTAACTTCGGCCATCATCGGAATAATATGTCGTCGCAAACGAGTTTTTCCTTTTTTACACATGACTTGAACGTTCATTGATGAAAAATTGCATAATTTTATGAATTGAATGCCGGCCGATGGAGTGGAAAAGAAATAGATGCGTCACAAGCCGAACGGTTAGGCCGATCGTGCCTCTCTGTCGCTTGCTCCGCGCTCTCGCTCGCACGCTCGGCTCAGGCGTAACGTGAACATGAGTCATGCTTTGTCGTGCGTGCAGCCGGCGTTCATCGACTTATACCACCATGATTTATGACTTCATCATCAGCCAAAAGACGTCCACTGCTGGACATAGGCCTCCCCCAGAGAACGCCACCATGACCGGACGACGCAGCGTGGGTAGGCCCTCCACAAGGTGGACTGATGACCTGGTGAAGGTCGCTGGAGTCCGCTGGATGCGGGAGGCGCAGGACCGGTTATATGACTCATGTACCATATATTCTGTGAATAAATGATGATTATGATTATGATTATAAGACGTCAAAAAAAGTTGTTACTTGTAATTGGCGGTCTCCTGTCGTTTCTGTATCTCCTGTAGTTGCTCCGCGTGCGTCAGATCCGTGATAGTGAACAAGGTCTCATTCAGTTCGTCGTTCAGGAATGGTTTCCGTCGGCGGTCGATCTTCGGCTGTGTTGGGTCTTTCTTCACTTGCCTTTTGCGCACCTGGAATGTACACATATTAAAAAAAAAACCGGCCAAGTGCGAGTGAAACTCGCGCACCGTACAAACTAGAGATGACCTGAATATTCTGTCATATTCGGCAAGTTTTTCAATGTTCATATTCGGCCGAATAGTTCGGTTACATTGCCGAATATTTACCGAATAAACAAAGAAAATAACGAGCGTAGGTGTTTCGCAGTTCGTCGGACTGAGATCCTATTTCAGCATTCTAAGCAACTGCCAAAAAGAGATAAATAACCGCAAAAAAACGTAGTATAATTATCCGCTAAAACGTAAACAAACAGGATAAGTTAGTTGCACCGCCCACAAATTATCTGCTTCTAAGCATTTCAAGCGTTTTTACGGCGGTTTTTTTTTTCATTAGTGTCACAGCAAATATTGACAAAATAGATGATGGTTAAAGTTGAATTTGTATGAATGTGAAAAGGACTCCCGAGTCAGATCCCAGTTTCACCACAGTTATTGCGACTTGCTCTTTCGTTTTGGTAAAAAGCATGTGACACTAATGAAACTAGAACCGCGCGGTTAAAACGCCCTGAAATTCACCCTAGCCCAATGGTTGACTGGTAGAGAATGCCCTATGGCATTAAGTCCGCCTTCTTTCTTTTGTGCAATAAAGATTAAATAAATAAATAAATAAGTTAAATGCCGCGAGCGCGAGGGGTCCAAAACACGTGCTAGCTTTTACCGATTCGACGCAACCGAATATTTGGTTCGGTAACTGCGGAACCGAATGTTCAGCCGAATATTCGTATTCGGCCCATCTCTAGTACAAACACCCATATTAACTGGCCGGGTTAAGTTAGGTTTGCACCTAGGATGTATGGCGCTGGATACTAATGAGGTGTAAAGTTAACGTAACCGATCACGTTTGTTGTATGGGAGCTACTTTAATATTTATTTTATTATGTTTTTAGTATTTGTTGTTATAGCAGCAACAGAAATATTTCAACTGTCTTTCACGGTTCATGAGATACAAGTATAGTAGTATATATAGTATCAAGTTTTAACAAGATTCTTGGCAGTTGTTCATAAATATCAGACAACCTCACACAAATCGATCTAGTCCGACTGTTTTGTTCCCGCCCTGGACTACGGGTAACAGGGGGCCCATCAACCTGTGTAACCAGCAAAACGTAAATTCCCGGGCGAGTACAAAAACGGGTCGCGATTACGCGCCTCTTAAACTTAATTCTAACTTATATCTAAAGCACTAACCTTCCCAATGGAGCCGATCTAGCCCAATTCCAGCAAAGGTGAGTAAGTGTAGGGTGTGTTATGGTGTGTGTGAATGTGTTTGCTGGGCGCCGAAGAATCCTCGCGGCTACCGTATCGCCAGCTCCGTCAAAACCACAATTTTCACGTCCAATATTATCGAGGGGCCTTATGCCGAACAAATCACTCGAGTTCAACAAATATACGCAAAATAAGCGGACACACATGTGTCTTTCCAAAACGCTTCAAATTCCAAATCTCTCAAAATCACATGTGCACAACTGCAAGTTAAAATTCAAGTGACAGAACGACCTCTAAGATCTTAGTGTCAAAAGTGACAGCTCGGGTGCGTTCAGTTTTATGCAAAGTAATGTCGGTTGGGACCGAACAATCACCCGCCTCGGAACAGCTCTAAGCTGGTCCGCTATACAAGAGGAAGGCGCGATAGCGTTGCTACCGCTCGCTTGAGAACCGAATCCCCCACCATGACCTCAGCAAACCGAGGGGTCCCGTCCTTGCCGGGATACAAGTTAACAATTCGCCCCCGGCGCCAACGCAGTGGCGGTAGGTTGGAATCCTTAACCAACACGAGGTCTCCAACACTGGGGGGATTGGTTTTGTCAGTCCACTTGAGGCGCTGCTGCAAAACATGCAAATACTCTAATGACCATCTGGTCCAAAAATTCTGAGCCATTTGTTGCAGCATTTGATAGCGCGACAAACGATTGGAAGTTACTTCCCTGAGGGGGTGCTCCGGCAGGGCTACAAGTGGCTGACCAATCAAGAAATGGCCTGGAGTCAACGTTTCCAGGTCATTTGGATCAGAGCTGAGCGGGCACAACGGACGGGAATTGAGGACTGCCTCAATTCTACAAAACAACGTCGCCAGCTCTTCAAAAGTCAAAATAGTTTGACCTATGACTCTATACATATGAGTCTTAGCTTGCTTTACAAGAGCTTCAAAAATACCTCCCCAATGGGGGCATCCCGGAGGGTCAAACGTCCAGGTGACACCCCGACGGGAGAGGTTTGTACCAATGTCAATTCTATTTTCAAACAAAAATTTCACAACATCTTGTAAATAACGGTCGGCACCTTTATAATTGGTTCCGCAATCTGACCGGATCAGAGACGGGAGTCCCCTACGGGCTACAAACCTATCTAGGGCCGCAATAAAGGCCTCCGTCGAAAGATCAGCAACTAATTCAAGATGAGCGGCTTTGGTGGACAGACAGACGAAAACGCACAAATACGCTTTTACACTCTTCGCATTTCGGAGTCGCGACGTTTTAACCAAGAAAGGGCCGGCAAAATCCGTCCCTACCCTCTCAAATGGCCTAGCCGGGGTGACCCTGTCAGGTGGCAAATCACCCATCTGAGGCTGCATCGTGGCTGCCTTGAGCCTATAGCAAGGCAAGCACCGGAACACGATGCTCCGTACAACGCGTCTGCTGTTCAGTATCCAAAATTCTCGCTGCAGAATGCCCAGGAGCGCATTGCAGCTAGCATGAGAATTCTTAAGGTGGCGATCATTCACCAACAATTCCACCAAGTGCCCTTTCTTAGGCAACAGTATGGTGTGGCGCGCCGAATAAGGCAAGTTAGCATTGCGAAGCCGTCCTCCAACCCGGAGTATTCCAGACTCGTCAATGAACGGGTTGAGACGCGCTATCGCTCGTCTAAGTTTGGGGCGACCCTTCCGCAGGGTTTCCAATACGTCCCCCAAGTGTTCCTCCTGCACAACCCGAATCCAGTGATGTAGGGCTGCTTTCCGCTCTTCAAAAGCGAGAACACTGGCGTGTAGCCGATTGTCAGGGTGGCGACAATTGTGAATAAATCGCTTTACCCAGGCGGTCACTCCGACCAGCTTGTCGAGAGAACTATATCGCGCTAGCAACCAAGCAGGGTCCGTCCCTGGAGCGGTCTCGACAAGGTGGATCTTCAATCCCGACGATGGGGTTCCAATGACACAACTGGCCGGCCAGCGTGACTCCATCTCCAATAGCCATTCTGGCTTCCACCACAGTGGGTGGGCAACAAGCTCAGTGGCGTTACAACCCCTAGACGCCACGTCCGATGGGTTCAATTCACCTGGCACGTGTCTCCAAACCAAAGCAGTCTCAGAGTTCTGTATCTGCGAGACACGGTTGGCCACAAAAACCTCCAATGTGTGGACCGACGACTTCAGCCAACACAAGACAATTTGGCTGTCAGTCCATGCATAGGCACTCTCCTCAAGGTTCACGGTGTCCTTCAAGGTCGAGGCTACATGATTCAACAATCGCACAAGAAGAGCTGCACCCGACAATTCCAGCTTCGGGATCGTCAAACGAGTCCGAAGCGGGGCCACCTTGCTCTTTCCCATTACCAAGTGCACGTCGACCGCTCCGGCGGAGCTGACCGTTCGCAAATACACGGCAGCCGCATATCCTCGCTCGGAGGCGTCGCAAAACCCATGAAGTGTTGCTCTGTATTTCCCTGCGGGAAGCAACTTACGCGGCAGTTCGACCTGGTTTATCTCCGGGAGCGTAGAAAAGTAGGTTTCCCAATCGCTCAGCAAATCTCCGGAAAGCGCATCATCCCAACCCATCGGGGCTGCCCACAGGCGCTGCATAAACGCTTTGGCCTTGAAGATGACGGGCGAGATCCATCCATTTGGATCGTAAGTCCTGGCCACCGTAGACAGAACAAGCCGCTTTGTCCAGACCTTCGGGGTATCCAATTCCACCCGATAGGTAAACACATCTTGGACTGGTCGATACTGAACGCCAAGAACCGACAACATGTGCGGATTATCAACATTCTCGAAGAGGTGTGGATCCTGCTGGTGGTCATCTGGGAGTCCGGCCAAAACCTCTGGTGAGTTGGACAACCATTTCCGCAACTCATAGCCACCAGTCCGCAAGAGTGCAATCAATTCATCGCGGATGACCAATGCTTCTTCGACGCTATTGGCCCCGGTGCACACGTCGTCCACAAACAAGTCCTTCTCCAAAATGGCGGACGCTCGAGGGAACCTCAGTCTCTCTCTGTTCGCCAATTCCAACAATGTACGAATAGAAATGTACGGGCTACTCTTCAGACCGTACGTAACCGTATTCAGTTCATAGACCAACATCGGTTCATCTGGGCTCTCACGCCACAAGATCAGCTGATACCGACGGTCATCAGGGTGGATGACGATCTGCCGAAACATCATCCGGATGTCGGTCACAAACACAACCTGATGCTTCCTGAAATTAGTGAGAATATCGGTTATGTCCTTGTGCAGCTTAGGACCTGCATGCAAACATTGGTTCAAGGACACTCCAGTCGAGGTGGCGGCAGAGCCATCAAATACCACTCGAATCTTGGACACCGGTGACTTCAATACCGCATGGTGGGGAAGAAAATAATGCTCCACCGTACTCCAATCCATGCGTGACACCGTCATGTGTCCCAACTGCTCGTACTCCCTCATGAAGTCCACATACTTCTGCCGGAAGAGCGCATCCCTCTTCATACGGCGCTCCATCGAAACCAGCCGCTTCTCAGCCAACGCGCGAGAGGCACCAAGGGGTGGTCGATGAGTAAGTAGGGGGAGTCGAGTTATGAACCGACCAGAGCGGAGGCGGCCAGTGTTGTTCTGGTAAAACAATTCGCACTCCTCTTGCTCAGGACTCATCCGCGGCGCGGTAGGCGGTTCTTCAATTTCCCAGAAGCGTTGCACCGCGTCTGAGAGAGCAGTTCCAACCAAACAGCTCTCCTCGGCAGGAGGCGTGGAAACTGCTAATACTGGACCCATTACAGCATATCCGAACTTGGTGTCCCATGCCACAAGTCCACCAGGCTGTAGTATCCGTTTGCCGGTCAGCAATATGCCCCCTAGGACGTCTGCACCCAGCAGCACGTCAACCGGACCAGGGGTGTCAAAGCCAGCATCCGCCAAATTCAAACCAACTGTCAAGTTCCGGATCTCTGGTGGCAGCTTGACCGGGGGGTGCCCCCCCACCACCTCCTCCAAAACCAATGCGGGAGCTGTAATCCTCGCATGGGAGGTGGGACTCGGGCCAAAGGTGAACGTGACCTGTCCTACCAGGTTTGACACTGATGTGTTGCCGACCCCCCGGACACCGTCCGGGTGAGGTCTCAAGACCAAGCCCATCCGTTGCATCAACCGTTTGGATACAATACAGCCCTGTGCGCCCGTATCCAGTAGGGCGCGCACACGAACTGATCCTCCGCCAGGACCCCACACACAAACCGAGGCCGTGGGCAACAACACGGTCTCGAGGGGTGTGGCGGTGGTCGATGCATGGGCGGCGTACCCCTAGCAGGGATACCGCGTGGCGTCCTGCTCCGCGTGGGAGGGCCGCTCGAACCGGTCGAGCGGATCCCAGTCAGGCTGGTACGCGCGTCGCGCTGGTTGCGCCATCTGCGGCGCCTGGTACCCTCGTCTCCGGCCTGCGAACGCGGGAGGTCGCGATTCCAGGCGCGGTCGCTCGGCCAGCGGCGGCGACATCCGTGGCGCCGGCCGAGGAGGGGGTGGGCGCGGCCACCCGCCCGTGGGAGCCCGCCGTGAGGGCGCGGGTGAGCGCGCGACCGCAGCATAATTCTGTGAATGCGGGGGGGTCGAATTCTCCCCGCCTTCCCCATCTTCCAAATACCCCTGGTCGGCCGGGTGCCGACTCCGGACAGGGGTGCTGCGTGAACCCTGGGCAGCGGGAGGCTTGGAGGTCCCGTTGCGGTTCATGCACAAAATGTGGTGGTGCTTCCCACCACATGACCGGCACTCCTGGGGTTGGGCACAGTCCCGAACAAAATGTGGGTCCAAACACACGAAACACCACTTCCTTTGCTTTGCGATGTTCCGGCGACCCTCGACCCTCTGGGCAAGAAACGTCGAACAGACAGGCACCCGATGGCCTGGTTTCTTGCAGTACAAGCAGGGGTCAGGTTCCACCGTGCCAACATTGTATTGACTGGGCCTCGCTGGTCGAGGTATCAATTTTCCCCAGTTTCCCCTTTGAGCGACAATTCCCATCTGGCCCCCTGAGGGCACAGCTGGTCTCGAGGTTGAAGGTAAACTCGAAGTATCAGCACGGCGACACTCCGTTTCCAAAAATGCCACTATGTCACTAAAGGCCGGTAAGTGCTGGGCGGTGTCTCCTCCATACTGGTTCTCAAATCTCGCCCGGACATCAGCAGGTAGCCGGTTCAACAAAAAACTCAGTAACATATAGGACCATTGGTCCACAGGCAAGCCAAGTTTCCCCAAAGCTTTGGTCGCTGTCAAAACAGGATTCAGCATTTTTATTCTGATGTCTGATACCTGGGCGATCCGGGGAATATTCCAAATTTTTGCCATCATGGCATCCGCAAGCCTTCGCACATTCTCGTATCTGTTTCTTAACAGTGTGCGCGCGGTTTCATAATTTTCATCGGTGACCGACAAGTGTGCTACCAGGTCACGTGGTTCACCTTTCAAAGCTGTCATCAGCTGCGCCAATTTCAAAGAGTCCGTTAGGTCCTTTCGGGCGTGTACCAAACTATCGAACAGGTCAATAAAACTGGTCCATTGGTCCAGGTTTCCGTCAAACGGTGGGATGCTTATCGCAGGAAGTCGTGCTGCCAATTCTGGAGTGGGTCTAATTGCAGAATTTCCCTCATTCCGGACCCCGGTGGTCCGAATTCTCAATATCTCCTTTGCACGCTGAACGATTTTATCTGCCAGCTCAATGCATTGATCATAATCTCGTTCCACTTCAGCTGCCTCGCGTAGAACATGCTGTGCCATCTCGGGCCCAGAGCCTTCAATTTTACCGAGATAGCTTTCAAAGCTATGTCGCGCCCTATCAACGCGGTCCCTAATCTGTTCGAACCTGTCTAACAATGCGTCAGTTCGGTCTTCTCTGTCCACCAGAGCAGCCCCAGAAGTAAACCAACGTAACTCCGCGCGAATTGCTGTCTTAAATACCGCTGCCATATTGAATTCAAACAAAACACAAAGTGAAATTCTCAAACAAATCAATAAATTAATTAATTAAAATTAATTATGTAGAATTTCTTACCCAATAACAATATTAATTCAATATAGTCACACTGGCGGTTTACCAATTATAAAAATGCCAACAAATTATAACATTTAATATCAAAGTCCAAAGGTCAATTTCTAAAGTGCTCCTAATAATATTTCCAAATAATTCAATGTTTCAACTTGACATGCAATATCAACAAAATATGATACTTGTTTTAACTCCAAAAACACTATAAAACTATAATGAGTTGAGTTTATTCTAATAATTTACTTTCTTATAATCATACAAAGAAAATGTCTACCAACCCCCAAATTTATAACAAGTTGAAACTTTCCTAAATTTGAGCACTAAACTAGTATTATCTACATAAAACAACTCTCGTGTTGTTGATAATAAGCAAATTGACCTTATTCAAATCAAAAACATGTAAATTTAACCACTTTTTGTCAAAACTTTAACCTCAAAACATGTGAATTCTAACCAAAAAAATTTACCCAAATTTTATCAAAAGTGGATCAAATCAAAACAACCACGCTCTATGCTACCAAAAAAATGTTTTGTTCCCGCCCTGGACTACGGGTAACAGGGGGCCCATCAACCTGTGTAACCAGCAAAACGTAAATTCCCGGGCGAGTACAAAAACGGGTCGCGATTACGCGCCTCTTAAACTTAATTCTAACTTATATCTAAAGCACTAACCTTCCCAATGGAGCCGATCTAGCCCAATTCCAGCAAAGGTGAGTAAGTGTAGGGTGTGTTATGGTGTGTGTGAATGTGTTTGCTGGGCGCCGAAGAATCCTCGCGGCTACCGTATCGCCAGCTCCGTCAAAACCACAATTTTCACGTCCAATATTATCGAGGGGCCTTATGCCGAACAAATCACTCGAGTTCAACAAATATACGCAAAATAAGCGGACACACATGTGTCTTTCCAAAACGCTTCAAATTCCAAATCTCTCAAAATCACATGTGCACAACTGCAAGTTAAAATTCAAGTGACAGAACGACCTCTAAGATCTTAGTGTCAAAAGTGACAGCTCGGGTGCGTTCAGTTTTATGCAAAGTAATGTCGGTTGGGACCGAACACCGACATTAAGCTCAAGAAGGCTTGTGTTATGGGTACTAGACGACGATATAACATACTTTATATATACTTAAATACATAGAACAACCATGACCCAAGCACAAATATTCGAGTCCATCACACAAATATTTGCCCCGGCCGGGATTCGAACCCGGGACCGCCGGCTCAGTAGGCAGGTGCACTAAAAACTGCGCCAACGTCGTCAAAAGTTGATGAACATAAAGAATTACCTTTTTGATCGCTTCTTTCTTCTCAATCTTCTTTTTTACTTTCTCCTTCTTTCTCCTCCTAGCTTCTAGCGGCAAACTATCATCAGACGAATAATCCTTATCAGACGCAACAAAATCATGATCATTATTTTCATCGATGTCATTATTCTCTTCTTTAACTTCGCCCAATTCATTAAAAACGTCATTTTCGTGCTTTATTAATATTTCATCTGTTATATTGACTTCGCATATTGGTATTTCTTTTTCGTTTTTTTCGTGGTCTATGGTATAATCGTAGTGGTCGGGGTTGAAGTTTTTTGGAGAAAGGTTTGATGACAATCTGTTGTTGTCTCTGTTTATCGTGGCTATGCTTTGTAGTGTTAGCTGAAACAAAACATGAAATACGCTTATAAGGTAAACACCATTTCAGGAGGAGGAGGGGTCATCATTTCAGGAAAAATCTTAACAGCACGATACAGGATTGTCATTTGTTTTGAATGGGCGCCATCTGTTTTCATAATTTCGTTTGTCCTCGCATCACGCCGAAACGGCCGGACAAATTTTAACCAATTTCGGTACAGGGATAAATAAATAAATATTAAGGGACAATCATACACAAATCGACCTAGTCCCAAACTAAGCAAAGCTTGTACTATGGGTACTAGACGACGATATACATAATATATAAATACATATATAGATAACATCCATGACCCAAGAACAAATATTTGCACAAATATTTGCCCCGGCCGGGATTCGAACCCGGGACCGCCGGCTCAGTAGGCAGGTGTCTACAAACCGAGCCAACCGCGTCGTCGTGCGGAATAGCTGAACATCGAAAGATATCCTGTTACTTTTAACCGGACCAAAGTATAAAAAATTACGCGTATGAAGTTGCGGGTCTTTATAATCAACTAGCTGTGCCCCGCGGTGTTACCCGCTCATCCCACGAGAACACTAAATTTATTCGGGATGAAAAGTATCCTATGTCCTTTCCCGGGTCTCAAACTATCTCCATACCAAATTTCATCTAAGTCGGTTCAGTGGTTGAAGCGTGAAGAGGTAACAGACAGACAGACAGACAGACAGACACACTTTCGCATTTATAATATTAGTATGGAAGTATGGAAGTATGGATTACGCGTATGAAGTTGCGGCTCCTTCTAGTAATATATAAATAAATATGCACAATACTGGTGTACCACAAACTTCTTTATAATCAATGATCGGACTAGGGTGTGCTATTTCCCAGGACTTGACGAAAAAATAAAATGGATATGACTTAATTCCGGGATTATTGCATTATTTATATGTGTTCCATAGTATTTATCATTTGTTACATGTAGAAATAAACTTATTCCACATTACTGTGTTAATTATATACCTATTTTGCATAAATTGGAAACACTTGTAAATATTGTGTCCGTATTTATATTTAAAAGTTCTCAACTTTGTTTGAATCTTCTCAAAATTGAATTAATAACTATGTCAATACGTGTCCGGGATTTCCGTAAGTATAGCATGTAAGGTCATTCACCCCAAATAGCACACTAGTCCGATCACTTTTTATAATACTCACATTATCCTGCCTCCCAACTATCTCCATCAAGATGGCATGCGCCCGGAGACTCTTGCTCCGTAATCGGCTGCTATTGAGCAGCCTCTGAGCGCACTCCACACATAGATGTTGTGGCATTTTGTCATCGTTCCACTGAAACAGAAAAAAACGGTCAAGTGCGAGTTGAACTCGCGCATCGAGGGTTCCGTATCAATATCGAGCAAAACACATTTTTTTATGAAGCCCTTTAATTTTTATTATTTGTTGTCATAGCGGTAACACAAATATACCGTCTGTTGACAACCAAAACTCAATAAGTGCGTCAATTTTTTTCTGTTGCTTGTTGCCATGGTGATGTCCCCTGGGTTACTCTTGAAAACTACGATTTTCGGCGGCAATATTCAACAAAAATGTTGTAATTGCAGCAGTTATAAGCCCATTCTTATTTAGAATATCTTTTGAAAATGACAATATAATAAATTATCAGCTCGTTTCTAAGAAGTTTAATCACCGTTGTCTCCTGGGTGACGGGACAGAATAACAACAAGAAAAAGTTGACCCAGACAAGTAACAAATACTTATTTAAAACAAAGCTCGTATTACAGCATCTATCTACAAACTAGACACGAGGTTTTCAAGAGCAGTGACAGAAATCATAGTAAGTTTTGCTTGACACTAGCCTGTCTAGCACAACCATACTTCGCGACTCTTGTCGTGCGACATAGCGCTACCCGTCTCTCTCTCACATTACTGCACAGAAAGATATGGGTAATTTATCTCGCGCGAGAAATAGTCGCATATGACAGTTGCTAGAGGTGCTGGCGATACATTCTGTGAAAATTTCAACTATCTACCTATTACGGTTCATAAGAAAATGCCCGTCGAACGAAATAACACGGAAAGCCCCATTTTTGTATGGGAGACCCCCTTAATTATTATTATTTTATCATGAATAGTATTAGTTGCTATCGGGGCTACAGAAATAGGTACATCATCTGTGAAAATTTCAACTGTCTAGCTAACGCGGTTCATGACCGACGACACGTACGACTTGCTGACAGACGGACGGACAGCAGAGCTTAGTAATAGGGTCCCGTTTTTTTCCTTTTGGGTGCGGAACCCTAATTACACTCTTTTATTTGGATAAGACTGGACAGGACCGTTTCAACTGTTCTTTCCCTTGTGCAATTGCAAAAGCGTACATTTATAACTCCTACCTGAACTCGTTTCTATTCGCAAAAAGACTCAGTCGTTCAAGCTTGCTCAAAACACTTACGGCCATGCTGGTTAGGTGCTGATAGGCCTCCTCCAGCCTGTACTTCCTGATGGAGAGAAGCTTGCCATCAACTGCCAGGCATATCCGACAAACCTGAAATAAAAACAAATAATGAGACAAACAGATTCTACATTCAAAAAGTTACTTTCAGCTTTCTTTTCAACAGCGATCTCCTCTTGGGCAATGCTGGTAGATCCACAATCTGACTTGTAAAAGTGCCCTTGTGGACTACTTACTGAATAAATTATTGCATTTAATTTTGTTTAGATAGCATAAAACTTGTGCCGGCCTACGCTACTTACGAAGTCGATCAAGTCTCATTGATTGAAGTATTACTTCCTCCACCGAAATACCTCGCCACACTACTTTTACCTACTGTTTTGTTCCCGCCCTGGACTACGGGTAACAGGGGGCCCATCAACCTGTGTAACCAGCAAAACGTAAATTCCCGGGCGAGTACAAAAACGGGTCGCGATTACGCGCCTCTTAAACTTAATTCTAACTTATATCTAAAGCACTAACCTTCCCAATGGAGCCGATCTAGCCCAATTCCAGCAAAGGTGAGTAAGTGTAGGGTGTGTTATGGTGTGTGTGAATGTGTTTGCTGGGCGCCGAAGAATCCTCGCGGCTACCGTATCGCCAGCTCCGTCAAAACCACAATTTTCACGTCCAATATTATCGAGGGGCCTTATGCCGAACAAATCACTCGAGTTCAACAAATATACGCAAAATAAGCGGACACACATGTGTCTTTCCAAAACGCTTCAAATTCCAAATCTCTCAAAATCACATGTGCACAACTGCAAGTTAAAATTCAAGTGACAGAACGACCTCTAAGATCTTAGTGTCAAAAGTGACAGCTCGGGTGCGTTCAGTTTTATGCAAAGTAATGTCGGTTGGGACCGAACAATCACCCGCCTCGGAACAGCTCTAAGCTGGTCCGCTATACAAGAGGAAGGCGCGATAGCGTTGCTACCGCTCGCTTGAGAACCGAATCCCCCACCATGACCTCAGCAAACCGAGGGGTCCCGTCCTTGCCGGGATACAAGTTAACAATTCGCCCCCGGCGCCAACGCAGTGGCGGTAGGTTGGAATCCTTAACCAACACGAGGTCTCCAACACTGGGGGGATTGGTTTTGTCAGTCCACTTGAGGCGCTGCTGCAAAACATGCAAATACTCTAATGACCATCTGGTCCAAAAATTCTGAGCCATTTGTTGCAGCATTTGATAGCGCGACAAACGATTGGAAGTTATTTCCCTGAGGGGGTGCTCCGGCAGGGCTACAAGTGGCTGACCAATCAAGAAATGGCCTGGAGTCAACGTTTCCAGGTCATTTGGATCAGAGCTGAGCGGGCACAACGGACGGGAATTGAGGACTGCCTCAATTCTACAAAACAACGTCGCCAGCTCTTCAAAAGTCAAAATAGTTTGACCTATGACTCTATACATATGAGTCTTAGCTTGCTTTACAAGAGCTTCAAAAATACCTCCCCAATGGGGGCATCCCGGAGGGTCAAACGTCCAGGTGACACCCCGACGGGAGAGGTTTGTACCAATGTCAATTCTATTTTCAAACAAAAATTTCACAACATCTTGTAAATAACGGTCGGCACCTTTATAATTGGTTCCGCAATCTGACCGGATCAGAGACGGGAGTCCCCTACGGGCTACAAACCTATCTAGGGCCGCAATAAAGGCCTCCGTCGAAAGATCAGCCACTAATTCAAGATGAGCGGCTTTGGTGGACAGACAGACGAAAACGCACAAATACGCTTTTACACTCTTCGCATTTCGGAGTCGCGACGTTTTAACCAAGAAAGGGCCGGCAAAATCCGTCCCTACCCTCTCAAATGGCCTAGCCGGGGTGACCCTGTCAGGTGGCAAATCACCCATCTGAGGCTGCATCGTGGCTGCCTTGAGCCTATAGCAAGGCAAGCACCGGAACACGATGCTCCGTACAACGCGTCTGCTGTTCAGTATCCAAAATTCTCGCTGCAGAATGCCCAGGAGCGCATTGCAGCTAGCATGAGAATTCTTAAGGTGGCGATCATTCACCAACAATTCCACCAAGTGCCCTTTCTTAGGCAACAGTATGGTGTGGCGCGCCGAATAAGGCAAGTTAGCATTGCGAAGCCGTCCTCCAACCCGGAGTATTCCAGACTCGTCAATGAACGGGTTGAGACGCGCTATCGCTCGTCTAAGTTTGGGGCGACCCTTCCGCAGGGTTTCCAATACGTCCCCCAAGTGTTCCTCCTGCACAACCCGAATCCAGTGATGTAGGGCTGCTTTCCGCTCTTCAAAAGCGAGAACACTGGTGTGTAGCCGATTGTCAGGGTGGCGACAATTGTGAATAAATCGCCTGACCCAGGCGGTCACTCCAACCAGCTTGTCGAGAGAACTATATCGCGCTAGCAACCAAGCAGGGTCCGTCCCTGGAGCGGTCTCGACAAGGTGGATCTTCAATCCCGACGATGGGGTTCCAATGACACAACTGGCAGGCCGCCAGCGTGACTCCATCTCCAATAGCCATTCTGGCTTCCACCACAGTGGGTGGGCAACAAGCTCCATGGCGTTGCAACCCCTAGACGCCACGTCCGATGGGTTCAATTCACCTGGCACGTGTCTCCAAACCAAAGCAGTCTCAGAGTTCTGTATCTGCGAGACACGGTTGGCCACAAAAACCTCCAATGTGTGGACCGACGACTTCAGCCAACACAAGACAATTTGGCTGTCAGTCCATGCATAGGCACTCTCCTCAAGGTTCACGGTGTCCTTCAAGGTCGAGGCTACATGATTCAACAATCGCACAAGAAGAGCTGCACCCGACAATTCCAGCTTCGGGATCGTCAAACGAGTCCGAAGCGGGGCCACCTTGCTCTTTCCCATTACCAAGTGCACGTCGACCGCTCCGGCGGAGCTGACCGTTCGCAAATACACGGCAGCCGCATATCCTCGCTCAGAGGCGTCGCAAAACCCATGAAGTGTTGCTCTGTATTTCCCTGCGGGAAGCAACTTACGCGGCAGTTCGACCTGGTTTATCTCCGGGAGCGTAGAAAAGTAGGTTTCCCAATCGCTCAGCAAATCTCCGGAAAGCGCATCATCCCAACCCATCGGGGCTGCCCACAGGCGCTGCATAAACGCTTTGGCCTTGA
The DNA here is from genome assembly GCA_932273695.1 of Apotomis betuletana. Taxonomy (NCBI): domain Eukaryota; kingdom Metazoa; phylum Arthropoda; class Insecta; order Lepidoptera; family Tortricidae; genus Apotomis; species Apotomis betuletana. The sequence goes on from OW026322.1 coordinate 8,601,177, forward strand.
AGATGACGGGCGAGATCCATCCATTTGGATCGTAAGTCCTGGCCACCGTAGACAGAACAAGCCGCTTTGTCCAGACCTTCGGGGTATCCAATTCCACCCGATAGGTAAACACATCTTGGACTGGTCGATACTGAACGCCAAGAACCGACAACATGTGCGGATTATCAACATTCTCGAAGAGGTGTGGATCCTGCTGGTGGTCATCTGGGAGTCCGGCCAAAACCTCTGGTGAGTTGGACAACCATTTCCGCAACTCATAGCCACCAGTCCGCAAGAGTGCAATCAATTCATCGCGGATGACCAATGCTTCTTCGACGCTATTGGCCCCGGTGCACACGTCGTCCACAAACAAGTCCTTCTCCAAAATGGCGGACGCTCGAGGGAACCTCAGTCTCTCTCTGTTCGCCAATTCCAACAATGTACGAATAGAAATGTACGGGCTACTCTTCAGACCGTACGTAACCGTATTCAGTTCATAGACCAACATCGGTTCATCTGGGCTCTCACGCCACAAGATCAGCTGATACCGACGGTCATCAGGGTGGATGACGATCTGCCGAAACATCATCCGGATGTCGGTCACAAACACAACCTGATGCTTCCTGAAATTAGTGAGAATATCGGTTATGTCCTTGTGCAGCTTAGGACCTGCATGCAAACATTGGTTCAAGGACACTCCAGTCGAGGTGGCGGCAGAGCCATCAAATACCACTCGAATCTTGGACACCGGTGACTTCAATACCGCATGGTGGGGAAGAAAATAATGCTCCACCGTACTCCAATCCATGCGTGACACCGTCATGTGTCCCAACTGCTCGTACTCCCTCATGAAGTCCACATACTTCTGCCGGAAGAGCGCATCCCTCTTCATACGGCGCTCCATCGAAACCAGCCGCTTCTCAGCCAACGCGCGAGAGGCCCCAAGGGGTGGTCGATGAGTAAGTAGGGGGAGTCGAGTTATGAACCGACCAGAGCGGAGGCGGCCAGTGTTGTTCTGGTAAAACAATTCGCACTCCTCTTGCTCAGGACTCATCCGCGGCGCGGTAGGCGGTTCTTCAATTTCCCAGAAGCGTTGCACCGCGTCTGAGAGAGCAGTTCCAACCAAACAGCTCTCCTCGGCAGGAGGCGTGGAAACTGCTAATACTGGACCCATTACAGCATATCCGAACTTGGTGTCCCATGCCACAAGTCCACCAGGCTGTAGTATCCGTTTGCCGGTCAGCAATATGCCCCCTAGGACGTCTGCACCCAGCAGCACGTCAACCGGACCAGGGGTGTCAAAGCCAGCATCCGCCAAATTCAAACCAACTGTCAAGTTCCGGATCTCTGGTGGCAGCTTGACCGGGGGGTGCCCCCCCACCACCTCCTCCAAAACCAATGCGGGAGCTGTAATCCTCGCATGGGAGGTGGGACTCGGGCCAAAGGTGAACGTGACCTGTCCTACCAGGTTTGACACTGATGTGTTGCCGACCCCCCGGACACCGTCCGGGTGAGGTCTCAAGACCAAGCCCATCCGTTGCATCAACCGTTTGGATACAATACAGCCCTGTGCGCCCGTATCCAGTAGGGCGCGCACACGAACTGATCCTCCGCCAGGACCCCACACACAAACCGAGGCCGTGGGCAACAACACGGTCTCGAGGGGTGTGGCGGTGGTCGATGCATGGGCGGCGTACCCCTAGCAGGGATACCGCGTGGCGTCCTGCTCCGCGTGGGAGGGCCGCTCGAACCGGTCGAGCGGATCCCAGTCAGGCTGGTACGCGCGTCGCGCTGGTTGCGCCATCTGCGGCGCCCGGTACCCTCGTCTCCGGCCTGCGAACGCGGGAGGTCGCGATTCCAGGCGCGGTCGCTCGGCCAGCGGCGGCGACATCCGTGGCGCCGACCGAGGAGGGGGTGGGCGCGGCCACCCGCCCGTGGGAGCCCGCCGTGAGGGCGCGGGTGAGCGCGCGACCGCAGCATAATTCTGTGAATGCGGGGGGGTCGAATTCTCCCCGCCTTCCCCATCTTCCAAATACCCCTGGTCGGCCGGGTGCCGACTCCGGACAGGGGTGCTGCGTGAACCCTGGGCAGCGGGAGGCTTGGAGGTCCCGTTGCGGTTCATGCACAAAATGTGGTGGTGCTTCCCACCCACAGACAACCCCCACTAGACGGAGCATGTAAGGCACATGTAAGGCGACCCGCGCGCACCAACGGTATGGTACGGCAAAACATTAAAGTATCAACACGGCGGCCACCGTTTAGTTGCGTCCATGTTTATGAGGTCTCTCTACACCACTTAACACTACAATTTACCATGTTATTTATTTAATTTCTTTTTTCGTTGACGTACGCATGGATCATAAACAAGGACGCAACTAAACGGTGGCCGCCGTGTTCATACTTTAATGTTCTGCCGTACCATATCGTTGGTGCGCGCGGGTCGCCTTACATGCTCCGTCTAGTGGGGGTGGTCTGTGTTCCCACCACATGACCGGCACTCCTGGGGTTGGGCACAGTCCCGAACAAAATGTGGGTCCAAACACACGAAACACCACTTCCTTTGCTTTGCGATGTTCCGGCGACCCTCGACCCTCTGGGCAAGAAACGTCGAACAGACAGGCACCCGATGGCCTGGTTTCTTGCAGTACAAGCAGGGGTCAGGTTCCACCGTGCCAACATTGTATTGACTGGGCCTCGCTGGTCGAGGTATCAATTTTCCCCAGTTTCCCCTTTGAGCGACAATTCCCATCTGGCCCCCTGAGGGCACAGCTGGTCTCGAGGTTGAAGGTAAACTCGAAGTATCAGCACGGCGACACTCCGTTTCCAAAAATGCCACTATGTCACTAAAGGCCGGTAAGTGCTGGGCGGTGTCTCCTCCATACTGGTTCTCAAATCTCGCCCGGACATCAGCAGGTAGCCGGTTCAACAAAAAACTCAGTAACATATAGGACCATTGGTCCACAGGCAAGCCAAGTTTCCCCAAAGCTTTGGTCGCTGTCAAAACAGGATTCAGCATTTTTATTCTGATGTCTGATACCTGGGCGATCCGGGGAATATTCCAAATTTTTGCCATCATGGCATCCGCAAGCCTTCGCACATTCTCGTATCTGTTTCTTAACAGTGTGCGCGCGGTTTCATAATTTTCATCGGTGACCGACAAGTGTGCTACCAGGTCACGTGGTTCACCTTTCAAAGCTGTCATCAGCTGCGCCAATTTCAAAGAGTCCGTTAGGTCCTTTCGGGCGTGTACCAAACTATCGAACAGGTCAATAAAACTGGTCCATTGGTCCAGGTTTCCGTCAAACGGTGGGATGCTTATCGCAGGAAGTCGTGCTGCCAATTCTGGAGTGGGTCTAATTGCAGAATTTCCCTCATTCCGGACCCCGGTGGTCCGAATTCTCAATATCTCCTTTGCACGCTGAACGATTTTATCTGCCAGCTCAATGCATTGGTCATAATCTCGTTCCACTTCAGCTGCCTCGCGTAGAACATGCTGTGCCATCTCAGGCCCAGAGCCTTCAATTTTACCGAGATAGCTTTCAAAGCTATGTCGCGCCCTATCAACGCGGTCCCTAATCTGTTCGAACCTGTCTAACAATGCGTCAGTTCGGTCTTCTCTGTCCACCAGAGCAGCCCCAGAAGTAAACCAACGTAACTCCGCGCGAATTGCTGTCTTAAATACCGCTGCCATATTGAATTCAAACAAAACACAAAGTGAAATTCTCAAACAAATCAATAAATTAATTAATTAAAATTAATTATGTAGAATTTCTTACCCAATAACAATATTAATTCAATATAGTCACACTGGCGGTTTACCAATTATAAAAATGCCAACAAATTATAACATTTAATATCAAAGTCCAAAGGTCAATTTCTAAAGTGCTCCTAATAATATTTCCAAATAATTCAATGTTTCAACTTGACATGCAATATCAACAAAATATGATACTTGTTTTAACTCCAAAAACACTATAAAACTATAATGAGTTGAGTTTATTCTAATAATTTACTTTCTTATAATCATACAAAGAAAATGTCTACCAACCCCCAAATTTATAACAAGTTGAAACTTTCCTAAATTTGAGCACTAAACTAGTATTATCTACATAAAACAACTCTCGTGTTGTTGATAATAAGCAAATTGACCTTATTCAAATCAAAAACATGTAAATTTAACCACTTTTTGTCAAAACTTTAACCTCAAAACATGTGAATTCTAACCAAAAAAATTTACCCAAATTTTATCAAAAGTGGATCAAATCAAAACAACCACGCTCTATGCTACCAAAAATGTTTTGTTCCCGCCCTGGACTACGGGTAACAGGGGGCCCATCAACCTGTGTAACCAGCAAAACGTAAATTCCCGGGCGAGTACAAAAACGGGTCGCGATTACGCGCCTCTTAAACTTAATTCTAACTTATATCTAAAGCACTAACCTTCCCAATGGAGCCGATCTAGCCCAATTCCAGCAAAGGTGAGTAAGTGTAGGGTGTGTTATGGTGTGTGTGAATGTGTTTGCTGGGCGCCGAAGAATCCTCGCGGCTACCGTATCGCCAGCTCCGTCAAAACCACAATTTTCACGTCCAATATTATCGAGGGGCCTTATGCCGAACAAATCACTCGAGTTCAACAAATATACGCAAAATAAGCGGACACACATGTGTCTTTCCAAAACGCTTCAAATTCCAAATCTCTCAAAATCACATGTGCACAACTGCAAGTTAAAATTCAAGTGACAGAACGACCTCTAAGATCTTAGTGTCAAAAGTGACAGCTCGGGTGCGTTCAGTTTTATGCAAAGTAATGTCGGTTGGGACCGAACAATCATGTTCGCCCAACCACGGTCGACTTCGCGAATAGTGTAGAGCTTGCATTAAACGAAAGCTATACTAGGGTATCTGACCACAAATTGGCGGGCAATGGGGAAATTTTGAAAAGTTTTTCTGTCAGAAAAGTCTTCCAATTTAAACAACCATATCCAAATTGGTCCATCTGTTTGGGGTCTATGATGCCATAGACACAGATACACTTATAACACCCTTCCTTTTTCTTTGGGAGTTAAAAAAGATGATAACTCACACACCTCTGCAACTGTCTCAGTTTTGATGACAGCATGTTTTTTTTTTAATTCTTATGCCAAACTAGTAATTACTTTCTTTATTTACCTTAAAATTAACTGCTTCTCCGACGTCACAGTCAGCATCCTGCAGGACCATAGGAACAGCGCCGGCCCTTACTTTCCGAAGCCCGCTCTTCGTCTCATACAAATCTTCGCACATGAAGTGATCGGAGCAGACAGCACTGCGTTCCTTGGGTTCCCATGCCTCCTTACCGAGGGCTCGCAGCCAGGATGAGCGAAGAGATGGCTCATTGGGAAATCTAGAGTAGTAAAAATAAAGGGCTAAAATAGGAAATAATGGCCTAACTTTTATTTTTTTCTATTTAAATTTCAAGTGTCGTAAATTATCAACCAACGTCAAAAAACTGACCAGGTTCTCTGTTTGTCTGGAAGTTTGTTTTTGTATTTTTTTAAGTATGTTACCGATTACGAGTGATCGACGAAACCGAAACCGACATGGAAAATATTTTTTTTTGTTTCAAGGAGCATACTTTTTAGTTGGTCCCACATATAACATAACTTCATTTATTTCTTGTTGACTAAGATTATAGACCATTCAATACTTATTATGGAATCTCTAACACAAATTTACTGAAGGACTAATTGTCGTTAATCTAATTAACCAAAAATGGTAAGTATAATGTTACGGTAGTTAATTAACGAGGATTTAATTGTTGAAATATTCGTCATGAAACGATTGAATTTCAGTACTTACACGTGAAAAGTGATCCCTTGTGACTTCGAGATGTGTCTCGAATCATTTTTGCAGGCCGGCACGCAGCACCGCATTTTATTATTAGTAAATAAAGCAAATATTTACATCGGGCCAACAATTTTTATAAAATGTATTCCCTTACACAACACTATAAGGATTTGCATAGTACTGTAAATATACACACACTACCGGCATTCAATTAAGAACATATAGTTCTTACACAACGTTTGTATTTATAATTAATTAAAACATTTTAAACGAATTGGGAAGAAATATTTCCAATAGGTTTGACAGGAGCTTTACTTGATATTGCGACCAAATACAAGAACACTTGACATATTTTCTAGCTCTTTTACAAAAGTATTGCTAGAATGAGAATACCGATCTTATGAAATCTTTTTAATTTTTCCGCATTACACTATATAGAAGTATATAAACATTTCCAGTCTTCCTTCCTCCTCTTAAGAATTACGTATGAAAGAAAGAGATGCAAGTACAAAGCTGCACAATAGTGAAGCGCTCCTTGTTTTGCAACTAATCGATAAACCGGTTTTTGATTACATTTTTCTGTTCACGGCGCGAGACTCGAAAAAAAATACAAAGAAAATGGCGAATGCGTCAAGGACAACTTTGACGTTTGGTTTATTTAGTTATGAAAACTAAATAAATTCTGATTCACATATAAACATTAAATACAAACTGGAGATAGTGTTACAATGATGCTTTAAGATGTAACTAAGCATAATAACTGTATTGAGCGGTATTTGTTTCGACCCAATTATGTCTTATTGGACTAGATACAGAATATTTACAAAATATTAGTGCTCGATTATTTTTAAGTTGTTATAAGTGAAAGACCCTAAGAAAATGCGGTGCAGCGTACAGAACTGTTCTAACGACACGAAACGAACAACAAAAAGCCATGGGATTACATTTCACATGTACGTATTCGTGTTTTTACATAGTAGTATAAACATTACATTCTCGTTAAGAACTAATTAAAAAATATTAATTGTCACGTTTTTATACTAATTCGGATATCACTTGATTAAATAAAAGAGTTATACGTGTACCAGGAATATTTACCGACATACGATAAAAATCGCAAACATAATTTAATTAATGAATAAGGAGATTGAACCAAACTAGATTAAAAATCTCTTTTATAATCGTAAATAAAGAAGTGTTGATTGCGTTGGTTTTAAAATATGTAGTTTTTGTTGGTACTTCACGCGGTAATTAAACTGAGGGATCACCCAGATTTTAAGCATAGACAGATAAATACCTATGGATTATACAGACGCAGTAACATATAGTTTGTTGACAACTTAGGTAACAAATACGTAGTAAAAACTGCTCGTATCTCAGTCTCAATCTCAACTAGATTCGAGGTTTTGAAGAGCAGTGACAGATATTTTAGCTATGTGACCAAGTATTGCAGCACACGTTGAGGCAGAAGGTAGACAGCTAAACAGTAATGGTCACAAACTGGTTCATCAATAAAGCTGACCTGAAACTAACATTTAGTTTTACTGAACTCAATCACAAGTTTGCTTATAAGAAAAATTACTTTAAGAGGCCTTATTCCTTTTAAAATGCTGATGGTTTTATACATTTTTCTCTATGATAAAACATGTTTCTTAACATATTATTGGTGTTACTACCTAGAACAGGGCTATTGGAATATATTGGTATTTATTTGAAACCTACAGCATGAATTTTTCATTGATAATTTTTGTTTCAAAAACTACTCGAAATTGTCAAAATTCACGCGGTAAATTCGTTTTTTCTATTTATTTTCGACTGCACGCAATAAAAGCATGAAATAGCTATGTTACTACCTAGAACTCGGCGAAGAGTATTATTCACTTCAAAAAGTTAGTTGAAATTATCAATATATTTGTCATAATATTAAAAAAATAATTTTTAAAAGGAATAAGGCCTCTTAACCACCGAAATCAGGATAGTTGAAAGTCATGTATAAATGCCTTTATAAATCAATTTATAACTTTCATAACCATTGAAGCATTATTAAAATATTGTTTTGTGATAGGAACTTAATAGTAAATATGTGTGCAAAATAACATCCGCAAAAAATTTAAGAAAAACCTCTCACACCGTAAACTAACTTAATTAATTTATAAAACAATTTAAACAGATTGTATTGCATATATTAATTATTTGAGCCTCCCTGACGTTCAATCGTTTTATTTAAATGTGGAGACCAAATAAAATATTATAACTTAATGGATATTATGAATTATTTCAGGTTTCCCAAAGAGCCTAATCTGCGGAGTGCTTGGATGGAGGCACTCGGAATCTCTGACTGGGAGCCAAAGGACCGAAGCACGATATGCTCAGAGCATTTCCGGAATGAAGACTTCTATGAGACCAAGTGTGGGCTGCGCAAGATCAAGAATGGTGCGGTGCCTGTCGTGGGTCAGGTTGGTGAAAGATTTTCTTTTATTTTTCAGTTTATTCATCGCTTTCATAGGTTTATTAGATGATGGTACAGAAAATCAGCCCTGTATGGCATAGCAACATTAAACAGAATGTTATAGGTAAATTAGGAGGTCGTCCGCATATTTTTTTTTCCTTTACCGGAGTTGGGTAAAAATTATCCAATATCCATCATTGGATGTCCAGCTATCTTTGTACTAAAACTATTTAATAAATAATGAATGAAAACTGATTCGTCCAGCTGCTTTGGCATGATAATAGAATGAAGAAACTATGACAAACAGATGGCGCCAGGCTGGCATAGCCCCGCGCGTCATAAAAACTAAAGGCAATCCTGCATCACGTTTAATTGGTGCCTTGATAACGAACACGTTTCGTCCTGGGAGATTGAAGGTGGAAGTATCTGATTCCGTTACAATCTACCCTACCCAATCCTTTTAAGTAACAATAATGAGTATGGACAAATACTTGAGGCCAATGTACTGTTGTCGAACAAGACGACTTATAAAAAAGAAATATGCTACTCACAGTGCCATTATACCTGACTTGTAAAGTAAACCATCTCCATCTTAAAATATTTATTTACTTTTCTTTCAGGATTTAGCAGATGACTTGGACGCTCCAGCCGCTTTAAGGGTGAGAACAAAACACGTTTAAAACATATAATTCTTTAAAGTATATTTTGATTGCCAATGCGATAGGGAACTTTACTCTACTGCTTTTTTTTATTCCCTTGAGAGTGTCGCAATATACGTTTTTTGCGGCATAAACGGCCATTTTTTTTTACGTTAACTTTGAAGTTTTATTTTTTCACAGCTTCAAGGGACTATTGACCTGAGTATATGGTTTTAATTTCAATTCGTTGCCTTCATGCGTTCGCGAGATAAAGGGTCTTGACAGACAGGTTCCAGTTTTTCCTTTTGAGGTACTCCTAAAAATGGGTATACTCTGTTAATAGCAAGGTCAATTTGCAGGTGTGCAGAATTTGTCTAGCAACAGACAGCAAGATGTACAACATCAGGGATTACAGGCTGGAGCAGGCGTTCGCCGAAGTTAGCGGAATGACGGTAGGTGCACTCCCACCATCCACCACAACTTTTACCCTACCCTACTCGCGAAGTTGGGCGAAGTAAGGGTTTCCGCAGCGAAGTTGGGCGAAGTATGTATGTATGTAAACACTTTATTGTACACAAAAACAAGAAATACATTTCAAAAGAATAAGCATGCACAAAGGCGAACTTATCCCTTTAAGGGATCCCAGTTAACCTTTGAGTTAATGAGTGCTAAGCACAAATGTAAATACACATTTGTTCCTGGGTCATGGACGTTATTTATGTTACGTATACCGTCGTATAGTACCCACAGTTAAAGCACGGCTTAGTTTGAGACTAGGTCGATTTGTGTAAGATTATCCCTGAATATTTATTTTTATTTATATTATATGTACAGATGGGCGATGAAGACAAGCTGCCGCAGCGATTATGCTGGGAGTGTTGCTGGCGGTTGCTGTCGGCGGCTCGTTTCAAGGGCAAAGTGCTGAGAGCCCACGATCTCCTCACTGGCCTTCCTCACACCGGACCATATGTAAGTACCCACCAATCAACACTAAGACTTATTTGTAAATTTGGTTTGATCTTGTCAGGGCAGTTAATCCAGACGCATTCCCATTGCATGGCGACACAGACGCATTCCCATGTATCCCTACTAGCCATTACTACACATTTTACGCAAAATAGCCACATCGTATCCTTCAAGTTGATTCCACAAAAAACATTTCACGTAAAATTAGCGGATAAGAGATCGTAACGCTATGATCAGTAAAAAAAGTCACCAGGTCCTAAGAAAACTAAGCCCTTGAGCCGTGACTTGATTGACTACACTTTTGTTTATAAAATATGGCCTGTCCGTTAGCTGTAGGGAAAGTGTGACCAACGGTTCGAGAAAAGGTAGGTAATGCCCCGTTATCGTTTTTGTTCGCCTTGGCGTGGGCACTGCCGTGCCCCAGAAAACAGTCCCCGTAAACCCATATCTAACATAATAATAGTACATTACTGCAGACGCCGTGAAAGAAGGTGCCCGAAGGCGCCGGGTGAGTAGGTATAGACGGCCGACCGTAGGGGGGTTTCGACCGAAAGGTGATACTTCAAAGCCTGTTATAACGCACGTTATGACGACATTTCTTTGCTTGTTTAAGAAAAATATTTTTAAAAGCAGACCCCCACTCACTATTCCTTGCCGCGCTGAATAACATTTTTCTTTATTGTCACTGTGTTTTTTGTTTGGGTAGTTTTATTGATCATATTGTAACGTTTTTTGCAGATCACAATACGCGACATCCGCTCTATAAACCGCAGACAAAACCAGCTAAGATCCCAGCTCACATACCGACATCACGACCCTAACGACTATCACATACACGTCAAGGATGACCAAATCATCATCAAGTCTGAAACCAAAGACGCAGAAGAAATTGACGAAAAAGTACCACCCATAGCCGAAGTAGAACTAATAAAAGACGAAAAAAACAATACAGATTTGTTTTACGATGAATTCAATAATTACGACGGCAATGATTTTAATAACGACTGTAATGACAATGAGTATGGTAATGATAATACTGAATTCGTTAATGATAATAGTGGATTCGTTAATAATACTGCAGATAATGATACAGTTAATGGTAGTGCGGCTTTGTGTAATGATGTGGAAGCTGCTGATAGTGACGATAAAGTGCTGAGTGAAGTGTATGTGAAGAAGAAGCGGAGAGTTAAAAAAGTTAAAGTGAAAAAGAAGGAGAAGGTTGTGAAGAAGAAGGAGGAAGAAGATAATCCCATGACCACTATGGATAAGTAAGTGCTTAAGTTATTCTTTTTCCTTTTGAACCGACACCCGTACCTAAAGTATGCCGAAGAGGTAAGGTCAAACACATGGAACGAAGGGTTAAAGCAGCGTATATTCGTGACCTCTCGTAAAGGCGGTGTCATTGCATCGCTTTTTACATAAGCAACTAATAAAATGCACTTTCAGGTGGCCTTTGCGACAGTCAAAGCAGAGAAAGTTCATTGGTCAGCCTCCCATAATAGTCATCCAGGCATCCCATAAATAAATGACGAGGCCAGTTAATAATATGCTGTTGTAAAATAACACGACACTAATAATAATATTATAATCCTTGACAGGTACAAAAACTCGGACGTGAAACGTCGCAAAACCACCGACGGGCTCGACGAATCACTCTTCACCATCACAACTCTCAGCTACGACGAGCAAATAGCCGAGATCCAGAAGCGACAAGAGAGTACGAACTACAAGAGCGCTCCATACAAATGCTCTGTGTGCTACCGCGGGTTCTTAGTACGAGATCGGTACGACGCGCACGTTGTGAGACATAGCGAGGTTAGTACTGCTAGTACATCCTGGTCACGGCACCATATATTATAAACGACTACATTGGCCATATCCTGGTCACGGCGTGCGGCACCAAAATGTAAATATTGCCTCTATTGACTGCACTCTGCCTTTATTGACGAAAACATGTGAAATATGGAACAGTGCGTAAAAAAATGTTCAGCATGTTCTGTTGTATAAACAAAGAGTTGTATACCTCGCATTTTCTTCAAAATATTTTTTTATTTATTTCACACACATCCACACTGACTTGAACGTTGACTGATTATCATATTGGACTATTCTATTTTAATTAAAGATTGCGTTATAATATCAGATTATAAGTCTAGAATACAAATAGGGTCTTTCATTCTCACTAGTGGCGTTATCCGCTTTGCCTTAAACATATCTGTTTTATTTTTTCAGCAATCCGGTGCGTACGAGTGTTTCATATGTAAGAGCCGGCTCAAGAGTGGCCGTGCGCTACGTAAACACTTAACTGCCCAGCACACGGAGAAATTTAGCTGCAAGGGCTGTCCTTTCGTCACAAGAAACAGGTAGGAGACACTTATTAAAGCCTTAAGTATAGAGGCGTACATTTATTACTACAATTTGGGTACACCACAATTTATATTGCACCATTGATACAAAGATGAAAGCCGAGAATCAAACCCAGTTCCTCTGGATTACAGGTACAACGTGTTAATCTCTCCACCACACTAACGCCAAAAAATCTTTCGAATTTTTCCTTATGATTTGTGTGTCGATCTTTGCACCGATCACTTATCATAATTATAAAAAATATACATTGTTAGGAACGCCCTGGCATGTTTCGACTTGTTGGGCGCTACGGCCGACCTCCGGCATTGAAACCTGTGCTTCCGTAAGTGAAAGATGTAGGGCCTTCGTACTATGTCGGTGACACCATGAGTAATGTGAGTCGACGACGCGGTTGGCGCAGTTTGTAGTGCACCTGCCTACTGAGTCGGCGGTCCTGGGTTCGAATCTCAGGCGGATATTTGTGTGATGATGAACTTGAATATTTGTTCCTGGGTCATGGATGTTATTTATATATTTATGTTACGTATATCGTCGTCAGTTCCCATAGTACAAGTTTTGCTCAGCTTGGGTCTAGGTCGATTTGTGTAAGATTGTCCCTCAATATTTGTTTGTTTGTGTGTAATGTCAATAGACAATAAAAGTTATGTGACAAACAGTGTGCAAGAACCCGCCGCCCCGTGATTTGTGAACCGCAGGATAGTACAGTTAGCTGTCCCTGATGAAGAGCTCCATACAATTTTGAAACACGTCGGGCCTTTCCTGACAATTATTGCATACAGTACTGGTTTTGCCTTTTTTTTTTACTTATGATCATGATTTTTCAGGGGTGTAGCACGTGAACATGAAAAATGGCACGCCGGTACGAAATATCAGTGCCCGCACTGTCCAAGCGAGTTCGAGTGAGTACAATTGGACTTTATTTATATTCTGTCTGTCTGTAATCGAATCTTGTAGCCATATAAGTACAGCGGGCATATGATGGTTGCATTTATGACGGGCTAAATAAGTGACAAAGCATCTGTCACTTTTCCACAAACTGCGAGTGTGAGTCCCATAGTACACGCTTTGCTTAGTTTGGGACTAGGTCGATTTGTGAATGATTGTTTCTTAATATTTATTTATTTATTCCAGCAAACTGACGACATACATGGGCCACATTAGGATAAAGCACGTGTCCGACTTCGTGTGCGAGCTGTGCGGCTACACGTTCGTGAGCAAGAAGGGTATCGACGTGCACAAGAAGAAGAAGCACCGGCTGGCTGACAAGACGGTGCGTACTGTTTGGCTCGATGGTTGACTGGTAGAGAATGCTATTTGGCATTAAGGCTTTATACTAACTTTTGTTTTGTGCAATAAAGTTTAAATAATAGTACAGACTTAGGAAACTCTCGTTAGATGGCTAGATCAAGGGCCAGATTCAGAAGGCGGTACTCCTGGACACGGCGCGCATCGTCAGGAGGTTCCTCACTTTGCAGCCCTAACCACCGGTAGCCTGGGCCCCGCCCCGCTGCCGGCGGCACCCTAGGTTAGGTTTTTTATAATGTGTTTATATTTGTAGTGTATTTTTTATACTTTTTATATAAATTTATTGTAAAAAGAACCTAACCTAAGATGAAAGATCAAAGGAAAATATAAAAAGGAAATAATAATAATAATACAGAGCGAGCAAAGCGTCTCCGTTTCAGCTTGGCCAAAAATTCATTCATATGTCCGGATGTACATAACTCCGCCATTTTGAAAGATATCGAAAAACTGAGTGAATAAAAAAGTTCTATCTACTGGTTGAACCTACTTATAAAATTTCATGAGATTCGGTGAAGGAAAGCGAATTCAAAGGTAGAAAATCCGGACATCCATATACGAAAGAAATTTGGGCCAAGCTGAAACGGAGACGCTTTGCTCGCTGGGACAATTAAGCTTAAATGTGCTAACCATTGCCCACAAGTTACACAGCTATATTGCTTTAGCACACTTAGCACACTGTACTATTCATAGCTTCCTGCTTGTAATTAAAGTGTATTTTTCAGGTGACGCTAGAAGGCCCGTACTGTGACACCTGTGAAGTCCGCTTCGTGTCGGAAGAGGCGCACGCGCGACACCTTAAACTGTCGTCGCGACACAGCAGCGACAGCGACCCGTGAGTAGAGGGTTAAATAATTCAAATAAATATAAGTATAAGGCAGAGCTTGGTTTATTACAGATAAAACAGGCATACAGAAAGTATTAGTACATTACCGACCCATTAGTAAGTATCCTGGTCACGGCACCTAGCTGTAAAATCTCATCTTTGGGGTCGAAGACGCACGAGCGATACTTTCAACTATCATCACGGCGCAGCAGCGACAGCGACCCGTAGCGTAGAAGCAGGATCCACTTTTTGATCGCTGACGATGGCCAATCACGATGGCGGAAAGAAAGTTCCAAAACGTCACAACGTCATTTGCCGCCATACAGTATCAGACATCAGGCTACGTGCTTGGCGGCCGAAGGCACAGGCGTGGGGTTAAATGGTAACAGATAATTCAAGTACCAAAATAATGCTACCTGCCGTTTGTGTCCAAGTATCCTGTAGTCGCGGCACCAAATTGTAAAATCTGCTACCTTTATATTTCACTGTTGTCGATTTTTATCACATTCGTCATTAATATAATTTTACAGGAACAGGATCCGAAACGACTCGCAAAGCATAAACGCAGACAAGAATGGCAGAGTTATCCGGAAAGTGGAGCGTCGGCCGGTCATACATGCGCGCGACGGTGAACGACAGGACATCGGCGGTCCAGTGTCCTGTGAACAGGTATGAACTGATAATGGCACAAATTTCGTTGGTGCTCTGTCAACGAAAGTAGTTTAGTATTTTCTATAAGAAGGTAGAGCGATGACCGGTATACATGAGCGGGACGGAAACGACAGGATATCGGCGGTCCAGTGTCCTATAACAGGTGCTCTCTCATCCAAAGGAGTTTATTAGTTTTTATTAGGAGGTAGAGCAACGACCGGTCATACATGCGCGCGATGGAGAACGCCACGACATCGGCGGTCCAGTGTCCTGTGAACAAATTAATAAATAAATGATAATGGTACAAATTTATTATTATTATTATTTATTTATTATTTATCTTTAATAATTATTATTTTACCAGAAATATGTTACGTAGAGCATTTGACATTGAATTTAATATTAAAATTTTTGGCATGGCAACAAATGTTTCTCTTTCATATTTTTCAGAATATTTTCAATTTCAGGTTAATATAATATAAATAATGGTTTTTGTTCCCTGGTATAAATTCATGAAATAAGTTAAAATTGTACACTGTTTCTTTTGAAATGTTGTCAATTAGCAAATTCAAAGGTTTATACACAGTTTTCAAGTGACTGTTGATACCGACGGACATTGTTTGCTAACAGTGCGGCATCCAGCTGCGGGACCTCCGGCTGTACGCGCAGCACTTCCGGCGCGCGCACCCCGACAAGAACCGCACCAAGTACCCCGCCATGAAGACGCCGTGCATGTGCGAGCAGTGCGGCAGAATCTTCCAGGTTAGTTATAGTTATGGTAGTTCTGGGCTGATCATGGTTAGACTCATGGTGGACATGACCACTTTCTTGATATGTAATGCCATTATTTTTTGGTCTAGTAAGACTTAAAATCTAATTTGTGACTTGTTCTAAATACCGAAATATATGTAATCTTCTCAAAACTTTCGTGAGACATCTATAATATTATAAAGATTAGTTTTCTATGGAGGGGCTATGATTTCAGAAAAAATCTTAATAGCGTGTAACAAGATCGTGTTTTGTTTTGTATAGGCGCGCGGTGCTATGTCTGTCTGGTGCCATCTGTTGAGCATCATTTCCTTTGTTCTCTCATCTCGGTGATACGGCTGGACGGAGTTTAACTAATTTTGGCATCGTAATAGCTGGACAAAAAGATGGTTATAATGTATATTTTTACCCGACTACGGTATAAAAAATTACGCGTACGAAGTTGCGCCACCTTCTAGTACTTTTAATCTTTTTAAGACTTTCGTGAGACATTTAATAAATGTATGAAGCGGTTTACACTCACGTGAAATTATCAGTCAAATGTGACGTTGAAGTGCCGGGGAAACAATTTGCCAGGGTACGCGCTATTTGGGCGTCGCGTCGTTAACGACCAGTGACTAAGCTACCGTGAGACTGTACGGGTATCAGTTCGTGATGAAGAGCTCCATATGAGTTCCAGACATGGCCATTCCAAACAATTTCATGTGAGTGTAAACCGCTTAATACAATTTTATAGGTTGCTATTGTTTGACAGAAAGTAATAAAATGCTACGTGCATCCCAATCCTACGGCTATACCTACATACACAAAACCTTTGCCCCTTTTTGTTCTCCAGAGCATGGCGCTCCTAAAAGACCACATGTGGGTCCACACCGGCGAGAAGCGGTTCAAGTGCGACCGCTGCGACAAGAGCTTCACGCAGAAGACCAACCTCGTGTTCCACATGCGCGTGCACAGCGCCACGCGCCCGAGCTACGAGTGCCCCTTGTGCGGGAAGCACTTCGCCTTCTTCAACAACCGAAGGAGACACATGTTTGTGAGTGATGTCTATGTTAAAACAGACTTTGAAACTACTACATGACATTAGCACGTCTCAGTCCTCAATATGCCAAAAGATACGTCTAACATCTACATTTACTGTTAAAACAGACAAAGAAATAAGTAACTTAAAAAATATGTATAGCTTTTTAATAGCTAGATCCTGGTCACGGCACCACAATTTGTAAAATTGACAAATATAATTATAGTCAAAATGTATGAAGATCTGTGAAATGTGAACACGGGGTGTCAAAAGGTGGATGTAAAAAGCTAGTAAAACTTTCGTGTGATATATTTAATTATTGTATTGACACTTTCACAACCAGTAAAAAAATTACACCAACAACTCTACTCAAGACACCGACAGAGCCCGCCAGGTGGGCGCTTGTATAGTACAATGCGCTGGTAGCTGAGTAGAAGTTACGAGTGCCCATCAGGCGGGTTGTTGGTCGTTAAAGTGTTAACCGCTTAATACAATAAAAAAACTAGTATCTTGAAATTTTAGTATCCTGGCTACGGCACCAAATGAAAATAAATATTCACAGCACATCAAGTGACCGCCAAGTCATATGAAAACTGGTCCAAAAGGTGCCACTGTGGCAAGAGCTTCTGTTTATAATATAAGTATTGTTTCGAAATTAATAAAAGAAATTGTTGTCCCCAGATTCACACCGGCTTAAAACCGTTCAAGTGTGAAACATGCGGCAAGTGTTTCACGACATCAGGCGAGCAGCGCGCACACGTCGAGCACGTTCATCTTAAAAAACCTTGGCCCAAGCGGCAGCGGCACAGGGACGGCGAGCCAGCGCCTTGGCAGAAGTGCCTAGACCCTATGGAAGACTAGTCTAGATTAAAGTCCTAGAAGATAAGTGAGACCAAGGATTATGTGCAAGTATGTCTATTTCACTTCCTTCTACATCTTATAGACACTCTATGGGTAGGGCAGACAAGATCACGTGGAGTCATATTTTTGTCCCAGACCCAACGTGTGTCATCATCATCCTCAAAATTATAATTTGTTTCTCTTCAAGGTAATAGGCTATTGCTGAATCAACGGGCTGCATCCCCGATCCCGTAGTCACTTAAAGCCCGACCAGAAATATATGAGGATTGTCAATAGGGCGCTATTTACAAGATTTATATGGCAACAATTTTGCAGCCAATCGCAAGCGCACTATAACATTGGTTTAAATACCTGTCAGTTCGTAAGTTAACCTCGTAATATCATTTAATGGAATGCACTCTTTTCTGACTGTTTTTCATGAAGCAAACACGTGTACACTTTATTTATAATATTACGTCCAGGACTGTGAATGCTTTTCGTCATTATCCATGGATATTTTTAATTTAAAGAAACCACCACAATTGACATAGACATTGTTGACAAACCATCATAAAATCATTGCCAGTGTAAGAAATTAGTTCCAGTGAAATTCCGCAATATGGCGCATCCTCATATATTTCTGGTCAGGCTGTACCATCAGGTTATACTAAGGTCGCTGGTCAGTCTGTAAAAAAGATGATTTCTTTAAGTTATCAATATAATGTCGATTGCTTCTATAAATTTGGATTGGCCAATATTGCGGTAATGAGGCGGTTGAAACGCTCGAATACTCGCCCGTATACTCTACGAAACAACTGAGGAGGTATTAAAAATTATTTGTAAATATATCTTAGTTTTATACATTAATAAATAATAATTTTATTTGTAAATTAAGCCTAAGTATTAAAATGATTATCGTTAAGACAAAATAGATCTCAACATTATATTGAATTAAATAGATGCTTAATATTATAATTATTTTTATTTTCTATTATGATTATTATGAAATGAATATGAGTACCTATGGCAGCAACTTTTTTTGGTATTAACTATTATAAATTATAATATAAAGTCGCCATTAACAGCTGAAATAATTACACGGCCGGTCAGCCGCCGTAACAAAAAACATAACTATAATTTTTATGCAAAATCATTATATATATAAAATTGAGATGGATGCGTTTTTGCCTGAATCCGTTTTATCTTTTGAACGCCAAGCGATGAAATTATATTCTAGTAAAAAAGAAATGGTAGCAAAACTCCTTTTTTATATATATTACTAGATTTAAGGTATCAACTCATGTTTAAAAAAAAATGGTTTTTCAGAGTGATTGTGTTTTTTGTACAATTTTATCAGCTGAGTGTGATTATTTTGTATTTAATTCGAGCTATTAATGTATAATTATAATTTACTTAATGTTATAATTGAGTAAAGTGATATTTATTTTTTTAGTTGTACTACACATTATTTAATAAAATGATTAAATTATAATAAGCATTTAAAAAATATGTGTTAAGTTTTTGAAGACATGTCGAGTCTAGTTTTGCAAGGTACGGTTAGTGCTTAGAATAAATACGCCTAGAAACCTCCATCCATTTGTAGTGAAGTCAGTGTTGGTTAGCCGCGGGCTAAGTTTCGTCCGTGGGTGCATCTGTCACAACGTCAAGCTCACAAGCGATACGTCTCTATGATTGGTTCGTAGACACACACACATAAAACCAAAAGTGGCTTCGTCTTTGACAAATGTATTGTTTGAAGACTCGTTCAAGGGGTATTTATTCTAAGGGTTAGTGTCAAAGGTTAGCTGAAAATTTTACTATTGACATTATGTAAAATTCCATACTAATATTGTTAGATTTTGATTCTGGCTGTACGACAACTATTTGCATTTTGATCTTGTATTTCGTTGGCGAATTTCTGTTTTCCCAGATTCAATATTTTATATTTTTTTGTAAATCAGTGTGAAACATTTTGGGATATCAGAAAAGTATTTTTTCTTACACCAATGTACTAACTATGGTTAACTGGTAGAGAATGCCATTTAGCATTAAGTTCGCTATTTGTACTGATTATTGTTTTATGCAATCAAGTTTAAATAAATAATTTATGAACAAAAGAGATACAAATGTAGAGGCAATATTAACTATTTAACTAATTTTTATTTATTTATCAACGGCTTATTTTAAGGGATATGTGTGGAAAATATTGAGATTATCAACATCACATAGTTATTAAGCATATTTTATTGATCTTGGCGATGGAATATATGAGATGTATGGGATTCCACGACCGCGCGATCAGCGTTAGAGAGAGAGATCCGATCGCGGCTATACGAGTGAGCGAGACAAACGTATCGCGCGCCACTCGCCGCTAAGACCGAGTTCGTGGCATCTCCCTTACAGCTGATAGCGGATGTACACTCTTGTAACCACAGGACGAGACATGCAGGCCGTCCTTTTTTTATTTATATGGACCGAAAGGGATGGCATGCTTGCCTCGCCTTGTCACGGCGAGACTGTGCAGCGGCGGTAAAATATACAAAGTACTTAGTGAAAGTATATATAGTGTCACTAAGAAAATGGGGTATAGTAGGAATTATTTTTTGAGTCCGAATCTAGTTAACCCTTTGACCATTATTTTTTTAAAGCAATGAATCGAGAACTTTAACGATACGCACAGCATGAATGTTTTTTTTTATGATTTTTGAGAAAGAGAAATGTATATATTATTGCAGGGTTTCCGAATTATAAGACGGCAATATGTTTGCCGCTATCAGCCAAGGGCATTAAGTGACAAGACCGTCATGTCAGTTTGCCGGGGGAACTACGGGTGGCACGACGTATCTAAAATAAATAAATTAAAAACCAATAGATAATAAGAAATAATTAAAACCTTTATTTAACTTAAAACTGAATTCTTTCAAATAAATAACCGGGCAAGAGCATATCGGGCCATGCTTATAGTCAGGGTCCCGTAGCTGCCCGACCTTAATTCAAAACGTGAAAATCTCTGAAGCATGGGACAGCACAAAGTGGGACTTTACAAGTCTCGCATCCAATTTTTGACCTTTTATTATTTTTATATTTTCTGAATGGCCATCGTCTTAAAATTCATTTTTTTTTTCAATATTATATTCATGACTTCTGTTAAGTAACACACTGACGGATCACGCGACTTACGAAACAAAAGGATTTTTTTTAAATACATAGACATTGAAAGAAAATATGCCTGAAGGTATAAAGTTATAACAAACCTTTTTATAAAATTAAAAATACCTAACCTGCGAGTTAAGCAACAACAATATTTTATATTATAAGATTGCACGCACGAACAATCAACACTTTTTTTGCGAGATTTTTTTACTTCCGTTGTCATTTCTAACTAACACGGCTAATTCAGCAATAAAGGTAAAAGGCAAATTTGAAGTATTGAATTAAGCTATTGCTCCATATATAAATCAATAATAATTGTAGCCTAACCCACCCTTTCCTTTAATAAACACCAGACACTTAACGGATAGTGGCAAATATATTGCCGTCTTCATTTTTTTTAATTATCAAATAACAGTTTTTTTTTCTTTAAACTTTATATCGCCAATCTTGTCTCTGAAAGTAGAGAATTGTGACTATCGGATAAATCCAGCAAACAAAATTTTATTTACAAACATTTTTGTTCAATTGTAAGGAATAGTTAAAAATCTAAGTTCAGGCCTAAGAATCATCATTTAACATGGGTTGGAATAACGTTTATCTGCTATTCTTTTTTTCGTAAATTAGTACGAGTATATTCTCTTATGCGAACCAAAAGTTATATTAACTAACAACACGTTCATTGAGAAAAAAAATAAAATATCTGAGTTGTATGACGGCAAATATCTTGCCGTTACCCACTAAAGGGTTAACTTACTTTTGTTACCAGAGAAACAAACAGCCTTCATTCTGCCCACAAACTGCTACTTAAAATTTCGAAGTTTGTAAATTTCTAACACCTGTGACAACCAATGCATCTTTATGTTGAACGAAATAGGGTTAACAGAACAGGACACACAGATTAAAGATATTTGTATTTAAATCAGCAATGAGGTGACCATTGTTTTCAAACCTACCTGAATTTATGTTTTGTACAAAGTGAACCAACTTCTATGCTCCATGTGTACCATTGTAAATCTTTTCACCTTCGACTTAGACGCCTTTTATGTGCAAGTTGTTTGCACGATATACTTAATTTAAAGTATCAGTTTGTGGCCACACTGCATAATGGGATAAAGGTTATTGTTGTCAGTTACAAAGGTAGACTCGGCCCACAAAACTGATTCCTACTAGAGTCTGGCTAACCAAATAATGTTGACAAATATTTCCTTGTGGTATCACCAATTGTCTATGATTTAAACAATTTAGTTGGTGGGTCTTCTATAAATAACTTTGATACTTCATGTACTAGTTCTAACATTGAGTTGAAATTTGGCATAGTACTTATGTAATTTTTTTGGTGATGGATTAATATTATGATTTATGGTATTATCGAGCTTAGGTCTGAATTTACAGTACATTTAAATTTCCACCTTATATATCTGGTTAGAAAGCGTAAATATATGTGTTTATCGTTGACTGTACTGTACATAGTGGTAGAAATTATGTGAGCTGACTATGAGTGCACGTCAAAAACAATATTTAACTTATTTCCTTAGGTACCTTACGTGTGCATAGAAAATCAAAATTATTTTCTAGCATCAAAACTATAATTCCTACCATACAAAGTGTGACCCGACGCATATTTTTTAAATTTCCCGCCAAAACTTTAAGTGATATTTCATTAGCCAGACTTTATACCTTCTACTCATTGAAACCTATCACGTATTACAAAGTATAAATAAGAGTAGCAGCTAGTAACATATTAGAAACTGTGTAGTATTTTATATAATGACTAAATACATGTATAAATTAGTGATGTAGTCGTTTTATTTATAGCCTAACAAGTTGATTCTTAGCCCACGCTATATTGCGGATTTATATTGTTAAAATAAAATAATAAATAAATATTATGTTATGGGAAAATCATACACAAATCAACCTAGTCCCAAACTAAGCAAAGCTTGTACTATGGGTACAGTCGCCATCAGATATATCGCAGCAGGACTTTATTTACTGGGCGTTACATTACATGTTCAGATATTTATGGACGCCTTATAGTCCATAAATATCTGAACATGTAATGTAACGCCCAGTAAATAAAGTCGTGTTCAGATATTTATGAACGCCTTATATGCTGCGATATATTTGATGGCGACGGTACTAGACGACGATACACATAATATATAAATACATACATAGATAACATCCATAACCCAAGAACAAATATTCGGGTTCATCACACAAATATTTGCCCCGGCCGGGATTCGAAACCGGGACCGCCGGCTCAGTAGGCAGGTGTCTGCAAACTGCGCCAACCGCGTCGTCAAAGCTGATTTATTGTACTAGCAATGACACATTTTTGCTCAATGACGTTGAAAGTCAGTGAATGTCACTGATGTAAACAAAGAAAAACAAAGAAACATGACTAAAATAATTAATTTTCGCATAATAAAGTCGAAACTATCTACAGTCAACTACAGTGATGAAAGGTAAGCTTTTCAATACGAATCATTATTTTTTTCGGAAGAAGAGCGAAGGATTGAGCAGCATTCTGACAAACGACGTTTTGTCAAAGTTCAACATTCCTACGGAAAGATAAAAACACCATACAAATGGCCACCTACATGCTACATGTGACGTCATTTGTGGGTGTGTACCAATATTTGTAATATTTGTATGGAGAAAATCATTATTTCACCGTGAAAAGTGTGTGCTAGAGTTCATATTAAAAAAAGAATATTCTGCATAGGTACCGTAAGGTCGGGGTACTTTGACCAGTGACCCTACAAGTTTACTTTCTCTATCCATAAAAATGCATGCATTTATCGAGACCATAAATTAAAAAAAATCCGACAAGTGCGAGTCTGACTCGCTCTCCGAGGGTTCCGTGCAATGGTAGATTAGTCAAATCAAGTCATGGTTTACTATGGGTACCTTTTAAGTAATTCATGTATTCCAAAAATATCATATTTTTTTTATTTCATGACATATTGAGCTAATTTTATTCATATAAATACAGTATGTTGTTAATTCATCACCAGTCTACACCCCTATCGATCTCCCCTCGTAGTAAACATGCTACATGAACGCATCCTTACACATTTCAATGTCAGCCTCAGCTGTCCGGTTTTCATTCATTCTTCCATTCACTCATTATAATGTTATTGATTTGAAACAAGGCATTGAACTCCAGTGCAGTGTTGTGAAAAAGTGTGAGTACAATTTATTGAAATGTAAGACTTTTCGTTTACATCATTGTATCAATATCTGAGCTAGGAAATCGGAACATACTTACAATACCAAGATACTTACTGCAATAGTACCTCTTTTCCCCTAATTCCCCTTGGGTATCTTTAAATCGAGTAATTAACAGAATGTCTTATTTATGAAAGTAACGTAGATATATAAGTTTATGTATATCTATTTATGTATGTGTAAATACATGTTCCCTTCGCCTTCTGCTGCACCTACTCAATATTAAGTAAACATTTTCATCAATTTCACTACCCAAAGGTTGTCTGGAAGAGATCGCTATTTAGCGATAAGCCTGTTGCTTTTCGCTATTTAAAAATTGTATTTGTTTTGTTTCCCTTTGTAAACTTTTATTGGTGTGTAAAAAAGTATTCTCTTATTGAATTGTATTGTATCGTATCGTATCAGATCATATCATATCGTATCGTATTGTATAGTAATGACAAGTATTACAGGTATAACTTAAATTAAAAATTGAAACACCCGCGTAGCCTTCTGTACCTATTATGTGTTCTGAGGAATTGTTTGACATGATGCCCACGGCTACTTTCTACCATCGCACTGCTCGCCATCGGCAGGGTGTTCATCCTCACGCACTGGATCCTAAATGGTCGAGAGCTGTGCGGTTCCCGAGGAATTTCCTACCTCGAACGCTCCGCATGTGGAATGAGCTCCCTGCCAGGGTTTTCCTCTGGGCTACCTACCGTAAATAGTTTCTTAAAGGGTTGGCAACGCGCGTGTGATGCTCCTGGCATCGCAAGCGTGCATAGGCGGCAGTAATTGCTTAACATCAGGCGGGCCGCATACTTGTTTGCCACAGTCGCAGTAACAAAAAGCCTGATAGTGATAAATTGATAATTAAACATTGTGTGTTAATTTCAGAGATAGGTAAATACGCCAGCGATTATCTCTACTCTAGAATCAATATGGGTGAAGAATCGAAGACCGAATATGCGTGGGAAAGCGGGGCTTGCGATGCAAGCGACGCAGCTAAGCAATCTGATCTGCCGTTTCTTGATGAGATTCTTATGCTTCAAGGTCAGTATCGACTTCTCTTATAGTCAATTGACAACATTTCAATATTTCTAATTCTACCAAGTGGGAATTAATATAGAGGTCGAGAGAGCTTTGCATCATCTACACCATAAAAAATATTTCCTGGGCTTAGCCAAGATTACCTACTGTTGAGTTTTTTCGGTTTTCTCAACAGCCAACATCAGCGGTCTTTTTGGGAATGCCGGGACATTCACAATCGAACGTGTAAGGGCGCGTGTAGACGGCGCCGCCTCCGCGCCGACACCGCACCGCCGCCGCGCCGCCGCGCTATGTACACGAGACGCGTAAAGCCCGCCGCCGCGCCGCCGTCGCGCCGCCGCCGCAACGCCGCCGCGCCGCCGCCGCGCCGCCGCCGCACCGCCCCCGCAACGCCGCCGCACCTTCGCGCTATGTATACGAGACGCGAGTCCCCCGCCGTCGCCGCACCGCCGCCGCGCCGCCGCCGCTTAGCCCCCCGCCGCCCCCGATGCCATTTTCAGCGTTGCCAGATAGTTACATTTGTTACTTTTTTCGAACTTTTGACCCTCTCTCGTAACATGTAAGTAACTTTTGATTTCTGGGCAATTTTCGTAACTTTTCAATAAGTTTTGTTAAAAATTCGGAAGTGGTAAAATTAATTGAGATTCTGAATCCAAATAACATGTACTATCGGGCAAAAATATAACATATGTACCACTGAAAAACTTAATCGTAATTTCGATAATGTGTTTCAGTTTTTTAGGGTTCCGTAGTCAACTAGGAACCCTTATAGTTTCGCCATGTCCGTCTGTCCGTCTGTCCGTCTGTCCGTCTGTCCGTCCGTCCGTCCGTCCGCGGCTTAGCTCCGTGATCATTAGTACTAGAAACCTGAAATTTGGTATGAGTATGTGTATGTATAACGCCGACAGAACGGTAAAATAAAATTAAAAAAAAAAATTTTTTTTCGGGTACCTCGAACACCTAAAGTGGGGGTCAATTTTTTTTTCTTTTCAACACTGGTGTTTGGGGTGTCGTTGAATAGGTCTTGTAAAAATAATAGGGGTCTTCTAACATTATGTTTTGATAAAGTCAGCAGTTTTGTAAATATTCGATCCAAAAACAAAAAAAATAGTGTCCCCCCCCCTCTAACTTTTCAACCACGGGTCAAAGAAAATCGGAAAAATTCATGTTAATGAGGCCTTATAAGTACTTTCAATGAAAACTATATTGAACAAAATCGGTCGAGCCGTTATTGAGTTATCATCAAATTTCATATTTTTTCTTTAAAAGGTCGTAAGTTGACTTCCAGAAGGTAATAAGTGATTACAGTTTCTAGGGCGTTTACGGCCTTTTTATAGAGCTTAAAGTCTTTTTTAACGTAAACTTCAGGCTTAAAACAGCAGTTTATTGTGAAGGATGAGCAACTACGGAACCCTACACTGAGCGTGGCCCGACATGCTCTTGGCCGGTTTTCTCAAATCAGATAGGATCCACTTTCATAAAACAGGCACTTCCTGCCACTTTCTATACATATAGTAAGCTAACACTAATTTCTTTTTTTTTCGTTAAACTGGACATGACGCGTGATCTTCGTGGCTAGAAATCTTTTACTAACGTAACGACCGTATAATAGCGCGAAGGTGCGTCAGCGGTTCGGAGGCGATGCGGCGGCGGTGCGGAGGCGGTGCGGAGGCGGTGCGGAGGCGGTGCGGTGTCGGCGCGGAGGCGGCGCGGAGGCGGCGCGGTGTCGGCGCGGAGGCGGCGCGGTGTCGGCGCGGAGGCGGCGCGGAGGCGGCGCGGAGGCGGCACCGTGTACACGAGCGCGTGCGGCGGCGGTGCGGTGTCGGCGCGGAGGCGGCGCCGTCTACACGCGCCCTAAAGGTGCCCTAGTTACTGATTAATGACTTCAATACATTAAATACACCGCTGTTGAGAAGAAAGCCGAAGGAAACTCAAGTATTCTCTGTTCTATCTCTGAGTACAAAGCAATCAAGTAATTTACCGACATATATTCAGAAGTACTTGAAGCTCAACTTTTTTGTTGTTTGTCATAAATTTTCTGAATAACGATATTGTAATTTCAGAGGAAATTCTAAATATGGAGTCAGATGCACAAACGAACGATCACCAAATTGTGAAAAGCAAAGAAGAGTGGGAAAAGAAGACTGGACACAACACTATAGAAGAGACAGGAGCTTCAATACTTTCACAAGTTAATGTAGAAGCTAATGAATCAAGCAAAATAGACTACAAATGCAGCTTTTGTGATCTCACATTTAATACCACTGATATGCTATCTGAACATGCCAAAAGTCATTATAGCAACGATTATCAGGAACAATCCTCAAATGAAAAAGGCAATATGCCTCATAAGACTGAATATGTTAAAGCCAAGGAATTTAAATGTAGCCATTGCAATTATGAAACTGCTTATAGGG
This sequence comes from Apotomis betuletana, assembly GCA_932273695.1. NCBI lineage: Eukaryota > Metazoa > Arthropoda > Insecta > Lepidoptera > Tortricidae > Apotomis > Apotomis betuletana. Next base: position 8,628,646 of record OW026322.1, read on the forward strand.
AGAATTTACGCATTCACGAAAGAATGCACGCCGGCGGCAAACCATTTCCTTGCAAACATTGCGATTTGGTTTTTAACAAAAGAACTCACTTGTTTCGTCATGAAATTAAACATAATACGGACGTCAAAGAATTCAAATGTAAGCTTTGCAACTTTGCATCGGCGTATAAGCAAAATCTACGTGTTCACGAGACAATACACACGGGCGAGAAGCCATTTAAGTGCACCCAATGTGATTTCGCTACTCGAATTAGAGAATCTTTGACTATGCACGAGAGAACGCACACTGGTGCATTATTTAAATGCAGCTCCTGTGATTATACAAGTCTGAATAAGAGGCGATTGGAAGTGCACGAGTGGAAACACACTGGAGAGAAACCTTACAAATGCAAGTTATGCGATTTTAAAACTGCCCGAGTGAGTAGTTTGAAACCTCACATGATAAGCCGACACCACAATAAGACTTAAAAATGTATTTCCTCTAAATGAAAAGAACGTTATTCGTAAATAACCTAAATTTAAATCACCCCGACTCAAGCAGCTCGTTATGAGATCCTCATTCAATGAGTGATATAGAAAATGCTACTTAAATTGAACTTAACTACTAAATTTGGAGTTCTTAGCTTCAATATTGGCCGAGATCTTGCCACTTGTTCCAATCAAAGCAATCTTTGAATTAGTTCAATTTCCACCAAACGCGGCTAAGAACCATCTCGACGGACAAGTCTTTCGATTAAAGAAACTGCACTAAAAGTGGTCCATCCGTTTGGTAGTAGGTACGATACCACAGATAGACACACAGATACACATGTTAAACTTATAACACCCCTCTTTTCGTCAGGATTTAAAAATGCCAGAGCATTGCCAAATGTTATATTATCTAAAGGGGCTTCTAAACGGGCCATATTGTCCTGCAATTTGTGGCCGGCAACTATGGCCGTCCCTCTCTGACACCCTACGCTAGAGCAAGATGCAAATAATGGCCGGCCACAAATTGCAGCAAAACATGGCCCGTTTAGAAGCCCCTTTAAGACATTACTAGAGTAATATCAATGTCGTATTTAACTTGGTGTGCGATAGAGTTAAGCCACACCTAACTCTTCCAAGCAAATTAACTGTCAAAACATACAAACTGACTCACTTTGTATGGTTTGATAGTTAATTTGCTTCGTAGTTAGCGTGGTTTGACTTTAAGCGTCATGAATATTTAGTCATTTAAAGCCTGGCCAGTAATATATGAGGATGCGCCATATTGCGGAATTTCACTGGAACTAATTTCTTACACTGGCAATGATTTTATGATGGTTTGTCAACAATGTCAATGGTATGCGTGGTGGTTAAATTTAAGAATGCTGAAAACCATTCACACAGGAACGTAATAATATAAATAAAGTGTACACGTGTTTGCTACAGGAAAAGAGTGGATTCAATTAAATGATATTACTAGGTTAACTTACGAACTGACAGGTATTTAAACTAATGTCATTATAGTCCGGTTGCAATTGGTTGCAAAATTGTTGCCATATAAATCTTGTAAACAACGCCCTCTTCTTGACAACCCTCATATATTTCTGGTCAGGCTTTTTACTTCACATGGCTTGCAAAAGGTGTCTTCAAGTGTTACGAATTTTCGTATTGGAATCTAATGCTCATAAATAAGACTTGTTGTATAAAATGTATTGCACATTAGTATTTAATAAACATTGATTAAATTTATTGAAACATTACATAAGTATGAATATAAAGAATTTGGTTTCATTTAACATTTCATTAATTTCGCAGGTTCAATATTGGAATAAGGTGGAAAAACTCCTCCAAGAAAGTACTGTAAACTATCTATTCTCATTTTATCGTCAATTTTTGCTCCCTCTTGGCTGTTTTTTTTTTATTGTCTGATTCGCGCACCGAGGGTTCCGTACAAACACATATCCCATCTTTACTGGTCGGGTTAAGATTGCAACTGGTACGTATGGCGCCGGAAATAAATTACTTGCAAAGCTAACGCAACCGATCATGTTTGTTATATGGGAAACCCACTTAAATAATTGTTTTATTCGGCTTTTACTTTTTTTAGGGTTCCGTACCCAAAGGGTAAAAACGGGACCCTATTACTGAGACTTCGCTGTCCGTCCGTCCGTTCGTCTGTCACCAGGCTGTATCTCAAGAACGGTGATAGCTAGACAGTTGAAATTTTCACAGATGATGTATTTCTATTGCCGCTATAACAACAAATACTAAAAATAAAATAAAATAAATATTTAAGGGGGGCTGCCATACATAAACTTACAGATAATGGTACGGAACCCTTCGTGCGCGAGTCCCACTCGCACTTGTCCGATTTTTTTGTTATAGCTGCAACAGAAATACATGATCTGTAAAAAAAATAACTGTCTAACTATCACGGTTCATAAGATACAGCCCAGAGAGACAGATGGACAGCGGAGTCTTAGCAATAGGAGAACACCACTTCGTCGGGGGTTAAAACAAAATTGTTTTAGATTCTAGTTTTGTACAATCGCTTCTCATTTGTAACACAAGGCAGATTCAAATTTTCCCGCCCTTTCCATTGAATGATTGAATGAATGGATATTTGTTTGCGATATCCATATTCAAATGATATTCAATAAGCTGGTAAACATGATTCAAAATGACAGGATCCACCATACTCTACTTAAACAAGCATGCAAATATGAAATCTCAATTATTTTTCGTTACCGTAACAATCAAACAAAACAATCAATCTAAGACTAATCCATGAACTAAGTTTGACATTTTACAGCGTTTTAATAAAGCTCTCAAACAGCTTTAATTTTGTCTGTCAAATATTTAATTTTTAAACCCGTGCTACTCTGTGGAGAGCGGTCAATTACATGGGGACCACGTACATTAAATCGAAATTAGGCAAAACGACAACTATTTTGTTGTCGTATGAATTTGACGTTTTTACACGATCATAGTTACGTCAAATTCCACGATAATCGAATTTCGGAGTAGGGTTTTCGTTTTTCGAAGATTCGACAAGGTAAACGTCAAACAACGAAAATCGAATCGATCGAACAAATTCAGAGTAGCAATTCAGCAAAACGATCATCGAATCATCGAATTTCGAAAGTCGCGGTAGCTAGGTAAACTTTCGAAATGTAAAATTATCCACAATATTCGTTGTTTATAGTAGGCTACAACGCACATTTGAATTGCCCGGCAGTATTTAGCGGAGCTCTGTCAATTTGACAATCATCCGTAAACAAAAAAAAGCGGAACTCTGATAAGGACAAAACCACATTTGCCGTCTTTTTCTTATATACACCGTGCGAAGAGTACGGTATGAATCATGCAGAGTGTCAACCGGCCTTACTTTACCGGTTTTACTGAATCGTAAACAAAAAGTCGGCCCATCCCTACATTTTCACTCTATATGTCAAATATTCTTTATTTAAAATTCAAACCCCCTTCTAATAATTCAAATAGCCCTTCCATTCTCGTTATATTGAAGTCTTACTTCTTCCGAGTGAGTAAAATGGATTCTAAAGATTCTAAATTAGGTGAGTGGTTTACATTTTAGGCAATTTCTGGGGTACAATTCTATTCTATTCTTTTTAGTTTGTGGCAACCGGTCACATTAGGGGAGCGATATATAGCAAGATATCGGGAAGAACTTTAGAATGTCTGGAAACGCCAAAAAATGCCATTTTTTTTTTGATAGATTAGGCTATCCCAAGTGTATTTTTGAAATGGGCGAACTGCGGAAAATCATAGGAGAAAAGTTATGGCCTCGTAAAGTTTTCCCAATTTTCATAGTATGCGAGGGTGACGGTTTGCACTCTAGCCTTAGCAAATGTGGGCAAACAGTGACATTGGTGTATTATTTTATAAACTAGCCGTATATTTAACGTTTTAATGCATATATATATATATATATATATGCATATATATATATATATATATATGTGTGATATTACGACATGATGACAATACGTTTTTTTATGGATATAAAAAAAAAAAACTAACCTAACCTAACCCGGCCGGGTCGGATCTGCTCTGAAAGGTGATTGATTCACAACCTATTCTCAAACTTTAAATGATTATACGCAGTGGAAATTTAAATTGTCGTAAGGGACATGAGATCTCAAGATTGTTATGACGTAAAACACACGAAAGAACACGGCACTTATGATCTTAAAGAATTGAAACCTCGTGTCCCTCATGACAATTGTTTCCACAGTGGATGGAATTGGGATCTGTGACAGTTTTACTCTAAAATACATGTAAATAAAACATTTGTTATTTTTTATATTTTAATGATATAAATATAAAATGCATGTAATTAATTCCTCGAAAGGGTCTAATTTTTGAATTTTGATTCGTCGCCTCCATGAGTATTCGATAAGCCAGTCTGTGAAGTTCCCTTTATAATTATCCTTGTGGAAGGTCCGTTTTAATCCTCGCCAGTGACTCTCTATTCTTTGTGTGTGTGTCCCATCAGGTGCCACAAAACAATTATCTGGATCACTATGGTTTACACGCTTGTGTATATAACCATGTTCGGAAAGGCAGTTATACGCACGCCAAAAATCTGTATGTATTATGGAGCCTTCCCGAACATGCTTTTTTATGAGTGGCACCAAAACATCCGCAGATCTAACATTTTCAGGACACACTTCCAATCTCAAATCGTCACTGCCGTCTTCTATCATGCCGAGTACCCAATGGCCTTCCACTCGTCGTCCTTTGTTGAATTTTCTTTTACCGAACTTTGATTCGTCTATCTGGACTACTTTTCCGGGTCCTCCTATTTTTTCACTCTCCTCTTCGTGTTCCAGCACATACACTGATATGGCCTCCCTGCAGTAACTATACCAATCAGATATAGTGGCCATGGAGACCACCGTTTCTTCTTTCTGTTCTCCTTTCCTTTCACTCCAGAATGTCTCCCGCTGCACCTGCTCGTATGTGAATCCACTCGTAAACATGTACATGAGTTCGAATATGAGCGTCAGACAAATTTTGCCGTTCTCGAACCAGGTGCCTTTCGCTCTGCTTTCGCTTTTGTTGCGGCAGTTACTCTTTCTACAGCGAAAGGCACCCAGCTTTCCTTGGCCCACAACATCAATTAGCATGGGCTTTTTGTGATAGTTACAGATCTTCTGTTTCCGCACCATCCCACGATCCTCTGCAAACTTGATTGCAGATTCTTCACTATCAAAGGTCTTCAATATTTTGCGGAAATTCCACTGTGCTTTTATTTCTTCCACGTTAAGGCGGATGCGTCGCCCTGATGAGCCAGATGCTGCTGGCGCAGAAGAGCTCTGCTCTGATGCCTCGGTGAAGGTTGGAGACCCAGTGCGAGTAAACGCAGTGGGATCAACCATGTCCAGGTCAGGCATAATGCCCGACACACCCGGAGCCTAAAACAAAACAGAATAATTTTCATTAATATCAAGAATGTAATAGTTCCAAAATTTGCCCTAAATGTACCTGAGAACACGCCAAAACAATCAAGTTTTGTAGGAAAAATGGTCCAAATATGTGACCTCAAAGTTGTGACGATCCTTTATCAGGGGATACTTTTAATTTTTGGTATTTTAAAACTTTAGTATTTTGACGCTACGCTCGCTTCGCTCGCTCCGCTATATGTGGTCACAACACAAACCTAACCTAACCCACAGTTTTCGGTTTTGTACCCATTGTTGGTATTTTAAAACATTTTAGTATTTTGACGCGGTCCGCCTAAAGCAAAGAAATCCAGAAATGGCCACTATAAGACACTGTCTTAGCTTCGGCGCTACGGGCAAAGCAGCCCTTTCGCCCTTGCGTGACAAAGCACGGTCGCCCGTACTCCGCTTCGCACGGCTCCCGAGCATTGTCACCGCGGCCGAGGGCTGCTCTCCCTCCGCGCCTCCGGGTTTGCAAAAACACTCTAGGGTGCTCTGTGGCGGCACGCGTTCTAACCAGCGAGAGCCCTAAATTCGGACTTTCGCAGCCTAATTTATATTGTACAAACCTAAAATCGTGACAACTTTGAGGTGCCCAATATCTCGGTAATTTTTGATTTTAGAAAAAAGTTGCCCATACAAAACATGCTTATTTTAGCGTCTTCTATACGATAGCATCATAAAAAATAGGTGTCATCCAATCCCATCAAATTTTTGCTAAGAGCTGCACCCCCTTTACTTTAGTCCTACCTAAAATACCATGCCTGTACAATCGCTTCTCATTTGTAACCAGTGACCGGAGAATATATAGACATCGCTCTCAGTACAAAAGTGGCTTTCAAAAACGGTCCCGATATTTGACTGACAACTATCCCCTCTACATGAATTTGTCCTGCCAACAGTTTTAAATATTAGCCTATACGAAGTCATCCCTCCTCTTAGAAGTAGTTGTGATTGGTTAGTTAAAGATTTCATTGGCTAAAATAGACTTGTAAGTGTCAAAGTCCATGCGCGGCGCACGAAAAAGAGTAGTTGTCAAACCTAATATGGGTGCACTAATCGAAAGGTAACCAGTTTAGAAAAATATTACTCTAGCTATTATTTTTCTTTCATTCAATTTGGAACATTTAAAAAAATTGCCACTTTTGTGATTTACTACTAAATGTGTAAACAACATTTTTGAAAATCACTATCGAAGGCAACTTTACTGTCGCAAAATCTCAAATCAAATTAAATTTTGATTTTATATTTAGTTTCGATTTTTTATGAAGACTAAATATATCAAAATGACTGACAAGACAATAAAGCACACATATCGTACAAATTGATACCTTTAGTGGGATAAATCTGGCATTGGTTTGATAATAATCTTAATCATCATCATTGAAATGAACGCTACAGATCCTCGAAGATACTGTAGGAAACTACTGCTGTTCTCTGCGTTCTAGAGAAACTGCATTTGTCCACTTTAATTTTTGCTCACGGTCCTTCGGAAAACTAAAAGTAAATAAATAATAAGAGATGTTTAATTATGAATATGACTAATTACTAATTAACATATACTGTAGATACCGCAGGTAACAGAATATGTGACACTGAAAGGGAAATTTTACTATTTACGTGACAATATAATGTTGTAAAAAACACAAATTTATTGAAATTAATTTACACTCGTGTTCCTTAGAGTCCAAATCGATAACTTTTAACATAAACTCATTTAAACCCATTTTGAGCACTCATCAAAATGCCCATTGATCGGACACTAAAAGCGGTTTTTAAATATTAGCAGATTATAAATTTAAATCTTAGTACGTAAAATATAAACACCTTAAAAGGTAATGCATAATACCATCCCCATACAAATGTCTTCTAAAAATATTTTATATTTTAATAATTCAAAGATTGTTAATTACACGAACCAATGGATCCCGCGTTTTTTATTATTATTGCTAGAGTGGTTTCGACACCATTTCACTGCACATGAAGGCATTTTGAATAAAATGCAGATATTTTAATTTTATACAACCTGACATGTTCTGCCATCGACAGACGCCATCGTATTAAAACTGTCAATTTGGCCTTGGTACAAATGAATCGTTCTAGGTACAAATCGCGTGGGGTCATTTTTGAGCTCTAATGAGATTTCTATGTTTATATGCGTTCACTGTTTGTAACACAAGGCAGATTCAAATTTTCCCGCCCTTTCCATTGAATGATTGAATGAATGGATATTTGTTTGCGATATCCATATTCAAATGATATTCAATAAACTGGTAAACATGATTCAAAATGACAGGATCCACCATACTCTACTTAAACAAGCATGCAAATATGAAATCTCAATTATTTTTCGTTACCGTAACAATCAAACAAAACAATCAATCTAAGACTAATCCATGAACTAAGTTTGACATTTTACAGCGTTTTAATAAAGCTCTCAAACAGCTTTAATTTTGTCTGTCAAATATTTAATTTTTAAACCCGTGCTACTCTGTGGAGAGCGGTCAATTACATGGGGACCACGTACATTAAATCGAAATTAGGCAAAACGACAACTATTTTGTTGTCGTATGAATTTGACGTTTTTACACGATCATAGTTACGTCAAATTCCACGATAATCGAATTTCGGAGTAGGGTTTTCGTTTTTCGAAGATTCGACAAGGTAAACGTCAAACAACGAAAATCGAATCGATCGAACAAATTCAGAGTAGCAATTCAGCAAAACGATCATCGAATCATCGAATTTCGAAAGTCGCGGTAGCTAGGTAAACTTTCGAAATGTAAAATTATCCACAATATTCGTTGTTTATAGTAGGCTACAACGCACATTTGAATTGCCCGGCAGTATTTAGCGGAGCTCTGTCAATTTGACAATCATCCGTAAACAAAAAAAAGCGGAACTCTGATAAGGACAAAACCACATTTGCCGTCTTTTTCTTATATACACCGTGCGAAGAGTACGGTATGAATCATGCAGAGTGTCAACCGGCCTTACTTTACCGGTTTTACTGAATCGTAAACAAAAAGTCGTCGGCCCATCCCTACATTTTCACTCTATATGTCAAATATTCTTTATTTAAAATTCAAACCCCCTTCTAATAATTCAAATAGCCCTTCCATTCTCGTTATATTGAAGTCTTACTTCTGAGTTCCGAGTGAGTAAAATGGATTCTAAAGATTCTAAATTAGGTGAGTGGTTTATAAAACCAAAGAAAAGGTGGTGAAAAGTTATCTTTTTATGAGTACTATCATCAAAAAAAATTTGAACCCGAAACTCGCTTCCAGACATTCTAAAGTTGAGCCAGATATCGCTCTGACTACCGATATATGGAGCTCAGACGGTCTAAAGAGTTTTATCAGCGCGACTGCGCATTTCATTAAAGACAACAGTCTGCATTCTCTAGTTATATCCACCACAGAAATATCCGAACAACACACAGCAGCAAATATAGCCAATGCTACGCGCAATTATGACCGAATAAAATAGTGACAATAGTAACCGATAACGCATCCAACATGAAAAAAGCCGTCCAAGAATATCTACAAAAAAGGAATCCTTTCTGCATTGCGCACACTAAATCTAGCAGTAAAAGATTGCATCAGTGCCGACCAATCGCAAAATATTAATCGGTTTGCCAAATCGGTTCAGCCGTTCTCGAGTTTTAAGCAGACTAACGAACAGCAATTCATTTTTATTTATATAGTTTTTCACATTTTTCATTTTTTTTTTCAAATGTACCTAATGCCGAAATCATTTCAACAGATGCGGTTGATTTTATAAGACTTTCTTAACGCACCGCTATGAGCATTTGACAACCAAGTGACAAATCCTGTTGAGGAACTGGAAATCTAAATGATGTGAAATCGCAATAATCCGAACGTTGTGGATATATGATCTCGATTCAAAACCCTTATTTAATGTGTTACATCATAATTATCGGGACGAATGTCACATGTTTGCCAGATGAGATCTTATCGTAAGTTTGTATTAGAAAATTAAATTCTTGTTTTTCGTATATTTTCCATTATTCTCACCTTTTAAACCTTCCCTGGACTTTCACGAATATTTCAAGACCAAAATTAGCCAAATCGGTTCAGCCGTTCTCGAGTTTTAAGCAGACTAACGAACAGCAATTCATTTTTATTTATATAGAACATTACGGCATTACTGCCAATGTCTCGTTTACGACGACGGCACCAATTGTCAGTGATTATTTTGCTCCACTTTCCCTGTTTTTCTCTCATCATCATCTCGGTAATAGCCGTGACCAAGGGTGCTCAACTGAAGAACTAATAACGTTGACCAAGGTTTTTTTGTTAGTGTGAGTCTGGGCATATATAGAGGTTGGTCTACATGTATGAAACCATAAACACGAAGTAGAAAAAATTGGGCAAGTGCGAGCCCGACTCGCGCATGAAGGGTTCCGTACCTATACATATATATAATCTATAACAAGTTTGTTGTATGGGAGCCCCCCTTAAATATTAATTTTATTTTGCGTATTTTTATTGTTATCTTGTTTTATGTTTGAGTACCTGCTAATTTTTGTGTTTCTTTTTGTATACCATACAAATGCTTTGGTCGTATGTACTGTTAATTTGTATGTAATAAATAAATAAATAATAAATAATCATGTGGCCAGTCTACCTCCACTTTTGCTGGTCAATTTTGGTAAGGATATCTGCCACTTTTGTCATTGCCCTTAGTTGGTTGTTTCTTATTCTGTCCCTTTTGCATGTCGCTGTCATGCTTCGTTCCATGGCTAGTTGGCAATATTGCAGTTTATTTCTCTGTTGTTGTGTCAGTGCCCATGTTTCACAACCATATGATATGCAAGGTAGAATACAAGTGTTAAATACTCTTATGATGACCATGTATTTTTTTTGTTCACAGCCGTGGAACTTAAAATTTTTAAAGAAACGCCGGCGCAGTCGGATAACCCAAGGTAATAAAAGAATAAATAAAAAACAACACTGTATTCTAATAATATATAAAATAGTTAGTTATAGTAGTTTATGTGAGTGTACATAATGAAGGGTATTAAACTCGTTGGGCGGGCGGCTCCCTCTGGGCGGGTGGCCCTGGATGGGCGGGCGGGCCCCTTGGGGCGGGCGTGGGCGGCCCGGTATGAGCGGGCGTGCCAGTGCAGGCAGGCCGCCAGACGGAGCGGGCGGTCCCTTCGGGGTGGGCCACCAAGTCTGGGCGGGTGGACCTCGTTGGGCGGGCAGCGGTTGGGCGGGGGGCCCCTCGTGGGTGAGGCTCCTCGGCGGTTTCGGCCTCTGGGGCTTGGGCGGCTCTGCATAGAGCATCGCCGGGCTCAGGGCGGGCGGCGGCTCTGAAGTTACACATTCGCAAGTAATGAACATTCTCACGACCAGGACTAACGTAGTTACTAGCGTTCGTCGAACAAATCACCGAATCAGCTTAAAAGCAGAATAAATACCTACTCCTGTACCTATTAATAACATCCAGGTAGTCTCTCTCTATGACAGTGTAGTATGTAGCTAATGTCTACATTTAGTATAGCATGCAGTATAACTGTAACCTAATGCATATTGCTTGGATAAGCGTTAACCTTATTGTAAAATGTATATAAGCGAATGTTTTACCAAATTAAATGGTCATTCTACTATCTACAGTTCCGCCTTTCACTCATCTACTCGATACCCATAAATCATACATTACTTCATGGCGACCCTGCCTTAGCGGACCCAAGAGAATCTTATACATCTAAAGCGCAGCCAGAAACGCAGCCACAACCAGAACCTCAGAACAACTTCGACCAAAAACCACCAAGAAGACCAAGAAACCAACCTTGAAATGGCGACCCAAGTAAAAATCTCTATCGAAGGAATCGACGTCACAATATTAGGACCGCCCGAAATTATACGGAGCATCCGAGTGACAGTGTCACCGACGGGACACCGCACCGTCCAGGAAACAGCAAACATACGGATAACGGCTTCCGTACCACGACCGACACCTCGCCAGCCCCGGGATCAGGAGGCATCCCAGCCGACAGAGACACAGCGACTGCAGCAGCCGACAACGCATCGAGCGCAGCCAGGCCAGGAAACAGGAGCCATCAGATTTACGACCGGACAGGAGACGCCGCTCGTGACAGCACATCGGAATCAACTCCGGAATGCCAGAGCACGCACGCAGGCACGAGTCGAGCCACAACAACTTCGGCCCAGCCAACCCTGGGAAGACGACAATTCACCCAGAGGACGAGGAAGACGACACCAGGACTCCAGCAGTCCACAACAGCCACAAAGCAGAGGGAGAGGATGGCGCAGGTCAGTCACCATCGCACCATTGCGACGGCCATGGAACCAGACCAGATCACACCAGGTCACGGAGCTGTAAGGTTTTCACGATATTTTGTTATTATATTTTGTTATGATACTTTTTTTTTTAATATGTAATAATTAATCAGCTGTACAGGTTAACGCTCAACTTATCCAAAATTTCATAAAATCATTCATATTTTCATAAATAATTTTTTCGATCGTAGTCAGCCCGTGTCACTTAAAATCGTAAATCGTTACAATTTGTTCTAAATATAAATTAACAAAGTCAGAATTGTCGTAAACAAGTTTCGCAATATGTCCGGTATCGCAGCGTTTCGCAATACCGGCAGCGCGCTCGGAAATGCATACCGCGCGCGTCAGCAAATTCCTAAGTAGGTCGAGCGTCTTCGCCAATTTATAATTAACTTTAAATTTTATTGAATGAAATCCGATACCCACACTTAGTGCGTTCGAGATTGACTTTGAATATTTTATCTTAACAAATTACACTTTGACTTATTGTTGAACTGATCATTTAATAATGTAGTCTAGTGAATTTGAAACTTGAATTTATTACTTATTGTTTTCCTTATAGGAAATTTTTATGAATGGAATTTTAATTTCAAATAATTTTTTTTACTCTCTCAGTACTTGGTAAGGTACGGTACAGATTTATGTTAGGAGATGAAGGCACATTTGTATAGTGTGTACTTGCATCGGTTAGATTCACAATCCTGTTTCTCGATCATAGTGTGACCCACCGTCCTCCGTGAGAGTAATTTGGGGACTTTTAGTCTTAATATATATATTGTGTTTCTAAGTACAGGCGACGGACCTGATATGCCATATTGATTAGGTATAAAGTTTGGGCGCTAGTCCTTCTTGTTTGCTCATGGTGTTCTGGACTATCGTGCCCTCCGTGAAAACAGTTGGAGGCTTATTAAGTCTTAATGTATTTGCGACTCCGACTTACAGGCACATAGTACATGTAGCCTGATATGCCATTTGGGTGACCATGCCCATGTTTTGATTTAAGGGTGCGCACGGACGCGCAGCCCATTGAGTATATTTTATAGGGTGACCATGCCCTGGGTAACCATTCCCGTGTATTATTATTTTTTTGGAGCGAAGACTCCATTAATACGGCATTAGATATCCCTTAGGGTAGATGTACCGATACCGTAATACCAGTACCTTATATGTGTTTAATACACAACGTTAATGGTAAATTTTTTTTTTATATTTTTTTTTTTATTTTGAGAGAGATTATTTGATAAGATTTAATACTGATTATTATGTTGAAAACAGACAGGAATTTTAATAAAAATAATTTTAACTAACTATAAAATAATTCTTTTGACACAGTGACACTGGGACATGACGATATATTTTTTTTTATGGGGTGACCAACTAATTTTTGATAAATTCTTTTAAAGTGTTTAAACTTAGTAATAAGTAGTTTGCACAGTGGTCCCCATCGAATTGTAAACAAGTAACATGCATTATTTTTTTTTCTTTTTCTCCAGCACCCCGGGGGTGAAGGTATCTTACGGGGAAGCTGTAGTATGTAGCTAATGTCTACATTTAGTATAGCATGCAGTATAACTGTAACCTAATGCATATTGCTTGGATAAGCGTTAACCTTATTGTAAAATGTATATAAGCGAATGTTTTACCAAATTAAATGGTCATTCTACTATCTACAGTTCCGCCTTTCACTCATCTACTCGATACCCATAAATCATACATTACTTCAACAGAAAGAGAAAGGAAGTGTGAATTAGAGCTAGACATCATTTTCCAATTGCGTAAATAGTCATTCTGAACAAACGAGTAAATTTTCCCTAAAATCGAAATCGTTACATTCACGGCCGGATGGAAGTTATTAGCAAAAAACTCGATTTTTCTAGAGATTTGGTATGCATATGGCATACCATTAGAATTGTCATGAACTGTAGACGTTTTCAGGAAATTGGAAGAACTCTGGTATTTTTTTTTTATTTTTTTATTTCAGTGTAAAGTTGAGGTTGAAAGATTTTTGTACTCGTTCCTGAAACTTTTGTATAATAGTGTTTTTTTTTTTCCAGCGTCACTGTACAGACGCGGGGTGGGGCGACAAGAGAAGAAAGGGCGGAGAGGGAGGCCCAGCGGCGGGCGCAGGAGAGCGTCCCGAAGAAGCGGAAGCGCCAACGCACCGTCCGGCGTCAAACTAGAGAAAGGAGAGACCTCTTGCAGATGTTTGACGGTAAGTCTCTTTAGTCAGCCGAACTTATTAATTTTTTTAGCCCGCTTCGCTACAGGAGCGATTCGTTTTTTAGCCGAAGTTTTTTTATATTATGATGGTGTAGCTCGAGTAGTGATGGGCCGTTCCCGAGAATATTCTCCAGGCGAGAATATTCCCGGGAATATTCTCGGAAACATTCCCGATGAGGGGAATATAGGGGAATTTAGGATTTGTATATGAATAACATTTACGGCTACCCTCCGGCGTCAACTCACGCTGCGTCTCAGTTGGTGTTGTCGCAAGCGTCTCGACTAATCTCAGTAATCCATGACTGATGCAATGGTACTTTACCCTTCTTATCTGATTGTAGCCGCCGCGACGCTAAAGGTTCTTATTCACTATTGAACATTCGCAAGTAATGAACATTCTCACATTATTGTTTTTTTTTCCAGCGTCCCTGTGCAGACGCGGCCGCAGCCGCTGACGAGAGCGGAGAAGGAGGCCCAACGGCGGGACAAGGAGAGCCGGCCCCATCAGTTTTTCCAGCGTCCCTGTGCAGACGCGGCCGCAGCCGCTGACGAGAGCGGAGAAGGAGGCCAACCGGAGGAACTCGGAGAGCCGGCCCTGTCAGCGGAAACGCCTGCGGGGGGTCCGGCGCCGTACTAGTAAGAGGCGGCGGGCTTTAAAGATCTCTGACGGTAAGTCTCAAAAACTCGAATATTCTAGAGATTTGGTATGCATATGGCATACCATTAGAATTGTCATGAACTGTAGACGTTTTCAGGAAATTGGAAGAACTCTGGTATTTTTTTTTATTTTTTATTTCAGTGTAAAGTTGAGGTTGAAAGATTTTTGTACTCGTTCCTGAAACTTTTGTATAATAGTGTTTTTTTTTTCCAGCGTCCCTGTACAGACGCGGCGTGCGAAGACTAGACAGGAAAGAGCGGAGGCGGAGGCCGACCGGCGGGCGCGGGAGAGCGTCACAAAAAAAAGAAAGCGCCGACGCACCGTCCGGCGTCAGATCCGCAGAAAAAGGAAGTTACTGCGGATCGATGACGGTAAGTATTTAATGAGCAAATGAGTATTATGCGTGACCGAAAAAAATTAAAAAGAAAAGTATTGTCACAGATTAGAAAATATGTATTAAGCGTGACCCACGCGCTGCTTTATAAATTCATAATAATTATGAATAATCGCTATTTTTGTGTATTAAATAATATATTTATTTACAATTATATGAAGTGTAAAGAACTAAAAACAGATTGTTTGGAATCAATTAAATTACTATGTAACATTATCATATCTCTTCTGAAATATTAAAACTATTTCTTTTGATTTGGCTGAATGATGACAGCCGACGCCATCTTGAAAAAAAATATTACAATTAAAAGTAAAACTTTCTTTTTCATTCAATTCAAGATTGTTTTAATTATGTGTAAATGACACGTAAGATTTATAAAATAAGAGTTTTTGATAGAAAATGATGGATTCTGATGTTACCAGAATAGATTTAACACCGGCCTATATACGAGCCAAGGCAAAAATTGCAAGTGAGAGTATTTTACCCGCAAAATCGAAAGAAAAATTACATTGCCGTCTATGAACATTTATTGGCTGGAAACGAGAAAAAGAGAATTATTAACAACTTGAATAAAACTTTAAACTTACCAGCAAAGGCGTTAAATGCGACCCTTGACAATTGCTCTAAAAATTGTAGGTACTCTTAATTTTTATCAGACAGAAATAAATATAATTGCCCCTTTCAATTACTGTTTTAAATTTGTATTATTGCAATTTTTCGCAAATGTATTAAAAAACGTTGTTTGGTACACGTGTGGAAGTGTCATTTTAACTCGTCCCGAGTCTTGACCCTCGCCTTGCGGCTCAGGCCAAGACTCCTCGGGACTCGTTCAAAATGACATACTTTCCACACTTGTATCAAAAACTACTATTCTTTGTCTCCAGCCGGATGCTCCCGGGCCCTCTCCGCAGTGGCCCCCCTCCCCGCAGTGGCCTCACTCCCCGAAATAGAGAAATTGTTTTTATAACCGCAAGTAATGAACATTCTCACGACCAGGAGAACGTAGTTACTAGCGTTCGTCGAACAAATCACCGAATCAGCTTAAAAGCAGAATAAATACCTACTCCTGTACCTATTAATAACATCCAGGTAGTCTCTCTCTATGACAGAAAGAGAAAGGAAGTGTGAATTAGAGCTAGACATCATTTTCCAATTGCGTAAATAGTCATTCTGAACAAACGAGTAAATTTTCCCTAAAATCGAAATCGTTACATTCACGGCCGGATGGAAGTTATTAGCAAAAAACTCGAATTTTCTAGAGATTTGGTATGCATATGGCATACCATTAGAATTGTCATGAACTGTAGACGTTTTCAGGAAATTGGAAGCTCTGGTATTTTTTTTTTATTTTTTTATTTCAGTGTAAAGTTGAGGTTGAAAGATTTTTGTACTCGTTCCTGAAACTTTTGTATAATATTGTTTTTTTTTCCAGCGTCTCCATCCAGACGCAGCCAAGGACTGAAAAGGCGGAACGGGAGGCAAGTCGGCGAATGAACGAGAGCGACTCACAAAAGCGCAAGCGCCGCCGATATGCCCGGCGACACATTCGTCAACGGAGACTAGACCTACGGATCGATGACGGTAAGTATTTAATGAGCAAATGAGTATTATGCGTGACCGAAAAAAATTCAAAAGAAAAGTATTGTCACAGATTAGAAAATACGTATTAAGCGTGACCCACGCGCTGCTTTATAAATTCATAATAATTATGAATAATCGCTATTTTTGTGTATTAAATAATATATTTATTTATTCAAAGATTCAAAGATTCAAAGATTTTTATTTGCTTCGAACACAGTAAAATGTGATATACATATTTCGGTTTACCCTTGTTTGGTCTAATAATTTTTTGCCTAATTTTGATTTGCCTAATTTCATTTTGTCTAAAATTACTTTGCATATTTATTCAGTTTGCCTAATATTCGTTTAGTCTAAAGTCATTTCGCTTAATGAATATTTTGCATAATCTTGTTTCGCCGAATTTTCATATTGCCTATTTTTTGTATATATAATTTCATTTTATCTATTATTCAACTAATATAATTACATTTCCTATAAACGCTATTTTGCCTACTACAATTTTTGTATAATTTCAGTTTGCCTAATTTGCACAGTATATTATTTTACGTTTTTTTTTATTACATATTATTTATTTATTTATTAATCAAAGTATACACCTTAAATATATTCAATTCCCTGCAAAACTACCTACTTTACAATATCCACCGTAATATATATACTCGTATAATAATGTTAACTTTGCACCTCATTTGTATGGAGCGCTATACATACCAGGTGCAAACTTAACTTAACCAATTAAGGTGAAATACGTATTGTTAGGAATCGTAAGCCAAGTCGGACCTGCGAGGCTCGCTCGCTTCGCTCGCTCGTTAGGGTCGTAGTTCAACCTAACACTCCGGTTCACTAATATATTTACATGCCCGCATAGTCATTTCGAAGAAATTTATATCTCATAATATTTATAGTTCGATTCTGTTATGGTCGCAGTTCTAACCTAACCTAACCCATTAAGTTCGGTTCTAATCTAACCTACTTTACTGGCAGCAGTTCGGTTCTGTTGTGGTCACAGTTCTAACCTAACCTAACCCATTAAGTTCGGTTTTACTTAACCTACTTTACTGGCAGCAGTTTGGTTCTGTTGTGGTCGCAGTTCTAACCTAACCTAACCCATTAAGTTCGGTTCTAACCTAACCTACTTTACTGGCAGCAGTTCGGTTCTGTTGTGGTCGCAGTTCTAACCTAACCTAACCCATTAAGTTCGGTTCTAATCTAACCTACTTTACTGGCAGCAGTTCGGTTCTGTTGTGGTCACAGTTCTAACCTAACCTAACCCATTAATTTCGGTTTTAACCTAACCTACTTTACTGGCAGCAGTTTGGTTCTGTTGTGGTCGCAGTTCTAACCTAACCTAACCCATTAAGTTCGGTTCTAACCTAACCTACTTTACTGGCAGCAGTTCGGTTCTGTTGTGGTCGCAGTTCTAACCTAACCTAACCCATTAAGTTCGGTTCTAACCTAACCTACTTTACTGGCAGCAGTTCGGTTCTGTTGTGGTCGCAGTTCTAACCTAACCTAACCCATTAAGTTCGGTTCTAACCTAACCTACTTTACTGGCAGCAGTTCGGTTCTGTTGTGGTCACAGTTCTAACCTAACCTAACCCATTAATTTCGGTTTTAACCTAACCTACTTTACTGGCAGCAGTTCGGTTCTGTTGTGGTCGCAGTTCTAACCTAACCTAACCCATTAAGTTCGGTTCTAACCTAACCTACTTTACTGGCAGCAGTTCGGTTCTGTTGTGGTCGCAGTTCTAACCTAACCTAACCCATTAAGTTCGGTTCTAATCTAACCTACTTTACTGGCAGCAGTTCGGTTCTGTTGTGGTCACAGTTCTAACCTAACCTAACCCATTAATTTCGGTTTTAACCTAACCTACTTTACTGGCAGCAGTTTGGTTCTGTTGTGGTCGCAGTTCTAACCTAACCTAACCCATTAAGTTCGGTTCTAACCTAACCTACTTTACTGGCAGCAGTTCGGTTCTGTTGTGGTCGCAGTTCTAACCTAACCTAACCCATTAAGTTCGGTTCTAACCTAACCTACTTTACTGGCAGCAGTTCGGTTCTGTTGTGGTCACAGTTCTAACCTAACCTAACCCATTAATTTCGGTTTTAACCTAACCTACTTTACTGGCAGCAGTTTGGTTCTGTTGTGGTCGAAGTTCTAACCTAACCTAACCCATTAAGTTCGGTTCTAACCTAACCTACTTTACTGGCAGCAGTTCGGTTCTGTTGTGGTCGCAGTTCTAACCTAACCTAACCCATTAAGTTCGGTTCTAACCTAACCTACTTTACTGGCAGCAGTTCGGTTCTGTTGTGGTCGCAGTTCTAACCTAACCTAACCTGGTCGTTAGTTAGAATAACATTCGGCAAAATAATCATTAGTTAAAATAACATTCGGCAATATAATCATTAGTTAAAATAACATTCGGCAATAAAATCATTAGTTAAAATAACTTTCGGCAATATAAGAATTAGTTAAACTAATATTAAACGAAACAAACTTTATTGGAAGTGATGATTAGACTAAACGAGTTTCGACAAAGTGATCATTTATTGAAACAATAATTATGAAAACTGAAATTAGGCAAACCGTTGGTTATACTAAAAGTTGTTAGGCAAACTGAAATTAGGCAAATAATTTTTAGACAAAACAAGGGAATACCACATATTATACATAAAAGTTCAGTGCGTTCAACCATGAAATAGGCATGCAAATAGTTGAGAGGGGCGACGAAATTATTTCAAATTATTATTAACTAATTTAGAAAATGTCAGAAAATGCATAATAAAGATTAGAAAATGTCAGAAAAAAAAAAAAAAAAAAAACACAGTCATGATAATTAAAACAGGAAAATAACAAACTATATAATAATAATAACCAAATAATCAATGTCAGTCACATGTGTGATCCAAGTAATCCTTAACCTTATAAAAGCATTTTTCTAAGAGCCATGCAGTCAAATTATTCTTAAAACTAGTTCCATTAAGCAATTTTATGTCAGCAGGTAATCTATTATATATTGCAATACACATTCTTCCCATACATCATCTTATTTACACGTGGTTTGTACAGTAAATTCATTATATTCTGCCGTGTCGGTCTTTTCATTACATCACCTCGTGTTTTAAATAAAGATTGATGAGACTTAACAAACATGCATATGTCTCTTACGTATAAACATGGTAAAGGGAGTATGTGCATTTTTTTAAATAAGGGAACACAGGAATCATCGAACTTTGCGTTACATAGGATACGGATACACTTTTTTTGAATTTTAAAGACTCTTTCGACATCAACAGAGTTACCCCACATTATTAGGCCGTAGCGAAGTACTGAAGATACGTATCCATGGTAAGACATCAGCGCTGCTTCCACAGACACAGTGTCTCTGAGTCTACGGAGAGCAAATACAAATCTATTAAGCTTACCACAGATGTGCTCAATGTGGGTTTTCCAATGCAAGTGCTTATCTAAGACGAAACCAAGAAACTTTACAGACTCTACTTCAGCTATATTTTCGCCATTGTAATTAATTGTAATTGGAATCATATTTGAATTGTAAGAACTGATTTGCATAAGCTTGGTTTTATTTATATTAATTTTTAAATCATTCATGTCCATCCAGTTTATAACGTCATTCAAAGAATTACTTATGTCCCGATTAAAAGTCAACTTATCATTGCATTTCACCATTATAGTCGTATCATCTGCAAACATTATAACTTTATTATCTGTCGCATTTGGTAAATCATTAATGTAGACAATAAAAAGCAATGGGCCCAAAATGCTACCCTGTGGAACACCGGTGTGATTTACTCTGTATTGAGATCTAAAAACTTGTTTCAGCGTTGTCTTATTAGCTTTAGTAAATCTAGTGATCTCTGTGCATTGCATTCTGTTTGTTAAATAGCTTTTGATCCAGTCGAGAGCTCTGCCTCTGATGCCGTATCTTTCAAGCTTATTTAAAAGTTTCGAGTGATTAACGTAGTCGAAAGCTTTGGTCATGTCAAGGAAAAGCGAAGCAACTGGAATACCATTATTGATGCTTTCAGTCATGTACTTTACAAATTCAAAACCAGCATGTGCAGTTGACTTCCTTTCACGGAAGCCAAACTGTTCTGCACAAAGTACGTTAAATCTCGTCAAGAAGCTACTTAGTCGAGTGTGGAATGCCTTTTCGAGAATTTTTGACATTATAGGAATCAGCGCAATGGGTCTGTAATTACCTGGGTCCTCCGCATTTCCTTTTTTAAATAAAGGTTTAATAACAGATAGCTTAAGTTCCTCCGGAAATATTCCTTCCACAAATGACATGTTTATAGCGTGAGCAAGCGGAAGACATATATGTAAACTACATAGTTTAAGTATTTGTGTAGTTATTTCGTCATAACCACTTGCCTTGCTATTATTTAAGGACATTATAATTTCATTAACTTCTTTGCCGGTGACAGGGTTCAAAAACATTGTTGCACAATTCACTAAATTTTCCTTTCCGGATACAGCAGAAGACCTATAGGTTGCGTTCAACGGTGGATTATTAGGATTAGTAGAATCTATAAAATAATTATTTAAAATGTTACAGATCTCTTCAGGATTTGAGAATAATTTGTTGTTTAACTCTATTGAGCATATGTCTTTCCCGTGCATACGATCTGACAAAGTGGTAGAAATAACATTCCATGTCGCAAGGCATTTATTTTTACTGTTCTGTATGTGCCTCGCATTTTTATTTCTCCTTGCATTTGAAATACATTTTTTTAGAATATAATTATATGTTTTATATTGTTTTTCCTGGACTTGACTCTTTGTTTTAGACCTTCTCAAGTTAAAACAAAGAGTTCGCTTAGTCCGACAAGATTTTTTTAAACCTCTTGTAATCCAATTATTTGTTAATGATTTATTATTAACTTTTACTCTTATTGTCGGGAAGCATAGGTTATAAAATAAACAAAACAACTCGTAAAAACTTTGGAATGCATCTGTTGCATTAGAGCAATCAAAAACGTCTGAAAATGAAAGCGATGATATACATTCGCAAAACTTCCGAACGTTATCGCTATTATAGTCTCGCTTGTACTCATACCAGGTATTCAATGCTTTTTTACGTTTAAGGGTTGTGAAAGTTATAGATTGGGCTGTCTCGTGATCAGACAGTCCAAGGTAGTGAATATTTACAACAACGTTTTTTATGTTGCTCGCAATTTGGTCTATACTAGATTCCTGTCTTGTTTTTTGCAATATATGCGGAGAAAATTTGTAATTGCGTAAAATGTCTCTGAGGTCTCTTTCAGCATGACTTTGTTTCAACATGTCGATATTCCAATCCCCACAGACAACTATTTTTTTTCGTTTAAAATGAAGTGCTAGGTAATCCAAAAGCATATCTAACTTATGAAGGAATAGTCCGTAGTGACTTTTTTTCTGAACTGGTATTCTGTATATATTAACAATAACTAGTATTTTCTCGGTGCGCGGGGTGCAAGCACCCCGCGAGGGGGTTAAGCAGTCGTCCTTTTGTCATCCGAGAGGGGGTTGGCAGTGGAAAGTGCTGAAGAGATCGAGTTTGAGTTTTAAAATTTCCATGGGGAAGGGCAACGGGAGTTGTAAAATTGGTGGCGTTGTCGCAATGCGAGTGAGATTGCTTGGTGCGCGGGGTGCAAGCACCCCGCGAGGGGGTCTGTCCTGGGGTTCTGTCACCCGAGAGGGGTTGCCAGTGAAAATGCTGAAGAAATGGAGTTCGAGTTTAAAATTGCTTAAGAAAGGGGAAGCGATGTAGAAGATGGATGCGAATTTGCACGCAGGTTTGTTTGCTTAGGAAGGTGTGGAGGGTGCCAGTGTCTAGGTGGGCTCGCCCTGCGGGCCCTTCGGGCCTTTGGGCTCGCGCGCTACAGACGACCAGTGATGCGCGACTTCGACTAATTTGCTGATTCGAATGATTATCGATTACTAATATCATAATTCGAATTTGAAATTAGTAGTATACTAATGTCGATAATCGAATGACGACTACTAATGTTAGTAACTAATCTCCGCGACTAGTACCAACCAAATAATCACTAAAAGCGAATGCTTATACTATGATGGGCGAGTTGTGCTTAAAATGGATGAATCACACTAACCTAGGCCGACTCGGTTTGTTTACCGGTAATAGGAAATGGCTGATTTTTTTTCAAAAAGCTTAATTTGTTTATAGGTAGGAATGAGTCCCCTTAATTATTTATGTATTTATTTAATCTTTATTACACAAAAGAAAACTTATCGTACCTAAGGCGGACTTAATGCCATGAGGCATTCTCTACCAGTCAACCTTATTAATAGAAAAAAAAGAGTAGCTGAAAAAAAATTGAAAGATGAAAATGTATTTTCATTTCTCATATTCTGTAAGTTGGTCATTGTATATTTATATAATTTGAAAAAAAAAAAAACACGGGTATAGAAAATCTAAATGTACTTCACGGCAATGGAACTATAGCCCCACACCACAGGGTGTTTTACAATTTCAACCCATGTCATTTTACGAATTTTTAATTTTAGGTAGGTACCTATACCTACTAATTTATTTGAATGGTAACGACAAATTTTTGGTAACTGACGTTGAAAGTCGGTGAATGTCACTGAATAGGATTCAGTGTTTACAAGAAGAACGAAGGATTGAGCAGCATTCTGGTAAACAATGTTAATTAGAAATCCTTGGCAAATTGCTAATGAAGTTTAATAAATAATGCAAATATATGACGTATGATCATGGTTGCCATATGAAAGCTGTTTTAGTGCCACTATCTCTGGGCCGGACCGACACTTGTAAGGCTGTAACTTGTACAGCCACTGAGGATTTTTTTAAGTGTGGATGATTATAAAGTAAACGCATAAAAACAACAGACTATATTTTTATAATTAATAGTTAACTAGTTTTTTCATTAAAATCCATTAAATAAATTGGAACGTGGTTCTAATAAAAAGAAAAAAGTAATACGACGTCGTAATTTTATACAGGCAGATTACTGTAATTCGAAATACAAAAATGCTAATTCTTAAATTTACTAATATTGCATTAAGAAGAACCTTATTCCGTAATAGGTTAATAGAGAACTAAAAAAGACAATTATTTTTTTAAACGCAACTGCACACTGACACACGATTATAATTATGCTGATTGGTAAATACAGATAAAAAAAATAAACAACAAATTTGCGCTCGTAATGAGTAAGTAATCAAAAGGTGTTTTTCTACTATAATTTTTGATTACTTTCCTCATATTCGAAATGAAAAGTAGTTAGTTCAAAACTAAACTGTAACAAAACCAACCAACAACCAACGTAAATAAAAAAAATGTACACAATAAACAAATGAAACCTAAAGTTAAAATAAGTTCCTGAAACCACAACTAATGAATGACCACCGTAAGCGCAACTCTCCCGTCATAGCAAAGTTTATGTCAAGAGGGTCACGCTAATACTGGTCATTCGTTCGCTACTAATACTAATTCCCCGAATTCGGTGTGCCGACCGAATGACCAGTGTAAGCGTGACCCTTCTGCTATTGAATCCACTATGAAGGTAGAGGTCGGCTTGCAATGGACGTTTGTTCGGACCGAATCGGGAAAGATCGTGTCGACTCGGCGCAGCGCTTACTAATTCGAGTGGATTGTATTCGTTAGTTGTTAATGTTAGTTGTCTCAACGTCAACTCGACTGGCTGGCGTCGATTTTGAGTAACTACTAATATTCGAATGACTTTCGAATTAGTCGAATAAGTCGAATGATTGTAATAATCGACTAATCGAATTAGTATTATTCAAAGTCGCCCATCACTACAGACGACTTGACTGGGACGCTCCGCACCTTCGGTGCTACGCGGAGCTCGGCCTTCGGCCTCGCGGCGTTGACACTCGCCGTCGGGCCTTCGGCCCTCCGTCGAGTTAAAGTTACTTAGAGTTATAGTATTTTGTGGTTGGGCTCCTTGACTGTGACGCTCCGCACCTTCGGTGCTACGCGGAGCTCGGCCTTCGGCCTCGCGGCGTTGACGCTTCGCACCTTCGGTGCTACGCGGAGCTCGGCCTGCGGCCTCGCATTAAATTACTTACAAATGTAGTAAGTGGTTGATCTCCTTGACTGTGACGCTCCGCACCTTCGGTGCTACGCGGAGCTCGGCCTTCGGCCTCGCATTAAGTTACTTAGAGGTGTAGAAAGTAATTGGGCGCCGTAACTGGGACGCTCCGCACCTTCGGTGCTACGCGGAGCTCGGCCTTCGGCCTCGCGGGATCGACGCTTCGCACCTTCGGTGCTACGCGGAGCTCGGCCTGCGGCCTCGCATTAAATTACTTGGGGGAGGGGTAAGGTTCTGGGTGGGCTCGCGCGCTATGGGCGGCTGCCCTGGGACGCTCCGCACCTTCGGTGCTACGCGGAGCTCGGCCTTCGGCCTCGCGGAGCTAGCGCTCGCCGTCGGGCCTGCGGCCTCGCATTAAATTACTTACAAATGTAGTAAGTGGTTGATCTCCTTGACTGTGACGCTCCGCACCTTCGGTGCTACGCGGAGCTCGGCCTTCGGCCTCGCATTAAGTTACTTAGAGGTGTAGAAAGTAATTGGGCGCCGTAACTGGGACGCTCCGCACCTTCGGTGCTACGCGGAGCTCGGCCTTCGGCCTCGCGGGATCGACGCTTCGCACCTTCGGTGCTACGCGGAGCTCGGCCTGCGGCCGCGCATTAAATTACTTGGGGGAGGGGTAAGGTTCTGGGTGGGCTCGCGCGCTATGGGCGGCTGCCCTGGGACGCTCCGCACCTTCGGTGCTACGCGGAGCTCGGCCTTCGGCCTCGCGGAGCTAGCACTCGCCGTCGGGCCTGCGGCCTCGCATTAAATTACTTACAAATGTAGTAAGTGGTTGATCTCCTTGACTGTGACGCTCCGCACCTTCGGTGCTACGCGGAGCTCGGCCTTCGGCCTCGCATTAAGTTACTTAGAGGTGTAGAAAGTAATTGGGCGCCGTAACTGGGACGCTCCGCACCTTCGGTGCTACGCGGAGCTCGGCCTTCGGCCTCGCGGGATCGACGCTTCGCACCTTCGGTGCTACGCGGAGCTCGGCCTGCGGCCTCGCATTAAATTACTTGGGGGAGGTGTAAGGTTCTGGGTGGGCTCGCGCGCTATGGGCGGCTGCCCTGGGACGCTCCGCACCTTCGGTGCTACGCGGAGCTCGGCCTTCGGCCTCGCGGAGCTAACGCTCGCCGTCGGGCCTGCGGCCCTCCGTCGAGCTAAAATTACTTAGGAGTATAGTAAGTTTCTGGGTGGGCTCGCCCTGCGGGCCCTTCGGGCCCTTGGGCTCGCGCGCTACAGGCGACTTGACTGGGACGCTCCGCACCTTCGGTGCTACGCGGAGCTCGGCCTTCAGCCTCGCGGGGTCGCCGCTTCGCACCTTCGGTGCTACGCGGAGCTCGGCCTACGGCCTCGCATTCAATTACTTAGGGGAGGGGTAAGGTTCTGGGTGGGCTTGCCCTGCGGGCCCTTCGGGCCCTTGGGCTCGCGCGCTATGGGCGGCTGCCCTGGGACGCTCCGCACCTTCGGTGCTACGCGGAGCTCGGCCTTCGGCCTCGCGGGGCTGACGCTCGCCGTCGGGCCTGCGGCCCTCCGTCGAGCTAGAATTACTTAGGGGTATAGTAAGTTTCTGGGTGGGCTCGCCCTGCGGGCCCTTCGGGCCCTTGGGCTCGCGCGCTACCTGCGCCTTCCCTGGGACGCTCCGCACCTTCGGTGCTACGCGGAGCTCGGCCTGCGGCCTCGCGGGGGCATGTTTGCCCTCGGGCCTTCGGCCCTCGGTCAAACTAAAATTACTAAATTTTATTTGTCCATTATTTTCCGAATTTGACCGAATTTTCAAAATCCAATTTCAGATTCCGACTCAAGAGCCCCAAAAATTCCCCGATACCGAATTTCAGCCCCCTAGGACCAATTTGAAATTTTCTCCATACAAATCGTTTTTTTTTTATATTTGCCGAATTTGACCGAATATTCGGACAAGATTTCAGATTCATATTTTTGTGCCCCGAGAGCCCCCCGATACCGAGTTTCAGCCCCCTAGCACCAATTTGAAATTTTGAAAAAAAAAAATGTCGCCATCTTGAATTTTTTTTCCACGACTGAACTTGGGTGGGGGCCCTCTATGACATTTGGTCGAGCACCCCCTACCTATCCCCAACCGTTTACGAGATACGGGCCCCCAAAAAAATTCTCCATACAATTTTTTTTTTAAAGCTAGAAAAAAAAAAAAAAGTTTTTCAGAATCGGGGGGCCCCAAGACCCCTACATACCAAATTTCAGCGCGCTACGACCATTTTGAAAATTTTCCGCCATTTTGAAGTCGCCATTTTGAAAAAAAAATGGCGGCTCGTCAAATTGCTTGGGGAGGCCTATGACATTTGGTCGAGCACCCCCCCGCTATCTGGCCCCGTTTAGCCGGGCCGTCGACCAAAATCGTCACCTTCCACGGTAGACGGGATATCCGATTTTTCCTGGATTACTCGCGACCCATATTTTATGACTCCAAAGAATCAGCCCCCCACCACCCCTCCTTCTGGGAGATCAATTCACAAGTTAGAAATCAGTCGTAATGCAGCTTTATATATTATTAATAAGCCCCAAGCCCACTAATTCGATACCGCAACATTCAAAGTAGAATTTACTAGCTATACTTGTTAAATATGGAAGTGGCTTGGAGTCCAGATATTTACCAATTAATATACAGGTCCCGCCTCCGCCTTTACAATTATATGAAGTGTAAAGAACTAAAAACAGATTGTTTGGAATCAATTAAATTACTGTGTAACATTATCATATCTCTTCTGAAATATTAAAACTATTTCTTTTGATTTGGCTGAATGATGACAGCCGACGCCATCTTGAAAAAAAAATATTACAATTAAAAGTAAAACTTTCTTTTTCATTCAAGATTGTTTTAATTATGTATAAATGACACGTAAGATTTATAAAATAAGAGTTTTTGATAGAAAATGATGGATTCTGATGTTACCAGAATAGATTTAACACCGCCCTATATACGAGCCAAGGCAAAAATTGCAAGTGAGAGTATTTTACCGGCGGGGTTAACCTTCAAGTAGCTGATTAAAGCCCTGTCGGCTGGTGTTAGCTCCGCGTCGTCGCCGTCCAGCATGTATTCCTGGAGGCGTATAAACGTCCTGGACCAAGCGACCAGGCTGTCCGACACAGTTCCCGAGGCGATCATGTTGGCAACCGCGATACGATCAAGATCGAGCTGCCTATTATGAGCCGCGGGCTCTGTCGGGCGGGAAGATCGCCTCTGACATGCCGGACGACGGAGCGGGGCCTTCTTCGGACTGCGGTGGTGGCGCAGTTTGTAGTGGTATCGTCTCGTTTTGTGTCATAATTGGGGACACTGTTCCCCTTGGGGGTTGTGTCTCACTTGCCGTGGGGGGCGCCTCTCCTTCGTCGCTTTGGGCTTGCTGGTATACGTCGTCTAATGTGGGTAGATCCATTTCACGATAACTCGGGCTACCCTCCGGCGTCAACTCACGCTGCGTCTCAGTTGGTGTTGTCGCAAGCGTCTCGACTAATCTCAGTAATCCATGACTGATGCAATGGTACTTTACCCTTCTTATCTGATTGTAGCCGCCGCGACGCTAAAGGTTCTCATTCACTATTGAACATTCGCAAGTAATGAACATTCTCACATTATTGTTTTTTTTTTTCCAGCGTCTCTACGCAGACGAGGCCCGAGCAGCCAACGCGGGCAGAAAAGGAGGCTCTCCGTCGAAAGGCGGAGAGCCGACCACAACAGAAAAGACGCCTGCGGAAGGTCCGGCATCGGACCCGCAAAAGACGTCAAGTCTTAAAAGACTCCGACGGTAAGTATTAGCCGCTATAACAACAAATACTAAAAATAAAATAAAATAAATATTTAAGGGGGGCTCCCATACAACAAACTTTTTATAGATTAAACGAGAAAAAGAGAATTATTAACAACTTGAATAAAACTTTAAACTTACCAGCAAAGGCCTTAAATGCGACCCTTGACAATTGCTCTAAAAATTGTAGGTACTCTTAATTTTTATCAGACAGAAATAAATATAATTGCCCCTTTCAATTACTGTTTTAAATTTGTATTATTGCAATTTTTCGCAAATGTATTAAAAAACGTTGTTTGGTACACGTGTGGAAGTGTCATTTTAACTCGTCCCGAGTCTTGACCCTCGCCTTGCGGCTCAGGCCAAGACTCCTCGGGACTCGTTCAAAATGACATACTTTCCACACTTGTATCAAAAACTACTATTCTTTGTCTCCAGCCGGATGCTCCCGGGCCCTCTCCGCAGTGGCCTCCCTCCCCGCAGTGGCCTCACTCCCCGAAATAGACAAATTGTTTTTATAACCGCAAGTAATGAACATTCTCACGACCAGGAGAACGTAGTTACTAGCGTTCGTCGAACAAATCACCGAATCAGCTTAAAAGCAGAATAAATACCTACTCCTGTACCTATTAATAACATCCAGGTAGTCTCTCTCTATGACAGAAAGAGAAAGGAAGTGTGAATTAGAGCTAGACATCATTTTCCAATTGCGTAAATAGTCATTCTGAACAAACGAGTAAATTTTCCCTAAAATCGAAATCGTTACATTCACGGCCGGATGGAAGTTATTAGCAAAAAACTCGAATTTTCTAGAGATTTGGTATGCATATGGCATACCATTAGAATTGTCATGAACTGTAGACGTTTTCAGGAAATTGGAAGCTCTGGTATTTTTTTTTTATTTTTTTATTTCAGTGTAAAGTTGAGGTTGAAAGATTTTTGTACTCGTTCCTGAAACTTTTGTATAATATTGTTTTTTTTTCCAGCGTCTCCATCCAGACGCAGCCAAGGACTGAAAAGGCGGAACGGGAGGCAAGTCGGCGAATGAACGAGAGCGACTCACAAAAGCGCAAGCGCCGCCGATATGCCCGGCGACACATTCGTCAACGGAGACTAGACCTACGGATCGATGACGGTAAGTAAATGAGTATTATGCGTGACCGAAAAAAATTAAAAAGAAAAGTATTGTCACTGATTAGAAAATACGTATTAAGCGTGACCCACGCGCTGCTTTATAAATTCATAATAATTATGAATAATCGCTATTTTTGTGTATTAAATAATATATTTATTTACAATTATATGAAGTGTAAAGAACTAAAAACAGATTGTTGGGAATCAATTAAATTACTGTGTAACATTATCATATCTCTTCTGAAATATTAAAACTATTTCTTTTGATTTGGCTGAATGATGACAGCCGACACCATCTTGAAAAAAAAATATTACAATTAAAAGTAAAACTTTCTTTTTCATTCAAGATTGTTTTAATTATGTGTAAATGACACGTAAGATTTATAAAATAAGAGTTTTTGATAAAAAATGATGGATTCTGATGTTACCAGAATAGATTTAACACCGCCCTATATACGAGCCAAGGCAAAAATTGCAAGTGAGAGTATTTTACCGGCGGGGTTAACCTTCAAGTAGCTGATTAAAGCCCTGTCGGCTGGTGTTAGCTCCGCGTCGTCGCCGTCCAGCATGTATTCCTGGAGGCGTATAAACGTCCTGGACCAAGCGACCAGGCTGTCCGACACAGTTCCCGAGGCGATCATGTTGGCAACCGCGATACGGTCAAGATCGAGCTGCCTATTATGAGCCGCGGGCTCTGTCGGGCGGGAAGATCGCCTCTGACATGCCGGACGACGGAGCGGGGCCTTCTTCGGACTGCGGTGGTGGCGCAGTTTGTAGTGGTATCGTCTCGTTTTGTGTCATAATTGGGGACACTGTTCCCCTTGGGGGTTGTGTCTCACTTGCCGTGGGGGGCGCCTCTCCTTCGTCGCTTTGGGCTTGCTGGTATACGTCGTCTAATGTGGGTAGATCCATTTCACGATAACTCGGGCTACCCTCCGGCGTCAACTCACGCTGCGTCTCAGTTGGTGTCGTCGCAAGCGTCTCGACTAATCTCAGTAATCCATGACTGATGCAATGGTACTTTACCCTTCTTATCTGATTGTAGCCGCCGCGACGCTAAAGGTTCTTATTCACTATTGAACATTCGCAAGTAATGAACATTCTCACATTATTGTTTTTTTTTTTCCAGCGTCTCTACGCAGACGAGGCCCGAGCAGCCAACGCGGGCAGAAAAGGAGGCTCTCCGTCGAAAGGCGGAGAGCCGACCACAACAGAAAAGACGCCTGCGGAAGGTCCGGCATCGGACCCGCAAAAGACGTCAAGTCTTAAAAGACTCCGACGGTAAGTATTAGCCGCTATAACAACAAATACTAAAAATAAAATAAAATAAATATTTAAGGGGGGCTCCCATACAACAAACTTTTTATAGATTAAACGAGAAAAAGAGAATTATTAACAACTTGAATAAAACTTTAAACTTACCAGCAAAGGCCTTAAATGCGACCCTTGACAATTGCTCTAAAAATTGTAGGTACTCTTAATTTTTATCAGACAGAAATAAATATAATTGCCCTTTTCAATTACTGTTTTAAATTTGTATTATTGCAATTTTTCGCAAATGTATTAAAAAACGTTGTTTGGTACACGTGTGGAAGTGTCATTTTAACTCGTCCCGAGTCTTGACCCTCGCCTTGCGGCTCAGGCCAAGACTCCTCGGGACTCGTTCAAAATGACATACTTTCCACACTTGTATCAAAAACTACTATTCTTTGTCTCCAGCCGGATGCTCCCGCGCCCTCTCCGCTGTGGCCACCATCCCCGCTCTCGCCGCCGAAAAAAAAGAGAAGTAAATTGTTTTTATAACCGCAAGTAATGAACATTCTCACGACCAGGAGAACGTAGTTACTAGCGTTCGTCGAACAAATCACCGAATCAGCTTAAAAGCAGAATAAGTACCTACTCCTGTACCTATTAACCCTTTGACCGCCAAAGACGGCAAATCACGTCATCGGGAATTCGTGCCACTGACGCCAACGACGCCTATTGACGTCAAAAATGTCAATGGTCAAAAACATGCTAATTCAAACCACTATCTGTGTTTTTACATCTCTGTTGATTTTGGAGCAACTTTTTTTT
Organism: Apotomis betuletana; assembly: GCA_932273695.1. Taxonomy (NCBI): domain Eukaryota; kingdom Metazoa; phylum Arthropoda; class Insecta; order Lepidoptera; family Tortricidae; genus Apotomis; species Apotomis betuletana. The sequence continues at coordinate 8,660,333 of OW026322.1, forward strand.
TTTTTGGTTTGGCGTCAGTGGCACGGTGAATTGCTTTGCCGCTTGGCGCTAACATCCAGGTAGTCTCTCTCTATGACAGAAAGAGAAAGGAAGTGTGAATTAGAGCTAGACATCATTTTCCAATTGCGTAAATAGTCATTCTGAACAAACGAGTAAATTTTCCCTAAAATCGAAATCGTTACATTCACGGCCGGATGGAAGTTATTAGCAAAAAACTCGAATTTTCTAGAGATTTGGTATGCATATGGCATACCATTAGAATTGTCATGAACTGTAGACGTTTTCAGGAAATTGGAAGCTCTGGTATTTTTTTTTTATTTTTTTATTTCAGTGTAAAGTTGAGGTTGAAAGATTTTTGTACTCGTTCCTGAAACTTTTGTATAATATTGTTTTTTTTTCCAGCGTCTCCATCCAGACGCAGCCAAGGACTGAAAAGGCGGAACGGGAGGCAAGTCGGCGAATGAACGAGAGCGACTCACAAAAGCGCAAGCGCCGCCGATATGCCCGGCGACACATTCGTCAACGGAGACTAGACCTACGGATCGATGACGGTAAGTATTTAATGAGCAAATGAGTATTATGCGTGACCGAAAAAAATTCAAAAGAAAAGTATTGTCACAGATTAGAAAATACGTATTAAGCGTGACCCACGCGCTGCTTTATAAATTCATAATAATTATGAATAATCGCTATTTTTGTGTATTAAATAATATATTTATTTATTCAAAGATTCAAAGATTCAAAGATTTTTATTTGCTTCGAACACAGTAAAATGTGATATACATATTATACATAAAAGTTCAGTGCGTTCAACCATGAAATAGGCATGCAAATAGTTGAGAGGGGCGACGAAATTATTTCAAATTATTATTAACTAATTTAGAAAATGTCAGAAAATGCATAATAAAGATTAGAAAATGTCAGAAAAAAAAAAAAAAAAAACACAGTCATGATAATTAAAACAGGAAAATAACAAACTATATAATAATAATAACCAAATAATCAATGTCAGTCACATGTGTGATCCAAGTAATCCTTAACCTTATAAAAGCATTTTTCTAAGAGCCATGCAGTCAAATTATTCTTAAAACTAGTTCCATTAAGCAATTTTATGTCAGCAGGTAATCTATTATATATTGCAATACACATTCTTCCCATACATCATCTTATTTACACGTGGTTTGTACAGTAAATTCATTATATTCTGCCGTGTCGGTCTTTTCATTACATCACCTCGTGTTTTAAATAAAGATTGATGAGACTTAACAAACATGCATATGTCTCTTACGTATAAACATGGTAAAGGGAGTATGTGCATTTTTTTAAATAAGGGAACACAGGAATCATCGAACTTTGCGTTACATAGGATACGGATACACTTTTTTTGAATTTTAAAGACTCTTTCGACATCAACAGAGTTACCCCACATTATTAGGCCGTAGCGAAGTACTGAAGATACGTATCCATGGTAAGACATCAGCGCTGCTTCCACAGACACAGTGTCTCTGAGTCTACGGAGAGCAAATACAAATCTATTAAGCTTACCACAGATGTGCTCAATGTGGGTTTTCCAATGCAAGTGCTTATCTAAGACGAAACCAAGAAACTTTACAGACTCTACTTCAGCTATATTTTCGCCATTGTAATTAATTGTAATTGGAATCATATTTGAATTGTAAGAACTGATTTGCATAAGCTTGGTTTTATTTATATTAATTTTTAAATCATTCATGTCCATCCAGTTTATAACGTCATTCAAAGAATTACTTATGTCCCGATTAAAAGTCAACTTATCATTGCATTTCACCATTATAGTCGTATCATCTGCAAACATTATAACTTTATTATCTGTCGCATTTGGTAAATCATTAATGTAGACAATAAAAAGCAATGGGCCCAAAATGCTACCCTGTGGAACACCGGTGTGATTTACTCTGTATTGAGATCTAAAAACTTGTTTCAGCGTTGTCTTATTAGCTTTAGTAAATCTAGTGATCTCTGTGCATTGCATTCTGTTTGTTAAATAGCTTTTGATCCAGTCGAGAGCTCTGCCTCTGATGCCGTATCTTTCAAGCTTATTTAAAAGTTTCGAGTGATTAACGTAGTCGAAAGCTTTGGTCATGTCAAGGAAAAGCGAAGCAACTGGAATACCATTATTGATGCTTTCAGTCATGTACTTTACAAATTCAAAACCAGCATGTGCAGTTGACTTCCTTTCACGGAAGCCAAACTGTTCTGCACAAAGTACGTTAAATCTCGTCAAGAAGCTACTTAGTCGAGTGTGGAATGCCTTTTCGAGAATTTTTGACATTATAGGAATCAGCGCAATGGGTCTGTAATTACCTGGGTCCTCCGCATTTCCTTTTTTAAATAAAGGTTTAATAACAGATAGCTTAAGTTCCTCCGGAAATATTCCTTCCACAAATGACATATTTATAGCGTGAGCAAGCGGAAGACATATATGTAAACTACATAGTTTAAGTATTTGTGTAGTTATTTCGTCATAACCACTTGCCTTGCTATTATTTAAGGACATTATAATTTCATTAACTTCTTTGCCGGTGACAGGGTTCAAAAACATTGTTGCACAATTCACTAAATTTTCCTTTCCGGATACAGCAGAAGACCTATAGGTTGCGTTCAACGGTGGATTATTAGGATTAGTAGAATCTATAAAATAATTATTTAAAATGTTACAGATCTCTTCAGGATTTGAGAATAATTTGTTGTTTAACTCTATTGAGCATATGTCTTTCCCGTGCATACGATCTGACAAAGTGGTAGAAATAACATTCCATGTCGCAAGGCATTTATTTTTACTGTTCTGTATGTGCCTCGCATTTTTATTTCTCCTTGCATTTGAAATACATTTTTTTAGAATATAATTATATGTTTTATATTGTTTTTCCTGGACTTGACTCTTTGTTTTAGACCTTCTCAAGTTAAAACAAAGAGTTCGCTTAGTCCGACAAGATTTTTTTAAACCTCTTGTAATCCAATTATTTGTTAATGATTTATTATTAACTTTTACTCTTATTGTCGGGAAGCATAGGTTATAAAATAAACAAAACAACTCGTAAAAACTTTGGAATGCATCTGTTGCATTAGAGCAATCAAAAACGTCTGAAAATGAAAGCGATGATATACATTCGCAAAACTTCCGAACGTTATCGCTATTATAGTCTCGCTTGTACTCATACCAGGTATTCAATGCTTTTTTACGTTTAAGGGTTGTGAAAGTTATAGATTGGGCTGTCTCGTGATCAGACAGTCCAAGGTAGTGAATATTTACAACAACGTTTTTTATGTTGCTCGCAATTTGGTCTATACTAGATTCCTGTCTTGTTTTTTGCAATATATGCGGAGAAAATTTGTAATTGCGTAAAATGTCTCTGAGGTCTCTTTCAGCATGACTTTGTTTCAACATGTCGATATTCCAATCCCCACAGACAACTATTTTTTTTCGTTTAAAATGAAGTGCTAGGTAATCCAAAAGCATATCTAACTTATGAAGGAATAGTCCGTAGTGACTTTTTTTCTGAACTGGTATTCTGTATATATTAACAATAATAAGCCCCAAGCCCACTAATTCGATACCGCAACATTCAAAGTAGAATTTACTAGCTATACTTGTTAAATATGGAAGTGGCTTGGAGTCCAGATATTTACCAATTAATATACAGGTCCCGCCTCCGCCTTTACAATTATATGAAGTGTAAAGAACTAAAAACAGATTGTTTGGAATCAATTAAATTACTGTGTAACATTATCATATCTCTTCTGAAATATTAAAACTATTTCTTTTGATTTGGCTGAATGATGACAGCCGACGCCATCTTGAAAAAAAAATATTACAATTAAAAGTAAAACTTTCTTTTTCATTCAAGATTGTTTTAATTATGTATAAATGACACGTAAGATTTATAAAATAAGAGTTTTTGATAGAAAATGATGGATTCTGATGTTACCAGAATAGATTTAACACCGCCCTATATACGAGCCAAGGCAAAAATTGCAAGTGAGAGTATTTTACCGGCGGGGTTAACCTTCAAGTAGCTGATTAAAGCCCTGTCGGCTGGTGTTAGCTCCGCGTCGTCGCCGTCCAGCATGTATTCCTGGAGGCGTATAAACGTCCTGGACCAAGCGACCAGGCTGTCCGACACAGTTCCCGAGGCGATCATGTTGGCAACCGCGATACGATCAAGATCGAGCTGCCTATTATGAGCCGCGGGCTCTGTCGGGCGGGAAGATCGCCTCTGACATGCCGGACGACGGAGCGGGGCCTTCTTCGGACTGCGGTGGTGGCGCAGTTTGTAGTGGTATCGTCTCGTTTTGTGTCATAATTGGGGACACTGTTCCCCTTGGGGGTTGTGTCTCACTTGCCGTGGGGGGCGCCTCTCCTTCGTCGCTTTGGGCTTGCTGGTATACGTCGTCTAATGTGGGTAGATCCATTTCACGATAACTCGGGCTACCCTCCGGCGTCAACTCACGCTGCGTCTCAGTTGGTGTTGTCGCAAGCGTCTCGACTAATCTCAGTAATCCATGACTGATGCAATGGTACTTTACCCTTCTTATCTGATTGTAGCCGCCGCGACGCTAAAGGTTCTTATTCACTATTGAACATTCGCAAGTAATGAACATTCTCACATTATTGTTTTTTTTTTTCCAGCGTCTCTACGCAGACGAGGCCCGAGCAGCCAACGCGGGCAGAAAAGGAGGCTCTCCGTCGAAAGGCGGAGAGCCGACCACAACAGAAAAGACGCCTGCGGAAGGTCCGGCATCGGACCCGCAAAAGACGTCAAGTCTTAAAAGACTCCGACGGTAAGTATTAGCCGCTATAACAACAAATACTAAAAATAAAATAAAATAAATATTTAAGGGGGGCTCCCATACAACAAACTTTTTATAGATTAAACGAGAAAAAGAGAATTATTAACAACTTGAATAAAACTTTAAACTTACCAGCAAAGGCCTTAAATGCGACCCTTGACAATTGCTCTAAAAATTGTAGGTACTCTTAATTTTTATCAGACAGAAATAAATATAATTGCCCCTTTCAATTACTGTTTTAAATTTGTATTATTGCAATTTTTCGCAAATGTATTAAAAAACGTTGTTTGGTACACGTGTGGAAGTGTCATTTTAACTCGTCCCGAGTCTTGACCCTCGCCTTGCGGCTCAGGCCAAGACTCCTCGGGACTCGTTCAAAATGACATACTTTCCACACTTGTATCAAAAACTACTATTCTTTGTCTCCAGCCGGATGCTCCCGGGCCCTCTCCGCAGTGGCCTCCCTCCCCGCAGTGGCCTCACTCCCCGAAATAGACAAATTGTTTTTATAACCGCAAGTAATGAACATTCTCACGACCAGGAGAACGTAGTTACTAGCGTTCGTCGAACAAATCACCGAATCAGCTTAAAAGCAGAATAAATACCTACTCCTGTACCTATTAATAACATCCAGGTAGTCTCTCTCTATGACAGAAAGAGAAAGGAAGTGTGAATTAGAGCTAGACATCATTTTCCAATTGCGTAAATAGTCATTCTGAACAAACGAGTAAATTTTCCCTAAAATCGAAATCGTTACATTCACGGCCGGATGGAAGTTATTAGCAAAAAACTCGAATTTTCTAGAGATTTGGTATGCATATGGCATACCATTAGAATTGTCATGAACTGTAGACGTTTTCAGGAAATTGGAAGCTCTGGTATTTTTTTTTTATTTTTTTATTTCAGTGTAAAGTTGAGGTTGAAAGATTTTTGTACTCGTTCCTGAAACTTTTGTATAATATTGTTTTTTTTTCCAGCGTCTCCATCCAGACGCAGCCAAGGACTGAAAAGGCGGAACGGGAGGCAAGTCGGCGAATGAACGAGAGCGACTCACAAAAGCGCAAGCGCCGCCGATATGCCCGGCGACACATTCGTCAACGGAGACTAGACCTACGGATCGATGACGGTAAGTAAATGAGTATTATGCGTGACCGAAAAAAATTAAAAAGAAAAGTATTGTCACTGATTAGAAAATACGTATTAAGCGTGACCCACGCGCTGCTTTATAAATTCATAATAATTATGAATAATCGCTATTTTTGTGTATTAAATAATATATTTATTTACAATTATATGAAGTGTAAAGAACTAAAAACAGATTGTTGGGAATCAATTAAATTACTGTGTAACATTATCATATCTCTTCTGAAATATTAAAACTATTTCTTTTGATTTGGCTGAATGATGACAGCCGACACCATCTTGAAAAAAAAATATTACAATTAAAAGTAAAACTTTCTTTTTCATTCAAGATTGTTTTAATTATGTGTAAATGACACGTAAGATTTATAAAATAAGAGTTTTTGATAAAAAATGATGGATTCTGATGTTACCAGAATAGATTTAACACCGCCCTATATACGAGCCAAGGCAAAAATTGCAAGTGAGAGTATTTTACCGGCGGGGTTAACCTTCAAGTAGCTGATTAAAGCCCTGTCGGCTGGTGTTAGCTCCGCGTCGTCGCCGTCCAGCATGTATTCCTGGAGGCGTATAAACGTCCTGGACCAAGCGACCAGGCTGTCCGACACAGTTCCCGAGGCGATCATGTTGGCAACCGCGATACGGTCAAGATCGAGCTGCCTATTATGAGCCGCGGGCTCTGTCGGGCGGGAAGATCGCCTCTGACATGCCGGACGACGGAGCGGGGCCTTCTTCGGACTGCGGTGGTGGCGCAGTTTGTAGTGGTATCGTCTCGTTTTGTGTCATAATTGGGGACACTGTTCCCCTTGGGGGTTGTGTCTCACTTGCCGTGGGGGGCGCCTCTCCTTCGTCGCTTTGGGCTTGCTGGTATACGTCGTCTAATGTGGGTAGATCCATTTCACGATAACTCGGGCTACCCTCCGGCGTCAACTCACGCTGCGTCTCAGTTGGTGTCGTCGCAAGCGTCTCGACTAATCTCAGTAATCCATGACTGATGCAATGGTACTTTACCCTTCTTATCTGATTGTAGCCGCCGCGACGCTAAAGGTTCTTATTCACTATTGAACATTCGCAAGTAATGAACATTCTCACATTATTGTTTTTTTTTTTCCAGCGTCTCTACGCAGACGAGGCCCGAGCAGCCAACGCGGGCAGAAAAGGAGGCTCTCCGTCGAAAGGCGGAGAGCCGACCACAACAGAAAAGACGCCTGCGGAAGGTCCGGCATCGGACCCGCAAAAGACGTCAAGTCTTAAAAGACTCCGACGGTAAGTATTAGCCGCTATAACAACAAATACTAAAAATAAAATAAAATAAATATTTAAGGGGGGCTCCCATACAACAAACTTTTTATAGATTAAACGAGAAAAAGAGAATTATTAACAACTTGAATAAAACTTTAAACTTACCAGCAAAGGCCTTAAATGCGACCCTTGACAATTGCTCTAAAAATTGTAGGTACTCTTAATTTTTATCAGACAGAAATAAATATAATTGCCCTTTTCAATTACTGTTTTAAATTTGTATTATTGCAATTTTTCGCAAATGTATTAAAAAACGTTGTTTGGTACACGTGTGGAAGTGTCATTTTAACTCGTCCCGAGTCTTGACCCTCGCCTTGCGGCTCAGGCCAAGACTCCTCGGGACTCGTTCAAAATGACATACTTTCCACACTTGTATCAAAAACTACTATTCTTTGTCTCCAGCCGGATGCTCCCGCGCCCTCTCCGCTGTGGCCACCATCCCCGCTCTCGCCGCCGAAAAAAAAGAGAAGTAAATTGTTTTTATAACCGCAAGTAATGAACATTCTCACGACCAGGAGAACGTAGTTACTAGCGTTCGTCGAACAAATCACCGAATCAGCTTAAAAGCAGAATAAGTACCTACTCCTGTACCTATTAACCCTTTGACCGCCAAAGACGGCAAATCACGTCATCGGGAATTCGTGCCACTGACGCCAACGACGCCTATTGACGTCAAAAATGTCAATGGTCAAAAACATGCTAATTCAAACCACTATCTGTGTTTTTACATCTCTGTTGATTTTGGAGCAACTTTTTTTTTTTTTGGTTTGGCGTCAGTGGCACGGTGAATTGCTTTGCCGCTTGGCGCTAACATCCAGGTAGTCTCTCTCTATGACAGAAAGAGAAAGGAAGTGTGAATTAGAGCTAGACATCATTTTCCAATTGCGTAAATAGTCATTCTGAACAAACGAGTAAATTTTCCCTAAAATCGAAATCGTTACATTCACGGCCGGATGGAAGTTATTAGCAAAAAACTCGAATTTTCTAGAGATTTGGTATGCATATGGCATACCATTAGAATTGTCATGAACTGTAGACGTTTTCAGGAAATTGGAAGCTCTGGTATTTTTTTTTTATTTTTTTATTTCAGTGTAAAGTTGAGGTTGAAAGATTTTTGTACTCGTTCCTGAAACTTTTGTATAATATTGTTTTTTTTTCCAGCGTCTCCATCCAGACGCAGCCAAGGACTGAAAAGGCGGAACGGGAGGCAAGTCGGCGAATGAACGAGAGCGACTCACAAAAGCGCAAGCGCCGCCGATATGCCCGGCGACACATTCGTCAACGGAGACTAGACCTACGGATCGATGACGGTAAGTATTTAATGAGCAAATGAGTATTATGCGTGACCGAAAAAAATTCAAAAGAAAAGTATTGTCACAGATTAGAAAATACGTATTAAGCGTGACCCACGCGCTGCTTTATAAATTCATAATAATTATGAATAATCGCTATTTTTGTGTATTAAATAATATATTTATTTACAATTATATGAAGTGTAAAGAACTAAAAACAGATTGTTTGGAATCAATTAAATTACTGTGTAACATTATCATATCTCTTCTGAAATATTAAAACTATTTCTTTTGATTTGGCTGAATGATGACAGCCGACGCCATCTTGAAAAAAAAATATTACAATTAAAAGTAAAACTTTCTTTTTCATTCAAGATTGTTTTAATTATGTATAAATGACACGTAAGATTTATAAAATAAGAGTTTTTGATAGAAAATGATGGATTCTGATGTTACCAGAATAGATTTAACACCGCCCTATATACGAGCCAAGGCAAAAATTGCAAGTGAGAGTATTTTACCGGCGGGGTTAACCTTCAAGTAGCTGATTAAAGCCCTGTCGGCTGGTGTTAGCTCCGCGTCGTCGCCGTCCAGCATGTATTCCTGGAGGCGTATAAACGTCCTGGACCAAGCGACCAGGCTGTCCGACACAGTTCCCGAGGCGATCATGTTGGCAACCGCGATACGATCAAGATCGAGCTGCCTATTATGAGCCGCGGGCTCTGTCGGGCGGGAAGATCGCCTCTGACATGCCGGACGACGGAGCGGGGCCTTCTTCGGACTGCGGTGGTGGCGCAGTTTGTAGTGGTATCGTCTCGTTTTGTGTCATAATTGGGGACACTGTTCCCCTTGGGGGTTGTGTCTCACTTGCCGTGGGGGGCGCCTCTCCTTCGTCGCTTTGGGCTTGCTGGTATACGTCGTCTAATGTGGGTAGATCCATTTCACGATAACTCGGGCTACCCTCCGGCGTCAACTCACGCTGCGTCTCAGTTGGTGTTGTCGCAAGCGTCTCGACTAATCTCAGTAATCCATGACTGATGCAATGGTACTTTACCCTTCTTATCTGATTGTAGCCGCCGCGACGCTAAAGGTTCTTATTCACTATTGAACATTCGCAAGTAATGAACATTCTCACATTATTGTTTTTTTTTTCCAGCGTCACTACGCAGACGAGGCCGGTGCGACAACCGCGAGCGGTCCGCCGAAAGGCGGAGAGCCGACCCCAAGAAAGAAAACGCCTGCGGGGGGTCCGGCGTCGGACCCGTAAAAGGCGGCAAGATATAAAAGACTCTGACTCCGGATCCTCCGCCGCCCTCCCCGCCCTCCCAGCCGAAAATCCGTAAAAATTGAGAAGTAGATTTTATTTTTATTTTTTTGAGAAGTTTGTATAAATATTTTGTTTTTATTTTTATAAATACGTATTACTATTTTGCGGTTTGTTTAATTTAACCTTTTGATAACCGTCTCTCGTCCCGTCGTCCGGCAAACGACCAAATTGCCCAGTGTACCTAATGGCTCAGTTTCATTGGTCGATGACTCTGTCGACATACGGCATGCGGGACTTCCCGTAGACGGTATAACAACCAGTGAAGTGAAACTCATAATGGCATACGTATGGAAATCTCCCGCACCCCGCATGCGGGCCCTATCGACCAATGAAACTGAGCCATTAGGGTCAGCTCACACCGAGACGCGACGCGACGCGACGCGACGCGACGATACTGGAAGAGGCCGGTGATTTCGCGCTGCGCCGCGCGGCGCCGCGAGACGCATCGCGGCGTAGCGAGGCGCATCGTAAAATCGTTGCCAGCACGACGCCTCGCTGCGCAGCGAGACGCCGCGCGGCGCCGCGCGGCGCAGCGCGGTGCAGTGGAACGTGTCTACTCGCCGCCTGCCGTGCACCCGTCTATTACTAGCCGACCAACCACTCTGTCCACCTGGTTGGACGGTTAGTAATTTTTTTTCTTAACCAACAACCAACCTGGTTCGTTGGTTAGTAATATGAATTTTTAGTATTAGCCGACCAATTATTTACGCATTAGTTAATGGTTTGTCGGTTGGTAATCGGTCTATTACCAACCGAAAAACCGCCTGGCATACCTACAGTTGTTCAATTAGGTTATAAGAAACACACGACTGCTTTTACATAAATAGTTTATTCATGCAAAAAATTGCTTACTTAACTTTGTGTAAAAAATGACCGACACAAATCTCACCATTTAAAAGTTGCATCTGACATCTTAAATGTACGCATCATTTTTTATATCTGAAATTTGGCTTTTTGTAGGTGCTTTGTCTTCAATTATCTGCTTACTACATACCGTATAATATGCCGTATCCCGATCCAAGAAACTTAGTAATTGGAAAATGTTAACCTGTTTCTTTCCTAGATTACTATTCAGTTTAAAATTCCAACCTTCAAGAAAATTCGTCGTACGATGCCGTTCTCCGAACACTGTCCATATTTTTATAAACTCCTCGCTACGGAGCCAGTAATTCTCGAAGTAGCTGAAGAAGATTGACAAGCGGTTTTCGTTGTCCAATTCGACTGATTCTGTTTTTATGTAATCCCAGCCATCGAGCACTTTATTATGGGGCAGCAAAAGTAGTACAGCACACAGAGCAATAATGCGTCGAGTAAGCTTTTCCGATGTAAGATTTAATTCTTTACCTTTCCTCCATATACATTTATTAAAATGGTAGTAGCAACCATGCAGATCAATTCCTGGGAAAACGTTAAGTAAAGCTTAAAATATCAACCAACCAACCAGGTAGTCAGTTAAGAAAAAAAATATGAGCCAACCAACTAGATAGTCAGTTAAGAAAAAAAAATATCAACCAACCAACCAGGTTGTTGGTTAAGAAAAAAAATTACTAACCGACCAACCAGGTGGACAGAGTGGTTGGTCGGCTAGTAATAGACGCGTGCACCGCCCCGCCGCGTCCAACCACCCCGCAGTCTACCTCATGGCCTATAATCTCCGAAGAAAAGATAATAGCCTTATAGTCTATGGTATTGTCTATGCCGCTAGAAATCCTAGCAACAAATTTGACATAAACCCATGGACCTAGCACATACAAGCGTATACCTGGACTGCTCATTGCTTCGTTCGAACGATCCAAGTGAGAAAGCCACCAAGGGGGCAGTTTGTCACACTCTGTATGTATGTATGTAAACTCTTTATTGTACAATAAAATATACATATACATAGCAAGGACATTAAACTAATGATATGTACAAAGGCGAACTTATCCCTGTAAGGGATTTCTTCCAGTTAACCTTTGAGCAAATGAGAGAGAACAGAGAAGATCCAAGAAGATAGGCAAAACTATAAAAAATGCACAGAGACACTAAATGCTTACGCAAAAAAAAAAGACAAAATCTTAAATATACCTACATAAACTTACACATTATGAATATAAATATTATAATATAAAACAAACTAATATATATATAATAATAATAATAAGTAAGTATTCAATTTTAACAATAAATACAGCACTCGACGAAATTAGGGGTCTAGAAGCCATAACCCTTTTAACTTTTCCTTAAATGATGCCACGGATTGCGATTGCCTGACGGGCACCGGTAATGAGTTCCACAATTTTACAGAGTGAACTGTAAAAGATTTACTATAAGAGCGTGACTTATTGGACGGGAAGGCGAGAGCGAGATTGGCGCTCGAACGCAAGCGGTGACCACTGCCAGCCGCCATATAGGAGAATCTTTTGGAGAGATACAGAGGTGAGGAAGGATTGAACAAAACATTGTAGAGCAGTGACAAGACATGCACATCCCTGCGACGGCGTATCGGAAGCCAACCGAGTTGCGTACGGTGTTGCGAGATATGATCATATTTTTTAAGACCGAAAATGTACCTAATGCAAACGTTCTGCAGGCGCTCAAGCTTGTCAAGCAAGTCTTCCTTAAGGTCCAGGAATACAATGTCACCATAATCAAGTAGAGGAAGTAAAAGAGAACTAGCGAGAGCCATTTTTGTAGCCACTCTGCTGGGGTAACCAAATATTTAGCAATAAAGAGGGACTCATCCTTACTCCGTTTTATTATAAGTCTACAAATGTGTATTGGCTGGCACTGTAGCTACATTTAATTTTATATACCCATGGCTATACTCATAAATAAATAAAGTGAATGTTAGCTACTATGCCAGCAAAAATACTCTTTTGGCCCCCGTTATTTTAACAGAACGCAGTAAACCCCGAAATTGTTAATTTGATTTGATAAATGACAAACTTCGTTAAGACTTGGTAACAATATTTTTCATACTTAAAAACAAAAACATATTCTGATCTAGACACGCGGCAGCGTGTCAAGCCAAGTTCAAGCAAAGGAACTGGCTAGCCAGCGCCGAGTGTAATATTACACGAACCACTTGGTGCTACTTTTGACCCTTCTATAACTCAAAACCTCTTTAACGTAAACACATAAAACTACGTGTGTTTAATTATATATCCATAAAGACATCTAGAAGCCCAAATTTCATGAAGCTAGCTCAAACGGTTATAAAGATATGAAGGTCAAAAAGTCGTAAATTTTAGCACTGACTGACTGTCATATAGTACCTAAACCTAACCTACTTCCAGATGACCTAGAAGGATGAAATTTGGAATTCAGCTCAGTAACTGTGAATATCCGTAGGAAATAATCTAAAAATAAAAAAAGTTAAAATATAGGGGGGTCCCCATACATTTTTTTTGTTGTAGCATTGAAACCGTTACCCACGTTGTAGCGTTTGAAACTATCCCAATATATACAGAAATAAAAAAATAATGTTAAGTCAAAAAATAAGTGGTGTCCCCATACAAAAAACTTGTAATACGCGCTAAACAACCGGCCACCGGTGTGTCGTCGGCGGCGCGTGGGCCGCGCGGCGCTCTTCTCGACATAGGCACTTCGATATTTATCAGAGGACAGGCCTACGCTGCGCTCTCCAGAGTTAAAACACTAGACGGAGTACACCTTATTAATCTAGACCCTAGTCAAATTAAGGCACAAGATAGTTCTATAGTAGAATATAACCGCCTGAGATCGTTATATCGCCCGGACTTGGGTAATTTAAGCATAAATAGGAAGCGTATTAAAAAGGTAGCAGATAATGAATATGCAATGCGCAAACATTCAAGAGAATGTAGACAATAGCATAAAAAGAAAACCATGCAGCGGAAACGCAAGAAAATCATTAAATCTCAATACCTGCCTAGTTTTCTTACAAAAGGCAATGATATCCCACCAAAAACATAAATGTAACAAGAGCATGTCGGGCCACGCTCAGTGTAGGGTTCCGTAGTTGCCCATCCTTCACAATAGATGGGCTTAAATTAGGTACGAGAAAGATTTCAAGCTCTATAAAAAAGGTCGTAAACGCCAAAGTAACTCTAATTACTAGGACTTACCTTCTGGAAGTCATCGATTATGCGCGCCAGATTGAGCGGTATCTTTTAATGCAATATGGCAGTTAACTAATATGTGTAACGTTTGAAGTATAAGGATACCGCGCGGCACTTACGTCATTTTAAAGAAAATTATGAAATTTTGCAATAACTCAAAAACGGCTTGACCGATTTTATTCAATATAGTTCTCATTGAAAGTACTTATAAGGCCTCATTTCCATTAATTTTTTCACCCGTGGTTTAAAAGTTAGAGGGGGGGACACTATTTTTTTCAACACACTTGCTCGTAAAGTGGTCCATATTAAACCGTTTTTATGGCCGTAAAGTATCCTATAAAACACGCGTGCTTTTGACTTTTCTATTACGCACTAGTGTCTTTACTTTACAGTTTTTTTTTAAATTTCAACAAAGAGTTTTTACTTTTATATAATAAGCAAAATTTTTGTTAATAAAGTAATTGTGACGCATTACGCAATAATTAAACAATTATTTTCATCAAATTATTTAATTTTGTCATGTAATTGACACTAATTTGCATCAGGTATAATTAAATATATATATTATTATATTTTTAATATTTGGCTGTTTGACGGTTTCGTCATTGCTTCCATTTTGCACCTGCGCGCGCATAACTAATTCAACCAATGCAAGGCGTGTAAAAAATAAATCTCCGCGCCATTTTGCTTTGCATAAAATTTGTTTATTCGAGTTTATCGCTGAACTTAGTTACTGATTAGATTTACAAAAATGTCGAGTTCTAGTAATGAAGAAGATTTAGATGTGGAATTGATGCCTCCGGAAATACTTAATGATGCAAAAAATGCTAGCCTATTGCCATTGAAATCTAAAGAAAAGTATCCAATAGCCTATGAAAATTGTATTCATTGGAAATCCAGCAATAAAAGCCCATTTGTTCTCGGAAAATAATTTTAGCTTATTTTCATGAGCTAGCAAATAAATATAAGCCTACCTCGCTGTGGTCTATCTACGCCATGTTAAAAAGCAACTGTTCGGAACAAAAATGGTATTGACATAAAAACATATGCCAATCTGATTGCGTTCTTGAAGAGGCGCTTAGATGGTTACAGAAGTAAAAAATCTAAAGTATTGTCCTCAAAGGACATCGAAAAGTTTCTGAAAGAAGAACTGGATAGCCAGTACCTAGCAACAAAGGTCAGTTGAAATTGTTATTTTATTTAAATATGAAATTTCTGTACACTGAATGATTGTTTATAAAAAAATAAAACGACTACTCATATAAGGCTACTCATCTACTCAACTATTTTATATATGTTTTATATCTATGTATATGTGTAGGTAAGTGTGTATGTATTGTTTGGCAGCCATATCAAATCTAAACGACTAGACTGATTTCAAATATTTTGTGTTACAAAAATAACTGGACATCCGCCCAGACATGCTTAATTTGCAGGCAGTATAGTAACTAAATATGTATTTTATTTACTTTCAGGTCTCGTTAATATTCGGTATTATTGGAGCATGTAGACGTCAGAAACTGAGTAATATTGCTACAAAAGACATAGAAAATCAGGGCAAAATGCTGTTAGTAAAATTTACTAACACTAAAAGCATAATACCACGATCATTCACAATTCACATTCATAGTTAAAAAAATACGAAAATTTACGTTCGACGAAGACAAAAACATACTGTACAAATGCGATCGAAATCCACTGTCTATCATTTCAATAATTGTACTTTCACAATTTGTTTTGATAATTAAATATTTCAGTTATATAAACGGGTGTTTTTTTCCTCGCAAGTGTGTTGAAAAACGTCGTATGAAACTCGTGTGCATTTGGTCATTACACTCTCGGCTCTATTACGCCCTCGCCCACGGCTCGGGCTGCAATTCCGCCTCGACTGTAATGACCAACTTAGCACACTTGTATCATAATGTACTATTATTGCGCACCAATAAAAGTTTACAGAAAAAAAACAAGCAGATTGAGATTTTTTGAAGTCGTTAAAAGGAAACAAGACAAATACAGACCTCTAATACCTTTCCCCTCCTATCCTATCTGTCATTTCCATTGGCGCCATTGTTAAATTTGATAATTTGAATTGGACGCTATTACTGTTTTGTACGTGATCGAGTGAAGTGTCGTTGATTTCTATCCGCGCTTATCCTCTTCGTTTAAAACAGTAATAAATAAATAAATATTGGACCACCTCACACAAATCGATCTTGTCCCAAATTAAGCTCAAGAAGGCTTGTGTTATGGGTACTAGACGAGGATATACGTACTTATATAGATAAATATATAATTATATACTTAAATACATAGAACAACCATGACCCAAGCACAAATATTCGAGTTCATCACACAAATATTTGCCCTGGCCGGGATTCGAACCCGGGACCGCCGGCTCAGTAGGCAGGTGTCTACAAACCGAGCCAAACGCGTCGTCGTCAAATGAACGCCTTCTTTCTTAGTTAGCCAGTCCGGCGCCATCTGTTGGGCATAATTTCCTTTGTCCTCGCATCACACCGAAACGGTTGGACAAATTTAAACGGATTTTGGCACAGGGGTAGCTAGATGGACATCCAAAGATGGTTATAGGATACTTTTTTCACTTCTCCTGCTCAAAAAGTACGTCGTTTTAAGTTCGCAAAGCGGGGCTTAAATTGTACATTTAGCCCCTAGGGTTTAAAAGGAAACCATACCTATAATCCCATACCAATTTCTATGACACTGAAAGAAAATCTTGTTACCGGCCAGCTACATACTATTTATAAATAAAATAAACCAACCTGCAACCTGATCAGATCGACCCAATAAAAAAAATAAACCATCTTTTTTTATTTACAGTGTACTGGAATATTAACTGAAATTTTATTTTAGCACGTTTTATAATCAAAATTTAATCTTAAACATTTTATTTTGGGTAAGAATATTAAATGATACAATAAATTTAATGTTATTCCAGTCTTATATTTTTCTGATCACACTTGACTAAGAGAGAGAAGCGACTAAACCCGCTACCACTTAAAAAAAATAACCCCCGAGTCTTCAATAAAAATAACACCAATGCCAACATAAATTTACCAGGAAAGGCTGTAACATTAATAAAAAATTGCTCAAATTAGAACTTTGAATTTTTCTTAAAATAAATTATTTTAATTTTTAAGTTTTTTAATTTTTTCAGTCGAAGTGAAAAGCAGAGTGTTTAACATGGGGCTACAAGCCATTATGACACTCAGATATATTTGGCCTCGCTCACTTCGTTCGCTCGTCCAAATCGTAATTACCTAGTGTCACAATGGCTTGTTTTAGCCCCTTGTCAAACAATCTACTATATTTGCAACCGAGGATTTCGTAGCTCTACGCGCGGAGCCGATAACATGGAAAAATGCGTATGTAACGGAAACTCACTACGAGGACAGCTCGACAGTGCCCACGGAGCGGGTTCTCGGTGTTCAAAGTGTTAAGATTGCTTCTATGTACTTTGTTTTTGTCATAAATTGACATAATAACCCTTGTACCTATTTCATTTGAAATCCTAATTTTTTTATTGGATGAGAAAAATATTTAACAGACAGCAACTTTATGGATTTTTATGACTCATGGTATTCTACCATACCAGATTCAAGCAAGGGCAGCTCCACATCCCTTGCTATATTGGGTTTAGCATATGTGTGATCTACGTGCTGCCGGCAATGTCTGTCATAGTCATGGTCAAAGGCCACATTCTCTGAAAAGTAAAACAACAATGTTAAATAGGTATAATGTATTTTTTTAATTTTACTAATTATTTTAAACACAAAAAGTAAATTGGACTCTATACACTTGGGAGATTTGAATCTTGCATACTATTTACTGCATAAAATTTAACAAATTGTTGCTAAATGTTTACAAATGAAGCGAAAATTTAAAAATTTAATGATTCGGACAGGATTCGAACCTGCGTTTCCAACGAATCATTGAATTTTTTAATTTTTGCTTCATTTGTAAACATTTAGTTTACGTTAGCAGACGTTACTGCTTTAATAAAAATAAATTATTGCTAATTCAAATCATAACCCAAAGCCATATATCTAAATGCTAATGCACTGTAAGTGGTTTTTACACTGAATGGCCCGCTCCGCTCCATCCTGTGTTTGTGTTACCAAAAACCCGAATTAAATTTGTTTGTACAAGGTAGTGATAATAATTTTTAGTACAATATCAACTTTATAATATAATTTATGATCTGCCAAGATCAGCTCTTCACAAGGGTATAATCAGTGTAATGGATAATATGTGAATGTAAGTGAGACGTGTATCTACATGTTGTTTGCAAATAAATCAGCGCCGTATACCCACCCCATACACAGACTTGTGTAGCAGTCAAAAACAATATTTTACACTGTGTGCCTTGCAAAAAAAAACATTTAATACAAATGTTAAAGTTAGGGTTTATGGCTTATGCTCGCAAATTTCAAGATATTCATAATAGCATGCTTAACTTATCAGTTAGAAGTATTTGGTAACAGAGATAGAACTAAAGTCGCCGTTAATGGAACTTGCTAACTATGTAAACAAAAGACGTAACTTTGTTTTTCACTGTTTCTCCTTGAATTTTCACAGGTGTGAAAATTCAAGGAGAAACTGTATAATACAGAACCTTAAAATATAAACCTGTAAATAGCGTGGTATTTTTTAGTGTATATTTTTCTCTACTGACTGTTTTATTGTAATTACGTGTTAATTATTAATTAGTGAATGGTTCGTACTTACCAATTAAACTAGCTCGGTGTGGAATACTTGGTACACCATTTCTGATCTCTTCTTCAGAGAACAAAGTAGGGTATCCGCCAAACCGTATACGAGATGTTTCGGTGACAAATCGAAGCTCAAAGTGCTTGTGACATACAAACACTTTTCTAAGTTGCTGTATAGTAAAGCTGCGAAGCCGATCACTGTTTCCGATGAGTCTGAGTCCTGTCTCCGATGCGGGAAACTGATGCAATTTAACGTCCTGTCGTTTACTTGCACAGTTGTCTACACAACACTTGTAATACATTCTAGTTATAAAGAATAACTTCAGTACCACAATTATTACTATTATATAATACTAGCTGTGCCCCGCGGTGTTACCCGCTCATCCCACGGGAACACTATATTTAATCGGGATGAAAAGTATCCTATGTCCTTTCCCGGGTCTCAGACTATCTCCATACCAAATTTCATCTAAGTCGGTTCAGCGGTTTAAACGTGAAGAGGTAACAGACAGACAGACACACTTTCGCATTTATAACATTAGTATGGAGTATGGATTTGTGCTTTGGTCATGGTTGTTCTATGTATTTAAGTATATATTTATCTATATAAGTACGTATATCGTCGTCTAGTACCCATAACACAAGCCTTCTTGAGCTTAATTTGGGACTAGATCGATTTGTGTGAGGTTGTCCAATATTTATTATTATTGTATGTCGCACCCTTTCACGGGACAATAGTGTCCCGGACCTTTGTGAAGCGTGCACGGAGCCGAAGCCAATGAGCAGAGGCCCTTTCGACAATTTAATGAAATGTAAGGGGTACACCATGCGGATGCTTCCCCTGCCTGTGTCATGGGACGCACACAGAGACAGCACCCGCTAGATGTAAGAACTATTGTGGTTGTATGGAGTCTAAACATGGTTCTAGGCTATTACATGAAATGCGATGGACTAACTACTGGGCTATTGTTTGAGACAGCCGGACGTCTACCAAGAAAAGTGTCTCATATCAAAAAAACTGGTATAGACGATGACTCGCCTCCCGCTAGATGGGCCCCCATAAAAAGCGACACATAGAGTGGCCTAAGGGCAACACCAGTGCGGAAGGCTAAGGGCGGAGAGGTGTAATACTGGGCTTTAAACCGAAGCCAACTAACCCCTTACGTTTCCACATCCGCCCCCGGGCTACCCCCCAACAGCTCGCCATAAGCTGCCTTGCGATGACTGACTGCGCTGGTAAAACCAGCGGGTGATGGGGTCGTCACATCCCTACGCCTTTTTATTATTATTAATTAAATATAGAAAAGAATTAAGGAATAAAAATAAATAATTTTAATGTGTTGTGTTTATTGTTTATACACATAAAAGCATAACCAGAAATATTTAAACCGCGCTCGGC
Source organism: Apotomis betuletana (assembly GCA_932273695.1). Lineage (NCBI taxonomy): Eukaryota > Metazoa > Arthropoda > Insecta > Lepidoptera > Tortricidae > Apotomis > Apotomis betuletana. Next base: position 8,680,435 of record OW026322.1, read on the forward strand.
TTAGTAGGTACAGACTACAGAGCCGGGTGGGTATAAATACATTTCTGGTTATGCTTGAAAACCCAATTCCCATTATTTTACCAAGCAACGGTAGCAGCTCAAAAGCTGTTTGCCGTTATGTCCTTTGCCTTATTATCTGAGAAAATTAAAAAAATACTGTCAAAGTTGACTCCAGGAAATCTCCACAGACTAATAGCGCTGTATGAGAGTTGTGCGTGCGTCTCATACGTAGTACCTATTATCTCTTATTAGTCTGGTCTTGAGAACGACAATTATGGAGATCGAGGAGAGTTTAATATTTTTAGTGCAGCGCTACGAATGTCTGTATGATATATCATCAAAGCGCTATAGTGACCGAAATGCAAAAAATAATGCATGGGATAAAATAAGTCAACAATTGGGTTTATCGGGTAAGTAACTTTGTAAATATTACTTAATCGATTTGAATAACACCAGTCAATATCATAAATTATATTTAAAATGCATAACTAGTGTAGTGTATTGCCAAATAAATGGATACTATGGCTGTCAGGGCCCCCCGGCTCTCTCTCACTCTTTGGAGAGCGGTCAAGCGCACTGGGCCTGTACAGGTAGCCATCCTGCCAGGATTACAAAATGTACAGTAAGTGAAAACAACAACAGAAAATACTAGAGGTAAATTATTAACGAATGAGACCAGTTTAATTTTATTAATTATGTCAAATACGTGAGTACCCCCAAAAAGCCTTATCAACGATATGTAGTTAAGGTTGGAAGGAATGATACCTAAAAGCGAATCAAATGTGTCGACGAGATCGTAACAGCCAATGAGAATCACAGCGCGTGATGCACTGCGCTGTGATTGGCTAAAATTCGTGCTGCACGTATCGAAATATGACATCTGCGCAGTCTTTGCGCAACACAATGTTTGATTTTCAAAATGAATGCCACAGCAAAATATGACCCATATTGTTCTTAATTAACAACGATTTTATACTTTGGTATATGCTGAGTATAATGAATAAAATTATGTATGCGAATTTACTTTTCACAAACAACGAAATTTAGTAACATATAATTGCAATGGCGTAAAATGGCAAATTATTCGTGTGAATCTGTGAAACAGGATGTTTTACAATGATTTATTACGTACCTAAATAAGGATTATGGGTTATGATTATAAGTAAACATCAGGCGTTTTGGGTAAATATAATAATCGATGCCTGAAACCAGTAAACTTTTACGTGGTACTGAGGTAATTATTAAAATCAATATAATACTTACTTTACTCGTATTATTGAGCAAAATTATAAGTTGCTTTGTATTTGCATTGTCATTAATTCAAAATAGAAAATGGAAATACATTTGATATGATCAATGGGCCAGTCGAGTTCATTTACATCTACACACTTACGAGAATAAAAATATCTGAACACGACCCTATTGTGAGGGGAATAAAGTCGTGTTCAGATATTTTTGTTCTCGTAAGTGCGTAGATGTAAATGAACTCGACTGGCCATGTAGGTATTCCAAGCCTTCTGTTGTCATTGTAATACAATTTTAAAACTATATAAATGCTACATTTTATATAACCTACTGTACCTAACATTGAGGTTTAGAATCTGTACAATCTCTCTTTACGTGTACCTACTGGTTAGTTATAAGTAAGATTTATGAAAAAATGACTTACTGTTGAGTTTCTTTCGGCTTTCTTCTCAACAGCGGTCTCCTCTTGTGAAATGCCGGTAGATTCAAATTGAGATATGAAAAAGTGCCCTGATAGCATACTTACATATAAACGTTTTTAGTTTTGAATTCATATAATTTAAATTAAAATTTTCATTATTTTGTGAAAGGTAGACCATGTATTGCCAACTAAATGGACACTATGGCTGACAGGGCCGGGGATGCTCTCTCTCACTCTTTGGAGAGCGGTCAAGCGAGCTGGACTGTCCGACTGTTAAATTGTTGTTTTACTGGTATACAAGTGAACCTGTACAAGTAGGTACACAATTAGTCAAACAAATGCAATAAAGGCACAGTATATGTATAATATAAACTGTTAAATCGCATGGTGTGGTTTTTTCAGTACCTACTATCACCTGTTTTGAAATTATTGTTATGCTTAACATCTTTCTATCATATCATTTTGCCAGTACACCGAACCATTCGCAGAATTAAAGTAGGTCTTGAAATAGTTTCGAATAGTCATAGGTTCTTCATCTTCAGTTTGACTGGTATCTAATAAATTTTGCAGAATGCTGTCTCTTGGCAATGAAATGTTTTCGGGTATGTCGCCTAGCATGTAATTATGCAGGCATGTACATGCTAAAATTATGTTGTTTAAATACTTCGGCTGTATTCTTATTCTTTTTTGGAATATTTCAAATTTTTGTTGCATAATTCCAAAGGCACTTTCTACAATGCGCCTTGCTCTGCTCAAGCGGTAGTTGTATATTTTTTTCTCTCGATCATGGGAGACTTGGCCTCCGGGAAAGGGTCGCATTATATTTTGAGACAGTGGAAAAGCCTCATCTCCAACAAAAACATGGGGTGCGGTACATCTTGTACCAGGCAAACATTTATTGGGAGGTATTCCTAATTCATTGTTTTGTAGCTTCTCTCCCAATTTGGAATTAGATAAAATGCCTCCGTCACTGTTGCGCCCATAAGATCCTATGTCAACAACAACAAATCTATACTTAGCGTCTACTATTGCCAACAAAACAGTGCTGAAGTATTTTTTGTAATTGAAGTACAGGCTCCCGCTATTCCAAGGTGCTCTTATGTTGACGTGTTTTCCGTCAATAGCTCCTATGCAGTTAGGAAAGTTCCAGATGCTATCGAAATCTTTTTCTATCGACTCCCATAGCTCTCGAGTTGGTTTTGGCATGACCATAGGTTGCAATGCTTTCCAAAGTGCAGCACAGGTTTCGTGAATAATTGTTAAAGCAGTACTGTAACCCATTCGATAGCTTTGAGCAATAGACTTGAAGCTCATTGCTGTAGTCAAAAACCTGAAAAAGATTTTTTGAAAATACTGTATAGACCACTCGGAAAATTTAATAAACCAAATTACTATATATAGGTTCTCCCAGAAATCATCGTCAAGCCCAAAAAGGGGCATTGGCTAAGTCGTGATAGTTATCAGAAAATATTGGTGATATACTTTTCAAATAATAGTAAGAATAATTTAAAAGTATATGACAAAGATTTTGGCGTAACAATAATAATTCGACTTAGTCGTTTCCGGGTTGACGTTGATTTCTGGGATATCCTGTATAACTATTATAACTATTAGAAAACATATACTATAACTTTAATTTTTTATTTCAGTACAAGACTGTCAAAAACGCTGGAAGAAAATCCGTGATAGTTTTAGAAGATCGTTAAATTTAAGAAAAGATTGTAAAAGTGGTTCTGCCAGAGTAAAGGCTAAGCCCATAAAATTTGAGAAAGAATTAGAATTTCTAAAAAAATATGTTGTGCAAGAAATCCCTCAGACCTCCAATCTAGATGACTCATCTCAATACTCTATGAATGATGATTCGCAATCTATAGATTCACCACCTCAAGCAAACTCGCCAGTATCACGATCGGGATCTGTATCGCGGATATCGCGGTCTCCATCACAGACACTAAATATTCCACAACAGCATAAAGCATCCGAAATATTATCCCGTTACATTGAGGCTAAAAAGGAAGAGGACTCTACAGATTTTTTTTTTAAAAGCATGGCAACTAAAGTAAAAGCAATGCCAAATAAAATAAAGGCAGAAATTGAACGCAAGATCTTCCAGATTGTTAATGACGCAGAATTAAAATTGTCAGAACAAGAAGAATTAAATTTGTTACATTCATCTTATGATGAAAGTGCTATAACACACACGCCATCATCGTTTGGTAATAATCACACTGAGACAACCAATGCGCGTTTTGCTAATTACCGAACAGGCAAAAATAATAACCCTGCAAACAAAAACGACACCTACACGCCATCAAAGACGAGCAACTATCAGGGCGCAAGAAGATCAGCACCATACACGTACACGCCATCATCCGTCAATGAAACTGAGATAACCGATGCACCTCTTCCTAATTACGAAACCGTCAAAAACTATAACTTTACAGATAAAAGCGACACGTACACGCAATCAAACATGAGCAACTTTCAGGCCGCAAGATCAGCACCATACACGTACACGCCATCATCCGTTAATAATAATGAAACTGAGATAACCGATGCACCTCTTCCTAATTACGAAACCGTCAAAAACTATAACTTTACAGATAAAAGCGACACGTACACGCAATGAAACATGAGCAACTTTCAGGCCGCAAGATCAGCACCATACACGTACACTAGGGTGTTTCATCTTTGTATGGAAAAAAATAAACTGTGTATTTTTTATGACTTTGCTTGGGGATCTAGTCTCTATAATAAAGTAAATATTTGTTCCAAATTTCAAGAAAATTTGAGGACGTTAAGAGGTTGCACAAACTGACCACTTTTACAACAAATGTTAAAATTCGTAATAGTTCTAAAGTACTGATTTTATATTTTATACGAAGTTAAACATAAATATCTCTGTTTGGAAGTAAAGAGTAATACCCGTAGAGAAGTTTAAATGTAAGTAATTCAACTATTGTTCAATTTCTATAAAGTCAGAGCCTTCAAGAGAAACGTGTAATTTTACCATTTATAGAAAAAAGGGAAAAAATACAGCAAACGCTTTCTAGAGCAGATACATCAGCGTTTTCGATGTCACTTAGAATATAGAAGAAGTCTAGTATTTTAAATACGATGAGAGATAATTTACATCATATTTTACAAAAATATAGAATAAAATAACATACAAAAAAGCAAAATCGTAGAGTTTTGGAGCTCTAAACCTATACACAAAAAATAAAAAAGTTAAGAAGCCTGAAAATATATGTATTTGTATAATTTGCTGTTGTTTATCAATATGTAATGCATTTCAGTATAGCATACTATACAAAAATAACATATTCTTCATGTCCCAAAGTGATAATGGCTCTATATTATGAGCAATCCGCGTATCGTACTTGCACTCAAAAATTAAACAGAAAAATGTACTTTTGTGTTTTTCTTTCTATACAGAAATATTGCACATCCTTTCTTCTTTAAGTTCTTACCAGATCTTGACATATAATTGTATGATATTATTTTCATTATTTTTTTCGTCATAATGAGTGTATACTAAAACTATACTTTTCTTTGAAAGAGCCTATGTTTATAGAAATTCATTAGAAGAAGCTTTACTGAACGTTGAATTTGTTGTACGTTATCGCTTTTTTATGCCAGATAAGTATTTTTTAATTTAATAACCCAAAAATGCTAAATACCTTATTTGAATAATGCTCAAAAATTTACGTATTTCTTAAATTCGGCAATGTTGCGCAACCTCTAAATAATGTTCAATTAAGCTGAAATTTGGCACAGAGGCCTTTTAGGTAAGTGCGATCAAGGATTTGAGCAAAGTCACATGAAAATCAAACTTTTTGAAATATGAAACACCCTAACGTACACGCCATCATCCGTCAATAATAATGAAACTGAGATAACCGATGCACCTCATCCTAATTTAACTGAACTATAGCTAAAAATGATTTAGTGTAATAAGAAAAGAGCTGAAGTGTGAATTCGGCAGAACATGTGTTTTTTTAAGTTTCTTATTATACCTGATTTTTTGTACTAGCTATTGCTTAAAATTATTAAGTGTAATAAAAAAAGAGCTGAAGTGTGAATTCGGCAGAATATGTGTTTTTTTTTAAGTTTCTTATCATACCTGATTTTATGTTACTAGCTATAGCTAAAAATTATTAAGTGTAATAATAAAAGAGCTTGCCTATCTACTAAAGTGTTGTTTTTTTTTATAACTGAGGTACATTACCTATAGTATGGTTTTATAACTTAACTGGCACACTATTTTTTTATTTTAGAGCGCCTGTGCTTGCTACTTAAGAACTATTTAGTTAGCATTATATATTACTTTAAATAGCAACTAAAATTAGGCAAGTTGATTAACAGACAATAAAACCAGAGACAAAAAGTCAAAGAAAAGAGTACCATCATATAGTTAGTAACACCCAACGTAGCCAAATACTTCGTTAAACATCCTCGTTCCTATGACAATAAAGACGTGTTACGAAGTATTTGACTACTTTGGATGCTGACTGTACATTAGCATTACCTACTTACCTAAGACAGAGAGATAACCGTTCTTCGATCGAGATAGTGGGTCTGTAATTCGTTTTTTGTTTTTCTATGAATGGCCGCAACACATTCAATAAGTTGTGAAACTTTTGATAGTCCATTTTGTAATAATCATAAAACTTTTCTGGATAATTGGCAATGTGGTCATAACACAAAGTATGAAATTCACCATGAATTATTCTATTTCTCCATAAGTTATGCACCCAAATACTCCTGTGTGATGTCTTCTTTTTAATCTTATTTTTGTATTCTTCTTCCTCTTCCTCTTCTGCAATAAGTCCGATTATAACAAGATCCCAGTCTATCATTTTATTTTCACCAGAGCACTCGACCAAACTGCATAAATTCTACACGAAGACTGGACGGAAATAGTAGAGACAAGTCGCTACGGCGGCCTCAGGCTGCGCCTCGCGGCGTCGCGCTGCGTCGCGCTGCGTCGCGCGGCTTCGCGAGGCGCAGCGCCGCTCATACACGCCGCGCGTACCGGCGATGCACCGCTGCGTCTCGCGACGCCGCGCGGCGCGGCGCGGCGCCGCGAGGCGCAGCGCTGCGTGGCGCAACGTATTTTGAATTCTCACGATGAAATGTGTCCCTTTTAATGTAGTAAATAAAGTATAATTTTGAGTCACTCTATTGAAATGTGCGCGCAGCGTCGCGTCGCGTCGCGTCTCGGTGTGAGCTGACCCTTATGGCCGCATTGTATGTCGACCGAGTTATTGACCAATGAAACTGAGCCATTTTACTTACCTTATCGATTTTATGGTACTTAACCAATAACCAAAACGTCTGCGTCGATGTCACATTTTTTAAGCCTGATAAAATATATCCAACGCATTTTTTCGTATAAAAATTTCCCATTCAGGCAAATATAGAGTAAATCGCCAATTACTGGCCACCTCATTCTAATAATTAACTCTGTCCACTTACAAACAGAATACATTTTAGTATAACGTGGCCAGTTATTGAAGGGTGGACAGTAATTAGCACCTTATACTAAAATGAAATCTGTTTGTAGGTGAATATACACAAATTATCTGTGAGAGACAGAATGGCGGGTGTACCATCACGGATTTGTAAAACAATTATACCAAAAAAAATTACTAAAAATGTACTAATTTGTACCTACTTTAAAAAAAATTGTACCTCCGTACAAAAAGTTATTACAATGTTTAGGTACACCCGCCATTCTGACTGTCAGGATGGCGGGTGTATCGCAGTTTACCATGAAACCCTTGATTATTGAGAAATGTTATTACTCTAAAAAAATGTACCAAAATTGTACTCCAACATACAGTTAAAATATTCGCAATCCGATGTGTAGTTTGCGAATTATAAACAATATAAACATATTAAGTTTTGTTCGTAGTAAGTGAAGGGCGAAGGGGAGAACAGGGTAAGTCACAATTGCAAAATTTTACAGTACAGAAAATTGAGGTTCCTAGTCCTTTGATGGCTGTATGCCTTTAGTAATAATGTAGCAAAAAACCGGCCAATTGCGAGTCTGACTCGCGCACCGAGGGTTCCGTAGAAGCACTTATCTTAACTGGCCGGGTTAAGTTTGCACTTAGTATGTATGGCGCCGGATACAAATGAGGTGCAAAGTTAACGAAACCAATCACGTATGTTATGTGGTAGCCCCACTTAAATATTAATTTTATTCTGTTTTTAGTTGTTATAGCGGCAATAGAAAAACATCAACTGTGAAATTTTAACTGTCTGTCAACTGTGTCACTGTTCATGAGATACAGCCTGGTGACAGACGGACAGATGGACAGCGGAGTCTTAGTCATAGAATAGGGTCCCGTATTTTACCCTTTGGGTACGGAGCCCTAAAAACGAACGAATGAAACGAACCTATACTCACAAAATTTCATGCGAATCGGTTGAGAAATGCGACCTTTAGGAGAGAACGACTGGAAATCCGGACACCCGAAAGAATTTTAGGCCAAGTTTTTTATATTCGTAGTTATGTCATACTTTAAAATTTACGGTTACTTCAAATATACATTATTAACGTCAACATCTTTTCTAATTTTTATCAACCAAAATCCTTAAATATACTCTTCTTCGATCATAGTATAAGTGCATGTAAATTGACTTAGTGTAATTTATATTGACATCTTACCCCGATAGCGGGCTATTTATTATGCAAATTAAATAAAAAAAAAAAAACCCCGTCATTACAAAGTTCAAAGATGTCGTCGGTACGAGAGAAATTACATGAAAAAAATTTGTACAATTATGTTCATTAATTCAGCAAAAAAAGTGGCATCCGTTCAAGGGGTATTAAAACGGTTCAGAGAGACTGGCGGAGTACGGCGACTGCCAGGAAGCGACGTAAACCAGGTTTTGTGAACAAGAACTTAGAGAAGAAAATTCTAGTAGCTTTGCAGAAAAAACCTACCCTTTCAGTACGAGATTTGGCAAAAAAATTCAAAACGTATAAATCTACAGTGCAACGAGTAAAAAAACAAAATTCTATAAAAACATTCAAACAAACGAAAGTACCTAACAGAAATTCAAAACAGTCAAAAGTGTCTAAAACTAGATCTAGAAAACTTTATTTAAAAATGGTCAAGAAAAATTATTGCAATGTTATGGATGATGAAACTTACTGCAAACTAGACTTTAAATCACTTCCAGGACACCATTTTTATTCTGGGACTGATAGAAAGACTGTTAGTGATGAGTATAAGGTCATCAAAACGGATAAATTTGCAAAAAAAGTTCTCGTATGGCAGGCAATCTGTTCATGTGGCAAACGTAGTACACCATATTTTGCAAAAGGAACGATGGATGGTGATGTATATCTGAATGAGTGCCTTAACGATTATTGCCATTCATCAAGAGGCATACTATACCTGTCCTATTTTGGCCTGATTTGGCCACGTGTCACTACACAAAGAAAGCAATAAAGTGGTACAAAGAGATGAATGATTTTGTTGAAAAACAGCACAATCCGCCCAATAGCCCTGAGTTGCGACCCATTGAATAATATTGGGCTCGCGTGAAACAGAAGTTGTTAAAACAGAAAAGCAATGCCACTTCAGTTGAAAACTTCAAGCGGAAGTGGAACGAAGCTTCCAAATTAACCACTGATGATGATGTACAAAACTTAATGGCAGGGGTCAAGGGAAAACCAAGAAGATTCTGGATGAATAAATCTTAAACTGATCATCATATGTAAATAAATATTATTTTTAGTTATCAATAAAATAAATAAAATAAAAAATAAAATAAAATAAAATAGTTTATTTCAGACCAATGATCCATAAGATGTTAGTAACAATTTTAACTTAATAACTATGTTAGTAGGTACAGAAACAATATGACATATAGTAAAAAAAAAAAAGGCAAGTCAGTCCGCGACTGGTTGCGGCCTCATCCTATTTGGCCCTACCGATGGCCACTTCCACCCAATACGAGGGGCACACCGAAATGATCGGGAATAGAGTACTTTAAACTGAGTTACATTAAATCCTTTTTTGTCACATGCATACTGGCGACTTACAATCACGATGCCGTTTTTACAATTTAAAAAAAGAACGATATATTTTTTTAATTCCATTTTTAAATTGACAACTCGATGAACAAAATGGAGCTGACGCGTGAAAATTTTCGTGCAATTATTTACCATAACTTTCGTCGTGGGTTATCTCCAGATGAATGTCGCAATGAGCTTGTTACTATATACGACATTGAAGCACCTAGTCAGACGACAATATATCGGTGGTATGCTGAGTTTCGACGGGGTCGTGCCTCTCTTGGCACCGTACCTTCATCAGGTCGGCCGAAAACGGCGGTTTCGCCTGAAAACATCGCGGCTGTGGAAAAACTACTAAAAGAAGATAGACATGTGACATACGAGCAGATTCGGGCAACCATAGGCATTGGAATGACTGCAATTCACACTATTTTGCATGGTGAATTGGGTGTCAGAAAATTGATTTCCCGATGGGTACCCCATAATTTGTCTGAAGAGCAAAAGGCGGCTCGTGTTGATTGGTGCCGATCTATTCTGAAATGCTACAATGGAGGAAAGTCAAAAGCCGTTTATAATATGGTCTCGGGTGACGAATCCTGGATTTATTCTTATGAGCCTGAAAGAAAGCACCAGTCGGCAGTATGGGTCTTCGATGACGAGGTCAAACCAACGAAAGTTGTGCGTTCTCGAAGCGTGTCGAAGAAGATGGTGGCTTCGTTCGTCTCAAAAAAGGGGCATGTTGCCACAATTCCTCTAGAAGAACAAAGAACCGTTACCGCTGATTGGTATATCACAGTTTGTTTGCCGGAGGTGCTGGCCGAACTTCGCCAAGGGAACCCGAGACGCCGCGTCATCTTACACCACGACAATGCGAGCTCCCACACCGCCCACAAAACACTAAATTTTTGAACGACGAAAACGTTGAGTTGATGTCCCATCCTCCATACAGCCCTGACCTGAGTCCAAATGATTTTTTTACGTTCCCTAGAATTAAAGATTTATTGCGTGGTCAGCGGTTTGAGAACCCAGAAGCCGCTGTGGAAGCCTATAAATCGGCCATTTTGGCAATGCCTACTTCAAACTGGAATTATTGTTTTAATGACTGGTTTAAAAGAATGCAAAAGTGCATTGAATGTAACGGAGAATACTTCGAAAAACAATAAAATATAATTTATGTATATAGTGCACATAGTTTTTTAAATTCCCGATCATTTCGGTTTGCCCCTCGTATTTAGTTAAGGGGCAGTCCAGCCTCTCCGACAATGCCCTGAGGAGGCTATTGCCGCTGCCTCGCACTCGCCTGAGTAGTGATCCAACACGCTTGCGTCTAATTGCAAAAAAATCGTCAGTTCGCGCTTCGGCAAACATGTTGGACGCACTACAGTGCTTGGGCAGCCGCAACAGCATCCTCAAAATATTGTTATATTGGACTCTTAGTGCGTTATAGGCCCTCTGTGTAAAACTTACCCACAGACTGCAGGTGTAGAACGTCTGACAGTAGGCTTTGAATAGCGTCAATTTGACTTGTTCATTACACCTTGCAAATCTGCGGGCAAGCATATTGCCACGCACCGCCATCGCCCTTCTCTCCCTTTCTAGGTCCATGTCATCCTTTAGATCCTCAGTAAGGATATGCCCAAGGTATTTAAACCTTTCAACTCGCTTCAGGGGCACTCCGCACAGCATGATCGTAGGTACTGTTGTAGGGTTGTATTTCCTGGCTTTGAAGAGGACGAACTCGCTCTTGCTCGTGTTGTACCTAAGGCCATGCTCCACAGCGTACCCCTCACAAATAGAAATGAGTTGTCGTAACGAGTCGCTCGACGGGCCCAGCAATACCATGTCGTCTGCATAGCTGATGTTGTTAAAACACGTTTTATCTATATGACATCCGACATGTGTATTGCTGAGCCCCTCAATCAACCCATTCACATAGAGGTTGAACAATACTGGAGATGTTAGTCCACCCTGCCGTACCCCACATTTCAAACTATACTCGTCAGAGTCTTCACCTGCCCATCTCACGCAATTGACCTGGCTGCTGTACCAGTACTTTAACAAGTCAACGCATTCACTCGGTATACCCGTTTTCGCTAATTTGTCCCACAGTACATCGTACACAACCAGGTCAAATGCTTTCGACAATAAATGTCTATTGAAAAAATTGGTGAATTATTTAAATAAAACAATTTAAACGGATTATATCGCGTATATTAATTATTTGAGCCTCCCTGACGTTTCAGTACCTTTACAGATACCGTTGTCAAAGGTTGACTGAGAAAAACATAATTTTTCTCTGTCAAAGTTACATTTGTGCAAACTACCCATTTTGCAAATATTAATTAAAATAAAGGTGTTAACCTGCGGTCCTGCCATATGTGAAAGGGGTCACAGATAGGATTGGAAACATCTTGAAACGGGCTTCCATTAAAACATATTTCAAGCCGATGAAGAAGATGTCTCAATACCTGAGGCCCGTGAAGTGTAGCATCCCTCTGCAGAGTGCTGGTGTTTACAAGCTGGACTGCGAGTGTGGTCTGTCATACATTGGCCAAACGAAACGTAGTATAGCTACACGGGTTAAGGAGCATGTAGCCGATGTCAAGCACCGTCGTTGCAACAGGTCTGCACCTGCAGTCTGCGAGCATGTCATGGACAATCCAAACCATTCAATTAAGTTTGATAACACTTCAATCCTTGCCAGAGAGAAACGATATTTTCCCAGAATGTTGCGCGAGGCTATTGAAATCAAAAAATATCCCAATTTCAATAGAGAAGATGGTTTGTCATTACCACCGGCTTGGGATCCTGTTGTACATCTTATCAAGGATCAAGCAAGACACAAGACTGGAAACCTTGGGCCTCGAACGGTGTAAAACAAATTAGTGTTAAAAGTAGTATATGTAGAGTTTTTGTTTAAAAGTATTTTATAGCAATAAATAAGGCAATCTGGGAGTTTTCTTTGGCGGTTCTTTCTCCTCAGTAAGCCTTTAGTGAACCGCTGGTAGATATTTTAAATAAATAATAAATGCCCTTCTGGCACATGTGTAACTGTCTTTACACATTAGGCCCATCTGGCATGTATGAACACCTTTATTTTAAATTAATATTTGCAAAATGGGTAGTTTGCACAAATGTAACTTTGACAGAGAAAAATTATGTTTTTCTCAGTCAACCTTTGACAACGGTATCTGTAAAGGTACTGAAACGTCAGGGAGGCTCAAATAATTAATATACGCGATATAATCCGTTTAAATTGTTTTATTTAAATGTGTGACAGTCGCGGAAACCGAAGAAAATATTGGTGAATTATATTATTAGATAAATAATTTTTACAAATTTATTTGCGACATTTTTTTCTGAAGCTTTATACCTCTGAGAATGTGCACAGAGGAAAAACTTGGGCGTCTCGTCGAACCGAACGAACTCACGAAAATTCAGCATGTTATTAATCACTGAAAAAAAAACAGACGGTGGCTGCTGGACTATTTGTTGTTTGTAAATACCTTGAGGTTAGTTACAATGGAATATTAAAATCCTTTACATGACAACATGTTTTTCATTTGAGTCTACATTTTTTGCCGTAAAACGATTCTGTCTAAAGCAGATTCTGTCCAATCAAGATTCTGCCGAAAACAGATTCTGCCGCACACCGCTGGAGGGCACTGAAGCGGAGCGGAGACTTGCGGATTCGACAAAGCTCTTTTGTGACTGGTTGATAATCCGGATAATTTTCTATACACTATTCGCATAATACGGATATTTCGGATAGTTAAAATAAAATAATAACTATAATATAATTAATATACCAAGCCGTAGAAAGTATCATAATAAAGATTAAATACCTGAACAAGCTGGCTTTTTCAAAGGAAAAGGCATTAGAGAACAAATTCTAACCATCAAACAACTGATTCCTGAAGAAATCCTTCGAATTTAACACCCCCTTGATCTTGTGTTTTATAGACTACTTGGTCTGTCGATCAACAATCTTTAGCAAAATTCATGGTTATAGATCGAACAAAGCCGCTAGAGCTCAGGGATACGCTCGATCTCCAATATGAGAGCAGCTTTGTATACCTGGTAGAGACCAGAACGATGGCTCATGCGAATCAGATGTACAAAAGCGGATTAGCATGGCAAAAAGCGCGATGACACGACTAAACAGGATCTGGACAGATTATCAATCTTACTAAAAACCTAGAGGGCTCTGGTGTTTTCGATCTTCACCTACAGCAGATAAATCTCGCATTGACGCATTTGAAATGTGGTTCAGGAGCGGAATGTTACCAGTTCCTTGGACAGCCCACCGAACAAATATGTAAATTCTTCCAGAAGTGGGAGTCACCGTTAGGCTGTCGACAATCTGTCTCCGCAGGATCTTCGATCACCTAGCTAGGAACAAAAATGACACCCTCGAAGTGCTCCTGATGTCAGGGAAAGTACATGGAAGGCGACCATGAGGAAGAAGCTCCATGCGCTGGACAGACAGAATCAAAATCAAACAAAATACGACTAAAAACTGATAAAAGTATAGAAGCCGATTTAATATAATTTTAAATATTTCAATAATGATCCTTACGTTTTTTATTGTCTTCTACAATTTTTGAGATAACTGGTATATTGGATTTTATCTTAATGTTCAGTAGGTATATATTATCTTCTCGCTGTAAAGTTTCAATTGTGATTGCAAATGTGATTAGATTTTTAATATTATGATAAAAAAATAAAACGTATACAAGTTCTTAAAAGTAAATGGTAAATACGAGTAATTTTCCATTTACTTTTAAGAACTTGTCTTTTCACTATTGTTTTTTCTTTTTGAATATTAATTGGCTAAAATCATTTGTTCAATTTCTTACTGTTAAATTGTATATTTTATCTATTATTATATGATATACAACCATACAACACTCATTTATTCGGCAGCAAAAATACGAAAATACCTATTAATTCAGTAAGATTAGCTGAAAATTTGGCAAAATGAAAGGACAACTTTTATCTATCAGGATATGTAGGTTATAGAGCCAAGTTTAATTTTATCTACTCTCCCCCCCTCTCAGGGGTGAGCGTCACCCCCCCGCGCCCTCGAATGTGTCCCGGAGCGCGGTATTTTCCACTTTAGAAGAAAACCGTGTACGATACATACAAAGTGTATAAGAACGAAATAATCCTGAATAAATTTACTATAAACCTTTTATACATACAAAAGCGATAGCACTTATACAATCAGCGCAATCTGTTACCAAATACTAACGTTTTTAATTATTGATCTTTTTTTTCTGCTAAAAGGTTAGTTATCTCAAAAACTGCACACTTCTCGGCCAAAATATGTATGACAAAAGTAAAGAATGGATAATGTTCTTTCTAAATATGTATAATTTATTTCTGTTACTCTTTAATTTACCGTTGCAATGCTATTTTTAAAATTTAAGTCATTTGGCCATTATGCGAAATATAAATATTCGTACTAGTTAAACGGTGTTACTTGCAATACCATAGACTTCTTATATATTTTTCTGTAATTTACAAATATTGAACTATATCCTGTATTTTTTTTTTTTTTTTAGACTTACTATTTAAGGAAATAAGGGGTGTGTGGGGAAATCGTCAAGTTTTGCTCGTTTTCGTAAATTACTTCAAAACCGTTTAATTTTGAATTATTAAATATATATATTTGAGATATTCATAATGTACTCTTTCATTTGATATGTCACACGATATACTTTGCTATTTTTTTTTTCTATTTTTCCCCCTAAACTGGCCCTCATGTCAAAATTTCTTTATTTGCGTTACGTTACGTTTACACGTCCATGTTTGGGTCATCAATTTACATACGTGTACAAAATTTCAACTCAATCGGTCCAGTAGTTTTGGAGCAAATTGGCTATGACCGACGGACGGACTGACACAGACACACGAGGGATCCTACTATAATCATAGTGAATTTTCTCCGAAACTACTGGACCGATTGAGTTGAAATTTTGTACACGTATGTAAATTGATGACCCAAATATGGAAATGTAACGTAACGTAAAGCAAATCAAGTAATTTGAAACATGGGGGCCAGATTTGAGGGGTAAATTAGAAAAAAAAATAGCAAAGTATATCGTGTGACATATCAAATGAAAGAGTACATTATGAATATCTCAAATATATATATTTAATAATTCAAAATTAAACGGTTTTGAAGTTATTTACGAAAACGAGCAAAACTTGACGATTTCCCCACACACCCCTTATTTCCTTAAATAGTAAGTCTAAAAAAAAAAAAAAAATACAGGATATAGTTCAATATTTGTAGATTACAGAAAAACATATAAGAAGTCTATGGTATTGCAAGTAACACCGTTTAACTAGTACGAATATTTATATTTCGCATAATGGCCAAATGACTTAAATTTTAAAAATAGCATTGCAACGGTAAATTAAAGAGTAACAGAAATAAATTATACATATTTAGAAAGAAAATTGTCCATTCTTTACTTTTGTCATACATATTTTGGCCGAGAAGTGTGCAGTTTTTGAGATAACTAACCTTTTAGCAGAAAAAAAAGATCAATAATTAAAAACGTTAGTATTTGGTAACAGATTGCGCTGATTGTATAAGTGCTATCGCTTTTGTATGTATAAAAGGTTTATAGTAAATTTATTCAGGATTATTTCGTTCTTATACACTTTGTATGTATCGTACACGGTTTTCTTCTAAAGTGGAAAATACCGCGCTCCGGGACACATTCGAGGGCGCGGGGGGGTGACGCTCACCCCTGAGAGGGGGGGAGAGTAGATAAAATTAAACTTGGCTCTATAACCTACATATCCTGATAGATAAAAGTTGTCCTTTCATTTTGCCAAATTTTCCATATATTGCAATCTAATTTTCTTGGATTATATGTATAAACTGAAATTAAACAACAACGAAACAAGTAGGTACCTATACGTCACACTTACAATTAAAAAAGAGTAAAGCGGCACTAAAACTAAAATAAATCACTACCTAGCGGCATGGTACATTAGTATCATCGAAATATTAACCATATTTCGTGTTTTATTAAAAATAATATGAATATCCGTATTATCCGCTGTATCCGGATATCCGGATAGTAAATAATTTTAGTACTTATTCGAAATATCCGGATACGAAAAATGGACGGATATTGCAAGCCCTATTTCCAACCCTCTTGTTTTTTTAGACCGAAGAATTAGTTTTGTCTAAGCTGAAATCCTACTACGCTCAATAAAGTTAGCCAACGTCAGATTACGATGATATTCAACTTCGGCCTTTTTTCGTTCCCTTATTGCATCAGTGCACTGTGAGTCCCACCATGGAGGAGACGCAAGTTTGCCAGATGCAGCATTTTTAAGGGGGAAAACCGACTCCGCACATTGATAAATAGCATCCGAGAAGGCTAAGGCACACTCATCAATATTATCAGAAGAAATTTCCAACAGTAAAAGAGAAAGAAGATTAAGCTTTTGTTTGAATTCATTCCAGTTAGCATTAAAAATGATAAATTTGAGTAGGGGCTCGGGGGGGCTACATATATATTTAGAAAAGAGGGGAAAATCAATTGCAATAGGGAAATGGTCGCTTCCAAAAGACGAATTTAAAACCTGCCATGATAATTGTGAAGCTAGGCCAGCCCGTCTAGCACAAATTGGCTTCGCGACTCTTGTCGCGCGACTTAGCGCTACCCGTCACTCTCACACATTACTGCACAGAAAGAGACGGGTAATCATCTCGCGCGAGAAATAGTCGCGTGTGAGAGTTGTGCTAGAGGTGCTGGGGAACATAAAGAAAGGTCTATTGCACTGTTCACCTCGTTCGGACGAGATCTTCTGGCGGCGGAACCAGTATTTAAAATGCATAAATTACATCTGTCTAATATCTCAAGAAGCTGAAGTCCTGAATCATCAGTTTTGCCACTACCCCACATTTGATGATGACAGTTAAAATCACCCAGTATTAAAACCGGAGTGGGGAGAGATGATAACATTGACAGTAGATCGTTTAAAATATTATTTGAAGGATGAGGGATATAAATGGATACAAAGGTAATAGCATTCGTTTGAATAGAAACTGCATGAAACCCGCCTTTGTTAGCCGTTGTAATAATCTTATAAGACAAGGTATTTTTAACAAGAATTGCACTGCCGCATATCCGTCAGGTCTCACGTCGCGGATGCAGGTAGAACCTGGGATACTGAAATTGGAGTCCGGCTTCAGCCAGATTTCAGATAGAGCAAATATCATGGGATTATATTTATTAGGGTCGTTCTCGCGAGTCGTTCAAATCACTGTTCCAGGCGGCAAATAGGTATAAATAACATTCTGATTCATAATTGTTGTATGCAGTAATTTTGTCTCAAAAAAGTACTAGAGGAGTATTTTGACTCATATGCCTGTAAGTACCTATTAATAAACACATGAGATCAAAAAAATACTGCAAAATCTCAATACCCTCTCGTTCCAAATTACAAAACATTGGTTGATGTATATAAACACTTCTATAAAATAATCTTCGAATTTTTAACAGCGATGTGATTAAGTAGCAATTTAGGCATAAAACTTCCGTGAAGCTAAAACTTTAATAATGAAATAATGAACTTTATTCTGCAAGTAGGCCACAAGGGCACTTTTACATGTCTGAGTCTACCGGCATTTCACAAGAGGAGACCACTGTTGAGAAGAAACGCCGAACGCCTCTAAATTGTGAATAGGTCCTTCATTGAGTCGTGGCAGTAAGGGCATTATTCCAGCCCCGCACCTCCTCAGTATACCTACGTATCTGGTAGAGAGACGACGTGCGCACCATTTACGAGAAATTTAAAATTTACGTTCACGAAACATAGTTTGTCACAGTTCTGTGCTCATTACCTTCGGCCGTTTTATACAGTAAATTCTTATTTTAATTTTCTGTTTTAAGTCTCATTTAATTGCTTCTTTAGTAGAGGATTTAATAATATAAATATTACATTTTCAATTACGCTTGGTATTTAAATTTACCTAGACAAACCGTCAAAATCTCATTCATCTCCATATCATTACCTTCCTTACCCTCCATTTTTTTGCCGAAAGGTAAAGATCGTGTTTGGATGATAGTGATTTAAAAAAGTTTTTAGTAGTTAAGAATAGCATAATTCATGATTTTTACTAAACTGCACAAAAATGCATTTTACCCAGTAGTTTTGTGCCATAAGCACATGCTTACTTTGTCTCTTCTTTATACCCCGGGAAATAAATAGCGTTGGCAAACTAATTGATACTAAGTTTCTCCTTCATATACATATTATGACTATGGGGTATTGTAATAATGACATTTGTAAAATTTTAAAACCCTGTTTTTGGGATTGATTAAAAGCAGTACTCAATTATTTTACGATAAAAAAAAGAAGCCAATAGGGGAAGAAAAATTAGACATCGCAATAAACAAGAATACTTAAGTATAAAAAATATCCCATATAATATAAAAATAAAAGAAGGTTTCTCTTAAGAAAGGAAGAAAATACAATTTATAAAAAAGGAGAACGACAAATTCAAAGCCTTTTTGTTCGAAATCTCGCCTCCAGTCCAATGACACCAACTGTTAGTGACATACGAAGGCAATAAATCTGGGGGCACCAGCACCTGTTATATCAATCCTTTAGCTATAAATAATACAAAAACTCTTGGTGGCATGCGCAAATTACTCAGAATAAATCGGGATCAATACATGAAATTAATCAATTGTATCAAGCGTTGCTTTGCAGTAACCGCATTAAATGCATGAAAAAATACGTCAATATGTATAACGAGTTAGCGTTAGCACTTATTGACTGGCACGTTGTTATATGGCGGATTAGCAAAGCAATATTATATTATTATTTTTATTTAAATAACCAAAAATGTTAAGGTTAATCAGTAAATTGCATAAAGAGAAAACTGCGTTTAGAAAGCGAAGAAAAACATTAGAGGAGCAAGAAAAGCAGGTACAAAAAACAATTGAAGCTAGCGTGGAAAAAAGAACGACTTACTAAAAGATATACCGAAAGAAAAATATTATTTAATGAAAGTATTAGTAAAGGATTAAGTCAGAAATATGAATCGCTGGACAAAAATGATACTCTAGCTAGATTGAAAAAAAATTTTTTGGTGATTTATGTATATTTAAAAAAATTTTTTTTTTTGAAATGCTTAATGCTAGATTGATCTTTTACGTTTTAATAAATATATTTTTTGGAAGAATGTTTAATGCTAAGAAGCATTTTATCTTTTGGTGACCTCTTATATTTTAATAAAGATATTAGTCTTGGAATGTTTAATGCCAAGATTATTTTATCTTTTGTGGATATCATAATGTATTTTCGCATAAAAAAATTGAATGTTTCATGCTAAGCATCCTATTTTTGCTGAATATTTTAAATTATGAATCCTGAAAATTTCTAAAACATGTTTTATTTTATAAAAACATTACCTACTTCAAACCATAATCAGTAATTTTAGATATGTTTTATCACCCTAATATTAGTCCAATTATACAAAACTTATGAAAATCACATTGCCTTCCATACGCACTCATTACCATCTTGTCATATTTCATTACCATCCAAGCACTCATTATTTTCCATGTAAGTATAATAAAACCGTACATTGCACAAGGGTGCCTTTTGTTTTATATTACTCTATGAGAGTATATGAACCATATTAATACATTAAAATCATAAAAAACAGCATTTCTAAAAAAAGACAAAATTTACAAAATCCGAACGACTCGCGTGAACGACCCATTAATTAAATAAATTATATCGTGCTTTTTATTAAGAACACTACGACTGTTCCATTGGAGCACCACCTGGTCCATTATCGAAGGATGAAATAAGTGAGGAGATCAGAGGGGCAACGTGGGACATCGTATTAATGGAAGAAGATGGATTGACTTCTGAAATGACAGTAAGCAACTGGATGAAAATTGCGATTATACTGTGATCAGTCATCGAATTCATTGTTTTTTTATAAAATAATGTACAACCGTAAGTTACTTTGATTTTAATATAGATGTCGTAACGTGTGCCAATTGGGTATAACGTAACTTTGTATAAATTATAAAGATTCTATTTGATATTAGATGTCGCTGACCTCTCAACGTGAATTGCTGAATCACGCGAACGAGATTTTCCCTGAATATTATAAGACCTTTGGAATATTGAGTAACCATGAATTAATAAACCACTCGGGACTGGACAGGTTGTTTCACTTTTGTTCATGTTGTTTCACCTATCAATTTAAGAACAACCAGCGGTCGTGGACACAAATCGTACAAAGGTTATATTTCTTTATTTGTGTGCATGTCTACTCGTGCCATTCATATAGAAGTGGTTAGTAATCTGACATCACAAGCTTTTATACAGGCGTTCAAAAGAATGGTATCACGTAGAGGACATTGTCAAGAAATGTGGTCAGATAACGGTACCAACTTTGTTGGTGCTGCTAAGGAGTTAAATATATTGTTTGGAGCTGAAAAATCTAAAATCCTCAAGGATATTGCAAACGAGTTGGCTAATAATGGTACTACTTGGCATTTTATACCGCCACATGCACCTAATTTTGGAGGTATATGGGAGGCTGGTGTAAAATCTGTCAAATACCATTTGTTATCGGTAATAGTACATTAACTTTTGAAGAAATGTCGACAGTATTAACGCAGATTGAAGCATGCCTTAACTCGAGACCGTTATCTAGACTAAACTCGGACCCCAATAATATAGACATTTTGACTCCAGGGCATTTCTTAGTTGGAGAGCCACTAGTAAACGTACCAGACCATGAGTATATACATAGATAAAAATATAAACTCTTTGCGTAGGTGGCAACTTACACAAAGAATGGTACAAGAATTTTGGAAGAAGTGGTCTCAAGAATACTTGAATAATTTTTTACAAAGATATAAATGGACTGAACGCAATCCGGAACCATCAGTTGGCGATATCGTTCTGGTAAAGGAGGATGATTTGCCGCCAAGTCGGTGGTTACTTGGTAGAGTTATAGAAAAACACCCCGGTCAAGACGGAATTACACGGGTAGTCACGTTAAAGGTAAAGGATAGTTCTATCAAAAGACCCACATGTAAGTTAAGTGTTCTCCCAGTTACTGAATAACTTTGAGTTATGATATTTGCGCGTTGAATTGATATTTTTATTTATCTCTATGTTAAATGAAGTTGTGAGTTTCTTGTTTTAATACCTTTTCTTATTTATTTAGAGAATTGTACATGCACTTTTCATGGTGGGCGGTGTACCGAAGGACAAAACTATTTGTCCTTGGTGGGCGGAATGTTAAAGCTCTAATTTTAAGTTGTTATTTATTTTCACCATGTTACGAGCATAATTGTTGTTTAAGTTTATAGTTATTCTATTCTATCATAGATGCCTCCGGAGGAACGGGTTTATAACTGTTTTGTATTGTTCTGGTTGACACTAGATGGGGTTAGTCTCCTCACTGTGTATAGTAATTTATGTAAGAAAATCTAGTTGTACAAATTTCCCATAGATGGCTCTTTAACTTTCCGAAACTACGTAACGATATTTTTCTCTATTTGTACTAATACTTAGCAATACCAATTCATTGTCAGAATAAAACAACCAGTGTAAGAGTGTTAATGAAATATATACCTAACTAGCATTAACCCGCGGCTTCGCCCGCGTTCCTATATAATATACATCATCCTACGGGAACAATGCTCTTTTTTTCAGGATTGAAAGTAGGCTTATTTGTTAAGTTGGGGGGGTATAATCTGCAATCTGCATTTCCCTCATGCATATCCGTCCAGCCGTTTTAGCGTGAAGAAGTAACAAACATACACAGACTTTCGCTTTTCTAATATTACTGGGAAATACTTTTTATGTTATCACCAGTGATCGTTATCAACGTGCAATTTTCGTGGCAAAGTGTATGGTTGACAGAAAAAGCGAATACCTATTCACTTATTTATTTTCTAGTTTTACACAATCATTATAAAACAAATACTTGCCTACATAGGATTACAATCTCTAGATAATAAATCTACACTGTACAAAACCTTTTCCGCCCTAAATATTTTCAAAACAATATACGTCAAAATGACATTAATTTGTCATACATAAACATATAACTGCAGCTGAACATTCGATAACATTACGCGAAGTGTTTATTTTATTCTAAATAAAGACACGTCGTATCTCGAGTTGATGATAATCAAGTATTTCAAGTGGAGTCTTAGCAAAGTGCACATTATGGTAAAAGTATTTACATTCACAGTATGGAGTTAACACAACATCCGGATATTATAACGACGGAAGTAGGCACGCGATGTACAATTTGTAATGTCAATATTAAAAATAAAAAATACAATATAAATAAGCATATAAAGTCGAAATCCCATCAAAATGCCGGAGGGCGTCAATAAAAGTTGCGTGCAATATTTTGACTTCTGTCAACGTCGAAAGGTCATTTAGTTATGTAAAATGGTTTTTTTGCAATCGTCGTGAACGACTGACGGCAAAATCTGTTGATCAAATTTTAGTAATTTATTCGGGATCACCTCTAGTGGAATAAAAATTCTTGTCATAAATTCGATTGTCATAACTCATTTCGCATAATGGCTTTCCTCATACATGTTATTTGTCATAAATTGTTATTTGCATAAAATTTTTACGTCATAATTGTTGTTCGGCAGGCTGTTCATAAGCATAATTTAGTATGGCACAAAATTTCAAATCATATTATTGAATGCTATAATAATTTATAGTACGAAGAAGAGCAACTCATAAATTATGGCTTTTATAATTATTAATGGCAATAGACATTATATAGTATAAGTTATATCACATGTACCAAAAATATAACATTTGAAATAATGATACAAAACTTACATGAACAGAAAAACAAAAAGGGGGGACGGGGGGGCGAAGCCCCCCACAAGGGGGGCTCGGGGGGCGAAGCCCCCCGCATTAAGTAATCCTTCTCCACACTGACCTCTTAGTTGTAGGTTAGGTTAGGTTAGAACTGTGAACCTATAAATACGAACATCGGCCAGAAAAGTAGGTTAGGTTAGGTTAGGTTAGTTGTAGGTTAGGTTAGAATTGTGAATCTAATAATACGAACATCGGCCAGAAAAGTAGGTTAGGTTAGGTTTGAAAGAACTGCGACCCCCTCAGAAATGAACTGCTGATGAAGCCAGAAAACCAGGCTGATGTTGAAATAAAAAATTAGGAGCTTGATATTTATGTTCTTCAGTATTATGCGCCAATACACGATATGCATAAGAACATTATGACGATTAATGATTATGATTCAGGTTGATATGCTCCAAAATTATATGACATTCCTTACTTATGCGTAAAAACATTATGGTCATAAAATTTATGCGGATCAATTAATGACTATACACCTTATGCGCAAGGACTATTATGACAAAAGTGGTTATGCGAATCGACATTATGGCTTTAAAATTTATGCAACCCAATATGGAACCAATTTATTCAGCATAATTGCAGAAGTGATAGTAAATATGCATATAACATTTAATGTTATAATTTGTGAAATATAATAATATTTAAAATACTTGAGTATTTGTTTTTTTGTCAACCATACTTTGCCACCAATTCAGCACGTTGATAACGATCTCTAGTTATCACAACT
The DNA here is from genome assembly GCA_932273695.1 of Apotomis betuletana. Classification (NCBI taxonomy): domain Eukaryota; kingdom Metazoa; phylum Arthropoda; class Insecta; order Lepidoptera; family Tortricidae; genus Apotomis; species Apotomis betuletana. Next base: position 8,704,789 of record OW026322.1, read on the forward strand.
CCACTTTAACAAATCAAACCGAAAACTCAAGCACTCAAATCAAGCGATCTCAGCTTTTCTGTATAAAAAATAAAGTTCACTTCAAAATTCATAACTCGAAGTGAAGCTAAGACACCGGGATATGTGTGCATTTTATTTGTATAAAGCTTTTATAATGTTCCGAGCCTCCGCTTATCGACTTGGGATATTCGAGATTGGTTTAATGATTCTAAGCCATGTTCTAAGTTACGTCATGTTCTATTGTAAGATATTGAGGTTCTCTTCGCTGGTGAATGAAAAATGTATTACTCCGAGCCAGATAAACGTAATTCAGAATTCTGAAATGACTTAACATAACTATTGAAAAGCTTGAATGTATTTATTACGGATGCAGGAAGTTTCCCGATCATAACTCCTCCCGTCCCAACGCGCCGCCCGCCTAGGTACCGATTGGCGACGATCGAGATACCACCAAATACTATTTTTTTAATGTATTAGGATAACGCGGGTCTCTATCCATACCTCAAAAGCAAAAATAGAACCCCCTTAGGATCACGTGTCTGTCAGTCCGTCTGTTACAACCGATTTGCTGCAAAACTACTGGACAATTTAATCGGTCAAATGCTGCAATTTGGCGCAAATGCTTTCAAGAATTTTCATGTCCACAGTATAAAATTTCAAAATCGGTGGCATTTTCGTAATCAACGTCCCAAGAAACCATAAAAATTACACCCATACTCATATTTAGACCTTTCAACCCCATTTCACCCCAACAGGGGAGATGTTAATTCACGTCCGCCACGTTGGATTTTAAAATCGTTGCTGTTTTCGTAATCAGCGAACCAATAAACCATAAAAGCATTATTACCAATGTTGATTTTCAGAATTTGTCACCACATTTGTCCCTTAAAGGGGTTGAATTTAAAAAAAAACTGAAACACGTGTTTTTTCATTTATCGTTAAAAATACTCCTGTGCAGTTTCGAATAAAATAGTTTAACTAATCTTGTTTCCCCATACAAACTTTGGAACCCCATTTCACCCCTTTAGGGGGTGAGTTTTGAAAAATCCTTTCTTAGTGCACCCCTACACCTTATAAGGAACCTACGTGCCAAATTTGAACTCTCTAGAAGCAGCGGTTTAGTGTTTTGACATTTCAACCCCATTTCACCCCAACAGGGGAGATGGTAACTCACGTCCGCCTCGTTGGATTTTAAAATCATTGTGGTTTTTGTAATCAGCGATTCAATAAAGCATAAAAACAATACCCATGCTGATTTTCAGACTTTGTCACCACATTTCTCCATTTTAGGGGTTGAATTTTCAAAAAACCTAAAACACGTGTGTACTCATTTATCGTTAGAAATACTTCTGTGAAGTTTCGAATAAAATGGTCTAACTAATCATGTTTCCCCATACAAACTTTGGACCCCCATTTCACTCCTTTGGGGGGTGACTTTTAAAAAATTATCTCTTAGTGCACCCCTACACCTTATAAGGAACCTACGTGCCAAATTGGACTCTCTAGAACCAGCGGTTTAGTATTTAGACATTTCAACTCCATTTCCTCCAGTTTAACTAATCTTGTTTCCCCATACAAACTTTGGACCCCCATTTCACCCCTTTGGGGGAGGACTTTTAAAAAATTCTCTCTTAGTGCACCCCTACACCTTATAAGGAACCTACGTGCCAAATTGGACTCTCTAGACCAGCGGTTTAGCATTTAGACATTTCAACCCCAACAGGGGAGATGTTAATTCACGTCCGCCACGTTGGATTTTAAAATCGTTGCGGTTTTCGTAATCAGCGATCCAATAAACCATAAAAGCATTACCAATGTTGATTTTCAGAATTTGTTACCACATTTTCCATTTTAGGGGTTGAATTTTCAAAAAACCTGAAACACATATTTACTCATTTAACGTTAGAATTACTCCTGTGAAGTTTCGAATAAAATAGTCTAACTAATCTTGTTTCCCCATACAAACTTTGGAACCCCATTTCACCCCTTCAGGGGGTGAGTTTTGAAAAATCCTTTCTTAGTGCACCCCTACACCTTATGAGGAATCTACGTGCCAAATTTGAACTCTCTAGAACCAGCGGTTTAGTATTTAGACATTTCAACCCCATTTCACCCCAACAGGGGAGATGGTAACTCACGTCCGCCACGTCGGAATTTAAAATCGTTGCGGTTTTCGTAATCAGCGATCCGATAAACCATAAAAACAATAACCATGCTGATTTTCAGACTTTGTCACCACATTTCTCCATTTTAGGGGTTTAATTTTCAAAAAACCTGAAACACGTGTGTACTCATTTATCGTTAGAAATACTTCTGTGAAGTTTCGAATAAAATGGTCTAACTAATCTTGTTTCCCCATACAAACTTTGGAACCCCATTTCACCCCTTTAGGGGGTGAGTTTTGAAAAATCGTTTCTTAGTGCACCCCTACACCTTATAAGGAACCTACGTGCCAAATTTGAACTCTCTAGAACCAGCGGTTTGGGCTGTGCGTTGATATGTCAGTCAGTCAATCAGTCAGTCAGTCAGTCAGTCAGTCAGTCAGTCAGTCAGTTTCTTCTTTTATATATTTAGATAGAAGCATAGTGAAGTTTCAATGTTGAATATAATATTATAACGAAAGACTCTAATATTCAAACAACCAGCAGTACCAAAGTTCAAACCGGCCGCCCGCGACCTCGCAGGCGCCGCCGCCCCCGTACCAAGAAGGCAGCCGCGGCGGCGAAGCGGCGGGCTCGGGAGGCGGCCAAAGAGCGGCAGGCTAGGCAGCGCCGGAGAGACAGGGTCGCCAAAAAAAAGAGCACACTGCCCTTTAACGTATCCAGCCTCCTGCTGTCCGCTGCCGCTGCCGCCTCTACATCTAGATGCCCTAATCAGCAGGCGGCAACCACAAAGACACTGCCATTAACTTCATCATCATCATCAAGCAGTTCAAGCTCATCATCATCATCATCAAGCAGAAAATATGCTGGACGGGCTGAGGAAGATCGCGCTCTCAAATTGAAACCATTCAAGATCTTAACGGACAGCTCAAGAAATTAAAAGGAAATTAATTAAAATGAACAACGAGGGAATGATTGCTCTTCGATACTTCGTTTACAACATTTCTCAACAACCGGATAATTTTACATTTCTCTTCAACTCAAGTTTCTTTGGAGACAACCTCTGCGAAACCGCTGAAACTTTCCTCTTTAATACTAGTTTCGGAATAGAATTTGCAGTTGCCGAATGGGAGGCGCTCACGACAATCGTCGTATTGTCTGCTGTTATTCTGGGACCCATCTTTGGAAATGTTTTAGTTATACTTGGAGTATTCACACATAAGCCATTAAGGATAGTGCCAAACTTTTTCATAGTTTCACTGGCGGTGGCAGATTTGGGTGTAGCAGTATTATTGAGAATCTTTAATCATCAGCTCACCACCCTTGTTAGGATGGAATGATTGGCCGGATGAGTTCATCCAAGATTGTCGCTGTATTTTCGTTATATTTACGTTTAGGTTTGCAGTGCATTGCTGACATAAGAATGCCACGATGAAATTCTATTTGCAGGTAAGTTTTTGTTAGATGAACTGATTTCCCCCGAAATAACCCATCCTAGAGTCGTTGACTGAGCAATTATCTTATTTTGGTTATATCTTATAAGCCCATCCCTAATTACCTGACTGTATACCTCAGCACCTAATAAAATGTCAACCTTTTTAGGTGTGTGATAATTAGGATCAGCTAAATTCAATCCCTGTACTATGGAACTCAACCCTACTACCTTGTTCACAGGCAGGCAAGTGGTAACTGAATTCAGTACATAAGCCTTCACCGAAAGGTGTACTTTCGGGACAGTCAATGATCGCAGTTTTAACGTAACCATTGACTTGGACGATATAGTATATTCCTCACCTAAGCCTGAAACATTCCGTGACAATAATGTTTCTTTTATATGTTTAATAATCTAGAAATTTGCATTTAGAGAATTCATAACTCATTTATGAAGAAAACATTAGTCTAACTCTGATAATGGACTGGAAAACCTAGTTTGGGATTATTTCGAAAGTAAATTTTTTCGAATTTCACCCGTGGGATAAATTCGATTGCTTTTTTAAAACTACAAATAGACCGTTATGCGTACTCATTATTACGACAAAAATGACAATGTAACGTTAAAACAAACGAACAATGATTTAACTTAGCAGGTTCCCGAGATATGTGGTATGGGGTAATTTCAAAAGTCCTCATAAGGCACTAAATCGCACTTTTTTTATTTAATCGACCGCAACACACGTGCGCTCACGACTAGCGATACGAAGTGAACTGAAGCGGGGGAGCAGATAAACATGGCGTCTTGACAAGAATTGTTCCCAGTTTAGTAGATATGTGTGCGTTTCGAGTTATCCCCATTTTCGACTTTATCCCAAAGCACCTTATAATAAAACCGTACATTGCACAAGGGTGCCTTTTGTTTTATATTACTCTATGAGAGTATATGAACCATATTAATACATTAAAATCATAAAAAACAGCATTTCTAAAAAAAGACAAAATTTACAAAATCCGAACGACTCGCGAGTAGTGATGGGTCGCGGGAATATTCCCGTTCCCGGGAATATTCCCGAAAATTTCCTTTGTTCCCGGGAATATTCCCCAAAATGGGGAACATTGAACATTTATTAGTACTAGAGAAACTCTTAGTACCAGAAAGTTATAATTTGTCATGGTGATACATATTAGTCATTTTGACAAATTGGTAGAACAAATTCTTGGAAAAATACTTTTTTACTGTACAGGGGGAGGCCCCTATACTAAAGTGGGGATATTTTTTTTCTAGTCTACCCCATGGTGTGATATGTCGTTGGATAGGCCTTTCAAAATGTTGTAGGTTTGTTGCAACAATTTTCCGATTTAAAGATCTGTTTGTGAAATGTCAAACTTTAAATTGCAAATTTTGGTAGTACTTGGGTATTGGCTATATAAACGAATTCACTATAATGTTAGGTATATCTACCGAAATTAAAAGGAAATTATATAAATAATCACTGCTAAGGTAGGCTTTAGAATTTTACGAGTAATAATAGTCAACCAACTCATAAAGAGTACTCAGAGAAGTAAAACTTCAATTGAAAATTGCTTGTATGACTTTCTTAGCAGAAAAAGTTCATTAACACTGATGCGCTGCCACAAAACAATTCATCTGGCCCCGCATTACAATATATTTTATGAATCTACAATCAGATTGGTTACGTGTACGTGTCCATTTTGCGGTAGTATGATCTAGTGTTTTTGTTGGTAGGTTAATTCAGAAGCCTAGCTACCCCCTACTCCAATAACACCATGCTTCAGAAATTGCAACATGCGCCTCATTGATGGGGCGAATAACGTTTCCAGCAAAAAGTTACGGTTGAATCCGAAAATGACAAGATAATATTAGTCTTCTGATTCTGTAAAATCTAGTGAGGAGTCGAAGACTATTAAATACGGGAGGCCTAGGGGAGAAACCGAACAGGAGGGAAACAAGATAGTTAGTCTTTTGATTATTTTAAGTCAACTTCGGAAACGATGACTATAAGATATAACTTTGAAGTCACAAAGTGGAGCTATGACAAGCGGCGGCGGCACTAAAATCAAAGCAACTAATAAGAACAGAAACAAGATAGCTAAAATCCAAAGTGATGAGACGATGACTTCAAGAGACACTCTAGGAGGCAGAGCCCCCGTATTTAGATAATAAACACAACTTTGAACTTTCAAGTCACGAGTAGATTTACGAAACGAGGGCTCGGGGGGATGAGCCCCCCGCACCAAAACAAGACTTATCTTCTTGATCTTGTAATATTTTTGTGATAACGGCTATGGAACCCTGCCTGGAGCATCAACATTGGCTAGGATCCAACTGACTAAAGAAAAATAATTTTATCATATATTGCAAAAGATTAAATGCTGATATATATATTTTTAAATTTATGTTTCTGGCGGGGTAATTAATTAATGAATTATGGCATGCCTGTCTTTGGTACTACTATACACTACCTATTTAAAATACTAGTGAAATAATGAAATCAATAGATACATAAAAACGATAAAAACTAAACAAAATACAATTATTTTGCTAATTGCGTTGAAACTTGAGCTTTATGTTAGGATTTTTTTTTCACAACACACGTGTTGTCTCTATTTCTTTTCTATCAGAAATGAACTTGCTCGTCTCACTAGAATTTTACCATGTTATTTCTGAGAGCAATTCAAAAACTTACGGAATATTCCTCGGGAACAATGAGAATATTCCCGGGAACATTGGGAATATTCCCGGGGAACAATGGGAATATTCCCGGGAGCAAAGGGAATTTACATTTACGGCTGACTTTTTATATATTTTTTCTATTGAATTGTTAACCTATTAAATAGATAAACATTTACTTATATAGAGAATGTCATAAAATATATGTTATTCATATACAAAACCTAAATTCCCCTCATGGGGAATGTTCCCGGGAACATTCCCGGGAATATTCCCGCCTGGGGAATATTCCCGGGAACGGCCCATCACTACTCGCGAGAACGACCCATTAATTAAATAAATTATATCGTGCTTTTTATTAAGAACACTACGACTGTTCCATTGGAGCACCACCTGGTCCATTATCGAAGGATGAAATAAGTGAGGAGATCAGAGGGGCAACGTGGGACATCGTATTAATGGAAGAAGATGGATTGACTTCTGAAATGACAGTAAGCAACTGGATGAAAATTGCGATTATCCTGTGATCAGTCATCGAATTCATTGTTTTTTTATAAAATAATGTACAACCGTAAGTTACTTTGATTTTAATATAGATGTCGTGACGTATGCCAATTGGGTATAACGTAACTTTGTATAAAGATTTAGTTATTCTATTTGATATTAGATGTCGCTGACCTCTCAACGTGATATATATGATATCAATAGTTCTAGATGAATGCCTTACACGTTTGAAGAAAAATATTGTTTTAGGTTGTAATTTCTCATATGTCTTGTCTCAGTTTCGTTATTTTTCGTTATATGTAACGAAACTGATAAAATGTAAGGGTTAGTTCATAATCATACTATTAAACATTTTTATAGGTCGAAAAACCTGTCTGAATATGGACTGTAATATTTTTGACGTGACAGCGTCTTAAATTAGGTTGCGCTCGGAGTCACTCATGAAAAAGTGTAACGCTGAGTCTGTTACGATGAGTCACCGTCACCGAACGAGAGAGGCCCGCCGGACCGGCGAATGCCTTGCGTCTCTCTCCCACTCAAACATGATCGGTCCGCCGCGCGTTGTCACGTAAAATCTTCGCCCGTAAAACCGACTTTACAGGCAACCAGGAAGAGAGAAGAGGGAAGAGGGAACGGTCGGATACAAAGGTATCCGAACCAAAAAAGTTTCTAAAGGTACATTTTTTGTCTCTGTTTCAATTCCCTAATTGATTTAATTTAGCAATTTCAGCATATTTTTAGAAATCACTACCTATATAAAAATATATTTTACCTAAAATTTCAGTACAAAAATAAAAACACTTTTTTACAGTAGACAAATTATGCTGAAAGGCAAAGGAAATATAGATAGGTAACGTTCAAAGCAAAATCCTACAAAATATGAAGTGTTCAGAGTGAAACATTTAGACAGAGTAAAAAAGTCAAGAAAACGTGGAATAAAAAGTCAAAATAAGGACCAAAAAGAAATAACTAGCGATAATTGGAGACGATATTCCGCACGTTATTATACTAAAAAGAAAAATAAATCTAATAGGCAGCAGAGTCCGGATCCAGAAATAATACTTAAGAAAGAATTAAGTCTGGCTACTGTAAGACTATTACATAATTAATTAATTTACTTCGATCATATTTGTTATTAGTATTCACACTGTGATTGTGTAAACCAAAAATCATTAATCAATATTGCTAATTGAAATTAAAACGTTTTATTAAATAATTCTGCGAACGAAACCATAAAACATCACTAGTTTTATTTCATGAGTCCGACGCTTTATGTTATCAGTTTCGTTACAGCAATAATCAGTTTCGTTTACTCTCAGTTTAGTTACAAAATTCCAAAGGTACATATTTTCTGCAATTCACCCAATAGTTGATCTGAGCACGGGAAAGAAAAAATTGTACCTCGCCTCGACATCAACGAAATTTATGCCAAGCTTGGCGAACAGTTATCGCGGTCGCTTGCTATATGCCACATTTTTACGGGTAACGACTACAACCCGGCTTTCTACCGGAAAGGAAAGAAAAGACCTTTTAATATTCAAAAAAAAAATACGAAGTTTCAAGAGGCTTTTATACAACTGCACAACGAGCGTGCCGAAGTAACAACATCGAGTGAGGTATTCCGCGTTCTTGAAGAGTACGTGTATACATTAAAAAGCAAAGCGCCGTAATAGTAGGGTAGGCCACGATGCTAAATCGGGATTCACTCGAGCGTCATAGAGACCTATTGCGTTGCGAAGCTTAGATGATAAAAAGAAAAAAATGTCATATAAGATATACCTTTTCATCGGTGGGGGGAGCGGCTACAGAGTTTCAAAAATGTAAAAAAAAACTCTTGCATGGACATACTCGAGCGCGTCAGATATTGATAGCATCCATGTCCTACACATTTTTAAAGATGTACGCATGTTAAACTGATTGTTTCCATGATGGGGTTGGTCATACATGAGGGTTGAAAATGAAAAAAAAAATGTTTTTCATCGGGCGCGTCAGCTTTTCGAAGGGGATGTTAAGTGAACCTAAAAAAAAGCTCTTATATAATAATCTGACGAATTAGATGTGACGCAAACTCGCAGTTATTATTAGAATGTGCAAAAAAAAATCGCCATTTTGAAACACTCAAGCGCGTCAGATTAAGATATATATGGTTCATCGTTATGCCCTAGACGTGCTGTCTCATAATCTGACAATTATCTGGCGGGGTTCGCCTAATCTGACAATAGAAAAAATTAACAGGAACTTGTGACTCGGAGCACTCTCCAGAAACAGGAAAATGTGACTCGGAGCACTCCCCAGAAGCAGGGGCATGTGATTCGGAGCTATTCCCAGAAACTTCCGATGCACTGTCATATTCCATTATACTTTTAATTCAGTAAGATTAGCTGAAAATTTGGCAAAATGAAAGGACAACTTTTATCTATCAGGATATGTAGGTTATAGAGCCAAGTTTAATTTTATCTACTCTCCCCCCCTCTCAGGGGTGAGCGTCACCCCCCCGCGCCCTCGAATGTGTCCCGGAGCGCGGTATTTTCCACTTTAGAAGAAAACCGTGTACGATACATACAAAGTGTATAAGAACGAAGTAATCCTGAATAAATTTACTATAAACCTTTCATACATACAAAAGCGATAGCACTTATACAATCAGCGCAATCTGTTACCAAATACTAACGTTTTTAATTATTGATCTTTTTTTTCTGCTAAAAGGTTAGTTATCTCAAAAACTGCACACTTCTCGGCCAAAATATGTATGACAAAAGTAAATAATGGACAATGTTCTTTCTAAAAATGTATAATTTATTTCTGTTACTCTTTAATTTACCGTTGCAATGCTATTTTTAAAATTTAAGTCATTTGGCCATTATGCGAAATATAAATATTCGTACTAGTTAAACGGTGTTACTTGCAATGCCATAGACTTCTTATATGTTTTTCTGTAATCTACAAGTATTGAACTATATTCTGTATTTTTTTTTTTTTTTAGCCTCACTATTTTAGGAAATAAGGGGTGTGTGGGGAAATCGTCAAGTTTTGCTCATTTTCGTAAATAACTTCAAAACCGTTTAATTTAGAATTATATAATACATATATTTGAGATGTTCATAATGTACCCTTTCATTTGATATGTCACACGATATACTATGCCATTTTTTTTTCTATTTTGCCCCCTAAACTGGCCCTCATGTCAAAATTTATTTATTTGCGTTACGTTACGTTACACGTCCATGTTTGGGTCATCAATTTACATGCGTGTACAAAATTTCAACTCAATCGGTCCAGTAGTTTCGGAGCAAATTGGCTATGACCGACGGACGGACTGACACAGACACACGAGGGATCCTACTATAATCATAGCGAATTTTCTCCGAAACTACTGGACCGATTGAGTTGAAATTTTGTACACGTATGTAAATTGATGACCCAAACATGGACGTGTAACGTAACGTAACGCAAATAAATAAATTTTGTCATTTTTCTGTTTTAAAATTATAAGCGCCTCGTCTTTTTTCAGCACTTTATTTATTTAAACTTTATTGCACAAAACAAAAGTCAGTACAAATGGCGAACTTAATGCCTAATGGCATTCTCTACCAGTCAACCATAGGGCCAATCAGAGATGCTTCAAGTGGGTGCAGAGTAGAAAATTAATCGTTCGGAAAGCATCTAAGATACAAGTGAATAAAAATATTATTTTACTTTAAAAAGTTAATATAATACATTTATTATGGGTCAAAAATAAAATATACATATAACAAATTAATGGAATTAAAAGTTGCGCTTCTTTACTTTGAATTTGGGCATGATGATGATATTCACGACAAATTTTGATTTTTTACGTGCGTGGCGTTCGAAACGAATGTAAACTGGATGACAATTCAATATTTTGACGTTTTACTTCGAATTCTAATTTTAAAATACAGTAATACCCCGCTTTACGCGAGTGATGCGTTCCAGGGAAAATCGCGTAAAACGAGTTTCGCGTATATCGGGGTATCTTAAATAAAGTACCAAATTTAGAATCAAACCGCTTGTATTAGAAAATTATTTACATTTAACTCAAAAAAACTAAAATCAAATCGCTTGTTAAAAAAAACTTGAACATTTTACATTAAAACAACAATATTATATTGCTATTTTTAGGGTTCCGTACCTCAAAAGGAAAAAACGGAACCCTTATAGGATCACTTTGTTGTCCGTCTGTCCGTCCGTCCGTCTGTCAAGACCCTTTTTCTCAGGAACGCGTGGAGGTATGAAGCTGAAATTTATATCAATTACTCAGGTCTACTGTCCCTTGAAGCTGTGAAAAAATCAAACTTCTAAGCCAACGCAATCAAAAGATACAGCCGTTTATGCCGCAAATTTTCGACACTTGCAAGGGAATCAAAACCTACAGGGTGCTTCCCGTGAACTCAGAATCTTGAAATTTGGTACGAAGCAACGTCTTATAGCATAGATAAAGGAATAATTACGAAAACCATAATTTTTTTTTTTAATACCTATACAGCCGTTTATGCCGCAAATTTTCGACACTTGCAAGGGAATCAAAACCTACAGGGTGCTTCCCGTGAACTCAGAATCTTGAAATTTGGTACGAAGCAACGTCTTATAGCATAGATAAAGGAATAATTACGAAAACCATAAATTTTTTTTTTAATACCTAACTTTGCACCTAATTTATATGGGGCGCTATACATACCAGGTGCAAACTTAACTTAACCACTTAGGGATGGAAAGTGTTTGTACGGAACCCTCGGTGCGCGAGTCCGACTCGCACTTGGCCGGTTTTTTTATTAAAATAACAGTCTAATGTTTTCTGAGTGGCTTTTTGCTTCCGATCCATCAAAATTTCTTCATAACATGCAACACTGTTTCTTATTGTTTGACTTATTGATGAAATACGATCCACATCACGATCCATACTTTTTCACAAAAATGCACAAATTTACAAATAAATTTCTTCTCGACACTGTATCGCGAGCTCAATAGCTCGAAGACAAATATCGACTTCGACATTCCGACTTAATGACGTTTGAACGAGTGTTCAAGTCGTTTCGCGTTGTATCTCGAGCCAGTCATGCTACCAAGGAGCGAAAAAGCAGCTAGTCGCCCCCATTTGTCTCTTCTCGAGCAAGTCGCTGTAAGTCGTGCTAGCCGTGCAGGGCGCCAAGCCAAAGCAGTGGCACTTCAAACGATAGCTACAAATTTACTCTATAAAATAGGCCCTTTGTGGCGTTCGCAGCAGTGACCTCGTCAAGGCGACAAAAACACGTACAGTAAACGGCGATAAAGAATGCACATCGGCAATCATCGCATTTCCGAATACAAACGAATGCTAATTTCCATGTACATCAATTATTAGATTAATCGTTTATCAGAATTTAAATTTAGAACTAAGTACTTTATTGTTGTTTTGTTTTGATTTCACGTGGAATATATAGAGCTGTAAAACTCGATGTAATAATATATAGTTCCTTTCCTTCCCTCCGGACCTCCGCAAGGTGTAGACGTGTAGGAATACTCGCGCAATTATTTTTCTTTACATAAAATTAAAATAGTAATTCATTTAATTCACGTAAAATATTAGGAGTCCATAAGTTATCGAGCGGTAAATCACTGCAGTAGCGCGCACGTACACTACTGTTTGATCCTGACGTGCTGGTGCATCGCAGCTGCGCTACGCTTGGCCTCTACGTTACACTTCGCAGTTCACGGCCTACCATCAATGAACGGGTGAGCGTTAAAGAGTCACCTAAATACCGCGTCTGCTACGCAGTGATCTACTACGAACCCTGCAGCTGCTGTCGCCCTGGTACATAGCTGCTGCGCTATATAATTGCACGGGCGCGCGAGATACGGTACGTTCTACACCACGCACTTCTGTCATCCTGGTACTGCATCGCTGCGGGTGCAAGTGATACGGCACCCATACTCCACATCTGCTACGCCGCGTCTGCTACGTCACATCTGCTACGCTGTGTTGGGTGCTACGAACCATACAGCTCCGGCTTCTGACGACCTGGTACATCGCTGCTGCGCTGTACTACACTTAGCGCTGCGTTTGTGTGTGTGGAGAATTTTCTGTGCGCGATGAAAAGAGGTGATAGTGCGGAGCTGGTCTGTAATGCGTGCACGAGGGAGCTTGCTGTGGGTGAAGAGTACCTGCAGTGCATGGTTACCACCTGTGGTAAGCTATACCATTATTTGTGCACGAACAAAACATTAACATCGGAAGAGAAGGAGAGATGGGTATGTCCTGAGTGCTGCAACTCACGAAAAAAGGGCGGACGTAATTGCGACACACCTGTCGGCACTCCGGCCACTGTTAAAAATATTGCATGCAGAAACAGGAGTGAAACCCCTCAATCGACGTCGAAACCTGCAGCTGCTTCGTTATCGATAGCACTGGAATTGCAACATACCCGTGATGAAATAACTATTCTGTCTGGGAAACTGGCGGATGCTGTCTCCATTATTGGACAATATCAAGCTGCACTCGTGGACACTGTCAAGAGGTTTGACGAAGTCTATGACAAACTGCAGAAGCTGGAGCTTGCTACAGTGAAGTGCTGTAGGTGCGATGAGACTCGTCCTACGTCAGATCTTTCTTTAAACAAACCCAAACGGAAGCGACGGAACCGCAATGGGGACCAATCGTCAGCTAGTACAGCAGATTCGGGAGATTCAAATGCGGTTTTATCGAAAGTAGATTCGGATATTGTACCGTCTGTTGCACCTATAAGCGTGCCCGATAATATTAAAACCACAGAAGAAGAAGGTAGTGCTGACGAGTACCAAGAGGTTCGCTACCAGAAGCGACGTTTCACATCACTTCGCTGTACCGCTGGCCCTGATGTAACTACGCTGAAAGCTGTGGAGTATCGCAAGTACATACATTTATGGAACATGGTTTCTGGGGCTGAGGATATACGAGTTTATCTGCAAACCCTGTGCCCGGGATCCACCTGCACTGTCGATGAGCTGAAGTCCAAGGGTGAATATAAGTCCTTCAAAATTGGAGTTCCCGCTGAAGTGTATGAAAAATGTCTGTCCACAGCAGTTTGGCCTGATAATGCCAGGGTTAAGTCCTGGTTATTTCGGAAGCCAAAAATCGATGGAAATTTCCTCAAGCGTTCCAAAGGCCAAAATGAAAATTAACAGGAAATCCCCATTGAATGTCCTGTATCAAAACGTAAGGGGCCTCAACACAAAGCTCAATCACTTTAGGCTCAATCTTCTGTCCTTGGAATGTGATATTGTGGCTGTGACGGAGTCCTTCCTAACTGATGCTATTAATGATTCTGAGCTTGTGTCCGGTGGTTGGAACGTGTTGCGCCGAGACCGTGCCACAGGTTCGCGGGGTGGTGGCGTGCTGTTCGCATCTCGTCCCGGCCTGGAGATGCGACGTCGTCTAGATTTGGAGACAACGACAGGGGAAGACTTGTGGGTTACTTTCACACTGGATGAAATTGTTTACTTTGTATGTGTAGTATACATTCCTCCTGGTGCCTCTTGTGCTGATTATATGCATTGGTTCCAAACTGTAGAACAAGTTATAGTCTCGTTGAATGGTGTTGTGCTTGTACTTGGTGATTTGAACTTAAATCCGATGTATACATCTCATGATATCTTATGCTATTACTCGTATTTTCTAACTGTGTGTGAACTATATGAAGCGAATGAAGTGACGAATGCATACGGTGGAAAGTTGGATGTTGTGCTGGTGCCGGAGCGCATTAGACACGTAATCATCCTAGAAATTAAGGGGGGTGGGCTCGTCCCTCGACGGGATGCATATCATCCGCCCTTAGAGATATTAGTCCCGGTAATTGATGATATGCAGCGGCGTATTCCTGAGAGAATTGACCCTAGTAATCTTGATTCTGGACGAGATTGGAACTTCGCAAAGGGCAATTTTGAACTTTTATATGAGCTTATATCTCAAGTTAGTTGGCACGAAGTTCTTCAGTCAAAAAATGCTGACATAGCAGTGGACAGTTTTTATAAAGTTATATATCGTCATTTGTAATATGAATTAAGGTAACCGCCAAATTACGATTTTTCAGGAGAAGCCAAAAACTAAATTGCAAATTAAAAAAAGACCAGTAACATTTTATTTCCTAATCCGATTAAGATGATTTATAGTAGTTATAGCTTAATTTTGTAAGATCTTTCAGTTGATAATGGTCTCAAAAAGGCTGCTATTATAGTTTAGAAAATAGCGTGGCTCTTACGTTAATTTTTTTCCAAAAAAGAGGAGATACGCTAACACAACACAACATTGATTTCAAAAAATTAAGAACTATTTAAAGTAAGTCACAAAAAGGTAAAAAAATCTAACGTAAGGGACACACATTTTCAAAACGTGGACTTACATTAGAGGAATTCAGCTATGGAATTTTTAAACTTATCCAATTGTAATAAGGTTTAACATAGAGTTATTTCTTGTTTTTTCAGTTAATTAGTGGCAGGATAGTAAGTCGTGACAAAAACCGTTTTATAAGCGGGAAACAGTTTCTTTTTTGTTTATAAAAATCAAAATTGGTAAAGACACCTTTAGATTTAAAGAGTATTAAAAAAAACACTTAATTTTCTTTCCAATCTGATACTTTTCCTTACTGTTTTTCCTCACTTTGCTTTTCTTTCTCCCTTTTCTACAATATTTATGTACCTTTTTTACCTACGACTTTTACTGCACATTCTGCTTTCCCTTTTTCTCTTTCTTTTTTATTTCTTTCTATATAGTTTTCTTCGTATTTATTACCTTCTTTCTGTTCCATTCATCAACTCCCTCCTTTTGATTTTAGTGACTTAAGTTTAAATTTCAGCTTTACGTTGTATAATTTCATTTAAATAATCAATTTTGTCTTTACAAAGCCTAAGTCCTATTTTCAGTGTAAGGCTTGTCCCTGTCTGAAACTAGCCGAATGATCTTTATTTGATTCTTCATTAGTAATTTGACAATTTCCTGGCAAACTGGTGACTAAATGTTTCGTCACATAATTAGTAACTCACTCTCACATCACTATTATGAACTTGAACGTCAAGGGGTAAATTTACGACTGAAATGCTTCGAATACTTTCGGTATTGGGCTTGGACATCTTTCTTATAGAGCTGAAACGGATTTAGAGATTTTCTTATATCTTGGAAGCTGCTGTTTTGTCGCAAACTACTTATTTGAAGCATCATTGGTGTTCCGTTATTAGTAGAAAGTATGGCCCAACTCAACGCCTTTCTCTGGCTGAAAAAAATTATGGTCAAGGGGCAAGCAAATAGTTAACGTATTTTATTGGATCATCGCATCAATACAATGACATTACGTTGGATACGTAGGCTACTGAAAAAAATGATTGGGAGTATCTCAATGTCACTAACCTCCACCATATCACTATTACTACCATAATTCATTCCTGTCCCTTGTTTTCTAAAAATAATTTACAAGTATATACATTTTATTATGCCTACATGTTGCTACATGGTAGTGGCAGTGACTGATTTTCACAGTAAAAGTTTTCACAGTCCGTTTAACCAGACATTTAAGAGATTCCCTAAAAACGAAATGTATTAAGCCAGATTGTTTCAATTAAAAGTACCTAATTCGAGAATTAGACATGGTATAAATAGGCATAATAGCTTATTATTAAATAACTTAACTTTAAAAAGTTTAAAACATCAATTTCTATTTGATACTGGAAATCCCGACGAACTTCATTTCGCCTTAGAAATACGACTCCCTTTTTAGGTGATAACAATTTCTATAGTACTTACTTAGTACTTATCTCTTTCAAATTTCCCTTTATTTTTAAGTTTATTTTTGTGTAATATTATTATTTATTTATTTTTTATGTCGTAGAGGGCAAACGAGCAAACAGATCGCCTGATGTAAAGCGATTAATGTACTTAACTCGTAATTTTTAACTGTACTTATTGATGTATAACAAAGCAAAGGCACAATACTGTCCTTGTCACGAATTGTTGGAACCAGGGATCGTTCCCGGTATTCATAAAAATTACAAAAAAATATTACAGATTTTATTTCAAATGCCATTGCATAATAATTAAAGTATTGGTACATAACTTTGAAATTAGCTCAGTAAAATAAAGAAATGTGCAATAATAAGCGAAATACCGAAATTGAATACCAGTATTTGTATGGAGTCGAATACCGGCATCCGATCGCTGGTCGGTACAAACTAAAGTGGCTATCATATCCATCACAACACCAAATTGTAAACAGACGTACGCGGTAGTGTTTGTAATTGCTTCCTACAGGCAAATGTATGGTTGTCTCACCGGTATCTACTCATTAACACTGCAAAGGAAAGAGATGGTCGCAAAGTTCCTGGTAACCAAAATAACGTAAGCACCAGGTCCGTCTAAATTAAGTACATAATTTTAAACTAACCGTCATCACTCGAGGCTTGGGAAGACAAATAATAATGTAAGAGGCATTAATTGCTTTTAAAACTACGAAAACTTTAATGTTACTGACTAAATTATATATTCACCCAGCTTGCAGTAAGCACAATTTGTGACAAGATAAGACTATAATTCACTTTAAATGGTTGCTTTCTTATAATCTCGTTTATTTATTTTTTTACCTATCTAATCTGAGCATGTAAATCATTTATGTACCTTATTATGTACATGATTTGGTTCAAAAACTAAAAGTATAACCCATATAATGTAAGAACCATTTTATAATTTTTATCTAGCTTTGAAGCTAACGTAACAGTCAATCAGTAATAAAGTGCTGTAAATTGAGTAATGTAAGAGTCATTTATTTACCGATGAGTCTTACATTAATGAATTTTGTTCAACTTTGGCCAATACTTGTGGTTACGTTAATCTGATATTAAGTAATTTACAAACAATGTGCCATACACCAAAATAAATACAGAAAACTAAAAAAACTGGTCAATTTTTGTTTAATGTAACCAACATTTTTTTCAAGGTATCGTAATTTTAATGACAGCAATGGATAGATCGTCAAATTTACAGACGAACTGTATACTTAACTCAATTTCGTCATTTTGGCGGTTACATTAATTCATATTACAGGTGACGATATAACATATTTGACACCTGTATACCCCGGAAAGTGCGATCTAAGAAAGTAAGTCGGCGTTACCCTGTATGGTTCACGGCGGATATAATTTCTGACTTAGTGCGAAAAGCTAGGATCCATCAGAGATGGAAAGTAACTAAAAATGCAGAAATATATGATGAGTTTGCCATACTTAGAAAGGACTTAAAAAAACGAATAAGTTTGGCGTACGATTGTTTCATTGATCGCATCCAAGGAAAAGTTAAAAGTGACCCTCGGTCTTTTTGGCAGCACATAGACAGTCTGAAATCAAAGGGTGGGTTTGTGTCAGAAGTCACGTTTGAAGGGACAAAGTTCGTTGGAGCTAAAGCCGCAGACGCCTTCTCTAGGTTTTTCTCCAGTGTATTCTTACCTGACATTCCTCGTCTGGATGCGAACTCGCCCGAAGGTTGTAGTCAAACACGTTCTTCCCAATGTATCGATATAGATCATATATCGATGCAAGACGTAGAGGCAGGCATAAAGAAACTTAAACCTAATAGCTCTATGGGGCCTGATAATTTGCCTGCCTATATTGTCAAAGGCTGCATGGAACATCTGAAGGTGCCCATACACTTCATATTTAATTTAGCGCTCTCTACTGGATCATATCCGCGTCAGTGGAAGACAACGAGGGTAAAACCCATTCCAAAGAGTAGCGACACAGCCAACGTCGAAAATTACAGACCAATTGCAATACTATCAACGCTAGCAAAAGTGTTCGAATCCATCTATATATATATATATTACGCGAGGCCGATTTTTGTACATCCCATCAGATCTACAGTTATGGTCCGATTTTAATAAATGATATGTCATTAGATTCGTCTCATGCTGGAGAGGTGCATAAAACTCTTGGAATTTTAATTTATTCCTGAAAAAGTACTGAAAAATGGATTTGAAAAAACTACTGTGCGCTAACCACGTGACTTTGACCACGTGACCTGTGATCCCTATTTTGACATAAGATGACCAAATAATAATAAGCATGATTTGCTCACAAACCTGTAGTAAGTTGTTCAGCATGATGAAATATTATTTTTGAGTCGGCAACATAATATCCGCAACACTTAAAACATGTACGAATATGCAAAAATAATTTTACAGTTTGTTGACAATGAATGACAGTAACCATATTCTGTCAACTTTTAATGTATTTTTTATTGGGGGCTATTATGTCAATGATCTAAATTGCCAGGTTGTTTTTCTTTTCAAAATGTTGATATGGAAACTTTTTTCGCATACCTGTTAAAAATGTGGAGGAAAAAGCCGGTTAAGTGCGAGTTGGACTGGTGCTCGCAAGACTAGAAAAACTGACCGTCATTCAAGAATAGATTATTTTTATAGGCGAGTTTTACAATAAATCAAAGCAGAATAAATGTAGTAAAACTAATTTAAACGTCATTCAAATAAGTACATTTATGATAGATTATTATAAATATGATTATATAAGTCCATCAAAAAAATAATTCCAAGGAAAATGGCATGAGTCATGGTAAATTAAATGGTATTTTACTAGAAAAAACTTAGTCCTTCCGCTTGCATGTCGACGGGATGGGAAATGTAGTCGAGTTGAGAATATGGACGACTTGACAATGTAGCTAAGTTGGGAATGTATCTACATTGGTAATATGGATGAGTTGGTAAAATGGCCGAGTTGGAAATGTGGTCGAGTTGAGAATATGGACGACTTGACAATGTAGCTAAGTTTGGAATTTATTTACATTGGTAATATGGTTGAGTTGGTAAAATGGACGAGTGGAAATGTGGACGAGTTGAGAATATGGACGAGTTGGTAATACGGACGAGTTGGTGATATGGAAGATTTGGCAATAAAGACGAGCTGATAATAAGGCCAAGTTGGTATTGTAGAGTTGGGTGTATCGTCGAGTTGGGAATATGGACGAGTTGGAAATGTGGATGAGTTGGCAATGTGGATGAGTTGGTAAAATTGACAAGTTGGGAACATGGACAAGTGGGCAATGTGGACGAGTTCGCATTATGGACGAGTTGGCAATGAAGATGAGTTGGTAATACGGACAAGTTGGCAATGAAGACGACTTGGTAATACGGACGAGTTGGTGATATGGAAGATTTGGCAATAAAGACGAGCTGATAATAAGGACAAGTTGGTATTGTAGACGAGTTGGGTGTATCGTCAAGTTGGGTTGGGAATATGGACGAGTTGGAAATGTGGATGAGTTGGCAATGTGGATGAGTTGGTAAAATTGACAAGTTGGGAACATGGACAAGGGGGTAATGTGGACGAGTTCGCATTATGGACGAGTTGGCAATGAAGACGAATTGGTAATACGGACAAGTTGGTAATATGGACGAGTTGTCAATGTGGACGAGTTGGGAATATGGACGAGTTGGCAATGAAGACGACTTGGTAATACGGACGAGCTGTCAACGTGGACGAGTTGAGAATATGGACGAGTTGGGAATGTGGATGAGTTGGCAAAATGAACAAGTTGGGAATATGGACGAGTTGGCAATAAAGACGGGCTGATAATAAGGACGACTTTGTATAGACGAGTTGGGTGTATCGTCGAGTTGGGAATATGGACGAGTTGGAAATGTGGACGACTTGGAATTGTGGACGACTTGGAATTGTGGACGAGTTGGGCCTATGGACAAGTTGGAAATGTGGACGAGTTGTATTTGTGGACGAGTTAGCAATATGGACGAGTTGGCATTGTTGATGAGTTGGAAATGAAGACGAGTTGGCAATGTAGATGAGTTGGTATTGTGGACGAGTTGGAAATGTGGACGAGTTGGCATTGTCGACGAGCAAGTAATATGGACGCGTTGGCATTGTAGATGAGTTGGGAATATAAACGAGTTGGCAATGAAGACGAGTTGGTAATACGGACGAGTTGATAATATGGACGAGATTGGCAATAAAGACGAGTTGGTATTGTAGACGAGTTGGGTGTATGGACGAGTAGCAAAATGTGGACGAGTTAGCAATATGGATGAGTTGGCATTGTGGACGAGTTGGGAATATGGATGAGTTGACAATAAAGACGAGTTGGTAATATGGACGAGTTGTCATTGTAGATGAGTTGGGTTTATGGACGAGTTGTATTTGTGAACGTGTTGGCATTGTGGACGAGTAAGCAATATGGACGCGCGTTGGCATTGTGGACGAGTCGAGACGAATTGGTAATATAGACGAGTTGGCGATGCAGATGAGCTGGGCGTATGAACGAGTTGGCAATGTGGACGTGTTGGGTGTGTAGACAAGTTGGCATTGTGACCCAGATGGGAATATAGACGAGCTGACATTGTGGACGAGTTGGCAATGTGGAATAATTAACATGTTACCCTAACACGCGAAACTTGAGGGTAGAAATAACCTACATATGATGCAAATTTCAAAAAATCGACTAGCTCAAGAATAAATCATATTGGAATTAATGACGTCTGGCTGATCATTCTTATTCTCATTCAAAATAAAATTGGACAAATTCTGCTGTCAACAAAACAAATTGATTTTATGAGGCTTCCGTTTTTACCGACTATGGTAAGGAACCCTAAAATTAGGTTTATATCATAGACTTGAGAGTATAGATAGCATCTCCGTCACTCTTCTGTCAGACACTATTTCAATGAGAGGAGAGACGAAAGTTTGAATTTGGAATTCAGGTATGAGGCCTTCAGCTCTAAATTTTTTGAAAAAAAAAATGTCTTAATATTGTTTTTTAAAACATTTTTAGCTGTTTTATATATTGGATTTTATTTATTACACATATTTGACACATTCTTTTTTTTTTTAGGTGGAGTATTGTTGGTCAGTTATTTATTTAGATTAGTAAATAGGGTTTGATTAAGTATACCTAGCGTAAGAATTTCAAACACAATGTGTAATTGTTATTGAATAAATGATTGATGATGATGACATGGCAGCACCCATATTAAGAAAATTTGTACGATCTATTGAATTTCATTAAAAAAACAAGCATTGATAATAGGTATCTATAAACGTTTTATACTCTCTATTTCATACAATTGAGTTTATGTAACATTTTTTATTATCACTATTTTCAAGTATTTACGATTATAAATGAATACATAAACAGTTACGCACTACATGATTTCCTTTTTAAAACCTGCGTAGTGAGTGACCAAATCTGTCGTTTCGATTCATGTGCTATTTCTGGAAATTGATAGAAATCGATCAAATCGATAAATTTATGTCCTGAAGAAAGAACAACAAATTAAAATTCTACCAATCTTATGTTCGGTCCTATGAAAATATGTCAATAATTTTCAGCATCAGCAGATCACATGTCATTAATGCACAAGTTATTTTTACAAAAGAGTTGAAAAAGTTGTCACGATGAAGCTGGCTGTTGGTTATCATGCCTGGATCTAACCTGGCATGTTTTAACGTTTTTAAAACATCATTTTAACGTGTTTTTTTACAGTATTTATTCTTCGTTCGCCAAAAACTTCTTATCGATAAAGTAGTTATTATTCTAGCGGCGGTTCGACGCCGCAACGGGCCTCTAGTATTACATAAAGCTATATCTATCCAGACTAAACCTTTTTTGTCCAACTCGCAACATGGCTTTCGACCTAATCGCTCCGTTGATACAAATCTTTTAATCCTGACTGACACCATCTCTGAGTTTCTAGACAGAGGTGTCCAGGTTGATGTCATATATTTTGACTTTAAAAAGGCATTTGATCGCGTAGATAATTACTTGTTGTTAGGTAAGCTCGATGGTCTAGGATTTTCGCCAAAGTTGCTTGCTTTTTTTGCAGATTATCTGCGTGATCGAATGCAGTACGTTCGACATGGACACTTCATCTCTACTCCATACCCTACGAGATCTGGCGTCAGTCAGGGTTCAATTTTGGGCCCCCTCCTCTTTGGGTTAATGATTAACGATCTTGTTGCCGTTGTTAAGTATGCCAAGTGCCTTTTATACGCTGACGATCTTAAGCTGGTTTTTGGAGTGAAAAGCGTTACGGATTGTGATCTGCTTCAGGAAGATATCGTGTGTGTTACCCAATGGAGCAAAGAAAACAAACTTCTATTCAATGTGTCTAAGTGTTGTGTATGTACATTTAGTCGTGCTGCTGCCCCTATACACGCGCGATACACACTTGATGTTGTCGATGTAATTGAGCGTGTTAGCTCCGTGAAAGATCTCGGTGTGGTCTTCGATTCGCATCTCACATTTCATGACCATATTCGAAGCCTCGCAAACAATTGTTTTCGTAGACTCGGTTTTGTCATCCGAAACATCAGACACTTCCATGATCTTGGGGCGATAAAGTTAGTTTTCTGTGCGTTTGTGAGAAGCAAATTAGAGGCTTCTTCTCTCATATGGAACCCTTACGAGTCCACATATGCATTACTTCTTGAAAAGGTTCAAAAAGCCTTTCTTAGGTTTTTGTATAAAAAAAGATATGGTTTTTATCCCTTTCTATATCCAACTAAGTTCCTACTTGGCAGTTTAGGGTTTAATTCTCTAGAGGTAAGGCGAAATAACATTTTGCTGGTCACTGCATGTCGTATATTACGAGGTGATTCTGATTGTCCAGAACTCGTGCAGCGAGTAGTGAGGCTTTTTGTTGCTGACGTTCCGAGGATAAACCTCAGACCGCGGGTGCGCCCTCTGCTGTGTGTGCCGGCGGCGAGGACGGTGTCGCGCAGGAACTCCCCGCTGTTCCGTGCGCTGGTAATGCTCAATGCTCTCCTGGCATCAGCTCCTGAGTGTGATTTGTTTGCATGGAGATGGGCAGCTGTATGCCGGGAATGTCTGCGTTTCTGCGAGATGATGGATGATATAGGCTTTTAAATTTATATATATATTTTAATTTTAATTTGTTATGTTAATTGAGTTTTATCGGTGCATTGGTCTATAGCTGTAATGCCGTGTAAACTTTATGGTAAATAATAAATAAATAAATAAATAAATAAATAGTTATTGCTATAATGTTCTTGTTGGGGAAAAATAATATATATATATATGTATATTCAGGCCCACATTCCTAAAAGGGGTTGACTGAGCATTAGCAACTGATGTTTACACATCGGTAACTCGTGGCACTTAGGTAGCACTTGACAGTTTCTAACAGATTAGTTAGTGATGTGACAATGTTCTTCCTATACCAGTCGAGAAAAAGAAACCATTCAAAAAAGGAATTTTAATCATTTAATATATGACATTCGTGATAAACAATTAATATTTGTTCTAAATTTTCACAAGTCAGCCTACGTCTTCTACTTGAGAAAATCCACTTTGTGTACGAAAATATCTTTCAACCTCCACTGACGTAATGGGTAAAAAAAGCATTTTATTGTAAAGTTGTAGCGCTGTTGTTTAGGCATGCTTATTTATGAGTGTGTCTAAAACAAGCATGCTAGTGCTGGCAAATGTGAACAGTTGCAGAGCATGCTAATTTTAAGCAAGCTTATGAGCATGCTTTTTTTTGAGCACGTCTGTCCGTACCTTAACATTGCCAGCCGTATATAAAATCTTGAAGCCAATTCTTTGTATGAAAGTGAAAAGACCTTGTTTTGAAATGAGAATTCGGAGTAAACGTCCAAATATTGAATTGTCATCTAGTATGGTTACATTGTAGTCTTTGTTTACAAGCCATCCCCGCACGCCGCAAAATTTATCGTGAATATTTTTATATTTTTTTTTATTTATTCAAATTAGTTACAGTAATTAAACTAAGGCACTGTGAACTACAAAATCATACATAAAATAAATCTAGTTGGATTTAGGCGACGTAACAGTGCTAAACAATCATGTCATGTCATGCCAAGAAAAACAGCCCGAGCAAGCGCACCAGGGCGCCAAGCCAAAGCAGTGGCAGTTCAAACGATAGCTACAAATTTACTCTAGAAAATAGGCCCTTTGTGGCGTTCGCAGCACTGACCTCGTCAAGGCGACAAAAACACGTAGACGACTTCATTGATTTCCTTTGGAGATCACGAGAATGTGAAACCAACTGGTTCAGCCGCATCCTGGGCAGAAATGTAAACTTTAGATGCGCGCTTATGGTCGGGGCTGGGCCCAAACGTTTTAAAATAGAAGAAACCATCTACTGTAGCATTACGCTACGGTTTAAGAGTTTATTTTTACCTATCCGTTGTTTATTTAAATTCATCACGGCACAGCGCCATCTGTTACAGACGAGTTGTACTCTTTTTCTAATGTCTTAGCTTGCATGAATTTTGGTTTCACTTGGTAGATTACATACTTTCGGAAATGGTTCGCTCAGTTTCCGTTAGGTGTCGCTATTCTCAATTGTACGAGTTTCGTTCGTTAGTTCGTAGCCTTATTTACTTATAGATTTAGGTCTGGCAAACTGTCATTTTGGTATTTTTAAATTTAAATTTGAATTTCAAAAATTAGATTTCGTTCGTTCTTTGGTTTTCTTTCAAGGAAAAAATTGGTTGAAGGATTGTCATTGAGATTTTGAGTTTGAGACAAGAAGCATCTTATTAATATAATTGCTTGAGTATTCAAGTATTTTGACCGGAGTACTACAGTTTTTGTCCACGTTTTGCGATCCGAGTAGTACAGTTTGTGTCCACGTTTTTGTGATCCCATAAGGAGCCCTCCCCTTATTTTTCTGAGGGTCTGTGCGGTGCAGTTCATGTAACGGCTGCAAGCGGTGCGCCGAGTGCTTGGTTCTCTTGCCGGCCGGCGTGTGATCCTGTGTGTGCGTCTAGCACGATCTGATTGCGACTGGGAGCCACAGTCCTCCATCCAGTGCCCGTCAGACCTGAACGGGTTTGTTTATTTAACCTGCCGTCCAATGTACGAGTCCTGCCCTTGAGGGCTTACAGAAGGTTGGTGTCATCGACGCGCACGGCGCGACTGGTGCGCGCACATTTCGAGCGGTTCGGTGCATTTAGGATAATTTAATTTTAGTGTAATATTCGGCCAAAACCAATTCAAAATTATTCGATATTTAATTGTTAGTTTTAATTAACAGTATCGAGTTGTGATCTTAATGCTTATTTGATTTTTAATGCGGACAAAGCTTTTTTTGTTCGTACTAACCCTCTAAATTCCGAAAGCCTCGTTCGTCGGGCACATATCTTCTTTTACTGCATTTTTTCGAATATAATCATAACATCCATCAGCCATACCTCACTCTTCACCAGCCTTTCAACAATTCATGCAACCGTTTTTAATCGCCACACATAGGAGTATTTGCATTGTAAAATCGCTTAAAAGTCAAAATAACAAAATCAGTCTGAGTATGTATGTATGTATGTAAACGCTTTATTGTACACAACAACTGGTTATAAATACATTGATAACAAATGAAATATGTACAAAGGCGAACTTATCCCTATTAGGGATCTCTTCCAGTTAACCTTTGAGCAATTGAAGGAATGGGTATTCGAAGAAAATAGGCAAACTACACTGCGTACAACCAAGATATCTATATTATACTTAATAAAACTATAATAAGTACATAAACTAAGTAAGTAATTATACACATATATTTTTACTATTTATAAGATATATATTATATATACATATAATACATATAAATGCGTAAATAAATATAGTATTCAATGAATTCACACGTTATCGGACAGCCACAATTTCTTCAAGTTAATCTTAAGTGATGCAACAGATGGAGACTTCCTAAGGGACAAAGGCAACTCATTCCACAACTTCACTGCGCTTACCGTAAAAGACTTGCTATAGGTACGCGTCTTATTAGACGGTACAGCCAGAATCATCGTAAAACCTATTTTTTGCATACCTAAGTAACCAGTCCACCTAACAGAGGCCATAAAAACACCCCTCACCCGCGAACCTCCCCGCACGGTCAGTTGAAAAACTGTCATTGTTAGAAGTGCATGTTTTTGTTCTCGGCAATCTAATATTTGCAACGTGTTATTTGTGCCGTGGAGTTTTTCTGTGGCTGTGTATTTGAACAAAATCTTTTAATCATGGAAGAAGAAGGTATGTATTTTATTATGACAAAGTAATTTACTAATTTTAATTATAAGTAATATATACAAAAGCAGTTTAATTTGTTTTGTTGGAATTCGAAATTGTACTGATGAAAATTTTAGAAAATAGTCTTTTTGTTTATGTGCCGGGCCTTGGCGGCTTAGTTTCTTTTCACTAAAATAAGGTTAAGGTCAATATGAATGAAATGTAAAAGAAAAATTGTCCGCCTTTCTCCGCCCTTTTGTTCTTCAATAGCCTAAAGTTAGAGGGTCAATAATTTGAAATATTTAAATTACATATTTTTGTTTTCTTTTTACACAGATCCTTCGGAAATGATACAAGAATTTACAAAAAAATCATTATTTGATATGATGAAAGAATTCGAAACAAAAAAAATGGACCAAAAACTCTCTTTGTTGGAAGAAAAACTGGTTCAAATAACCAATTGCCCTGAGCATTCTAAAAGTGTTTTGAATCGTGCTTTAAGGCACTTTAAGAGCGATTTTAAGATTCAATGGAAAAATTCACAATATAAAGAAGACCGATTCTTAAGAAATAACAAGAAATGGCTTGCAGCATCTATAAAATTGCCGGTTTGGTCTCCAGAACTCGGACGAAAAAGGCAAGGGCGGCCATCCAAGGATTTTCAAGAATTAAGTGATTGTAGTAAGCGACGAAAAACAATGCAATTGCGGAAAAAGGTATCTGCCGAAGAGCTGACATATGCAGCAAGTGTAAGCCAGCGAGCTGTTGGAAATTCTGATGCTTCAAAAATGATTAAAGAACTAACTTCTTCGCCTACGAGAGCTACGAAGTTGCGTAAAGTAATAACTACAGTACGAAACCAAGAACCTATTATGTTGTTGAGCTCCGACCCATATCTTAGCTGTAAAAGAGGAAAGCAACAGAAAAAAAGTAAGCCATTTTCAAGAGAGGCAGTAAGTCTCATGGCCGAATACACACCACTACATCAACATGACCTCTCTAATGAACAGAGTATCGATGAATATGACGATGAAGATGAAAAATCCGAATAAGATATGATAATTAGTGCCAAAGTTATTTTTTATAGCGATATATCACCGTAGGTTTATTTTTAATATATAATTATAATCAAATATATTGTTTTATTTGACTACATCACACAAAAACCGATGAAATAATTTTGATCGGTTTTTGGACACAAATACTCCTATGTGCGCCAGGCCAGTCAAAATTCTCAGCCCAGCCAAAATCCTTTCACGTGAGTGAATTTTGACTGGTTTTCGTCAAATTGCAGTATTATTCTTCTTAAATTTGTCGCGAGAAACTTAATCATTTTGATTCAACCCCTAGAAAAACCTAAAATATAAATTTAAGATTATTTGTTAATTTTAACCCATTAATATCTGTGTGTTTTGATTTCGGTGTTAAACGTGTGCTGAAGTGATCTCCAGTGTAAATTATCGACAAATTCGTAATTTTGTACCATTAAACAATAAATTATACGTGTGTCAGTGAATGTGTTGTTTTTCTCATTTTTTTATTTTTTTATCAACTAAATTCATTGCACTACCCATCAGCAAAAGAACATATCGAGCTACAAATTCAGCTGAAAAAATCCGCAGACTACGACGTAGTGGCAATAGCCGCGCTGTTAGAGCTGACCGAAATTGAAACACAGAAAGTCATCAAACATATCAAAACTAGAATAAATGATATAATAATGCACGATGAATTTATAAAAGGAGAACGTATGGGCATTAAATATGCTCTTTTGAGACCATTTGCAGGAAAATTTTATAGTGTTTCTGAGGACATAGTGATACGGACTACTCTTCGGAGTTTTTGCAACGATCGTACCAAGCAACCACCTATAAAGAAACGTAAAATTTGAGAGTGGTTTAGCACATACCTTTGTTCGAATTTAGAAATTTGACAGCTTGTCACAAAAATTTACTGACAGTGATATTTCATGTTAAATGTTTTCTAAAAACCAACCACTCAATTGCTTCGAATTTTGAGTTGGACTCTATTTATATAATAAAATAAGAGCGGTGACAGGTAGCCGTAGTTACCAAAAGCAATCTAGTGGATAAGTAAAATGAATCAACGTGAACGCCGAAATTTAATCGTCGCCAAATGGCTATAGAGAATACCCAACGCCCAAATCATTTTATCGCCAAGGAACTTAAAATGCCTCTAAGAACTGTGGATGACGTATTAAAACGGTACTTTGAGAGAAGAATCCAAGAATCAAAGAACGTAGTGGTCCTCGTGACCCTGCATTGGAAAGAAAGGTTGTAAGTACCACAAGGATTTCCTTAAAAAGTGGAATTGGGCATGTAAAATAGTCTCCAGAGACACTGTCGCACGGTTGATAGAGGGATTTTCTTTTGTATGGTTACTTTTTTTATTATACTTATTTATAAACGGTATAATTGTTAATAATATTATATCCAGCGTTGCCAGATGGTTACATTTGTTACATTTTTCGTAACTTTTGACCCTCTCTCGTAACATGTAAGTAACTTTTGATTTCTGGGCAATTTTCGTAACTTTTCAATATGTTTTGTTAAAACATATTGAAAAGTTACGAAAATCATTCATCAGTCCATTGCTCCACGTGGCCACGCGCCACAGATTTCCTTTGGAGATCACGAGAATGTGAAACCAACTGGTTCAGCCGCATCCTGGGCAGAAATGTAAACTTTAGATGCGCGCTTATGGTCGGGGCTGGGCCCAAACGTTTTAAAATAGAAGAAACCATCTACTGTAGCATTACGCTACGGTTTAAGAGTTTATTTTTACCTATCCGTTGTTTATTTAAATTCATCACGGCACAGCGCCATCTGTTACAGACGAGTTGTACTCTTTTTCTAATGTCTTAGCTTGCATGAATTTTGGTTTCACTTGGTAGATTACATACTTTCGGAAATGGTTCGCTCAGTTTCCGTTAGGTGTCGCTATTCTCGATTGTACGAGTTTCGTTCGTTAGTTCGTAGCCTTATTTACTTATAGATTTAGGTCTGGCAAACTGTCATTTTGGTATTTTTAAATTTAAATTTGAATTTCAAAAATTAGATTTCGTTCGTTCTTTGGTTTTCTTTCAAGGAAAAAATTGGTTGAAGGATTGTCATTGAGATTTTGAGTTTGAGACAAGAAGCATCTTATTAATATAATTGCTTGAGTATTCAAGTATTTTGACCGGAGTACTACAGTTTTTGTCCACGTTTTGCGATCCGAGTAGTACAGTTTGTGTCCACGTTTTTGTGATCCCATAAGGAGCCCTCCCCTTATTTTTCTGAGGGTCTGTGCGGTGCAGTTCATGTAACGGCTGCAAGCGGTGCGCCGAGTGCTTGGTTCTCTTGCCGGCCGGCGTGTGATCCTGTGTGTGCGTCTAGCACGATCTGATTGCGACTGGGAGCCACAGTCCTCCATCCAGTGCCCGTCAGACCTGAACGGGTTTGTTTATTTAACCTGCCGTCCAATGTACGAGTCCTGCCCTTGAGGGCTTACAGAAGGTTGGTGTCATCGACGCGCACGGCGCGACTGGTGCGCGCACATTTCGAGCGGTTCGGTGCATTTAGGATAATTTAATTTTAGTGTAATATTCGGCCAAAACCAATTCAAAATTATTCGATATTTAATTGTTAGTTTTAATTAACAGTATCGAGTTGTGATCTTAATGCTTATTTGATTTTTAATGCGGACAAAGCTTTTTTTGTTCGTACTAACCCTCTAAATTCCGAAAGCCTCGTTCGTCGGGCACATATCTTCTTTTACTGCATTTTTTCGAATATAATCATAACATCCATCAGCCATACCTCACTCTTCACCAGCCTTTCAACAATTCATGCAACCGTTTTTAATCGCCACACATAGGAGTATTTGCATTGTAAAATCGCTTAAAAGTCAAAATAACAAAATCAGTCTGAGTCATCGTAAAACCTATTTTTTGCATACCTAAGTAACCAGTCCACCTAACAGAGGCCATAAAAACACCCCTCACCCGCGAACCTCCCCGCACGGTCAGTTGAAAAACTGTCATTGTTAGAAGTGCATGTTTTTGTTCTCGGCAATCTAATATTTGCAACGTGTTATTTGTGCCGTGGAGTTTTTCTGTGGCTGTGTATTTGAACAAAATCTTTTAATCATGGAAGAAGAAGGTATGTATTTTATTATGACAAAGTAATTTACTAATTTTAATTATAAGTAATATATACAAAAGCAGTTTAATTTGTTTTGTTGGAATTCGAAATTGTACTGATGAAAATTTTAGAAAATAGTCTTTTTGTTTATGTGCCGGGCCTTGGCGGCTTAGTTTCTTTTCACTAAAATAAGGTTAAGGTCAATATGAATGAAATGTAAAAGAAAAATTGTCCGCCTTTCTCCGCCCTTTTGTTCTTCAATAGCCTAAAGTTAGAGGGTCAATAATTTGAAATATTTAAATTACATATTTTTGTTTTCTTTTTACACAGATCCTTCGGAAATGATACAAGAATTTACAAAAAAATCATTATTTGATATGATGAAAGAATTCGAAACAAAAAAAATGGACCAAAAACTCTCTTTGTTGGAAGAAAAACTGGTTCAAATAACCAATTGCCCTGAGCATTCTAAAAGTGTTTTGAATCGTGCTTTAAGGCACTTTAAGAGCGATTTTAAGATTCAATGGAAAAATTCACAATATAAAGAAGACCGATTCTTAAGAAATAACAAGAAATGGCTTGCAGCATCTATAAAATTGCCGGTTTGGTCTCCAGAACTCGGACGAAAAAGGCAAGGGCGGCCATCCAAGGATTTTCAAGAATTAAGTGATTGTAGTAAGCGACGAAAAACAATGCAATTGCGGAAAAAGGTATCTGCCGAAGAGCTGACATATGCAGCAAGTGTAAGCCAGCGAGCTGTTGGAAATTCTGATGCTTCAAAAATGATTAAAGAACTAACTTCTTCGCCTACGAGAGCTACGAAGTTGCGTAAAGTAATAACTACAGTACGAAACCAAGAACCTATTATGTTGTTGAGCTCCGACCCATATCTTAGCTGTAAAAGAGGAAAGCAACAGAAAAAAAGTAAGCCATTTTCAAGAGAGGCAGTAAGTCTCATGGCCGAATACACACCACTACATCAACATGACCTCTCTAATGAACAGAGTATCGATGAATATGACGATGAAGATGAAAAATCCGAATAAGATATGATAATTAGTGCCAAAGTTATTTTTTATAGCGATATATCACCGTAGGTTTATTTTTAATATATAATTATAATCAAATATATTGTTTTATTTGACTACATCACACAAAAACCGATGAAATAATTTTGATCGGTTTTTGGACACAAATACTCCTATGTGCGCCAGCCCAGTCAAAATTCTCAGCCCAGCCAAAATCCTTTCACGTGAGTGAATTTTGACTGGTTTTCGTCAAATTGCAGTATTATTCTTCTTAAATTTGTCGCGAGAAACTTAATCATTTTGATTCAACCCCTAGAAAAACCTAAAATATAAATTTAAGATTATTTGTTAATTTTAACCCATTAATATCTGTGTGTTTTGATTTCGGTGTTAAACGTGTGCTGAAGTGATCTCCAGTGTAAATTATCGACAAATTCGTAATTTTGTACCATTAAACAATAAATTATACGTGTGTCAGTGAATGTGTTGTTTTTCTCATTTTTTTATTTTTTTATCAACTAAATTCATTGCACTACCCATCAGCAAAAGAACATATCGAGCTACAAATTCAGCTGAAAAAATCCGCAGACTACGACGTAGTGGCAATAGCCGCGCTGTTAGAGCTGACCGAAATTGAAACACAGAAAGTCATCAAACATATCAAAACTAGAATAAATGATATAATAATGCACGATGAATTTATAAAAGGAGAACGTATGGGCATTAAATATGCTCTTTTGAGACCATTTGCAGGAAAATTTTATAGTGTTTCTGAGGACATAGTGATACGGACTACTCTTCGGAGTTTTTGCAACGATCGTACCAAGCAACCACCTATAAAGAAACGTAAAATTTGAGAGTGGTTTAGCACATACCTTTGTTCGAATTTAGAAATTTGACAGCTTGTCACAAAAATTTACTGACAGTGATATTTCATGTTAAATGTTTTCTAAAAACCAACCACTCAATTGCTTCGAATTTTGAGTTGGACTCTATTTATATAATAAAATAAGAGCGGTGACAGGTAGCCGTAGTTACCAAAAGCAATCTAGTGGATAAGTAAAATGAATCAACGTGAACGCCGAAATTTAATCGTCGCCAAATGGCTATAGAGAATACCCAACGCCCAAATCATTTTATCGCCAAGGAACTTAAAATGCCTCTAAGAACTGTGGATGACGTATTAAAACGGTACTTTGAGAGAAGAATCCAAGAATCAAAGAACGTAGTGGTCCTCGTGACCCTGCATTGGAAAGAAAGGTTGTAAGTACCACAAGGATTTCCTTAAAAAGTGGAATTGGGCATGTAAAATAGTCTCCAGAGACACTGTCGCACGGTTGATAGAGGGATTTTCTTTTGTATGGTTACTTTTTTTATTATACTTATTTATAAACGGTATAATTGTTAATAATATTATATCCAGCGTTGCCAGATGGTTACATTTGTTACATTTTTCGTAACTTTTGACCCTCTCTCGTAACATGTAAGTAACTTTTGATTTCTGGGCAATTTTCGTAACTTTTCAATATGTTTTGTTAAAACATATTGAAAAGTTACGAAAATCATTCATCAGTCCATTGCTCCACGTGGCCACGCGCCACAGATTTCCTTTGGAGATCACGAGAATGTGAAACCAACTGGTTCAGCCGCATCCTGGGCAGAAATGTAAACTTTAGATGCGCGCTTATGGTCGGGGCTGGGCCCAAACGTTTTAAAATAGAAGAAACCATCTACTGTAGCATTACGCTACGGTTTAAGAGTTTATTTTTACCTATCCGTTGTTTATTTAAATTCATCACGGCACAGCGCCATCTGTTACAGACGAGTTGTACTCTTTTTCTAATGTCTTAGCTTGCATGAATTTTGGTTTCACTTGGTAGATTACATACTTTCGGAAATGGTTCGCTCAGTTTCCGTTAGGTGTCGCTATTCTCGATTGTACGAGTTTCGTTCGTTAGTTCGTAGCCTTATTTACTTATAGATTTAGGTCTGGCAAACTGTCATTTTGGTATTTTTAAATTTAAATTTGAATTTCAAAAATTAGATTTCGTTCGTTCTTTGGTTTTCTTTCAAGGAAAAAATTGGTTGAAGGATTGTCATTGAGATTTTGAGTTTGAGACAAGAAGCATCTTATTAATATAATTGCTTGAGTATTCAAGTATTTGGACCGGAGTACTACAGTTTTTGTCCACGTTTTGCGATCCGAGTAGTACAGTTTGTGTCCACGTTTTTGTGATCCCATAAGGAGCCCTCCCCTTATTTTTCTGAGGGTCTGTGCGGTGCAGTTCATGTAACGGCTGCAAGCGGTGCGCCGAGTGCTTGGTTCTCTTGCCGGCCGGCGTGTGATCCTGTGTGTGCGTCTAGCACGATCTGATTGCGACTGGGAGCCACAGTCCTCCATCCAGTGC
This sequence comes from Apotomis betuletana, assembly GCA_932273695.1. Classification (NCBI taxonomy): domain Eukaryota; kingdom Metazoa; phylum Arthropoda; class Insecta; order Lepidoptera; family Tortricidae; genus Apotomis; species Apotomis betuletana. The sequence continues at coordinate 8,739,122 of OW026322.1, forward strand.
CCGTCAGACCTGAACGGGTTTGTTTATTTAACCTGCCGTCCAATGTACGAGTCCTGCCCTTGAGGGCTTACAGAAGGTTGGTGTCATCGACGCGCACGGCGCGACTGGTGCGCGCACATTTCGAGCGGTTCGGTGCATTTAGGATAATTTAATTTTAGTGTAATATTCGGCCAAAACCAATTCAAAATTATTCGATATTTAATTGTTAGTTTTAATTAACAGTATCGAGTTGTGATCTTAATGCTTATTTGATTTTTAATGCGGACAAAGCTTTTTTTGTTCGTACTAACCCTCTAAATTCCGAAAGCCTCGTTCGTCGGGCACATATCTTCTTTTACTGCATTTTTTCGAATATAATCATAACATCCATCAGCCATACCTCACTCTTCACCAGCCTTTCAACAATTCATGCAACCGTTTTTAATCGCCACACATAGGAGTATTTGCATTGTAAAATCGCTTAAAAGTCAAAATAACAAAATCAGTCTGAGTCATCGTAAAACCTATTTTTTGCATACCTAAGTAACCAGTCCACCTAACAGAGGCCATAAAAACACCCCTCACCCGCGAACCTCCCCGCACGGTCAGTTGAAAAACTGTCATTGTTAGAAGTGCATGTTTTTGTTCTCGGCAATCTAATATTTGCAACGTGTTATTTGTGCCGTGGAGTTTTTCTGTGGCTGTGTATTTGAACAAAATCTTTTAATCATGGAAGAAGAAGGTATGTATTTTATTATGACAAAGTAATTTACTAATTTTAATTATAAGTAATATATACAAAAGCAGTTTAATTTGTTTTGTTGGAATTCGAAATTGTACTGATGAAAATTTTAGAAAATAGTCTTTTTGTTTATGTGCCGGGCCTTGGCGGCTTAGTTTCTTTTCACTAAAATAAGGTTAAGGTCAATATGAATGAAATGTAAAAGAAAAATTGTCCGCCTTTCTCCGCCCTTTTGTTCTTCAATAGCCTAAAGTTAGAGGGTCAATAATTTGAAATATTTAAATTACATATTTTTGTTTTCTTTTTACACAGATCCTTCGGAAATGATACAAGAATTTACAAAAAAATCATTATTTGATATGATGAAAGAATTCGAAACAAAAAAAATGGACCAAAAACTCTCTTTGTTGGAAGAAAAACTGGTTCAAATAACCAATTGCCCTGAGCATTCTAAAAGTGTTTTGAATCGTGCTTTAAGGCACTTTAAGAGCGATTTTAAGATTCAATGGAAAAATTCACAATATAAAGAAGACCGATTCTTAAGAAATAACAAGAAATGGCTTGCAGCATCTATAAAATTGCCGGTTTGGTCTCCAGAACTCGGACGAAAAAGGCAAGGGCGGCCATCCAAGGATTTTCAAGAATTAAGTGATTGTAGTAAGCGACGAAAAACAATGCAATTGCGGAAAAAGGTATCTGCCGAAGAGCTGACATATGCAGCAAGTGTAAGCCAGCGAGCTGTTGGAAATTCTGATGCTTCAAAAATGATTAAAGAACTAACTTCTTCGCCTACGAGAGCTACGAAGTTGCGTAAAGTAATAACTACAGTACGAAACCAAGAACCTATTATGTTGTTGAGCTCCGACCCATATCTTAGCTGTAAAAGAGGAAAGCAACAGAAAAAAAGTAAGCCATTTTCAAGAGAGGCAGTAAGTCTCATGGCCGAATACACACCACTACATCAACATGACCTCTCTAATGAACAGAGTATCGATGAATATGACGATGAAGATGAAAAATCCGAATAAGATATGATAATTAGTGCCAAAGTTATTTTTTATAGCGATATATCACCGTAGGTTTATTTTTAATATATAATTATAATCAAATATATTGTTTTATTTGACTACATCACACAAAAACCGATGAAATAATTTTGATCGGTTTTTGGACACAAATACTCCTATGTGCGCCAGCCCAGTCAAAATTCTCAGCCCAGCCAAAATCCTTTCACGTGAGTGAATTTTGACTGGTTTTCGTCAAATTGCAGTATTATTCTTCTTAAATTTGTCGCGAGAAACTTAATCATTTTGATTCAACCCCTAGAAAAACCTAAAATATAAATTTAAGATTATTTGTTAATTTTAACCCATTAATATCTGTGTGTTTTGATTTCGGTGTTAAACGTGTGCTGAAGTGATCTCCAGTGTAAATTATCGACAAATTCGTAATTTTGTACCATTAAACAATAAATTATACGTGTGTCAGTGAATGTGTTGTTTTTCTCATTTTTTTATTTTTTTATCAACTAAATTCATTGCACTACCCATCAGCAAAAGAACATATCGAGCTACAAATTCAGCTGAAAAAATCCGCAGACTACGACGTAGTGGCAATAGCCGCGCTGTTAGAGCTGACCGAAATTGAAACACAGAAAGTCATCAAACATATCAAAACTAGAATAAATGATATAATAATGCACGATGAATTTATAAAAGGAGAACGTATGGGCATTAACTATGCTCTTTTGAGACCATTTGCAGGAAAATTTTATAGTGTTTCTGAGGACATAGTGATACGGACTACTCTTCGGAGTTTTTGCAACGATCGTACCAAGCAACCACCTATAAAGAAACGTAAAATTTGAGAGTGGTTTAGCACATACCTTTGTTCGAATTTAGAAATTTGACAGCTTGTCACAAAAATTTACTGACAGTGATATTTCATGTTAAATGTTTTCTAAAAACCAACCACTCAATTGCTTCGAATTTTGAGTTGGACTCTATTTATATAATAAAATAAGAGCGGTGACAGGTAGCCGTAGTTACCAAAAGCAATCTAGTGGATAAGTAAAATGAATCAACGTGAACGCCGAAATTTAATCGTCGCCAAATGGCTATAGAGAATACCCAACGCCCAAATCATTTTATCGCCAAGGAACTTAAAATGCCTCTAAGAACTGTGGATGACGTATTAAAACGGTACTTTGAGAGAAGAATCCAAGAATCAAAGAACGTAGTGGTCCTCGTGACCCTGCATTGGAAAGAAAGGTTGTAAGTACCACAAGGATTTCCTTAAAAAGTGGAATTGGGCATGTAAAATAGTCTCCAGAGACACTGTCGCACGGTTGATAGAGGGATTTTCTTTTGTATGGTTACTTTTTTTATTATACTTATTTATAAACGGTATAATTGTTAATAATATTATATCCAGCGTTGCCAGATGGTTACATTTGTTACATTTTTCGTAACTTTTGACCCTCTCTCGTAACATGTAAGTAACTTTTGATTTCTGGGCAATTTTCGTAACTTTTCAATATGTTTTGTTAAAACATATTGAAAAGTTACGAAAATCATTCATCAGTCCATTGCTCCACGTGGCCACGCGCCACAGATTTCCTTTGGAGATCACGAGAATGTGAAACCAACTGGTTCAGCCGCATCCTGGGCAGAAATGTAAACTTTAGATGCGCGCTTATGGTCGGGGCTGGGCCCAAACGTTTTAAAATAGAAGAAACCATCTACTGTAGCATTACGCTACGGTTTAAGAGTTTATTTTTACCTATCCGTTGTTTATTTAAATTCATCACGGCACAGCGCCATCTGTTACAGACGAGTTGTACTCTTTTTCTAATGTCTTAGCTTGCATGAATTTTGGTTTCACTTGGTAGATTACATACTTTCGGAAATGGTTCGCTCAGTTTCCGTTAGGTGTCGCTATTCTCAACTGTACGAGTTTCGTTCGTTAGTTCGTAGCCTTATTTACTTATAGATTTAGGTCTGGCAAACTGTCATTTTGGTATTTTTAAATTTAAATTTGAATTTCAAAAATTAGATTTCGTTCGTTCTTTGGTTTTCTTTCAAGGAAAAAATTGGTTGAAGGATTGTCATTGAGATTTTGAGTTTGAGACAAGAAGCATCTTATTAATATAATTGCTTGAGTATTCAAGTATTTTGACCGGAGTACTACAGTTTTTGTCCACGTTTTGCGATCCGAGTAGTACAGTTTGTGTCCACGTTTTTGTGATCCCATAAGGAGCCCTCCCCTTATTTTTCTGAGGGTCTGTGCGGTGCAGTTCATGTAACGGCTGCAAGCGGTGCGCCGAGTGCTTGGTTCTCTTGCCGGCCGGCGTGTGATCCTGTGTGTGCGTCTAGCACGATCTGATTGCGACTGGGAGCCACAGTCCTCCATCCAGTGCCCGTCAGACCTGAACGGGTTTGTTTATTTAACCTGCCGTCCAATGTACGAGTCCTGCCCTTGAGGGCTTACAGAAGGTTGGTGTCATCGACGCGCACGGCGCGACTGGTGCGCGCACATTTCGAGCGGTTCGGTGCATTTAGGATAATTTAATTTTAGTGTAATATTCGGCCAAAACCAATTCAAAATTATTCGATATTTAATTGTTAGTTTTAATTAACAGTATCGAGTTGTGATCTTAATGCTTATTTGATTTTTAATGCGGACAAAGCTTTTTTTGTTCGTACTAACCCTCTAAATTCCGAAAGCCTCGTTCGTCGGGCACATATCTTCTTTTACTGCATTTTTTCGAATATAATCATAACATCCATCAGCCATACCTCACTCTTCACCAGCCTTTCAACAATTCATGCAACCGTTTTTAATCGCCACACATAGGAGTATTTGCATTGTAAAATCGCTTAAAAGTCAAAATAACAAAATCAGTCTGAGTCATCGTAAAACCTATTTTTTGCATACCTAAGTAACCAGTCCACCTAACAGAGGCCATAAAAACACCCCTCACCCGCGAACCTCCCCGCACGGTCAGTTGAAAAACTGTCATTGTTAGAAGTGCATGTTTTTGTTCTCGGCAATCTAATATTTGCAACGTGTTATTTGTGCCGTGGAGTTTTTCTGTGGCTGTGTATTTGAACAAAATCTTTTAATCATGGAAGAAGAAGGTATGTATTTTATTATGACAAAGTAATTTACTAATTTTAATTATAAGTAATATATACAAAAGCAGTTTAATTTGTTTTGTTGGAATTCGAAATTGTACTGATGAAAATTTTAGAAAATAGTCTTTTTGTTTATGTGCCGGGCCTTGGCGGCTTAGTTTCTTTTCACTAAAATAAGGTTAAGGTCAATATGAATGAAATGTAAAAGAAAAATTGTCCGCCTTTCTCCGCCCTTTTGTTCTTCAATAGCCTAAAGTTAGAGGGTCAATAATTTGAAATATTTAAATTACATATTTTTGTTTTCTTTTTACACAGATCCTTCGGAAATGATACAAGAATTTACAAAAAAATCATTATTTGATATGATGAAAGAATTCGAAACAAAAAAAATGGACCAAAAACTCTCTTTGTTGGAAGAAAAACTGGTTCAAATAACCAATTGCCCTGAGCATTCTAAAAGTGTTTTGAATCGTGCTTTAAGGCACTTTAAGAGCGATTTTAAGATTCAATGGAAAAATTCACAATATAAAGAAGACCGATTCTTAAGAAATAACAAGAAATGGCTTGCAGCATCTATAAAATTGCCGGTTTGGTCTCCAGAACTCGGACGAAAAAGGCAAGGGCGGCCATCCAAGGATTTTCAAGAATTAAGTGATTGTAGTAAGCGACGAAAAACAATGCAATTGCGGAAAAAGGTATCTGCCGAAGAGCTGACATATGCAGCAAGTGTAAGCCAGCGAGCTGTTGGAAATTCTGATGCTTCAAAAATGATTAAAGAACTAACTTCTTCGCCTACGAGAGCTACGAAGTTGCGTAAAGTAATAACTACAGTACGAAACCAAGAACCTATTATGTTGTTGAGCTCCGACCCATATCTTAGCTGTAAAAGAGGAAAGCAACAGAAAAAAAGTAAGCCATTTTCAAGAGAGGCAGTAAGTCTCATGGCCGAATACACACCACTACATCAACATGACCTCTCTAATGAACAGAGTATCGATGAATATGACGATGAAGATGAAAAATCCGAATAAGATATGATAATTAGTGCCAAAGTTATTTTTTATAGCGATATATCACCGTAGGTTTATTTTTAATATATAATTATAATCAAATATATTGTTTTATTTGACTACATCACACAAAAACCGATGAAATAATTTTGATCGGTTTTTGGACACAAATACTCCTATGTGCGCCAGCCCAGTCAAAATTCTCAGCCCAGCCAAAATCCTTTCACGTGAGTGAATTTTGACTGGTTTTCGTCAAATTGCAGTATTATTCTTCTTAAATTTGTCGCGAGAAACTTAATCATTTTGATTCAACCCCTAGAAAAACCTAAAATATAAATTTAAGATTATTTGTTAATTTTAACCCATTAATATCTGTGTGTTTTGATTTCGGTGTTAAACGTGTGCTGAAGTGATCTCCAGTGTAAATTATCGACAAATTCGTAATTTTGTACCATTAAACAATAAATTATACGTGTGTCAGTGAATGTGTTGTTTTTCTCATTTTTTTATTTTTTTATCAACTAAATTCATTGCACTACCCATCAGCAAAAGAACATATCGAGCTACAAATTCAGCTGAAAAAATCCGCAGACTACGACGTAGTGGCAATAGCCGCGCTGTTAGAGCTGACCGAAATTGAAACACAGAAAGTCATCAAACATATCAAAACTAGAATAAATGATATAATAATGCACGATGAATTTATAAAAGGAGAACGTATGGGCATTAACTATGCTCTTTTGAGACCATTTGCAGGAAAATTTTATAGTGTTTCTGAGGACATAGTGATACGGACTACTCTTCGGAGTTTTTGCAACGATCGTACCAAGCAACCACCTATAAAGAAACGTAAAATTTGAGAGTGGTTTAGCACATACCTTTGTTCGAATTTAGAAATTTGACAGCTTGTCACAAAAATTTACTGACAGTGATATTTCATGTTAAATGTTTTCTAAAAACCAACCACTCAATTGCTTCGAATTTTGAGTTGGACTCTATTTATATAATAAAATAAGAGCGGTGACAGGTAGCCGTAGTTACCAAAAGCAATCTAGTGGATAAGTAAAATGAATCAACGTGAACGCCGAAATTTAATCGTCGCCAAATGGCTATAGAGAATACCCAACGCCCAAATCATTTTATCGCCAAGGAACTTAAAATGCCTCTAAGAACTGTGGATGACGTATTAAAACGGTACTTTGAGAGAAGAATCCAAGAATCAAAGAACGTAGTGGTCCTCGTGACCCTGCATTGGAAAGAAAGGTTGTAAGTACCACAAGGATTTCCTTAAAAAGTGGAATTGGGCATGTAAAATAGTCTCCAGAGACACTGTCGCACGGTTGATAGAGGGATTTTCTTTTGTATGGTTACTTTTTTTATTATACTTATTTATAAACGGTATAATTGTTAATAATATTATATCCAGCGTTGCCAGATGGTTACATTTGTTACATTTTTCGTAACTTTTGACCCTCTCTCGTAACATGTAAGTAACTTTTGATTTCTGGGCAATTTTCGTAACTTTTCAATATGTTTTGTTAAAACATATTGAAAAGTTACGAAAATCATTCATCAGTCCATTGCTCCACGTGGCCACGCGCCACAGATTTCCTTTGGAGATCACGAGAATGTGAAACCAACTGGTTCAGCCGCATCCTGGGCAGAAATGTAAACTTTAGATGCGCGCTTATGGTCGGGGCTGGGCCCAAACGTTTTAAAATAGAAGAAACCATCTACTGTAGCATTACGCTACGGTTTAAGAGTTTATTTTTACCTATCCGTTGTTTATTTAAATTCATCACGGCACAGCGCCATCTGTTACAGACGAGTTGTACTCTTTTTCTAATGTCTTAGCTTGCATGAATTTTGGTTTCACTTGGTAGATTACATACTTTCGGAAATGGTTCGCTCAGTTTCCGTTAGGTGTCGCTATTCTCAACTGTACGAGTTTCGTTCGTTAGTTCGTAGCCTTATTTACTTATAGATTTAGGTCTGGCAAACTGTCATTTTGGTATTTTTAAATTTAAATTTGAATTTCAAAAATTAGATTTCGTTCGTTCTTTGGTTTTCTTTCAAGGAAAAAATTGGTTGAAGGATTGTCATTGAGATTTTGAGTTTGAGACAAGAAGCATCTTATTAATATAATTGCTTGAGTATTCAAGTATTTTGACCGGAGTACTACAGTTTTTGTCCACGTTTTGCGATCCGAGTAGTACAGTTTGTGTCCACGTTTTTGTGATCCCATAAGGAGCCCTCCCCTTATTTTTCTGAGGGTCTGTGCGGTGCAGTTCATGTAACGGCTGCAAGCGGTGCGCCGAGTGCTTGGTTCTCTTGCCGGCCGGCGTGTGATCCTGTGTGTGCGTCTAGCACGATCTGATTGCGACTGGGAGCCACAGTCCTCCATCCAGTGCCCGTCAGACCTGAACGGGTTTGTTTATTTAACCTGCCGTCCAATGTACGAGTCCTGCCCTTGAGGGCTTACAGAAGGTTGGTGTCATCGACGCGCACGGCGCGACTGGTGCGCGCACATTTCGAGCGGTTCGGTGCATTTAGGATAATTTAATTTTAGTGTAATATTCGGCCAAAACCAATTCAAAATTATTCGATATTTAATTGTTAGTTTTAATTAACAGTATCGAGTTGTGATCTTAATGCTTATTTGATTTTTAATGCGGACAAAGCTTTTTTTGTTCGTACTAACCCTCTAAATTCCGAAAGCCTCGTTCGTCGGGCACATATCTTCTTTTACTGCATTTTTTCGAATATAATCATAACATCCATCAGCCATACCTCACTCTTCACCAGCCTTTCAACAATTCATGCAACCGTTTTTAATCGCCACACATAGGAGTATTTGCATTGTAAAATCGCTTAAAAGTCAAAATAACAAAATCAGTCTGAGTCATCGTAAAACCTATTTTTTGCATACCTAAGTAACCAGTCCACCTAACAGAGGCCATAAAAACACCCCTCACCCGCGAACCTCCCCGCACGGTCAGTTGAAAAACTGTCATTGTTAGAAGTGCATGTTTTTGTTCTCGGCAATCTAATATTTGCAACGTGTTATTTGTGCCGTGGAGTTTTTCTGTGGCTGTGTATTTGAACAAAATCTTTTAATCATGGAAGAAGAAGGTATGTATTTTATTATGACAAAGTAATTTACTAATTTTAATTATAAGTAATATATACAAAAGCAGTTTAATTTGTTTTGTTGGAATTCGAAATTGTACTGATGAAAATTTTAGAAAATAGTCTTTTTGTTTATGTGCCGGGCCTTGGCGGCTTAGTTTCTTTTCACTAAAATAAGGTTAAGGTCAATATGAATGAAATGTAAAAGAAAAATTGTCCGCCTTTCTCCGCCCTTTTGTTCTTCAATAGCCTAAAGTTAGAGGGTCAATAATTTGAAATATTTAAATTACATATTTTTGTTTTCTTTTTACACAGATCCTTCGGAAATGATACAAGAATTTACAAAAAAATCATTATTTGATATGATGAAAGAATTCGAAACAAAAAAAATGGACCAAAAACTCTCTTTGTTGGAAGAAAAACTGGTTCAAATAACCAATTGCCCTGAGCATTCTAAAAGTGTTTTGAATCGTGCTTTAAGGCACTTTAAGAGCGATTTTAAGATTCAATGGAAAAATTCACAATATAAAGAAGACCGATTCTTAAGAAATAACAAGAAATGGCTTGCAGCATCTATAAAATTGCCGGTTTGGTCTCCAGAACTCGGACGAAAAAGGCAAGGGCGGCCATCCAAGGATTTTCAAGAATTAAGTGATTGTAGTAAGCGACGAAAAACAATGCAATTGCGGAAAAAGGTATCTGCCGAAGAGCTGACATATGCAGCAAGTGTAAGCCAGCGAGCTGTTGGAAATTCTGATGCTTCAAAAATGATTAAAGAACTAACTTCTTCGCCTACGAGAGCTACGAAGTTGCGTAAAGTAATAACTACAGTACGAAACCAAGAACCTATTATGTTGTTGAGCTCCGACCCATATCTTAGCTGTAAAAGAGGAAAGCAACAGAAAAAAAGTAAGCCATTTTCAAGAGAGGCAGTAAGTCTCATGGCCGAATACACACCACTACATCAACATGACCTCTCTAATGAACAGAGTATCGATGAATATGACGATGAAGATGAAAAATCCGAATAAGATATGATAATTAGTGCCAAAGTTATTTTTTATAGCGATATATCACCGTAGGTTTATTTTTAATATATAATTATAATCAAATATATTGTTTTATTTGACTACATCACACAAAAACCGATGAAATAATTTTGATCGGTTTTTGGACACAAATACTCCTATGTGCGCCAGCCCAGTCAAAATTCTCAGCCCAGCCAAAATCCTTTCACGTGAGTGAATTTTGACTGGTTTTCGTCAAATTGCAGTATTATTCTTCTTAAATTTGTCGCGAGAAACTTAATCATTTTGATTCAACCCCTAGAAAAACCTAAAATATAAATTTAAGATTATTTGTTAATTTTAACCCATTAATATCTGTGTGTTTTGATTTTGGTGTTAAACGTGTGCTGAAGTGATCTCCAGTGTAAATTATCGACAAATTCGTAATTTTGTACCATTAAACAATAAATTATACGTGTGTCAGTGAATGTGTTGTTTTTCTCATTTTTTTATTTTTTTATCAACTAAATTCATTGCACTACCCATCAGCAAAAGAACATATCGAGCTACAAATTCAGCTGAAAAAATCCGCAGACTACGACGTAGTGGCAATAGCCGCGCTGTTAGAGCTGACCGAAATTGAAACACAGAAAGTCATCAAACATATCAAAACTAGAATAAATGATATAATAATGCACGATGAATTTATAAAAGGAGAACGTATGGGCATTAACTATGCTCTTTTGAGACCATTTGCAGGAAAATTTTATAGTGTTTCTGAGGACATAGTGATACGGACTACTCTTCGGAGTTTTTGCAACGATCGTACCAAGCAACCACCTATAAAGAAACGTAAAATTTGAGAGTGGTTTAGCACATACCTTTGTTCGAATTTAGAAATTTGACAGCTTGTCACAAAAATTTACTGACAGTGATATTTCATGTTAAATGTTTTCTAAAAACCAACCACTCAATTGCTTCGAATTTTGAGTTGGACTCTATTTATATAATAAAATAAGAGCGGTGACAGGTAGCCGTAGTTACCAAAAGCAATCTAGTGGATAAGTAAAATGAATCAACGTGAACGCCGAAATTTAATCGTCGCCAAATGGCTATAGAGAATACCCAACGCCCAAATCATTTTATCGCCAAGGAACTTAAAATGCCTCTAAGAACTGTGGATGACGTATTAAAACGGTACTTTGAGAGAAGAATCCAAGAATCAAAGAACGTAGTGGTCCTCGTGACCCTGCATTGGAAAGAAAGGTTGTAAGTACCACAAGGATTTCCTTAAAAAGTGGAATTGGGCATGTAAAATAGTCTCCAGAGACACTGTCGCACGGTTGATAGAGGGATTTTCTTTTGTATGGTTACTTTTTTTATTATACTTATTTATAAACGGTATAATTGTTAATAATATTATATCCAGCGTTGCCAGATGGTTACATTTGTTACATTTTTCGTAACTTTTGACCCTCTCTCGTAACATGTAAGTAACTTTTGATTTCTGGGCAATTTTCGTAACTTTTCAATATGTTTTGTTAAAACATATTGAAAAGTTACGAAAATCATTCATCAGTCCATTGCTCCACGTGGCCACGCGCCACAGATTTCCTTTGGAGATCACGAGAATGTGAAACCAACTGGTTCAGCCGCATCCTGGGCAGAAATGTAAACTTTAGATGCGCGCTTATGGTCGGGGCTGGGCCCAAACGTTTTAAAATAGAAGAAACCATCTACTGTAGCATTACGCTACGGTTTAAGAGTTTATTTTTACCTATCCGTTGTTTATTTAAATTCATCACGGCACAGCGCCATCTGTTACAGACGAGTTGTACTCTTTTTCTAATGTCTTAGCTTGCATGAATTTTGGTTTCACTTGGTAGATTACATACTTTCGGAAATGGTTCGCTCAGTTTCCGTTAGGTGTCGCTATTCTCAATTGTACGAGTTTCGTTCGTTAGTTCGTAGCCTTATTTACGGTATTCCCTTGTTTTGTCTAAAAATTATTTGCCTAATTTCAGTTTGCCTAACAACTTTTAGTATAACCAACGGTTTGCCTAATTTCAGTTTTCATAATTATTGTTTCAATAAATGATCACTTTGTCGAAACTCGTTTAGTCTAATCATCACTTCCAATAAAGTTTGTTTCGTTTAATATTAGTTTAACTAATTCTTATATTGCCGAAAGTTATTTTAACTAATGATTTTATTGCCGAATGTTATTTTAACTAATGATTATATTGCCGAATGTTATTTTAACTAATGATTATTTTGCCGAATGTTATTCTAACTAACGACCAGGTTAGGTTAGGTTAGAACTGCGACCACAACAGAACCGAACTGCTGCCAGTAAAGTAGGTTAGGTTAGAACCGAACTTAATGGGTTAGGTTAGGTTAGAACTGCGACCACAACAGAACCGAACTGCTGCCAGTAAAGTAGGTTAGGTTAGAACCGAACTTAATGGGTTAGGTTAGGTTAGAACTGCGACCACAACAGAACCAAACTGCTGCCAGTAAAGTAGGTTAGGTTAAAACCGAAATTAATGGGTTAGGTTAGGTTAGAACTGTGACCACAACAGAACCGAACTGCTGCCAGTAAAGTAGGTTAGGTTAGAACCGAACTTAATGGGTTAGGTTAGGTTAGAACTGCAACCACAACAGAACCGAACTGCTGCCAGTAAAGTAGGTTAGGTTAGAACCGAACTTAATGGGTTAGGTTAGGTTAGAACTGCGACCACAACAGAACCAAACTGCTGCCAGTAAAGTAGGTTAGGTTAAAACCGAAATTAATGGGTTAGGTTAGGTTAGAACTGTGACCACAACAGAACCGAACTGCTGCCAGTAAAGTAGGTTAGATTAGAACCGAACTTAATGGGTTAGGTTAGGTTAGAACTGCGACCACAACAGAACCGAACTGCTGCCAGTAAAGTAGGTTAGGTTAGAACCGAACTTAATGGGTTAGGTTAGGTTAGAACTGCGACCACAACAGAACCAAACTGCTGCCAGTAAAGTAGGTTAAGTAAAACCGAACTTAATGGGTTAGGTTAGGTTAGAACTGTGACCACAACAGAACCGAACTGCTGCCAGTAAAGTAGGTTAGATTAGAACCGAACTTAATGGGTTAGGTTAGGTTAGAACTGCGACCATAACAGAATCGAACTATAAATATTATGAGATATAAATTTCTTCGAAATGACTATGCGGGCATGTAAATATATTAGTGAACCGGAGTGTTAGGTTGAACTACGACCCTAACGAGCGAGCGAAGCGAGCGAGCCTCGCAGGTCCGACTTGGCTTACGATTCCTAACAATACGTATTTCACCTTAATTGGTTAAGTTAAGTTTGCACCTGGTATGTATAGCGCTCCATACAAATGAGGTGCAAAGTTAACATTATTATACGAGTATATATATTACGGTGGATATTGTAAAGTAGGTAGTTTTGCAGGGAATTGAATATATTTAAGGTGTATACTTTGATTAATAAATAAATAAATAATATGTAATAAAAAAAAACGTAAAATAATATACTGTGCAAATTAGGCAAACTGAAATTATACAAAAATTGTAGTAGGCAAAATAGCGTTTATAGGAAATGTAATTATATTAGTTGAATAATAGATAAAATGAAATTATATATACAAAAAATAGGCAATATGAAAATTCGGCGAAACAAGATTATGCAAAATATTCATTAAGCGAAATGACTTTAGACTAAACGAATATTAGGCAAACTGAATAAATATGCAAAGTAATTTTAGACAAAATGAAATTAGGCAAATCAAAATTAGGCAAAAAATTATTAGACCAAACAAGGGTAAACCTAGAAAATACGTATTAAGCGTGACCCACGCGCTGCTTTATAAATTCATAATAATTATGAATAATCGCTATTTTTGTGTATTAAATAATATATTTATTTACAATTATATGAAGTGTAAAGAACTAAAAACAGATTGTTTGGAATCAATTAAATTACTGTGTAACATTATCATATCTCTTCTGAAATATTAAAACTATTTCTTTTGATTTGGCTGAATGATGACAGCCGACGCCATCTTGAAAAAAAATATTACAATTAAAAGTAAAACTTTCTTTTTCATTCAAGATTGTTTTAATTATGTGTAAATGACACGTAAGATTTATAAAATAAGAGTTTTTGATAGAAAATGATGGATTCTGATGTTACCAGAATAGATTTAACACCGCCCCACATAGGGGTACCTATATGAGCGTAAAAGGTGGACTAAAGTCGAAATAACAAATTCTAGAATTCCAATAAACTGTAATGACGACACATTAGCTGAGAAGTTCATGGATAATAGTATTACATTTATTTTTCGATTGCAGTTGACGGTATTTGGCAATCGGGTGTGATTTGATTCGTTTGTTCTACACGGTCCGAGCGCGGAGTAACACGCAAGAAAATTTTCACTTTTAATATAATTTTTAAACATATACGCAAGTAGTTTTGTGGTAATATTTGTACATCAAAATGATTTGCCGGGTATTTAAAATGTAGTCTGTATGTTATCCTTTAATGATAAAGTCTAATTAATGTTGTATTTCACATTTGTATAAATACCATGTTGTACATTGAATTTATTGACTTGACTGCAATTCAAAAGTACAAAAGTTATATTTCCGGATGTTCCCCAGCTGAGATTTATAACTTGTTCGATAGTACATTTTGTATTATTGGATATAGAAATAACGACGCGTGCCAAAAAGTGCCAATTTAGTATTTATCTTCATTTTTTACAACAAAGTATTTTACCAAACAAAGTTAATTTTGCGGTCGTGGAATTTAATTTAATGATTTATCATCAATGATCTTCAACGATTCGTCGGGCGTGAGAATTATGACAAGGGGATAAGTATTAACTCTATGAAGGACTGGCATGAGCTAAAATTTCTAAAGAAACTGGATGCAGTATAGAATAAGATTGTCAACTCTACCACATTTCCTCAAGAACAAAAAAACTAATTACTTCGCAATTTTTCGCGATTGAAGTCGAAACTTAAAACAAAATGGCGAGTCTCTAAAAGAACAGAAACAATTGTTTTAAGGAATAATGAGGAATGTTTAAAAGGAACCTTGGAATTTCCACTTACTCGCAAGAGAACTGTTGCCGGTCTTTTTTGTCAGAGATATAGGTACTTACGTCATCAAATAAAGGTAAAAATATCTCGAATCCCGAGATATCATCAAACATCACGGAAATTGACCTGAATTTGATAAAAAGATTTACCAAAGTTCTTAAGTGTGATATCCAGTGGCCAAAAGATATAGAGTTCGACAAGTTTTATGACTCACACTTGTCGAACTCTATCTTTTGGCTTTTGTGACAACACGGCAAAGCTCTACGTTTGGACCCGGACTGTTCACACAATTTTAATACATGGTCATATTGTCATAAAGCATGCCCTTCTCCCTATATGATATTTATCAGAAGAGGCTCCAGGGGCCAAAAACAAGCACTTTAAAGAATTCAGGAGGAATTAAGCAAGAACTTTCTCCAGGTGCCACTTACGTCAGATCCATTACTGAGAAACCTTTTAGTTTTACTGCTAGAAACATAATGCTTGCTCCAGATATAGTGATGATGCCGAATTTGACGATTTTATGCCAGATGTTGAAGATGGAAATGAATGAAACTGTGAGGAAGAATGGAACGCATCGTCTGTATGATGAGGACAATGAATTATGTATACCTATATATAATATATAAACTTTCTTTAAGTATATGGTATATTACACTACCCTAATTAAAAAAAATGTGTCATAAATGTCCAAAATAAAAAATAATAAAATAGAAGGTATACTTCAATCAACAGAAGGCCAAAAAAATAAAAAAATAATTATGTCCAGCTTTTTGGTTCAAATACCCCTATGTGCGCCCTATATACGAGCCAAGGCAAAAATTGCAAGTGAGAGTATTTTACCCGCAAAATCGAAAGAAAAATTATATTGCCGTCTATGAACATTTATTGGCTGGAAACGAGAAAAAGAGAATTATTAACAACTTGAATAAAACTTTAAACTTACCAGCAAAGGCCTTAAATGCGACCCTTGACAATTGCTCTAAAAATTGTAGGTACTCTTAATTTTTATCAGACAGAAATAAATATAATTGCCCCTTTCAATTACTGTTTTAAATTTGTATTATTGCAATTTTTCGCAAATGTATTAAAAAACGTTGTTTGGTACACGTGTGGAAGTGTCATTTTAACTCGTCCCGAGTCTTGACCCTCGCCTTGCGGCTCAGGCCAAGACTCCTCGGGACTCGTTCAAAATGACATACTTTCCACACTTGTATCAAAAACTACTATTCTTTGTCTCCAGCCGGATGCTCCCGCGCCCTCCCCGCCGTGGCCTCCCTCCCCGCCCTCCCGAAATCCGAAAAAATAGAGAAGTAAATTGTTTTTATAACCGCAAGTAATGAACATTCTCACGACCAGGAGAACGTAGTTACTAGCGTTCGTCGAACAAATCAACGAATCAGCTTAAAAGCAGAATAAATACCTACTCCTGTACCTATTAATAACATCCAGGTAGTCTCTCTCTATGACAGAAAGAGAAAGGAAGTGTGAATTAGAGCTAGACATCATTTTCCAATTGCGTAAAGTCATTCTGAACAAACGAGTAAATTTTCCCTTAAATCGAAATCGTTACATTCACGGCCGGATGGAAGTTATTAGCAAAAAACTCGAATTTTCTAGAGATTTGGTATGCATATGGCATACCATTAGAATTGTCATGAACTGTAGACGTTTTCAGGAAATTGGAAGAACTCTGGTATTTTTTTTTATTTCCGTGTAAAGTTGAGGTTGAAAGATTTTTGTACTCGTTCCTGAAACTTTTGTATACCTAATATTGTTTTTTTTTCCAGCGTCACTGTACAGACGCGGCGAGGGGCGGAATCGAAAGCGGATAAGGCGGAGAAGGAGGCCCAACGGCGGGAGAGGGAGAGCCGCCCCCAGCAGCGCAAGCGCCGGCGAAAAGTCCGGCGTCAAACTCGGTACAGGCGGAACCTGCAGATCTTTGACGGTAAGTCTCTTTAGTCAGCCATGTTTCTGCTTTTTGCTTTTTAACCTATTGACCGCTAAGCGGTCTAGCAATTTACCGTGCCACTGACGCCAGAGTAAAAAAAAAATGATGTGCCCCAAAATCAACAGGGATTGAAAAATACTTGTAGCGGTTAGAATTACAAAGTTTTTGATCATTGAAATTTGGACGGCTGTGGCCGACGTGGCGTCAGGGGCACGATTTTTTGTTGACGGCCACAGCCGACTGTGGCGGTCAAAAGGTTAAACTTATTAATTTTTTTAGCCCGCTTCGCTACAGGAGCGATTCGTTTTTTAGCCGAAGTTTTTTATATTATGATGGTGTAGCTCGAGTAGTGATGGGCCGTTCCCGAGAATATTCTCCAGGCGTGAATATTCCCGGGAATATTCTCGGAAACATTCCCGATGAGGGGAATATAGGGGAATTTAGGATTTGTATATGAATAACATTTATTTTATGACATTCTCTATATAAGTAGATGCTTATCTATTTAATAGGTTAACAATTCAATAGAAAAAAATATAAAAGTCAGCTGTAAATGTAAATTTCCTATGCTCTCGAGAATATTCCCATTGTTCTCCGGGAATATTCTCAATGTTCCCGGGAATATTCTCATTGTTCCCGAGGAATATTCCTCCCGACTCCTATCGGTCCCCAGCTGCCGACAAGGCACGCCGCATTGGGACTCCCTCTTAACAAAAAGTTGTTGTCCTAACAAAATCACAGAGCTAGTTATCACCGTTTTAAAACATTACTATGACGTACACTTCCCAATCAAATATCATCCAGCTATGGTGTCAAAAGATGTCTGGGTCAATGATCTCATTAAACACGAGCGAAATAACATAAGTAAAATCAAAATAAAACTTTCAAAAAACCCCAAGGATGTCGGATTACATTCTATCCTTCTCAAAAGCGAGGCGTCGTACTGGGCATTGTTAAAAAATGTACGCACTAATTTATAGTAGAGAATAATTTTTTTTCTTTGTCTCCAGCCGGATGATCCGCCGAGCTCCGCGCTCCGAGAAAAGTAAGAAGACTATTTTAGATATATATATTTTTTTTTTTTGAGATGTTTGTTTAAATATTCTATTTTTATTTTAATAAATACGTATTCGTATTTTGCGGTTTGTTTAATTTAACCTTTTTGTAGGCGATGTAATGCTATTTATGTATTAGTTCGATATAAATGAAAATTCACAGTATAAATATATAAGTATCGTTAGATGGCGCGATTAACTTGTTATGATATTATTTAAGATTGTTCCAAAATTACAAGCCAATATTCTGTTTACTATTAAACACCATATTAAATTGTTTCCAACTGTCCTATCAAAGTTTAATCCAAAGAAAATAATGCCTAGACTATAAAAATAATACTAGCTTAAACTTAATTACTGCATACTAACGCCATCTATGTAAAATATGTGCAACTTATTAAAATAAAGCCGAAGAGGGCGCTGGTGTGACCCGCGCAACGATCGTAACCTCTTACTCGATACGACACGCGAGCATTCTCTTCTTTTCAAATTTCTCAAAGTTGTCGTTTTAATCATTTTCTGCCTGCGTACCCAACAATAAAAGTTGGTCTTCGAACCGAATCATTAATCAGTGACCTAAATGATATGTTTAATACGAGGGGCAAACCGAAATGATCGGGAATTTAAAAAACTATGTGCACTATATACATAAATTATATTTTATTGTTTTTCGAAGTATTCTCCGTTACATTCAATGCACTTTTGCATTCTTTTAAACCAGTCATTAAAACAATAATTCCAGTTTGAAGTAGGCATTGCCAAAATGGCCGATTTATAGGCTTCCACAGCGGCTTCTGGGTTCTCAAACCGCTGACCACGCAATAAATCTTTAATTCTAGGGAACGTAAAAAAATCATTTGGACTCAGGTCAGGGCTGTATGGAGGATGGGACATCAACTCAACGTTTTCGTCGTTCAAAAATTTAGTTGTTTTGTGGGCGGTGTGGGAGCTCGCATTGTCGTGGTGTAAGATGACGCGGCGTCTCGGGTTCCCTTGGCGAAGTTCGGCCAGCACCTCCGGCAAACAAACTGTGATATACCAATCAGCGGTAACGGTTCTTTGTTCTTCTAGAGGAATTGTGGCAACATGCCCCTTTTTTGAGACGAACGAAGCCACCATCTTCTTCGACACGCTTCGAGAACGCACAACTTTCGTTGGTTTGACCTCGTCATCGAAGACCCATACTGCCGACTGGTGCTTTCTTTCAGGCTCATAAGAATAAATCCAGGATTCGTCACCCGAGACCATATTATAAACGGCTTTTGACTTTCCTCCATTGTAGCATTTCAGAATAGATCGGCACCAATCAACACGAGCCGCCTTTTGCTCTTCAGACAAATTATGGGGTACCCATCGGGAAATCAATTTTCTGACACCCAATTCACCATGCAAAATAGTGTGAATTGCAGTCATTCCAATGCCTATGGTTGCCCGAATCTGCTCGTATGTCACATGTCTATCTTCTTTTAGTAGTTTTTCCACAGCCGCGATGTTTTCAGGCGAAACCGCCGTTTTCGGCCGACCTGATGAAGGTACGGTGCCAAGAGAGGCACGACCCCGTCGAAACTCAGCATACCACCGATATATTGTCGTCTGACTAGGTGCTTCAATGTCGTATATAGTAACAAGCTCATTGCGACATTCATCTGGAGATAAGCCACGACGAAAGTTATGGTAAATAATTGCACGAAAATTTTCACGCGTCAGCTCCATTTTGTTCATCGAGTTGTCAATTTAAAAATGGAATTAAAAAAATATATCGTTCTTTTTTTAAATTGTAAAAACGGCATCGTGATTGTAAGTCGCCAGTATGCATGTGACAAAAAAGGATTTAATGTAACTCAGTTTAAAGTACTCTATTCCCGATCATTTCGGTGTGCCCCTCGTACGCCACCTCTTCAGAAAATGGTTCTTACCCGACGACAACGAGAATTAGCCCAACGGTCAGAGTCGGAACCCAAACTTCATTTAGTGCCATTGGATGCAGTGCCCGGAACTTCTAGGTCTGGACTCAAGTCTTCGCATTCTGTCGCAAGCACAAGCAAAAGATCGACAGCATCATCAATAGCAAGGCGCAAACTTCTGGAATTGGAGGCTGCCGAGGCTAAGGCCCGCATCCAGATGGAGTTGATCGACAAGCGTTTGGAAGCTGACTTAGCCGCTGCCGATGCTGAGGATCAAGAACAAGGCGGATCTGACCGCACCAGCTTGAAGGAGGTGAACGAGCGAGTGTCGAACTGGTTAATCCAAGAGCAACAAGAACCACAAGAACAGCATGTTGACGAGTACCGCCCACCTGTGAATACCAAGCCGGCCGCGCCCGATGCCGACCGTGCAGCACCCACACAGCATGTGGACACCGCCAGCAGCATACTGGACTTGGCGAACACCTTGAAGAGTATGATGGATCAATCATCATCGCAACGTGAAGAACGTTTACTCAGCCGTCTCGCTACTCCGCGTGATTTACCAGCATTCAGTGGAGACAGCAGTATCGAGTGGCTACATTTTAAAAGTGCTTATGATGAGTCTGTATCCTCGTGCAGTTTCACCGAGTACGAGAACCTGTCCCGACTTCGACGAGCGCTGCGAGGCGAAGCTAAAGAGGCCGTCACTGATCTACTGATTGGCAATACTTCGTCTACTGTTGTTATGGACGCGCTAGCACTTAAGTATGGACGACCTGAGATCATTATTTGCAACATAACATCGCAACTGCGTAAGTTACAACCACTACCAATATATTATCAGCAAGATTTAGTCAACTTCGCTACAAAGGTAAATAACTGCGTTGCTACTATACGCGCACTAAAACAGAGTGACCATTTACGTAACCCAGAACTCGCGTCAGCTGTTACTAGCAAACAACCGAGTACGCTATTGGGAAAGTGGACTGAATATGCCTACGATAAGATTTTAGCCGGTGAGTCAAAGCTGGAACTCCTGGCACAATTTTTAAGAAAAGAAGCAGAAATGACCCTCGTTACTGGTACGAGATTTGGCAAAAAAATTCAAAACGTATAAATCTACAGTGCAACGAGTAAAAAAACAAAATTCTATAAAAACATTCAAACAAACGAAAGTACCTAACAGAAATTCAAAACAGTCAAAAGTGTCTAAAACTAGATCTAGAAAACTTTATTTAAAAATGGTCAAGAAAAATTATTGCAATGTTATGGATGATGAAACTTACAGCAAACTAGACTTTAAATCACTTCCAGGACACCATTTTTACTCTGGGACTGATAGAAAGACTGTTAGTGATGAGTATAAGGTCATCAAAACGGATAAATTTGCAAAAAAAGTTCTCGTATGGCAGGCAATCTGTTCATGTGGCAAACGTAGTACACCATATTTTGCAAAAGGAACGATGGATGGTGATGTATATCTGAATGAGTGCCTTAAAAACGATTATTGCCATTCATCAAGAGGCATACTACACCTGTCCTATTTTGGCCTGATTTGGCCACGTGTCACTACACAAAGAAAGCAATAAAGTGGTACAAAGAGATGAATGATTTTGTTGAAAAACAGCACAATCCGCCCAATAGCCCTGAGTTGCGACCCATTGAATAATATTGGGCTCGCGTGAAACAGAAATTGTTAAAACAGAAAAGCAATGCCACTTCAGTTGAAAACTTCAAGCGGAAGTGGAACGAAGCTTCCAAATTAACCACTGATGATGATGTACAAAACTTAATGGCAGGGGTCAAGGGAAAACTAAGAAGATTCTGGATGAATAAATCTTAAACTGATCATCAATATGTAAATAAATATTATTTTTAGAGCTATCAATAAATGTCTATTGAAAAAATTGGTGAATTATATTATTAGATAAATAATTTTTACAAATTTATTTGCGACATTTTTTTCTGAAGCTTTACCTCTTTGAGAATGTGCACAGAGGAAAAACTTGGGCGTCTCGTCGAACCGAACGAACTCACGAAAATTCAGCATGTTATTAATCACTGAAAAAAAAAACAGGCGGTGGCTGCTGGACTATTTGTTGTTTGTAAATATCTTGAGGTTAGTTACAACGGAATATTAAAATCCTTTACATGACAACATGTTTTTCATTTGAGTGTACATTTTTTGCCGTAAAACGATTCTGTCTAAAGCAGATTCTGTCCAATCAAGATTCTGCCGAAAACAGATTCTGCCGTACACCGCTGGAGGCCACTGAAGCGGAGCGGAGACTTGCGGATTCGACAAAGCTCTTTTGTGACTGGTTGATAATCCGGATAATTTTCTATACACTATTCGCATAATACGGATATTTCGGATAATTAAAATAAAATAATAACTATAATATAATTAATATACCAAGCCGTAGAAAGTATCATAATAAAGATGCAATACCTGAACAAGCTGGCTTTTTCAAAGGAAAAGGCATTAGAGAACAAATTCTAACCATCAAACAACTGATTCCTGAAGAAATCCTTCGAATTTAACACCCCCTTGATCTTGTGTTTTATAGACTACTTGGTCTGTCGATCAACAAATCTTTAGCAAAATTCATGGTTATAGATCGAACAAAGCCGCTAGAGCTCAGGGATACGCTCGATCTCCAATATGAGAGCAGCTTTGTATACCTGGTAGAGACCAGAACGATGGCTCATGCGAATCAGATGTACAAAAGCGGATTAGCATGGCAAAAAACGCGATGACACGACTAAACAGGACCTGGACAGATTATCAATCTTACTAAAAACCTAGAGGGCTCTGGTGTTTTCGATCTTCACCTACAGCAGATAGATCCCGCATTGACGCATTTGAAATGTGGTGCAGGAGCGGAATGTTACCAGTTCCTTGGACATCCCACCGCACAAATATGTAAATTCTTCCAGAAGTGGGAGTCACCGTTAGGCTGTCGACAATCTGTCTCCGCAGGATCTTCTATCACCTAGCTAGGAACAAAAATGACACCCTCGAAGTGCTCCTGATGACAGGGAAAGTACATGGAAGGCGACCATGAGGAAGAAGCTCCATGCGCTGGACAGACAGAATCAAAATCAAACAAAATACGACTAAAAACTAAATTAACTGATTAAAGTATAGAAGCCGATTGAATATAATTTTAAATATTGCAGAAGACAATAAAAAACGTAAGGATCATACGTTTTTTATTATCTTCTGCAATTTTTTTTATGAACCACTACTCTGCTCCGAGATAACTGGTATATTGGATATTTTATCTTAATGTTCAGTAGGTATATATTATCTTCTCGTTCTCGCTGCGGTGTAAGCGGTGGTAGCCTAGTGGTTAGGGCATGCGACTTTCAATCCGGAGTTCGCGGGTTCGAACCCGGCCCGTACCAATGAGTTTTTCGGAACTACTGTACGGAATGTCATTTGATATTTACCACTCGCTTTTCGGTGAAGGAAAACATCGTGAGGAAACCACCTAAGCCCAATAAGGCCTAGTTTCCCCTCTGGGTTGGAAGGTCAGATGGCAGTCGCTTGCGTAAAAACTAGTGCCTACGCCACATCTTGGGATTTAGGTAGCCGACCCCGATTGAGAATTTATTCTCAAAAAATGGGACAAAAAGGCTAGGAGGATGATATTATCTTCTCGCTGTAAAGTTTAAATTGTGATTGCAAATGTGATTAGATTTTTAATATTATGATAAAATTAAAACTAGTCGTATTTTCCATTTACTTATAAGAACTTGTCTTTTTACTATTGTTTTTTCTTTTTGAATATTAATTGGCTAAAATCATTTGGACAATGTTTTACTGTTAAATTGTATATTTTATCTATTATTATATGATATACAACCATACAACACTCATTTATTCAGCAGCAAAAATACGAAAATACCTATGTATAAACTGAAATTAAAAAGTACCTATACGTCACACTTACAATTAAAAAAGAGTAAAGCGGCACTAAAACTAAAATAAATCACTACCTAGCGGCGTAGTACATTAGTATCATCGAAATGTTAACCATATTTCGTGTTTTATTAAAAATAATATGAATATCCGTATTATCCGCTGTATCCGGATATCCGGATAGTAAATAATTATAGTACTTATTCGAAATATCCGGATACGAAAAATGGACGGATATTGCAAGCCCTATTTCCAACCCTCTTGTTTTTTAGACCGAAGAATTAGTTTTGTCTGAGCTGAAATCCTACTAAGCTGAATAAAGTTAGCCAACGTCAGATTATGATGATATTCAACTTCGGCCTTTTTTCGTTCCCTTATTGCATCAGTGCACTGTGAGTCCCACCACGGCGGAGACGGAAGCAGCCAGATGCAGCGTTTTTAAGGGGAAAAACCGACTCCGCACATTGATAAATAGCATCCGAGAAGGCTAAGGCACACTCATCTAGACACGCGGCAGCGTGTCCAGCCAAGTTCACCCCAGGAACTGGCGAGCAGCAGCCGTGTGTTATATTACACGAACCGCTTGGAGCCACTTTTGACCCCTCGATAACTCCAAATCTATTTAACATAAAAACATGAAATTTGGCTTATGTATTAAGATCCTTCAGAACAACTAGAACCCCAAATTTCATAAATATAGGTGAAATAGTTATTGAGATATTAAAGTCCAAAAAACGGTATTTTTATCACTGACTGACTGACTGACTGACTAGTAATCAAAAACCTAACCCACTTCCAGGTGACCTAGAAAGGTGAAATTTGGCATTCAGCTTGGTAATTGTGTGTGTACACATAAAAAAATCGAAAACAGTGATTTTTTTACTTTTATAATTATTATTATTATTTATGCTTCTTGCCTCAGAACTCCGTCATTTATTAACCGAATTGGAAAATTCTTTCTTTGTTTTAAAAATGTACTAGCATAGCACACACACTATCTCTCTCTCTCTCTCTCTCTCTCTCTCTCTCACACACACAGACACACACATACACACACACACAAGAATCCAACACGTACTAACCGATTTGGAAAATTCTTTGTTTGTTTAAAAGATGTACTAGAATAATAGCTCACACACAAGTTATTAACAATTAATAATTAAGTAATTTACACATCATAATAATTTCTGTACAAAAAGTTGCGGTGTGTGTGGTCCCAGCTGATCCACACATGTGATGCAACAAACAATAGAAAATTCCTTTAGCCTTGAATTGTATTGCGACACATCCTCTTCGGAATGTCGAACCATATATGGAAATGACCTTAAGGAAAATCAGTATAAAAGCATTGGAAATTATTTAATAAATGTTCATTCTAACACCGAGCTTCGTCGTATCATTATCCCCGTGCTACCACCACACTTCATGGCGACCCTGCCAGAGGGGCTGCTCGACGCAACCCAACGCTTCCTGCAGGCAGCCCCAGCTGTGAACACAGCATAACGGCCGCCCGACCCAGCTGCGGGCACAGTATAGAGGCCGCCCGACCCAGCTCGTCTCAGCATACCAGCCAGCCTGCCAGCCGGAACCAGCACAACCAAGTGCCACCCGAAAAAGAAAAATTTTGAAGCAAAAGAAGACCTATGCAGAGGACGGCATCCCCGATTAAAACGGGCCCTCCGACGACGCCAAGTCAGCTTCAACGACAGAGTCACGATCACGTGACGTCAGCGGGACATTTTGAGCGGCTAGCCAGAGGCAGCGACAGCGATGCGCAGCAGGCCGGAGCAGAGCGTCCAGTAGCAGGTACCAGCACCACCAGCACCAGCACCACCAAAACAAACCTAGACTAGGACTGGAGGTACAACTTTACTGTAGAATAACGTTACTGTTATGATCATTATATTTTTATAGGATTAATTATGTAGGATATAAATAGAATATTATAAGTAGGTCAGTTGATGTGTAAACATAATGACCAGCCTGCCTCCAGATAATGAATGAAATGCGCAGCTGTAATAACAATAACTAATAACGTGTCAAGTTGCGCGACAAAAACATAATATTCGCGCAGTACAAAGACTTAATGAATTTTAAATTATAATTTTTTTAATGTGTTGATTTGTTTTGCATTAATTATAACACACTCTTATGTACTTTAAAGGGTTTTGAGAATGAGTTTGATGACCTGTCGTCATCAGCGGTGACCCGAGAGAGGCGCCCCTCAGCTGATAAGCATGCATACATAAAAAGGTACAAGACAGGCAGGGATACCCTGCAGGGATACAAAGTATACCCTTAACTGTAATATGTACAAAAAATGTACAAGGTCGGCAAGCCACTAAAAAGTGTTGTATTCCGAACCAGTGAAGTGAAGCCAAAGTGCACACTTAAATACGTACCTTATAAATGTTGCAAAAGAGAGGAAGAATAAAAAAAAATAAACTCAAGGACGAAGACATGAAAAGTATTTAAAAACCCTAATTGACGCATTTCACAAAAATAATGCAAAAATTAAAAATGAGTGTTATTAAATTTTAAAAAACTTATACTGTGTTAAAATTTTACTCAAGGACTATATTATTAATTACATTTTCTCAAAAATTGTATGTAATGTTGCCTTACCATCGCTAGATAGACTACAGTAAGTAGCCCGATACGGGAACAGTTCTGAACTTCAATAAAATACAAGTGCGTGATTTTTTGTAGTCAGTTAGAGTAGATTGAGTACTAATGGGTATGAACATTTTCTAACGGATTTTGAGTGTGCGTTAGGTATAAAAAAAGTTTTTGTAAGCGACCTCTGTAAATCTTAGAAAAAAAAATTCAAGTGCATTTCTTGTGCACCAGGGCATCGCATTTTACAGTTTTAACATTTCGTATTGTTGTCTAACAGATTTGTCGAGAGATTATGTCAGCGCGATACGAAACGAATGAAAAAATTATAAATCCCTGAAAAGATTATACAAGTGACTTTTGGCAACGAAAATGTGTTTAGAACTATGAAATGTAATGACAGTTTTAATTTATAACAGATTTATCAATAGCTTTATTTTATATAAACGATTAAATTTTTAAATCGTTCTCTAGGCCACAAAATTTTACGCAAAATTGTCAAGTCGGCGTAGTGAACTCATTTTCATAAAAGTTATCTATAACATAGAATTCTAACCAATTCACCTACGGGAACAAGCTATATTACTTTATCAGTTGTACGCGACATTTAAATTTGAGCGCGAACGCTTTGCATCAAGTTAAGACTGCGCCGAACGTTAGCGACTGACCCATAGAGCGCGAGAAATGCGTATTTATTTAGATCAGCGCGCGGCCGCCATTGTAAAAATGTATGGACAGTTAAAATATTTTTTTGATAAATCTGGACCTTTAATACCAAGCAATAATTGAAATATCTGATGCGGACAAATTGTAATGTAAACATTCATCTTTCAGAAAGATAACCTTCATTAACAAAATGAATCGGTTCTTGGAAATATAAATTTGACTTTAAGGTTGTTTACAAATATTATCCCATCATCTAAATAAATAGGTTTGAGAAGTTAGTTCTATTCACATTGCACCAATACAATCTCGAATTATATTCGGGTACCTAAGTAATTCCAAACGTCATGTCATTCATAATTTCAAACAAGAGCTTTATTGCCTTAGGTTAAGGCGAGTAGATACGTGAAATGGTGAATAATACATTTTAAGTCCTATGGCTTGTAATCTAGCCAATGTAAAATTTTGATAAAAATATGTTACTAGCATTTGCTCGCGGCTTCGCCTGCGTTAAAACCTATGTATACACTATCCTACGGGAACGATGTTTTATTTTGTCAGGATAATAAGTAGCCTATTTGTTAAGTTAGGGTATAGACTATCTCTGCTTCAAATTGCATACATATCCGTTTAGCTGTTTTATCGTGAAAAATAAACAAACATACACACATACTGTCACTTTTATAATATTAAAGGGAAATTTTACTCGCAGTACGGATACTGTTATCACAATATAGTTGTATCTTTTAAATCTATAAATAGTATTTTAGATTGCAAACTCCCGTGAGGCTCCATATGAAAGGGGTTCCCTCACGTCATTTAAGTCGAAAAAAAAATAAAAAAAGTAAATATAAAAAGTAAGAAACAAACAAAAAGAAAAACGATTGTATAGTCACTAATAAAGCATCGAGTGCTATTTACTTTTACAAGTCTCACGAAATGTATGTCTTGATTTGGTAACGATAAAAAAACTGGAGGAGATAATAGTACATAACTGCAGAGGCCGGGAAAAGTCAGTTCGTGTTTGAGTATGATTTTGGAGGAAGTCCGAGTCCTTCAATTAATACGAATCCACGAACTGACATTTCCGTCGAGGCCTGTACGTTCAATATTTTTATTATATAATATAAATGGGTGATGATATTAAGTAATCAGCAATATAATTTTTTTTTGTTGAAACTGATTATTTTACTTGTCGATTTTTAAAATGCCTTTAAACAAGTTATACGGTCGGTTGATCTCCATTCGTCACTCGCACAACAAGTACGTATGGCGCAACCCAATGAGTTTTATTGTAAATTAATTAAAACATCATAGTTATGGTTTTTTGCTTAAATTGATACATCAAAATGGTAATTTTACCATTCCACATAAAAAAAGGCCATAAGATAGGTTTTTATTGACTTGTACAGTAAGAAAATCTTAAATATTTTGTATTATATTATATTTGTAGTATTAAATGACAAAATAAGTTTATATATTTGAAAAGAATGATTACACTCATATTCATATACACTCCAGTTAAAATTGGAAAAATTACAAAGATAACGTTAGGTCCAAGGCATTTTCGTAATCTTTCAATTGTTTATGGGCTCTGGCAAAAATATTATGCCGGGTTGTGATCTGACAAAACAATTTAATTTTTTAAATTATTTTTCATTTCCTCGCAATCGCAGTCGCAGTCGCAGTGAAAAGCGATGTTAACACATGGCTAAAAGCCATTATGACACTTAGGTTATATTTGTCCTCGCTTACTTTGTTCGCAAGTCCAAATAATCACTTCGTGTGACCATGGCTAATTTTAGCCCCTTATCAAACAATCTACTATTTTAATAATTTTCACCAATACCATTTTTGGGGAGTGAAAATCTGAATGCAAAATCAATGTGTTTCTTAAGGCGAGTATGGCTTTCTTAAGGCGATTTGGGTGGAGACTAACGTTATTCTCCCCACTGACCGCGCGCCCCTGGAACGATAGTTCGATGGTAAAACTCATACACTGCTTCATGCGTTCTTGTTGTGCGTGACTGAAGTGCCTATTTGCATTCCGGAATTCCAGTATTTCGAAAAACCGAAATTCCGGATGATTTCTCCGATATTACAATTCCGAAATTGAGCAAGCTCAATATTGTCTAATATTCCGGAATTTAAACGACTCTATTTGATGTAGTTTCTAGACAGTAATAAGAGATATTTTAGGGATGGTAAGTTTGTTTAAGCATAACTAGCTTAATTTGTATTCACTTGTATCTTCAAAACTCTCAGAACGATTCAATTTCTACTCTACAGCTACACCCACTTGAAGTACCTTTGCATTGGTCCAATGGTTGAAAGGTGGAAAATGCCATTTGGCATTAAATTCAACATTTGTACTTGACTTTTGTTTTATACAATAAAGTTAAATAAAGACAAAAAGCCTTGTTAAATTTCTCGACCTCAGAAACGTCTAATCAGTATATCGATTTCCGCCTTTAATAGTAAAAAAAATGTTAAAACTCGTTTTTTGTTTACTTTGGTATGGTAAGTCAATTCCGGAACCAGTTCTGGAATTCCGGAATTGAGTGCCAATATCAGTTTATTTCAAAATTGGAAAACCTTTCCGATATTGCAAGCCCTACGAGTGACGAATGGAGATCAACCGACCGTATAACTTAATTAAAAAGCTTTAATAAAAATCGGTAAGTAAAACAGTTTCAACAAAACATGTATATTGCTGATTAATAAATATCCTTACCTATTTATACCATAAAAAAACATAAAAATTTAATATCTGTATGTTGAACGTACAGCTTTTTGAAAGTCACAGTATCGAAACGTACTTTTCTCCGACTTGCTTGGAAATTTTCCCACGCAATCCTTCGATATCGTATTAATACGTTAATGAAATAATATAACATTGTTGGCCGTGGCCGGGAAATAATACCATACGATTGAGTAATTAGAGTAAGTTAATAAGTATACCAAACGTAGGCAAATAAAAAAAAACAGAAATGATTCCGTCCAAATCAATATAAAAGTTCTTTTGGACTTGTGATCTTCTCCGAATGATAAATAGGGTATGGTTTCTAAAAAAAAATCGTGCGGTTAGAAGTTGCTGATTTAACCATTCAAAATGTAGATTGGTGATTATTTTCAAGCATATTTGGAGAAAAGCACTATACAGGTCTCGGTGGAAATGACAGTTCGTGGATTCGTATTAATTTAAGGACTCGGACTTTCTTCAAAATCATACTCAAATAGGAACTGACTTTTCCCGGCCTCTGCAGTTATGTACTATTTATCTCCTCCAATTATTTTTTAAATCAGGTAATACTGTTACCAAATCGAGACATAAATTTCATAGCACTTTCGATGTTTATTGGTGACTTATTATAACAACTTTTATCTTTAATCTTTTTCTTTCTTAATTCTTTTATTTTATTTTTTATTTCTGTTTTGTGATAGCATTCTGCGAGTAAAATTTCCCATTAATTATGAAAGCGACCGTATGTGTGTATGTTTGTTTCTTCTTCACGATAAAACAGCTGAACGGATATGTATGCAATTTGAAACAGAGATAGTCTATACCCTAACTTAACAAATAGGCTACTTATTATCCTGACAAAATAAAACATCGTTCCCGTAGGATAGTGTATACATAGGTTTTAACTCAGGCGAAGCCGCGAGCAAATGCTAGTAACATATTTTTATCAAAATTTTACATTGGCTAGATTACAAGCCTTAGGACTTAAAATGTATTAAGTATTCACCATTTCACGTATTTACTCGCCTTAACCTAAGGCAATAAAGCTCTTGTTTGAAATCATGAATGACATGACGTGGAATTACTTACCCAAATATAATTCGAGATTGTATTGGTGCAATGTGAATAGAAGTAACTTTTCAAACCTATTTATTTAGATGATGGGATAGTATTTGTAAACAACCTTAAAGTCAAATTTATATTTCCAAGATCCGATTCATTTTGTTAATGAAGGTTATCTTTCTGAAAGATGAATGTTTACATTACAATTTGTCCTTTCAGATATTTCAATTATTGCTTGGTATTAAAGGTCCAGATTTATCAAAAAAATATTTTAATTATCCATACATTTTTACAATGGCGGCCGCGCGTTGATCTAAATAAATACGCATTCCTCGCGCTCTATGGGTCAGTCGCTAACGTTCGGCGCAGTCTTAACTTGATGCAAAGCGTTCGCGCTCAAATTTAAATGTCGCGTACAACTGATAAAGTAATATAGCTTGTTCCCGTAGGTGAATTGGTTAGAATTCTATGTTATAGATAACTTTTATGAAAATGAGTTCACTACGCCGACTTGACAATTTTGCGTAAAATTTTGTGGCCTAGAGAACGATTTAAAAATTCAATCGTTTGTATAAAATAAAGCTATTGATAAATCTGTTATAAATTAAAACTTTCATTACATTTCATAGTTCTAAACACATTTTCGTTGCCAAAAGTCACTTGTATAATCTTTTCAGGGATTTATAATTTTTTCATTCGTTTCGTATCGCGCTGACATAATCTCTCGACAAATCTGTTAGACAACAATACGAAATGTTAAAACTGTAAAATGCGATGCCCTAGTGCAGAAGAAATGCACTTGATTTTTTTTTTCTAAGATTTACAGAGGTCACTTACAAAAACTTTTTTTATACCTAACGCATACTCAAAATCCGTTAGAAAATGTTCATACCCATTAGTACTCAATATAAATTTGCTGATAAAAGAAAAAAAACGTACAATGCGAATTATTTTAGTTTAAGGTGTAATTATACCCTTCCCGTATCGGGCTAAAGTGGAACATACCGCAGACTTTTTAGAAGTGTCCAGTAAACAGCGAGATTTTAAATTTGGAATCAATATTTGTCCAGTAAGTAAGTATGTAATTCCTATTACGTATCAAGATATTTGAATATCGAAACACGATTTACATCGTCACCGACCTATAAAAAAACTAAGGATGTGAAGGTGATGAGGTCGTATATAAATGTAAAAAGGATGCATTCCACAAATTGTTTTAATTATAAGTACAGTGCGACAGCAAATTGTAGAAATTAAAAAGTGGCGTCCCTTTTTCATAGATTAAATAGAAAGAGACGACATTGCAGTATACACTTGCAATTTACACTAAGAGCAAATGTAAAATAAAAAGAGGTTAGCACTATTGGCAGTATAAACGTAACTCAAGATGTATATTTAAAAAAAAAAAAAGTAGCGACAAGGTTTAGTGCGGAAGTTTGTATGCAGCGTTTAGTTCATAATTGTGCTGTGTAAAATGACAATGATATTTCGGAATTCCTTCCTTTTTTGTGTCGTTTAGAAAAAACCTCGGAGGTAAAATTGAAGGTAAGCTTTATGATATGAAAATTAGTTAGAAAATACAACAATGTATAACAATAATTATTTTTTATCTTTAAGACCTAGATTTGTAAGACAGTGCAAATAATTAAACGCAGTATTTATAAAAAGAGAAATTAAGGCGGGATTTAAATTAAAAGACAAAAATTTCAAATTTGTTTGTGTATTACAATAATTCAGCAAAAATGAGTTCAGACGAGTCTGATTCCGAATAGACGGCACTCCTCCATACTTAAAAGCGGAGGCAGAGTTAGCTAAAATAATTTACTTCCGACTAAATCCAAGGAGATATAAAAAAATACAAGAGATTCGTTAAATGGAAGGAAGAAAATCAAGTTAATAATTGGTCAGATAATGTGTGATAAGGTCAGAATATTTCAACAATCTTTCTGAGACAATCGGATGGCTACAAAGGAAAGAAATCACAAATATTCAGCAGCAAAATATTGAAAAGTTCTTAAATCAAGCTCTAGATGATAACCATTTTGGCGATGAAGGTAAATAAATGCTGCCACTATTTGATAACGATATAACTATATCTTTTATCCAAGTATAAACTCATAATTATTTTTGTTATAGGTTGTTATCATGGGAGTTAAATGTTGCCTGCGACGACGAATATCACAATGTGTAATAATAAAAATGGGATATAACAAAAATATTCATTGGAAAATGGCCGAATATGAATGTCATCTACAAAATATAATTTTAATCTAATTTTCTTGTTTTTGAGAAAAGCACTATACTTGCTTCGACCGTAAGAGCCATCCTGGCCTCGTATTATATCCGGACCTCGCCTACGGCTCGGTCCGTCTAATTCCTACTCGGCCAGTATGGCTTACTTACTGGTCTCTGCCGTAATGTACTATTAATAACATTAATTAATCAAGAAAATGTGTTTATAATAAGTAAATAACAAATATATTACGTAACGGGGAAAACCCAAATTAAATAATAATAAATAGATACTAAGTAAAAGATAAAACAAGTATAAATAAACATAAGTATTTCGATGAGCGATTAGCCTGATCACCTAAGAGCTATTGAAATTCTTATTTGATGAAGTTTTACGGCATAAAAGCCACTTAAGGCATTACAAGAGAAAAAAAACGTAATAACGTTTTATTTCGGGTGTAAATACTAAGAAACAAAATAAAATGACACCACAGTTATATGATTTCAAAGTAAAGGGAAATAATGTCGCTTGTGAGTACGTTACCACTGAGTAACATCGCAAGTAGGCATGTAATTGCAAGGTACACCAGGATACAAGGTAGGCGCGGAATCCTTGAAATCTGGTCATGATTCGATCGAGCATCAATCGTGAAGATCCTTGGACACCTGGAATGTCTATGAAAGACATGGAGTGTTAAAAGAACCGCCTGAACATATGTAATGCATATATTACATATTAATATTATATGCGCGCGCGCACTTCAAATCCTTGTATACCTGTATGGAATTCCTGTACACATAAATAGGTGTATATGTAAATACGGTCGGCCGACCACGCGCTGTGTAACCTTAGCTTCCCCAATCAGTGATACATATACCTGCCACATTGGCGAAACAGGTGTCACACCCAATGCTCTATCACGTACGAATCGAGCTTTGCTCGCGAGAATAAGGTACAATTTGCAAAAACTGCAACAGGAACCCCGATTGTATTAAATTAAAAGTGTTAAAAAAGTTAGTAGTTATAAAGATAACGTAAAATAAAAGCATAAAGAAAATAGGATATTTAGAATTAAACTTAATGTTTTATATTCGTAAAATAATGATACTCGTAAGAAGTTATACAATTAAATTTAAGCTAAGTTACCAAAATAAATATTAGGTAATAAGATTCTATTAGCGATTAGTATAGTTAATGCGTATTTAGATTAAGATAGTTTACGGGATATGAGTTAAGATTATACATGGATAAATAGATAGAATATTTTTTTTACTATTTTATACATACTTAGTGTTAATCAGTTATTGTAACTATAATATAGGAGATTTAATATTAGTCCGAAAGGAAGATAGAGATAAAATGGACCCAGTGTATAAGGGACCATATACTGTAATTTTAGATCTAGGTACTAATGTAAAAATATTAGTTTTAGGTAAAGAGCACATTGTGCACAAAAATAGAACAAAACCTTTCTATGCATAAATTAATATTATTAAAGTATATAACAAGGAATGAATGATTCACCCAAATAAGGAGCCACCTCCATCAATAAGAAAGTATCAATGAACCAATTGTAAACAAGCATCATATTACTTCCACAACCATATAGAGATAAGATAATGTAAACATGTAATGTAAGTAGCATTAAGATAATTTAAGAATCACTATGTATACCATAGCTATAAGTAGATTAAGTGTTATGTAAGCCAAAAACAGTTTCATTTTATTTACTATTTTTGTCTCAAAAATGAGGGGAGAGATGCGGTGTGTGTGGTCCCAGCTGATCCACACATGTGATGCAACAAACAATAGAAAATTCCTTTAGCCTTGAATTGTATTGCGACAGATGTAACCTCTTCGGAATGTCGAACCATATATGGAAATGACCTTAAGGAAAATCAGTATAAAAGCATTGGAAATTATTTAATAAATGTTCATTCTAACACCGAGCTCCGTCGTATTATTATCTCCCGTACCGACCACACTTCAGCGGTCATTGGTTTTTAATCCTTAATCTTTACGATAATTAAAAAATACCATACCACTGATGGACTGTCTACTTTGTTAGGCCTTTCCATGCGGCGTCTTCCGGCACGCGGTTTCCACTCGAGAACCTTTCTGCCGCATGCCATAAAACAAACACAGTCATACGAAGGCCATGTCTCCGTGAGCGGGTGCCTTAATCGAAGGCCTCTCCACGCGGCGTCTTCCAGCACGCGGTTTCCACTCGAGAACCTTTCTGCCGCTTTATGTATTATAAAACGAGCACAGTCATGTGCTAAATCTCCATGAGCAGATGACAAAAATGAAGGCCTTCCTCGCTGCGACTTCCGGTACACGGCCCCCACTCAAGAATATTTCTGTCAAGGTTCAGTGAGCGATCTCAGCGGGCGACATTTTTAAATGGGACGCAACTCCGTACAGAACAACGATCACAAACGAAATGAAATGTTCGGCGAAAACGAAATGCCAAAATGATCGGGGCGGTGATACGGTGCTACGATACGGATAGCGTCCAAACTACTGCACGCCGAAATGATCGGTGCGGCCATACGCGACGAGGATACGATACGGCAAGTGTGGACGCGTTTCTTCGCGCGACGGCGCAAATGATACGGAGTGCCCGCAGTGAGCGTCCAAACAGCACGATACGCGGTGGAGATACGCAACGGGGATCGGATCGGCGAAATGATACAAGTGTGGACGCACCTTAACGTACATTAAATCGAAATTAGGCAAAACGACAACTATTTTGTTGTCGTATGAATTTGACGTTTCTACACGATCATAGTTACGTCAAATTCCACGATAATCGAATTTCGGAGTAGGGTTTTTCGTTTTTCGAAGATTCGACAAGGTAAACGTCAAACAACGAAAATCGAATCGATCGAACAAATTCAGAGTAGCAATTCAGCAAAACGATCATCGAATCATCGAATTTCGAAAGTCGCGGTAGCTAGGTAAAGTTTCGAAATGTAAAATTATCCACAATATTCGTTGCTTTATAGTAGGCTACAACGCACATTTGAATTGCCCGGCAGTATTTAGCGGAGCTCTGTCAATTTGACAATCATCCGCTAAACAAAAAAAAGCGGAACTCTGATAAGGACAAAACCACATTTGCCGTCTTTTTCTTATATACACCGTGCGAAGAGTACGGTATGAATCATGCAGAGTGTCAACCGGCCTTACTTTACCGGTTTTACTGAATCGTA
Source organism: Apotomis betuletana (assembly GCA_932273695.1). Lineage (NCBI taxonomy): Eukaryota > Metazoa > Arthropoda > Insecta > Lepidoptera > Tortricidae > Apotomis > Apotomis betuletana. The sequence goes on from OW026322.1 coordinate 8,775,605, forward strand.
AACAAAAAGTCGTCGGCCCATCCCTACATTTTCACTCTATTCTATATGTCAAATATTCTTTATTCAAAATTCAAACAATACTAGTAGCTTTCATCTATGTGTAGTCTTTGGCTTTCACGATAGCTACAAAGCTACCCTAGAAAATAGGCCCTTTGTGGCGTTCGCAGCTGTGACCTCGCAAGGCGACAAAAACACGTAGACGACTTCATTGATTTCCTTTGGAGATCACGAGAATGTGAAACAAACTGGTTCAGCCGCATCCTGGGCAAAAATACTAAAGTGGGAACATTAATTTCGATTCTGAATCCAAATAACGTACTATCGGGCAAAAATATATCATGTATACCACTGAAAATGAAAAAAATAATGAAAATTTTGATAATGGGATTCAGTTTTTTTTTTTAATAAGTACCATTAATGTAATATTCCAGTATATATTCGGAATCAGCTTACGAAGCCCTTTCATAAGATACGCCATAATATGATAGGATTCATAACATAATATGTGAAAATCCTATACAAAAATGTATGATAAATAAAGTCAGACAGTGATTGACCTTTGTTTGGATGTATGAGGTATGACGTCTTAGAACAACAGAAAATTAAAAAAAATTGAAAAGTAAAAAGCACTAGTTCGAAATAACCAACTTTTCGCACGATTTGCACCTACGAAAAGTACCACTTTTTGAGCAACTGTATTAAAAAAACATTTCTTTGTCTCCAGCCGGATGCTCCCGGGCCCCCCCCGCAGTGGCCTCCCTCCCCGACGACACAGACAAGTAAATTGTTTTTATAACCCCAAGTAATGAACATTCTCACGACCAGGAGAACGTAGTTACTAGCGTTCGTCGAACAAATCACCGAATCAGCTTAAAAGCAGAATAAATACCTACAGTAAACGGCGATAAAGAATGCACATCGGCAATCATCGCATTTCCGAATACAAACGAATGCTAATTTCCATGTACATCAATTATTAGATTAATCGTTCATCAGAATTTGAATTTAGAACTAAGTACTTTATTGTTGTTTTGTTTTGATTTCACGTGGAATATATAGAGCTGTAAAACTCGATGTAATAATATATAGTTATTGCTATAATGTTCTTGTTGGGGAAAAATAATATACATATATATATATTCATGCCCACATTCCTAAAAGGGGTTGACTGAGCATTAGCAACTGATGTTATACTACCAGGATACTTAAATGTGGGTTTAAAGATCGACAAAAAGTGTAATTACTTACATTAACATTCTCATGTTTTTTAAATTGGTCGGCTTCAGTTACAAAATATTTATAAACATTGTAGATAATTTCGCGTGACTGGCAAAGTAACGGCTTACCTTTTTTCCCTATAGATGCCATAGTACAAATTTAAATTTGTGTAGGTTTTAGCAACTCTATATATATATATTGACTTGGATATGCGACTGCACTCTCTCGCATTTGAACCACGACTGACAAAACAAACGTCATGGTGTGTGCGACACAGATATCGCTATACGAAGTCGAAATTAGCCGATTGCCTCTTTCCAAACATCGATGTGCAAACTTTATCGCCGTTTACTGTACTCCTGTAGGTACCTATTAATAACATCCAGGTAGTCTCTCTCTATGACAGAAAGAGAAAGGAAGTGTGAATTAGAGCTAGACATCATTTTTCAATTGCGTAAATAGTCATTCTGAACAAACGAGTAAATTTTCCCTAAAATCGAAATCGTTACATTCACGGCCGGGTGGAAGTTATTAGCAAAAAACTCGAATATTCTAGAGATTTGGTATGCATATGGCATACCATTAGAATTGTCATGAACTGTAGATGTTGTCAGGAAATTGGAAGAACTCTGGTATTTTTTTTTATTTCAGTGTAAAGTTGAGGTTGAAAGATTTTTGTACTCGTTCTTGAAACTTTTGTATATATTGTTTTTTTTTTCCAGTGTGGCCGTTCAGAAGAAGGGCCGTAAACGGCGGCGCGTCGGTAAGTCTTCCTGGGCAGAAATGTAAACTTTAGATGCGCGCTTATGGTCGGGGCTGGGCCCAAACGTTTTAAAATAGAAGAAACCATCTACCCCATCAGCAAAAGAACATATCAAGCTACAAATTCAGCTGAAAAAATCCGCAGACTGCGACGTCGTGGCAATAGCCGCGCTGTTAGAGCTGACCGAAATTGAAACACAGAAAGTCATCAAACATTGTTCACGCGTTAAATAGGAGTTTAATACATATGTTAAAGTTTACCACAACCCGCCATTAGATGGCGTTAGTAGTACTGTTTTTGGTGATTTTACTTCATGTTTTTGAGTCATAAAAGATATTTTTATATTCCAAAAATTCTATATATTCATAATCACATATCAGTATATTTATAAATTCATTATTTTATGTTATGTTTGAACAAATTTCTAGTAACCGAATTACCCCCGAGATGTCGTTGAATCCATCGTAAAACGCGCTATTAAGATTTTTCCGGGTTTTATATGGTCTCAATGGTGTTGTAATTTCGTTACCTCTCTCATATCTTCTACAAATGTTTATTTATACAGTGAGACTACTGAATAAAGTATAGTGTTTACAAAACAGTGCTTCATTTTTGGGACCCTTTAACATGGTCCTTCGAACCGGATAGTTCGGTTTCGACGGGATCAGACGGCAGAGAGCGCCACCGACACTGCTGTGGATTGCAGCAGAAGAGTGTCATTGGTGACGTCATCGAGCAGCAGCAGTCTGACGTCATTGACGTGTACGGCGGTGACGACAGAGTGTGACGTCACAAGCGACGTAAGGTGAAGTGTGAGTGACGTGGACAACTGTGAGTACTTTTATCTATATCTGTCAGGGACTTAGCCAAATTCGGATCAAAATTGGACTTAGAAAAATTTCCACAATTTCGGACATAGAAAATTTCAAGAAAATTTGGACTTAGAAAATCTCGGTAGATCAGTAGCCAAGACTTAGAATAGTTTCGAGAAAAGTGAACTGACGGAGAATCCATGCCCATTTGATCACAGAACGTCAAACACTTAGAAAAAATCACGATGGATACACTTATAAAAATTCAAGAAGACTTCAGTTTTAGAATCAAACGCAGCTTAGAGAATTTTAAGAAGTCTCCTAAGGAACGTCGGACTTCAGTCGACTATCTCAGGGCTAGATTAAATTTGTTAGATGACTTATGGACACAATTCTCGCAGACCCATACGCTTATGGTGAAAGAAAGTAAGCAAGACGAGTTCATCCACAGTAGCTATACCTCCAACAATGTCTATGAGGAAACAGAGGAGTTGTATTTAGAATGCAATTATTTGATAAATGCGACTTTAGGCCAAATTAACCCTTCGCCTACAGCGCCGAATCGTGGTTGTACTGAGACCTGTACATCTTCAAACAAGGTTGATGATCGCGTCAGATTGCCCAAGATCTCAATACCAATGTTTTCGGGCCAGTATTCGGAATGGGTTAGCTTCCGAGACCTCTTTGTTTCCCTCATCCACAACAATAAGTCCTTGGATAACGTACAAAAACTTCATTACTTGAAGAGTCACTTAACAGGAGAAGCCGAGCAGTTGTTAAGACATGTGCCAATATCCCAGGAGAATTACAGCACCAGTTGGCAACAATTAGAGTGTCAGTACAATAATAAAAAGTACCTGTCGAACTGCATCCTGAAAAGACTTCTAAGCCAGCGTCATCTAGCTACTGAATCTGCAAGTGGTCTAAAAGAACTGTCAGATACAACCAATGAGTGTCTTCAAGCGTTGAAGAACCTAGGCATAGACATCAAGAGTTGGGACATCATCATTGTCTATTTAATGTGTTCAAAGTTGGATGATGAGTCGCGGAAACAATGGGAACTCCAATCAAGCGAATCCGGTTCTGAGTTGCCGACATATGAACAATTTAAAAAGTTTTTGGAAACACGCTTTCGGGCTCTAGAATTCATAGATCCCAAGGTTTCCCAACTCAATAATCATGTACACGAACATTTCAGTGCCCCAATACATTCAAAGGTTCATCATGTTATGACCCTATCTTGTGCCTATTGTTCTGAAGCCCATACTATCAGTCATTGTAAACAGTTCTCAAAAATCAATGCTGACGCTCATCGTGGTTTTGTCCAGTTACACAACCTATGCTATAACTGCCTAGGGCTTAATCATTCAGTTTATTCATGTCGTCAATCCAATAGATGCCGAATCTGTCACAGGAAACATCATTCCTTACTACACCCCAAAAATGACACACCAACAACTGAGTCTCAAGAAAAAACGCACTCAGTTGTAGCAAATGTAGCAGCAGTCACATCTCACTCATCATCTCAGGAGGTCAATGATGAGTCCGGTAGGAATATCAAAACCCATATTTCGACAACTCGTGGTCAGGTTTTATTACCAACGGCTCTTGTACAGGCCACGTCGAAATCTGGCCAACTAATAACACTCAGATGCTTACTCGACCAGGGTTCACAGGCTTCGGTGATCACGGAGTCTGCAGTCCAGCGGTTAGGACTTAGTAAAATAGCGCACAAAAGCACTATATCACGTTTAGGGAGTGACAAGAGCGCTGTAACAGCCTCTAAGTCTATGGTTAGTTTAACAATTCAATCACTCCTAAACCAGTCATTTGAGTTGGAAATCAATGCTTTTGTGCTAAACAAGCTGACGTCGGTTCTGCCAGAAAGAAGAGTCGATGTACAGTCATGGTCAGAGTTAGCAAATCTCAAATTAGCAGATCCTTTATTTAATCAACCTAATAAGGTCGACTTGCTTCTAGGAGCAGATATCTATGGTAAGATACTGCTAGGAAGAGTCAAGAAAGGATCGCCGGGAGCACTAACAGCCCAAAATACTGCATTGGGTTACATTCTTTCAGGTCCTATCCTGAAAGAAAAGTCAATATCAAATAACATTGTCAGAACAAATCACGCTACCGTAAGTAACGAACTCCTGAAACCACAAAAGGAGTTGGAAGCTGACAATCCCATTATGTCGCCTAAAGACGATTATAATAAACAGGTGCGAATGTGCAAAGAAATTTGTACCACTACTACTAAACGGGTTGGTAGTGGTAGGATTATCATCAAGCCATCCTTTTGTAACCATGTTCGAGAGCAAGGGTTACATAGTGGACCTAGTTTAAAAATCAATCAGTCAAGATTGACATCTGTCAATCAAGCAACCAACCAAAACTGTCAACCAGGTAACCATTATCTAGTGAAAAAACCTTTTGCGCTAGAACCTGATCCAAATCACCAAACAGCCAATATTAGCAAGCTCAGAAAATGCCAATTGACTCAGAAACCTGTGCAAGATTGTTGCCGTCGTTGGTCGAGTGAGTATCTGAGGCAGTTTAACAAACACAAGTTGTCTCATTAAAACCTTCCATTTAGAAATGTAGTATTAGTCAAAGGAGATGCTTTTTCTTCATCTTTCATTATTCAACAACATCACAGGTTGGACAACATCACACGAGTAGTCAGTTTGATATCTTTTCTGTCAGTATACCAGTCTTACTTTGCTTCAAATGCTAATGTTATTCATGCATATTTCCCAATGTATGTAATATATTTAGTTTTATGTTATATCTAGCATGGTGGGCGGCGTCATTTCGATTTGTTTAATGACAATTTTCTCAATTTGTCCTTGGTGGGCGGAATGTTCACGCGTTAAATAGGAGTTTAATACATATGTTAAAGTTTACCACAACCCGCCATTAGATGGCGTTAGTAGTACTGTTTTTGGTGATTTTACTTCATGTTTTTGAGTCATAAAAGATATTTTTATATTCCAAAAATTCTATATATTCATATTCACATATCAGTATATTTATAAATTCATTATTTTATGTTATGTTTGAACAAATTTCTAGTAACCTAATTACCCCCGAGATGTCGTTGAATCCATCGTAAAACGCGCTATTAAGATTTTTCCGGGTTTTATATGGTCTCAATGGCACTCCGGGCAGGTGCGGCCGGCTAGCCCCGCCCCCTGCTAGTTATTAGATAAACGGATGCAGCCATACTAGGCTTCCGGCTTCTCAATGTAAGAAAAAAAAAAAAAAAAAAAATATGGTCTCAATGGTGTTGTAATTTCGTTACCCCTCTCATATCTTCTACAAATATTTATTTATACAGTGTGACTACTGAATAAAGTATAGTGTTTACAAAACAGTGCTTCATTTTTGGGACCCTTTAACAAACATATAAAAACTAGAATAAATGATATAATAATGCACGATGAATTTATAAAAGGAGAACGTATGGGCATTAACTATGCTCTTTTGAGACCATTTGCAGGAAAATTTTATAGTGTCTCTGAGGACATAGTGGTACAGACTACTCTTCGGAGTTTTCGCAACGATCGTACCAAGCAACCACCCATAAAGAAACGTAAAATTTGAGAGTGGTTTAGCACATACCTTTGTTCGAATTTAGAAATTTGACAGCTTGTCACAAAAATTTACTGACAGCGTCTAGTAAAAAATGTTTGTGTACAATCTTAGGGATCAACTGCTCCTAGGTATAGCCCTCAGCTTCGCCTGTGGAACTACGCGCTCATATACCTAGTAACGGCCGGCAAACGTGTTTCCGCTCCAGTTCCGTTTCCAGCGTTGCCAGATGGTTACATTTGTTACATTTTTCGTAACTTTTGACCCTCTCTCGTAACATGTAAGTAACTTTTGATTTCTGGGGAATTTTCGTAACTTTTCAATAGACTTTGTTAAAAATACTAAAGTGGGAACATTAATTTCGATTCTGAATCCAAATAACGTACTATCGGGCAAAAATATATCATGTATACCACTGAAAATGAAAAAAATAATGAAAATTTTGATAATGGGATTCAGTTTTTTTTTTTAATAAGTACCATTAATGTAATATTCCAGTATATATTCGGAATCAGCTTACGAAGCCCTTTCATAAGATACGCCATAATATGATAGGATTCATAACATAATATGTGAAAATCCTATACAAAAATGTATGATAAATAAAGTCAGACAGTGATTGACCTTTGTTTGGATGTATGAGGTATGACGTCTTAGAACAACAGAAAATTAAAAAAAATTGAAAAGTAAAAAGCACTAGTTCGAAATAACCAACTTTTCGCACGATTTGCACCTACGAAAAGTACCACTTTTTGAGCAACTGTATTAAAAAAACATTTCTTTGTCTCCAGCCGGATGCTCCCGGGCCCCCCCCCGCAGTGGCCTCCCTCCCCGACGACACAGACAAGTAAATTGTTTTTATAACCCCAAGTAATGAACATTCTCACGACCAGGAGAACGTAGTTACTAGCGTTCGTCGAACAAATCACCGAATCAGCTTAAAAGCAGAATAAATACCTACAGTAAACGGCGATAAAGAATGCACATCGGCAATCATCGCATTTCCGAATACAAACGAATGCTAATTTCCATGTACATCAATTATTAGATTAATCGTTCATCAGAATTTGAATTTAGAACTAAGTACTTTATTGTTGTTTTGTTTTGATTTCACGTGGAATATATAGAGCTGTAAAACTCGATGTAATAATATATAGTTATTGCTATAATGTTCTTGTTGGGGAAAAATAATATACATATATATATATTCATGCCCACATTCCTAAAAGGGGTTGACTGAGCATTAGCAACTGATGTTATACTACCAGGATACTTAAATGTGGGTTTAAAGATCGACAAAAAGTGTAATTACTTACATTAACATTCTCATGTTTTTTAAATTGGTCGGCTTCAGTTACAAAATATTTATAAACATTGTAGATAATTTCGCGTGACTGGCAAAGTAACGGCTTACCTTTTTTCCCTATAGATGCCATAGTACAAATTTAAATTTGTGTAGGTTTTAGCAACTCTATATATATATTGACTTGGATATGCGACTGCACTCTCTCGCATTTGAACCACGACTGACAAAACAAACGTCATGGTGTGTGCGACACAGATATCGCTATACGAAGTCGAAATTAGCCGATTGCCTCTTTCCAAACATCGATGTGCAAACTTTATCGCCGTTTACTGTACTCCTGTAGGTACCTATTAATAACATCCAGGTAGTCTCTCTCTATGACAGAAAGAGAAAGGAAGTGTGAATTAGAGCTAGACATCATTTTTCAATTGCGTAAATAGTCATTCTGAACAAACGAGTAAATTTTCCCTAAAATCGAAATCGTTACATTCACGGCCGGGTGGAAGTTATTAGCAAAAAACTCGAATATTCTAGAGATTTGGTATGCATATGGCATACCATTAGAATTGTCATGAACTGTAGATGTTGTCAGGAAATTGGAAGAACTCTGGTATTTTTTTTTATTTCAGTGTAAAGTTGAGGTTGAAAGATTTTTGTACTCGTTCTTGAAACTTTTGTATATATTGTTTTTTTTTTTCCAGTGTGGCCGTTCAGAAGAAGGGCCGTAAACGGCGGCGCGTCGGTAAGTCTTTCAGCGTTGCCAGATGGTTACATTTGTTACATTTTTCGTAACTTTTGACCCTCTCTCGTAACATGTAAGTAACTTTTGATTTCTGGGGAATTTTCGTAACTTTTCAATAGACTTTGTTAAAAATACTAAAGTGGGAACATTAATTTCGATTCTGAATCCAAATAACGTACTATCGGGCAAAAATATATCATGTATACCACTGAAAATGAAAAAAATAATGAAAATTTTGATAATGGGATTCAGTTTTTTTTTTTAATAAGTACCATTAATGTAATATTCCAGTATATATTCGGAATCAGCTTACGAAGCCCTTTCATAAGATACGCCATAATATGATAGGATTCATAACATAATATGTGAAAATCCTATACAAAAATGTATGATAAATAAAGTCAGACAGTGATTGACCTTTGTTTGGATGTATGAGGTATGACGTCTTAGAACAACAGAAAATTAAAAAAAATTGAAAAGTAAAAAGCACTAGTTCGAAATAACCAACTTTTCGCACGATTTGCACCTACGAAAAGTACCACTTTTTGAGCAACTGTATTAAAAAAACATTTCTTTGTCTCCAGCCGGATGCATAGAAATAGTCCTTACTGTCGTTGCGCCATTATACCAAATAAACTCTGTTTAAAAGTAAGTTAAAAAAGCTGCTCATTGACAAGTGTTATTATACAATCGACGAATATTTAAATGATGATACATTGCTAAATGGAATCCATGAAACATAAGACATTAAAATCGCCATCTCTTATGAATAATTTAGGCCAATGATAAATAGTAAATGATAATTAGTAACTTACTTTAACTTATTGAATTTATTGTAATTTAAACGACATCATTTCGATAATTGTAATATTTTAATTTATATAGCATTATTTTGACATCTAGGTACTGTATTTTCTAATAATTATGTAATCCCCATAATGCATGAATGGATATTTATAGAATAAGGCAAGTTCTTATTACCTAATAACCAACATTAAATGCCCTACCAGGGTGTCATGTATCAACTACCTACAATAATTAACATCCTCTGTAATAAACATGGCTTGTAATGTTGAATAAATGAAATATGAAATGAAATACGTATCTGTTGTGATACCACCGCTAAAATTGTACTGCGTATAACATGTATAGTCTATTTTTTTTTGCAGGTTTCCCAGTAATGACGACTTGCGTCTAAAATGGTTTACTGCTATTGATCGTAGTGAAAAACACTACAAACGAAATGAAATTGGAGAGTGTGCTCACGGCATTTTAACCCAGATCGTTTCTTGGGTGGAAAGGGTGGACGAGTTTATTTAAAAAATAATACAGTGCCCTCTTTAAATTTACCTATACAAACAGAAAGGAAGGGAGGAGGAAAAACAGGGACTGATGCGGTATTTTATTTTCCTATAGTTAATTACTACTAGAATTAATTACTAATTCATTATAATTATCTAGCTAGAATATGTAGCACGAGTGCTTCCCAAATTTTTCATGGAAGTCCAACGATACGACAAATGACAAATGCTACCCAGAGACAAAGTAGCACTTGTATCTTTAAATTTCTTATGCCCTTATGTAAAAGTTATTTTTAACTATAATGAAACTTTGTTCTAAGACATTTATATAAACAAGTATTATATTTTATAGGACTGTCCAAGGACAAATGCTAGCCAGACACAAAGTTGCTGGAATGTATTTACTTATTTATATGTATATGTATAATTAACTATTCATGAATATAAGTGTGCCTATAAACCGACCATGAAAAAATGCTCGGTCGGTGATAGAGCCAAAAAATTGCACTTTTTCTATTTCCTCTTATAAGTATCATAATAAGGTTATCCTTCTCCATCAAAGCGTGTCAGGCCCTTGACTTAAGCACGTCGATTATGTAGCATAATAATTGATTGACAATTCGGGTCTTGTCGAGTATCCGAGTCTAAGATCCGAAAAATACAAAAACTTTATGCACTAATACTGTACTCGGCGATAAATATTGCACATCGGTCTTTAGCCCTTAATTTGACAAAAGATGACGAAGGTCAAAAAAGGCTGGTTCAAGCCTCGTTATGGTAAAATAGAGCAAAATATTCTGGTTCGAAAATAATATAATTATATGGAAAGAGATGGTCAAAGAATTTGTTCACCCTGCCATACACGCCAAATTATGGGTTAGAAAGAGGCAATTCAGCAATTGGCTGTTTATTTACGACGATTTCCGAACACTGGCGACCTTCCATCAATCATTGTTTAAAATTAAGATGAATGAAATGGGAATGAACGTAAATACTTTCTCGTTTATAATATTATTAGGATTATTTATATATGTTAAGTATCGTATCTTTGCATACTGAGTTATTTACTACTTTATTTATACTCAGTTACCAAGCGGAGGTACATAATCAAAGCTCGTAGGCACTATTTTCAGATGATGTGCGTATCGGAACGTGATACCTACCTGAAGGACTACTCCGATGTTCGAAATTTTACTTTCGTATAGTGCTATTCCATTCACTCAAATATACCTTGACAGGAGATCGAGAGGGATGGTACTATTCGACAGTCAAATTTTGAACATCGGAGTAGCCCTTCTGCAATCACTGGTTTGACATGTCTTGCCAGATGGGTGTGTGACGTTTGTCAAATCAAATGTGATTGATTCAAATTTGTAAAATTTTATGTATTTGATTCTTGAAATTACGCGATTAATCGAATTTTGCGGATACATGTTCCCATATCAGAATTTATTGTTTTTTTACAAAGAATAGTTTGGTATGCGTTTGGTGAAGGTCTATCGTAAGTAGATTAGTTTACGTCAAAACGATGACATGTAGGGAGTTGTTGCAACTACAATGATTTGCTCTCCATACAAAGTTTAATCCCGTTTTTCACGGGAACACTACATTTATTCGGGATGAAAAGTATCCTATGTCCTTCCCCGGGACTGAAACTATCTATATACCAAATTTCATCTAAATCGGTTCAGCGGTTTAAGCGTGAAGAGGTAACAGACAGACAGACAGACAGACAGACAGACACACTTTCGCATTTATAATATTAGTATGGATTGATTATTATTTTCTAATTAAAAAAAAAACCGGCCAAGTGCGAGTCGGACTCGCGCACCGAGGGTTCCGTACAAACACTTTCCATCCCTAAGTGGTTAAGTTAAGTTTGCACCTGGTATGTATAGCGCCCCATATAAATTAGGTGCAAAGTTAGGTATTAAAAAAAAAATTTATGGTTTTCGTAATTATTCCTTTATCTATGCTATAAGACGTTGCTTCGTACCAAATTTCAAGATTCTGAGTTCACGGGAAGCACCCTGTAGGTTTTGATTCCCTTGCAAGTGTCGAAAATTTGCGGCATAAACGGCTGTATCTTTTGATTGCGTTGGCTTAGAAGTTTGATTTTTTCACAGCTTCAAGGGACAGTAGACCTGAGTAATTGATATAAATTTCAGCTTCATACCTCCACGCGTTCCTGAGAAAAAGGGTCTTGACAGACGGACGGACGGACGGACAGACGGACAACAAAGTGATCCTATAAGGGTTCCGTTTTTTCCTTTTGAGGTACGGAACCCTAAAAACATTTCAGGATTTGAGGATTGCAGCGGAACTATCAAATTTATAAGGATTTTCAACAACCTTTTCGATATTATGAACAGTCGCAGCATACATGCAAAAGGATGGAAGAAAGCAATAAATCCATGCAACATCGCAGACATAAAGGAGTTTTTTTCTGAAGCGGAAGCATATATAAAAACACTAAGATTCGCAAATGATGGTTGCCTAGTGGTGTACTCGAACAGAGCCACTGGATTTCGTGGCTTTTTAATTAACATGCAATCATTGCTACAAATCTACAAAGCTCATGTGGAAACACAAAGTGGCCTAAAGTATGTGTGTACGTATAAAATGAGTCAGGACCATCTGGAGCTTTTCTTTGGTGCTATAAGATCTCGATGTGGGTTTAATAACAACCCTTCTGCGCAAATGTTCCGGGCTGCATATAAAAAGCTTTTAGTACATGCACAGTTCAATGATGGAACAAACGGCAACTGCATCCCACTTGAACAAATATCTATTCTCAACACTTCAAACTTTGAAAAAATCATCAACGAGAGTACAGGAAGCTCTCGACTCATCGAATCAGCGCCCCCGTCACTCGATGTTCAAGATCATGATTATTGTCCTGATCCCTCGTCCCTCACCGAGTATGCGCAAGATGTGGTGCACTATATAGCAGGCTTTGTTACAAGGAAAATAAAAAAGGTCTTGCGCTGCGATAAATGTATAGAAGCGTTAGAAGCCTCAGATGTATCTGAGCCCTTTAAGCTTCTAGATTTCTCATATCGGTGAAAGACAGAGGAGGTCTTACGAAACCATCCAGTGATATTGTGAGAATTTGTGAAGTGTCTGAAAAAATTCTCCGACAGTACGAGGTTGCTGTCTCAAAAAAAAAAAATTGGGCAAGTGCGAGCCCGACTCGCGCATGAAGGGTTCCGTACCTATACATATATTTAATCTATAACAAGTGTGTTGTATGGGAGCCCCCCTTAAATATTTATTTTATTTTATTTTTAGTATTTGTTGTTATAGCGGCAATAGAAATACATCATCTGTGAAAATTTCGACTGTCTAGCTATCACCGTTGTTGAGATACAGCCTGGTGACAGACGGACGGACGGACGGACGGACGGCGAAGTCTCAGTAATAGGGTCCCGTTTTTACCCTTTGGGTACGGAACCCTAAAAAGCATAGGCAAAGCCCAATATGTAAACAAAATGTTAAATCAGGTTACGCAAACATTATTGCAAACAGACGTCCTAACAAAACTACGTGATCATTCCCTAGACCACTCTTTATTTGAAGACCACCGAAGTCTTTTACTAAAATCTGTTTCGCAAAATTATTTAAAGATCCGAATCCATCATATCACAAAACAGATAATGGAACCTGTGCGAAAAATTCGTTCGTTTTTAACAAAAACTGTAATTTTTAAAGGCCAGTAAACATAATTGACAACATTCCATATTTTTAAGACTACAGTCTTATTACTTTACAATGCATGTGGTCTAATTAAATTGTTGTCTTTTTTATTTACTCGTGTACCGGATGATATCCGAGTCGTGTTTAAATCAAACTTGACCTTACACACTTGTATCATAAATAACTATTTCCGTATTCTGCTTAGAAAGAGAATGTAGTAATCACTATTTTTATATTTTTGCTGAGATGTGTAAGACTCTTATTAAAATACACCTGACAAAATCCGTCTAAATTGTTTTATTTAAATATACAATGGTAGTTTTGTCGATGTAAATTTTTGGAACTTAGCATACATCAATGCAAGTTAAAGACGTATTTGTTTTTAATAAGTATATATGTATGTAAACACTTTATTGTACATAAAAACGAGAAAACAGTCAAACAATAATATATCTAGATTGAAAAGATGGCAAATATTGCACCTGGACCAGAGACACTAGAGAAGTGAACTCTTAAGTGAAATGGGAGAGTGTTTAATGGAACACCTCTCAAAGCATACCAAGAAGTCACACAATCTGATTATGACCGAAATGGTCGATTGCAGATATCAAGAGAATAAAAAAAAAAAAAAAAAAAAAAACGAGAAAAACTCAAGTTGATAACTTCATCAACTATATTATGGTAGTTTTATCGACATCGTATCGATATCGATTAATGTATTCGGGCGTCACTACAACTTAAAATTTGACACATGGGCCTGTACATTTTTTTAAAAGACGTAACTGACAAATATACTGTCATCTCGTTTTTTCTAGCGGAAACTTGACGTGCTTTACAGAGATAGCAATATTGTCGTAGGTTTCTACTAAGTAACACGCTCTCTATTCACTATTCCATACTCTAAGGTTACATCGTAGGTTTAAGGTGCACCCAGACGGAACAATCAAATTGGCAATTTGATCGGCTAATCTATATACCAACTTTTTCCAGTGATTTTGACAGATCAAAAGGTCTGTAGACCCCTAATTACAGATAAAAATGTAATGTCAAACCAGCAACAAAATAATGTACATGAAAATTATATATTTATGATAATTGATAGTTTATTGAATACATACATTTAATTAAATGAATTAATAAAATTATTATTCTTTATTTTCAAATTCCCAACAATGTGGTCCATCTTTTTAACAAAAAAAAGCGGGTATCTTCAGAAATAGTTGACCGCTGTTTACAAACTACTTTTATGTATCTAACGATATACGTTATGATTGCTATTACGAGTCTTTATTGCAATTGTTACGTGTTATTATGGATTCGCAAGATTCGGGACCAGAGCCATGTTCATCAAAATGTTCGCCTCCGACAAAAAGGAGAAAAAAATCCATTAGTGAAACTGAAAAAGAGACGATTCATCGAGTTCACGTTTATATTTATAATGAGATGGTAGACAGATTGCAGGGCGAACAAGATATCCCAGAGGACATTCATGTCAATAAAAACGAGTGTGTCATGAAAACATCCGAAATTCTTGATATTTCGAGAAGTTAATTTTTTAAAGTTTTGAAGGACACAAAGAACAAGAGAAGTTTACTTCGCCTCTGAAACCCGTGGACAATGTTTCGGATCGTTTTATTATAAATGTAACGGATGATGATGAATGAAGATGACGAAATAACGAAGCCTGGGAATGAATAATATTTCATAATAAAGACTAGTTATCGTCGGACAAGGTGTCTTCTTTTTTACCTAAAGGCTCGGAAACCTTTTTATGCTTTAAAACTAGTGGGTAAAAACGCATTTTATCCATCCACTACCTCGAAAATCAAACAAACCAAAATTTGTCCTCTTATTTGAAACTAATATACTTATTTTTGATTTAAACTAGTCTGTTATTTGTACTTTACAACTTGTCGATATATTGTTATCGACATGTACCCTTCACTATTTTTATTTTGCTGTGCCTGGTATAATTTTACCTGTCAGTCATTTGTCAATTTAGTCCGTAGGTCTGTGGATTTTAGTTTAGCATTTGGTTACAGGATTAAAAAGTGCGTTATGTATTGTGATTTTGTCTGTGGAATTGTAATTGACAGATTAAAGTATGCGAGTATAAAAACTACATTTTGAAATAAATGACCCAACACAAATAACATGTACGACATCCAAAACATGTATTGACAACTTTATTACAAACATAAACAACTGTAAAACTGAAATAATAAATAATGGACC
The DNA here is from genome assembly GCA_932273695.1 of Apotomis betuletana. Taxonomy (NCBI): domain Eukaryota; kingdom Metazoa; phylum Arthropoda; class Insecta; order Lepidoptera; family Tortricidae; genus Apotomis; species Apotomis betuletana. The sequence goes on from OW026322.1 coordinate 8,791,272, forward strand.
CTCCGACCATACAGCACAAAATTTCAAAATTAAATGCCGTAGCAAACCTTATTTAAATGTAGCACAGTTCAAAATACAAAGGGACTACTCTGATGAAAACGTAGAAAAGTTCATATCGTGGTATCTCAGTTCTACATTATGAGGAAGTAATTAGGTCGACAGATGCAAATATAGCGTATAATAATTTTATAGAAGAATACACTCTTTATTAGGTATAACCTATGTTTCCCAACTATTAAAATAAGGATTAAACCAAGAATAAACTCGTGGAAACAAGAGGAATTGCCATTTCTTGTAAACACCAAAGAGACACCTACCTAAGTCTACAAAGAAATCGTAATGATCTTAAATTGAAAAAATATTATAGAGCGTATAGGATCATCCTAAAGAAGGTAATAAACAGATCGAAAAGAAATACTAACATGCAGTACATACATAACAGTCACAATAAGTGTAAGGCAACATGGACCCTCATCAATAAAATAACGAACCACCACAGTAACTTGAGAGGAATGGAGGAGGTAACATGTGGTGACACTTAACTAGGGACCCTTTTGAAATTGCGACCGTATTTAATAATATGTATGGACAAATTAATTTGAATGACCATTTTGATTCCAAAATCTACAAACATGCTACAGAAAAGGTAACTTCGTCTATGTTTTTATCACCAGTTACTGAAAATTAATTCTTTAAAATCATAAGTACACTGAAAAACGATAAATATGACAACTCTGCTTTTGCAATATTCACAAGAAAATTAAATGTTATGCTAAGAAAATTAGGTCACACTCAAAAAAAGGTCGTGATATGCGGTGACTTTAATATTGGTATCTTGAAAAGAACAAGACACTCAGTAGATTTTAAAAACATAATATCCGGTGTTAATTTTCAATTTGGTATCTCGGTGACAACCAGACCGCAAAGCAAAACATGTATAGATAATATTATACATAATGTGCGAGGTGGCAAGTCGGAGGTTATTGAACTTGCCATTTCTGACCACACTGCACAGATCCTAAACTGTCCAATAAAACCTAAATGTTTGCTTTCACACTGGTTCATCACCAAGAGAGACCTGCACGTCTAGCATAACTGACACGCGACTCATGTCGCGCGAGATAGCATCATCCGTCACTATCTCATAGTACTGTAGGGGGAGATGGGGTACCTTGATACGATTTTTTGCATAGACGATAAAAACGGCAGGGAAAGAGTAATTTCAACAAACAATATTTTGATAGCTCGAGTGTTTAACTAAGTTTAAACTTAAGTGTACATTTATCCGCAAAACAACATATTGATTTTTTTATGTATTTTTTTCTGAAAAATGGGATTTGTATCAAACTACCCCGTATACGGGGCGGTTTGATACACACCTGGGGTACTTTGATACTCCCACATATATTCCTATATAATATATATAATCTTATTTAAAAATGAAAGAAAATGCATTATATTGATTTATATTATCATTTATTTATGGCATAATCAGTCTCATGAATGTTTATGGCAAATCACCTAGGTTTTATCAGTAACTTTAATTTGTACTTATATTTATCTTTGATATATATAGGTAAATAGTCAATATTTATATCCTACACCTATTTTCCTTATAAACTTAAGATCACATGCTAACAATCAGTTGTTTTGAAACACTAACAGTAACATATAAACATTATTTATGTATTGACATACATTGATACAGTATCAATCTACCCCACAGACGTTTGTATCTATGTGCCCCGAGGTAGTTCTTTAAATACAAATTAAGATAGAAAAAAATCTAGAAGTATCTAGGATAAAATGGCTATTGTATAGAATAATTAAACGTATTTAATTACTGCATGTCGTAGATTCCTCTCCGATAACGTTATAAAATGATCGATTTTTTACTAGCGGTCTTAAAAAACGTGTCCGTACTTGTCAAATGCGTTTGAGCGACTGAGCCGCGGTGAAACTCCGGCGCCTCATTCGCCTTGTAAGTGACGTCTATGTGTGCGTGAATGAATTGTACACAACCATTCGTTTAGGTTTTATGACTACCGTATCTATGTGCCCCGCGTATCAATGTACCCCTACTCCCCCTACAGATAGAGAAAGGTAGGATATCTCGCGCGAGAAAGAGTCGCGTGTCAAAGTTATGCTAGACGTGCTGAGCAATGTCAATATGCAAAAATTTTCAGAATGTATACAAGATCTCACTTTTAATTATGTGTACGAGTATGTAGCCAACAATCCAAACGACGCATTTAACCGTTTCAGTGACGATTTTGAACTGTTTTATAATCTGTGTTTTCCGTTCGTCAAAGTAAAAATATCAGTCGATTGAACAGTCATTCAATCAAGTGTGGGCAAGGTGCGCATTATTTTTTTATAATAAGGAGAAGTTCTAGCACTAAAAACAAAAAATAGTTTGTGTGTTACTGATTGTTTTAACGTGTTTCCACGATGAGTGATATAGTAATCAAGATAAAAAAAAGAAATTATCTGGTTACCAGAATGTAATAAGGAAAAGAAAACAAGAAGAAGAACGTGATAAAAACACAACTAAAATAAGTAAATATTTTACGGCTCTATCCACTTCTAAAGAATCATTAGAGATAGAAACCAATCATTTTATCGATGAAGGTGTTGAAGAAACTGATTAAAAAAACGCTTCATGTAGTGGTATGTCCTTTTTGTAATTTCTATGCAAATAAATATAACTTTAGTCTGTTTGTGATGTCAAGATAAAAAAAAACACTTTTCTTTTTTAATTACTGTCAGTCTTTTTCTTAATCGTCGAAACGCCTCACCGATTTTGATGTGATAGATGCCGTGACTGTTTTACTTTATACAACTAATAATAATCGCTGCCGGAAATATTGGGTTCGATCCCCACAAGGTGCTTTAAAAAACTTTGTGTTTGTGTGTATGTAATATGTATTTATTTGCAGAAATAAGTATAATTAGTAGTATTTCAATTAAAATTTAAAATGCTATAAATCACATTTTCACCTCACCAGCTCAAACATGGCGATTTTGCTGTCAGATAACAGTGAACAAAATGCGATTTTGTTTCGAGCGTGAGTAGAAAGTAGCTTTTTAATTTTTTCAATATCTGACCACGAATTGTCATTCTTCAGCCAAAGGTTAATTATAGAATTCTAATCATTTGAATCTCGATGCACTCTGTTTCTTTCATATGTATTTTAAGAGAGAGGGATAGAAGTTTATCAATTTGAAATTCGATTTTCGAATTCGACCTCGATTGAAAACAGTTAGGATACGCGTTATACCAAAAAAATCATTAAAAACACCCGAAAAAGTTTTAATGGCAACGTATTTTTTTTTCTTTATTATATTTTTATTTAACGACCGAATATTAAAATTATTGTGCCTTTTATATAACACAATAGATCATTGCTCAAATAAAATAAGATTTTTTAACTTATTAAGGCTTGTTCACGAAATAAAGTAGCCACGTAAATTCGGGGTTATATAATTATATAGATAGTGTTTGATATGGTTTCATGTCATAGTTCAACACATATAATGTCTGGTTTAAGAAAAATATATATTGGATGTCATTGACTTGATAGAGTCTGGCTAGCCAAATAATGTTGACAGATATTTCCTTGTGGCATCACCAATTGTCTATGACTTTAAAAAAAGTCTAAAAATCTGTTGTCAATTTATGTCATTCGTTCAAATTGTTCGCGGTTTATGAGGCATTTATTTTAAATAAATGGCAAAATATTAACAATGACGATATCAAGTGAGGTCCGCAAACTATTATTTAAGCTTTTAAATAATTATGACAATGTGCGAAGCCGAAATGAAGCGTTGTATAACGAAAAAATGCAATGTTTACATGGCGTAAACAATTTTGGAGGTGGGTCTTCTATAGATATTTTGATACTTTATGTACTAGTTCTAACATTTACCTATAAATTTATTAAGTACATGAATTTATTAAATAAGTACTTGAATTTCATACACAGGACAAGTGTGTAAAGAACCGGATAAATTAAAAATTCTAGAAAATATCAATAAAATCAAAATATTGGAACGTAAACAGTTACTTACTGAAAACCAATATATAGAAGAAATTTGTGGAGTGACTGGTCAGTAGTAATTTTATATAAAAATATAAAATGTATGCAAATAGCTTGCTCGGCCGAAAATGTCTATAATATGAGCGACGAGCGTGTCGGTGGAATCTTGCACTTGGCCCATCGTGCCGGTGGAACTTTACTCTAACCAATAACCTAACCTAAAGTAACTCATAACCCAATGGTCACGTAGTTAGACGTTTTTAACTCACAGAATGACCATTGATTGGCCAATTTTGTAATTCTACCACTATTTTTATATTGTATGAATATTTTTTCGTACAGTTATAGTGTATCAACTTTAAAAAAAATACAAAACGAAGGCAAACAAAACAATGGTGAATTTAGTACTCCGGGAAAAAAGCGGCCTCATCAAGCGACCGTATCAAACTTTTATTGGATACCTTCCATGTTCAGGCCATCAGGAATAAAATTAATGAATATTATGTCGTCAGAAAACAAGTGCCTACTCTCAGAACCCTTTTGGCCGATTTAAAAGAATCGATAAATTTTACAGGATGCAAAAAAAACTCTACGTCAAATATTATTGGCTAACGGATTTGAATTTAAACAGAACAAGAGTGAACGTTCAGTGCTTATTGAGCGGTACGATATTGCAGCTTGGCGGCATCGATTCTTGGAAACCATTGCTGTGAAACGTGCTGAAGGCAAACCAATAATATGGGTGCGGTTCAATTTGCATAAAAACTTTTAGCATATTTTCATTTAACTACTCTCAAAATGCATAATAAACACATTGCATAAAAACAAAATTCATAATTTTGTCAAGCATAATATTTAAACATCATAACCATTAATAATCATAATAACATTCGTTATAATGTTCATAATTCATAAGGTCACTTGGTATAACATTCATTCAGAATAATTATGAAAACTCATAAAAACACTTAAAATAATTATCAAGTTGCATAAATATCATACCTATCAAATAAGTCCTGAATAAAAAGTTGTTGTGAGCACTGAAATAGGTAGGTTATGGTTTTTTTTACCCTAAAAACGAAACTGCTCCAAGAGATAGGTAGGTTAGGGTTTTTTTACCCTGAAAAGGAAACTGCTCCAAGAGATAGGTAGGTTAGGGTTATTTTTTTATGACCCTTAAAACGAAACTGCTCCCAGAGATAGGTAGGTTAGGGCTTTGTGCCCTGAAAACGAAACTGCTCCGAGAAATAGGTAGGTTAGGATTATTTTTTTTATGACCCTAAAAATGAAACTGCTCCAAGAGATAGGTAGGTTAGGGTTATTTTTTTTTATAACCCTAAAAACTAAACTGCTCCCAGAGATAGGTTAGGGTTTTTTTATGACCCTTAAAAGGTAACTGCTCCTAATTTGGCTCGTCAATGGGGAAGAATGAATAAGAAAAAAATATTATATTTTTTGGATGTATTTATTTAGGCAACATTTATGCTTTAAGTTATTATGAAAAAAGTATGATATGACAATGGTATAGTATACAAAGTGACTATTATGCTATTAGTCTATTATGCAATTAAACTATTATAATTTTCGAAATTATGCAATTCGTTTGTATGCATTTCGTTTTTATGCTATATGATCACTTATGCAGGTTGAAATTATGCAATTCGTTTTATGCAAAATTAAAATTCGCAAATTGTTGGTATGCAAAACATTACACACCCCAATAATATATCTGGACGAAACTTATGTTCATCAACATTACAAACCAAAGCCGATTATGGTATTATTGAGCTAGGTCTTATTTAAATTTTCCCCTTGTATATGGTTAGAAAGTGCGAACATATGTGTTTGTCGTAGACTGTACTGTACATAGTGATAGAAATTATGTGAGCTGACTATGAGTGCACGTCAACATATATTTAACTTATTTCCTTGGGTACCTTACGTGTGCATAGAAAATAGCAAATAATTTCTAGTATCAAAACTATAATTCCTACTACACCAAGTGTGACCAGCCACAGATTTTTATTAATTTCCCGCCAAAACTTCAAGTAATATTTCATTAGCCAGACTATAAGATCAAGATGCCGAGGATAAATGAAAATATTTGTAAATTAATTATAGTTTCTTATTGTGCAGAAAAGGGCATATCCATGCGTCAACTCGCAAAAAGACATAAGATATCTAAAGATGGTGTATGAAAAATGATACAAAAGTTTAGGGAATTTAATACACTAGATGATCTGCCAGGTCAAGTTCGCAGAAAAGGCTGCATTAAGCCGAAATTGGACGAGGCAATAGTTGCGTCGTTTCGTCAAAATCCATCGGCGTCTACGCGGGATATAGCAAAAAAGTTGAAAACTGCGGTTGGGAACGTGCATAACGCAAAAAAAAATTTACAGACTAGGAAGAAACAGAAAATCCCGAAAAAATGGTGCTGGCCTGCTTGAAAGAGCGAAATCTCGAGCTAAACTTTTTAACAAGTTTTTAATTAAAAATCTCGACTGATGCATACTCATGGATGATGAAACATGCGTTACAAAAGACATAAAAAGGTTACCGGGACCCCAGTTTTATACGTGTGAGGCTAGCAAGGATATTTCAGAAGAGTATAAGTGCGTGGCATTTGAAAAATTCGCTCCAAAAAATCCTCGTATGGCAAGCAATTTGCTCATGTGGGCATAAAAGTTCCAGCTTTTTCAAAACGGGTACAATCGGCGGCGATGTCTACCGAAAGGTGTGTCTTAAGAAGAGAATTCTGCCCGTGTATCGGAAACATGAACATCTCCCAATATTTTGGCTAGATTTAGCTACTGCTCATTACGCTAAGGACACCTTAAAGTTCCTTGATAAGGAAAGTATCAATTATGTTCCGAAAAGAATGAGCCCACTACATTGCCCAGAACTTCGCCTGATTGAAAGATATTGGGCAAACATTAAGAGATACCTGCTCAAGAAAGGTGCAGTAGCCGACAGTGAAGCTGACTTCAAAAAGATATGGAACTCAGCTGCTCGTCAGTTCACTTCTAGTTCAATTCGTACACTAATGGCAGGACTTCGAAAAAAGGTCAAGCAGTTGGTTCAGTCTTATAGGGTCTCATTAATATTTTATATATTATATAATTTTTCAAATAATAGGGTACAGATTTAATTTTTTTTGTTTGAAATATTGCGAAACATACACGATTTATTTGTATTTCTCTGTGGCTACTTTATTTCGTGAACAAGCCTTACTTATTGTAAATATAATAATAATTTATAATTTCACCATTTATCATAGATGCATATTCGAAACGTACCTTAAAAAATATCGAGTTCATTTTGTACCTAATTGTTATTTTCTTTGCATTTATTTTGTTTGGTGTTTTACAATTAAAAATATTAATCAATTTATAAACAAAATCCCGTAATATAATATGTATTTATAAATAAACACGTCACGTATCTGCTAAATCTTCCAATTTGATCAAAATAATGACAATAACCGTGTTGGTTGGTTGATTATAATTTCAATTAAATTATATTGTTATTCCTTTTTAAGCAACACTTATCTATTATTGAAATCAGCAACAAGGACTATAAATAAACATACGTTGGAAGAAAAAGCACAAAATGTCGAATATGTTCTCGCTGATATAGAATCACTCGCTACGCTCGTGATTCAAACGTAGAATCCTTCGCTTGCTTGGGACTCAAAATCAGCACTCGGAAACAAAAAACAACTTTGCTCTCTTGTTGCACAAATAACTATTGCACGTCAGTTGTCTAGTACCCATAATTACAAGCCCTGCTTAGTTTGGGACTAAACGGCGCAGTTTAATTGTTGAGAAATATTCATTTATTTATTTAATTTAAAAAAGCTAGAAGAGTGGAAATAATATAATTTAAATATGTTTATTTATATTCTTACACATTTTAGACTCTTGTTGTTTATATGTAGTTAAATTAGTATTATTAGAAAAAAGTCAATTGTTTTGTTATTACCTAATATACAACGTGTAATTTTAAGTACGCAAAACCTGAAAATAGGTTGTTCAGAAGGACGAGTATAATCGACTCCATCACTATTTACAGCTTTTTTTTTTCATTTTACCCATAAAATTATTTATTGCCGCTTCTATCATTTACCGCGCTCTACAATCGAGCGAGATATTCGATTAGGTACACGAACTAAAGCATAATGTCATTTATGACTTTATCACAACAAATAGGTGTAACGTCATGCATTGCTGGTTGAAGAGACTAGATAATTAATAAGTATATTGATTGACAAATAATGTCATCTTATTTACCAGTTCAATAAAGTTGCACGGAACGTTTTAAATTCTGTTCTTCTTGAATAACGATAGGTTTTTTGTGCGTTACGGGTCCGTGCGGTGCGCATATACGCGTGCATAATTGCAATGGCGTTTCGTTACAGTAATGTGCAATATTGTGAAATGGTCCGCATGTTAGCAAGGTGTAATGACAATGTAAATTTAGCCGTGCGACAATTTCATGAAGATTTTGGGATAGCTGTGTCTTACAGAACACAGAAACTTTGTTTCATACTAGCTGCTCAAATGTGGTTAAACATGTCGCCAGTCCAAAGCCTGGAAAAGTGTGACGGAAAAATTTGAATCACTTTAACCTAAGCTTGTTGTTTTCAATATTCAAACTTAGGTACCTATTTATGCTCTCGCGTAGCCGACCGCGGGCGGTTTTTAAGGCGGCATAGAGCTAAGAAACTATTAGAATTGTTAGGAAAACGAAAACTGCTCATATCTTCTAGAAATTTCATTTTTTTTTTAATTTTCTTTCAACAATGATTTTCTTGTAATTAAAATCAGTCGGGGTCTATGAGGTTTTGCGTACTTTGAGTTACACGTTGTATAAGTAAAGTATACGATTAGGTAGAACATCATAAATAAAGTATGTAAAAATTTAATTCGCGTTTTATTTTTCGCAGTAATTGGCAAGCGAACACGAACTGGTTTTACCTATTTAGGAAAATATTATCTAATTATATAAAACTAGAGAACATTTATTTCAGTCAAAATTAACATATAAGAAATAAAAATAAGTTGAAACATTAAGATTCGTGAAAAAAATAGGCGCTTCATAGGTTTCGCACACAGGCGCTGCGGGGGGTCGGCGCGGCCCTGTGCCTAATCCAGGCTGTTTAGAAATACTTTTCCAAAATATGTGTAGTATTAAAAATAAGACCCAATTAGTAGAAGCTTTCTTAGACAAAAACCCTAATTTACATACATTGTGTATTACTGAAACGTGGATTACTACATCTAAAATTGACTTACTGGATCTGGAAGGATATAATTTAACAATTTGCTTTTGTAGATCAAATTATCCTCCCGGTTCACAAAGTTGAATTCCTAAAATGTTGAATTCCTAAAATGTTGAGTTCCCAAAATGTTGACTTTCCCAGAATGTTGATTTTTTTTATTTTCCCAAGATGTTGAAATTCTTATAATGTTGAATTCCCACAAAGTTGAATTGTCAAAATGTATGATTTCCCATTATGTATGTATGTAATCGATTAAAAAAGTATTTACTATAAAACGTAGATTTTATTGTATATCTTCTTATACCATACTATTTATGATGGCTGAAGATAACGATTATCATTGTCAATGTCAATCAATATCAGTTGCAAATTAATGTTCTGAACAGTCAGTAAATTTAATATTAACCAAAAATAATATAGTCAATTGATACATTTTGTATTCAAACTGAATCCCTTCAAGACAATACGCTTTACTACAAATAAAAAAAACCGCAAACTTCTTGTAATCAGAGGTAAATATACGCTAACAAAAGATGGAAGATCAAACCAGAACGGCACTTCCCGATGGAAGTGCTCAAATCGGGATGTTTGTTCTGCCACAGTAACGTTAAGCAAGCATGAATGTGAGATAAAGCGTGAAACTAAGCATTCATGCAGACCGGATATGAATGAAATAAAAATTACAGAGCTAATAAATAACATGAAGCGGGAAGTATGTTTTAACTTACGCCCAATCGAACAAATATACGAAGGAATGGTACAAAATTTTGTCGAAAGTAATGCTTTTTTTCCTGTGATCGAAATTCCATCATTTGCTTCTATAAAAATTACTCTACATAGAGCACGAAAAGACTACTTGGGCACGAATTCGCTTGTTTACAAGAAAATAGAAAACGTCAAAATCCCAAAGAAAATACCCGAGGGTTTCAAAGTTATTGAAGATGGAGATAAAGAAAAAATTATAATCCTCTGCTCTGAAACGGCAATATCGGCAATAAAATCATCAAATTTGTGTAGTTACAGTGGTGACGGCACATTCAAAACAGCTCCACGTCCTTTTAGTCAGCTTTATATTATTCATCTAGCAATAATGTCACTAATTCTCATTGTGTTTTACATCAGAATATAGCTGGTATTTTGTCAAAAAAAGACGAAGTAGAAATAGCGCTCGAGGAACTTAAAAACAAAGGTTACTCACCAAACATTTTATGTTTTTCTGAAACTTTCTTATTGTCTGGCACTGAGAGTAATCTTTATCTCAAGAACTTTGAACTAGCTTCATTTTTCTCACGTAAAAATAAAAAACGTGGGGGAGTTTCCATACTTGTACAAAAAAACACAAACTTTAATGAGCTCATAGACTTAAGAAAATTTACAATCGAGAAAGAACTCGAATGCTGTGGAATAGAAATTGAAAATAGTAATATTATTATTGTTTGTCTGTATAGAACTCCGGATAGCAATGTAACTAAATTTTTAGATAACTTTAGCAAACTTTTGAAATGTTTACGGTCAAAACGCAACAAAAAGGTAATCATATGCGGTGACTTAAACATAAATACACTCACGAATAATAAAATTAGTAACGAATACTTGAGTCTTATCCGCAATTATAAAATGTACAGTCATATTAATGTACCTACGCGTCGGAAAAACTGTATCGATCATATAATTAGCAGTATTAAGGAAGCTAAAGGTGAAACTCATCCACTTGGTTTATCCGACCATGACACCGCCCAAACGATAACATTTCAATGTAAAATGCTAACTCCGAAATCGGATTGGTACATTAAAAAAAGAGACTACCTACTGTGATGAAAATATAACAAAATTTAAAGACTGTATCTACAGTCTATCCTTTAGTGAAATATACGACGAGGAGTCAGTAGATACATCATTTCAACTGTTCCACGATCACTTAACACTATTTCATCATCTCTGTTTTCCACTAATTAAAGTTAAAGTAACGACAAAAGAAAAAAAAAGTCAATGGCTAACGAAATCTTTAAAACGATGCTGCAGTGTCAAAAGGAAGTTATATTACAAGTATCACAGAGGAAACCAAAAATCAGATAAGGACAAATTCACTATATACTCACGAATTCTAAAAAAATGTATAGCACAGTCACAGAAGAATTGCAATACTAAATATATAAAAAAAACTCTCAAAACAAATGCCAAGCAGCCTGGGCGGTTGTAAAAAAGAGTTTTAACCAATCAACACCGAGAGAAATTGATAGTCTAACCAATAAATCCGGAAAGGAATTATATTCACCACAGGACATTGCTGAGGAGTTTAACAACTACTTTATTAGTATAAATAGCGATAAACCAGCCAATAGTAAGCTTTCTAAGATTCCCGACGGCCCGAGTACCCTACAAAAATCAATTTTGTTATCGCCGACTGTCCCGGAAGAAATTTATAAAATAATACTTTCTCTAAAAAATACTCGAGCAACCGGCTATGACAAACTACCCACAAAATTACTCAAAACAATTGCAATTCCAATTTCTATTCATTTATCGCACTTAATTAATATATCCTTCGAAAACGGTACATTTCCTACCGCATTAAAAAAGTCAATTGTCAAGCCTATATTTAAAAAAGGCGAAAGAAACAAGGCCGACAACTATAGGCCAATTACATTGGTTCCTGTCCTATCAAAGGTTTTCGAAAAAGCTTTCCATAAGAGGCTAGATATGTTTTTGTCTAAAAATGACGTCCTAAAACCTGAGCAAAACGGCTTCAGGAAAAATAAGTCTACGACATTAGCTTGTTATAAACTAAATAATCAAGTAACAGAATGTATTGACAAAGGTATTCCTGTTGGCGTAATATTTCTCGATATGTCCAAAGCATTTTACACTGTTTGCCATAAACGCCTTCTGGACAAAATATACAAATGTGGAGTACGCGGACTAGCTCATTCTTGGATAGAAAGCTACTAAGAAAATAGAGAACAATGTACAGAAATAACTAGGATCATCAATAATCATCTTTCAGTGTTCAATTCATGTTATAAAGTAAATAAATATGGAGTTCCTCAAGGAAGTATCTTAGGACCCCTTCTCTTCCTGATTTATATAAATGATTTACCTGACTCAACAAAACATGAATGCATTTTATTTGCCGACGACACCACATTAATAATTAAAGGAACAGACATAGATAACTTTGAAAATGAGATGAATTCAGCCCTAAAAGACGTTACAGATTGGCTTGAATGTAATAACCTGAAAGTAAATCCAAATAAAACTAAATTAATGCTCTTTAGAACTCATAAATCCAAAATCTATCATATTAAAGTCAAACATGGATTAGACAACATAGAGGAAGTAAATAGCACTGTATTTCTCGGTATGACACTGGACACACATTGTAACTGGAAAGAACATGTAGAAACAGTCTGTAACAAGCTCAATAAATTCGTTTATGCACTCTGGCGCCTGAAGCAAACTGTGTCTTTCAAAACTGCCTTACTAACTTATCACGGTTATGTAATGTCTATTCTGAGATACGGTATAATAATGTGGGGAAACTCAGTGAATGCGGAACGTGCCTTTATAGTACAAAAAAAATGCATCAGAACTATTTGTGGAGCAGATAGAAGGGAACACTGCAAATCACAATTTATAAAGCTCAACTTACTATCGTTACCCTGTCTCTATATATATGAAATAGCTGTTTTTGTTAAGCTCCATACAGAACTGTTCACTTTTACAGACAAGGAAAGAACTAGATCACAAAGACAATTTAGATTGGAAATACCCGACAGTAACAAGTTAGCACTTAGGAGAAAGAGTGCAAACAACATGTGTGTACAAATAAGTTTCTAAGTATTGACATGGTATAAATTATTCGCATGCAATTTTATTACAATTATTTATATTGACTTTGTATAAATTATTAGTAAGTAGTCAATTTTATTAGCTAATTTTAAATTGTTATTATTAACGAACATAATGTCCTGATAAATCCCTCATAAATTTTCACATACCTGTACTGGGTTGAACATATCATGGGAAATATTTATTGTAAGATCTTTATGTAACCGTATGTTCCAGTGAATAAACGCTTCATTCATTCATTCATTCTAGACATATATTCGGACCTAACAACAGTAAACATATATTCCCTGTTATACCAGGTGTTTCCTGTAATAGGAGCAATAAAATAAAAAATAAAGATTCTACTCTTCAAATTGAACAACATTCGTTCAGCAACTTAAAAAAAAGTCAGTTTTCAGAATTTTATTATTTCAAACAAATTAAATAGTATTTTCACCTCACCAGCTCAAACATGGCGATTTTGCTGTCAGATAACAGTGAACAAAATGCGATTTTGTTTCGAGCGTGAGTAGAAAGTAGCTTTTTATTTTTTTCAATATCTGACCACGAATTGACATTCTTCAGCCAAAGGTTAATTATAAAATTCTAATCTTTTGAATCTCGATGCACTCTGTTTCTTTCATGTGTATATAAGAGAGGGATGGAAACTTATCAATTTGAAATTCGATTTTCGAATCCGACCTCGATTGAGAACAGTTCGGATACGCGTTATACCAAAAATTTCATTAAAAACACCCGAAAAAGTTTTATTGCAACGTATTTTTTTTTCTTTATTATTTTTTTATTTAACGGCCAAATATTAAAATTATTGTGCCTTTTATATAAAACAATAGATCATTGCTCAAATAAAATAAGATTACAACTTATTACTTAGTGTAAATACAATAATAATTTCTAATTTCACCATTTATCATAGATGCATATTCGACACGTACCTTAAAAAATATCGAGTTCATATTGTAATTGTTATTTTCTTTTGCATTTATTTTGTTTGGTGTTTTACGAGTAAAAATATTAATCAATTTTTATAAATTGATTAATATTTTTACTTTATTTATAAATACATTTTATATTACGAGATTTTGTTTATACGTCATGTATCTGCTAAATCTTCCAATTTGATCAAATAATGACAATAACCATGTTGGTTGGTTGATTATAATTTCAATTAAATTATATTGTTATTCCTTTTTAAGCAGCACTTATCTATTTTCTGATTAATAATATTATTGAAATCAGCAACAAAGACTATAAACATACGTTGGAAGAAAAAGCACAAAATGTCGAATATGTTCTCGCTGATGAGGTGAAAAGTTGTGTGTGCTACACGAGAGCAAAGTTTTTTGCATCTCGTGCTTTTGAGTCCCTCGCTCCACTCAGGATTCTAACATAGAATCACTCGCTACGCTCGTGATTCAAACGTAGAATCCTTCGCTTGCTCGGGACTCAAAATCAGCACTCGTAACAAAAAACAACTTTGCTCTCTTGTTACACAAATAACTATTTCAATGTACGTCGTCCAACATTGACATTCCCTGAGCATTGACATAGCTGTCACTCTACTAATATCGGACATTTCGCAATACATTGCTTCTTTGTCTAAACATTATTCTACAAAATATAATTTAATACACGTTATTTTCAAAAGTTGCTTAACAAATGTTGTCCAGTTTCAAGCGAAGAATCTATGTTTTAATTTATCGCTCCTATTACAGGAAACACCCGGTATACGCATTTCTGCCGAATAAAACACAAAAAACGTACTCACATCACATGAGATTATTTAACTTAATAAAAGAAAAACTGCCCGTCATCATGAAGTGTGATTACGAGGTTGCCCAGATCAATGCCGTCAAATCGACTTATCCACACGTTAAATTATCTGGATGTTATCAACACTTTGATAAAGCCATCTGGAGGAAGGCAAAAGTACTGAAAATAGCAAAGATCCGAAAACCTACAAGTGATGATAGTGCAAGAAACATCGCAAGAATTTGCTCTAATTTTGTTCTACTTCCACACACTTCTATGTCACAAGCTAGGAAGGCTATTAAAAATGTTGCTCCAGCCACGAAGAAAATGAAATGATTTTTTGATTACTTCCATGAGACATGGTATAACAGGAACCACAATTTGATAAGTAGAAGATTTACGTGAAAAAATTGTAGCAGCTGCTCAAACCATGCAAGGAACTCTGAAGACGCGGGTTACAGTCAGTGAAGTTCGTTCAAGACTGCGTGCTTGCATTCGCAACCAAGGCAGACAATTTGGACAAGACTTGTAATTGTTGTTTGTAATTATTTTGTGTTTATTAATAATTTATTAAAAAAAATATTTTGTTGAAACTTGCTATTTTACTACCGATAAGAATTTGATTTATTTGTACCTAATTTGTAAACGAGTACATTCATTATCGTACATTAAAGAAACACAGGGTAAGCAAACCTGCTTCAGGTCCGGTATGCTATTTTAGTCTTCATTAGCTAACTAACCGAGGCATAATTATCTTTTTTCAGTAATTAGGTGACTAATTAGTTTTCAATGAAAATAACAATGGTACTCAAGCCCAAATAACAAAAAACCCCGCTTCCGGCCAAATACGTTACTTGCACCACAGCTACCTGCTCCGCAATTATTATAAATATTTTAAATAATTTCAGAGGTTTGTTAATAACATTGTATCCTTTTTAGAAAGCTCATTAATTGAGGAAGTTATTTCTATAATTTTACACCAAGTCTCATGCATCTTTTTTCCATAATTCTCGTCAGTTGTAAGTTGTAACGAAATTGAAAAAAAAAGTATGATTTTGTTTTTTCATGATCGTTTATTTCTAAGGTGTAATTTTGACACGGATTTTTGTTTAAAGTAGTCACTTATCCATTGGCTTTTAGAAAAACAAGTTATCACTATCCAAATGCAAGTATTTTTTCCATAATAAGCAGTTTCAGTTCGCAAGGCGGATTTTTTCTAAAAAAACTAAAAACTCAAATAACTCGATAACCATCAAATTTAGAACCCTAGTTTACTGGGCTAAAATCATTGCAAATGAGCATAACCCCCTTCAAGGAATAGGTCGAATTTCCCATCACCCTGTATATTGAAAAGAACAACATTATCTAGGGCCTAATAACATTAATGCACAATTTTCATTATAAACAGCAAGTAAAAGTACCAACTAGAGTGACCGCATCTACTGAAACTTGTCTATATTTAGTATTTGCCAATTTTGATGCCGACGATTTTAAAGTCGATGTCACAGAACTTGGGTTTTCGGATCATAAAGGTGTATTAGTTGCAATACCTCAGTTAATAATGCCACCTATTAATAAACATGAGTACACAAAGCGTCATATCACAGATAATAATACCCAATTCTTTATAATACAACTGCAGAATATTAAATGGAACAACATTTTTGAACCACAAAACACTGTCAGAGATAGTTTTGATTCTTTTAACAAAATAATAAAGGGTTTGCTAAACAGCTGCATACTTACCCAAAAAACTAATTACAGCCAAAATAAACCTAAAAGACAATGGATAACACAAGGTATTAAAAAAACCTGCCTGCACAAACGCCTACTAAAAACTTGACCAATCAATCAAATAGCCCCATTCTAAGAATTTACTTAAAGATACGAAACAACATAAAAAAAGACAGTTCATGTATCGAAAAAACTACTTTTCATTAAAAGAATAAGTAATTCAAATAATAGAATTAAAACTGATTTGAGAATTATTAGGGAACAAACAAAAAAACCCCAACTAAAGACAAATATTTTTCACTTCACGTTGATGGAAAAATTACCGATGAACCAACAGTTGTTGCCAAAACATTTAATGTTTTTTTCTACTCCAGTACTTTTTTTCTGTCATTTATATAGTTATTAACTCTGATATAAAGACATAAATTATGAAAGTCTGTAAAAGTCTATACTTTATTGCCCAAAAAAACACTGCTAAACGATGTTATAATGTCGCCAAAAAAGCATCACTTAGTACCACAGATTACAAGATAAACAGCTGCATTCACACAATTTGCAATTAAAAAAAAGCTTATTATACTAAGGCATTGCTGCCAACTTAAAAAAAAGTTTTATGTTCAGTGCATGGATGTTTAGTATAGTGAACGTATACCTTTTATGTATAAGTTCATATTTTTTTGACAGATGTTTATGAACGTATACCTTTATGTATAAGTTCTTATCTTTTTGACAGATGGACGTCAATAAAAAAAAGTTTATCAGACTATTTTTTTTTTATTTTGTTGATTCCGAGCGGGAACATGTAATTATTTTCTTTGTTGTTTATTTGCATTTTATTTATGAAATGTCGTCGTAGAAAAAGTATTGTATGTATGCAACGTTGTATAAGTACCTAGGTCAAAAAACGCTCGTGGCATCTTTCTTACGATGTGAGCGTAGCGAACGAATAAAAGACAAAAAAAAATTGCATTTGGCCTAATTCTTGACATGAGCAAAGCCTATGACAAAGTACAACATGAAATTATCCTTAAGAAACTATATGGCATAGGTATACGTGGCATTGTACATAATTGGTTCAAATCTTACTTACAAAATCGCACACAACTTGTTGCAATAGACTACCATGATAAAATAGCTAACACTAACTAAAATACAATCTCAATATAAGCCAGTGACATTCTTAATACCACAATGAAGCGTGCCCGGGTGCATTTTATTTTTAATTTACATTAATGACCTACCAAAAGTAAGTACTGAATAATAAAAAAGTAGTGTTTTTTATTTATACGCCGACGATATATCATTAGTAATTCCTAGCGACAATAGCGACGATTTGACCCAAAATTTAGACTGTATTTTCAATGATTTGACAAACTGGCTAGAAGATCATAACCTAAACATAAACATCAATAAAACCAATATTATACAATTTAGACCCCATCATCAGACTCCAATTAGATAACAGTTACAACTACTCCAATAATAACTTGAAACAAATTAAATCTTGCTCTCTTCTTGGAATAAAAATCGATGAAAATAAAAACTGGAAAGCACATATTGAACACATTGCCATAAAATTGTCGCGGTTTACATATGTTCTTAGAGAAATAAAAAGAACAACTAATACAAATACCGCAAATGATGTATATTACGCATTTGTTCAGGCGTGGCTACAGTATGGGATTACTCCGTGGGGCAATAGTACAGATATTACAGACTTGTTTATTTTGCAAAAAAGATGTATAAGAATATTAAGTAATATAAAAAACATTGAAAGCAGAAGACCACACATTCATAAAACTAAAAATTTTAACATTGACCTCTCTGTATATATTACAAACCTGCAAGTTCATTAGAAAGCACCCATATTTATTTACTAAAGCCAGACACATAGGTACACCAGTTCACTAGACTTGAGATATAAGAATAAGTTAGCAATAGGGACACATAATCTACAATTGTGCGACAAAAGCCCACATTCAATGGCCATAAGAATATACAACAATATACCAGGAAACATATTGGGAGAACAAAAGTTTAAATCTTTGTAAATAAATTGAAAACATATTTAATAAATAATATATATATATATTTTTTTATTATAATTGACACCTGGTGAGGCATTTGCAGAGGTAGAATTAGGAATATACTGTGCAGCAGCAGTAAGAATAATATAACAGAAAGAACTATAAGCATCTAGTGAAGAAAGTGTATAAAAATCCAAATTTGCTAGACAAGAATCGACAATGTTAACGTACATTTTCCAATCCACCCTTTTGTAATTTGGGAAGATGGGCAAATGTACATTATTACACGTTTGATTTAAATTATTTTCATTATTACTAACAAAAACTTTAATCATTACAGGTAACTATTACCTAAAGGAGAATCAAGGACCGACCCTTCACAAGAAAGTGCTAAATGAAGATGAAACCAGAGTCAAATCAAGATCATTAGGACGCCAAGTCAAAGAAACAATAGTAGTAGCTTCACCGGCATTCAGAAGAACCAAATCATTATCATCAATAACCTCAAACACGTCTTTACCCCGAGGGAGAGTATCAACACATCCCCAGGTTGTATGATGAGCATTGAAGTCCTCTGCAAATATCATGGGCTCAGGAATCAACTTAATTGAAGTATTCAATTTATTTTTATCAAATGAACTAGAATTGGAAGGACTGTAAAAACTGACTATATGTAAAACTTTATTGTCTATTGTTATTTTAATGCAGATGTTCTGAAGAGCGTCATCAAAATATGTATTGACAATAGTATATGTAAGACTATTATGGATAAGTAATGCAACCATTATGATTACCACAGTCATTTCTTGCTACATTGTAGCCTCTAATAGAAAATGTTTTATTTGGTTTTAACCATGTTTCAGAAATAATTCCAATATGTCGCGCGCGCCGGCGCTGGGCGCTCACCGGCACGCCGCTCCACAACAAGGACCTGGACCTGTTCGCGCTGCTCAAGTTCCTGCGCTGTACACCCTTTATGATTTTCAAATAAAAAACGGGTTAAAATTAGCTTATTACCTACTGAAAAATGAGATGGATTCTGTTTACGGCGAGTCTGCTCCATCATTTTCCACGGTAAAATTTTGGGTGGCTGAATTTCAACGCGGTCGTACCAGCTTGAACGACGAAGAACGCCCGGGACGGCCAAAAACTGCAACCAACCACGATATAGTCTAAAAAGTGCACCGATCGGTGCTCGCCGATCGCAGAATCAAGGTTAGAGAGTTAGCAGCAACTGTAGGGATTTCAAAAGAACGAGTTTGTTACATATTGGCTGAAAAATTGAATATGAGAAAGCTATCCCGCACGTTAGGTGCCGCGTCTGTTAAACTCGGATCAAAAACAAGTTCGAAAGACCATATCTGAAGATCTCTTGAAACGATTTAAGCAAAATAAGTCCGATTTTTTGCGTCGCTTGGTAAGTGTCGATGAAACGTGGATTCATCACTTCACGCCTGAGACTAAATCAGTCCAAACAGTGGACTGCAAAGAATGAACCTGCTCCGAAGAAGGCGAAGACGGTTTCATCGGCCGGAAAAGTGATGGCCACCGTGTTTTGTGATAGCCGCGGTGTAATATTCGTTGACTATTTACAAAAAGGAAAAACAATAACGGGAACTTATTATCCATCGTTACTTGACAAGCTGAAGGAAGAAATAGCGAAAAAACGGCCACATTTGAAAAAAAAGAAAGTACTGTTCCACCAAGACAACGCACCATCTCACAAGTCAGCAATCGCCATGGCCAAAATTAAGGAGCTTCGATACGAAATCATTGACCATCCATCATATTCACCAGATTTGGCTCCCAGCGACTTTTTCCTATTTCCCAGACTCAAAACTTGGCTCGGTGGACAGAGATTTTCAAGTAACGAAGAGATCATTGCCAGCGTGAACGCCTATTTTGAAGAGCAAGACGGCAACTACTACTTGGACGGGTTAAAATCATGGGAGCATCGTTGATGTTGAAAAGTAAAAAAAAAAAAAACACTTGATTCTATGTCAGGCCAGAAACTTTTCAGACGACCCTCGTATTATAAGTACGAGGGTGAATCAAAAAGTTTTTAGAACTGCATGGTGGTAAAACCTTTCTAAATGTAGGTTGTTTTTTTTTTATTGAAGCTGTCATTCTGGCATATAATGGCGGTAAATTTTATTTGATTACGCGTACCAATTACACATTATTAACTATTTTGTGAAGCGAATCGCTCAAAATCTGTCGTTATGTACAAAAATGAGTTACGTGCCGTGTATTTGTAGTATGTGTTTGAAAAAAAAGTCTACTAAGGAAATTAATTTTGAACGTGTAATTAGCAGACTATAGGTAATAATGCTGTACCATATTCCACGGTTGCTTACTGGGTTGCCGATTTTAAGAGAGGTAGGCCCAACTGTGAAGATGACCCACGCTCCGGCCGGTTATTGATGATAACGTAGCGAGAATCGAAATCTTGGTATTGGAAGATAGAAGAATTTGCATCAAACAGTTAGCAGAGATCATACACATTTCTTTTGGCAGCGTGCAAACAATATTGACGAACGTTTTGGGGTTCAAAAAAGTTTCGGCAAGATGGGTTCCGCGAATGTTAAGACTGCACTTGCCGTTAAGTAGATAACGTCAACACTAATTGTTTAATCCATTTCTAAACTATATATTTAGCATTTCGAAGAATGTGTTAACAACTTCTCCGTGGAAAAATTATAAGATTATTAATATTTTACGCCAGAGAACCAAGTAAAGTTGGACGAAAATTGTAAAATCGTAGGCAGGCGTTAAGTGTTTTTTTAATACTTTAACAATGGAAATCTATTCTGATTTTCAGTTCAAAAAAAAGATGAATGTTTACATTACAATTTGTCCGCATCAAATATTTCAATTATTGTTTGGAATTAAAGGTCCAGATTTATCAAAAAGTGCTTTTAATTCTCAATACTTTTTTACTATGGCGGCCGCGCGCCGATTTAAATACGCATTCCCCGCGCTCTATGGTTCAGTCGCAAACGCTCGGCGCCCTCTTAACTGAAGTAAACAAAGAACAGCGTGTGGAGATTTCAAAGCGGAATCTCGAAATCATCTAGATAACGTGACCCGGAAGCATTTTATCGCCGATTTGTGACCATGGACGAAACATGGCTGCACCATTTTGATCCCGAAACAAAAAAACAAAGCATGTTCTGGAAACGACCATCTTCTCCACCTGTTAAAAAATTTCGAGTTTTTCCGACGGCGGGCAAAGTTATGGCCTCTGTATTCTGGGATGCGGAAGGATTCCTGTTTATTGACTACCTGCCAAAAGGAAAAACCATTACAGGTTCTATTATAAAGAATTGATCCCGAAAGTGCGGCAGGCGATCATAGAAAAACGCCGGGGAAAGTGGTCTACGGGCGTACTGTTTCACCACGACAACGCCCCAGCTCATTGCTCAGAACTGGCACTCACTGCGATCTGCCAAGCTGGCTTCAAACTGTTCGACCACCCGTCATATTCTCCGTACTTGGCTCCTAGTGATTTTCACCTATTCCCAAAATTAAAGGAGCACATCCGCGGAATTAAATTTCCAGATGATAGTGCCGTAGTGGGTGCTGTAGAGGAGTTTTTCGAGTCCCAAGGAATTTTTTTTTTAATGATGGAATAAAAAAAATTGAAAAACGATACTTCTATACACTTGAACAACAAGGAGACTATATAGAAAAATAAAAATTAAAAATATCATTTTCTTTTGTTTTTCACCCTTATTCTAAGAACTTTTCGATTTACCCTCGTACATCTCCAATATGTAGTTAAAGTGACTTCCATTTAGAAGTTGTGTGCAAAATCGTCATGCAAGCTATTTCGTTTGTGATTTACACTTTAAGGACACAGATTGTTTAACCAGATATTTGCAAACCGATGCAGTTCCGATATATAATTTACCACCAGACCTTCTAATTCTTACAAAATCTACTCAAACTGAATACAGTATTCCTGAAAAGAAGTCATTAAGAAATGAGGCCTCACAAATATCGATATCAGGAGCAATTGTTTCAAGTTGTTCAACAATTTGTCTGCCGCCTCACCACGCTAAAGGAAGCTATTAAGGGAATATAAAACTGAATGTAAGAGGCGAAAAATGTTAGAAGCTCAGCAAGAACGTCATAAAGCATGTAACACTTCACCGGAATTTAAAAAGTTGATTGAGATTTGAGATAAAAAATAAATTAAAACCAAATTGGCGCTGCAATCAATATGACAAGGAATATAAGATGTTTGCTCTAAATATATGTTTTGCCAGTCCATTGGCTTACAGGGTTTTAGCTAAGTATTTAAGTCTACCTAGCGAACGAACACTACGCCGCACAGTGGTAGATCGGCGGAAATAAGTCCCAAATCGCGAGGTTCGTAAAAATAAGTTAAAAGCTCACAATCACAAAGTAGACACCTTACCTAAGTAGTAAGATTATATCTGCTGTAGTGCTGTCTATTGGAACGTTGACAGAAGCGCGCAACAAGAATTATCGGCAATACAGATAATACCACGCCAGAAAATACGCATGGGAAAATACCAACGAAAACCTCATCACATTTTATTGACCTCATCTGATCCCCTTTTGTATAGTTTAAAAAAAAACATTTACCCTTACACGAGGGTGCAAACTGCAAAGCCACTTTTTAGTGTTCACTTCTATTATAAGTAGGTAAGTAAGTAAACGCTTTATTGGTGTGCGTCAGAATGACTGACCAAAATGGCAGATTAATGTTAGACTACCATCAGCATTCACTACCTATTTGCTACTATTTACTACCTATGTTAAAGAAAGAAAGAAACGTTTATTGCCACAACAAAAAAATGTTGACATATTTGCTACCTAAGTTTAAAAAGAAATATACATTTAATAAAGTGGGCAGTCATTCTGACGTCAGGATGACTGCCCAGATTTATTATATGGGGGTTGGACCCCCTTATTTGCAACTTTACTACCTATTTGCTACCTACACATATATTTTTTCCAGATTTTTAAGGCAAAAAATAAAATTTTTATAAGCAAAACATGGAATTTAATTACGAATCGGAGTGTACAGGCTGTGTACCTCATGAACCGTGATAGTTAGACACCTGAAATTTTCACAGATGATGTATTTCTGTTGCCGCTATAACAATAAATACTAAAACACAGAATAAAATAAATATTTAAGGGGGCTCCCATACAACAGACGTGATTTCACTGATATCCAATATAAAATGACCCCACAATGCGTACATTTTGCTTAGGAGCAGGGCTCTGCTAATACTGGATTTTATAGTTACGGCCCTTTTTAGCGTATATTTTGTACGAAACCCTCGGTGCGCGAGTCCGACTCGTTTAATATTTTCATTTGTTATTGTAGGTACCCGTGAAGGATCCAACGTCAGGATGACTGCCCACATTTATTATATGGGGGTTGGACCCCCTTATTTGCAACTTTCGATATACTATGATTTACTACCTATTTGCTACCTACACATATATTTTTTCCAGATTTTTAAGGCAAAAAATAAAAATGTTATAAGCAAAACATGGAATTTAATTACGAATCGGAGTGTACAGGTTAGACAGCTGAAATTTTCACAGATGATGTATTTCTGTTGCCGCTATAACAATAAATACTAAAACACAGAATAAAATAAATATTTAAGGGGGCTCCCATACAACAGACGTGATTTCGCTGATATCCAATATAAAATGACCCCGCAATGCGTACATTTTGCTTAGGAGCAGGGCTCTGCTAATACTGGATTTTATAGTTACGGCCCTTTTTAGCGTATATTTTGTACGAAACCCTCGGTGCGCGAGTCCGACTCGTTTAATATTTTCATTTGTTATTGTAGGTACCCGTGAAGGATCCGACGGCAGGATGACTGCCCACATTTATTGTCGTGTAAAGTCTGAAAATGACCCCGATTTCTTTATTGGATAATAAGATTTTTTTGTACTATAAATGTGAACTGCCGGCTTTACAAAAAAACTAGCCCCCTATTTTTTCATTTGCAACATAAAATAATGTTATATGTCCCTTTTCAAAAATGTTTTAGCAATAATCTAACCGCACCTGAACAGTGTCGATTACGACATGAAGGAACATAATTTGTAGTTTATGACCTGAACTTGGTGGTAGATGTCTTTCAAAGACTATAATCTAAACAGTGTTCGTCACGGGTCACCTTATGGAGCGGAGTAACTTTAGTTATTTGCGTGTTAATTAAGTTTTATCCCTTTCAAAGGTAACGGTCGCTTACGATATGTGTTTATGAAAGTCGTTAAACTAAACGTTATTTTTACTTTAATACGAGCCTGATTTGTCCAATTTCCTAATGGATCATCAATCACATCTTAGCTCTAACGCACTTAGATTGAGAAAATCACGTCTGGAAAAATCCTCTCCACCTCTTCCAATTTGTATTTAATAATTAATATTTTTATAATAATTTGTATTTTAAATTTAATAGTAATAGAAATTATGTTTTTATAATGTACCTATTGACTTGTAAAATGTTGACATTTTATCAATAAATGAGTATGAGTATGAGTATCTATGTCTAATGCTGGATAGTACATCTATTTATACCTAAGACTAAGACTTGGTACTGCTGTGGTACAATTTATAATGTTGATTCATTAGTTATTCTATTAATAAGAGAAAAAATTTGACAAGTTCCTTACTATAATTTAGTTTTGTATAACCTTAAGTTAATGCACTCCAGGTCTTTTAGCATACTATTGTTAGCCGTAATATGCTTTGTATTATGACTGTGTGTTGCCTTAATAATAAAAAATAAAAAGAGTTGTTACTACAAATAAATAGTTTTTGTACTCAAGTACTTATAAACAGTAAGTGTTAATTATTAACTACATAAAGGATGATTCTTACTTAACTTTGATCTCAATAAATTATTGTATATGTTCATGATTATTTCAGTTAAGGTTAGTAAGTTAGACCTTTTAATGCCTGAAACACAGGAGATCCTAGTTCAGGCGCAAGTCACATTTTGTCAATTAGAATGTCTTAGTTTATAGTTATTATTACTGTAAAATAAGTTATTCCTTAATAAAGATATTTTATCTTTTTATTAAATTATGAAGGCACTCTCGACATCTCACTCAATAGTAAAGAGAGTTTTATGGAGCAAACTGATTAGTGACCTCCGCTGTTAATGTGATATTCATCAAGCAGCAAAAACAATGCTTTTATGAAGAATTATTGAAAAACAAATAAACATATAATTCCTTAGTATTATAATGTCCTTAATTTTATTAAGCCTACAACAAATACCCACCTAAAACAAGATAACACTATACCAAATAACAGATAATATTGACAATCCTGACTTCCAAACAGCACTGACAAGACTTCCCTTTGAGACTCGGGCTATCAGTCTAGTCCAGGAACAACTGTCTCACCAGAACGATCAAATCTAAACAATAAAAAATCTATAAATATTGTATTTAAACAAAAACATAATGCCAATGGTAGGCCTCAAATCATTAGTGCCCCAAAAACCTAGGGGTATGGTTATCAGACATGACAATCAAAAAACCAAACTGGCATAAGTTTCCATGTTGTTATTAAAGAAATTTGGGGAAAAACATATTAAATGACACCTAGCAAATCCATCCGATCCAAAATATATTTATGGCCTACTTAGAATTAATAAAAATTTAATTATCTAGTATGAAAAATATCAAATATTGTATTACTTAGATTTTACTAGGGTTTGCAGTCTCGGAATTCCTTGCACTGCCACACAAAAATTTCTAGGAACCTAGATAGCTCAACCTAGATCATTTAGAACCAAGTCTTTCATACTATAATTTCCGGGCAATAGCTGCTAAAAAGCACTTTATTAAAAGAAATTAATTACAGACATTTAAATTAAGAGCAAGAACCTGAAGCCCCCCGAGCCAACAATACTGCTTTTAGGCAACCTTTTTATGTACAAAAAGGTCGCTTTTTACCTTAGCACAGCAGAATATGAAGTTATTAAGGATTTACATTTGACACACTATAAAAAATTTAGTATTGTATGATAACAAGAAATCATTTTACCTTTTGATATACCAGACAAGTTAAAGTAGACATTATACAAGGTTATTTTAAAATAAAAGGACAAACAAACCACAACCAAGGCCAAATCTAGGCTAATGGTGAAAAATTGCTTAAAAACTGTCGGGTTGAATGTACTCTATGTGTAAGTGACTCAAATAAAAACAATGCCATCACAATAATATTATACTATTACTTCAATACCGATGGTGACAGGCAGTTGACAAGCTGAAGCAGAGTCACAATCCTCAGCAATGAGGGAGCGATGGAGAAGAAGATTACTTCAATAGTTTTGCTGAAGCAGCAACTTGATTAACATTCGAACATGACACCAAAAACAATGTACAATTAGGAACAACCCAGAAGACATTAACCATCTAACAACGCCTACAATACAGACACTATTTCGAATTTAAATAAATACACAACGCAAATGAGAAACTGCTCATTCCACTATTTCAGCCAGTGATGCAAACTACCACATTGGATTCTTCTAAGTCGGCATCTTCATTGCTGAAGGTCGTGTCTAACGTGAAATATTAATTCGTCACTTGATGCACCATGCTTTTCCACTCGTAAATTTTCGGCGATCTTGATGGCCTTTGGTATTGACAGGCCAGTGAGCGTTTTTACAAGATCTGACCAACGGGTAGGCGATCGACCGCGCGGTCTTTTTCCGTCTACCTGATCTACTACCATCAGCTGTTCCAGATTATCCGGGTTCCTGCGAGCGACGTGTCCGAAATAGTTTAATATCTGCTGGAAGCAGATAGCGGACAACCTCTTGGTTATTCCGAGCTCGTTGAGAATGGACACGTTGGTTCGGCGCGCAGTCCACGGGATCCGCAACATACGCCTCCAGCACCACATTTCAAAAGCGTCAATCTTCGCTCTTTCTTTCTGTCTTATTGTCCAGGATTCGGCGCCGTAGGAGAAAATTGAGAAAATCAGCGCTCGACATTTTAGATAGAACATTACAATACAAATCATGTCATGTTCCTTTTTTAATTTTTTTCACGATCGTATATTTTTTCTTGAGTTCTTTTTCAGCCAGTAAGTAAAGTAATATATATGATGTAGTTATTCAGCCGAGTCCGGTTAATGTACGACCAAATAATGTACAGCCCAATAATTGGCGACCACTTTTTTGGACGCCAATTATTGGGATGTACATTATTGCCCTGTCCAAATAGTGGCTTCACATTATTGCCTCGTACCGAGACCTCGAGCTTGTACACCCTAATAACGCTCATCCCAATAATGCACGACCCAATAATTCGAATCCATTTAAACCCGCTCCAAACCTTCCGATCCGATCCCATCCGATTTATCGTAAGAAATCGGATAATGTGTAGTGTTTTAGGTCCTAACTATTGCACTACACATTATCCGATTTCCTAACAATTACGCTACACATTATCCGATAAGTAGGATCGGATCGGGTAGGATCGGAAGATCTGGAACGGGTTTTAGTAGACGCCGATTATTGGCCGAACATTAAACCCGTTCCAGACCTTCCGATCCTACCCGATCCGAACATACTTATCGGAAAATTCGGAAAGGGTTCCGTGTTAGGAAATCGGATAATGTGTAGTGCAATAGTTAGGACCTAAAACACTACACATTATCCGATTTCTTCCGATAAATCGGATCGGAAGGTCTGGAGCGGGTTTTATTGGCCCGTACCGATAAAACCCACTCCAGACCTTCCGATCCGATCCGACTTATCGGAAGAAATTTCCTAACAACTGCACTACACATTATCCGATTTCTTCCGATAAATCGGACAACTGCACTACACATTGTCCGATTGCTTCCGATCGGTCGGATCGGATCGGAAGGTCTGGAGCGGGTTTAATGCTCGACCCAGGAATGTGCACCCCAATAATGTACAGCCCAATAATTGGCGACCACTTTCCGCTTCAGACCACAGACTATAAATATTTGACACATAGAGTGATATTCTAGGGATGGGGCGACGAATATTACCGATTGAGCTGAAATTTTGCATACTTATATAACTTTGATGACAATACGTTTTTTTTATGGATATTAAAAAAAAACTAACCTAACCTAACCCGGCCGGGTCGGATCTGCTCTGAAAGGTGATTGATTCACCTCAACCTATTCTCAAACTTTAAATGATTCACCTTTCAGAGCAGATCCGACTCGGCCGAGTATTAGCTGAAGTACAGACTTGTCGGAGAACTAAATGCTGGTGATAAAATAACGTTCTTAATAATAAAGTAGGTTAATATAAATAAACAATTGTACCTATTTTATTGTGACACAGACTTTTACTTCCTTTTGTGAAGTATAACTTTTCACAATTATTGGGCCGTACATTATTGGGTCGGGCTTTCTCGACCTGTAACAATAATGCGCAGCCCAATAATTGAAAGCCAAGGGACTGAAATTAGTGGACGCGTATTATTGGGTCGTAGGTACATTATTGCCCAGTGAAAAGAGTGGCTTCGTATTATCGCCCCGGACCAAGCTTGCGTGGCCCGAGAATGCTCATCCCAATAATGCACGACCCAATAATCCGCGTCCATCATGGACGCCAATTATTGGGCTGTACATTATTGGGTTGAGCATTATTTGGCTGTACATTAGTGATCCCCATTCAGCCAGTGCAGAATAAAGAGGTTTGATTTATTAAAATGTAAATAGTTTATAATTAGTAAACGATTAGATTTAAGTTTTCAATAATATAGGATAGTGTTTGTAGTCAATAATATTGTAGATTTAGTTTAATGAGTAGTTATTAAGGCTTAATTAATTATATGTAACGCTAAATTGGGAACCCGTTTTGGTCAGCCTTGTATTGTCCAGCCACGTTTTCCGCGTCCATACGGACTCGGAAAACACGGCTGTACAAAACACGGCTGGGCAAAACGTGGCCGAGCAATGTTTGTTCGGGGAAGTTTTTCGAAGCCAGTTTTGTACAGGGTCGTATTGCCCGGCGCTGTTTTGTACAACACGGCTGGCCGCGAACCAAACTGCTAGGTTAGGTTAGGTTAGAACTGTGGCCACAGCGCGCGAGCCGAGCGAGCGTACCGCGGCAGCGGTCGGCGAAGCGCTAGAATCGAACTACTACCTGTAAAGAAGGTTTGAAAGCATACCTACTTGCATTTTCGGGACTCGGAAAACGTGGCCGTACAAAACGCGGCCGAACAAAGACGGGCCGAGCGTCATGGACTCGGAAAACGCGGCTGTACAAAATATGGTCGAGCAAAACCTGGCCGTGCAATATTGGCCTGGACAAGCTCGGTACATGCGGGTTTTTCGAAGACATTTTTGCTCGGCCGTGTTTTGTACAGCCACGTTTTCCGAATCCAAAAAATGGACTCGGAAAACATGGCTGTACAAAAAGCGGCTGTACAAAACCCCTACTCACAGATGTTAGCCTTAAACCCGCTCCAGACCTTCCGATCCGATCCGACTTATCGGAAGAAATTTCCTAACAACTGCGCTACACATTATCCGATTTCTTCCGATAAATCGGACAACTGCACTACACATTATCCGATTGCTTCCGATCCGATCCGACTTATCGGAAGAAATTTCCTAACAACCGCACTACACATTATCCGATTTCTTCCGATAAATCGGACAACTGTACTACACATTATCCGATTGCTTCCGATCGGTCGGATCGGATGGTCTGGAGCGGGTTTAATAGTCTAATAGCTGTACCCCGCGGTGTTACCCGCTCATCCCACGGGAACACTCAATTTATTCGGGATGAAAAGTATCCTATGTCCTTCCCCGGGACTGAAACTATCTATATACCAAATTTCATCTAAATCGGTTCAGCGGTTTAAGCGTGAAGAGGTAACAGACAGACAGACAGACAGACACACTTTCGCATTTATAATATTATAATATATAATATTATATATATATATATAATATATGGATATGGATATATGGATTAGTATGGATGGTGTTGTCTATGCCGCTAGAAATTCTAGTAACAAATCTGACATAAACCTCACTCTCCCCACTTCATACCTTTCCCCTCCTATCTGTCATGTCATTTCAATGACGCCATTCATTGTTTAATTAATTTGATAATTTGAATCTTTGACGATTTTGACGCTATTACTGTTTTGTACGTGATCGAGTGAAGTGTCGTTGATTCCTATATATATCCGCGCTGTTAGATTATTTTATGATGTTGGCAAGATTATTATTCTCTAGATTAATACAGTACCGCCAACATAATTGTGATTGGTTGGTCTTTTACTTTTTTATGCTAACTGTCAGCTACTGAAAAATATTCTCATCGATAAAACACATGTGAAGCCACTATTTGGACAGGGCAATAATGTACATCCCAATAATTGGCGTCCAAAAAAGTGGTCGCGGATTATTGGGCTGTACATTATTTGGTCGTACATTAACCGGTCTCAATTACATTTTTATGTTTATGACGTTTATGTTTTTTTATTGGATTTTGAATGAAAACCGTATCGTAGTGTAGATTCTTAAATTATTAAATGATAGTTGTAATATAATTAACTTTGGATAGCTACGATCAATAAGTTATTATGTAAAACTGAACTTCATATTTGACATATTTTGGTATCCATTCATAACAATGCAAGTAAGTATCTTTTCGTCTTTGCCTATTATGTGACTTAATTTCTTCGGAAAACCCTGCTTTGTACTGCCTGTCCACTGAAGCAGAACGGAGCACAGAGTAAAGCCGAAAGAAGAGCATTTATACATTAAATCAAATAATTCTGTAAGTAAAACGGGTGTTAATTAACAAAAAAGGGTTTATAGAATTACCTCGATGTTTTTTAAATTAAATAAACACTTTTTTATACAATTAAATACCGTTTTGTTATAATTACGTGTAAGAAAGGTTTATATCTCCCTACCCATGGTATGTACAGATTTTTAGAACGCCCCCTCATGAAACAGTTAAAACTTTGACACAAGGCTTAATCTTGAACTTGAGTTTTAATTCTTTTGACGACGCAGTTGGCGCAGTTTGTAGAGCACCTGCCGACAGCCAGTGGTCCCAGGTTCAAATCCCGGCCAGGGCAAATATTTGTGTGATGAACTCAAATTTTTGTGCTTAGGTCATGGTTGTGCTATGTATTTAAGTAAACATATATTTATCTACTGATCGAATACTGATCCGATGTGTTAGTTTTAAGTAGATTTGTATTTTAGTTTCGGCAATAAAGGCTATAATAATAATAATAATAATATTTATCTATGTAAGTATGTATATCGTCTAGTACCCATAACACAAGCCCTCTTGAGCTTAATTTGGACTAGATCGATTTGTGTGAGATAGTTTGATATTAAAAAAAAATATTAAAAGAAAAAATTCCGCACGCTTGCCAAGCCTCGGCAAACTTACAGGATGAAGTTATATGTTAGAATGAGCACGATGTAATTCCGTCTAACTCTAATATATAACTGAGTATTGTAGGCTTGTCGAGGCTTGACAAGTGTACCGACACGGAATAACAGTGTGTTTTCACCAACAGGTCTGCAGGGTGTGTCTCGCCACTGACACCAAGCTCTATAACATTGATGATTACAATTTAAAACCATCATATGAAGCATTGACTAACTGCAACGTAAGTATTTATGTTAAAAGTTCTTTAACAAATCCAATAAATTATGACAAGTAGGGTTCGGAATTTCAGATGTATATTTACGTGCACTTCGACGGCGGCTTTGTTGTTCAGTTGTAGGTCGCAACGGATCTGCCGGATATTGCCAACTTTAGGTAAATATCTATCCGAATTTCCGATGCATTCTCTAAATATCTACCAGCACAGTCGTCATGGATAACGTTCCCTAGGTATTCGCGGAAGCAAATTTACAATGGCCCAAATTTGGAATTCTTTATGGCAGAAATTGTGTTGCCAAAAAAATGGTGGATTTAACGGAATGGTCATGACTTTGGTCTTAGCGGTAAGCGGCGGCGGTGGCTCACAGGGCGGCAAGCGCAATGCCGTCTTCACCATAAGGGCACACGGGGCCCGTGCCCAGGGCCCCCATTCTCAGGGGGCCCCGAAGGACCGACAATATCTCTCACACAATAAAGGGTCATACTTAGTAAAAAAAACTTATTAGAATTCGCTTTTTTTACTTTCCAAAAGGGCCCCAAATTCTTGTGTGCCCAAGGGCCCCAGCCTAGTTTAAGACGGCCCTGGCAAGCGTGCCACGTACATCGCGCGTACCGCCTCTCGCGCCTCTGAAGTAATGGCGTCTTCGCTAGTCACCGATACATTTATTCTCGCTGCACGGTGACGCTCGTTGCTGCCGCGATTCGCTCGGCAAAAACCGCTAGAGCGGCTGATGAGATTGTATTAAAATCTAGTACCCATAACACAAGCCTTCTTGAGCTTAGTTTGGGACTAGATCGATTTGTGTGAGGTTGTCCGATATTTATTTATTTATGTAGATAATTGTAATTTACAATAATAATAGTGTAAGATGACTTGTAAAATACCAGATTTTACCAATAAAGTATCTGTATCTTGCCGACAAGAGCAAAGTTTTGGCATCGGTATGATTCTGTTTTGCCGTTCACTGCTGTCGCTGCCGCTGGTTACAAAGTAGTGTCGTATAATTACTGCCGTGTTACGGTAAAAGGTCGTATCTTTATACGGATGTCATAGTAAGATACGTCCTTTTACAGTAGCATGGCAGAGTACCGCTGTCGTAGTCACAAAAGTTTGCATAGTCACCAAAGGTCGGACAGTGGGTGCAATATGGTGACGAAAGCATAAGATGGATAAGACTTTATGTGTACAAAATACCCCTATACTGATGAATTACCTTACATCTGTAGATAGATAGTAGAGAGGTAATTTTTTCAATATAAGTGGATAGTTAACTATTAAGGGAAGGGACTAGAAAATATGTAATATACAAAAAAATATGATCATTTACTACAACATTAAAATTGTATTAATATTTTGCATTCATGTTGTTTTTTAAACCAATTGTAGTCATATCCATATTACGTGTATCGTTTGACATTATTTTGACGTATATTGCATCCACTGTCCCCCTTTGAGAGTCACCAACATTTTCAGTTAGCTGACGATGGTTCTCCGCGATACTTGTGTTGGGAGTGCGCCGGTCGCCTGTCGTCGTGCGCGCGGTTCCGTCACAAGGCACTCCGTACCCAATCCTTGCTGGCGCTCACGAGCCATCGATATGTAAGTTTTTAACCTCTGACGAAAAAAGAGGCGTGTTATAATCACTACATAGTATAAAACAAAGTCGCTTCCTTCCGTCTGTCCCTATGTATGCTTAGATCTTTAAAACTGCGACGCGGTTTTTAATATATAGATTGACTACCTTTTTCCGCGACTTCGTACGCGTGGAACTTCATAAAAGGGATTATTAAAAGCGCCTAAGCAAATGTAAGAGCAATTGTGCTTTTGGTCTAATAATTACATTTCCTACAGGGTCACCGCACCCCAACAGAAATGTTCACTCACTTTTCAATCTTTTTAGGTATAATTTCCAGGATGAAAACTATCCTATGTCCTTCCTCGGATCTTAAACTATCTCTATGCCAAATTTCATCAAAATCGATTCAGCGGTTTAAGCGTGACGTGAAGAGGTAACAGACAGACACACACACTTTCGCATTTATAATATTAGTATGGATTCAATGCTTTATATGTATAATCACGATTTATGTACGTTTGATATGCTTTCTTATTAGAACTGTGTCCCTTAAACTAGTCAGGTACAACCTAACACGACCTGAGGGGTCTCATGATAACCAGCTACTTCTGGTAGGGGTGTTTAATTTTTTTATTCAGACCATTTCTTTTTGTTATACTACGACGGTGACAAACAAGCATGCGGCCCACCTGATGTTAAATTAAATTAATCTATATATCGTGTGAATAGCTTATGTTTATTTTCAGGACTATATCCAACAACTACAAGTTATTGACCGACAAAAACATAACCTCACATCGACATTAGCATGCAAAAGCTACACAGACCATCACAACTTATACCTAAATGAATCAGAACATCTCAAGACAGAAGATACGTTATCAAACGAGGTGCAAGAACCTATACAGGAAATTAATATAAATGAAGTTAAAAGCGACGATGATGGAATACAATTTGATTTGGATCTAGAAAGTTCTAGTGATGAAGTGTTAGTTAAACAAAAGAAGGTGAAGAAGAGTAAAAAGAAGAAGAAAGATGAGCGTTAGTATTTAATTATATTATTTTACTAAGGTAGTGTGAAGACTGCCGGGGGATAGCTTCAGATGAGGAATAAGTAGAGCAGAGGTACTTCGTTAAGATGTTTATTGCCCAGAGGCCAGACGATAACTAACTCTACATTTTATTTTTATGACTCATGTCATACGTCTTATTCTAAATCTAAAACTACTTTATTCTTAAGTTAACGGCCAACCACCTTCCGTGAAGCACAACCTTCACATTTCCCGCCGTCTCGGGGTGGACGAGGGAAATTCATCTTAATACAGAGACACTAGACAGACTACTCCTGCCTAACACATAATAAGTCCCTACCTATGCAGGGATACCCATACATTCATACCCAGATGGTCTCTTGCTAAGAGATAACCAGGGTCAGGACATGAGCAGACACTAGCCTATGGCATGTTACGTAATCTGACATGTTGTCTGACACTGGCTTCGCCTTGACAAAAACCCTGCTAAAAAGGCAAGGCACCAATCTGACTACCCCAAGTGTCATTCGACTTAATAGACTAAAGCATAGACCATTCGATACAATATTAAAAAGATAGGCTTCCACAATTTAATCGCCTGGTGTAAAACCGGCTTAAATAAATTACCCGATTAAATCGCCTCGAATGTTCCCACCTTAACTGCCTGGAGTATGACACACGTCGCATGCTCCAAACAATTGTACCACGATATGTCACTGCCCTTATATTAGCTGCCTGACACATTGTCTATGACACTTGTCTCAGTCATCCAAACAAACAGTGACAATCGTCTACCACTAGCTTTATATTAGAATCCTGGCGCATATATATTAAATATGCCCCAGAAATCTGTACCTTAATTACCTCTTATCCTAAATAAATACCTGGACTAAAGTATTATCTTTAGTCCAGCTATCTGTACCACTCCTAAACAAAAATAAATTACGACCTCATAATTGATTTTACGACCATCGACCATAGCAGTACACGTCATAATGACATGTCAAAATGCTATGTCATTGTCACTGTCGAAAAGTCAATTATTAAAACACGAAACGAAAGTTATTTTTATTAAAATCCTACCTAACACCTATCTAAAGTGAAAGTGAAACTAAAATTTTATTTACTACATCCCTAGCTGAAATCTTCAGTCTGCATTGGCCTGATGCAGGGTGCAGAGTCCTTGGCCCGACAGGCCAAGACCCCACGATCCTGCCGCCGCCTGGATGAAGAATGCGATCCGCATTCAGTCACACCAGTAGCTGAAATCCCAGTAGAGCTGGGACAGCTATGGCCTCCGCAGTGTGATACATGAAAATAAAAGATTATTATAACATGTGTAAACATTAAAGTTCTGAAAAGAAAATCAGTGTTATAATTAATTATTGGAATTCTGTGAAAGTTATAAGTTATTATTATTACAAGGAAAGGTATTGTAAGTGCAATAAACTTAAAGTGCAATAAATTTATAGTGCAAAAAATTAAAAATTGAACTTCCTATAGTAATATCTTAGAAATGCAGCTAATATATAGTGGAAAGAAATTAAATTATAGTTACAACAGTGACATTTGCAAATGCAACAAACATAACTGCATCCTTGTACAGTCAGCCTGAATTAAAAATTGCTGAAAAATAATAGTTTTATTATTTACACCCTAGAAATATAGAACTGTTTAAATTTATTTTGAATTAACGATTGAAGAATTTCTTCAATCTGTTAACATGAATTATTACATTCTTGGCACGACCATTAGGAGTGAGTCTTTGCACCACATAATTCCATGGAGATAATCGGTGGATTATATTATAGGGTCCTACAAATAATCTACAAAGTTTTAAACTTCTTCCAGTCAACCGTCTTGGTTTTATAATCATAACCAAATCATCAGGCTCATATTGAACTGATTTTGTCTTCTTGTCATATTGTAGTTTTTGAGAGCGCTGTGCCTTCTCTATATTCTTCATTGCTTTCTCTGATAATTCTTGTATGTAATCCACTTTCCCCTTTAACGTAGTGTGTTCTTCCTCATGTAGTCTTAGCTTCAAATCTTGATTAAAATGCGGTTCCCGTCCAAAAACTATATGATATGGTGCAACGCCTGTAGATGCTTGAATTGAGGTATTGTATGAGAAGACAATTCTTGGCAATGCTGACGACCAATCCTTCTGATCTTCTTGTATACATTTTGACATAGCTGTTGTCAACGTCTTGAAGAATCTTTCTATTAAGCCATTCGCCTGTGGATGGTATGCCGTCGTATGAAGAAGTCGTCCTCCAAATTCTTCTACTGTATTTTGCACCAGTTTTGAGGTGAAGACTGTACCTCGATCTGTGATGATTGATTCGATGCTTCCAAAGGTGCAGAATATGTTCTCAACAAGAAACTGTGCGATAACCTCTGCTGTAACTCTAGGTACCGCTTTACAAATGGCAAATTTGCTCATGTATTCTATAGCCCCAATGACATATCTATGTCCGTCCTTTGATTTGCAGAATGGGCCAAGCACATCCATTGCTATTCGATGACCAAAGTTTTGAATCTTCACATTTTGCAGTGGCGCCCTCTGGTGTAAAATATTCTTTTCCTGGCACTTTGTACAAGACTTTATATAATTTTCTACTTTCTTTTCTGCATTCGGAATATAATAGCGATTCTTGAATTTTCTTAGGGTTTTAAATAAACCAAAATGTCCTCCACTCCATGTGTTATCATGTAATTCTGCCATACATTCTGTAAATAAACATTGTGGTAAAACTGTGACACTTTTCAGCTGGTTATCAACCCATACTTTCTTGCATAAAATATTCCGTTTCGTGTGATAACCTTTATATTGGTTCATATTTGATAATTTTTCAAATATATTTTTATATTCCTCGTCAGCCTGTTGTTTCTGTAATAAATCTATTTTTTCAAAGCTATACAAACATAAATCGTCCTGATTCGGTGCGATATTTTCTTCTGGTTTTTCATCATTGTAGAGGGGATTTCTGCTTAGGAAATCTGCATGAATATTGTCCTTTCCCTTACAATGGATTATTTTAAAATTCCACGGTTGTATGGCTAAGGCCCATCTCGCCAAACGTCCATTCATATCTCTACGTGATCGTAACCATACGAGGCTCTTATGATCCGTAAATACTTCAAATTCCATGCCCCATAAATATTGTTTAAAATATGATAGTGCCCATATTAGACCTAAACATTCTTTTTCCGTAATTGTATAACGTTTTTCCGCGTCGCTTAGTTTCCTCGAAGCAAATGCTACTGGCCGTAGATCTGATTTGCCTTGCATAATACATGCTCCCAAAGATTGATCTGATGCATCTACATACAGTCTTGTTGTCACATCTTCATCTGTCGTGAAATATCTGAGTATTGGAGCTTCACAAATCTTGTTTTTCATTATATTGAAGGCCTTTTGCGCTTCTGTTGACCATTCAAATTTACGTCCTTTCTTCGTCAATTCTGTCAGAGGCAATGTTATCTGAGCGAAGCCGTCAATAAATTTTCTGTAATACGAAAATAGACCTAGTACTGATCTTAGTTCCTTTAAGTTGGATGGCGGCTTTGCATTTCGCATTGCTTTTACCTTCTCCATGTCGGGTCCAATGCCATCCTTTGATACAGTATGTCCTAATACTGTTAAACTTGTAAACCCGATCTTACACTTCGTTGGTTTCAAGGTTAAATTTGCCTTCTGAAATTTTCGTAATACATTTTCCAGTGCCGTTAAAAATTCTTTATAAGTCTTAGCATATACTATGATGTTATCAACATAAACCAAAACATTTTTGTATTTCATTTCCGCTAAAACTGTATCCATTGCTCTCTGAAAATGAGCCATACTTGTTATCAAACCCATAGGTAATTTCTTGAATGCATATAATCCTGATTGACAAATAAAAGCTGTTTTTTCTTTGCCTTTTCCGAGGCATAATTGCCAATATCCTGAATTTAGATCCAGTTCGGCAAAGAAACGTGCTCCTTCTAGACACGTTAATAATTCTTCAATGCGCGGTATAGGATATGCATCTGGTTTAATTTTCTTGTTTAAGCTTCTAAAATCTATACAAAATCTCGGTTTCCCATCTGCTTTCTCTACAATCACGACTGGTGATGCGTATGGGCTTTGAGATCGTTCTATAACGTCATTCTTGAGCATTTCCTGAACTTGTTCTTCAATAATTTGCTTCTGTTTCTCCGACATTCGATATGGCGGTTTATGTACTGGTACCTCATCAGTCGTTTCGATGTCTATTTTATATGCATTGTATGCTCCTAGATTTGACGGACTGTATGCAAATCTATCTTCGTATTTATTCAATAGTGTCATTAGCTGCTGCTTCTGAGAATTGTTTAATTCCTCGCCAATTTGTATACTATCCTTATTCTCTTCTGCAAAATATATCGTTTCACATCGGATGCCTTTTTTATTTGATTCTTCCAGTGGCATTGGTTTTCTTGGTTCCTTCCTTATATTATTTACCAATGTCGTGGTAAATCTTCCACGTAAACATATTACATTCTCCTGAAAATCAATGTTGGCACCATTCTGTACCAAAAAGTCATAACCGATGATGATTTGGTCAGAATTGATGTCAATTATATTAAATTTGTGACTATATACTACATTATCTACAATTATATTTAATTGTACTGAACCCTCAGTACAAACAAATTTGCCACCGATTATCTTCAAAGAAATCCTATCATCATCATTAAATTTAATATTCAAACTTTTGACAATAGATAAACTAATGCAAGATACGCTTGCTCCACTATCTATCAGAGCTAGATAATTGTCATTAGATATTTCTACATTTATATATGACCTATTATGTATTGGTGCATTATTGCCTGTAATAGTATCGGAGCGTAGTGTGTTTAACGCCGCGCCGCTCCGGTCCCGCGTCGTCCATCTGCATTTGGGTACGTTGATCTCGAAGGTGCATTTCCTTGGTAATTGCCGCGATAGTTTTGTTGTGTTCTTGTTCTGAAATTATAACCAGGATAACCACGGCTCACAGGCGTGTTTACCGCCTGATCGTTGGTCAGCGTTGCGAAAGCTGGTACCGGCGTATGAACTGGTACCGGTGTAGAAAATGCTGATTGGGGTGCCGTAGAAACATTAGGGGATGAAATATTTATAGGCGATGGTGATTGTCCACCCTGTTGGCTCTGTATAAATTCATCTTAATACAGAGACACTAGACAGACTACTCCTGCCTAACACATAATAAGTCCCTACCTATGCAGGGATACCCATACATTCATACCCAGATGGTCTCTTGCTAAGAGATAACCAGGGTCAGGACATGAGCAGACACTAGCCTATGGCATGTTACGTAATCTGACATGTTGTCTGACACTGGCTTCGCCTTGACAAAAACCCTGCTAAAAAGGCAAGGCACCAATCTGACTACCCCGCACCTCCACCAAGTGTGAAGACTGCCGGGGGATAGCTTCAGATGAGGAATAAGTAGAGCAGAGGTACTTCGTTAAGATGTTTATTGCCCAGAGGCCAGACGATAACTAACTCTACATTTTATTTTTATGACTCATGTCATACGTCTTATTCTAAATCTAAAACTACTTTATTCTTAAGTTAACGGCCAACCACCTTCCGTGAAGCACAACCTTCACAGTAGCTAGTGGTTCTATGTTGAAACCGCTAGTATAGCTATTGATTCTATGTTGGAATCCTTAGTAGTTAGAGATTCGATGTTAGATTCGCTGGTATTTCGAGTGATTCCATTTTGGAATGTGTAGTATAGCTAGTGATTATTATTTGACGACACGTTTGGCTCGGTTTGTAGACACCTGCCTACTGAGTCGGCGGTCCCGGGTTCGAATCCCGGCCGGGGCAAATATTTGTGCAAAATATTTGTTCTTGGGTCATGGATGTTATCTATATATCTTATATCTATATATATAAAAGAAGAAGTCCTGACTGACTCATCAACACACAGCCGAAACTACTAATGTTAGAGAGTTGATTTTTGCACAGTAGGTTACTTTTATAACGTGGGCTAGAGATAAGAAGCGATTTTGAAAAATTCAATCCCTAAGGGTGTTAAAAAGGGGTGCAAAGTTTGTATGGGAGAAACTTTTTTTTTTGAGCTAGAGACTTTAACTTTGTAGAAAGATTACTTATTCAAAAACACAAAAAGTACTTTCAGCGTTTTAGTAAATTTCACCCCTAAGGGGGTTAAAAAGGGGTGCAAAGTTTGTATGGGGAAATCCGCTAATCTATATATATAAATGCAAGTGTCCTGACTGACTGACTCATCAAAAGGCCAAGAGCGAATCGGACTCGCGTACGAAGGGTTCGTTACTATTTCGTATACAATTTAAAAAAAAAGCACGTTTAGCAATTTCAACATTACTTAGATCTGAAAATAATAAAGATGTAAAATTTTCAAGATAAAGGTTCCACGCGGACGAAGTCGCGGGCAACAGCTAGTGTATTTATATACATATTATGTATATCGTCGTCTAGTACCCATAGTACAAGCTTTGCTTAGTTTGGGTCTAGGTCGATTTGTGTATGATTGTCCCTTAATATTTATTTATTTATTTTATTTATTTATTGTAAAATCCTTAATATAACGAGGAGTTCTATGTTGGAAATCCCTAGTATAACGAGTGATTCTATGTTGGAATCCGTTGTATAGCTATAGTGATTCTATGTTGGTTTTTTTTTTTATAATGGCACAGCACAGTGTCTCCACTCCGCCTGATGGTAAGCAAAAAGGGGAGCCCAAGTCGCAATGGCAACTGACGAGAAACCAACGGTGCCAAGTCAGTTGACACTGCCATGCTGCCATGGTATCCCTAGTATAGCGAGTGATTCTATGTCGGAATCCGTAGTAGAGCTAGCGAGTCTTATGTTGGAATTCTACCATAGCGATTTATTCAATCATAAAATCACAAGCGAAGTAAGCATTAATTTATAAATTCCAGAACCCAAGATCGATAGGAGAAGGAAACCTGCCAGTGAAGTATTAAACGAAGCCTTATTTACAATCACCGATTTGACCTTCGAACAGCAGATAGAGGAGATCAGAAAGAGAAGGGAGACCTCCAATTATAAGAACTCTGTCTTTAAGTGCGACGATTGTTTTAAGGGGTTTTTGGATGGTGATGCGTATAAGAGTCATATTATTCGACATACTGATGTGAGTATTAAACCTTTTTCTTTCAAATACTCATACCTGAGTTAACTCGGGGCACGCTCTAGGGATTTGATATCGATAAAAAAGAGTTCGATATATATTAATACATGTCTCATTGAAAGTTCTCGATTACTATAAAACGGTGCGACATCATGTCTTATGAAGTGGATATTTTCATCTGGACGGCAATCTTTAATACCGACGAATATGGAAAAACTATTGATTGGATACTTACTATGAAAATTATTTAAAATAAACAATAACCGCCAATATCCCCTGTGTTCTCGAGCCTCCGGGCCTCTGCCGCACCGATGGCAAAAGGCCGGACGGCTTAACTTTAGTGCCGTGGCAGAGGGGGAAATGTCTGCTTTGGGACGCCACGTGCGTCAGCACTTTCGCCGCCTCGCACCTCGGCCGGACAGTGCGAACAGCTGGTGCCGCTGCAGATTTTGCCGCGGA
This sequence comes from Apotomis betuletana, assembly GCA_932273695.1. Lineage (NCBI taxonomy): Eukaryota > Metazoa > Arthropoda > Insecta > Lepidoptera > Tortricidae > Apotomis > Apotomis betuletana. Next base: position 8,833,861 of record OW026322.1, read on the forward strand.
CAAAAAGCGAGACAAATATTCGGTCCTGGGCGGTAATTATTATTTTATACCCCTTGCGTTCGAGACTACTGGCTGCTGGGGGCCTGGGGGTCGGAGGCTATTGCCTTCATTAGGGAAGTGGGACGTCGTATTAGGGAAAGAGGGTGTGACGCCCGCGCGGGTTCGTACCTGGTGCAAAGGTTGTCCATCGCCATTCAACGCGGTAACGCGGCTAGTGTGATGGGTACTTTTGCGCCGGGGACAACTCGAGGGGGACTTTTTGACTAGGCTTAAGCTAGTCTTAAGTTAGATATTTTTTATTGTATTTTTATGTGACATGGTTTTTATTTTGTTTATTAACAATCAATAAACATTAAATTTAAAATAAACAAATAAATACAAGTTTTATTTGTTTATTGTTTTCATTCTGACAAATATTTATGTAACATCGATATATTTATTTGTGGATAAAATATTTTGCTACATTACTTTATTTAGTATCGGTGTCTGCTAATACTAGTAGGTGACCTCGTATGCTATAACCATCTTTGGATGTCGAGCTATCCCCGTACCAAATTCGTCCAGGCGTTTTGGCGTTATGAGAGGGCTATTGAAATTCTGCCCAGCAGATGCCCAGCAGTACAGCTAGCGAACAAATAAAATTTCTTATATATTTGCAACTAATTTTAACACTTTTCGCTTCGCTCGTCGTCGTACCCGAATTCTAAGACAGTTTAACTTTTTTTGGCACCTTCTAGTAATAGTATAAAAGTATAAAATAAAAACTTTTACGGAAAAAAAGAATCGTAGGCATATGTTTGCGTGATTCAGTTTTTCACTATTAATAAATTGTGCTTCTATCCTCTGCCATATTAATAGTTATTTGTTATGCAACTTTGCAACGTTATTATTTGGCGTGATTCTTGAAATTAAAAGCTAAGCGAGCGAAGGTATCTAAGATTGAACCATGTGCGAAGCGAATACTACTACGAACGGTACAAAGATAGATCCCTGAGCGTAGCGAGGCTTTCAAGACATGAAGAATTGAAGAAGTAAAGACAATCATATTTAATTTTGCCCTCTACTCGCTCAAATCCAAACCAAATAAACAAGAAAAAGGAACACATATTAAACATTTAAAAAAGTTACATGAACCACAGAGAATCACAATAATCTTTGAAATTCAAATGACTTTTGCACGCTAGCGGATAAAACAGACTTTTGGGCGCTGATGTCGCACTATAAACGGAGGTTTTCCCAGCGAGTGAGGTGAAAATGCAATTTTCTATTGAAATCATCATTTAATCTTCGGCCATGGATGGTTTTTTATGTATTTAAGTATGTATGTATTTATTTAAGTATGTATATAGTCGTATGTTCCTGGGACTCGTGCTTTAAGACTTCTCATTTTTATCATTACAGCAAAGCGGAACATTCGTCTGTGAAGTGTGCAAGACTCATTTCAAACAACAACACGCGTTAAGGAACCATGTTGTGTCGCATCTACAACAGTTTAGCTGTAAATGTTGTCCCTATGTTACTACCCGACGGTGAGTTATCGACCGAGTAATTGAATTACAAATTAACAATTGCAATTACATAATGTAATTAGTCATTGCTATTACAAAAAGTAATTGTTAATAATTTACCTACTAATTACATTTTGTATTTGTAATATAATTATAATTACTTTTGTTTAATAAAAAAAATTGTTCATTTTTATTTCTCTAATCAGCTTCATGGTGGATTGGATTTTTAGTATTTAATGCATTTGTACGATTAAGTAAAACAAATATGTTATTATTATGAGTATCGATGATATTTTGTCGACCGAGTAATTGAATTAATAATTAACAATTGCAATTACAAAATATAATTGCAATTACTAATAACAATTACAAGGAAAATGAAATTAGTCATTACAATTACAAAAAGTAATTGTTCATTAAATTACCTACTAATTACATTTTGTATTTGTTATTTAATTACAATTACTTTTGATTATTAAAACATTTTTGTTTACTTTTATTTCTCAAAATCAGCTTCATGGTAGGTTGGATGTTTAGTACTTATTGTATTTGTACGTTTCAGTAAAAAAAATACGATACGATTATGAGCATCGATGATTTTTTTGTCCAAAAATTGAATAAAATTGGATTTGGAATTGCAAAATAAAATTAACTTTTCGCCCAACACTGCTATGGTGTATTTTTTCTATATTATATAGTTACTAATATAAGTAATTGAGTATCTAATTGAATTACCAATTAATGTAATTGAAATACCAAATGAAATTAAATTATAATGACATGTAATTGAATTTGGAATTAAATTACAAAAGTAATTTAATAACGCCCTACACTGCCGAGCGAGCGCGAAGCCGGACGTAAGTGTGTAAGACTCATTTCAAACATCAACACGCGTTAAGGAACCATGTGGTGCCGCATCTACAACAGTTTAGCTGTAAATGCTGTCCCTATGTTACAACCCGACGGTGAGTTAGCGACCGAGCGAGCGCGAAGCCGGACGTTCGTGTGTACTTCATAATCGTGGCGTGCTTCATAAGTACATCGAATTTTTAATCCCCGACAGAACGATGAGTGTTGTAAATTTAACATGTGTATCTGTGTGTCTGTCTGTGGCATAGTAGCTTCTAAACTAAACGGATGGTCCAATTTAAATGTGTTTATCGCAAGCCATTGTCGAGATGAGATGGTTCTAAGCTATGTTTGATTGGGTCGGGGGGTTTTAAATTTTGAATTGAGGGTATATTTGTGGCGCTCGCCGCTCACCACTGCCGCTGGTCACGCAGGCGTGGCTGGGCAGTAATATGTGCTCATACCTGTTTCAGGCACGCGGCTAAATTGCATGAGGACTGGCACAACGGGACGAGGTACCAGTGCCCGCACTGCCAAGAAGATTTTACGTAAGTTTTCAGCTTTTTTTAATGTAATGGGGGTAAACGAGCAAACGGATCGCCTGGTGGAAAGCGATAACCGTCGCCAATAGATACCCGCAACATCAGAGGAGGCAAGTGCGTTCCGGCCTTTCAGTTTCATCAGACTTCAAAAACGAGGTTCTCAATTCGATTGTATATTTTTTATGTATGTTACGCGATTATTTCGCCAATTATGACTCGATTTTGATGATTCTTTTGTTAGATCGATCGATCGATCGTTTTAGATTTAGTGCCTTTTGAGAAAATCAACATAAAACAAAATATATACCCATTTTCTTTTATAAGGGTTCCGCACCCAAAGCATAAAAACGCGCGGACCCTATTTCTAAGACTCCACTGTCCGTTCGTCCGTCTGCCTGTCTGTCAACAGGCTGTATCTGATGAGCCGTGATAGCTAGACAAATTGAAATTTTCACAGAGGTGCAAACATAACCCGGCCAGTTAACATGGCATAAGTGTTTGTACGGAACCCACGGTGCGCGCGTCAGACTCGCACTTATCTGGTTTTTATTTCTTATATTACGTGTATAAATCCTTTGCAGTAAGTTCTCGACCTACATGGGCCACATTCGGATAAAGCACCCCTCGGACTGGGTGTGCGCGCTGTGCGGGCACTCGTTCGTGAGCGAGAAGGGGCTGTCTCTCCACAAGAAGCTCAAGCACCGCTTCCATCATCAGCCGGTGAGTTACGACTTGCCAGAGCCTTTTGTGTTCTCGACATTTATTTGTTGAAAAACAGGTTACATAACAATACAGTTTACACCAATGCGTCATGAACCGAACAATGTTTATTTAGACGGCGAAACGGCGTGGCCCCGTCGTTCCGACATCTCGGGTGTCGAATTTGGTAGGTTGCCCCGGGACCGACGAAACACGACACCTTTCGGCCAGAAATCAGCACACGCGATGGTCTCCTAGAGCGGCCGCGGCACGCGCACTACAAACGTGCTGAAGTGCACGTAGTGGCGCGAATGCAACTGGAACACCCTCAGCGAGTAGCCGGTTTTCTGGCGAACATACTGCATATATACATGGCATACATGGGCCACATTCGGAAAAAACAGCCCTCGGACTGGGTGTGCGCGCTGTGCGGGCACTCTTTCGTGAGCGAGAAAGGGCTGTCTCTTCACAAGAAGCTGAAGCACCGCTTCCATCATCAGCCGGTGAGTTACCACTCGCCATAGCCTTCTCAGTAAGTTCTCGACAAATGTTCGCGTAACTGAACCCTTCGATAAACCCTTTGGTAGACTAGTCCTCAAATCCCTAACGAATTTTAAGTCTGGCAACAGGCATTGTACTCAATATGACATAAACCAAAACCACTCACCTAGCAATTGGGTTTAACTGGCTTCGGCTCTTCTGGCACTAAGACACCTGTTACACACTGAAAAGCACAAATCTAGTCCGTAAAAACTGCTAAATTGATATTAATAATGGACGCACACCGACCATGCCAGCGTCCCGTACCGAGCCGAAAGGTAATGAAAAATTAAAATGTAAATATTTTATTTCTTTAAAGTAGACACAATAATAATGACGCTGGGATCTCCTAGTAAGTATAATGATACCTGTGTCACGAAATCCTGCTCTTCTACCACTACAAGTCAATTAATAACAAATTAGAAACAAAGCAAAGTAATGTAAAGTGTCAACCGAAGCCTCCACTGGAATACATTTTTCGCGTATTCTTTACCGTTGGGGATTGCAAGTTACCTACATATTAAGAGATTGCAATGCCTGAACAACATACAGATAGAACTTCATAACCAGACAAACACATTCGGATAAAATAAAGCATTCTCGGACTTGGTGTGCGAGACGGGGCTGTCTCTCCACATGAAGCTAAACCATCGCTTTCATCAGCAGGCGGTAAGCTTACTCCGTAGCATAACTTTCAACGTGAACGGGTGTCTTTCGAGTAAGCAGGCCTGGACTGGCAGTGCCGGAGCCCCTAGGCACTTGGCATTTGGGGCATTCTCCTCTATCTCAAAACTGTTTTCAGCAAATGAAGTAGTATTATGTTCGGGTTCGAATCCCGGCCAGGGCAATATTTTTGTGCTTGGGTCATTATTGTTCTTATTTATTTAAGTATATCGTCTAAATACGTATATCGTCGTCTAGTTCCCATAACACAAGCCTTCTTGAGCTTAATTTGGGACTAGATCGATTTGGGTGAGGATGTCTAATATTTATTTATTTTATTTATTTATGCGCAGATACCCGACAACGGGCCGTATTGTGCGCGCTGCGACGTTCGCTTCGCCTCACAAGACGCGCTCGACCAACACGCCCGGCTGTCGGCGAGACACGACACGTGAGTCCTATGCCCTTTTTTTAAAGACATGATTGAACTATATCGGGGCTGGTTAGCCCTGATATAGTATCCATACTATCCATACTAATATTATAAATGCGAAAGTGTGTCTGTCCGTCTGTCTGTCTGTTACCTCTTCACGCTTAAACCGCTGAACCGATTTAGATGAAATTTGGTATATAGATAGTTTCAGTCCCGGGGAAGGACATAGGATACTTTTCATCCCGAATAAATGTAGTGTTCCCGTGGGATGAGCGGGTAACACCGCGGGGCACAGCTAGTAAGAAAATAACGCTACTGTTGATCTCTGTAAAGTGAGTGACAAATGCATACATGAGCCAAGTTCTCAGTAATGGTGTCATTTTATTTACAATGCCTTATTAAAGGAACTTTCTTTTTTTCTTAGGGAGAGAAAAGAAAATGGATGCCGCAAGCGAAGCAGACGCGACGGCGAGTGCGAGCGAGACGGCAAACCGAAAAGAACACGAGCTGACAAGCCCGAGGGACCCATCCCGTGCGAACAGGTACCAGAAGGGCTACTCCGATGTTCGAAATTTGACCTTCGTTTAGTACCGTCACCCTCACCCAAGTATACTTTGACACGAGAACGAGAAGGATGGCACTATACGACAGTCGAATTTCGAACATCGGAGTAGCCCTTCTACCTTGTAGCGATGCTACATATAACTTACGTTGTTTTATTGGCCATTACAAAGCCACACAATCCCGGGACACTCTGTAAACATCCACAACACATTGTCCGCTAATATTTAAGTATAAATTTAACTTCTTGCAAACAAAATAACCTGATTTAGCAAGTGCTGTCAGCTGTCAAAACTGACATCTGAATCCATGTCATGACATGACCTGAGTGACACTTTCGACAGCTATTAAGCAAATACAGCAAGTGTGTACATTTCGCTCCAACGCTGGGAAGCCGAATCCGCGTGATGCAGACTGTAAAGATTAAAAAAAGATTAACGTCAGTGTCTGATCCCTCAAACGCTGGGAAGCCGAATCCGCGGGAGGCGTCCCGACTCTAACTCTAACTCTAACTAAAACTCTTTTTTCACTACATTAAGATCAAAGCTAAAGGAAATATTGAAAATGAGTTACCCGGTGGAATCGAACCAGATGAACCGGTGATCAATCCAGAGGTACCGGGTTCGATTCCCGGCCTCTTTAACCAGGTACCTAACTCATTTTCAATTTTTCTTTAAGCTTGGACCTTTGTATTTGGTTTAATTTTTACGTGAGTTCAAACCGTTTTTAAAGCTTGACTAGAAATATATGAGGATGCGTCATATTGCGGAATTTTTGCTGGAACTAATTTCTTACACTGGTAATGATTTTATGATGGATTGTCAACAATGTCAATGTCGTGGTGGTTTCTTTAAAAGACAAATATTTAAAGATATCCAAAGAAAATGCCGAAACCCATTCACAGTCGTGAACGTAATATTATAAATAAAGTGTACACGTGTTTGCTACTTGAAAAACAATCAGGAAAAGAGTGCATTCCATTAAATTATATTACGAGGTTACCATACGCACTGACAGGTAAAAGGTGCCATTATAGTGCGGTTGCGATTGGTTGCAAAATTGTTGCCATATAAATCTTGTAAATAGCGCCCTCTCGACAATCCTCATATATTTCTGATCAGGCTTTATAATGATTAAAGATCTCACGATAGTTTTCATGATATAAAAGTTGAAAACGTTTGTTCCAGTGTGACATGCAGCTGCCGGATTCGTTGTCGTACTACAGACACTTTCGACGGATGCACCCGGACAAGAATCGAACCAACTACCCCTCCATGAAGTCCAAGTGTATGTGCGAGGTCTGCGGGAAAATGTTCCAGGTTAGTCACACAAAGTTGAAACCTGTTTTCGTTTCGGTAGTCTGGTAAAAAGTATCCTATAACCAGCATTTTTTTGCAACAAGATGGCGCGCAATTTCATTTTCATTCGGTCTTATGATACGAGTTTGTAATTCCTTTAACACTCATGTCACACACAATGTTTGACATCCCACTTACGACAAAATGAAACAAAAGTAATGAATAATAGCGAAGGAAACGTTTAGAAATTAAATCGTGTGAGAAAATTTGCTTATCGTAATAATGTAAGTATAAGAAAATGGGTAAACATGCGAATGGGAATAAAAATATTAGGGAAAACGAACCCTGGATAATTAATGGATACAGTTATTTTTATTGTATTTTCATCATTTCCAGAGCTTGGCTTTACTCCGTGACCATAGCTCGACGCACACAGACGCGAAGCAGTTCAAATGCGGCCAATGCGACAAGACTTTCCAACGACAATACCGGCTGATAGCGCACCGGCGGCTGCACCGTGCCGCGCGTGCGGCACACGCGTGCGGCACGTGCGGCAAGCGGTTCACTACGGCCAGCAACCGGCAGCGGCATATGTTTGTAAGTCTCTACTTATACAATAGAATGTGACATGTGCGACAGTATGTGGCAATTTCGGCATCGTGCGGGAAAATGAGACGGAAGTGGATGGCGGAATTAAATCGTACAATTCCTATTCACCCGGTGAGCCCTTCTCTCCCGGCGTCTTCAGTATTGTTAGTTCTATTATTTTAATTTTTAATTGAACTATTGTGCTCGAATAAATGTATTTTTTTCCTTTTCAGAGCCACACCGGGCTCAAGCCGTTCAAATGCAAGATGTGCGGCAAGTGCTTCAAGCACGCGAGCGAGAAGCGCGCGCACATCACTTACGTGCATCTCAAGAAGCCCTGGCCCAAGCGGGCGAGGGGCAAGCGCCGTCCGGACACCAGACAGGTGTGTACACATTCAAGTGCTTCAAGCACGCGAGCGAGAAGCGCGCGCACATCACTTACGTGCATCTCAAGAAGCCCTGGCCCAAGCGGGCGAGGGGCAAGCGCCGTCCGGACACCAGACAGGTGTGTACACATTCAAGTGCTTCAAGCACGCGAGCGAGAAGCGCGCGCACATCACTTACGTGCATCTCAAGAAGCCCTGGCCCAAGCGGGCGAGGGGCAAGCGCCGTCCGGACACCAGACAGGTGTGTACACATTCAAGTGCTTCAAGCACGCGAGCGAGAAGCGCGCGCACATCACTTACGTGCATCTCAAGAAGCCCTGGCCCAAGCGGGCGAGGGGCAAGCGCCGTCCGGACACCAGACAGGTGTGTACACATTCAAGTGCTTCAAGCACGCGAGCGAGAAGCGCGCGCACATCACTTACGTGCATCTCAAGAAGCCCTGGCCCAAGCGGGCGAGGGGCAAGCGCCGTCCGGACACCAGACAGGTGTGTACACATTCAAGTGCTTCAAGCACGCGAGCGAGAAGCGCGCGCACATCACTTACGTGCATCTCAAGAAGCCCTGGCCCAAGCGGGCGAGGGGCAAGCGCCGTCCGGACACCAGACAGGTGTGTACACATTCAAGTGCTTCAAGCACGCGAGCGAGAAGCGCGCGCACATCACTTACGTGCATCTCAAGAAGCCCTGGCCCAAGCGGGCGAGGGGCAAGCGCCGTCCGGACACCAGACAGGTGTGTACACATTCAAGTGCTTTAAGCACGCGAGCGAGAAGCGCGCGCACATCACTTACGTGCATCTCAAGAAGCCCTGGCCCAAGCGGGCGAGGGGCAAGTGATAAACGTTTATCTACATCTAAAACCTGACCAGAAATATACGAGGATGCGCTATATTGCGGTATTTCACTGAAACTAATTACTTACACAGCAATGATTTTATTTTGTTAACAATGTCAATATCATTCGTGGTGGTTTCTTTAAAAAACGAGTATTTAAAAATATCAAAAGAAAATAATTTTTTGACATTGCACATGAGGGGTTAATCGAAGTTTTTTTGTCTTATCACTCAGGTGCAGCAGCCACAGTTGCCGCATGAACTGGAGTTGGTGCAGCCGCTGTGGCCCGCCTGCAGCGATGCCAAGGTCACCATGGACAGACCCATGTACATACTGTAACCAGACTACTAGTGCCGCCTCATGAGCAGCTGTGGCGCCTGCAGCGACCCCAAGGTCACCATGGACAGACCCATGTACATACTGTAACCAGACTACTAGTGCCGCCTCATGAGCAGCTGTGGCGCCTGCAGCGACCCCAAGGTCACCATGGACAGACCCATGTACATACTGTAACCAGACTACTAGTGCCGCCTCATGAGCAGCTGTGGCGCCTGCAGCGACCCCAAGGTCACCATGGACAGAGCCATGTACATACTGTAACCAGACTACTAGTGCCGCCTCATGAGCAGCTGTGGCGCCTGCAGCGACCCCAAGGTCACCATGGACAGAGCCATGTACATACTGTAACCAGACTACTAGTGCCGCCTCATGAGCAGCTGTGGCGCCTGCAGCGACCCCAAGGTCACCATGGACCGAGCCATGTACATACTGTAACCAGACTACTAGTGCCGCCTCATGAGCAGCTGTGGCGCCTGCAGCGACCCCAAGGTCACCATGGACAGAGCCATGTACATACTGTAACCAGACTACTAGTGCCGCCTCATGAGCAGCTGTGGCGCCTGCAGCGACCCCAAGGTCACCATGGACCGAGCCATGTACATACTGTAACCAGACTACTAGTGCCGCCTCATGAGCAGCTGTGGCGCCTGCAGCGACCCCAAGGTCACCATGGACCGAGCCATGTACATACTGTAACCAGACTACTAGTGCCGCCTCATGAGCAGCTGTGGCGCCTGCAGCGACCCCAAGGTCACCATGGACAGAGCCATGTACATACTGTAACCAGACTACTAGTGCCGCCTCATGAGCAGCTGTGGCGCCTGCAGCGACCCCAAGGTCACCATGGACCGAGCCATGTACATACTGTAACCAGACTACTAGTGCCGCCTCATGAGCAGCTGTGGCGCCTGCAGCGACCCCAAGGTCACCATGGACCGAGCCATGTACATACTGTAACCAGACTACTAGTGCCGCCTCATGAGCAGCTGTGGCGCCTGCAGCGACCCCAAGGTCACCATGGACAGACCCATGTACATACTGTAACCAGACTACTAGTGCCGCCTCATGAGCAGCTGTGGCGCCTGCAGCGACCCCAAGGTCACCATGGACCGAGCCATGTACATACTGTAACCAGACTACTAGTGCCGCCTCATGAGCAGCTGTGGCGCCTGCAGCGACCCCAAGGTCACCATGGACCGAGCCATGTACATACTGTAACCAGACTACTAGTGCCGCCTCATGAGCAGCTGTGGCGCCTGCAGCGACCCCAAGGTCACCATGGACAGACCCATGTACATACTGTAACCAGACTACTAGTGCCGCCTCATGAGCAGCTGTGGCGCCTGCAGCGACCCCAAGGTCACCATGGACCGAGCCATGTACATACTGTAACCAGACTACTAGTGCCGCCTCATGAGCAGCTGTGGCGCCTGCAGCGACCCCAAGGTCACCATGGACCGAGCCATGTACATACTGTAACCAGACTACTAGTGCCGCCTCATGAGCAGCTGTGGCGCCTGCAGCGACCCCAAGGTCACCATGGACCGAGCCATGTACATACTGTAACCAGACTACTAGTGCAGCCTCATGAGCAGCTGTGGCGCCTGCAGCGACCCCAAGGTCACCATGGACAGAGCCATTTACATACTGTTACCAGAGTATTAGAAACTACAGGCCACCTAAACTCGGGTAGTATGGCTTAATCTATTACAGAGTTTCTAGGGCCACCTTCCGGCTTCATCATCAGACCAGCCCCATGGTGCCATATTATTGTATTGTCATCAAAGTTAAGGAGGTATGCAACATTTCAGCTCAATTGGTTGAAGATATCTGCTTCAAAATTGAGTTGCAAGATTCCAACCGAACAAACATTGTTACATTCATTGCAAATCAAAATAAAAGCTTGTAAAACATGATCTCGTTGAATTTTATACTTTTATTTAGCAGATATTTAGAATGTGCAATAAAATAAGTATTATTTCTATTTGTTAGAGCATGAAATATAATTGAGAAAGTTTCTTAATGTCCTTTAAAATATCGATTTACATTAATTTATTAATAAAATATGACTTATATTGAACATTGGGTATTATTTCACCAAACTGAATAAAAAATACCACAACTTATACAATATTTCCGAAAATATGAAAATAATGATATATAATATGTAGTGAAACTGTGAAA